>CM039672.1:239586646-241986646 GCA_022496015.1 Hordeum marinum | reverse complement strand
TTGAAATTTTTTAAGGGAACTCATACTTTAGATCCATATTGAGTAATGTGATTGTGAATGTTTTTATCCAAGTTTTCAATAAGGTCAACCATAGCAACCCTCTTTACAATAATGTCAAGCCTTCGCATTACATGCTCCAGAGTTAGAATTGTTCCATTAACCATGATTGGGGGTGATACTAACAAATTTACCATAGCACTATAAGAGTCAAAGGTATGACTTCCCAAAAAATTCCCTGCCATGATGGTATCTAGAGCATATCTATTCCAAGGAATGATACCCATGTTAAAATTGCGAAGGAGAATGGTAGTAGATTGTTTACAAATAGATTTGTTTTGAGAACTGGAAATTCTATACCAAGCATCTTCTAAGTTTTCTATCTCCCTTTGATTAAAATTAAGAACCTCATACTCGGGAGTATTAGTTATAATAGTAAGGCTAGCCATGAGTTCAAGCAAACGAAAGGCAAGCGAAAGAAGGGAATAAAAGGCAAATATTTTTGGAATTTTCTGAAAATCGTTTTAGAAGTGGGGGAGAGAAAAATGAGAGGCAAATGGAAAATAAAGTAAATGCAAGAGATGAGTTTGTGATGGGTACTTGGTAGGCTTGATGTGTATCCTCCCCGGCAACGGCATCAAAAATCCTTCTTTCTACCTTTTGAGCATGCGTTGGTTTTTCCTTGAAGAGGAAAGGGTGATGCAGCGAAGTAGGTAAATATTTCCCTCAGTTTTTGAGAACCAAGGTATCAATCTAGTAGGAGGAAGAAGGAAGTCACCAATGGATGCACCTACACAAATAATCAAACTCTTGCACCCAACACTATAAAGGGGTTGTCAATCCCTTCACGGTTATTTGCAAGGATTAGATCCGATAGAGATAGATATAACGAGTGCGGAAAGTAAAAGGTAAATAAATTGCAGCAACTAATTATCTGAAAATATATGACGGAAAATAGATCTGGGGGCCATATGTTTCACTAGAGGCTTCTCTCTTGAAGGCCAATATCATGGTGGGTAAACAAATTACTATCAAGAAATTAATAGAAGAGCGAATAATCATGTAGTTATCCAAGGCAATGATCATGCATATAGGCATCACGTCTATATCAAGTAGACCAAAACGATTCTGCATCTACTACTATTACTCCACACATCGACCGACTTCTGCCTGCATCTAGAGTATTAAGTTCATGAAGAACAGAGTAACACATTAGGAAAGATGACATGACGTAGAGGGATAAACTCAAGCAAGATGATGAAAAACCCATATCGTTACCCTTGATAGCAATAATACAATACGTGCCTCGCTACCCCTACTTTGTCACTGGGTGCGGACACCACAAGATTGAACCCAAAACCAAGCACTTCTCCCATTAAAAAATTACCAATCTAGTGGGCCAAACCAAATCAACGACTTGAAGAGAAATCATGCATATAAGAAATCATAGGAGATTCTAATAAGATTCATGGATAATCTGAACATAAACCCACAATTCATTGGATCTTGACAAACACACCACAAAAGAGGATTACATCGGATAGATCTCCATGAAGATCATGAATAACATGGTATTGAAGATCAAAGAGAGAGAAGAAGCCATCTAGGTACTAGCTATGGACCCATAGGTCTATGGTGGACTACCCACGCATCATCGGAGGGGCAATGGAGTTGATGTAGATGCCCTCCATGATTGAAACCCCCTCCGGCAGATTACCAGAAAAGGCTCCAAGATTGGATCTCTCGGGTACGAAGGCTTCTAGCGGCGGAAAAGTATTTGCATGGCTCTTTTTGATGTTGCGGGAATATTTGGATATTTATAGGCCAAAGAATAGGGTTAGGAGACTTTCAAGGAGGCAACATGCCTGCTAGCCGTGGCCAGGGGGCCGTACCTAGCAGGCTTGTGGCACCCTAGCACCTCCCGTGACGTGCAATCCAAGCTTGGATGACTTGTTCCCTTCCAGAAAAATTCCTTCCGCTGGTTTTATTCAATTTGGAATCCATTTAATATTCCATATCCGCAAACTCAAAAACAAGGAAAAAACATAAACTAGCACTTGGGTCTATATTAATAGGTTAGTCCCAAAAATAGTATAAAATAGGATATTAATGCATATAAAACATCGAAAACAGGTAATATAATAGCATGCCAAAATCAAAAATTATAGATACGTTGGAGACGTATCAACGGGGCGACTTCGGTGATTCCTTGGTGCCTTCCGCTTCTGAACAGCCCCCAAGTCTCCCATCATAGAGAGGAGAAATTGATTCAGTATCTTGCATGGATGACAAGCTAGGGATGTCCTCGCTATCTGCTGGCTCATCCGGAAGGTTGACTCCTTGGGTGAAACCGACGAAGACGTGGCATTAGCTGGCTTGATGTCGGTCGGGTCGAGTGTGGCGAGCCGGCTTGACGATGTTGGTGCAGATGTCTGGCTCGAGTACTCACGTGCCCATCTTGCCGATGAAGAATTGGATCTTGTTGAAAGTGACCCGGTACCCAGACTCGATTGAGTCAGCCTTGGGGCCGCAACCTGAATTGTCGATGTAGATCCTAGCACGGCGGCTCTTGGTCATCTGACCAACCGCGTAGCTCCCGAACCCTGGAAGAGCACCCTCCGAGAACTCAACTCCACCGTGCGATAGCCCCATGGTGGGCGCCAACTATCGTGGTTTTGTCATGGTAGATGTCCTCATAGGAGAACTTAGGTGTGAGTCCATCCCCATTGTGCGGCGACACTAAGGGCTTGATCAGGAATGAGAGACAAGTTTACCCAGGTTCGGCCCCTCCGGTGGAGGTAAAATCCTACGTCCTGCTTTGTGTGTCCATTGATGATGATCTCGATTACAAGGGCGTGGAATCGCTAACCACGTTCATGGTCAGGACATAGAGTTTGGTTACTTGGGTGGTATATTCATTGTCCAACATGATGCAAGGCCTCATTGTCGGCGTGTGCGTGTTACTTACGTTCGTTAGTCAGAGAGACGATCAAAATATAGTTGCAGGGTGGCTACTTCGGCCGCTTGGGCAATGGAGTCATTGACTCGTCTAGGGCGCGGCCTCGGGGCTAGTGTGTATGCGCAAGCGGTGGCTTTAGAATGTGCCATTGCATTGTGGGATGTCGTTTATCATCACTTGGGTGGCACATTCACCGACTCGATTGGTGCACGTCTTTAGGGTTAGCATGTGCATGTATAACAATCGTTTTTGTTTTTGGCCAGTTTTCCTTATTAACAGGTCCACTCTCTCATTAATGAGAATGCAAAGCTCATGTTAGTTGGTAAAATGAAAGTATAGAAAGAAAGAAGTTGCATTGGAACCCTCATTATTTTCAAGAGGCTCGTGGTCATGCTTGACTCTCTACACAATAACAAGGAAAATTTCTATCCATGTTATTTGGCCCATACGGTTGCACTAAGAGAACTTTTCGTCACAAAAGTACAAGAATTCATAAGCCCGATTAAAGTCATAAATTTTCAAGAGTCATAGGAATTGAGCACAAAATAGAGAAGTGACTTACAAATCGTTGAACACATGATACGCCAGGAAGCACCACCAACAAGGGAGGTTACGAAACGACTTTGCATTGTTAAGCGGTCGAGGAGGAAGACGTAAAGCATGAAAAAACAAGCAATGAGAATCCATAAATCTACCATGTAGATCAAGACTGCCATGTTGGACCACGGATGTAACACATAGGCGTTTATGTTGCACCCTACCACCTCCACATTGTCGAAACCTTGGACACACTAAATCTTATATACTACTATATTAAACTGGCTAAGTTAGGGGCTCCCTCCTTTGTTTAAATTTTTTTGAGTGCTTTATAAATTCATATCTAAGATTATTTCTTTTCGGCTTAAATATGCTATTGATGATGTAATATCCCCACTACAATGTACTTTTGTCGCGGGTAGGTTAATTATTGATAACATTTTGTTGGCTTACGTGAGTGTGCACACTATCAAGACTAAGAAAAAGGGAAAGTGGGGTTACTATGCAGTTAAACTAGATATGCATAAGGCTTATGACTAGGTTGAATGAAAGTGTTTGGAGTGTATGATTATTCAGTTGGGTTTCCACATGGAAATAGTGTATTTACTCATGGCGTGTGTTTCCTTAGCAAGTACAAGATTAGATCAAATAACCGAGAAATAAATACTTTTTACCATCGAGACTCCGATAGGGGGACCCTCTCTCCCCTTATTTTTTTGCTCTATTTAGAAGGTTTTTCGAGTCTCTTGGCTCATTAAGAGAAGTTTCATGGGACTAAATGAGTAAGGGTGTGCAAGTCTGCTCCATCAGTTTCTCATTTATTATGTGTTGATGATTTGCTAATCCTTTTGAAAGCAAACAAAAATAATGCAAGCTCATTGAGATAAGTACTTGATTAATACTATGCAAGTTCGGGTCAAATGATTATCAAAGCAAAGTGTAGTATCTTTTTTAGTCCTAATGTTGATGTAGTTTCTGTTTGCACTCAGATAAATATAATGACTGAAGCCATGTCGAATAAATATCTTGATTTATCGGCGATGGTTTGGGCTGATAGAAGTGATAGCTTTGTGCACCTTTTGAAAAGGGTGATCAACAGATTTGAATGGTTGGTAAGAAAAACACTTATCGTTGGGGGGCAAAGAAATCTTATTGAAGGCAGTTATTGAGGTTATTCTAGGTCTGCATTCAAGATTCCAAAAAAACTATGTAAGGAGATCACAGATGCTATGACGGGATTTTGGTGGGGTGATTCTGATGAGCAAAAGAAAATGCACTGGTTCTCTTGTTGGAAGATGTGTGTCACAAAGGTAAAATGAGGCATGGGCTTCCGGGACCTCCATGCTTTCAATCTTGTAATGCTTGCAAAGGAAAGTTGGAGACTCATATCCAAACCCGATACGTTATGCGCAAGAGTACTAAGGGAAAAAATATTACCCATATGTTAATTTGCTAAAACGAGGGCCAAAAAAGGGGTCCTCGTTTACTTGGCAAAACATTATGGATGGACTCAGAACCTTCATGAGGGGACACATTGCTTGGATATATGCCCTAGAAGCAATAATAAATTGGTTACTATCATATTTCCTTGTTCATGCTAATCGTTTATTATCCATGCTATAATAGTGTTGATCGGAAACTCAGATACATGTGTGGATACATAGACAACACCGTGTCCCTAGTATGCCTCTAATAGACTAGCTCGTTGATCAAAGATGGCTATGGTTTCCTAGTCATGGACATGAGATGTCATTTGATAATGGGATCACGTCATTAGGAGAATGAAGTGATGGAGAAGTCCCAAACTACAAATGTAGCATATGATCGTGTCAGTTTATTGCTACTGTTTTATCCATGTCAAGTATCTGTTCCTATGACCATGAGATCATGCAACTCACTGACACCGGAGGAGTGCCTTGTGTGTATCAAACATCACAACGTAACTGGGTGACTATAAAGGTACTCTACAGGTATCTCTGAGGGTGTCTGTTGGGTTGGCATGGATCAATACTTGGATTTGTTTCTCCGTGTGACGGAGAGGTATCTCAGGGCCCACTCGGTAATACAACATCACAACAAGCCTTGCAAGCAATGTGACTAAGTGTTAGTCACGAGATCTTCTATTACGGAACGAGTAAAGAGACTTGCCACTAACGAGGTTGAACTAGGTATGGACATACCAATGATTGAATCTCGGGCGAGTAACATACCGAAGAACAAAGGGAAGATTAGACGGGATTAACTGAATCCTTGACATAGAGCTTCGACCGATAAAGATCTTCGTAGAATATGTAGGAACCAATATGGGCATCCAGGTCCCGCTATTGGTTATTGACCGTAGAGGTGTCTCGGTCATGTCTACATAGTTCTCAAACTCGTAGGGTCTGCACACTTAAGGTTCGGTGACGTTTCGGTAGTATAGAGTTATGTATGGTGGTGACCGAAGGTTGTTTGGAATCTCGGATTAGATTGCGGACGTCATGAGGAGCTCCGAAAGTACTATTTTGGTCACCGAAAAAGTTTCGGTCTCATCGGTAGTGTATCGGGAGTGCCGGTAGTGTATCGGGAGACCATCGGGAGGGGTATTTCGACCCAAGAGGCTACATAGGCTGTGGGAGAGTGAGTACCAGCCCTTAGTGGGCTGGTGGAAGTCCCACATAAGGCCCATGCGGCTGGGAAGAAAACCCCAAAGAGAAAAAGGTGGAAAAGGGCAAAAAGACCAAATAAGGAGGAGTCCTAGTACTACTAGGATTGGAGGAGGAATCCTCATCTCCACCTTGGTTCAGCCGAAGCCTAGATGGCTTGGGCCTTCGTACATGCCTCCTCCTCTCTTCCTATTATATATACTAGATGTTTTAGGGTTTTTGGCACTTGATTTTCAGCCACGTGCTACCCGTTCCTCTAGTGCATAGTTTCTCCTCTAGATTGGTTTCTGGAGTGCTTAGGTGAAGCCGTGCTGGAATTGCTCCACCACCATCGCCGCGGTGCCGTCACGCTACTGGAGAACTCGTCTACCTCTCCGCTCCCTCTTGCTACATCAAGAAGGCAGAGATTGTCATCGAGCTGTACGTGTGCTGAATGCGGAGGTGTCGTACGTTCGGCGCTAGATCGGAAGGACCGTGATCAAGATCGCGAGATGGATCATGATGAGATCGCGGGACGGATCGTGATGATTTTGCGTTATGGATCATGATTGGATCACAGGACGGATCGTGATGTGATCGCGGGACGCTCGGTGATTTGGATCGCGAAGACGTTCGACTACACCAACCGTGTTTCTTAACGCTTCCCGCTTAGCGATCTACAAGGGTATGTAGATCCACTCTCCCTCTCGTAGATGCTCATCACCATGGATAGATGTTGCGTGTGCGTAGGAGTTTTTTTGTTTCCCATGCAACGTTCCCCAGCAGTGGCATCATGAGCTAGGTCTATGTGTAGATCAGATCTCGAGTAGAACACAAAGAGTTTGTGGGCGTTGATGCTTAGATTGCTTCCTCCCTTGGTCATGTTTGGTTCAGCGGTATTGTGAGATGAAGCGACCCGAACCAACCTTACTCGTACGCTTACAAGAGCCGGTTCCATCGACTGACGTGTAACTTCGTTGCACAAAGATGGCTGGCGGGTGTCTGTTTCTCCTACTTTAGTTGGATCGAATTCGACAAAGGCGGTCCTTGAGAAGGTTGAAAAGCAATTTATGTATCTCCGTTGTGGTTTTGCGGTGAGAATTGTTCTTGCTAGATACCCGTAGCAGCCACGTAAAGCTTGCAACAACAATTAGAGGATGTATAACTTGTTTTTGCAACGTATGTTGTGATGTGATAAGGCCAATTACATGATGAGATATATATATGATGTATGAGATGATCATGTGGTTTATAGAATATCACGAGTTGCATGTCGATGAGTACGACAACTGGCAGGAGCCATAGGGTTGTCTTTAATTATTGTATGACCTGTGTGTCAATCATAAAGCACTATGTAATGCTTTACTTTATCGC
The DNA here is from genome assembly GCA_022496015.1 of Hordeum marinum. Classification (NCBI taxonomy): domain Eukaryota; kingdom Viridiplantae; phylum Streptophyta; class Magnoliopsida; order Poales; family Poaceae; genus Hordeum; species Hordeum marinum. The sequence goes on along the minus strand of CM039672.1, from coordinate 241,979,155 downwards.
TAAGCGGTAGCAATATTAGTATGAGCATGGTGGGCATGACAATGCCGATGTAACATTCCAAACTTTGGAATGTTATAATAAATATAGGAATGCTTGTTTGCTTGAGTGATTGAAATTGAGTGAAAATTTGATACTTTTGAAAACTTTTGAATGAGAGGGAATAAAATGACTTTCCCCTTTGTGTTTGAATTCAAATTCCTACATTAAAATCAGTGAGAGAAGATGACATGACTTCTTCATTATAAAAAGGATTTGAAAAGTGAATTTTGAAAAACTATTTGAAAATTTTCTGATATGGAGATCACTTTCATATTTGATTTTCCTATTTGAAATTTTTAAGCATTCAAACCCCTTGACAAGTTTTTGAGAGGAGTAATATGACACTCCAAACTAGGGGTATTTTTGTGAAGCTTTTGAACCAGAAAACCCAAGGGGTTATTTGAAAAATATTTGCAAAAATAAATAAAGCCATTTAGGAATTTTCGGAAAATAATTTCTTTTATAGTATTTAATTTGGCCGTGGCAAAATGTTCATTAAATGACATTTAATTCCCTGACAATTTTGGTGTATAAAACATTATTTGTTGGACACGCTTTGAATGTCTTAATGTTGTTTTTTAATCCGTGTATATTAATAAAGGAAATAGTTAAACGCGTGTATTAAACGAGCCGGCCCACCTGCCCCTGATTCCTCCTAGAAACCTGATTTCTTAATGTTGACCGTGCTCTCTCCCTCCCTCTCTCTGATGCCCCGGCCCCACCGACCGACCGAGCCGTCCTCGCGATCGTCCCCTCCATCGCGCCCCTGACATCGCTGGCGAGTTCATCGCCCCGGATCTCGCTCCTCCTTCCCTCTCCCGACCCCCGCACCTGGCCTATATAAGACCCGGTCCTCTCCGCTCTTCGTCCACCCCGAAACCCCCTCTTTTCCATGCCACAATGCCACCCCCCACACCTCGCCGGAGTTCTAACCCCAACCGTACCTTCCCGAGCTCCTAGCGCTCGCCCCGACGCTCCCTCGCCTCGCCGTCACCACCAATGGACACCGGAGGTCCGTCGCCGTCGATTGGACCACTTGGACACTGTCCCCTACCACCGGAGCGCCGTCTCCGAGCATCTTCGACCTCCCACCACCGTCGACATCGCCAGAGCTCGACCTCCCTCCTCTGTAAGCCCCACGCGCCCTCTTTAGCCGTCGCATCTAAAGCCAACGATCTATATTAGAACGATTTAAATCCCGAACCGGTATACGCTAGGCTTCGGTCAACCTCTCGCAAAACCCCGCACGCACATGGCCTCGGCCAACCACAACCCGCCACGTAGCACCCTGTCCGTTAGCTATTTTTTTTCTTTTTCTGTTTTTGTTTTATAAAACAGAATAGGTTCTGTTTTTATTTTTGTTATATATTTTATGTTTTTAAGTTTTTTAATTTGATTCTTTTTGCATTAGTTCACAAATTTGTGATAGTTTCTGTAGATTTGAAGTTTGACCAAATTTGAATAATTCAAAGTTGACTTCAAACTGAGTTGATTTAAATCTTATTTTCTGGATATCTTGACTTTAAAAATGTATTTTGAGTTGATTGTTTTTGCTACTTGTCACTAGTGACCTTAGTTATCAGTAGGTAGAGTTTGGAAATTTTTAGGATATTTTATAGTAGTCTTTTCAAGAAAAACAGATTATGTTTAGTTCTATTAAGTCTATTTATATTCCCTTTTGTTTTAATTTTTTTTTATTTTTTTATTTTATATTAGTGATAGACTTTTATAAAGTTTTCTCTTAGATAATAGTATCCCTTCAAAACAAATAATATTTTATTAGTTGGGTGCATGAAAATCAATTCTAGTTCAACTATAACTTGCAATTGGATTTTCATTGTTATGGTGATCTTATATTTGAAAATAGTTTCCACAAATTGTTTTATAATTTTGATTTGCTGTTAGTCAAGGTCTAGACCAGAAACAATTTGTATTATAGTTGAGATTGTTTGTGGTTTAAGCCAAGGACGACCTTGTTTTATATCAAAAGAAGAATCTTTATAAAAGCTTTTCACGTAGTTCTTTTTGCAAAATAAAGATTTATGAGAAAATACTTTCTGTTAATTATTTGCTTTAAAATTTGTTTTTATTTTATTAACTTAGTGTTTTTGTTCTTGCTGATATGTTCTAGTAGTTAAAAACTTAAGTTGCTAGAGTATTGTTTTCTTAGTTCCTAGTTGTTCTTCACAAGTAATTCCTTTTGCTAAGTAAAATATTTACTAAAATACTTTTGATTATATTTTACTTTGTTTTGAGTTTTTACTTTTGAAAATAGGATGTACTTGTAGAGAAAACTAACTTTGGTTGTGTTGATGAAGTTTGGTTGATTTTAATTTTTATCTTAAGTATTTCTTTCATCACAAATTTGTTGCTTTTGGTTTGGTGATACTTTTGATTGTTAGAATTGATTGCTAGTATGATTGCTTATATGAATGCAATGTTTGATTATATAGATTTTCATCGGAGAGTGATGAATAGTCTATCAGTTACCTTTGAGAGCGATATTATTCTTCATCAACAGTACAGGTAAGTCACTTTGACGATGTATACCTATGTTTTATTGCATTAGTTCTACCATCTCCCCAATTGCATGCAAAGTAGGTAATTTGGAAATTTGGTTACTTGATGTAGTATCATGTGGTAGGCACACCTCAAACCTTGACACTTGGCCCCGGGAAACGTTGATTTCATTTTTGCTATGCTATTAGTAGACAGGGTTGGTTGTGTGAACATGAGAGTTGTGAGGTAATAATTTCAAGACCTGCAAGATGATCAAGACTTCAAGACTCCGAGTTTTCAACATACCTCTGGGTGGATGATGGTTGAACGGCGCCCTAGAGAAACCAGTGGTTAGCCTAGGTGTTGCTGGGGAAGTGCCAGTATTCACGCGGAAAGGTCCACCCAGGCACAAAGAGATGGATGGATGCTTCAAGACCCAAGGCTTACCTGCACAGCCACAAGCCATTATGGGCTCTGGCTTGGTTGGATATCGTGGTGACCTGGACAGGCGGTGCTACGAGATGTAGAAGAACGGTAGGAAAGGATGGGCACCGATAGAGTCTTGGGGAAACCCTTTCGAAGACCATGTTTTGGTCATCCATTTCTCAAACACCATGAAGTGCGAGAAATCCAACGGAGGCGATCAAATCTTGTGGGGAACGTGTACAAAACTCTGCAGAGTACCCAAACCTAATCGATTAGCCGTGTCCGCGGTCATGGACAGTTTGAGCGAAAGGAACTGAAACTATCTGGAACTCTCAACACAATTAATTACATTGATGTGGGTATTAATGTCAACTTGGGTATGAGAACTGGTTGGTGGAACCATCTCATTAATCAACCAACTTTGTAGTAATAATTTCTGCATTACCCCTCACTTGTTGTAGGAAAAATTTGCTTTGCGCAAAAACTTAAACTTATAGCCCCACCTGCCATATAAGCATATAGTATAGAGGATTATTTTCACCCCTCTTTTGTGACTTGCCAGCATATTCAAAATGCTGACCTACACGGCTGCAACGTCTTATGTTGCAGATAAGCTCTACGATGGGAAAGAGTACGATTCAGGGTTACAGTCTACACTCAACCTGCCATTTGTGTTATTGGGACTCCACTCCCGTTGACTGTTTCCGCTGAGATTTTAAGGTATATATCAGTTTTACGTTAATTACATGTGATTGCACTTTGATATATACATTGATGTACTGTGTGTGCCAGCATACTGATCCAGGGATGGCGCAGAACACACAGAGGCTTGACTCGTTTTGAGTCGGGTCGCTACAGCCGATGGCGACACAACGATGGAGATCATGGTGTTATGCCGGTAACAATGGAGATCATGCTGATGCTTTCAAGATGGAGATCAAAAGCACAAGTTCATGGCCATACTATGTCACTTATGATTTGCATGTGATGTTAATTCTTTTATGCACCTTATTTTGCTTAGGATGACGGTAGCATTATAAGGTGATCCCTCACTTAAATTTCAAGGTGAATTGTGTTCTCCTCGAGTGTGCACCGTTGCGAAAGTTCGTCGTGTCGAGACACCACGTGATGATCGGGTCTGATAGACTCTACGTTCACATACAACAGGTGCAAGCCAGTGTTGCACGTGCAAAACACTCGGGTTAAACTTGATGAGCCTAGCATGTATAGACATGACCTCGGAACACAAGAGACCGAAAGGTCAAACATGAGTCATATAGTAGATATGATCAACATGATGGTGTTCACCATTGAAACCACCTCAACTCACGTGATGATCGGACTTGAGTTGGTGAATTTGGATCATGAATCACTCGAATGACCGGAGGGATGTAAATTTGAGTGGGAGTTCTTAAGTAATATGATTAATTGAACTTATTATGATGAACATAGTCAGTAGTATCTTTGCAAATGAAGGGTAATGCAGCAGAAAACAAAAAAATCCGACCTACGCACCAGCCCAGGACCACTATGAAGACTGCAAACAAGGTTTGATATTTTCGTTACCGACTCGTAGCGCAGCGGAAGTAGAGTCAACAATGATCGGCGGTGCAGATCCCCGCAGCTAGGATTTACAACCTCCCAACTGCGAGGATGTATACCCTCATCTGCCCCTCGGACAGCCCTCCGGGAGGCGGTCAGACAGTTCCCCCGGATGGTGTCGCGGACAGCCCTTCGGGAGGACCTCCAAAACATGGATTGTCACTCGGACAGCCCTTCGGGAGGACCTTTGAAACTCGGACGGTCACTCAGACAGCCCATCGGGAGGCACTCTCGAACTAAGACCGAAACTATGATCTCTCAACAGAGTTGCATACATACGGTGTCATCTATCCGGCAGGGCTTCGCCATCCAAAACTAGTTCCTGCCGGAACCAAGACAACCTTTCGGCTCTACGAAACTATTTCGCTGGTAGGGAGAGAAGAAGCCAGATCATTGCAATGGCACTTGTATGTGAGAAGGAGTGAGTTTTTGGGCTGCCTCCTCACCCCTATTTATAGGGTAAGAGACTATGGTAAAAATACCAAAATGCCCTCAGATATTTTCACTATTCATAATAGTGATTCCACTATTCATAAATAGTGTTTCCAACTATTCACACTAGTGATTTCTACTATTTCATAATAGTGTTTTCACTAGTCACGAGATATTTTGTCCCAATAGTGTTTCCCACTATTCATAATAGTGTTTCCACTATTCACGAGATATTTTCTCCCAAAAAGCACTTTCACTATTCACGACGACATTTTTCAGCGTCCGGTCGAACTGAAAATATTTATGTGGGCTTAGAACATTTCCAGTACCCCACTAAAATAATTTTGAATGCGATCCAGAACAATTACGGATTAATGATTTTCATCTGCGAAAAGCATCTGAAGCGGTTCCGGCAGCTCCGGAACATTTCCGGTTTTTCTTTCGAAAAATTCCCAGAAGTTTCCAGAATGATTCTGGCACCCTCCAAGAATTATCAGGGATGTGCCAAAACCAATTTGACTTAATGGTATCCCCTGAAAAAACTTTTCAGTTTTACCGAAATTGTTTCACTGTTCTCTCTACGAAACTTTTCCGCCGTCCGAAACTTTTCCGGTGTCCGAAACTTTTTCGGTGATTTTCTCTCAGTCTCCCTGTCTAGTATTCTGCAGATAGATGACCTTTAAGCGTGAGACCCTATAGGTTCGGTGAAGCATAGATATGACCCGGAACCCCTTCCGATCAATGATCAACATCGGAGCCGTGGACACCTATATTGACCCCTATACCCACACGAATGAATATTCAAGTGAACCTCCAGTTGTCGTGTGCTATTTCTGTTGCTTCGCGATATCTTACAAATACCTGAGGTGAGACATGTTGGCATCCTCGTGGATCAACAACTTGTCCACTATGCCAGTTACCTCGTTACTAGTATTGTTCTCTTTTCTCGTTCCCGTGTTCAGGCATCCCCGTGATAAGGTCACAAAGGGTCTGGCCAGACGATGATGGATGCCATTACACCGAGAGGAGCAAATCCTCCATCATCGGAGGAGCAAATCCAATCTTGAGCTATCAAGTTACTTGACATAGTTTTCCATGAACCCGTAAGCCGCCGTAATAGCCACCCATTTACGGATGACGTTTAAGAAACCCCAAAGTTCATGAAGCAAGCATGAAGAAACTTGATACTCTCATGGTCTAAGGAATTATGCAAATATTAACTTCGCTGTGTTATTAACCATTAACTTATGACGAATGTTTCTCATAGCATAACATCAATTCGGGTCGATTCAACACAAATGTGTTGGAAATATGTCCTAGAGGCAATAATAAAATGGTTATTATTGTATTTACTTGTTCATGATAATTGTCTATTGTTCATGCTATAATTGTGTTAACCAAAAACCATAATACATGTGTGAATACATAGACCACAACATGTCCCTAGTGAGCCTCTAGTTGACTAGCTCCTTGATCAATAGATGGTCACGGTTTCATGACCATGGACATTGGATGTCGTTGATAACGGGATCACATCATTAGGAGAAAGATGTGATGGACAAGACCCAATACTAAGCATAGCACTAGATCGTGTAGTTCGTTTGCTAAAGCTTTTCAATGTCAAGTATCGTTTCCTTAGACCATGAGATTGTGCAACTCCCGGATACCGTAGGAATGCTTTGGGTGTGCCAAACGTCACAACATAACTGGGTGGCTATAAAGGTGCACTATGGGTATCTCCGAAAGTGTCTGTTGGGTTGGCACGAATCGAGACTGCGATTTGTCACTCCGTGTGACGGAGAGGTATCTATGGGCCCACTCGGTAAGACATCATCATAATGAGCTCAATGTGACTAAGGACTTAGTAACGGGATGATGTATTACGGAACGAGTAAAGAGACTTGCCGGTAACGATATTCAACAAGGTATAGGGATACCGATGATCGAATCTCGGGCAAGTATCATACCGGTAGACAAAGGGAATTGTATACGGGATTGATTGAATCCCCGACATCGTGGTTCATCCGATGAGACCATCATGGAGCATGTAAGATCCAACATGGGTATCCAGATCCCTCTGTTGGTTATTGGTCGGAGAAGTGTCTCGGTCATGTCCACGTGTCTCCCGAACCCATAGGGTCTACACACTTAAGGTTCGATGACGCTAGTGTTATAGGGAAATGGTATATGTGATTACCGAAAGTTGTTCAGAGTCCCGGATGAGATCCCGGATGTCACGAGGAGCTCCGGAATGGTCCGTAGGTAAATATTGATATATAGGAAGTCCAGTTTTGGTCACCGGAAAGTTTTCGGGCTCATCGGTAGTGTACCGGGAGTGCCGGGTGGGTGCCGGAGGACCGCTGGGAGGGGTGTGACAACCAAAGGATTTGTGGGCCCTTAGAGGAAGTGTGACAACCCTTTTTGGGCTGGCCAAGACCTTCTAGAAAGGCCCATGTGGATGGAGATAAGAGATAGGGTTGAAAAGGATTCAAAAGGAAGAGATCCACCTCCCTTGTGGGAGGTGGACTCTTCCCTAGGGTCGGCCGAACCTCTCCTATTTGGAGGAGGGGCCAAGGAAGACCTCCCTCTCCCTCCTCCTATATATATGCAAGGGATTGGGATGTTTTGAGACACGACTTCTTTCTCTCACGGTGCAGCCCTACCTTTCCTCTTCCTCGATCTTCATAGCGCTTGGCGAAGCCCTGCCGGAGTTCACGTAGCTCCACCGTCACCACGCCGTCGTGCTGCCGGAGCTCTCCCTCAACCTCTCCCTCCTCCTTGCTAGATCAAGGTGCCGGAGACGTCACCGGGCTGTACGTGTGTTCAACGCGGAGGCACCGTTGTTCGGCGCTTAGATCGGAATCCACCGCGATCTGAATCGCTGCGAGTATGACTCCATCAACCGCGTTCTTCTAACGGTTCCTCTTAGCGATCTTCAAAGGTATGAAGATGCAATCTCTCCCCTCTCGTTGCTGGTTTCTCCATGGATAGATCTTGGTGATCATAGGAAATTTTTTGATTTACTACTGCGTCTTCCATCAAAATGTTCTTCTAACATTGTGCCCTCAAAATTGCCGGCATAGCCATGCCCATGATCAGGAAAACAGGATCATCATGCAATACTTGAGCTAGTCTTAGAGGCCAGACTAGGAATACAATTTACCGTTTATTATTCCACACGTGCATATGAGTCTTCCTTCAAGCCTCGTGGTTATTGTAGACTTAAGAACCATAGCAATTATAGCATGGAACATAAACCTAATTATGAGCAGGGAGATAATCAATAACATTTATTATTGCCTCTAGGGCATATCTCCTACAGACTCCCACTTGCACTAGAGTCAATAATGTAGTCAATGCTAATGCACTTTACACCTATGGCATACTGGTGTAAAGTATGCTTCGCTTGTGGTATAGCCTGATGTCCAACGGATCTGACAACTTTAGCTCCATGTGTAACTATGCATATCCTCGCGTTTTCACGCTATCAGAAAATTCGTATTTTGTGTGAAATTGGCTTTGCATATGTGTGAATCATTGGTCGAAACCTGATTCCTCAGACTGAGCTATGGAGCAACTATCTGCAATAGTGTCTCATAGACCAAAGCCATCTTGGAACCATACTAAGTTCATGAATGAACTACATGATTCAACAACTTCTTTGTTGCTTCCAAAGCGTCAACATACTTAGACTTTGTTATAGAATTCACCACAGTATCTTGTTTGGAACAATTTCCAACTACCGTGCCACCATATTGTGTATTACACAAAACCCTTAACTTAAATCAAAAATCGCATGGAGCATTGATTGAGACTGCATCGATGTAATTACTTACAACGAGCGCTTCATAATCTCTGCTTGTGAGAAAACTTGTCATCAACACTACTCTAGTACTTAATGACATCTTTCACTGTTGTCCCATTATTAGTGCTTTGATCACTTTGGTATCTATACTCGCAACAAGTTGGGAGTATCGGACATATCTGGTTGTTTTTACATACCATGGAATACATGATTTAATCCAAACACTAGAGTGTGTGAAATCTCCATCATGTATTTTACTCGTCGGTGTTTTGGGACACTGAGTCTTGCAAAAACTCTTTCCATGTGACTTCAGCAAGAATCACTCCTTGACGTTTTTAAATGCTAAAAGGTTTTAGCACCTTTTCAATATGTATTCATTGCTTAGACCCATTAGGTAAATCTATCTCCATAGATCATCATGCCTAATATTGAGGCTATTTAGCCTAAGCACTTCATCGCAAAAATCATTTTCAAATGAAGTCCTAATTCGTGTCAAGAAATTTATTTCCAATTAACAATGTGTCAAGCACACAACATTTTTAGAAATATTATTATGCTCCCACTTACTTTCTTGAATCACGGGCATCTTTGTTACCCATTGATGAAATCAAAAAAACCTTTTGACCATTTCATCAAACCACGAAGATTCCAACTCCATTTTGCTCTCTTCCGTCCATTGCTGGAACTTTGAAGTTTGCATACTTACTAGCATCCTCTAGATCGACAAATTACTTTGGACTGTATCACATACAAGTCCTAGGTTTCATTTCCATCAGATGGAGATCCTTTTGTCATCCATGTTTCATATATCATGATTGATATATGTATTAATTGCTAGCTCAACCCGAACTGACCTTAAGCATCGCTACGGTGAAACAACCTCATTGTAGTCAACTCCATGAACTTGTTATTTCAACAAGTCGAGCCTTATGGATAAAACAATTTTTATCCATATCAGTTTTTAGTTCCATAAATATTCGTTAGACTCTAAGTCCTCTGAAAGGTGTATCGAGGTTTTAATCTTGAATCACTTATATGGAAACTATCTTGGATTGTATTGGCATTTAGCCAATCCCAGAGTCAGGGCCCATCAACGCTTCCTTGTGTATTGTAGGTATACTGTTGTCTAACAACAATATCTCATTTGCGCACCTGATAGGTTTGCACGAGCTTTGCCTACGTGGTTCAGCTGCACGTTCGACCGAAGTCCATACATTTTATTGTAGAGACTTCCGTATCGGTCGTAGTAGGAAACAACGGAATCACTTCCAGGGTTTCTTTCCTTGGAACTGATGACGAAGATACTGGTTATCTCGTCGAGTTGCACTATCCTCCCACTCACCTTTTGTAAGAACTATTCTATTTAAAAGCATACCGTTTTGTGGCAAAACCCTTTGCCTCGGTATAGTGGTGGGGGAATACCCAATGACTTGGGATAACCATACAAAGTAGCACTTGTCTTATTTGGAATAGGTTTGTAACCTTTTACACAAGCCCCATATTCCAAATGTTAAGAAAAGATATAACATGGTTGGGCATACCATACCATGGCATCATTTCAACAGACCTGATGGATCTCTTTTCAGTGTAAAAGCCGCAGTCCCTAAAGCATCACTCTATAAAAGGGGTAATGGCAAATCTATTTATGTCATCTTTGATCTTACCATGTCATAAATGGTTTAATTGCATCTTCACGGACTTTCCACTTGTAGTGGTGTTCCGGGAGGTGCAAGTTATGAAACTCTTTTCACAACTCATCACACATTTGCTAAACTTGTAACTCAAATATTCCTTTCCGCAATCAAATTGCAGAAACATAATTTTCTTGGTACAATAACTTCTACTTCATTTTTGAAAACCTTTCGAATGATTTCATCAGATCCACACTTACGTCTCATCAAGTAAATATCCATATATCTACTTGAGTCATTTTTGAAGGTAGACAAATCCACTTTTGCAACAACATTTATCGGACTACATACATCAAATGTATGATCACCAACAAGTTCTTTGCTCGTTCCTTATGGCCTGTGAACGGTATTTTAGTTAGTTCACCTTTTTGGAGGAAAGTTGCAAGTGTCAGATGATTCAAAATCAAACGACTTCAAAATCCATCATAATGGAATTTTCCATGCGGGTTTCTCCAATGTGACCAAATGCAGTGCCACACATATGTTGTATTCTTTTAGTCTTGCGACATTTAGCGTCAGTGTTATGGATGTATCATATTTCCATCAATATTCATAACATACATCCCATCTAGGATGGAAGCACGGCCCTTCATGTTTACTCATAATACTGAACAACAATTGTTGTTTTTATGAACAACTCTTTTGCAACTAACATTGTGCAATGGGCTAGAGTGTATGAAACTCTAAAATGAATTATAAAAGTAAACCCAGAGGTAATGTATTATTATCAATATTCATCACATACGTCTCATTCATAATGAAAGTATGGCCCTTATGTTATTCATAACACCGAACATGAAAAGTTCTCTTATGAACAACCTTCTTGCAAGATACCTTATGCAAAGGGCTAGAGTGTGAAACTCTAAAATGAATTATGAAACTTAATACATAGGGAATACATCGATGGAAGGCATAGTAACATTTACTATGTTCCCTGCGTGTATCTAAACCTCATCCTTGGTTAGTCTTTCAGGCAATAGTAGTTCTTACATCGAGTTGCAACAGAATGCAATCGAGCGGGTATCTTTCTAACCAACTCACAATACCCAAGAATTAGTGATTAACATGTTTAACCATAATTCCCAAGAACTATATCTTTGACCAGCCTTCTATACATCAAAAACTTGTATGACATTCATACATGAGCTAGATATTCCATTCTTCCTTCCTTTTGCCATTATACTTCTAATAGTTTAACTTTTCAGTATTTCTCCTACTCTTAGAAGAAGCATCCTACTTAAGAGTGGCGTTAGCCCTGGACTTCCTAGGCGTGAAAGTCTCCCTAACACCCTTCGGACACTTCCTTTCTCTTTAAGTTGTTTTTTATTCACCTTTCATCATATGACAGGCATTCTCCTGGATCCCTCTCTTATCAATCTAATGCATAGTAAACTTCTTTACTAGTAGTTTGCAAACAAACATTGATTTGGATATCTCATATCTTTTAGCCTTTGTCTGTCTCTGAAAATGATTTTCAGATTCCATGAATATCACATAACTATCCAAACTTTCGAAGTTCGGGTCTCATGGAAGCAAACATATTGCACTTTGACTGAAAAGGATTTCTAGCTTTTGGATCGAAGGACGAGAGTCACATGATCCATAGCATTAGCTGGAGAATACCAAAAGCATGCGATAGGACAAAGTCCTTCTCGGCACTCTTGAGGACAATCCTCACATTACGTTACCAACCGTAAAGTTTTAACCAAATATTTAACAGCTATTCAATTTTAATAGGGAAGGTAGAAACGCGAGCCATTATTCTATAACTATTATGCAAATCAAACTTAGACATTGTTCAAAATTAATTGCACTGAGAATTAAAAGAATTCAATTCTACAGTGCGCTCCCACTCAAATCAATATCTCTCATAATTGATTGTGAGTGATTCAAGATCCATATTACAAATCAACGCCAAGGATGTATCCATCTCAAGTGACGAGAATTGTAATCGGTAGGCCAACTTGCCAATCACATCTCTATGTGACTCTTGTTCATCTTTCGATGCGTGTGTTCCGAGCTCATGACTTTCATGCCTAAATGTCAAGACAACCAAGTGATCACGCTGCAAGGTATTAACTCACCCACCTCACACCCGTACAATCGTTCGTACCCATGTATCCATGTGATACCCCGAAAGGAAAGATGCCATGACGGTGCTACACTTGGGAGAACACTAACTACTTGATATTTTGTGAGAGATCACCCTAATAAAAGCGACTACCGCGCAATCAAAAGGGTGCATCATAAGGGATAAACATCTTAGGAAATTCATAATAGCATGATATGGTATAGCCCTTTTTTACGGAGAAGTATTGTATTTCTTCGTCTTCGGCATTCGCGTCGGTGTTCACCTTCGCCAAGATTGCCACCACCTTGTCGATGCACCAGATAATATTGCTATCTCTATAGCAAATAAAATAAGTGCATCACATAAGGTTGACATGCAGGTCATTAAAGTGCAATCATATGGCTCCAGCCATCATGCCGAATCATGACACGCAGGTCATGTTAATCAAATTACATCATATAGTCATCTCATACATAATCAAATTTATATGAGCACTGCTATACCATATCACATGCACATGCAAACCATCCTGCAAAACCAAGTTTGACGCCTCTAATCGGTTCATGCAAAAACTTGTTTTACGTGGCTTCTAAGGTTTCGAAACAAACCAAAGCTACCAACGTCCATCATCAAGCATGATAATCCAAGTCGCTAGATTAACATTGCGAGGTGTGTGAAACACGAGATAATAAAATCTTGAGCCCCATACTAAACTTCGTCATACACATGACCCCCGTGCAGATCGCATCTGCATTGCGCTTTTTGTCTACGAAACATCCATCTTTCTCAACTATGGTGGAACCCAAAGAACTGTTAGCACTTCGTTTATCTGTCAATCAGCATACTCAGGAGCAGCATGAAAGGATCATGGATTGCCGGAACTTTGTGAGATTCCACCATGCCATTAAGATCAGGACTATGCAAATTCCAGGGAAGCAACAAGAACATCGGGTTACAGATTCATCTGCTACCCGCACAAATAGTTTTCAGTAATAGATCTCATCTACTACCTAATTATATTGTGCAACACCCATACATATCTATGTAATCTAAATTGCAACCTGCATCGACGCAAATCATGGTTCTGATACCACTGAAGGGTAACGCATTAGAAAAAAAAATTCCGACCTACGCACCAGCCCAGGACCACTATGAAGACTGCATACAAGGTTTGATCTTTTCGTTACCGACTCGTAGCACAGGGGAAGTAGAGTCGATGACGATCGGCGGTGCAGATCCCCGCAGCTACGATTTACAACCTCCCAATCGTGAGGATGTATACCCTCATCTGCCCCTCAGACAGCCCTCCGGGAGGCGGTCAGACAGTCCCCCGGACAGTGTGGTGGACAGCCCTTCGGGAGGACCTCCAAAACTTGGAATGTCACTCGGATAGCCCTTCGGGAGGACCTTCGAAACTCGAACGGTCACTCGGACAGCCCTTCGGGAGGCACTCTCAAACTAAGACCAAAACTACGATCTCTCTACAGAGTTGCACACATACGGTGTCATCTATCTGGCAGGGCTTCGCCATCCAGAACTAGTTCCTGCCGGAACCCAGACAGCCTTTCGGCTCTACGAAACTATTTCGCTGGGAGGGAGAGAAGAAGCCAGATCATTGCAATGGCACTTGTATGTGAGAAGGAGTGATTTTTTGGGCTGCCTCCTCACCCCTATTTATAGGGTGAGGGACTATGGTAAAAAAACCAAAATGCCCTCAGATATTTTTCACTATTCATAATAGTGATTCCACTATTCATAAATAGTATTTCCCACTATTCACAATAGCGTTTTCCACTATTTCGTAATAGTGTTTTCACTAGTCATGAGATATTTTCTCCCAATAGTGTTTCCCACTATTCACAATAGTGTTTCCACTATTCACGAGATATTTTCTCCCAAAAAAGCACTTTCACTATTCACGACGACATTTTTCAGCGTCCGGTCGAACTGAATATATTTATGTGGGCTAGAACATTTCCAGTACCCCACTAAAATAATTTTCAGTGCGATCCGGAACAATTCTGGATTAGTGATTTGCATCTGCGAAAAGCATCTGAAGCGGTTCCGGCAGCTCCGGAACATTTCCGGTTTTTCTTCCGGAAAATTCCCAGAAGTTTCCAGAATGATTCTGGCACCCTCCAAGAATTATCAGGCATGTGCCGAAACCAATTTGACTTAATGGTATCCCCTAAAATAACTTTTCAGTTTTACCAAAACTGTTCCGATGTTCTCTGTGCAGAACTTTTCCGATGTCCAAAACTTTTCCGGTGTCCGAAACTTTTTCGGTGATTTTCACTCGGACTCCCTGTCTAGTATTCAGCAGATAGATGACCCTTAAGCGTGAGACCCTATAGGTTCGGTGAAGCATAGACATGACCCAAAACCCCTTCCGATCAATGATCAACGTCGAAGCTGTGGACACCCATATTGACCCTTATACCCACACGAATGAATATTCAAGTGAACCTCGAGTTGCCGTGTGCTATTTCTGTTGCTTCGTGATATGTTAAAAATACCTGAGGTAGGCATGTTGTCATCCCCGTGGATCAACAACTTGTCCACTATGCCAGTTACCTCATTACCGGTATTGTTCTCTTTTCTCGTTCCCGTGTTCAAGCATCCCCGTGATCAAATCACAAAGGGTCTGGCCAGACGATGATGGATGTCGTAACACCGAGAGGGCCTAGAGATATATCTCCATCGTCAGAGGAGAAAATCCCAATCTTGAGCTATCAAGTTACTTGACATACTTTTCCATGAACCCATAAGCTGCCGTAATAGCCACCCCTTTACGGATGACGTTTAACAAACCCCAAAGTTCATGAAGCAAGCATGAAGAAACTCGATACTCTCATGGTCTAAGGAATTATGCAAATATTAACTTCTCTATGTTATTAACCATTACCTTATGACGAATGTATCTCATAGCGTAACATCAATTCGGGTCGATTCAACACAAATGTTCTTCTAACATTGTGCCCTCAAAATTGCCAGCATAGCCATGCCCATGATAAGGAAAACAGGATCATCATGCAATACTTGAGCAAGTCTTAGAGGCCAGACTACGAATACAATTTACCGTTTACTATTCCACACGTGCATATGAGTCTTCCTTCAAGCCTCGTGGTTATTGTAGACTCGAGAACCATAGCAGTTATAGCATGGAACATAAACCTAATTATGAACAGGGAGATAATCAATAACATTTATTATTGCCTCTAGGGCATATCTCCTACATGTTGCACGTGCAAAACACTCGGGTTAAACTTGACGAGCCTAGCATGTATAGACATGACCTCGGAACACAAGAGACTGAAAGGTCAAACATGAGTCAAATAGTAGATATGATCAACATGATGATGTTCACCATTGAAACCACCTCAACTCACGTGATGATCGGACTTGAGTTGGAGAATTTGGATCATGAATCACTCGAATGACCGGAGGGATGTCAATTTGAGTGGGAGTTCTTAAGTAATATGATTAATTGAACTCATTATCATGAACATAGTCACTAGTATCTTTGCAAATTATGATGTAGATTACTAGCTCACGTTGTAGATCCCTTGAATTTTTATATGTTCCTAGAGAAATAGATTTGAAAGATGATGGTAGAAATATTGCGGACTGGGTCCGTGATCTAAGAATTGTCCTCATTGCTGCACAGAAGGCTTATGTCCTTAATGCATCGCTCGGTGTGCCACCCCCTCTAGCGTCGTCTGTAGATGTTGTGAACATCTGACAGGAATGTTCCGATGACTACTTGATAGTTTAGTGTGTCATGCATTACGACTTAGAATTGAGGCTCCAAAATTTTTGAACATCACGGAACATATGAGATGTTCTAAGAGCTGAAATTGGGATCTCAGGCTCGTGCCCGTGTTGTGACATATGTGATCTCCAACAAGATTCTTTGCCTGCAAGGAGAATAGCTCAATCGTTGAGCTTGTGCTCAGATTGTCTGGGTGCTACAATCACTTGAATCAAGTGGGAGTTGATCTTCCATATAAGATAGTGATTGATATAGTTCTCTGAGTCACTATCACTAAGCTACTAGAACTTCGTCATGAACTATAATTATGCCAGGGATGGAAATGATGATCCGTGAGCTGTTTGTGATGTTTGACACCGTGAAGTTAGGAATCAAGAAGGAGCATGAAGTGTTGATGGTTAATAAAACCACTAGTTTCGAGAAGGGCAAGGGCAAGGAGGGAAACTTCTTGGATGGCAAGTCAGTTGCTTCTCCAGTGAAGCAACCCAAAGTTGAACCCGAACCCGAGACTAAGTGCTTCTATTATGAGGAGAGCGGTCGCTAAAGCGGAACAACCTTAGATACATGGTAGATAAGAAGACTGGCAACATAGACAGAAGTATATTTGATATACGTGTTGTTGATGTGTACCTTGATAGTACTCCTAGTAGCACCTGGGTATTGGATACCGGTTCGGTTGCTAAATGTTAGTAACTCGAAGTAAAAGCTACGGAATAAACGGAGACTAGCTAAGTGTGAGGTGACGATGTGTGTTGGAAATGCTTCCAAGGTTGATGTGATCAACATCGCTCACTCTCTCTACCATTGGGATTAGTGAAAAACCTAAATAAATGTTATTTGGTGTTTGCGTTAAGCATGAACATGATTAGATCATGTTTATTGCAACACGGTTGTTCATTTAAGTTAGAGAATAATGGTTATTCTGTTTACATGAATAATACCTTCACTGGTCATGCACCTAGTGAGAACGGTTTGTTGAATCTTGATCGTAGTAATACACATGTTCATAACATTGATGACAAAATATACAAAGTTAATAATGATAGTACCACATACTTGTGGCACTGCCGCTAAATGTCATATTGGTATAAATCGCATGAAGACACTCCATGCTGATGGATCTTTGGACTCATTCGATTTCGAATTGCTTGAGACATGCGAACCATGCCTCTTGGGAAAGATGACTAAGGACCCCGCTTTCCGGTTTGATGGGGCGGGCAAGTGATTTATTGGAAATGATACATGTTGATATATGCAATCCAATGAGTCTTGTAGCGTGCGATGGATATTGCTATTTTCTTACCTTCACTGATGATTTGAGTAGATATAGTGTATATTTACTTAATGAAACACAAGTCTGAATCGTTTGAAAAGTTCAAGCAAATTCAGAGTGAAGTTTAAGATCATCATGACAAGAAGATAAAAATGTCTGCGACATGATTGTGGAGGTGAATATCTGAGTTACAAGTTTGGCATACAACTTAGACAATGTGAAAGTTGTTTCGGACCACCATAGTGTGATGGTGTGTTCGAACGTCGTAATCGTGCTCTATTTGATACGGTGCAAACTATGATGTCTCTTATCGATTTGCCACTATAGATTTGGGGTTATGCATTAGAGACAACTACATTCACATCAAATAGAGCACCATCTAAATCCGCTAAGTTGACCCCATATGGTTTGGCAGAAACCTAAGCCGTCATTTCTTAATGTTTGGGGCTGTGATGCTTGTGTGAAAAAGGGTTTTCACCTAAAGAGCTCGAACCCAAAGCAGACAAATGCATCTTCATAGAATACCCAAAGAACAGTTGGGGTACACCCTCTATCTCAGATCCGAGTACAAAGTATTTGTTCCTAAAACTGGGTCCTTTCTCGAGAAAGAGTTTCTCTCGAAAGAATTGAGTGGGAGGAAGATAGAACTCGATGAGATTGTTGAACCTTTGTTCAACCAGAGAGTAGCGCAGAGCAGAAAGATGTTTCTGTGGAGCCTACATCAGTTGAAGAGTAAGTTAATGATGATGATCATGAAGCTTCGGATCAATTTACTATCGAACCTTGTAGGTCGACACGGACGCGTACTGCTCCTGAGTGGTACGTCAACCCTGTCTTGTTGGTCATGTTGTTGGACAACGATGAACCTACGAGCTATGGAGAAGCGATGATGGGCCCGGATTCCAACAAATGGTTGGAGACCATGAAATCCGAGAAAGGATCCATGTATGAAAACCAAGTATAGATTTTGGTAGACTTGCTCATTGGACGGTAGGTCATTGAGTACAAATGGACCTTTAAGATGAAGACAGACACTGATGGTGAATGTCACTATTTTTAAAGCTCGACTTGTCGCAAATAAGTTTCCGCCCAGTTCAAGGAGTTGACTACGATGAGACCTTCTCACCCGTAGAGATGCTAAAAGTATGTTGGAATTATGTCAGCAGTTGCTGCATTTTTCAATTATAAATCTGGCAGATGGATGTCAAAACATTGTTTTCTTAACGGCTTACTTGAGGAAAGGTTGTACGTGATACAACCAAAAAGTTTTTTCAGTCCTAAGGATGCTAAAAGGTGTGCGAGATCCAACAATCCTTCTATGGGATAGAGAAAGCAGCTCAGAGTTAGAATATACGTTTTGATGAGGTGATCAAACTTTTTGAGTCTATACAAAGTTTATGAGAAACTTGTATTTACAATAAAGTGAGTGGGAGCACTATAGAATTTCTGATAAGCAAATGTTGATGACATATTGTTGGTCGGAAATGTTGTAGAATTTGTGGAAAGCATAAACGGTTGTTTGAAAAGAGTTTTCAAAGGAAGACCTGGATAAAGCTACCTAATTGTTGAGCATCAAGATCTATAGAGATAGATCAAGATGCTTGATGAGACTTTCAATGAGTACATACCTTGACAAGATTTTGAAAGAGTTCAAAATGGATCAGTCAGAGAAAGAATTATTGCCTGATTTGTAAGGTGTGAAGTTGAGTAAGACTCAAAGGTCGACCAAGGCAGAAGAAAGAGAAAGGACAAAGGTTGTCCCCTATTCTTTAGCCATTGGCTCTATATAGTATGACATGTTGTGTACCGCACCTGTGTGTACCTTGCCATGAGTCCGTCAAGGGGTACAAGAGTGATCCATGAGTGGATCACTAGACAGCGGTCAAGATTATCCATAGTAACTAAAATACTAAGGAAATGATTCTCGATTATGCAGGTGATAAAGAGTTCGTCGTAAAGAGTTACATCGATGCAAGCTTTAATACTGATACGGATGGCTCTGAGTAGCAATCCGGATACGTATAGTGGAGAAACCATTTGGAATAGCTCCAAGTGGAGTGTGGTAGTAGTGTCTACAGTATGACATAGAGATTTGCAAAGTACACACGGATCTGAATGTCGCAGACTCGTTGACTAAAAGAACTCTCTCACATGCAAACCATGATCGAGCCCCAGAACTCATTGGGTGTTAGATTCATAACAATGCGAATCACATGGTGATGTGAACTAGATTATTTACTCTAGTGCAAGTGGGAGACTATTGGAAATATGCCCTAGAGGCAATAATAAATTAGTTGTTATCATATTTCCTTGTTCATGATAATCGTTTGTTATCCATGTTAGAATTGTATTGATCGGAAACTCAGATACATGTGTGGATACATAGACAACACCATGTCCCTAGTATGCCTCAGATGGACTAGCTCGTTGATCAAAGATGGTTAAGGTTTCCTAGCCATGGCATGAGATGTCATTTGATAACGGGATCACATCATTAGGAGAATGATGTGATGGACAAGACCCAAACTATAAACATAGCATATGATCGTGTTAGTTTATTGCTACAATTTTCTACATGTCAAGTATATGTTCCTATGACCATCAGATCATGCAACTCACTGACACCGGAGGAGTACCTCGTGTGTATCAAACGTCGCAACATAATTGGGTGACTATAAAGGTGCTCTACAGGTATCTTCGAGGGTGTCTGTCGGGATGGCATGGATCAAGACTGGGATTTGTTACTCCGTGTGACGGAGAGGTATCTCAGGTCCCACTCGGTAATACAACATCACTATAAGCCTTGCAAACAATGTGACTAAAGTGTTAGCCATGGGATCTTGTATTACAGAACGAGTAAAGAGATTTGTCAGAAACGAGATTGAACTAGGTATGGAGATAACGACGAACGAATCTCGGGCAAGTAACATACCGAAGAACAAAGGGAACATCATACGGGATTAACTGAATCCTTCACATAGAGGTTCACCGATAAAGATCTTCGTAGAACATGTAGGAATCAATATGGGCATCCAGGTCCCGCTATTGGATATTGAGCGTAGAGGTGTCTCGATCATGTCTACATAGTTCTCGAACCCGCAGGGTCTGCACACTTAAGGTTCGGTGACGTTTCGGTAGTATAGAGTTATGTATGGTGGTGACCTAAGGTTGTTCGGAGTCCCAGATGAGATCCCGGACATCACGAGGAGCTCCGGATTGGTCTGGAGGTAAAGATTGATATATAGGAAAGTGGTATTTGGGTTCTAAAAAAGTTTTGGGTACTACCGATAGTGTACCAGGAGTGACGAAAGGTTTTCGGGGGTCCACCGGGAGGGGCCCACCCACCCTAGGGGGCCACATGGGCCTAGGTGGTGGTGCACCAGCCCATAATTGGCTGGGAAACTGACCACAAAGGGCGCTTGTGCCCAAGGGTAGGTGGGGAGATGCCTTGGAGGGGAGGGAGACCTCCCTAGGGCGCCCACTTCCCTTTTGGGAGGTGGACTCCTCCCTATCTTGGCCAGCCAGCCCTCCTTGGAGGAAAGGCCAAGGCTGCTCCCTACCTACCCCTTCCTCCTACAAATATAGATGGAGAGGGAGGGCAGCAAAACCCTAAGGCATAGGTGTAGCCCTTCCTCTCTCCCTAGATCTGTTTCTCCTCAAAAACGCGTCTGCGGCAGCGCTTGGCGAAGCCCTACTAAGATCGCTCCACCACCACCGCCACCATGCTGTTGTGGTGGCTGAGAACTCATCTACCTCTCTGCTCCCTCTTGCTGGATCAAGAAGGCGGAGATCGTCATCGAGCTGTACGTGTGCTGAACACGGAGGTGTCGTCCGTTCGGCACTAGATCAGAAGGACCACGATGGGATCGCGGGACGGCTCGTGAAGAGATCACGGGACGGATCGTGATTGGATCGTGAAGACGTTTGACTACATCAACCATGTTTCTTAATGCTTCCGCTTAGTGATCTACAAGGTTATGTAGATCCACTCTCCCTCCCATAGATGCTCATCACGATGGATAGATCTTGCGTGTGGGTAGGAAATTTTTTGTTTCCCATGCAACGTTCCCCAACACTTATGATTGGAACTATAGCAAGAATCCGCAACTACCAAAGGTCATTAATGTAAAACCCAACCATAGCATTAAGTATCAAGTCTGCTTTACTGCCATACGCAACCACCCACCTACTCGGGTCTATGCTTATGTCTATAATGCAACCCACAATAAGCAAATCATGAACATATTGCAACACCCTACAACGGGGATCCCTCGCGTTTGCGTGACACGGGGGGCACCAAAGGACAACACTAAAATAAAACATACAACTCATACCAACCACGATCATCAATTAGCCCATAGGACAAAACGAATCTACTCAAACATCATAGGATAGTCACATATCATTGGGAAATAATATATGGAGTTGATAACCATGTTTAAGTACAGATTACATCGAGGAAGAGAGGTGTTACACCTCTTCATAGAGAGGGAGAGAGTTGGTTTTGATGGCGGCAAAGTTGTTTGTGTAGATCGTTGTCAAGATGATAGCCTCGGTGTTGTTGCGGCACCATCGGGAGAGGGAGGGAGAGAGCCCCCATCCTTCTTCTTCTTCCATGGCCTCCCCCCTAGATGGGAGGAAAGTTCCCCCTCTAGTCCATGGCCTCCATGGCAGCGGAGGAGCAAGAGCCCCTCCGAGATTGGATCTCCCTCTCTGTTCTGGCCGAAAATCGTTTCTTATCTTCCCGGAGATCCGTAACTCCGATTATGCTGAGATTTTAACACGGTTTTTTCCCGGATGCAAGCTTCCTTGTGCTCGAAGTATATCTCCAACCAACTTACTAGGTGACCACATCCCACCACCATGCGCATGGGCCCTAGGGCGCGTCTTGGTGTCTTGTGGTAGTTGTGGGCCTCCCTTTGTGTTGATCCCACCTCCCAAAAATCACAAATATTCCAAAATAATCCTTCGTAAATTTTTACCGTGTTTGGACTTCATTTGATATGGATATGCTGAGCGAAACAAAAAACATGCAACAAACAGGAACTGGCACTAGGCACTAGATCAATATGTTAGTCCAATAAATCATATAAAATGTTGCCAAAAATATGTTAAAGTTATATAATATTGGCATGAAACAATAAAAAATTATAGATATGACGGAGACGTATCAGCATCCCCAAGATTAATTCATTCTCGTCCTCGAGTAGGTAAATGATAAAAAAATATAATTTTTGATGTGGACTGCTTCCTAGCATAATCTTGATGATATATCTAATCATGGCATGAATATTAAGACATGAGTGATTCAAAACAATAGTCTATAATTTGACATAAACACATTAATACTCAGGCATCCCAACAAACAATCATGTCTTTCAAAATATCAAGGCTAAAGAACGATATCCCTATAAAATCATATAGCATTGTCATGCTCTGTCTTCTTAATACAAAGTATAAATCATGTACTACCCCGGTGTTAGTCAAGTGATTGGTTCATACTTGTTAACTCGCTTCAACAGTTTCAACTCTCACACAATACATGAGTGCAAGCTATGGATATAGCACTATGGATGGAATAGAATGCGGTGGTAGACATCAATATAGAGAAGACAAAAAGGAAGATAGTTTCACATCGAAGCGGCTAATCAACAGACTATGGAGATGCCCATCAATTGATATAAATGCAAGGAGTAGGGACTTCCATGCAACAGATGCACTAAGAGTTATGTGTATGAAAGCTCAATATGAAAACTACGTGGGTGTGCATCTAACTCTATAATGAAAAATTCCCACTAGTATATGAAAGTGAAAACATAGGAGACTCTCAACATGAATAACATGGTTCTACTTTGAAGAACAAGTGTGGAATTAGCATGCCCCTTCTCTCTTTGTCACTTTTGTTTTCTTTTTTTCTCTTTTTATTTTATTTTTATATTAGTCTGAAGCCTGATCCCGACTTGTGGTCGGAATCATAGTTTCCATCATCCTTTCCTCACTGGCACATGCTCTAATAATGAATAATGGTGATCATAACAATTCTGTTTACTTACAACTCAATAGTAGAACAAAGTATGACTCTATATGAATGCCTCTGGAAGTGTAACAGGATGTGCAATGATCTAGCATAGCAAAGGTATCAAAAATCAGGCAAGCCATGGAAACATCATGCTAGCTATCTTACTATCATGTAAAGAAATATGAAAATGAATGCTCAAGTCATCAAAACAGAAGCAGTGGAAGTTGCATGGCAATATATCTCGGGATGGCTATGGAAATGCCATAATAAGTATGGTGGCTGTTTTGAGGAATATATAATAAGGCTTATGGGTGATAGGGCATATCATATCACAGGGTTTGGATGCACCAGCAAAGTTTCCACCGACTCTTGAGGTGAGAAAGGGAAACGCACGGTACCGTAGTGGCTAGCAAATTGCGGAAAGGTAAGAGTGCATATAATCCATGGACTCACATTAGTCATAAAGAATTCACATATTTATTGCAAGAGTCTATTAGCCCTTGAAGCAAAGTATTACTACGCATGCTCCTAGGGGGGAGGTTGGTAGGAGTTAACCATCACGCGCCCCCGACCTTCACACAAAGATAGACAATCAAGAATAAATTGTGCTCCAACTTCTGGGCATAACGGGAGACTATGTGTGCATGCTTAGGGAATCACAAACCTTAACACCAATATCTTACTAAAAACGATAATCCACTAGTACCTCCCACATATTATCATCTCCATATCGCAAATCTATTGCAAGGAAGCAAACATATCATATTCATTGATCCATAGGTTTTATGTACGACTTTATGACTTACCATGTGAATGGACAATTCCTGTTGACTCTCTAAATAGATACAAGTGAAGCAAGAGAGTTTAATTATCTATACAAAAGACCATGCTCTAATAAATATAAGTGAAGCAAAAGAGCATTCTACAAATAACGGTTTTCTATGTGAAGAGAAACATGAAATCCAAACTTAAAATGATATAAGTGAAGCACATGAAACATTCTATAAATCCATACTGAAAACATATAATTGAAGTAAAAAAATGTTTCCCATGCAACGTTCCCCAACAGTAGGATAGTTTGCATGAATAAACTAGAAGTACTTTGCATGAATAAAACTACGAGTAAATTGCAAGATAATAAAAGTTAGTCGTTTAGTAGAAAGCTTTTATCAAACAAGAAGATTATTTGTCCCTGTGCAATTGATAACTAGACCGGTAATCATTATTGAAATTTTATATGAGGGAGAGGCATGAGCTAACATATTTTCCGTACTTGGATCATGATTGTAACACTAGCTAGCATCCGTAACTACCAAAGATCATTAAGATAAAACCCAACCATAGCATTAAGTATCAAGTTCTCCTTACTCCAAAATGCAACAACCCACCTACTCAGGTCTGTGCTTCTGTCACTCACGCCACCCACCATGAACAATTCATGAACATATTACAACACCCTACAACGGGGATCCCTCTCATTTCCGCGACACGGAGGGCACCATAGGACAACACCAAAATAAAACATAAAACTCATACCAACCACGTCATCAGTTAGCCCATAGGACGAAACGGATCTATTCAAACATCATAGGATAGCCACATATCATTAAGAAATAATATATGGAGTAGAGCACCATGTTTAATTAGAGATTATAGCGGGGAAGAGAGGTGTTACACCGCTGCATAGAGGGGGAGAGAGTATTCCAAACAAATCACAAATATTCCAGAATATTTCTGTGTAAATTTTTATCGTGTTTGGACTTCATATGATATGGATATTTTGCGAAACAAAAAACATGCAACAAACAGGAATTGGCACTAGGCACTGGATCAATATGTTAGTCCAATAAATCATATAAAATGTTGTCAAAAATATGTGAAATTTGTATAATATTGACAGGAAACAATCAAAAATTATAGATACGACAGAGACGTATCAACCAGGGAGCAAAAATGTGTGGCGTTAGTTAGGACTTTGGGACACCATCAAGAGTGCCCTCGTTGATTACAGATTGGGTTCAATGGTTCCCGGAGAACTGGTGCGGAGTAGTGGAAAGCCAACAATCCTGGGCATGAAACACTGGAAGGAAACAATTGTAGTCAGTGCTTGGTACATCTGATGGCAATGGCGCCAAGCTTTAAGGGAGAGCATGTTGCACCAGTGCCGAGCTTGGATTTTGCAATACATGTGTTGCCGTCAAAGTTGAGTATAGCAGCAAGGCCTTCAGAATCACATGAAATTATATGGAGAAAAAACCCCTCAAAGAATTATAAGGGGAATGTAGATGCCTCCTATTCTGAGGATCGTACACGTGCCTCAGGAGCAGTTGTCCAAGATGATAAGGGAGCAACATTTGCGGGAGTTGCTAAGGTACTATATCACCTATTGGATCCGACTACCGCTAAAGCATTTGTGCTCTAGTGGGGCCTTGAGCTGGTCGATAATCTAGGTTATGTACCCATAATCATTGAATCAGACTCGTTGGTACTTATTCAATCATGCAATCGCATTATCGAGATATGGATTTCATATTCTACAATCTTAGCAGACTGTTTTCAGAAGGCTCAAAGAATTTGTAATATCTCCTTTCAACCCTGCCCAAGGAGGCGAATATGGTGGCACATAATCTTGCAAAGCATGCTTATCAAACAAAATAGGAGTGTGTTCTGGGATACTGATCCCCCTAGTTTCATTGTTCTGTTTGTAACAGATGTTGTTTCGATGATTAAACTGAAATAAAATGTACTAGTAGGCATTGTTCCCTCTAAAACAAATCTTTTTTTATTGCTCTGTGAAATTGAAATGTGGCAATCAGTGAACAGTGTCCTATAATAATCGGTTATTCCCGTGAACAAAGTATACTTATTAAGGCAAACATAACAATACTCGTGTGGACAGTAATCATATATAAATATACTACAGGTGAACAATTCTCCTACAAATGACACAAACACACTTTCCTCTCTGATGGAATGCAAATGCAATTAAAAAATGATGCGAATAGTAATTAGTACAATCAATTTTGTAAAAAAAACTGAGATTTACACATAAAAAAGAAGAGTCCTATTTATGAAAAAATTATGCTGAGTTGACATCCAATAATCTCGCTAACAAGAATATTCCAGGGCTCAAATTACCTTTCTCTTTCTCCTTTTTATCTTTTTTCTTCCGTCAATGATTTACGTTAGAATGACACATGTTTATATGGTCGGACGTTACTTTTGATAAATCTGCACGAGTGCTACTCTTTTGTTCTGGCCTACGCCTCGCACCCGGTTTCTTATTTTGTTTTAATTTTTTGTCTCTAAGAATTAAGAACTTGTTGCACAATAATATTATTTCTTTTTCACTTATCAAAATCTACACTAATAGGGAGAAAGCACAAATGAAACTACATACATTCGCAATACTTGATTTTTGATATAAACCAATAGTTCAGCTAAATATATAATAACAATATTAAACCGGCTAAGCTAGCCTTCACCTGGTGCATTTGAAGTGCTGCCCGTTGATGCTTTCTTGTTTGGCACGTATATTTTGTTTTTTGCATGGTTTATTCGCGGTTTTTTTTTTTGTTAAATGCCGGTCTGGCCGACCCTCTTTCTATGCTTGCAATGTGTTACCGTGTGATGCACCCATGCCTCATTGCATGCCATGTTTTCTATCGACAGGGTAGTATGTGCCATCGGTTATTGCCACGTATATTTGTTTCAACGATGATTGACGTGGTGGTGCAAAACAATTCTGCCGATGGGCATAAGCGGCACTTTGAGAAACAATACGGACCTTCTTCTGTCTCATCTCTCTAAGATACTCCCTCCCTCTCGGCTCATGCCACGACAGCTCCAACAAGACCTGATCTTTCCAGCGCTCCAGTAGCACCTTGTCCTCCCACTCATGCACTTCTGGATATGATGGCATGCCGTACACAAATTGAGGATCACATGCCCTCCTTCACTACCACGCCACCGCCAACGTTGATGGGAGGCCGTTGCCTTAAGTTTGGACTGCCTTGCTACGGAACAGATGTGGTAGTGCTCGGCCCATGCGAAGGAAAACCGCCGCCAGCTCCCTTGTATTGGTTTTGGTGGCACGCTACTGGAGACGGGACGGTCGACGGGTAGGATGTCGCAGGTGACAAGTCGGCCAATACAACACGGTTCATACCATGAATATTGTCAAGAAGGCCAACTCCGGCCACCCCGGGATGTCAATGGTCCACATCCTCTATAATAAAGCCATAAGGTACTCCAAGAATGTATACTCGTTCAACCGCAACCGCTTCATTCACCTCGCTAACCACAACTACATGCTCCTATAAATATAAGTAATACTTAAAAAAACTTGAATTTCGTAGTTATGATAATGCTACTTTTTCCTTATGTTCTAACTATTAGGCGATCATTGGACTATCGGTCTTAAATGGTGTAAGTAAACAGAAGAACCAGTAGAAGTGATACAACCAAGTCATTATGCTCGTTTGGCAGGGATGCAATACCCATGTCCAACAAAAGCCGAGTAGGAGATCATGAAGGTTGATGCAGACATAGGCCAAGTCAGTATGCCATTGGGATTCGGACAATAAATTTAGAACCTCAGTTAGCCCCAAGCAAAAGCAGAGTATCGTGTGTGCTATGAAAAGGCTCAACAATAGCCAGTTAGTTCGGGATATGTGCTTTACAAGTTATGACCCCCCCCTCAAATTCCATCTATATACACAATGAATACTTTGCACGAAATACAAGTTTTTGCTCTTTAAATCCTTCAAGATACTGAAAGATGTGATGTAAAACTTTTGTCTTCTCTACAGGAATCAGCAACTTTGCCGTCTGCCATGGCTGACGGCAAAGGCATGCATGGCGGACTACAAAGGCTTTGCCGTCTGCCAGCAGACGACTAACAGTCCGGCTGAATAAGCTACGGTAAAGGGCGTTTTGTCGTCTGCTGGCTGACGGCAAATATGCAAAGGTCTTTGCCGTCAGCGAGCAGATGGCAAAGGATGTGGACGGCACACGTGGCAGCTTAAGTCCATTAAGAGGTTAATGGCGTGCTTTGTCGTCCGCTGGCAGACGGCAAAGAAGCAAAGTTCTTTGCCGTCTGCCAGTGGATGGCAAAGCAACGGTTTCTTTGTCGTCTGATGGCTGACAGCAAAGATGCAATGTTCTTTTCCATCTGCCAGCAGACGGCAAAGCAACCACATAGGCCAGCCTAGTGCCACCCCAGGTTGCATAGGTAGTTGTCATGTGGCAGCTTTGTCGTCTGCCAGCAGATGACAAAGAGCGTGTACAACCCCTATTTTCTGTTTTTTCTTAAATTCATTCAATTTCACAGAATTTCACACACACACATTTGAAAATACTTTCAACAAGCATAACAACACATATACATACCAAATCATATCTGTGCCATATGTATATGATCATCCAACACATATATATACATACCAAATGAAAAGTCCATATGCAACATATATAGCTAGCCAACATATCCAACAACAAGCATACAATGGTTTCATCCATACATACATATATAGGTAGAAGGTTTCACATTTTCATCTACAAAATCAAAACAAAAAGGAAGAACAAGAAGAAGAGTAGACTCCATCAACGCAAGCTTCCTCATCGAAAGAAAATCTGCAAATTGGGAAAGAAGAAAGTTAGAAGAGGAAGAAGAAGAAGAAGAAGACTAGAAGAAGAAGACTAGCTAGAAGAAGAAGAAGAAGAAGAAGAAGAAGAAGACTAGCTAGAAGAAGAAGAAGAAGAAGAGAAAGAATTTTTCTTCTCTTTCTTTTTCTCCTCTCCTCTTCTTTATCTTCTTATTATTCTAACTAAGCTAGGTAAAAATTCCTTTTTAGCTAAGCTAGGTAAAAATGCTAAGTGTAGGTCATTTTAGAGCTAAGCTAGGTAAATAGGTCATTTTGGAGCTTCGTAAGGTTATTATGTCATTTTAGAGGAAAATAAGCTAAGTCTATGTCATTTTGGAGCTAAACCAAGGTTATCATGCCTTTTTTACCTAAGTATGCTAAGTATGTCATAAATGAAATGAAGAAGCTAAGTATAGGTCATTTTTGAGCTAACCTAGGTAGTTATGCCATTTTTGAGCTAACTAATCATATTTATTCATTTTGGAGGACAAAATGGCAAGTGTAGGTCATTTTAGAGCTATCCTGGTTATAATCGGTCATTTTGGACGTATGTAAGGTTATTTTGTCATTTTGGAGGAAAATAACCTAAGTCTATGTCATTTTGGAGCTAAACCAAGGTTAACATGCCATTTTTTACCTAAGTATGCTTAGTATGTCATAAATGAACTAAAGAAGCTAAGTATAGGTCATTTTGGAGCTAAATAGGTCATTTCTTAATCTAAGTATGCATTTGTTAAGCAAAACACTTCGGAAAACATACCATCATCAAGGAGGTGAACGACCGATCGGGTTTGGACCAGTGTGAGACGGAGAAGGACTGGTCGGGGTTGCGGCAGACGCAGAAGGATCAGTCGATGCTTGTCGGGAGGCACGCTACACCAAAGATCATTTGCAATGTCTCATTAGCATGATGCAACTCAAATGTGAATACTAGTAACTAATGACCATTCAAATGAAACTCACCGTGGGTGCTATACCAATCTGGGGCATCGACGGAGGGGTCTAACCATTGTTTTGGCACACAGTCTGCACATTTTGTTTTCACGGGTTAGTCATATTAATTAGTGATGAAATGAACATTACGTGCATGATTTGGCTAATATGTAGGAGAAACTTACCACGAGGAGTTCGTATAGGTCCCGGTGAGACGTGTTGTTCCGGTTCCTCTCCTCCTCCAACAGCCTAGCCGTCCTCTCCTCCATGTCCCTCTCCCTCTGCACCGCCTGCCTGTTTGCCTCCGCCAAAAGCTGCTGGGCCCTAGCCTCGATGGTGAGCTCCATTGGCCATGGATGAGGCCTTATCTCGGGATTGGAGCTCGTCTGGCGCTTCTTGATCTCCGGGAGAGTTCTAGGACAACGTGTCAGTCCATCCCCAAGGGCTATCGAGCCATGGGGCCTCCCGCCACCAGATATCATCACGAGCTCTGGATCGAAAGGACTCTGGCTTGGGTCGAAGTCCTCCCCTTTCCTCGCCTTCCCCTCATCTCTATACCTCACGAGCTTGTTGTGGGAGTAGATGTTGCTGAAGCTCTCTGGATGATCGAGGTCATCCTCAAAGAATGCCTTGGCCTTCTTGTACGAGGCAGTATGGGCCATGGCATAGAGGTCGAACAGCAGTGGCACCTTCTTCTTGTTTTGTCGCGCCTAAAAGAGAGAAACAAAATATTAGTTAAGGGCTCAAGATAGCATGAAGAATGAAATTGCATGAATCATGAAGCAAACCACATACCTAGTGATCCCCGTACTCAAACAGTTTGGAGCTCCCTTGATGGTGTGGCACACCTTTCATTTGGGCACGCTTATCCTTCGCCTTGTTGTGGTTGGATAGCCATTTGGGAGAGCACCACTCATCCACCAATGCCTCCCAACAGTCCATCCTATCCGCACACCATCTCAAGGGCACCTAAGTTAGACAAGAGAAATTTCAGCGCTACGCCTACGAATCAAATCAAGGAAACTAAGTACAAGGCCTTAAGAATAGGTAATTACCTTCATGTACTTCTTCTTACTCAGAAAATTTTTGCGGCACTTCTTCTTGGCCCTCTTAATGTTAGTCGAGGCGTAGTAGTCTCGAATAGCCTGCACCCGAGCCTCGTGTCGTAAGTTCTGAAGTAGGCGCTTGCACTTGGCTACGAGAACAATAGCCGCATCCGCCTCGTGTTCCTCAAGACACCTATAGAAGGTCTGCAATCAAACAAGACAACACTGACTAGTACAATCACTAGGTGTTGTTGATTTTTAATTCTGTAAAGGAGAAATTACCCAAAACCGCTGGATCACAATGTCAGCCACCGTCTCGCACAAGACACCATCGACCCTCAACTTTGGCGGGGCCGAGGCAGCCACATACAGCTCCTAGCTCAGTGCTACCTGTGGAACCTCACCCTCACCAGGCAACGTGGCCTTTCCTGGGAAGTGGTGTCGGATAAGCACACCAATGACCTGGTTGGGCCTACAGACACCAGGGTCGTGTTTCCAACCCCTGCAATATGACAAGGCCAACACATTGGATATTAATTTGAATAAACATGAAGGCAAAAGGTTAAAAAAGAGTAATGCACTTACTTCTCCGCATTAGGCACAATCAACCACCTTTGATCGTGGGTCGTCGGCACGGGCGGGAGCTTTGTACAACCATGCTGGTAGACCTTCTTGCCCTCCTCAACCAGCTCGCCATCGCTATAGGTATCCTCAAAAAAGTTGTCCTCGCCACCATCACCATGCCCACTAGCCTCCGGAGTCACGTGGGACGAAGACTCTGGGACCGGAGTCTCCTGGGATGAAGACTCTGGGACCGGAATCTCCTGGGACGAAGGCTCGGTGACCTGAGGCTCGTCGGCCCGAGGCTCGGCGACTAGAGTCCCAGACGGGTCCAAGTCAGACGGGTCCACCTAATACGGAGCACTCTTGTGGTCAGGAGAATCAGCTGGGGGTGGCGGCGAGGAAGGCGCAGTAGCCTTCCTACCTCTAGCACCTCTCTTCGTCTCCCCCCGACCTCTCCCCGTCGAAGAAGAAGCGCCCGCCGGTGTCTGCATACAGTGTACCAGTGCTCTCCGGAGTTGCTAGGGTGGAATAATAGCACCCCTCCCAGCATGCGCTGAGGAAGGAGGCTTGGAGCTCTCTCGAACCGCGCCCACCATCAGTCAACACCTGCAATGACAAAGAGTGAACGAAATTAGTTCAACATAAAAAAATTGAATACATAATAACATGAACTAATTAATAATATATATGTACATAATAATAATTGAATACTTGACATTACTAATATTAATCTTTATCATCTATATATGCTTCGGGATCAATAAATGCATAATCATCATCACTATTAGCAATGACGTGTTCATCAGCATCATCAATAAATGCATCAACATGTGGAAGGCCTCCTTTATGTAATCGGTCAAGCATTGATAGGTCATCCATAGCAGTAACCTCTTCTTCTTCTGTCTCTTCTTGTTCTGGCTCAGGGGTGAAGTCGGATTCACTGTCACTGTCTACCTCAATGTTCTGGGGTGAAGTAGAGCGGTTCTTGAAACGTTTTTTGGAAACACGTGTTTCTTGGAAGAATTCTCCTTCATATGTGTTTGGGTTGATGCGAGATTCATAATCATCTTCATTGAGGGGAGGTGGTCTAAAATGTGGCGGTACATCATAAACGACATCCCAATCATTTAGATTTGGATTTTGGTCTGACTCTTCTCACCCATACCGTTGTCTACAAGAACATACCTAGAAGCATTGCAAATGGTACAATAGTTGAAGCCCGCATACTCAAGCCTAAATAAGGCACATCCATTCTCACAAGCATCTATCTTCTCATAGGGCATCTTAAATGCACGTAGGATTTTGTCTGACTGGTACAGGTTTGCTTGCAATACATGGCCTTTGGGTAGAAAGCGTCCAAATATCATCATCATCGCGTCGTAGCATTCTCTGCCCAGGTTGAACTCAGCCTTCAGAGCCATTACTTGCGTGATGGCATCCAGCTGACAAAGCTCAGTGTGCTCGTGGAGAGGACGTTTTGAAGACTCCAACATTTCATAGAAGGCCTTTGCAGATTCCTCCATCTCATCGTCCAAATCCCGAGCATCATCAAAGTCTTGCACCATGTCTTCGACCCCGATACCATGCTCGTCGGTGCGGCGACGAACCACCTCAGCTCTGGTACATTGGGCAGACTCACCATGAAATGTCCAGACCGTATAATTAGGCATAAAACCCCACTTCTCCAGGTGTTTGATCATTTCAAACTCTGACCTCTTATGATAGTTGTCGCATTCGACACAGGGCCCCCAGGTTTTTTTCTGTCCATTTGTAAATGCAACTCTCACAAACCCCTTGGTTTTTGTCATCCATTCATGGGTCATGTCTTTGTGACTAGTGTTACTAGTGTACATCCACCCACGATCACTCATCTTGCCTAGCTATTGGACACACACAAAATATATACATAATTCAGCAAACCATATTCAACCTAGACGCAACCTAGACACTAGTAGGTAAAGATAGGTCCTAATCCCACCCGAGTATGTATAGATTGGGTTCGTTTTCCCATGCTCTGCTCCGGATCCGACACACAATTTCGGCAGCACCACCCCGTTGTTCTCTTGATACACGTCTTGACAATAAGCAGAGAGGATGTGTACCCGGAGAACAATAGGGAGGCACTGACGAAATTCTCCATCAGATCCGAGCAGAGCATGGGAAAATGAACCGAATCTACACATACTTGGGCTGTCCATGGATAATTTTGGACAATTCGAAAGAATCACAGTAATAAATATGCTAATGCATGCATATTTATAGATGTAACCCTTTCGAACAGGAGACGCATAGTGGTCACGCATATTGATGATTGAAAACATCTATAGCTAGCAAGTTTCATTGGCACGAAGACCGGAACAGAGCAAATGTTTTTAAGGGTGCCGGGGGAGAAGATGTCATTTGTGCTCACCAACGAACGCAACAGGGGAGCTCGTCAAATGCACAGGGAGGTCGTCGAACAACTTCACATTGAAATTCACCTGATCAACACAAAATATGATGTTTTTATAACAAAATAGGAAAATATGTGACCTAGCTCATAATTTACAAAACTATGACCTCCTCAGCCTCACGAAGGCCGAAGAGCACCTTTTTGGTCAACGGGAGGTAGAATAGGTGTCGGGGGTCGAGGGTCAGTGGCATCAGGAGATAGTGGCCTCAAGGGTTAGTGGCGTCTGCGGTCGGGGGTCAGTTGTGTCTGGAGTCGGGGGTCGGTGGCGTTGGTGGTCAGGGGTCGATGGCATCGGTGGTTGGGGGTCGGTAGTGTCGGTGGTCGGGGGCGATTGCGTCGGTGGTCGGGGGTCAGGGGTCCGGGGGTCCGGGGCGTTGGGGGTCGGTGGCGTCGGGGGTTGGGGGTCAGTGGCGTCAAGGGTCGAGGGTCGATGGCGTCGGAGGTTGGGGGTTAGTGGCGTCGGGGATCGGGGCCTCTTCTCTTCTTCTTCTTCTTCTTCTTCTCCTCCTCCTCCTC
The DNA here is from genome assembly GCA_022496015.1 of Hordeum marinum. Classification (NCBI taxonomy): domain Eukaryota; kingdom Viridiplantae; phylum Streptophyta; class Magnoliopsida; order Poales; family Poaceae; genus Hordeum; species Hordeum marinum. The sequence goes on along the minus strand of CM039672.1, from coordinate 241,944,370 downwards.
CCCCTTCTTCTTATTCTTCTCGTCTTCTCCTCATCATAATCTTCTTCTTCTTCTTCTTCTTTTTCTTTTTGCACTAACCTAATAAACCTAAACTAACACTAACCTAATTAACAGTAGCCTAATTAACACTAACCTAATAACCTAAACCTAAACTAAAATCAAATAAACAGAAAAAAGAGGAGAGTGGAAGAGCTCACCCGAGGGGGGCGGGGTAGGGGCGTCGGGGAGGGTTGGGGAGCGCCGGGAGGAGCGGGGAGTGTCGGGGAGGGCGGGGGAGCGTCGAGGAGGGCCGGGGAGCGCTGGGGCGGCGGTGGCGGCAGGGACAGGGGCGCTCGGGCGACTGGAAGCAGCGGGTGGCAGGGGCGGAGGGGGCGTAGGGCACCGGCCAGGGCGGTGGGCCGGTGAGGTGGCGGGCGCGGGCGACGATAGGCGGTGGCGACGGGGCCGCAGGGCTCCGGGGCGGTGAGGCGTAGGGGGCCCAGGCGCGGCGGCAGGGGCGCCAGGGGGGCGCGGTGGCACCGGAGCGGTGGGCCGGTGGGGCGGCGGGGTGGTGGGGCGATTGGGCAGCGGCGCGTGTGCGGTGGGCGGCGGGAGGAGAGGGAGAGAAACAAAGAGAGAGGCGGGGTGAGGTGCTGCCGTTAGTTAAGTCAGAAGGTTTGCCATTTGTCCCGACTTTGCCGTCTGCCTTTTTGCTCTTTGTCGTCTGCTAGCGGACGAAAAAGAGGGGGGCGTTAGGGTAAATTGTAAACGGCTCGTCAGTGGGCCCACCTCCCTCTGTGCCGTCCGCTAGCTGATGACAAACCTCCTTTGTCGTCTGCTAGCAGACGATAAAGAAGTGGTTGATGGCAAAGAGCTTCTTTGTCGTCCGCTAGTTGTTTGCCATATGTTTTCTGGAAACGGATGGTAAAGAGCTTCTTTGTCGTCCGTTAGCTGACGACAAAGAACTGGCAGATGGCAAATTTGCTGATTCCAGTAGTGCTTTGTTCTCTGAGGACAGGGAGCGCCACTTCATTACCCTATTATCAGTTATTTAACTCATTTCTGCATTGAAATCATCTTCACTAATATCCCCAAGTAATCTTATATTATATGTACTAACCAACATGGTTGTCCTTTCACATGTGATTTGTATTATACGTTCTCAGTTCGACGCAAATTATTTTGAGCAACATTTACATTGAAATATAGTTTTATGAAAGTCTTTGTCTCGACAATTTATAAATACTACTTTACCCAATATTTGGAGTCTGAAGTTCATCTATTTTAGTTAAGTTAATCACCTATGTCACCAATGTTTGAGCTATGAGGCTTAATCGCATGGTCTCTTGGCTGATCGGTTAACATACTACAACATGATTTACAGAAACAATGACACGGTACAGGTGAGAGTCGACACATACTTACTACTCAAGTTGTTTTTATCATATGCAGGTTTAGAAGTTGTCATATGAATCAGAATGGTGCAGTTTCAAAATGTTTTGCTTTATTCACGATGGATCCCTCGTTTATATGTTTATCTCTTTCAAATATTCGAATCATGTTGCTTTTAGCATTTTTGGTTTGTCACTACTTTGTTACATATTTGTTTTACTGAACATATGCATTTCATGGGAGTTTGATGGTTAGTTTTAACGTCTGAACTATGCATTTTTGTTATTGTGCATATGATATTTGTTTGTCTAGAATCTTGGTTACGATTTATGAATATGCATATATGTATGCAGACTTGAGTACAGTCTCAAATGAAAAAAAATATTAAATCCAAAGATGACGCATCGATTGTGCCTCACTATTTTCACTTCAATTATTATTCTTTTGCAGAATTGTTACTTACTTCAGTTTGACTTTGTGCCTTAGTGTTTTTCACTTCAATTATTATTCTTTTGCGGAATTGTAACTCACTTTAGTTTGACTAGACATCTTGAATGATGCTTTGTTCCATATATTCTTCTGTAGAAGTTTGATCATCATTATAATATGTATTCGCCAATAACTATTTACCCTCATATTTTACTTTTCATCATTACTATGTGCCATATATGAGATTTGATGCAGATATTACCATTGTTTCACTCTACAAGCAAATTGAAGATAATCAATCTCAATGTAAGCACTGGAAAAGATAATCAATCTCAATGTAAGCACTGGAAACATAACAGGTTTTCTCCTTTTGCCGGGGGATTACTGACATGACATTATCTCATAGAAAATGATCATCATGGAACTTCTTATTCACTGATTTCTTTGATAAAGTAAAGACCTAATATGCCGAATTTCAAAAGATAACACTATATTTCATAATGCATGATTACATACCTCCTGTATCATTTGCATGGATTTTAGTTTTCTTAGTTTTATTTGCTTACGTTCTCAAATGTACCTCATTTGCTTAAGTTACCAAATGTACCTCACAGTCAATGGGAGGGACATCTCCAACTAAACTACCGTTGTAAGAAATGCTAAAAATAATTCCAAAAATATGCGAGTGTCGTTGTCAAATCTAAGACTTACAGCGGATGAGCAGTTTAGACCATAAGAAATCGGACTAGCTATGCTTAGTTCGCCAAGAATCAAATGTTGCAGGGACCTAAAGACATGCCAAGTATTCTATGGCCCCCGACCCCTTCTCTCCTTCTGGCAGCAAATGATGGTCGATTCACTGCCGGTCAAAGTTTTTCCTCTCCAAGAAGTGTAAACATGTAAGTAGTTACACGAGAAAGCTAGCGTTTCACTCACACTAATAATTATGGTCCTTGATTTCTCGAATGAGAAATCATATACAAAGGCCCACATGACAACCCCGCGGAAGGTCTCTACACCAAAGTTAACAAAAGCCACCATGCTACTTGTGAGTTGCATTGGATTTTCTCCCGAAGAGGAAGAGTGAAGCAATATATTAGTGATAAGTATTTCCCTGAGTGAGAATCAAGTTTATCGAATCAGTAGGAGAATCAAAACAACTCTGTGCCAACAATACTTGCACACACAAAACCAAACACTTGCACCCAACACGGGCAAGAGAGTTGTCAAGCCCCTTGAACTCGTTGCTTCCAAGTATTACTTATTGATAGATAGATAAATATAAAATACAAATGAAAGTAAAGTAATAAATTGCAGCAAGGTTTTAGGTTTTAGCAATATGATTTGAGTAGACCCAATGGCCGTAATTTGCATCCAAGGCTTCTCTCTCAAGCGCATAGAATACAGTGGGTAGACAAATTATTGCTGGACAATTGATAGAAAAACACATAGTTATGATGTTATTCATGGTAATGATCATGTATATAGGCATCATGTCCGTGACAAGTAGACCAAAATGATTCTGCAACTACTACTATTACTCCACCAATCGACCGTTGTCTAGCATGCATCTACCGTATTAAATTTATGACAAATAGAGTAATGCTTTAAGCAAGATGACATGATGTAGACAAAGTAATACCAAGCATTCCAACCCTGACATTTTACCCTTAGTAGCAACAATACAATACATGTCTTGTCTTCTTCCGTCACTGGGATATAGAGCATCAAAAGATTGAACCCACTACAATGCACTCCTCCCATTGAAGATAAATCAATCAAGTTTGCCAAACCAAACGGATAGACTGGAGAGACTTGCAAAGCTATAAAAATCATACATAATAGAACTCAGAAGTCTCAATTACTCTCTATGAATAATCTGATCATAAAATAAAAAATTCATCGGATCCCAACAAACGCATAACAAAACAATATTGAATCGGATAGATCATCGTGAGAATTATGAAGAAATTTGTAATAAAGATCAAAGAGAGAGAAGAAGCCATCTAGCTACTAGCTATGGACCCGTACACTACAGGAATCAGGGACTTTGCCGTCTGCCATGGCAGACGGCAAAGGGCACAAAGGCGGATGGCACAAAATTAGGCCCAGCGGACTCCGACAAAGAGGTTCTTTGTCATCTGCTTTTGCCCATCGGATGACAAAGATTCTTTGCCATCAGCTAGCAGACGGCAAAGTACCTGGATGACGTATTGCTGACGGCGCCTCCATTAGGTGGCTAATGGACCCTCCCTCTTTGCAGTCTGCCGCCCACCCCCTTTGTCGTTTGCCTCCCGCCTCCCTTTGCCATCTGTCACCCTCCCACTCTTTGTTGTCTGCCGCCCGCCCACACTTTGCCATCTGCTAATCGCCCACCTTTGTTGTCTGCCACTTCCCCCTTTGCCGTTTGCCGCGGACGGCAAATAGGCAAAATGGCCCCTGCCTGCTTTTCCCAGGTTTCACAGGAGGCCGCCAGATGGCAGCTTTGTCGTCCGGGGCAGACGGCAAAGAGGCTGTATTGCCTATTTTTTTGTTTTTGTTACATTCAACCATTTTCAAACAAACAATAGATGATATGTACATAAATATTTCACAGAAACAATGTGCAATAGCCATATATGATCAACCAACAATTATACCAAATTAAAAGTATCAAATGCCACATTGTTCGCCATATTATAATAGGTTCATCCATACATACATATAGTCTCATCGATACAAATGACTCAATACATGAAAACAGAAAGTAAACCTAGCACTACATCAAAGCAAGCTGTTGTGAACTCGTCTCAAATCTGCAAAATTGGAAATAAGAAAGTTAGAAAAATCATACTAGAATTAAGAAGTAGAACAAGATCTAGAATTAGAAGAAGATGAACAAGATGAAGGGGATGTTTGGTTTCAAGACACAACTAGCCACACTTTGCCACAACTCAACTTAGGCAAGTTTGACCATGTTAGGTATGTGTTTGGTTCTTGCCACAACTAAGGCAAGAATTTGTTTATTAGCACTAAGACCCACATGTCATAGATAGGAAAAGTGTGTTAAGATTCCCTTGGGCAAGCCAAAGTGTGGCTAACTATTTGAGCACCTCAAGTAAGGCAAGTGTGGTAAAGTTGTGGCAATCCAAAGTGTGAAAAAATTGTGGCAAGCCAAATTGTGGCTAACTATTTCAGCACCTCAAGCCAAAGTGTGGCAAGATTCTCCCTTTGTCTCCTCTTGTTTTTATTATTCTTATTGCTTATTCCAGTCATTTTAAAGCTAACCTAGGTAATTATCACATTTTTACCTAACTAATCTTATTGTGTCATTTTGCAAGAAAATAAGCTAAGTCTATGGCATCTATGAGGTTACCAAGTCTATTATGTCATTTTAGAGATAACTAAGCTTATTATATTAGTGTGGAGGAAACAATGCAAAGTATAGGTCATTTTAGAGATAACTAAGGTACAATATGTCATTTGGGAGGTAAGTAAGCTTCCTATGTCATTTTAGAGGAAATAAAGCTAATTTAGGTAAAATATGATATTTGTCTAAGTGCTAAGTTTGTCATTGTGATAAGTTTGTCTAAGTGCCATGTTTGTATTTGTTTGCAAATGAGCCAAGTAAGTGGCATATTAATTAGGGCTTACCATCCTCGTCATCATGAAGGTGAAGCATCGGGGTTGCTCGGGTCGTGCGATCTGTCTCGGGAGTTATGTTGTACCAAAAATCATTTGTGTTAGCATGATGACGCTGAAATGATAAGACTAGTAACTAATGAACATTGAAATGAAACTCACCGTTCCTGACGTGGTAATGACTGACATAGGCGGAGGGGTCTGGTCAGCCTTCCCGCACAAACTCTGCACATTTGGTTTTGCCAAGTCAATCATATTGGTTATTAATGAAAAGAACATGTAGTGCATGATTTGGCTAATATGAAGAAGAAACTTACCACGATGACCTCGTACATGGACCGGTTAGACGCATCGTTCTGTGCCCTCTCCTCCTTCAACAACTTAGCCATCCTCTCCTCCAGATCCCTCTTCTCCTCCACCGCTTGCTAGGCCTGTTCCGCCAGAAGCGCCTGGGTTGTCTCTCTCTCTTTCTACAGAGCAGCCTGCAACACAACTCCTCGTTAGCATTGTAATAATCTTTGTTCACACACACAATGTAATGGAGGAAACCTATCTGAGTCCATATGACTAACCTCGATGGCGATCTGGACTGGCCGTGGACGAGGCGGCATCTTAGGACAGGAGCTTCTTTGGCGCGCCTTCATCTACCGGAGAGTGCTCGAGGACAGTATATGTCCATCTCCAATGGCTATCGAGCCATGGGGCCTCTCGTGGCCAGCTATCACCAGGTTTGGTTCAAGTGGATGCTGGCTCGGTTGAAGTCCTCCCCATTCACCACCTTCCCCACATCTTTGTACCTCATGAGCTTGTGGTGGGAGGAGATATTGGTGAAGTTCTTTTGATTATCGAGGTCAGACTCAGAGAATGCCTTGACCTTCTTGTATGAGGCAGTATGGGCTATGGCATAGAGGTCGTACACCTCTGGCACCTCCGTCTTATTGTGATGAGCCTACAAGAGAGGAACAAAGTATTAATAATGGGTAAACCTAGCACTACAAGAATGAATTGTAGGAATCATGAAGCAAACCACATACCCAGTTCCACCCAAACTGATAAATGTTGGCGCTGCCTTGATGGTGTGGCACTCCTTCCATTTGGGCATGTCGTGCCTTGGCATCGTCGTGGACGACTCACCATTGGTCAGAGCACCATTCATTCACCAACGCCTCCCAACAACCTATCTTATTCGCACAACATCTCGGGGGCACCTAAGTTAGTAAAGAGAAATTTGAGAGCCACGCCTACGAATCAAAGCAAAGGAAACTAAGTACAATGCCTTAAGAATAGGTAATTACCTTCATGTACTGCTCCTTGTCCAGAAACTTTTGGTGGGACGATGACTTGGACTTCTTTGTACGCTGCAAGGCGTAGTAGTCTCGAACAGCCTGTACTCAAGCCTCGTGCGGTAAGTTCTGTAGTATGCGTCTGCACTCATAATCTATAAGCTTTGCCGTGGCCTCCTTGTATCCCTCCTCACAAGTGTAGAAGGTGTGCAATCAAAAGAGACAACACTGATTAGTACAATAACTAGCTATTATTGATTGTTAATTGCGTAAAGGAGAAATTACCTAGAACTTCCTGATGACCATGTCGGTCCTCGCGTGGCACAACACACCATCGATCATCTCCTCTGGCAGGGCCGGGGCAGCCAAGTAGAGCCATTACTTGCGCGATGGCATCCAACTGACAAAGCTCACTTTTCTCGTGGAGAGGGCGTTCTGAAGACTCCAACATTTCATAGAAGGCCTTAGCACATTCCTCCATCTCGTCATTCGAATCCCGAGCATCATCAAAGTCTTGCACCATGTCTTCGATCCCGGTACCATGCTCGTTGGTGCCACGACAAACAACCTCAGCTCTGGCACGTTGGGGCAGACTCACCATGAAATCTCCACACCATATAATCAGGCGTAAAACCCCACTTCTGCGAGTGTTTACCCATTTCATCCCATGTCCACTTTTTATGGTTGTCACAATAGACAAAGGGGCACCAGATTATTTCCTAGCCATTTGCAAATGCGGCGCTCAGAAACCCCTTGGTTTTTGTTAACCATTCAATGGTCATTTCTTTCTGACTAGGGTGACCGGTGTACATCCAAGCACGATCACTCATCTTGCCTACCTACTAAACACACCAGAAATATATCTATAATTCATCATCTATATTCATCCGTTAATCAAGTTTGTCAGTTTTATTACGTCCATGCAACCTACACGCTAATAGGTAGAGATAGGTCCTAACCCCACCCGAGTATGTGTAGATTAGGTTCATTTTCCCATGCTCTGCTCCGGATATGACGCGGAATTTCGGCAGCACCTCCCCGTTGTCTCCTGATACACGTCTCGGCAATAAGCAGACAAGATGTGTACCCGGAGAACAACAGGAAGGCACTGACAAAATTCCGCATCGGATCTGGAGTAGAGCATACAGGAAAACAAAACCAATCTACACATACTCGGGCCGTCCATGGATAACGTTGGACAATTCGAAAGGATGGTGGTTATAAATATGCAAAGACATGCATATTTATAGATGTCGCCCTTCCGAACGGGAGACACATACTAATGATTGAAGACACCTATATCTAGCAAGTTTCATCATCACGAAGACCAGAACCGAGCAAATTAAGGGGGCGGGGGAGGAGATGTCATTTGTGCTCACCAACGAACGCAGCAGGGGAGCTCGTCAATGCACGGGGAGGTCGTCGAACAACTACACATTGAAATTCACCCGATCAACACAAATATGATGTTTTTTATAAAAAAATCAGAAAATATGTGACCTAACTTATAATTTACAAAACTATGACGTCCTCGGCCTCTGGAAGGCCGAAGAGCACCTTTTCGGTCAACAGGAGGCAGAATAGGTGTCGGGGGTCGGGGGTCAGTGGCGTCAGGAGTTAGTGGTGTCGGGGGTCAGTGGGGTCAGTGTTCTTTGTCTTCTTCTCCTTCTTCTTTTCCTTCTTCTTTCCCTTCTTCTTCTTATTATTTTCTTCTTTTCCCTTTTCCTTTTTTCATTTTTTTCCTTCTTCTTCTTTTCCTTCTTCTTATCTAAACACTAGCACTAGCACTAACACTAATAACTAGGACTAACCTGAACTAAACAAGCACTAGCACTCACCTAAACTAAACAATAAAAAACAGAAAAAACAGTAAACTAAACTAAACTAGCACTAGGAATAACCTAAACTAAACAGAAAAACAAGCCACTAAACAGTAAAAATAGAAAAAAGAAAAAATCTCACCTTGCAGGGCCGATGGAGGATGGCCACCGCGGTGGTGGTGGAGGGCTGGCGTGAGGGAGGGAGGCCGTGGAGAGGGGGGCGACTTGTTGGGGAATGTCACATGGGAAACAAAAAATTTCCTACGCACACGCAAACCTATCCATGGTGATGAGCATATACGAGAGGGAGAGTGGATCTACGTACCCTTGTAGATCGCTAAGCGGGAAGCGTTAAGAAACGCGGTTGGTGTAGTCGAACTTCTTCGCGATCCAAATCGCCGAGCGTCCCACGATCTAATCACGAACCGTCCCGCGAACCAATCATGAACCGTCCCGCAATCTCATCACGATCCATCCCGCGATCCAATCGCAAACGTCCCGTGGCCTTGATCACGATCCTTCCGATCTAGTACCGAACGGACGACACCTCCGTGTTCAGCACACGTGCAGCTTGATGACGATCTCCACCGTCTTGATCCAGCAAGAGGAGGCGGAGAGGAGGAAGAGTTCTCCGGCAGCGTGACGGCACTCCGGCGATGGTGGTGGAGCTATTCCGACAGGGCTTCGCCTAAGCACTGCAGAAAACCGATCTAGAGGAGAAGCTATGCACTAGAGGAACGGGTGGCACGTGGCTGAAAATCTTGTGCCAAAACCCTAAAATCCTCTAGTATATATAGGAGGAGAGGAGGAGGAGGCTTGTCTGCCAAAAAGGCAGCCCTTGGGTCGGCCAAACCAAGGAGGGAGGAGTCCTCCTCCTCCACTCCTAGTAGGATTAGGACTCCTTCCTTATTTGGCCCTTTTTTGCCTTTTTCCACCTTTTTCCTTTTGGTATTTTCTTCCCAGCCTCATGGGCCGTGTGTAGGACTTCCACCATCCCACTAAGCGCTGGTATTCATCCTCCTACAGCCCATAAAGCCTCTTAGGTCGAAATACCCCTCCCGGTGGTCTCCCGGTACACTACCGGCACTCCCGGTACACTACCGATGAGCCTCGAACTTTTCCAGCGACCAAACTGGGACTTCCTATATATGAATCTTTACCTCCGGACCATTCTGGAGCTCCTTGTGACGTCCGGGATCTCATCCGGGACTCCGAACAACCTTTGGTCACCACCATACATAACACTACACTACCGAAACGTCACCGAACCTTAAGTGTGCAGACCCTGCGGGTTCGAGAACTATGTAGACATGACCGAGACACCTCTACGGCCAATAACCAATGGCGAGACCTGGACGTCCACATTGGTTCCTACATATTCTATGAAGATCTTCATCGGTCGAACCTCTATATCAAGGATTCAATCAAACCCGTATAACGTTCCATTTGTTCTTCGGTATGTTACTTGCCCGAGATTCGATCGTCGGTATCTCCATACCTAGTTCAACCTCGTTACCGGCAAGTCTCTTTACTCATTCCATAATGCAAGATCCCGTGGCTAACATATTAGTCACATTTCTTGCAAGGCTTGTTGTGATGTTGCATTACCGAGTGGGCCTTGAGATACCTCTCCGTCACACGGAGTAACAAATCCCAGTCTTGATCCATGCCAACTCAATAGACACCTTCGGAGATACCTGTAGTGCACCTTTATAGTCACCCAGTTACGTTGCGACGTTTGATACACACAAAGTATCCCTCCGGTGTTATTGAGTTGCATGATCTCATGGTCATAGGAACATATACTTGACATGCGGAAAACAGCAGCAATAAACTGACACGATCATATGCTACGTTTGTAATTTGGGTCTTGTCCATCACATCATTCTCCCAATGATGTGATCCTGTTATCAAATGACATCTCATGTCCATGGCTAGGAAACCTTAACCATCCTTTGATCAACGAGCTAGTCTATTAGAGGCATACTAGGGACATGGTTTTGTCTATGTATCCACACATGCATTTAAGTCTCCGATCAATACAATTATAGCATGAATAATAAACGATTATCATGAACAAGGAAATATGATAATAACTAATTTATTATTGCCTCTAGGGCATATTTCCAACAGTCTCCCACTTGCACTAGAGTCAATAATCTAGTTCACATCACCATGTGATTCGCATTGTTATGAATCTAACACCCAATGAGTTCTGGAGTTCGATCATGCTTTGCATGTGAGAGAGGTCTTATAGTCAACGGGTCTGTAACATTCAGATCCGTGTGTACTTTGCAAATCTATGTCAAACCGTAAACACTGCTACCACACTCCACTTGGTACTTTACCAAATGGCTGCTCCACTATACGTATCTAGATTGCTACTACGAGCCATCCGGATTGGTGTTTAAAGCTTGCATCGACGTAACTCTTTACGACGAACTCTCTATTACCTCCATAACCGAGAAACATCTCCTTAGTCCTCTGGTTACTAAAAATAATTTCGACCGCTGTCCAGTGATCCACTCCTGGACCACTCTAGTACCCCTTGACAGACTCATGGCAAGGCACACACAGGTGCGGTACACAGCATGGCATACTACACAGAGCCTATGGCTAAGGCATAGGGGACGACGTTCGTCTTTTCTCTTTCTTCTGCCGTTGTCGAGCTTTGAGTCTTACTCAACTTCACACCTTTATAAGTCAGGCAAGAACTCTTTCTCTCACTGATCCATTTTGAACTCTTTCAAAATCTTGTCAAGGTATGTATTTATTGAAAGTCTCATAAAGCATCTTAATCTATCTCTATAGATTTTGATGCTCAACAATTAGGTAGCTTTATCCAGGTCTTCCTTTGAAAATCACTTTTCAAACAACCATTTATGCTTTCCAGAAATCCTACACTATTTCCGGTCAACAATATGTCATCCACATATACTTATCAGAAATTCTATAGTGCTCCCACTCACTTTATTGTAAATACAAGTTTCTCATAAACTTTGCATAGACTCAAAACTTTGATCACCTCATCAAAGTGCATATTCCAACTCCAAGATGCTTGCTTCAGTCCATAGAAGGATCACTGAAGCTTGTACACCTTTTAGCATCCTTAGGACTAACAAAACCTTCTGGTTGTATCACATACAACCTTTCCTCAAGTAAAACCGTTAAGGAAACGATGTTTTGACATCCATCTGCCAGATTTCATAATTGAAAAATGCAGCAACTGCTAACATATTTCCAACAGACTTTAGCATCGCTACGAGTGAGAAAGTCTCATCGCAGTCAACTCCTTGTACTTGTCACAAACAACTTTGCAACAAGTCGAGCTTTACAAATGGTGATAATTACCATCAGCGTCTGTCTTCATTTTAAAGATCCATTTGTACTCAACAACCTGCCGTCCAACGAGCAAGTCTACCAAAGTCTATACTTGGTTTTCACACATGGATTCTATCTCGGATTTCATGGCCTCCAACCATTTGTCGGAATCCGGGCCCATCATCGCTTCTCCATAGCTCGTAGGTTCATCGTTGTCCAACAACATGACCTCCAAGACAGGGTTGTCGTACCGCTTAGGAGCAGTAGACATCCTTGTTGACCTACGAAGTTCGATAGTAACTTGATCCTGAAGCTTCATGATCATCATCATTAACTTCCTCTTCAACTAACGTAGGCTTCACAGAAACAACATTCTGCGTTGCGCTACTCTCTGGTTGAACAAAGGTTTAACAACCTCATCAAGTTCTATCTTCCTCCCACTCAATTCTTTCGAGAGAAACTTTTCCTCGAGAAAGGATCCATTCTAGTAACAAACACTTTGAACTTGGATCTGAGATAGAACGTTCACCCAACTGATCTTAGGGTATTCTATGAAGATGCATTTGTCCTCCTTGGGTTCGACCTCATTAGGTGAAAACATTTTCCACACAAGTGTCGCAGCCCCAAATATTAAGAAATGACAGCTTAGGTTTCTATCAAACCATAATTCACACGGTGTCATCTCAACGGATTTAGATGGTGCCCAATTTAAAGTGAATGTAGTTGTCTCTAATGCATAACCCCAAAATTATAGTAGTAAAACGATAAGAGACATCATAGCACGCACCATGTCCAATAGAGCATAACTATGATGTTCGGACACACCATCACACTATGGTGTTCCAGGTGGCGTTTAGTTGTGAAACAACTTTCACATTGTCTTAAGTTGTATGCCAAACTCGTGACTCAGATATTCACCTCCACGATCATATCGCAGTCATTTTTATCTTCTTGTCACGATGATCTTAAACTTCACTCTGAATTTGCTTGAACCTTTCAAACGATTCAGACTTGTGTTTCATTAAGTAAATATACACTATATCTACTCAAATCATCAGTGAAGGTAAGAAAATAACGATATCCACTGCATGCTACAAGACTCACTAGATTGCATACATCAACATGTATCATTTCCAATGAATCACTTGCCCGCTCCATCCAACGGGGTCCTTTAGTCATCTTGCCCAAGAGGCATGGTTCGCATGTCTCAACCAATTCGAAATCGAATGAGTCCAAGTATCCATCAGCATGGAGTTTCTTCATGCGCTTTATACCAATATGACATTTTGCGGCAGTGCCACAAGTATGTGGTACTATCTTTATTTAACTTTGTATCTTTTGACATCAATGTTATGAACATGTGTATTACCACGATCAAGATTTCAATAAACCATTCTCACTGGGTGCATGACCACTGAAGGTATTATTCATGTAAACGGAATAACCATTACTCTCTGACTTAAATGAATAACCGTATTGCAACAAACATGATCTAATCATGTTCATGCTCAACGCAAAACACCAAATAACATTTATTTAGGTTTGTCACTAATCCTGAAGGTAGAGAGAGCGTGCGATGTTGATCACATCAACCTTGGAAACATTTCCAACACACATCGTCACCTCACCCTTAGCTAGTTCTCTGTTTATTCTGTAGCTTTTATTTCGAGTTACTAACATTTAGCAACCGAACCGGTATCCAATACCCAGGTGCTACTAGGAGTACTAGAAAGGTACACATCAATAACTCGTATATCAAATATACTTCTGTCGATGTTGCCAGCCTTCTTATCTACCAAGTATCTAGGGTTGTTCCGCTTCAGCGACCTCTCACCTCATAATAGAAGCACTTAGTCTCGGGTTTGAGTTCAACTTTGGGTTGCTTCACTGGAGCAGCAACTGACTTGCTATCCATGAAGTTTCCCTCCTTGCTCTTGCCCTTTTCGAAACTAGTGGTTTGATTAACCATCAACACTTGACGCTCCTTCTTGATTTCTACCTTCACGGTGTCAAATATCACGAACAGCTCAAGGATCAATACTTCTATCCCTGGTGTTTTATAGTTCATCACTAAGTTCTAGTAGCTTTAGTGACAGTGACTTGGAGAACTATATCAATCACTATCTTATCTGGAAGATCAACTCCCACTTGATTAAAGCAATTGTAGTACCCAGACAATCTGAGTACATGCTCAACGATTGAGCTATTCTCCTTCATCTTACAGGCAAAGAATCTTGTTGGAGATCTCATATCTCACAACACAGGCATGAGCCTGAGATCACAATCTCTGCTCCTAGAACATCTCATATGTTCCGTGACGTTCAAAACGTTTCGGAGCCTCAATTCTAAGCCGTAATGCATGACGCACTAAACTATCAAGTAGTCATCGAAACGTGCCTGTCAGATGTTCACAACATCTACAGACGACGCTAGAGGAGGTGGCGCACCGAGCGGTGCATTAAGGACATAAGCCTTCTGTGCAGCAATGAGGAAAATCCTCAGATCACGGACCCAGTCCGCAATATTGCTACCAACATCTTTCAACTCTATTTCTCTAGGAACATATAAAAATTTAATGGAGCTACAACGCGAGCTAGTAATCTACAAAATAATTTGCAAAGACACTATTGACAATGTTCATGATAATGAGTTCAATTAATCATATTACTTAAGAACTCCCACTCAAATTGACATCCCTCCGATCATTCGAGTGATACATGATCCAAATTCACCAAATCAAGTCCGATCATCACGTGAGTTGAGGTGGCTGCAATGGTGAACATCATTATGTTGATCATATCTACTATATGACTCATGTTCGACCTTTTGGTCTCTTGTGTTCCGAGGCTATGTCTGTACATGTTAGGCTCGTCAAGTTTAACCCGAGTGTTCTGCATGTGCAAATCTGGTTTGCACCCGTTGTATGTGAACGTAGAGTCTATCACACCCGATCATCACATGGTGTCTCAACACGACGAACTTTCACAACGGTGCACACTCGGGGAGAACACAATTTATCTTGAAATTAAGCGAGGGATCACCTTATAATGCTACCGTCGTCCTAAGCAAAACAAGGTGCATAAAAAGGATTAACATCACATGCAAATCATAAGTGACATGATATGGCCATGAACTTGTGTTTAAGATCTCCATCTTCAAAACACCGGCATGATCTCCATCGTCACCGGCACAACACCATGATCTCCATCATCTTGATCTCCATCAATGTGCTGCCATTGGGGTTGTGGCGCCAGCCCTGCTTCTACTTCTAGTGCTACCGCTTAGCGATAAAGTAAAGCATTACATAGCGCTTAATGATTGACACGCAGGTCATACAATAATTAAAGACAACCCTATGGCTCCTACCGGTTGCTGTACTCATTGACATGCAAGTCGTGAAATTCTATACATCACATGATCATCTCATACATCACATATATCACATCATGTAATTGGCCATATCACATCACAACATACCCTGCAAAAACAAGTTAGACGTCCTCTAATTGTTGTTGCATGTTTTACGTGGCTGCTACGGGTATCTAGCAAGAACGATTCCCACCTACGCATAAACCACAACGGTGATACACTAGTTTGCTTTTCAACCTTCTCAAGGACCGCCTTTGTCGAATAAGCCATCTGTTGCAATAAGTGTAGTTGAGGGAACCGGTCTCTCGTAAGCGTACGAGTAAGGTTGGTCCGGGCTGCTTCATCCCACAATACCGCTGAACCAAAACACGACCAAGGGAGGAATCAATCTAAGCATCAACGCCCACAAACCTTTTGTGTTCTACTCGAGATCTCATCGAACCATCAACCTGGCTCAGATACCACTGTTGGGGAACGTCACATGGGAAACAAAAAATTTCCTACGCACACGCAAACCTATCCATGGTGATGAGCATCTACGAGAGGGAGAGTGGATCTACGTACACTTGTAGATCGCTAAGCGGGAAGCGTTAAGAAACGCGGTTGGTGTAGTCGAACTTCTTCACGATCCAAATCGCCGAGCGTCCCGCGATCTAATCACAAACTGTCCCGCGAACCAATCACGAACCGTCCCGCGATCTCGTCATGATCCATCCCGCGATCCGATCATGAACGTCCCGTGGCCTTGATCACGATCCTTCCGATCTAGTACCGAACGGACGGCACCTCCGCGTTCAGCACACGTGCAGCTTGATGACGATATCCACCGTCTTGATCCAGCAAGAGGAGGCGGAGAGGAGGAAGAGTTCTCCGGTAGCGTGACGGCGCTCCGGTGATGGTGGTGGAGCTATTCTGACAGGGCTTCGCCTAAGCACTGCAGAAAACCGATCTAGAGGAGAAGCTATGCACTAGAGGAACGGGTGGCACGTGGCTTAAAATCTTGTGCCAAAACCCTAAAATCCTCCAGTATATATAGGAGGAGAGGAGGAGGAGGCTTGGCTGCCAAAAAGGCAGCCCTTGGGTTGGCCAAACCAAGGAGGGAGTCCTCCTCCTCCTCCACTCCTAGTAGGATTAGGACTCCTTCCTTATTTGGCCCTTTTTTGCCTTTTTCCACCTTTTTCCTTTTGGTATTTTCTTCCCAGCCTCATGGGCTTTGTGTAGGACTTCCACCAGCCCACTAAGGGCTGGTATTCATCCTCCTACCCTGCGGGTTCCGAACAACCTTCGGTAACCACCATACATAACTCTACACTACCGAAACGTCACCGAACCTTAAGTGTGCAGACCCTGCAGGTTCGAGAACTATGTAGACATGACAGAGACACCTCTACGGCCAATAACCAATGGCGGGACCTGGACGTCCACATTGGTTCCTACATATTCTACGAAGATCTTCATCGGTCGAACCTCTATGTTAAGGATTCAATCAATCCCGTATAACATTTCCTTTATTCTTCGGTATGTTACTTGCCCGAGATTCGATCGTCGGTATCTCCATACCTAGTTCAACCTCGTTACCGACAAGTCTCTTTACTCGTTTCGTAATGCAAGATCCCGTGGCTAACATATTAGTCACATTGCTTGCAAGGCTTGTTGTGATGTTGCATTACCGAGTGGGCCCTGAGATACCTCTCTGTCACACGGAGTAACAAATCCCAGTCTTGATCCATGCCAACTCAGCAGACACCTTCGGAGATACCTGTAGTGCACCTTTATAGTCACCCAGTTACGTTGCGATACACACAAAGTATCCCTCCGGTGTCGGTGAGTTGCATGATCTCATGGTCATAGGAACATATACTTGACATGCGGAAAACAACAGTAATAAACTGACACGATCATATGCTATGTTTGTAATTTGGGTCTTGTCCATCACATCATTCTCCCAATGATGTGATCCCGTTATCAAATGACATCTCATGTCCATGGCTAGTAAACCTTAACCATCCTTTGAGCAACGAGCTAGTCTATTAGAGGCATACTAGGGACATGGTTTTGTCTATGTATCCACACATGCATTTAAGTCTTCGATCAATACAATTATAGCATGGATAATAAATGATTATCATGAACAAGGAAATATGATAATAACTAATTTATTATTGCCTCTAGGGCATATTTCCAACACGACTCTGCGTCGAGCTCCGGTGGTGGGGCGTCGTGGGGAGGCGCGGGTGGAGGAGGGGCGACGGGGGGGAGGGGGCGGAAAGGGGGGAGGGGCGGCAAGGAGGGAGGGGGCTCGGCATGGGTAGGGGGATGGCCGCGGTGATGGGGGCGGCGCGAGGGAGGGGGCGGCGAGGGGGGAGGGGGATCACCATGGGGAGCTACGATGGTGGGTGCGGCACTGTGGAGGGGCGGCGAGAAGGGGAGGGGGCTCGCCACGGGGAGGGGTCGATGGTGGAGGAGGGCCGCGGGGAGGGGGCGATGGTGGAGGAGGGCCGCGAGGAGGGATGGCTCGCCGTGGGGAGGGCTGGATCCGGGGCCGCCGCGGTGGTTTGCCTTAGAGAGAGTGAGAGATGGGGAGGAAGGGGAAAGAGAGTGAGATATGGGTAGAAGGGGTGAGAGAGGGGTGGGTAGGGCCGGGGCACAGTCGTTAGCCGTTAGGTCACCATCCTTTTTGCCGTCTGCCCCCGGACGTCAAAGAGGCAAAATTGTGACGGCGAAGAGCCGCAAACGGCATTCGCGCCGTCAGGTTGACTCGCGGTCCAGTGGGGCCCCCTCATGCTCTTTGCCGTCTGCTTTTGGGCGCTTTCTCGTCGGCTGGCAGACGGCAAAGTACGGGCCGACAACAAAGATTTCTTTGCCATCAGTTCATACTTTGACGTTCGTTTTCTGTAAGCTAACGTCAAAGACTCTCTTTGCGATCACCAAGCAGACGACAAAGACATGGCAGACGGCAAATCCCTGGATTCCAGTAGTGGTAGGTCTATGGTGAACTACTCACATATCATCATGGAGGTTAAATGTTGATGTAGATGGCCTCCGTGACTGATTCCCCCTCTCGCAGTGTACCAAAAATGCCACCATACTAGATCGAGGAAGAAAAGAGACTTGCATCGGCGGAAAAAGTGTTTCAGGTAGCTCTCTGTTGGTTATGGGCTAATTCAGGATATATAAAAGTTGAATTAGGTCAGGAGGTGCCACGAGGGTCCCATGAGCCAATGGGCGCGTCCTACACCTGAGGGCGCTCCCTGGTCGCTTGTGGCCACCTCGTGGGTCTTCGGGCCTCCTTCCGAAGCTTTCTGGGTCCGCTCTGGTCCAAAAATAACTCGCGTAAGTTTTTATCCAATTTGGAGTCCGTTTGGTATTGATTTTCTGGAAAGTCCAAATAAACAGGCAAAAAACAGAAACTCACACGGGCCCAGAGTTAACAGGTTAGTCGAAAAAATGATATAAAATAGCATATGATTGGATATAAAGTATTCCAGATTGATAATATAATAGCATGAAACAATTAAAAAATATAAATACGATGGATACGTATCGCACAACTTTATATTTTATTAGCAAACTGCACCGAGCACAATTATAATCCTTGAAAAAAAAGCACAAATAATTTCTTGACCAATTTCTTGACATGGAGAATTACTAACGTGGCAAAGGAAAGACATTGCTAACTAGCGGACTTTAAAATTGACATCTTCCTCCTCCCTCTCTCTCCCCCTCTCACATATCATCAAACACCTTGTATGTAGAGCCCACACCATGCGTCCACATCTTTCTATTATCCTGCCTCCACCACCACCATGTCCACTATGTTCCATCTCCATGTACGATAAAGACTCTCTTGACGACCTCGTGGTCGAACTACTTCATGAGGCTGCAGACATGTCTTGGGTGTTCCTGGTCCACATCAACTCTGGTAGCAACCTCGTCCACCTCGTGGATACACGTGTCAGCAAGGACGACATGGACACCTTGGCGCCCCTCCACATTTCTGGCAGCGTCCCGATCCACCCGGGGTTCGTGCACGTGATGGGGAGCAAGTCGGAGCTACATGTGATGTCGGACTCGGTTTTCTTTATGCTGGACAAGTTCCTAGTCATGCCACTGCCCATGGGTACCACTACCCGTACACACGTTGGACAAGTTATTATCCTCCGTCTCTCTCCTCCGTCGGGTACTCGTATCCACCTCTATGGACACCTCGCTTCATGTCGGCCATGGTCTCGAGCTACAACTTCGCTAATACCCATTGAGGAGATCCAACACGGTGGGCTTGTCATCGCTGAGCGCCCAGGCTAGGACCCTCACGAGTTGCGTGTCCTTCAGTGAAGGTGTGTGGTAGCCATGGCGACGAGGGGGCGGTCGTCTTGGTTGTCACAACTTGTCGTGGTGTTTCTGTAGGTGGTTTTCATGCCCGTCGTGGTGCACGGAAGCTGAGGCGAGCGGGGGAAACAATGACTCATTTTTCATGGTGGGAGGGGAGGTGACACATGAGGGCATGAGGGAGAGAAGAGGAAGGGTCACCATAAATACCACCTTGCTAATTGGGTTTGGGTGACCCAAAAGAAAGAGTTTGGGGTTTACGTGTTTCTAACATTGTTGATATAAATCGCATCCTCCTTGCCTCTTGGGTCAACAAGTATCAGCTTGATATAATAAAATTAGGATTTTTATCGATTTAATTATAAGACTCACGATCCCAACATTTTCTCTCGCCCTGACACAAACTCCTCTCCCTTCTGGAAATGAGTCTTCTGGGCCGCCGAGGCAACAAAACTAGGATTTTAGTGAAAAGTGGGTTGTGGGTTGCAAATTAAAATTTGGGAAGACCATTGGTTTGGCACCTGCATCCCGGCTATTCAAATTAGGCAGCTTTATATTATTGCTAATGAACATAGCATTACTATTGCTGATGTTTGGGATGGCTGCAACATCAAAGTCACCTTGAAAAGTGTGTTGATACCAGGTTGTTGCTACTCTGGTATTACTTAGTTAGTATTTCTCAATCTCCAATGTTAAATGATGAGGATGATGCCACTATTTGAAAACTATAGTCTAATGGCCTCTATTATGTTAGATCAATGTGTGCTCTAGTTAATTTTAGGGGGATTATTCCTCTTCATATTGCTGCTTTTTGGCAGTTGCATGTTCCCCTAAGATTCTTATTTTCATGTGGCTTCTCTCTCACAGTAAACTGCTTAGTAGAGTTAATTTTTGTTAAAAACAACACCCATATGATACCTCTTGCTTATTTTGCTATGAGGCTGAGTCATGTATGCATATTTTCTTTTATTGTGTTGTTGACATTGAGATTTGGAAAGTTATCGGCTACCGCATCATGCATTAATGCCCAGGTCATGCATGAAAGTGTAGCTAGATTGTGGGTGATCAATTAGGTCAGTCAAGCTAACAATTCGGTTCATGTTGCTACTCTATGGGCTATTTTGAGATGCAGAAATGACTTGCGATTTAATAATAGCACTTGGCTCGTTTTGCAGGTGATTCTAAAGGGAGTTGCATTATCTTGCTCCTAGTGGAAGTTCCCATGTGTGGGGAATGCCAAAGATTGCATGGAGATGATTGCATCTTTGCTCTGGAACACTTCCAGAAGACCTCCCCTATTGTTGTGGCCGGAGCCTAGTTGAAAAAGCAAGAACTCTAGGTAAAGTACCCTATGTAGATGCTGAGGGACACTGGTGTTACAGTGGACATGGCGGCACTTTCTGGATGCTCTTGTATCCTTGAGTCTTGCCTCACATCTAGCTTTTTTTGATTGGTACATTTCCCATCCCGTCGGCCTCTATACGTAACATTTGTTATGTTCTTTGCTTTGTAGTTGCTATATTTGGTTGGGGTTGATATTCTATCTTCTCACATGTGATGTAATAGTGCTACTCTGTATGGTTTCATTTCGATAGAAATGGAGCAGAGGCGGGAGCCCCTTTCCTCTAAAAACTGAAGGACGTGGAGGAGCGGACGGGACGACCTATACTCTTCGACCAACGAGGGTTGTCGGAGCAGTCGAGTCGCGTCCGAAAGCAAGGCCGGTGGCCTATCTCTTTGATGCACATGAGGTCCTTGATGCCATGAGAGAGAGAGAAGGAGGAAGAAGAACCTTAGCGTGTGTCACCTCCGCACCATTACCTCTTTGCCACGTCACCATTTACACATCAAAAGTCAGAGTTAACTTACGTTTAGTGCTTTGTGTCAAAGCTTAATTTTGCGTTTAGTGTTTTTTCTGCTAGCCCCCTATATTGTGGTTTCTTGTTTGCTAATCACGTGAGTATTGCAGTGGTTTTATGCTTTTCACTATATCAACGGAGTTGAAAAATGATGGTCAATTCACTATCGTTAGGGTTTTATCCACTCCAAGGCACGTAAAAATGGAAATACTAGTTATGGGAAAATGCTAACGTTTCACTCGGAACTTATAATCTGGTCCTTGATTTCTACAATGATCAATCATATAAAAAGCACACCACATGGCAATCCAGCGGAAGATCTCTCATCAGAAACTAGCTTTGATTGAAAAGAAGCTACTCCCTGTGTTTCATAAACGTAGTGCATACAGATTTATAAAGTCAAACCTAATAAATTTTGACTAACTTCATGAAGGAAAACTATTTACATCTAAAATGTCAAACATAAATTATTAGATTTATCGTACGATGTAGTTCCATATTGTGTGCTTTCGATATTGTAGATATAAATAGTTTTTTGTATAATTGATCAAACTTTATAAAATTTAACTCTTAAAATAATTTGTACGCACTATATTATAGGACTAAATGTGTTTGCCTTGACATTACCCATTCGTGCAACCGGCTAGTTCGTGTGTTCGTCACATCACGGGATCAATCACCTGCCAAACAGAAGGAGAAGTCACAAGCGTGCGCGAGACTGAGACAGGGAGACCTTTGATTTTGAGGCAGAAAACAAGATACTCTCCGAGATAGGGATATTGGTCCCCATCATGTTCGATCTGCATGATCTGCAAAACGGTTTCCGTGACTGTCCTGCAGAAAACGCAGAAAAACAGTACTTGCAGTACATGATAATTCAATTGGGTTGGGTGGGTTAGCTAGCGACAAAGAAAAATGCTAATTGCCTTCGCTCCGGATCCAAAAGAGTCACTCACTCTTCGCAAAAAAAAAAAAAAAAGAGTCACTCACAGTCCAAACAGTGAAAACAGAACTGGTTTAAAAGAACTACTGCTATTCAACAGTGAAAACATATCTTGGTTACAGTGAAAACAGAACTTGTTTACAAGACGGGAGCTTTACCGAAAACAAACAATACACCGATGTCGTGCTCCGAACCAACTCATCTTCGATGCAAAGGTAAGGACCTGTTTGGTTTATGACTAATTTTGCCACAACTAATCTTAGGCAAAGTGTGATAGCCATAAAAGTGTGGCAAATAAAATGGCCATCACAAGTGTGGAAAGATTTGGCAAAACGTTGAGTATATGACATGTGGACCATATAACTAGAAAAATATGACAAGTCACAAATGTGGCAATGAACCAAACACATGCCTAAGATGTTGTAGCATGACTAAGATTAGACGTGACAACCTTAGGCGTGACTAAGTTGCAACGCATTAATCTATCTATCTATATATATATATATATATATATATATATATATATATATATATATATTAGAGTCAATTACAGTGTCTGAACTTAATTAAAAAAATCACTTTGATGCTAAAACTTACGAAATATATTTAACTGATACGAAAACTTGGCCTAAAAGTGTATCTACGGTCTTAATCACGTTTCAATACACACAGAATGCTGACATAGCGCGTGTGACGCATGATGCACCATCAATGGCTAGCGGCGTGTGCCATGGATTTTTACAAAAAAAAACCTAGAATTTTATTTTTCTCACAAAAAGTTCTTGGATTATTTTATTTTAAAAAAGATGAGACGTCATGATACATATGTATGAACGTTGCGCCCCGCCCACCAAGAAACATAACAAAGAGTAAACTTGTAATAAGGAAAAACTTGCGACACATGGCTCAAACCAAAGACCTCATGCACTCTATCTAGTCAGGCTAGCCAACACACCAACATTGATTTACTCTAGGTATATTTTTTGTTTGAGAAAACTTACTTTTTTAGGCTGTTTGAGAACATTTACTGTACATATGAGATAGCAAGAACTAGTGGCAGCCTTAATGGGTTGAAGTCTCCCCGACCCATTTTCACATGTTTTTTCAGCTTAAATAAATATTGTTTGTTTTCCCCCTTTCTTAGAATTCAGTAAAAACATTTTCATATAGATTATAAAGAATATACATAAAAATAATTATTAATATTTTCATATAAATTATAAAGAATATACATAAACATTTTCATGTAATTTATGAAGAAGAACTGTGTGTATGTGCTTCTGATAGCCGAAAGAACTCACCATCGATGCAACTCATGATTGCAGCCTAATTAAAGTCAACATAGCTGATTGACATGTGTCGGATTTCGGGCTCCGCAAAACCCTCAAGGTTCGAACACAGGGGCGTGTGCGAACGTTCCCTACAGCCTCGCCCAATCTAGCTCGCTACTCGATGGTTACTACGGCGAACTCGCACGATGACGAGGAAGAAGATGAACACAGCAGTTTACCCAAGTTCAGGACACTATGAAGCGTAATAACCTACTCCTGCTTTGGTGGATTGCCTTTCGTGGAGGTTTGGTGGATGAACTAATACAATGGGCTCGAGCCTCGCGAGGTCGCTCAAGAGGTGTTCTTGGCTCTCTGCCTTGTGGTGGTTCGTCGAGTGGCTAAGTATTAGATCGGGCCGTCCCTTCTACGGTGTGGCCTAGCCTCTATATATAGCGGTGGCCCGGATTCTCTTCCCTTATCACAATGGTGGGAATGGATCCCACAACGGCCAATTTTGAAGGGGGACAGGAGTACATCTGCCCCTATCCAAAGATGGTCTTCGCTTGTAAAGTGGCTATCGACGATGCAGTGGTGGGCTCGGCGATGACATCTATATTGCGGTGCTCATGGTCGTGGTCTTGTTGCACCAGGATGGAAACCTTTGGGCGGCGCTTTGGGAACCCGAGTACGTCCTTGATCCCTTTGCACCAAAGGGGAAACTACGTCGCCTAGCGTGCTAGAGCCCGCCTGTCCTTCCTTGTGTCACCTTTGACTCCTGAGGCCGGGCTCTGCATAGAGATCTCGACCACTCAGGAGGGGGCCTGAAGAGGCCCATCCTTGCTATCTTTGGTGTCGTTCTTCCTAGCAATCCTAGGTTCCTCACGAGGGCCTTGTCATGAGTAGAGCCACGCCAGTTCATGTCTGGCTGATGAAGTGGGCCATGTCCTGGGCCGCAGGCAGGTAGGGCTGGGTACCCCCGTTCCCAGAATACGGACAGTAACCCCCGGGCCCTAGGCGCGCTTGAGACAGCTTCGGAGCGAAGCTTGGAGGATGGCTCTAAGCACCGCGGGCCCTAAACGCCTGCAGGCCAGGCTTTACACGCAACGGATGCCTGTGCGTCGACGCCCCCGATCCCCGAGGGCGTCGGGAACTGCCCCAGGTCAAACCGATGCGACGCCTGCGCACAACGCTGGCCATCATGACCTTTCTTTGAATGCTCCTGCCACCTTCCCTCCTCGAGCCACGCAGATGTGACCCTTCAGAGGCTGCACGCCTCTCGGGATGCGAGGAGGCGTCGGTTGGCCCCCGGCTATACATAAGCAAGCGAGGGCGAGAAAACCCTCACTTCGTCTTCTTCGCCTCCCAACCTCTGAGCCGCTGCTCTCCCCACCATGGCTTCAGTGAGGAAGCATTCCGCCACCGAGAAGGGGAAGGCCCCCAAGGAGAGCCCCGCTCCACCGCCGCCCAAGAGGGGCCGTGGCCGCCCTCGGAAACACGTCGCGACGCCAGTGGTAGCTCCCCGTGGGCATGGCCGTACTCCAACGTGGTCTAGGGTTGTCATCGGCGGTCGTGGTGCAGGATCGACCGGCGCGGGCGCCCGCGGTAGTTGAAAAGGTGGCGCCTGCAGCGGGAAGGTGGTGGTGGCGACCCTGCCACCATGCCCGTGGCTCCATACGGCTGACACGGCCCGGGAGTTCGTGGTGTGGCCGGAGAGGCCAGAGGCCGCTAAGCTTCAACTCATGAACTCCTTCACGAGGGCGCTACGGCGGGGGGGCCTGACGGCCTATGACTGCATGCCGACGGCTACTGCAGCGTGGCGTCGTGGGTGCAGGTCGAGGTCACCCTGAAGGGCTACGTGTATCTGGTCCACAGGTGGCACACGTTTTCCTGCGCCCGCGGCCTGGTGGGGAGTCGCACCCTCTACTTAAAGTATGACGGGGAGGCGACACTCTTCATCAAGGTCTTCTATGGCGAGGGAGAGCGCCTGGGGTGCTGCCCGGAAGATGTCGGCTGCGGCGATCATGGAGATGAGCTTGCCCTTCGTGACGAGCGTCTTACCTCCAACGACAGCGACACCCCCTCCAAGGGGAGCTCAAGCGGCAGTAGCGACAGCGACGACAGCTGCTTCGATGTGCCACTGTGTCGCCATGCCCGGACCTCAAGGGCTTGCCAGTCGTCGCGGCACCACTCCTCCGCGGCTGAAGCCTCCACACCTGCGCGCCTCAATGGGCCCATGAAGGAGGAGGACACCGACTACGCGCTGATGCGCAGGCCCCGGAGCTCCTGAAGCGACAGCCCCCATGGGCGCTAGCTTCTTTTGTCTGTGCTTCGGTTATGCATCCTAACTTTTGTGTTTTTGTTAATTGAGGCCGCATTGCGATTATGATTAGGATACTTAGCTTGGTTTGCTCGTTGTAGGCTCCAGGGGAGGCCTAGCCATGAAGCTTGGTGAGTCCGGACGTCCTGTGATCCTCTTCTTCTTATAGGCGATGCAAGTTAGGAGCCCTTTCGGCACTCTGTGACTACATGCCCCAGTCCTGCACATTTCCCTACCACCACTGTTGCATCTGGCCAAGGACGCAATCGCAGGGTAAGGCCTCTACACCCTTGATGCCGACCGGATCACCGAGGACGGCATCGAGGCTGCAAGTGGCTTTATGACTGGTAAGGCTCCTGAGGCGCGCTCCTTTGGAGCCCCCTTTGACGCTCAAGTAGCTCTACGTCAGCAAGTCCCAATCCCGCACATTTCCCTACCACCGTGGTATACGACCGGATCACCAACGATGCAACCAGAAGGCGAGGCCCCGACACCCCCGATGCTGACCAGATCACCAAGTACGACATCGGAGCTGCCAAGTGGCTATATGACCGGTAAGGCTCTTGAGGCGTGCTGCTCAGGAGTCCCCTTTGACGCTCGAGCAGATCCCCGAAGAAAATTTTCTTTCCTACTCCGGGAGGGGTGGGCCTCCCGAGGCTCCAAGATGGCGCGTCGGGCCATGAGTGGAGCCCCCGTGTGAGTACAGAGTGTCTCGCGCGTGCTAACTCGCCCAGGAGTACCACACGAGGATCCGGGCGCCAAGGCCTTGGCAAGGTGCGAGCACCGTGCCCCCCAGCCCCCGCTCGCGGGGTGCGAGGGGGAGGGGAGCATGCCTATGCTCGTGCTGAAGAGAGAAAACCCAAAAGGGGAGATGGCAATGAACATGAATCCATGACCCGTTTCTTGAAAAAATGATTTGAAAAAACTCCGAGTTTTGTTCTAGGAAAGTTGGCAAATCTATATGCGAGAAGAGCAAATAAAAGCCGCGTCCAGCGGCTAGACAAGTCTTCGTCTTCCCCCATCGCTGAGCGTAGGGCATGCACGTTCCATGGTCATAGCCATTGGTGGACAGTGTTGACTTCTCCACCAGCGCGGAGCTGTGGCTGCCACATTGCATGGGAGGAACCCCTCCACATCCTCAGGGGGCTCCGGGTGTATACAACCCGCTCATTATTACGTGAGAGTGTCATGGGTAGAATCTCCGGAGGTGTTGGATGTTCCACGCGTTCTGGATGGGGACCCCATCCCGAGTCTCCAAGCGCACTGCACCTGCCCTCCCACATGAGCGAGATCTTGTGCAAGCCCTCCCTTGAGAGAACCCGCCTCAGGACGAGGTCACCAGCTTCGAGGGTCCTGGAGCGGATGTTATGGCAGTGGTAGCACCATAGCGCTTGTTGATACCTTGCGGATCGAAGCGAGGCTTGGTGACGAGATTCCTCCCCAAGCATGAGGTCTATTTCCTATGTTGCGTCCTGATGCTCCTTGTTGAATGCCATTACCTCGGGGGAGCGGTGCTTGAACTCGTGGGGGAGGACGGCTTCGGCTCTGTAGACGAGGAAGAATGGGGTCTCGCCGGTGGGCTTGGTTACGGTGGTGCAGATGGACCACGACATGGACTGGAGTTCATCAACCAAGCCCCAGCCGCAAGCCTCCTGTTTCTTCTTGAAGCTCCTTGTCTTGAGGCCTCGTAGGCCCTCCGCATTGGCGCGCTCCGCCTAGCCGTTGCTCCTTCAGTGGGCTACTGAGGCGTAGCAAATCTGCATTCCAAGGCTAGCGCAGTAAGACTTGAAGAGGCTATTTGTGAACTGTGAACCCTTGTCGATGATGATGCGGTTGGGGACACCGAATCGTCTTACGACATCCTTAATGAACTTGACGGCCGGCCCAACCGGAATGGTGCACACTGACTCATCCTCGGTCCACTTGCTAAACTTGTCAATGGCGATGTAGAGGGAGCGGTATCCGCCCGCTGCCCGCTGGAAAGGCCCCAGTATGTCCAACCCCCAGACTGCAAAGGCCAGGACAGCGGGATGGTCTGGAGGCCTTGGGCGGGCCAGTGAATCTTCTTGGCATGGAATTGGCAGACCTCGCAAGACCGGACCAGCTTGATGGCGTCGTTAAGCTCCAAGGGCCAATAGAAGCCTGATCGGAACGCCTTCCCTGCAAGGGTGCGCGATAAGGAGTGGTGCCCACGGTCCCCTCCGTGGATGTCTGCCAGCAGCTCGCACCCCTGTTCCTTGGAGATACACCGCAGCGAGACGTTGTCCGGGCACATGTGGTACAAGTCGCCGTCTTGCAGGCAGAAGGTCGTGGCCTACCTTGCTACGCGCTCCACGTCTTCCTTCTTTTCTGGCAGCGTGTTGTGAAGCATGTATGCCTTGAGCTCCTGCATCCAGTCTTCGACCTGAGGCTCCAGTGCTAGGAGCAGTCGGGCTCGTGAGGTCGGGTGATACGTCTCCAACGTATTTATAATTTTTTTATTGTTCCATGCTATTATATTATCTGTTTTGGATGTTTTATATACATTAATATGTTATTTTATATTATTTTTGGGACTAACCTATTAATCTAGAGCCTAGTGATAGTTTCTGTGTTTTCCTTGTTTTTGAGAATTGTAGATAAGGAATATTAAACGGAGTCCAAACGGAATAAAATCCTCGGAATATTTTTCTTGGACGAGAAGAAAACAAGATGACGTGGAGATGAAGTCGGGAGAGCCATCGTGGGGCCACAAGCCCTAGGGGCGCGCCCAAGGGGGTGGAGCACGTCTGCCAGGCTTGTGGGCCCACGGCAGCTCTCCTAACCCTATTTCTCGGCCTATAAATTACTAAATATTCCTGTATATCAGAACGAGCCACGAAAACACTTTTCCGCCGCCAGAAGCCTCCGTTCCCGAGAGATCCAATCTGTCGAAGGGGATTCGGTCGGAGCACATCTACATCAACTCCATTGCCCCTCCGATGATGCGTGAGTAGTTCACCATAGACCTTCAGGTCCATAGCTAGTAGGTAGATGGCTTCTTCTCTCTCTTTGCTCTTCAATACCATGTTCTTCATGATCTTCATGGAGATCTATGCGATGTAATACTCTTTTAATGTGTGTTTGTCGAGATCCAATGAATTGTGTGTTTATGTTCAGATTATCTATGAATATTATTTGAGTCTTTTCTGAATTCTAATATGCATGATTTCATATCTTTGCATGTCTCTTCGAGTTATTGGTTTGGTTTGGCTAACTAGATTGGTAATTTTTGCAATAGGAGAAGTGCTTAGTTTTGGGTTCAATCTTGTTGTGTCCTCACCCAGTGACAAAGTAGGGGTAGCGAGGCACGTATTGTATTGTTGCCATCAAGTATAAAAAGATGGGGTTTTCATCATATTGCTTGAGTTTATCCCTCTACATCAAGTCATCTTACCTAATGTGTTACTCTGTTCTTCATGAACTTAATACTCTAGATGCAGGCAGGAGTCGGTCGATGTGTGGAGTAATAGTAGTAGATGCAGAATTGTTTTGGTCTACTTGACACGGACGTGATGCCTATATGCATAACCATTGCCTTGGATATCTTTATAATTATTCGCTTTTCTATCAATTGCTCGACAGTAATTTGTTCACCAACTGTAATACTTGCCATCATGAGAAAAGCGTCTAGTGAAGCATCTAAAACCAAAAGTACCAAAAATACTTTGCTGCATTATTTTTACCTTTTGTTTTACTTTCCGTTCAAGCAATCTATCATATCTATCTCTATTAGATCTCATCCTTGCAAGTAACCATGAAGGGATTGACAACCCCTTTATAGCGTTGGGTGCAAGAGTTTGATTCTTTGTGTAGGTACATCTATCGGGGACTTGCTTGTATCTCCTACTGGATTGATACCTTGGTTCTCAACAACTGAGGGAAATACTTATCTACTTTACTACATCAACCATTCCTCTTCACGGATACCAACGCATGCTTGAGAAGTAGCAAGAAGGATTTCTGGTGCCATTGCCGGGGAGATACATAGCAAGTCAGGATAAGAACTCTCTCGTCAACTTGCCAATTTCTTGTTTGGTTGCCGGAGAGATCTACATCAAGCCTACCAAGTACCCATCACAAACTTATCTCTTGCATTTACATTATTTTCCTTTTGCCTCTCGTTTTCCTCTCCCCCACTTCACCAATTTGCCGTTTTATTCGCCCTCTTTGTTGTTTGCCTTTTTCTCGCCGGATCTCTTTTGTTTGCTTCTGTTGGCATGTGCTTCCTATTTGCTTGCATCTTCACTTGCTAAAAATCTATTGTTATGGATCCTCATCCACTTGCTAATCTTTTCAAAATACCAAATTATGATAAACCAATTGCTAGTGAGTTGAATGTACTTGATTATCTCTATGAAGTTTTGCTTGATATTTGATAATCTGAATATTGTGATGAAGTGATTCACGATGATTTCTTGAATGATAAGCATGATTGCAACGATATTGTTATAAATTTTATTAATGTCAGTTATGTTAATGATATGCAAAACTACAAGCTTGGGGATGCTATTGTCACGCCCAAGATGCGCGTCCATCCATTTAAGGCACGAGGGCCTCACAAGGGATAGATGCGCATCTTGCCGTTAGCAAGAATAGTATCATCAAAACATACAATACTGAATGAGAAGAGTATACAAGTTGTCTTACACTCGCCACATGCTAACTTACAATGTCACTCAAATCATAACATCAAGTTGAACACAGGGTCCGACTACGGACGAAATCAAACGATAAAAAGAAGTTGCAAATGATACTATCAAGCTATCCCAAAGAACACGACCAGGTCCTCTACTCATCCGGATACGTCATGTACATCCTGCCTCTTTCCTCGTCATACTATCACTGGAGCTGGGTAAGATCATCCTGCATGAACTCATCTGAACATGTACCTGGATTGTTGTAGGAAACTGTGAGCCATAGAGGACTCAGCTATCATGTGCCCAGGTACCGAGACTATTCAAGCTTAAAGGTTGGGATGGGGTAAGTGTTTAGTTTGCAGCAGCACTAAGCATATATGGTGGCTAGCTTACGCAACATGAAATAGATGTCAGTGGCCTACGAAGAACGATCGAATCTAGTATGATCTCTATGAGATCCTGAACACTTACTTACATCAATCATAACCCCACCATGTTCTCTCTCAGATCATGTTCTTGAGCAGAGACGATCACAGTTACCCACACAATTGGTGTATTTTAATTATAGTTTACTTCAAGTTTACTATAACCGAGTGTTAAACAAATATCCAAGTTGCCACATAACCGTGGGCATGGCTTTCCGAAAGATTTAACCCTGCAGGGGTGCTCCAACTAATCCATTACAAAATTAACCACACTTCGTGTGAATGCCTCGATCGCGGATCTCGCGATCATCATAGGTAATTCCAAAGGAATTCCAACACCTCGAGTAATCACAAAGAAAGTCAGACTCCACACGCAAGACACTCGATAAAGGTAAAACAAATCCAGCAAGACCACCCGACGTGTCGACGAACCCGATAAGAGACGCGTATCTTGTTCTCAGGACACGACAGATGGGACTAGCCACGGGTTTGCAAGACCCTATGCAAATTTTATTAAGTTGTTAAGAAAATGTAGTACCAATGTTGGGTCTTGCCAGACAAGTTTTAATCTCAACTGAATAGACAAGGGGGTCCCCATAACAACCCCGAGCAGGTTAGGATCGCAAAGTATGGAAAACATAACACTGGTAACAAGGAACTAATGGCGGTAATAGCGGAACAAATCACTTAGCAAAAGGCCAAGCATTCCACCAATACCAAGATATATATGTACATTAAATTAAGTAACATAATTTATTATGATATCCAAATCCACATTATCACATGGAACAACCTGCACCTGCAACTAAGAATGCTATAAGAGGGGCTCAGCAGCGGTAACTTAGCCAATCAAAGGTTTGCTAGGATGTGGAAGTTAGAGGCTGTCATGGCAACATGGGGGCTGATATCAAGTGGTAGGTAGCGCAATTGTAATGATACGAGCGAGAAACTAGCAAGCAAAAATAGTATCGGGATCCAGGTACGATCATCTTGCCTGTTGGTTAGCGGGATCCTCGTAGTGGTACTCTCCTGGTTCCTTGTACTCAGAATCAACACTGGCATCTACCCAAGAGAAATAGCAACAATAAACATCCAACCAAGGTGCAATGCACAATCAAAATGATGCATGATTCATATATGAAGAATTCTAACATGGCAATCCAAAACTAGTCACGTTTCACGTGCAAAGTTGTTTATTAATGAATCTGGAAAGAACCTCATGTTAAGTTATTTAGACATGCATGAACCTGTAAAATATGGATACAACATGCAAAATCAATAGAAATGCATATAAAGATCACAAGAAACAGAGTTACTGTTCTCACGATACGCTCACGACCAGGTACGGAGGCAATATCACAAGGTCACCAAGCCATGCGCTGATTCTTGGCATTCCAAGGAAGCCACTGCATAGGTGATGAAAAATTAATCACAATGGACTCAAAAATCACTCAATTCCATGAAGCACAACTCCCACAACCCCAAAACAACAAAACACCAAATCTGCCACTAAACAACATCATAGCACCTACTACAGCTCACAACTTGAGTTACAGGAACCCTACAGCCACAAA
This sequence comes from Hordeum marinum, assembly GCA_022496015.1. Lineage (NCBI taxonomy): Eukaryota > Viridiplantae > Streptophyta > Magnoliopsida > Poales > Poaceae > Hordeum > Hordeum marinum. The sequence continues at coordinate 241,911,780 of CM039672.1, read as the reverse complement.
CAAGATATTGACAGAATCTAATCAACATTTACATCAACTTATCCAACTATGCAATCAGCAAAAGAGGCACACAACAATAAGTATGAATCAAGCAAGTTGGCATGATGAAGAAGTTTTTTAGGGACTTGGTGAAAATTCCAGTTTTTTGGAATCTGAGTTAATAAAGTAGCAAGTTGACAGCACTGGTTAAATATTCTAGGGAGATCCTATTGACATGAAAATTAACAGGATGGACGAAGGCAATATCTACTACAAATAACTAAAGTGAGCATGAGCAAATTCCAATCACATCACTAGTTACACCTCACTCTTCGTGACAACACAATAACAGCAGAACTCCTAGACTTAGTCATATTTAAGCTAGCTGAACAGAAACATAAAGTTGCTTATTAAACAACATGGTTCCCACTCATCTGATGACTTAGCACAAATAACAAAAATACTGGGACATTCCCAACAACTTTAACTAGTAATCTCATGTTGGCAAGAACTTAAAATCATGTTGACAAACCCTAGGTCGGAATTGACCTACTAAGGGCTAGGGTGACTTAAGTCACTTATGCATATGAATGGAAATGGCACAAAATGGCATGAACTCAATTGACACATGTTGTAAATGGTTAAATGACATCCTAGGGGCATGATATCATGTCATAGCATCAATAGCAAGGATGAAACTAACTAGAAGTGAAACTATGCTCATATGCACAAGAGAGAGAAACCTACACATGGAGCTACTCCTACACATACACATCACTCCAAAGTGAGTGGATGTGGAGCACACACACACAACCACTAGCAAAGCACTCCCAAGCATGCGTGCATCTAGGCACACATGCATTTCATACATGTATGCCCACATACACACACACACCTACACACTACACTCACTCACACACAAGAACACACACATGTATGGGTGTGCAAAGAGCACACACACACATGTGTCATGCATGGTGCACCACACACCCACATGCACACACACACTCATGTCTTCACAAGCTCACATGTAGGTATGTATGCATAGCATACACACACATGTGCACCCATGCATATGTGCAACACACACACTCTCATGACAAGAAACACACACACAACATACATATGCTGGAATGCACATACACACATATAATTAATTCAAGAGAAAAGAAAACAAGAAGAAAAGAAAATAAAACAAAACAACAAAAAAAGAAAAGGGGAGGTTCAGGGGGTCGAACCCCTGACCTCTGGGTCGAACACACGCGCACCACACCACTACACTATCGAGCCGACTCGTAACATAGAGGGGGATCCACAGCTCTAATACACGCACGCGCACATACAGACTGACGAAACTGAACCTACACACGCATGGATGTAGAGCAACAGCGACAACGACAACGGCGGGGCGACGACGATTCCCGGCGATGCAAGGGGTCTCCGGCGACGGGGAGCGACGGAATCGAAAGAGGAAACTACGGGGGCCCCATCCCTCACCTCATCTCACGACGAGGGGGACCGGAGGCGATCTCAAGCCCGGGGCTTTCGAGAGGCGGCGACGGCACTACAGCGAAGAATCCTACGAATTACGGCGAGGAGAAGGGGCGGCGAGGTCGGGCTGCTCACCGAGGGGCTCACGGAGACACGGGGACGCGATCGATGGCGACGAAGGGGAAGGAGAGGCAAAGACGACGCGCACGGAGAGGAAGAAGGTCTGGCGACACTCCGGCGATGAGGAGGAAGAAGAAGAAGGCCTCCCGAGGCCTTCTAGCGCCGGGGACGAGACGCGAACTGCAGTGGCGAGCGCCACACCATCACCAGCGGGGACAAGGCCGTCGGAGGCGACGACGACAACGAGCACCGCTCCTCTGCACTTCTCTGAAGCTTACCTGCACCTTGACAGAGAAGGGGTGGAAGGAGGAATAAGTAGATGGGGAGAGGAGGTGCGGCGGTACAGGGAGGAAGAAGAAACCCTAGCGGAGCGACACGAACGCCGAGGGAAGGCTATATAGCCCCAGGCTGACGGCGACGGCGACGGAAAAGCTTCGGCGATGCACGCGCTCTCTCTGAAGCTCCTGACGGAGAAGGAGACGGGAGCAGGTGGCCGTTGTGTCCAGCTGGGCTGGGCCGCGGCCCGCTGTCCCTCTCACACACACACTCTCAAAAAAATAGAGAATAAAAAGGGTTTTCCCATTTAACAAAAACAGCCACAACAAGATAATTCCCAGAGCAAATTAAAAAGGTTTAGAGCAAAACACAAAAATAATTTTGAGGAGGAAATAATGTACACCTTTTATTAAAAATATTAAGTTGAATTATAAAACAAGTAATTTATTTAATATTTAAAATGACAGCTCCTGTTAATTTAAAACACAATTCAAACCAATCCCAAACATTAATTCCAACGTACTCCCATTTCACAAAAACATATGGGTCCACCTCATGAACATTTTAAAACAATTTTAAAACAACTTAAAATCTGAAGATAAATAAATATAGGAGAAAAGGGGTTTTGGAGGGGGGTGTTGCAAAGGAAAAGAGAGGGGGAAAGAATAGGTTGCACACATGGAACCATCCACACACAAGCATCTCCCACATCACAAAACAACACCTCTCCACCAACACGTCATAGCAAGCACAAGAAAACCAACATGGAAAGAAGATGAAATGAGAATGATGCATGATGAAATGATGCATGAATGCAACCACACATGAATGGCCAGCAGCAAACATACATCTCATAAGCTCATGACACAAGGTTCATACATGGGGTTACATGCCAAATAAGGTAGGGACAACACTTGGGCTGTCACAACTATATTTGATGAGTTTCCCGTGAACACTACTTATTGCAATGATCATGGTTGGGGTGATAATGCTTCTTATGATCTTGATAATTTATTTAATACTCATGATGAATATGATATTGAAAGTGGGTTTGGAAGAGTGTCAACTTTAGGCATGATCCCACTATTTTGGAGAGTGTTTAATCTTATGAATTTTTTTTAAAAGTGGGTTTGGAGAGGTCATGACTTTAGTTAATGACAATCCCACTATTTTGGAAGAGTATCAACTTTGCATGCATGTGGATCATGAAGAGAAAATTTTATATTATAATTATATTGTTGAATTCCTTCATGGTTCTACTGAAATTTATTATGAGGGAGGAACATATGCTTGTAGGAATTGCAATTATATCAACTTTCCTCGCTATGTGTTCAAAGTTTTGAAATTATGCTTGTTTTGCTTTCCTGTGCTAGTTAATTCTCGTTCCCATAAATTGTTTGCTCACAAAATCCCTATGAATAGGAAGTGGGTTAGACTTAAACATGTTTTTAATGCTATTCATGATGTTCTTTTGCATATCTCAACTACTACTTTTTATGTCAGCATCATTGAAATCGTTATGCCTAGCTAGGGGCGTTAAACAATAACGCTTGTTGGGAGACAACCCAATTTTATCTTTATTAATGTTTTTTTGCTTAGGTTTTGGTGTATTTTGCACATAATTACTTCTGTAGTAATTGTGTTTTGGTGTTTTAATTAGTGTTTGATCCAAGTAAAACCTTTGGGGTGATCTATGGTAGTTGTTGATTTGATCTTGCTGAAAAACAGAAACTTTTGCGCTCAGTCCAGAAATTCTATAATTTTCTCATGGCATAGAATTGATATGAAATGTTTACAAAAGATTGATATACAAATTTCCATGATTTTACTATTTTTCAGAATTTTTTGAAGTTTCATAAGTATTCAAAGTCTGCAGATTGCTACAAACTGTTCTGTTTTTGACAGATTCTGCTTTCTTTGTGTTGTTTGCTTATTGTGATGTATCTATGGGTCGTATCGGGGGGTACGAACCATGGATAAGTTGGAATAAAGTAGGTATTAAAAAATATAAATAAATAATGAGTTCACAACAGTACCTGAAGTGGTGATTTATTTTTCTTATACTAACGGATCTCATGAGTTTTCTATTGAGTTTTGTGTTGTGAAGTTTTCAAGTTTTGGGTGAAGATTTGATGGACTATGGAATAAAGAGTGGAAAGATCCTAAGATTGGGGTTCCCAAGGAACAACAAGCCATATTCAATGATACCAAAAAGCCTATGCTTGGGGATGCCTTTCGGGGCATCCCCTCTTTCGTCTTCAATCCATCGGTAAATTTACTTGAGGCTATATTTTTATTCACCACATGATATGTGTTTTGCTTGGAGCGTCTTGTATGATATGAGTCTTTGCTTTTTATTTTGACACAACATCCTTGGTGCACACATATTTTAAGAGAGACAGGCTGAATCGTGAATTTATTAGAATACTCTATGTGCTTCACTTATATCTTTTGAGCTAGGCAATGTTGCTCTAGTGCTTCACTTATATCTTTTTAGAGCATGGTGGTTTTATATTTTATAGAAATTATTGAAGTCTCATACCTCACTTATATTATTTTGAGAGTTTGTTAAAACATCATGGTAATTTGTTTAGGTTATGAATTTAGTCCTAATATAATGGGCATCCAAGAGGGATATAGTAAAAACTTTCATATTAAGTGCATTCAATACTATGAGAAGTTTGATTAGTTGCATATAGTTTTGAGATAATAGATATGGTAATATGAGAGTTATTCTAGTGAGTAGTTGTGAATTGGAAGAGATACTTCTGTTAAAGTTTGTGATTCCGTAGCATGCATGTATGGTGAACCGTTATGTAACGATGTCGGAGCATGATTTGTTTAATGATTGACAACCTTTGTGTGAGGGTCGGGAGCGCGCGATGGTTAACTCCTACCAACCACTCCCCTAGGAGCATGCGTGTAATGCTTTGTTTGATAACTAATCGAATTTTGCAATAAGTATGTGAGTTCTTTATGACTAATGTTAATTCCATGGATTATACACAATCTCATCCTTTCACCATTGCTAGCCTCTCTAGTACCATGCAACTCTTGCTGGTACATCAAACCCTCCGTCCCCAAAACAGCCACCATATATTTTCCTCAAAATAGCCACCATACCTACCTATTATGGCATTTCCATAGCTATTCCGAGATATATTGCCACGCAATTTCCACCATTTAGTTTTTCATGACATGCACCATCACTTCATCTTGCATATAGAGTCATACTTTGTTCTAGGTATCAAGTTGTAATTTTCTTTTTGAGTTAGAAGTAAATAAAAGTGTGATGATTTTCATTAATAAAGCATTGTCCCGTGAGAAAGGATGATGGAAGCCATGACTCCCTCACAAGTTGGGATGTGTATCCGAACTTTACAAAAAAATAAAAGAGGCCAGCGAACCCCAAACAAAAAATAAAAGAGGCCAAAGATGCCCACCAAAAAAATGAGAGAAAGAGAGAAGGGACAACTTCTACTATCTTTTTCCACACTTGTCCTTCAAAATAGCACCATGATCTTCATGATAGAGAGTCTCCTATTTTGTCACTTTCATATAACTAGTGGATATTCATCCTGCATGACCACTTAGTTTTCTTTTTGAGCTTTCATACACTTATATCTCTAAGTGCATTTGTTGCATGGCAATCCCTACTCACTCACATTGATATCTATCGATGGGCATCTCCATAGCCCGCTGATACGCCTAGTTGATGTGAGACTATCTTCTCCCTTTTTCCTTGCACCTCCTCCACATTCTATTCCACCTATAGTGCTATATCCATGGCTCACGCTCATGTATTGTGTGAGAGTTGAAAATGTTTGAGAACACCAAAAGTGTGAAACAATTGCTTGACTTGTTCATCGGGGTTGTGCATGATTTAGATACTTTGCATGGGGAAGATGGAGCATAGCCAGACCATATGATTTTGTAGGGATAACTTTCTAAGGCCATGTTATTTCGAAAGGACACGACTGCCTTGTTAGTGTGCTTGAAGTATTACTGTTTTTATGTCAATATTAGACTATTGTTTTGAATCTTACGAATCTGGATATTCATGCCACAATACAGAATATTACATGGATAAGTATGTTAGGTAGTATTCCACATAAAAAAATTCTGTTTTTATCATTTATCTACTTGAGGACGAGGAGGAATTAAGCTTGGGGATGCTGATACATCTCCAATGTATCTATAATTTTTGATTGTTCCATGCTATTATATTATCTGTTTTTGGATGTTTTATATGCATTAGTATGCTATTTTATATTATTTTTGAGACTAACCTATTAATATAGAGCCTAGTGCCACTTTCTGTTTTTCCTTGTTTTTGAGAATTACAGATAAGGAATATTAAAGAGAGTTCAAGCGGAATAAAATCTTCGAAATATTTTTTTCTTGGACTAGAAGCAAACCAGGAGACTTGGAGATGAAGTCACGAGAGCCACCGTGGGGCCACAAGCCCTAGGGGCGCGCCCAGGGGGGTCGGGCGTGCCCCCAGGCTTGTTGGCCCATGACATCTCTCCTAACCCTATTTCTCGGCCTATAAATTCCCAAATATTCCCTGTATATCATAACGAGCCACGAAAACACTTTTCTGCCGCCAGAAGCCTCCGTTCCCGAGAGATCCAACCTTGGAGCCTTTTCCGGTAATCCGCCGGAGGGGGATTCAATCACGGAGAGCATCTACATCAACTACATTGCCCCTCCAATGATGCATGAGTAGTTCACCACAGACCTTTGGGTCCATAGCTAGTAGCTAGATGGCTTCTTCTCTCTCTTTGCTCTTCAATACTATGTACTTCATGATCTTCATGGAGATCTATCCAATGTAATACTCTTTGGCGATGTGTTTGTCGAGATCCGATGAATTGTGGATTTATGTCCAGATTATCTATGAATATTATTTGAGTCTTTTCTAAATTCTCATATGCATGATTTCATATCTTTCTAAGTTTCTTTCAGTTATTGGTTTTGTTTGCCCAACTAGATTGGTAAATTTTGCAATAGGAGAAGTGCTTAGTTTTGGGTTCAATCTTGCGGTGTCCTCACCCAGTGACAAAGTAGGGTAGCAAGGCACGTATTGTATTGTTTCCATCAAGGATGAAAAGATGGGATTTTCATCATGTTTCTTGATTTTATCCCTCTACATCATGTTATCTTACCTAATACATCATGTTCTTCGTTTAATACTCTAGATGCAGGCAGGAGTCGGTCGATGTCTGGAGTAATAGTAGTAGATGCAGAATCGTTTCGGTCTACTTGACATGGACATGATGCCTATATGCATAATCATGGCCTTGGATATATTCATAATTATTCTCTTTTCTATCAATTGCTCGACAGTAATTTGTTCACCCACCGTAATACTTGCCATGATGAGAGAAGCCTTTAGTGAAACCTATGGCCCCCAGATCTATTTTCCATCTTATACTTTAAGATCTAAAACCAAAAATACCAAAAATAATTTGCTGCATTGTGTTTACCTTTTTTTACTTGCCGTTCAAGCAATATATCCTATCTATCTCTATCAAATCTCATCCTTGCAAGTAACCGTGAAGGGATTGACAACCCCTTTATAGCGTTGGGTGCAAGAGTTTGATTCTTTGTGTAGGTAAATCTATTGGGGACTTTCTTGTATCTCCTACTGGATTGATACCTTGGTTATCGACAACGAAGGGAAATACGTATCTACTTTGCTGCATCAACCGTTCCTCTTCATGGAAACCAACGCATGCACGAGAAGTAGCATCGGGCCGCAGTCCGGAGCCCCTAGGGGCGGCGCCAGGGGGAGCTCCTCACATTGCGGCGTCGGGTCCTCAAAGTGCAGTGCCACAGAGGGTTTGAAGAGTTTCTCCTTGAAGATGCCCGGCTCCTGGGGCTCACGTCGTGATGCCCTCTTGGTGATGTCATCAGCTTGTTTGCATCGCGCAAGGTGTGCTGCAATTCAAAGCCCTGAAAACGTTTTTCAATCTTACGTACCTCTTCCAAGTATGCCTCCATATGCTCGTCCTTGGGTGTATACTCTTTGTTGGAGAAGTTGACGAGGAGCTGGGAGTCGCCTAGGACGGAGAGGCACCGAACCCCCAAGGATGCAGCTGCCTTGAGGCCTGCGATGAGGCCCTCGTACTCTGCGATGTTGTTGGAGACTTTCTCCCCGCGTTGGAAACAAAATTGTATGGCGTACCGGAGCTTTTATCCCACCAGGGAAGTGAGAACGACCCCAACCCCTGCTCCCATGCGCGTGAAGGCTCTGTCAAAATGCATGGTCCAACCCTCTGGTGTCTCACCGCGGGGGGTGAGGGACTGACTCCCGTCCATCCCCCCGGTCAGGGGCGTTTGTCCACTCCACCACGAAGTCCACCAGGGCGGCCCCTTTGATGACCTTGGTCGTGCTGAACTCTATGTTGAAGGCCTGCAACTCGATGTTACACTTGACAACCCTTCCCGTTGCGTTGGGGTGGCGCAAGACCTTCTCTAGGGGGTACGCAGAGACGACCTTGATGGGATGCCCGTGGAAGTAGTGGCGTAGCTTTCTCGAAGCGACAAGGAGCGGTAGGAGGAGCTTTTGTAGCATGGGATAGCATGAGCGTGCGTACCGTAGCACCGTGCTAACCTAGTAGACCGGGTGTTCGACGAGGGTGAGGTCTTCCGTGGTGTCATGTCCCCTGGTGGGCTCAAGAGGCTTGTGATCCCCAAGGGCTCATGAGGATTAGGCGCCTTAGGGACTGCTGGAGAAGACGGGGCCTCATGAGGTTTATGTGCTTAGGGGGCCTCCAGAGCGGCAGTGGCCTCGGGAGCTCCATCTTGGGGAGAAACGGGTTTCCGGGGATCTTGCAGGTCCCCTTGCTCCATTCCCGGGGGCCTGCTCGTGCTCGGTGATGTATCGCGGGTGTTGGTCTACTCCTCCCTGACCGCCACCAATGTAGCGCTGGCGGAGTGAGGGTGGCAGCCAGGTATAGTTGCAGTGGCTCCTTAGGTCGCGGCGCCACCATCACCGGCGGGCTCATGAGGTATTGCTTGAGTACCTCGAAGGCAGCGTACGCCTCTTGGGTCCATTCGAAGTTCCCCTTTCTCTTCATGATCTTGAAGAACGGCAAGGCCCGCTCACCAAGCTTGGAGATGAAGCGCCCCAGGGAGGTCACGCAACCTGCGAACTTCCGCATTTCCTTGAGGGTCCGGGGCACGCTCATCTTGCTATGGCTTTGATCTTCTCCGGGTTCGCCTCGATCCCCCGGTGCGACACCACGAAACCGAGCAGCTTGCCCGAGGGGACTCCGAAGACACACTCTTCGGGGTTGAGATTCAGGTTTACCTCCCTCAGGATAGCGAACGTCTCCTCCAAGTCCTCAATCAAGGTCTTGGCTTCCTTCGACTTGACCATGATGTCATCGACGTAAGCTTCTGCATTTCTCCCGAGCTGCGGCCCCAGGGCAATGTGCATCAGCCTCTAGAAGGTTGCTCCGGCTTTCCGCAGCCCGAAGGGCATGCACGTGTAACAGAATACCGCACACGAGGTGAGGAAAGAAGTCATCTCGATGTCCTCCACTGCCATTTCATAGCCCGAGAAGGCGTCCAGGAAGCAGAGGAGGTCACACTCCATGGTGGAGTCCAGGATCTGGTCGATGCGTTGTAGCGAGAATGGGTCCTATGGGCAGGCTTTGTTGAGGCTCGTGAAGTCGACGCACATACGCTCTGTCTTGCACTTCTTTGGGACGACCATCGGGTTGGCAAGCCACTCCGGGTAGCGCACCTTTCGGATCACCCCAGGTTCCTTTAGCTTGCCGACCTCCTGAGCGATGAATGCCTACTTCTCCCGAGCCTGCCTCCTCGCCTTCTACTTGACTGGGCGTGCGTTCGGGCATACCATGAGGTGGTGTTCGATCACGTCCCTCGGGACCCCCACCAGGTCGGAGGCGCTCCATGCGAACGTGTCCTTCTTCAAGCGAAGGAACGTCACCAATGCCTCCTCTTGATCTCGGGGTAGGTCGGCACCGATGGTGTAGGTAGGGCCCAGTTTTCTTCGTCCATAGCCACCCGCTTTGTTTCCGCCCGGTTCTGGGAGAACAACTGCCTCTTCTTTACCGCGTGATGTCGAGGATGCCCCCGGAGTCTTCTGTGACTGGGGCGCGCTACGGACGCCGCCTTGTAGATGAGCCCCGAGCACGTGGGAAGCGTCCTTGACATTTCCCTGGATGGTGAGGATACCACTGCTCCCGGGCATCTTGACGACGTTGTAGCCCTGGTGCGTTGCCGCCATGAACTGGGTGACTGCGGGGTAGCCGAGTATTCCGTTGTATGGGAGGTGGATGTGGGCAACGTCGAAGTCGACCTGCTCGGTGCAGAAGGTGGAGCGGGTGCCGAAGGTGACGGGAGACATACCCGCCCCACAGGGGCGACAGATCCTTCGACCATCACGGCGAAGGGCCCTAAAGGCATGAGTGGATCTCGGTGCAACTGTAGCGCATCGAAGGCCTCCACGAAAATGACGTTGAAGCCGGCGCCATGGTCTATGAGGGTCTTGGAGACAGCCACGCCGCTTATGGTGGGCGTGCACAAGATGGGGAGCTCCCCGGCGGTCGCCATTATCTTGGGGTGGTTGTCGGGGCGAAAGGTGATGTCGACCTCAGGCCATGCCCGGGGTAGCAGGATCTCGAGCAACAGCCGGACTGCCTCTACGTGGAGAAGGAACTGCTTGACTTGACGGTTCGAGGAGGGCATCTGCGATTCGCGGAGGAAGTAGGCAACCACGCGGCCGGCCTTGCGCGCCCCGGCACTAGCATGCGCCATGGGCCGGCCGGCGTTGAGAATCTTTCCCACCATGGAGTTGCCGAACCAGGGCGTGACGGTCGCCGAGAGTGGGGATGCTCCGACACGCCCCCTACCTGGCACATCAAATGTCAGATTTAGGGCTCCGAAAAACCCTCAAGGTTCGAACATAGGGGCATGTGCAAAGGTTCCCTGCAACCTCGCCCAACCTTGCTCACTACTCGATAGTTACTACGGAGAACTCGCACGATGACAAGGAAGAACATGAACACAACATTTTACCCAGGTTCGGGCCGTTGTGAAGTGTAATATCCTACTCCTGCTTTGCTGGATTGCCTCTCGTGAAGGTTTGGTGGATGAACTAACACAGTGGGCTCGAGCCTCGCGAGGGCGCTCAAGAGGTGTTCTTGGCTCTCTGCCTTATGGTGGTTCATCGAGTGGCTAAGTGTTAGATCGGGTCGTCCCTTCTAGAGTATGGCCTAGCCTCTCTAAATAGCGGTGGCCTAGGTCCTCTTCCCATATCACAATGGCGGGAAGAGATCCCATAATGGCCAATTTTGAAGGGTGACGGAAGTACATCCGCCCCTGTCCAAAGGTGGTCTTCGCCTGCAAAGTGGTTGTCGACGGTGCAGCGTTGGGCTCGACGATGAAACATCCGTCCTGCGGGACTCGTGGTCGTGGTCTTGTTGCACCAGAATGGAAACCTTTGGGCGACGCTTTGCGAACCCGTGTACGTCCTTGGTCCCTTTGCACCAAAGGGGAAACTGTGCCTCGTGGCACGCTGGCGCCCGACTGTCCTTCCTCGCGTCACCTTTGATTCCTGAAACCGGGCTCTGCATAGAGATCTCCGCCACTAAGGATGCGGCCTAAGAAGGCCCATCCTTGCTGGCTTTGGTACCGTTCTTTCTCGCGAGCCCGGGATCCTCGCGAGGGCCTTGTATTGAGTAGAGTCGCATCAGTTCACACCTGGCTGATGAAGTGGGTCATGTCCTGGACCGCAGACAGACAGAGCTGAGTACCCCATTCGCAGAACGCCGACAACGCGGAGGTACTCTAAAGTCCTAGATGGTGTGGTGCGCGATGGGGTGACAGTCACCATTGGGCATGAACACGTCCACGAAGACAAAGTAGTCGATGCCGGCCGTCCTAACACGTACTCCGTGTCCACGCGCAGCGGGATGCCATACTCAGCGCATCACGCGCCCGCTGTCAATAGGTACTCATGTGCTCATGCTACTACTATATATGATGTGAGCACCACCGGTCCGATACTGTTAGGTACTGCGGGTTCGAATCAATCGGATTGCCAAGGAGTGTTGCTTTCCTAAAAGCTGCAAAGACAAGGTCTCCATCAACGCGATCAGGTAGCAGATAGCCATTTTTCCAGCGTCGTTATGGGGTTATTACTGTTTGCTTCTAGATCGTGGGGAAGCATATGCAAATATTATTAGGATTAGGTAGTGGATGCTAGCATAGGCCATCGGGAATCAGGTATGCTATTCCGCATCTCGCGTTCACCTTGCATCACCTGGGTAGCGAGCATCAGTACACACATTAGATTAGAAGACGTGACATGGATTCAGGGTTTCCATTGACTGTAGGAAAGAACCTTGATGGATCTGTGTGCATACATATATGAGCAAATGGGAGTGTGTAGAGAAACAGAATATTGATCATATCAATTGACCAAAAATATTGCTAATACTCACCTATATGAGCAACTAGGAGCGCGCATGACCAAACGAGATTCAACAGAAATACATATGGTGCGCACTTACACTAGTGGAGAACGGGGCTCTAGTCCCGGTTAGCAAAGGCCTTTAGTCTCGGGTTACCAACTGGGACTAAAAGGTGGGACTAAAGGCCCACACCCACTAGTGTAAAAAAGCCTAGCTATGTCGTGGTAAAATTGACTTTGCCGGCGTAGACACCTTATGCCATCAATATGACGTCATAGTTAAAATGTAGTGGTAGCGTTGGAGACGACGCCAGCAGTATTTTGAGTACCTGTTGGCATTGGACAAAGTTACACACCGACACTTTCATATTTAGCTAATAAAAAAAATACCAGCTCACCAAATATACTGAACATTTCAGTAATTCACAAAAGATACCTGATTCACAAAAGATACCCAATTCACAAGTATCGATACTCAATTACGAAAGATACCCAATTACATGTATCGATCTTGCCCCTCTCTCGACCGACATTGCTATATACCTAGTTTTTTCTAAGGACCATTTTAAGCTCAGAAAGCTTATTCCTATTCGTCGTCCCCTCGTGGATGTTATGCGCTTTCTCCGTCTTCAGTTGTCGCCTCTCGGCCTGCAGGCATTCTATCTCCTTATTGATAGCAATTATCTCGGTGTCCAATGCCTCGATCTAACTTTCGAGACTGTGAATCTTAAAGAAGACAACATAATTGTCATAGATTAGTTTGTCTTTCTCCTTCCTCAGGGAGTCATTCAACTCATGCACGGCCTTCATGGTACTGTAACGTGATGCGACCAGCTCTTGAGTGAGGGCGTCCACATCACCTGTTGGCTGCACAATGGGTGTTGGCAAAGACGTACCATCTGGTACGTATGCCTGGCAAAGGGTTCAAATCATCAACAATATATATGCATGTTTGCAATGATAATGCATGTTTTCTGTGACCAACCTAATTACCTGGTTGGTGCTCACTTCGCCTTTCCCTTTAGCAAAATCTAACAAATGCTCGGAGGAACCTACCCAGATGCTAGAGTCGGCCATGTTGGACCATCAAACAGAAAACACTTGAAAGTTGTACCATCAACTATGTAATGTTTTTGCTAGAGTGTATCATGCATCAACTTTATTTATTTGAATGTTGTCAAACTCTACCATCAAATATGTAATATTTTAGCTAGAGTGTATCCGGCATCAACTATATTTATTTGAATGTTGTCAAACTCTACCATCAACTATGTATTGTTTTAGCTAAGTTGTCGCAGCTTGTGTTTACACACTACTCCTACATGACCACCCTTCCATATGTGTCTAATTTAGTCTATTGTCTAGGCCATATATATGTGGCCACCCTTACATTATAGCAAATTCTTCATGGGAAAACTTTGTTTTTGCCACTTTACTTATATGCAACTCTAGAATTTAACATATCACTTTTGGCACTCTTAGTTTTTGACAATACATCACAATTGCCATTCAAATTATTAATTTTGCCCTGAATGGCATTTGTCATGTATTGTCAAAAGGTAAAAGCAGCAAAATTTATATTTCAAACTCTAAAATGGCATAAGCAAAATGGGCAAACGCTAGCCATTTGTGGTAAGCAACCTAAATTAAAGCATCTATATACTACTAACACTAACCTAAATTAGAGCATATATATACTACCAACACTAACCTAAATTAGAGCATATATATACTACTAACACTAACCTAAATTATTCAAAAGAAACCCAGTAAATATGTGGTAAGCAACCTTTCCATAACTGGACAACGACGTCGACGGGACGGTGACGGGGGAAGAGAGGCGGCGACGGGCATCGTGCGGGGCGGCGTCAAGTGGTGGCGGTGGCGGCGGGGATCGAGAGGAGGACAGGCCAGCTAGTGGAGTTGGGGTGAAAGTGAGGATAAGTTTTTTTACTTCCCCGGGAAGTGTTAAAGCCAACTACTACTAGCATGGGACAAATGGGCCTAATGTGTGCAACGCCGGGCCTAATGGGCAATGCCAACATTAACAAAATAGCCATGGCATACGAATTTAGCCCACGCTAGCACTATTTGAAAACATTAGTGCTGGCATTGGGGAGAAATGGCGCGCCACTAACAAGAGTTATGCCTAGTCATTTCTCTACTAGTGACCCTTTAGTCCCGATTGGCCAAGCTTGTGCACACAAATTAATACAGTCTTATTAAAAACAGATCCATGCAAGATTATTTAAGATGGGCCTATGAATATATTGACCAACATTACTCTTCAGTTAAAGAGATCATGGTGTTAAAGCTTTATTTTCAAAAAGATTTTGACCTTATTGAGGATCAAACCATCAAAGAGATCTTAATTACTAGAGAGTTTGGAGATAGATGGCTTATTTGGATGGAGATAATTTTCACTTCTGGTTACGCCTCTATGATTTTAATGGGGTTCCAAGAAACAAGTTCTTGTGAAGAAGAGGACTTAGGCAAGGAGATCCATTATCTCATCTTCTGTTTGTTTTACATGTTGATCTGCTGCGGTCATTTATGAATGAAGCCATGGATAACAATCTCATCATAAAACCCCTTGAAGCACATCTGTTCCCTGATTTCCTAGTTCTACTTGTGTGTTGTGTTGGGATTTTCCTCGAATGGGGGGGAGATTCAATACAGTAGAGATAAGTATTTCCCTCGGTGAGAACCAATGTTATCAAACCAATAGGAGGAGCAATGGAAATTCCCTTAAACAACACTACACACACAAAACCAAACACTTGTACCAACGTGGGAAAGAGGGTTGCCAAGCCCCTTGAACTCGTCACTTGCAAGGATTAAATCTTTATAGAATAGATATTGTAAATACAAAATAAAATAGAATTAAATAAAGTGCAGCAAGGTAATTTAGGATTTTTAGTTTTTACGTTTAAGTAGACTCGGGAGGCCATATTGTTCGCTAGAGGCTTCTCTCTCGAAAGTAGCATACGGTGGGTAGACAAATTACTATTGGACAATTGATAGAAAAGTGCATAGTTATAACATGTTATTCATGGAAATGATCATGTACATAGGCATCACGTCCATAAACAAGTAGTTCAAAACGATTCTGCATCTACTACTCTTACTTCCCCAATCAATCGCTATGTAGAATGCATCTATGGTACTAAGATCATAACAAACAAAGTAATGCTTGGAGCAAGAT
Organism: Hordeum marinum; assembly: GCA_022496015.1. Taxonomy (NCBI): domain Eukaryota; kingdom Viridiplantae; phylum Streptophyta; class Magnoliopsida; order Poales; family Poaceae; genus Hordeum; species Hordeum marinum. The sequence goes on along the minus strand of CM039672.1, from coordinate 241,896,259 downwards.
CACATGATGTAGACAAAGTAAGACAAGTAATATGTTCAGACCCCGTCATTTTATCCTTAATGGAAACAATACAAATACATGTCTTGACCTCTTCTGTCACGAGGATAGAGCACCGCAAGATTGAACCCACTACAGTGCACTACTCTCACTGAAGATAAACCAATCTAGTTGGCCAAACTAAATCGATAAGTCGGAGACAAATATGAAGCTATAAGATCATGCGTATTAAAATTCAGAGGAGACTCGATAAGTTTTCATGAATAATCTGATCATAAACCCACAATTCATCGGATCCCAACAAACACACCGCAAAAGATGATTACCTCAAATAGATCATCGTGATGATGCGATGAACTTTGTATTGAAGGTCAAAAGGGAGAGAAGAAGCCATCTAGGTTTTAGATATGGACCGGTAGGTCTATGGTGGACTACTCACACATCATAATGGAGGTAGCAAGGTTGGTGTAGATGGCCTCTATGATCGATTCCCCCTCCCACAGATCATCGGAATAGGTCTCCAGATGGCCTCCCGTCGGAACAGAGGCTTGTGGTGGCAGAAAAAGTGTTTCGGGTGGATCTTTGTTGGTTTTCCAATATTTGAGGACTTATAGAAGTGGAATTAGGTCAGGAGGAGCCATCAGGGGCCCACAAGACAGGCTGGCGCCCCTACCCCTGGGTGCGCTGAGGTGCCTTATGGCCTCCTTGCGAGGCTTCCTGACACCTCCAGAAGCATCTTGGGTCCCTTTTGTCCAGAAAAAAATCGTCAAAAAGTTTCGTAGCGTTTGGACTTCTTTTGGTACAGATTTCCTAGAAAACGAAAAGCATGCAGAAAACAACAACTGGCACTTGGCACTGGTTTAGTAGGTTAGTTCCAAAAAATAATATAAATAGCATATAATTGCATATAAAATTTCCTAGATTGATAATGTAATAGGATGGAGTAATCGGAAATTATAGATACGTTGGAGACGTATTACCTAGTAATCCGGTACGCAGATGATACTAAAGTTTTGATGTGAACCTACACAATTCAATTGGAGCAGCTTAAGAACTTGACATTTTTCAGTATACACAGGTCTAAGGGTAAATTTTGAGAAACCTGTGATGTTCCCAATAAACGCCAGTTTGGCAAAAATGGAAATTCTAGACAACAGATTGGGTTGTATCATTGGTTCTTTCCCTTTCACATATTTGGAATGAAAGATTTTGTGCCGGTTATAAAGAGAATTGACAAGAGTGTGTCAGTTTGCTCAACCTTCCTGTCATATGGAGAGAAGATAACTCTGATCAAATCAATTTTCACAAGCCCTCCCACCTTCTTCATGTATAATTTGGAACCCCTTGCTCGCATTGTTGAGAAAATTAACAAATACCCCGGACATTGTTTTTGGAGAAAGTATGGCATGGAATATAGAGTTACATCACTTATATCTATGGACAAGGTCTACATCCGCAAAGATCAAGGAGGGCTAGGATTCATTTAAACAGCCACCCATAATAATTGACTCCTAATGAAACATCTCCACAAGTTTTTCGCATCATCATGATCTACCATGGGTAAAGCTGATTTGGGATTCCTACTATCCTCATGGTGTGATCACCCCAAGACCTATTGGCTCATTCTGGTGGAAAAATATTCTCAAATTGCTCCCACAACAAAAGCAGGTCACAAGAGGAATTGTTGGCCAAGGTAATACCAATTCTTTCTAGAATGATAATTGAGGGTCTGGAAAAGTCTCAAGAAGAAATTTCTTGAGCTTTTATATTTTTCCTTCAAAGACAACTTGACAATTCAGGAGTATCTTCATCCTGCAAACACCATGGAGAACTTCCATACTCCACTCTCATCACAGCCATATAAACATTTCCTGGAACTACAAGGTATCACTCTAGGTGTTCAGCTAGGTGGAAACTATGAGAAATGGATTTACCCTTGGGGACCTGATTTCTCTTGCATCAAGATGTACAAATTGCTCAAACAAGGGGAACCTGCTCTACCCATCTTTGCTAGAATTTGAAGGAATGCCACCATTCCGAGATACAAGATCTTGTTCTCGCTTTCGTTGCATGATAGAGTAAACTCAAGGAATCTCATCCATAGGAAATATTTCCACTTGCCATGCTATAATTGTGAGCTCTCTCATTCACATACTAAAGAAACACCAATCCACTTCTTTTGGTACTGCAATTTGCCTTTAGTTGTGGGAAATCAATTCTTCGGTATAGAAACATAGGAATTTCCCTTTATGATGAGATCACCCTTTTAGCTCAAGCTTTACTTGCACCCATTGCAATGGAAATCCTAATCATGGGATGTTTGAACATTTGGATTCAGACAAATGGAATTTTTTCCAGATCATAGCCACATTCAGTTGAGTCATGGAGACGACTATCGAAAAATGACCTACTTCTCCAGCACAGGATCAAAAATAAATTTGAAGCTCAACTTTCTAGCTAGACCCCCCCCCCCCGCGTAGTCCGCTCTCGGGCGACTCAGGGAAGAAACTCTAGGCGTCGCCCGTCCTCCCTCCCCTTCGCCCTGCTTCCCCGTCGTCGTCACCGGGCTTGCCCGTGCGGTGGTAGGCGGCGGTGAGGCATCCCCACGCACCCGGTTTGGACACTGAGGTCCACCCGTCTTGCCACGAATGCCGCCACCCCGTCTCCTTGGCGTCTTGGGGCGCCATCAACATCGGGCCTCAGGTGCCGCATCTTCGGTGTGGCGGAGCTCCGGTGGTGGGTGGGGGTGCCGTTGTAGGTGCGCCATCCTAGGGCCGAGGGCTCCGTCACCTAGATCTGGCACAGGGGATGCTTGCCTCTACCTGTCATATCTTGTCGCTGTGGACTAGGGTTGGGGCCACATCTCTTCAGCTGCCCCGTCCTGGCGGCCGGCGGTCTAGGGCTCGCCAAATCCGCCCTGATCTGGATGGTGTGGACCTACCCCCCTTCTTGGCATGCACGTGTGTCCCGGTGGCAGTTGTAGTGCCCTTTTGGTGGTGGCGGCGTGTGGCTCTTGTTCAAGTTTCAGCGGGATGTGCGCGATGGGTGGATGTCGTGGCGGCGGCCACGGGAAGTTCAGACGGTTTCGTCTCTTCGGCGAGTGATGACCGTGAGTGCTAGCCCGTGATTTTGTCCGTGCGGACGGCGAGGTTGCGGCAGACGTGTTCTATATTGGGTCAGGGTGTCGACGGCGTCCAACTCCTTCTCCGGTGGCTTGCGCTCCCCTGGTCAGTTCCTTGGCCGGGTGATGGGGTTTTGGAGTGGGGCCGCGGGAAACCCTGGGTCATCGATGGAGACCACGACAATGTCGGCGACATCTTGGCGTCGGACCCCTTCTTGGAGGCCTTGTCGAGGTCCCCTTCCGCCTTCGCTTTGCTCTTCCTATGGCGAAAACTTTGGTTCCCCTCGTGGGCGGCAGTGGCATCCCTTGTCGCTCCCCTTCCTAAAGGGCGTCGCCCGGGGTTCGTGGGAGTTAAAGTTTAGTGTTTTTGCTACTTGTGTGGAGGTGTTTGGCGGCGACAGTGTGTGCAGCGAGTTCATATTTTCTACATCCGAGGATCGTCGTGTGACACTGTTCTTCAGGTTGCATTTAGCGTTGTGGTTGGCTCTTGTTGGCGATGAGGTCGCAGGAGTCCTGCGGTGGTGGTTCGCTCTTCGGTCCCTCAAGCCCGAGAAGCTCAATTGAGAATGTCCAGGCGGCTCTAGGGTGAGCTCTCTGCCTTCTGACGGTACGGCACCCTCAATCCTGGGCGAGAGGATTGGGTTCCTCTTCGGTGGTAGACATGGATGGTTTGTTGGCTGGTTCTTTGGGGAGCAGGCGAAGAGGTGGTGGTTACCGAAGCTGGTGCTACTCGTTGTTTTCACCCCGATGAGAGTGATTGTGGCCCTAAATGTTGGGCCTTGGTGTAGTAGGTTGGGCTCCTCTTTCTATTTTTGCTGCATTGTTAGGTGGCAAGCTGTTCTAACACTATGTATCTTTACCGTTTCTTATTTTTTTCCTGTAAGTTGTATGATGTATTCCTGGCCGGTTGATGTTGATGGCTTTGTTAATTCAAAGCCGAGCTCTTCTTGAGCCTTCGTTCCAAAAAAAAAAGATTGCTCAGTTTTTAGGCTAATGTTATTGGACTATGTTGGGTTTCCCTATAGCTGGAATAGGATAGATTTACTTTTTTTTCTTTACTTTGAACCACATGTACATATTAGACTTTTTATTTTAATATATACTAACTTCGTCTCAAAATAAGTGTCAATGATTTAGTATAAAAATTGTACTAGCTTAGTACAAAATCCGCGACACTTATTTTGAGACGGAAGGAGTATATCGTAAAACGATTGTTCTATGGGTTTCAGTTCAAAAAGAAAACATTATCCAAAACAACGCCCTTTCATGAACTGGATGTAGTATACATGGTTTGCAATTTTTACCGACCGGGGTAATCAACATAATTAAACAACCTTTCGTCTACCAAGCATGGCAGGAGCTTTTTGCCTACGAAAGAACAAACCAACCAGGAAAAGGAGCGCTGTGAAATAGGGAAAGGATCAAGTCGTACGCATGGGAATTAATTGCATAGGAGTAGGAAGTACATGGTGAGAAAAACACGTGCTGGCCTACATGCCGTAGCTAGCTAGCCTGGCAGCTGGGGAAAACGGACAGATTCGCTACGAAGTAGCATGACCCACATAAGCGTGCCTCTTCTATGGACGCTAGACCCCAAAAGCGCAAAGACCATTACATACTTGGACAGTAAAAGGCGGAGCAAGTTGTCCAAAAAAAGGTAAAAGGTGCAGCAAATATATTTATGAGAAATATTTGAGTACATTACAACATCTCCTTGTAAACTGCCCACATACGACCGTACCGTCTGAACGGGTTATGTCATCTAAGGCCTTCCACTATATAAGTGGTGTCAAAAACTTTGAAAGTATGTCACACCCACGTCAAAGCCAGATGAAAAATATTTAGCACCGACCACACAACACAACGTGAAAGAATTTGACATCCATTAAAGATAGAACCCATGTACATAAACTACTATATAGCAGCCCAAATTACCCCACTAAAAGCCTCCTGTTCGTGGATCAGTGTCAGCTCTTCGCACGAGTAGGACGAACAGCGTGTTAATTTACTGTGTTGATGAATTTGGCACCGAAGCAAGTAGATGCTTGGTTCCCAGAAATTTTATTATGGCACGTGCTAGGCAATGTAGGGCATCGATGCCAAATGAAAGAAAAATAATCTTGGCATCGATTTTGGCCTATATAGTGGAGGGCCTAATGCAGGCATGTATCGATCCGCAGAGTGGTTTGAACACATTTTCTTCCGCAAACAGGAGACAAATCTGAAAGGCTTTGAGGGTGTTCGGACAACATCCAAGCCTGCGTGTGACCACCCTGGCCACCAAAACCCTCTGTCCTTCGCCCGCATGTGTTCCCGCCCGACGCCAACTACCTACATTCATGTTGCTGTAGAGGTCCCGCTCCACATTGAAGTCATCACGGAGCGGATGCGACCTCTGACGGGCTCCGTCAGTGAAGAGGCGCGTCGGCCGAGTATTCCGACCGCGAGTGTGCTCGGTGTCCGTGCCGCTTAAGTGCGGACGATGCGTTACTGGACGGGATGAGACAGATATCCGCTATTAAGCAGGTTCGCCGGCCGAGAAACCCAATCCGTGACCGCGCATTGACGCATCCGGACGCCTGGCTTCACTGGAAGCTACCATTTGAAGGCGGCCACACCCGGCTAACTCTATGCCACAACACAAGCCACTCCCCATTCTCGTCCCTTGCACCGCATCAGCCATAACTGCAGGCAACAAAGCTCTTTGGGAGAGCGTTTCCACGAAGATGAAACGCGAGGTGGCCGCCCTTGTCGCTGCCTGCTAGAGCCGCCGTGTCAGGCGGATCGAGGCTGGCTTGCCAGCTAGCTCGCCATGAGGTCTCCGACAACGAGGATGATCCCACGATGAAGACGGGCTCCGACAACACCGCCCCGATGCCTGTGCCCGTGCATGTAGGCTAAACCATGAAGCAGACGGAGGCGCTCTACAATGATGCCATCGTGGAGGTGCAGTCTACGCCGGCGTCTATCTCTCAGTTCCAGTAGGCGCAGGAAGAACAATGGTACAACCTATTCCTTCTCAAGCAGCACCGGCTAGAGGAGGGCCAGATCGACAGCTAGAGCGTGTGCAAGGAGGTCGTGGAGACCATGGCCGCTACAAACCCCAACTTCGTTGCGGAGCACCATGCGCTCCATGATGCCCTCCACGCTCAAGCCGCCACTCGCCAGGAAGCGACCATCATAGAGGTACAAAAGCAGGCAATTGCAGATGAGAACAACGCTAGTTGCGCCTCCTATGCCCCGTCGACGAACCATCAGAAATGGAAGTCCAACCACAACAACATCGACGCCGCCATCTCCAGCATGGACCACGCGTTCACTAGCGATGGACAAGGCGCGGACTCCTCCAAGGATGAGTAGGGCACGGGAGGCGGCAGGGCCTGGTGTCCCATGTGGGCCAGTCCATTTTTCGTGTTCTACTCTTCCTCGCCGGAGACCGCAGCTTAACTTCGTCGGTCTTATCGCCGGTCCTCATGGAGACGGTGGATGGAGGACGGCATGGTCCTGGACGCCGGCCGCCGCCGTAGGATAGGTTTAGGGTTGGGCCGAAGCGGGTTTATTGTTTTAAACATTTGAAATCTAATGAAAATCCGTCGTGTTTGCATAAATATCGTTCGATTTGTATGAAATCCGGCCGTGTTTGCACGGACTTCGTCCAGTTAATTTGGATGGTGTTTGAAATGCATGTGGATAGCGTTGGATGACAGTCTTCTTCATCCGTGTTCACGGACTGATCCCCCCTTATCCACGCCTTTATGTTTATAGTAATGATGTGTTCTTTTCTCGTATGGAAGTTTGGTACTTTAGGATGTTTAGGATGTTCTCGTCTTGACAAATGACGTTGTCATTTATCTTGTGCATCTTAAATAAATAGATGAAAACATGGGTGTATGCTAAGTTTTGTTCTTCATATAACAAGTCTAAGGATTTATTAGTAGGCGGTGTTCCGTGTTAAGGACAATGTGTGTTGAGTATGGTCGTAATAAGATTTCTCAATTAATATATGGTAGTTTAGAAAGGAAATTTTTTGGATGCAAGTCTTTTTGAAAAAGAAAACAGAAACACTTGAATCAATATGCAATGCTGTTTTGTAATTTACATGAAAATATTTTCCTGGCATAGGGTAGAGAAGACGGGAGATAAATAGATATCACAATGCACTAGATTCCCAAGAGAATAAATACATAGCCCTAGCAAATGTTTAAAGCCCTCCAAAGCTAGAGGAAACGAACAATTAACATACTACATTTCAAAGTCAATCGTACAACCAATAGTACTTGAGCTAATTCATACTCATTTTCGGTTTATTAGGCTCATCTCAAACATGCTCATAAAAAAGAAGAACATAATTAAGTGCTAGATCATTACTCTATCGAATTACAAATGAACTTGTGTTGTTTACTAAAAAAGCGCTAGATCATGTATTGATGCAACAAGAATGACCCTCCTCTCCATACTCAACCGGCCAGTTCTACTTAGAAGTAGAACTTCACATTAATTTAATGCAGCTATTATTAGTTTGCCAGCCGCGGTATGACAAACTAAATATTTCATTTTTTTCTAAGCCTAAGAAACTAAGAAAGAGGTTGAAAAAAATCTATCTAACAAAACCTATGGGTTTTCAAAAGCATCTTTTCCGAACAAATGGTACTTTACAATTTCCACATCAAGTGGTTGTCTTTGTACATAACATATTGCACCTATCATCTTCAAGGTTCGTTGTAGTCCTCACACGAATCCATGGCTCAGCCCACATCCGTATATTTTAACCTTATTTGAACTAACAAACTGAGAGTTAGTGGCTTTTTCTTCACACCTTTAACTTTGAACCTTACCTTCATTTTCTTTCAAGATTAGCCACCGATTCTATGTATATACATATATACATACATAGGGGGAAACGTCCTATATATACTACTTTAATATGTAAAAAATAGGAGCGGAAAGTAGAAGAAACAAGATGAATCTGTCCAAGTCTAGCTCTGGCTATCAAAGTGATACCTTTCTCTTCACCTTGCAAAGGAAATCAAAAATAGAGAGCTTATCTAGTTACGGAGGCAGACGGAATTCCTCAATATAGTTATGTACTTGACCAGAACAAAGTCTTATTGAGATAAACTTCCGAGGATTAACTAATGGGGTCTCATTCTTGAAACCTTGTCTTTGGGGTTCATCCATAAATTCTAATAACCCAAAATGATGATACGATTTGTGAGCGCAATCTCCATCGAAGATCAAAATGCATCTTGGCTTGCTTGCAATAATAGCAACTAGGAATTTCGAGCGAAGGTGCAACTCTAGAATAGATGCATGTGGATTTGTTCAGTGTTCTCATCACGAAGGGCGCAAGAGTAACTACACAAATGAAATTTCTTACACTTGAGAAGGATTCTGTTGTTAAAGATGACATGGACCTGAGCACTTGCACTTTTCCCAAGCCACTTGAATAAGATATGGGTCTCTTCATAAAAAATCTCCATAAGTTCTACAACAAGGCTGACTTGCCCTGGAACAAGCTTATTTGCGAAGAACTTTGCTTCGGTATACACCCTGTCCCCCACCCCACCCCTAGAAAAGTTTACCCATTTTGATGCAGATTAATATGGTGATGCCCTTTTAAAATAACTTTAAGATTCATATAAACTTTTAGGAGTGTGTACCAAAGCAAAACTCATTTGCGAATTAGCTAATCAAGATGCTCCTTCTATTGGTGGAACTAAGGCATCCTTCTAGACATATCACATGAAACTAATTGAACAATTTAGGAGGGCGTATAGTGGAACCAGGAAACCAGTTCATGGAAAATGGACGAATCAGCCACTCATTTACATGTTTCCTCAGCTGCATTCTGTTTACAAATAATAAGTCTCTCTGGCAGGTAGTAAACATTTATGATGATCTTGAAGATGCTTTCCACACACCCTTGTCCAACCAGGTTTACACACAAGACCTTGAGTTGAATAATTCACTCACTAACTCTCTATCCCATCATTTCATTGAGGAGCTCTCTAGTCCCAAAATAAACTTCCATAAAAGTGATTTTTTTGCTTTGGCGATGCGGCTGAGTCCGCATCTGAGTATGCTGGGATTTTTGGCTGCCAGCTAGGGCAGTTCCCAATTAAGTATCTAGGTATTTCGATTCACTATTAGCGTTTAACTATCGCTTGTTGGAAATATGCCCTAGAGGCAACAATAAAGTGATTATTATTATATTTCTTTGTTCATGATAATCGTTTATTGATTGGAAACACAATTACATGTGTGGATACATAGACAACACTGTGTCCCTAGTATGCCTCTAGTAGACTAGCTCATTGATCAAAGATGGTCAAGGTATCCTGGCCATAGACATAAGATGTCACTTCATAACGGGATCCCATCATTAGGATAATGATTTAATGAACAAGACCCAAACTATGAACGTAGCATATGATCATGTCAGTTTATTGCTATAGTTTTCTATATGTCAAGTATCTGTTCCTATGACCATGAGATCATGCAACTCACTGACACCAGAGGAATACCTTGTGTGTATCAAACGTCACGACGTAACTAGGTGACCATAAAGATGCTCTACAGGTATCTCCGAGGGTGTCTATTGAGTGGGCATGGATCAAGACTGGGATTTGTTACTCCGTGTGACGGAGACGTATCTCAGGGCCCACTCGATAATATAACATCACAATAAGCCTTGCAAGCAAAGTGACTAAAGAGTTAGCCACGTGATCTTGTATTACAAAACGAGTAAAGAGACTTGTTGGTAATGAGATACCGACGATAGAATCTTGGGCAAGTAACATACCGAAGAACAAAGGGAACAACATATGGGATTGACTGAATCCTTGGCATAGAGGTTCAGCCGATAAAGATCTTCGTAGAATATGTAGGAACCAATATGGGAACACTGTTGGTTATTGACCGTAGAGGTGTCTTGGTCATTTCCACGTAGTTCTCGAACCCACACGGTCTGCATACTTAATGTTCAGTAACGTTTTGGTAATATTGAGTTATGTATGTTGGTGACTAATGGTTGTTCGGAGTTCCGGATGAGATCCTGAACATCACGAGGAGCACCGAAATGGTCTGGGGGGTAAAGATTGGTATATAGGAAGTCCCGTTTTGGTCACCAAAAAAGTTTTGGTTATTTCCGGTAGTGTACCGAGGGTGCCGGGAGGGTTTCGGGTGGCCATCGGGAGGGGCCACCAATTTCGGGGGGGGGGCACATGGGCCTTAGTGGTGGCGCACCAGCCCTTAGTGGGCTGGGCAAGCCAGCCCCTAAGGGCCCATGCGAAGAGGAGGCTGGAGGGCAAGTGGGGAGTCCTCCTAGGACTACACCTCCCTTGTGGGAGGAGGAATCCGAGTGGGGGAAGGACTCCTTCTCCCTGGTTTGGCCGACCCTAGAGGAAACCCTAGGGTGCCAGCCCCTCCCCTCCCTCCTATATATAATGGAGGGGAGAGAGGGCAGCCGCACCCCAAGCCACGGTACAGCCTTCTCTCCCCCCACTAGATCGTCTCCTCCTCTAGTTTTCGGTGGTGCTTAGGCGAAGCCCTGCCGGAACAGCTCCACCACCAGTTGTTGCGTCGTCATGCTACCAGAGTTCTCATCTACCTCTCCGCTCCCTCTTGCTGGATCAACAAGGTGGAGATCGTCATCGAGCTATACTTGTGCTGAACGCGGAGGTGCTGTTCGTTCGACGCTAGATCGAGAGGGATCGTGGTCGGATCGCGGGACGGCTAGCGATTTGGATCACGAAGACGTTCGACTACATCAACCGTGTTTCTTAATGCTTCCCTCTTAGCGATCTACAAGGGTATGTAGATCCACTCTCCCTCTCGTAGAGGCTCATCACCATGGATAGATCTTGTGTGGGTGTAGGAAAATTTTTGTTTCCCATGAAACGTTCCCCAACAATGGCATCATGAGCTAGGTCTATGTGTAGATGAGATCATGAGTAGAACACAAATGAGTTTGTGGGCGTTGATGCTCGGATTGCTTCCTCCGTTGTTCTTTTCTTGATTCAGAAGTATTGTGGGATGAAGTGGCCCAGACCGACCTTACTCGTCCACGTACGAGAGACCGGTTCCATCAACTGACATGTGACTTTGTTGCATAAAGATGGATGGCGGGTGTGTGTCTCTCCTACTTCAGTTTGATCGTATTTGACAAAGGCAGTCCTTGAGAAGGTTGAATAGCAATTTGTATATCAGCGTTGTGGTTTTATGTAGGTAAGAATCGTTCTTGCTAGATACCCATAGCAGCCACGTAAAACATGCAACAACAATTAGGGGACGTCTGACTTGTTTTTGCAGGGTATGTTGTGATATGATATGGTCAAATACATGATGAAATATATGTGATGTATGAGATGACCATGTTTAGTGTAGAGTATCACGACTTCCATGTCAATGAATACGACAGCCGGCAAGAACCATAGGGTTGTCCTTAATTATTGTATGACATGCATGTCAATCCTTAAGCGCTATGTAATGCTTTACTTTATCGCTAAGCGGTAGAAATAGTAGTAGAAGCATGGTGGGCGCGACAACCCCAATGGAGACACAATGATGGAGATCATGATGATGGAGATCATGGTGTTATGATGGTGACGATGGAGATCATGCTAGTGCTTTGGAGATGGAGATCAAAAGCACAAGTTTGTGGCCATATCATGTCACTTATGATTTGCATGTGATGTTAATCCTTTTATGCACCTTATTTTGCTCAGGACAACGACAGCATTATAAGGTGATCCCTCACTAAAATTTCAAGATAAAATTGTGTTCTCCCCGAGTGTGCACCGTTGTGAAAGTTTGTCACTTCGAAGCACCACGTGATGATCGGGTGTGATTGACTCTACGTTCACATACAACGGGTGCAAGCCAGTGATGCATGTGTGGAACACTCGGGTTAAACTTGAGGATCCTAGCATGTACAGACATGGCCTCGGATCACAAGAGACCGAAAGTTCGAACATCAGTAATATTCTAGATATGATCAACATGGAGATGTTCACCATTGAAACCACCTCATCTCACATGACGATTAGACCTGGGTTGGTGAATTTGGATCATGTATCACTTGGATGACCGATATCTTGAACAATATTCGGAGTAACCTTTGCAAATTTATGTTGTAGATCAATGGCTCACGCAGTAGTTCCCCTGAATTTTAATGTGTTCCTAGAGAAAGACAAGTTGGAAGATGATGGAAGTAACTTTGTAAATTGGGCCCGTAATGGGAGGATTATCCTCACGGCTTCCCAAAAGGCTTATGTCCTTGATGCACCGCTCACTGAAGCACCCGCTCCAGTGTCGTCTGAAGACGTTGTGAACGCCTAGGAGGCACGTTTTGAAGATTACTCAATAGTTCAATGTTTAATGTTATATGGCTTAGAACCGAGACTTCAAAGACGTTTTGAACGTCATGGAGCATATGAGATGTTCCAGGAGTTGAAGTTTATCTTTGAGAAGAATGCACGGATCGAGAGGTATGAGACCTCTGATAAGTTCTATGCTTGCAAGATGGAGGAGAATTCTTCTGCCAGTGAAATTATACTCAGAATGTCTGGGTATTCGAACTGTCTAGCTGAGTTAGGGATGCCCCTTCTGCCAAAGGCGATCACTGACAGAGTTCTTCAATCATTGCCACCCAGATACAAGAGCTTTGTGATGAACTATAAGATGCAAGTGATGAATCAGTCAGACGATGAGCTGTTTGCAATGTTGAAAGTCGCTGAGTTTGAAATCCAGAAGGAGCATCAAGTGTTGATGGTCAATAAAACCACTAGTTTCAAAAAGAATGCAAGTGTAAGAAGGGTAACTCCAAGAAGAGTGGCAAAGTAGTTGCCCCTCCCGTGAAGAAACCCAAAGCTGGACCCAAGCTAGAAACTGAGTGCTTTCATTGCAAGGGAACTGGTCACTGGAAGCGGAACTGCCCCAAGCATCCGGTTGACAAGAAGGTCGTCCAACACCAAAGAAGGTATATATGATATACATGTTATTGATGTTTACCTTACCAACTCTCATTGTAGTGCCTAGGTATTTGATACCGGTTCGGTTGCTCACATTTGCAACTCAAAGCAGGAGCTACGAAATAGATGGAGGCTGGCTAAGGACGAAGTGACAATGCTCGTGGGAAATGGTTCCAAGGTTGATGTGATCGCCGTCGGCACGCTCGCTCTTCGATTACCATTGGGATTAGTGATGAACTTGAATAATTGTTATTTAGTGCCTATGTTAAGAATGAACATTATATTTGGATCTTTTTTATTGTGAGATGGTTACTCATTTAAATCATAGAATAATAGTTGTTCTATTTATATGAGTAATATCTTCTATGGTCATGCACCCAATGTGAGGGGTTTATTCTTATTGAATTTCGATAGTGATGATACACATGTTCATAACGTTGATGCCAAAAGATGTAGAGTTGATAATGATAGTACCACTTTCTTGTGGCAGTGCTGCTTAGGTCATATTGGTGTAAAACGTATGAAGAAGCTCCATGTTGATGGACTTTTGGAGTCCCTTGATTTCGAATCACTTGACACATGTGAACCATGGTTCATGGGCAATATAACTAAGACCCCGTTCTCTGGAACAATGGAACAGGCAAGTGACTTGTTGGAAATCATACATACTGATGTGTGCGGTCCGATGAGCATTGAGGCGCGTGGTGGATATCATTAGTTTATCACCTTCACCGACGACTTAAGTAGATACGGGTATATTTACTTAATGAAACACAAGTGTGACATGTTAAAAAGTTCAAGCAATTTTAGAGTGAAGTTTAGAATCATCGAAACAAGAAGATTAAATTCCTATGATCTGATCGAGGAGGAGGAGAATATTTGAGTTATATCTTTGGCAGTCACTTAAGACAGTGTGGAATTGTTTCAAAATTGACACCGCCCGGAACACCACAGCGCAACAGTGTGTCTGAACGTCGTAATTGAACCTTATTGGATATGGTGCATTCTATGATGTCTCTTGCCGATTTGCCACTATCGTTTTGGGGTCATGCATTAGAGACAGCTGCATTCACTTTAATTAGGGCACCATCGAAATCCGTTGAGATGACGCCGTATGAACTGTGGTTTGGCAAGAAACCAAACTTGTCATTTCTTAAAGTTTGGGGATGTGATGGTTATGTCAAAAAGCTTCAGCCCGAAAAGCTGGTATCTGATACGTCTCCAATGTATCTATAATTTTTGATTGTTCCATGCTATTATATTATCCGTTTTGGATGTTTTATATGCATTAATTTGCTATTTTATATTAATTTTGGGACTAACGTATTAATCTAGAGCCTAGTGCTAGTTTTTCTTTTTTCCTTGTTTTTGAGTTTCGCGGATAACGAATATTAAACGGAGTCCAAATGGAATAAAATCTCCTGAAATATTTTTTTTGGAAAATATGGAAGCCACGAGACATGAGAACCAAGGTAGAGGAGCTGCCACAGGGCCACAATCCCGCTTGCCGTGACAAGGGCGGCACCCGCGCCGGGCAGGCTTGTGGGCCCCTAGCCCCTCCTCTAACCCTAATCTTCGGCCTATAAATACCCAAATATTCCATCATTATCAGAACAAGCCACGAAAACACTTTTCCACTGCTAGAAGCCTTCATTCCCGAGAGATCGAATCTTGGAGCCTTTTCCGGTAAACTGCCGGAGGGGGATTCGATCACGGAGGGCATCTACATTAACTCCATTGCCCCTCCGATGATGCATGAGTAGTTCACCACAGACCTACGGCTCCATAGCTAGTAGATAGATGGCTTCTTCTCTCTCTTTGCTTCTCAATACCATGTTCTTCATGATCTTCATGGAGATCTATCCGATGTAATACTCTTCTGCGGAGTGTTTGTCGAGATCCGATGAATGTTGGGTTTATGTTCAGATCATCCATGAATATTATTTGAGTCTTTCCTATATTCTTATATGCATGATTTCATATCTTTGCAAGTCTCTTTGAATTATTCGTTTGGTTTGGCCAACTAGATTGGTAATTCTTGAGATAGTAGAAATGCTTAGTTTTGGGTTCAATCTTGCGATGTCCTCACCCAGTGACATAGTAGGGGTAGCGAGGCATGTATTGTATTGTTTCCATCAAGGGTGAAAAGATGGGGGGTTCATCATATTGCTTTAGTTTATCCCTCTACATCATGTCATCTTACCTAATGTGTTACTCTGTTCTTCATGAATTTAATACTCTAGATGCAGGCAGGAGTCGGTCGATGTGTGGAGTAATAGTAGTAGATGCAAAATCGTTTCGGTCTACTTGTCACAGACATGATGCCTATATGCATAATCATTGCCTTGGATATCTTCATAACTATTTGCTTTTCTATCAATTGCTCGAAAGTAATTTGTTCATCCAATGTAATACTTGCCATCATGAGAGAAGCCATCTAGTGAAACCTATGGCCCCCGGGTTTGTTTTCCATATTATATTTTCAGATCTAAAACCAAAAACACACAAAATACTTGTTGCATTGTTTTTACTTTTGGTGTTACTTTCCGTTCAAGCATCCTATTATATCTATCTCTACTAGATCTTATCCTTGCAAATAACCGTGAAGGGATTGACAACCCCTTTATAGCGTTGGGTGGAAGAATTTGATTCCTTGTGCAGGTATATCTATTGTTGGCTCGCTTGTATCTCCTACTGTATTGATACCTTGCTTCTCAAAAACTAAGGGAAATACTTATCTACTTTGATGCATCAAACTCATCTCTTGCACTTACATTATTTGCCATTTGCCTCTCGTTTTGCTCTCCCCCACTTCTAAAACGATTTTCAAAAAGATTTGCCTTTCTCCCTTTTTCGTTCGTCTCCTCATTTGCTTCTTGCTTGGGCGCTTGATTGCTCGCTTTGCCATCATGTTTGAAACAAGGGAGGTCATCGCTGAAAATCTGGGGGTATCACTAGTACTAATCTAGAAGAAAAAATTGAATCTTGCTCTCTACATCATGAAACTGAATCTCTTCTAAAAAGTAATAAAATTCAAGTTGGAGATGGAAACATTATTGGTAAGAGTGTTATTCAAGAATTCTTTCATTGTACGGGAACGATACCTATGATTAAGAGATCTATTCTTCTTAGCACGAATAGTTATGCAGATGCTATTTTCATGGTCATTGAAAAATTGGAAAGAAATTTTTTTCACATTCATCCCGCCTTGCAGAAAGTGTTTTATGATCTTCCCAGTATTAATCATCCTAAAGCTAAAAGGATTGCTACTATTATCCTTATGCGAGAATTTGATTTCATCATACAAGAAGCTAGGGAGATTTTTGCCTTCTACAATAAAGATGTTGAACACCCTCCTATTGAAGAAATCCTCCATGATAAAGAAACCTTGCGTAGCCTAGAATATAGAGACTATCAATCTTATAGTGAAAATCTTTGGAAAGGAGCTCCCTACGCGGAAATAACTCACACCCTATATCATGAACCCTATGAGGAATTTGATTGGATTACTAGGGGAATTTTGGAAGGATATGAGGATTATTTGCTTGAAAATATGACCAAATAACCTCTTAGAAGTAAGATACACATGTTATATGATGATATTTATGGTGATGATCTAGACTACGGGTTTATGAATGTTAAAATCATTAACCACAGCCCCTTTCATGATTTAAGTTCTTATACTAGAAAAGAAATAAAGGAAAGGATGGATCTACTTACTAAATATTTTTATGGATTGATCAAGTTTGGATTGTTTACCAAAGATGACAATACCTAGATCTATTGTGTTTTGCCTAGCTAGGGGCGTTAAACAATAGCGCTTGTTGGGAGGTAACCCAATTTTATTTTGCTTTCACCTTTTTGTTTCTGTTTTGGTGTGTTTTGAACATTATTAATTCTGTAATAATTGTGTTTTTTTGTTTAAATTAGTGTTTTAGCCAAGTAAAACCTTTGGGGGTGATCTATGGTAGTTGTTGATTTGATCTTGCTAGAAAATAGAAACTTTTGCGCTCAGTCCAGGATTTTTGTGAATTTTTAAGAGCGTAAAATTGATCTGAAAGTTTTACACAGGATTGTTATACAAATTTCCCTAGTTTTCCTATTTTTTCAGAAT
This sequence comes from Hordeum marinum, assembly GCA_022496015.1. Classification (NCBI taxonomy): domain Eukaryota; kingdom Viridiplantae; phylum Streptophyta; class Magnoliopsida; order Poales; family Poaceae; genus Hordeum; species Hordeum marinum. Next base: position 241,879,056 of record CM039672.1, on the reverse strand, counting down.
TTGTAAAGTTCGATAAGTATTCAAAGTTTACAGATTTCTATAGACTGTTCTGTTTTTGACAGATTCTGTTTTCTTTGTGTTGTTTGCTTATTTTGATGTATCTATGGGTTGTATCGGGGGGTATGAGACATGGAGAAGTTAGAATATAGTAGGTATTACACAAATATAAATAAGTAATGAGTTCACAATAGTACCTAAAGTGGTGATTTATTTTTCTTATACTAACAGATCTCATGAGTTTTCTCTTTTGTTTTGTGTTGTGAAGTTTTCAAGTTTTGGGTGAAGATTTGATGGACTATGGAATATAGAGTGGACAGAGCCTAAGCTTGGGGATTACCAAGGCACACCAAGTCATATTCAATGATACCAAAAAGCCTAAGCTTGTGGATGCCCCGGAAGGCATCCCCTCTTTCGTCTTCAATCCATCAGTAAATTTACTTGAGGCTATGTTTTTGTTCACCACATGATATGTGTTTTGCTTGGAGCGTCTTGTATGATATGAGTCTTTGCTTTTTAGTTTGACACAATAATACTTGGTGCACACATATTTTAAGAGAGACACGCTGAATCGTGAATTTATTAGAATACTCTATGTGCTTCACTTATATATTTTGAGCTAGGCAATGTTGCTCTAGTGCTTCACTTATATCTTTTAGAGCATGGTGGTGTTATATTTTATAGAAATTATTGAACTCTCATACCTAACTTATAATATTTTGAGAGTTTTTTGAAACAGCATGGTAATTTTTGAGGTTATGAATTTAGTCCTTATAATGGGCATCCAAGAGGGATATAGTAAAAACTTTCATATTAAGTGCATTCAATACTATGAGATGTTTGATTACTTGCATATAGTTTTCAGATAATAGAGATGGTAATATAATAGTTATGCTAGTGAGTAGTTGTGAATTGGAAGAGATATTTTTCTTAAATTTTGTGATTCCGTAGCATGCACGTATGGTGAACCGCTATGTAACAAAGTCAGAGCTTGACTTGTCCAATGATTGTTGACCTTTGTGTGAGGGTCGGGAGCGCGTGATGGTTAACTCCTACCAACCTATCCCCTAGGATCATGTGCCTAATGCTTTGTTTGATGAATAATAGACTTTTTAAATAAGTATGTGAGTTCTTTATTACTAATGTGAGTCCATGGATTATACACACTCTCACCCTTCCATCCTTGCTAGCCTCTCTAGTACCGCGCAAGTTTCGCCGGTACATCAAACCCTCATTCCTCAAAAGATCCACCATATATTCCTCAAAACAGCCACCATACCTACCTATTATGGCATTTCCATAGCCATTCCGAGATATATTGCCATGCAACTTCCACCATGTAGTTTTTCTATGACTTGCATCATCACTTCATATTGCATATAGAGTTTTATCTTGTCATAGGAGTCGAGTTGTAATTTATTTTTCTTTGAGTTATAAGTAAATAAAAGTGTGATGATTTTTCACTAATAGAGCATTGTCCATGAGAGGAAAGGATGATGGAGCCTATTACTCCCTCACAAGTTGGGACAAGTATCCAGACTTTACAAAAAAATAAAAGAGGCCAGCGAAGCCCAAAAAAAGGCCAGAGAAGCCCACCATAAAAAATGAGAGAAAGAGATAAGGGAAAATTGCTACTATATTTTTCCACACTTGTCCTTCAAAGTAGCACCATGATCTTCATGATAGTGAGTCTCCTATTTTGTCACTTTCATATAACTAGTGGATATTCATTTTGCATGACCACTTAGTTTTCTTTTTGAGTTTTCATACACTTATAGCTCTAAGTGCATTTGTTGCATGGCAATCCCTACTCACACAAATTGGTACCTATTGATGGGCATCTCCATAGCCCGTTGATACGCCTAGTTGATGTGAGACTATCTTCTCCTTTTGCCTTGCACCTCCTCCATATTCTATTGCACCTAGAATGCTATATCCATGGCTCACGCTCATGTATTACATGAGAGTTGAAAAGGTTTGAGAACACCAAAAGTGTGAAACAATTGATTGAATTGTTCATCGGGGTTGTGCATGATTTAGATACTTTGTGTGGGGAAGATGGAGCATAGCCAGACCATATGATTTTGTAGGGATAACTTTCTAAGACCATGTTATTTCGAAAGGACACAACTACCTTGTTGGTGTGCTCGAAGTATTACTGTGTTTATGTCAATATTAGACTATTATTTTGAATCTAAAGGATCTGAATATTCATGCCACAATAACGAATAATACATGGATAAATATGTTGGGTAGCATTCCACATCAAAAATTCTGTTTTTATCATTTACCTACTCGAGGACGAGCAGTAATTAAGCTTGGGGATGCTAATATGTCTCTAACGTATCTATAATTTTTGATTGTTTCATGCTATTATATTATCTGTTTTGGATGTTTTATATGCATTAATATGCTATTTTATATTATTTTTGGGACTAACCTATTAATCTAGAGCCTAGTGCCAGTTTCTATTTTTTCCTTGTTTTTGAGTTTCGCAGATAAGGAATATTAAAGGAAGTCCAAACGGAATAAAACCTCTGGAAAGATTTTTCTAGAAAATATGGAAGCCACGAGACTTGAGAACCAAGGTAGAGGAGCTGCCACGAGGCCACAAGCCCGCTTGCCGCGGCTAGGGGGCACCCAGGCCGGGCAGGCTTATGGGCCCCTGGCACCTCCTCTAACCCTATTCTTCGGCCTACAAATACCCAAATGTTCCATCATTACCAGAACGAGCCACGTAAACACTTTTCCGCCCCTAGAAGCCTCCGTTCCCGAGAGATCCAATCTTGGAGCCTTTTCCGGCAATCTGCCGGAGGGGGATTCGATCACGGAGGGCATCTACATCAACTCCATTGCCCCTCCAATGATGCATGAGTAGTTCACCACAGACCTATGGGTCCATATGTAGTAGCTCGATGTTTTATTCTCTCTCTCTTTGCTTCTCAATTCCATGTTCTTCATGATCTTCATGGAGATCTATTCGATGTAATACTCTTTTGCGGTGTGTTTGTCGAGATCCGATGAATTGTGGGTTTATGTTCAGATTATCCATGAATATTATTTGAGTCTTTCCTGAATTCTTGTATGCATGATTTCATATCTTTGCAAGACCCTTCGAATTATTGGTTTAGTTTGGCCAACTACATTGGTAATTCTTGCAATAGGATAAGTGCTTAGTTTTGGGTTCAATCTCGCGGTGTCCTCACCCAGTGACATAGTAGGGGTAGCGAGGCACGTATTGTATTGTTGCCATCAAGGGTAAAAGGATGGGGTTTTCATCATATTGCTTGAGTTTATCCCTCTACATCATGTCATCTTACCTAATGTGTTACTTTGCTGTTCATTAACTTAATACTCTAGATGCAGGCAAGAGTCGGTCGATGTGTGGAGTAATAGTAGTAGATGCATAATCGTTTCGGTCTACTTGTCACGGACGTGATGCCTATATGCATAATCATTGCCTTGGATATCTTCATAACTATTCTCTTTTCTATCAATTGCTTGACAGTAATTTGTTCACCCACCGTAATACTTGCCATCACGAGAGAAGCCATCTAGTGAAACCTATGGCCCCCGGGTCTATTTTTCATATTATATTTTCAGATCTAAAACCAAAAACACCAAAAATACTTGATGCATTGTTTTTCACTTTTAGTTTTACTTTCCGTTCAAGCATCATGTGATATCTATCTCTACTAGATCTCGTCCTTGCAAATAATCGTGAAGGGATTGTCAACCCCATTATAGCGTTGGGTGCAAGAGTTTGATTCTTTGTGCAGGTATATCTATTGGTGTCTCGCTTGTATCTCCTACTGGATTGATACCTTGGTTCTCAAAAACTGAGGGAAATACTTATCTACTTTTCTGCATCAAACCGTTGCTCTTCACGGGAAACCAACGCATGCTCGAGAAGTAGCAAGATATTCCAAAGCGGACAAATCTTTATAGGATACCTAAAGGAGACGGTTGGGTATACCTTCTATCTCATATCCGAAGGCAAAGTGTTTGCCTCTAAGAATGGGTCATTTCTTGAGAAAGAGTTTCTGTCAAAAGAATTGAGTGGGAGGACGAGAGAACTTGATGAGGTTGCTGAATGTTTGTTTCAACCAAATAGTAGCGCAGCATAGATTGATGTTTTTGTGGAGCCTACAGCAGTTTAAGAGGAACTTAATGATGATGATCATGAAGCTTCGGATCAAATTACTATCGAACCTCGTAGGTCGACAAGGATGCATACTGCTCCTGAGTTGTATGACAACCCTGTCTTAGAGGTCATGTTGTTGGACAACGATGAACCTATGAGCTATGGAAAAGCGATGATGGGAATGGATTCCAACAAATGTTTAGAGGCCATGAAATCCGAGATGGGATCCATGTATGAAAACAAAGTATGGACTTTGTAAGTATTACCTGAAGGGCGAAAGGCCATTCAATATAAATGGATCTTTAAGAAGAAGACGGACGCAGACGGAATGTCACTGTCTATAAAGCTCGACTTGTGGCAAAGGGTTTTTCACATGTTCAAGGAGTTGACTATGATGTGACCTTCTCACCAGTAGCGATGCTTAAGTCCGTCAGAATCATGTTAGCAATAGCTGCATTTGACATGGTTTCCTTAAGGAAGAGTTGTATATGATGCAACCACAAGGATTTGTCGATCCAGAGAATGCTAACAAAGTTTGCAAATTCAAGCGATCCATTTATGGACTGGTGCAAGAATCTCGGAGTTGGAATCTTCACTTTGATGAGGTGATCAAAGCGTTCGGGTTTATACAAGTTCACGGAGAAGATTGTATTTACAAGAAAGTGAGTGGGAGCTCTATAGTGTTTCTAATAGTATATGTGGATGACATATTTTTTATTGGAAACAATATAGAAATGTTGGAAAGCATGAAGGAATATTTGAACAAGAGTTTTTCAATGAAGGATCTAGGATAAGTTGCATTCATATTAGTCATCAAGATCTATAGAGATAGATCGAGAAGCTTAATAGTCCTTTCACAAAGCACATACCATGACAAAATTTTGAAGAAGTTCAAAATGGATCAGTACAAGAAGGGATTATTTCTTGTATTGCAAGGTGTGAAGTTGATTAAGACTCAATGCCAGTGACTGCAGAGGATAGAGACAAGATGAGTGTCATCCCCTATGCTTCATCCATAGGCTCTATCATGTATGCAATGTTGTGCACAAGACTAGATGTCAGCCTTGCCATAAGTATGGTTGGAAGGTTTCTAAGTGATCCAGGAATGGAACACTGGACAATGGTCGGGAATATCCTTAAGTACCTAAAAAGAACTAAGGAAATGTTTCTTGTTTATGGAGGTGATCAATAGCTCGTCGTAAAGGGTAACGCTGATGCAAGCTTTGACACTCATCTAGATGACTCTAAGTCTCAAACCGGATACATATTCATTCTTAATGGGGGAGCAGCAAGCTGGTGTAGTTCCAAGCAGAGCATGGTAGCTGATTCTACATGCGAAGTGGAGTACATCACTGCCTCGGAGGCGGCGAAGGAAGGTTTCTGGATGAAGGAGTTCATGACAGATCTTGGAGTACACTAGTAGAAAACGGACCTTTTGTCTAAAGCATTAGGCTCGGTATGGTTTTGAACCGGCACTAATGGGACCATTAGTCCTGGTTCGGGATGTGTATCATTAGTCCCTCTTTATTCCGGACCTCTAGTCCCGGTTCGTAACACGAATCGGGAGTAAAGGGGTGGTGGCAGGCTGGTGTCACCCTGGGCCCCACGATCACCTTTAGTCTTGGTTCGTGGCACGAACCGGGAATATAGGCTCACCTTTAGTCCCGTTTTGTGTCACGAACCGGAACTAAAGATCCCCTATATGAACCCTTCAGCCAGCCCGAGCACACTCCTCCCTATTTTTCCCCTTCTCCCTCTCCTTTGTTCTTCCCCTTTCTCGAGCTCACCTCCATTTTTGCCAAAATTTGTCAAGATTTGGAGGCACCCCATCCATCCAAGTGTTCACAAAGGTTAGCAACTTTGTCCTTTCATATCTCATTGCTAGATTAGCTCTTGCAATGCTCTATAAGTATAGTGATTTGTGGGTTTTAGTTTGGGAGTATTTATATGTGGTAGTTTATTTGATTTATATGCAATTTGAGATCAAATTAACTTCTTACTTTGCATGTGTAGGTGTGGTTTTACTTTGTGCCTTCCCGTCCGCGTCCTAACCACCGTCGATTGCCCGCACTATCCCGTCACCGGCATCACCTTGGTGAGCCTCTTGTTCTTATCCTTTTTATAAGAAAATCATGTTTGTAAGATTTAGATAGTTACTCGTATATTTTTCTTACCTATATGGTCGTTTTTTATACATAGTGGCATGGTTTTGATATCCATCCCCGTCGGCCATCGTCCGGTTTATGATTCGGATGTGGTATATACTCTCTTTTATAACTATTTGTTGCATTTCATCTTTATGAAAATTATGCCCATCAAGTTGACATAGATATTTTTATCTAGGAGGTATGTGAACCAGAAATTGCAACCGACATAGATATTCTTGTCAAGAAGTTAAATTTAGTTGAAAAATAGAACGAGTATTTGAAAGAAAAATTGGAAAGAGTTGAAGAAGAGAAGATGAAACTGGAGTTGTATGTTGCCGATGTCGTCGATGATCACAAGATCAAGATGGATGCAATGAGCTTGAAGATTAGAAAATTTAAAAAATATGCCATTGATAGTCAGGCTGGTTATTTGTATGTTGTTGGATCAATTGTTACCTTAGTTGCGATCTTGATTGCATTTGTTGTTGCATTTAAATGCTTTAGCTAGAGAGTTTGTATGTTGTTTTATGAGAACAAGTGTGTATGAACTTTATGTATGAAATTGGTCTTTTCGGTGTTGTGTAATGAAGAGCCAGCAAAGGATGTACGATGACCGATGCTCTCCCTAGTTCATTAATGGCGTGCATACTTTTCTGGTTGCGGCTGAGGCAAACAAGTGGGCGGATGGTTTTATGTATTGTCCACGTGCTGGCTGTAAGAATGATCGAAATTACTCTAACTCAAGAACCATTCACGTCCACCTGTTTGAGTCCGGTTTCATGTCCGGCTATAACTGTTGGACCAATCATGGAGAAAGAGGGATCCTAATGGAAGAGAATGAAGAATAAGAGGATGACGACATCTATCCGGGCCGTGGGTTCTATGAATACGATGGTACAACAATGGGGGAAGAAGCTGAGCCAGCAATGCGGGAAGGAGTTGAAGAAGAGGCATCGGATGAGCCCACTTATGATCTTGGTCGGGCCATTGTCGATGCAAAGAGAAACTGCGCAAGTGAAAAGGAGAAACTGAAGTTGCAGCGCATGTTAGAGGATCACAAGAAATTGTTGTACCCACATTGCGAAGATGACAAGAAAAAGCTGGGCACCACACTAGAATTGCTGCAATGGAAGGCAGAGAATGGTGTATCTGACAAGGCATTTGAAAAGTTGTTGATAATGTTAAAGAAGAAGCTACCAAAGGGCAATGAATTGCCCGATAGTATGTATGAAACAAAGAAGGTTGTCTGTTCTCTAGGATTAGAGGTGCAGAAGATACAGTCATTCCCTAATGACTGCAACCTCTGTCGCGGTGAGTACAAGGATTTGAATGCATGCCCGGTATGTTGTGCATTGCGCTATAAGATCGACCACGATGACCCTGGTGATGTTGAGAGCGAGCGCCCAGGAAGAAGATTCCTGCCAAGGTGATGTGGTATGTTCCTATAATAACACGGTTGAAACGTTTGTTCCAAAACAAAGATCATGCCTGATAACCCACAAGTATAGGTGATCACAATAGTTTTCGAGGGTAGAGTATTCAACCCAAATTTATTGATTCGACACAAGGGGAGCCAATGAATATTCTCGAGTATTAGCTGCTGAGTTTTCAATTCAACCACACCTGAAAGACTAAATATCTGCAACAAAGTATCCAGTAACAAAGTAGTATGGAAGTAACGGTAACTGTGGCAAAAGTGATAGTAGTAGTTTTGTTCTGTTTGTAACAATAGCAATGGAAAAGTAACTTATCAAAGATCAATATATGGAAAGCTCGTAGGCAAAGGATCAGTGATGGATAATTATGTCGGATGGCATTCATCATGCAACGGTTATAACATAGGGTGACACAGAACTAGCTCCAATTCATCAATGTAATGTATAGTCATACATGCTTATGGAAATGAACTTGCATGATATCTTTTATCCTACCCTCCCATGGCAGCAGGGTCCTATTGGAAACTAAGGGATATTAAGGCCTCCTTTTAATAGAGAACCAGACCAAAGCATTAGCACTTAGTGAATACATGAACTCCTCAAACTACGGTAATCACCGGAAAGAATCCCAGTTATTGTCACCCTGGGGGATGCAGATCATAACTCGTAATAGGTGTCTACAACTTGCAAGACAGTATCAAGAACACATATATATTCATGAAAACATAATAGGTTCAGATCTGAAATCATGTCACTCGGGCCCTAGTGATAAGCATTAAGCAAAGCAAAGTCATAGTAACATCAATCTCAGAACATAGTGGATACTAGGGATCAAACCCTAACAAAACTAACTCGATTACATGATAAATCTCATCCAACCCATCACCGTCCAGCAAGCCTATGATGAGATTACTCACGAACGGTGGAGAGCACCATGGAATTGGTGATGAAGGATGGTTGGTGATGACGATGGCGTCGATTTCCGCTCTTTGGAGCCCAAAACGGACTCCAGATCTGGTCTCCCGAGAAAGAACAGGAGGTCGCGGCGGCTCCGTATCGTGAAACGCGATGAAATCTTCTCCACTATTTTTTCCCCGAATAGGAATATATAGAAGTGGAAACAAGGTCGGAGAAGCGTTAGGGGGCCCACAAGCCACAGGGGCGCGCCCTAGGGGGGTGGGCGTGCCCTCCAAGCTTGTGCCCAGGTGGTGGCCCCCCTGTAGTTGATTCTTTCGCCAATTTTTTTAATTAATTCCAAAAATATTCTCCAAAAATTTTCAAGTCAATCCGAGAACTTTTATTTCTGCACAAAAATAACACCAATGCAATTTTGCTGAAAACTACGTCAATTCGGGTTAGTTCCGTTCAAATCATGCAAATTAGAGTCCAAAACAAGGGGAAAAGAGTTTGGAAAAGTAGATACGTTGGAGATGTATCAACTCCCCAAGCTTAGACCTTTGCTTTGATAAACTGAAAGTGATAAAGAAAAACTTTTACAAACTCTGTTTGATCTTGCCGTTGTAAATATGTCTAACTTATGTTCACATTGTCAACAAAGATTATAGACTAACCACATTCACAATGACAATTAGGTCTCACATTTACTCATATCAATGGCATAATCAACTAGCGAGCACTAATAATAAGTCTCGGACGACAACAATTTTATCAAAACAATCATGATACAATATGACATAATGGTATCTCACTAGCCCTTTCTGAGACCGGAAAACATTAACGCAGAGCACCTCTGAAGAATGAGGGCTGACTGAACATTGTAATGCATTGTAAAAGAGATCTAGTCATACTCATACTCAATATCAATTAATAGAAAAGCATACAAATGATGATGGTAGTCTCTAACAGGTGCCTTTTGTAAGAGGATGATGACTCCATGGTAAAGTAAAATAGATAGGCCCTTCACAGAGGGAAGCATTGATTTGTAGAGGTGCCAGAGCTCGAGCTTTTTTTAAAACAAGGATGAATAATCATTTGGAGAGGTATGCTTTCATTACCAACATAACAACTAAGAGATCTAGACATCTTCCATGCTAGATACATTATAGGCGGTTCCCAAATAGAATAGTAAAGTTTTTACTCCCCTCCACTAAATCAATCACACTCAACGGCGGGACGAATCCAAAGGTACCGTCCATTCAAACACAATCCTAGGGGAGTTTTGTTTTATTATACTTTGATTTTAATTTTGAGCATGGGATTGGGAATCCCTAATACTAGCCACTTTCTCGTGAATGATAGTGAATCAACACATATCATGATAATAACCCAACAAGCATGGAAGATACTAACATCCCCTAGTCACTACATGAGCGATTTGGGCATACAAAACGGAATATTTATTTGAAGGTTTGGAGAATGTCACATGCAAATTTACTTGGAACGTCAGGTAAATACTGTATATAGGTAGGTATGGTGAACTCATATGGAACAACTTTGGGTTTATGGAGATGGATGCACAAGCAGTATTCCCGCTTAGTACAAGTGAAGGCTAGCAAAAGAATGGGGAGCGGCCAACTAGAGAGTGACACAGTCATCAACATGGTTTGAGATTAACCAACATTTAATGCAAGCATGAGTAGGATATAATTCACTATGAACATAAATATCTTCGAGGCTATGTTGATTTTGTTTCAACTACATGCATGAACATGTGCCAAGTCGAGCCACTTGAATCGTTCAGAGGAGGATACCACCACATCATACTATATGACAACCATTTTTATATGCATGTTGGCACTCAAAACAAACCATTATTAACTCTCAGCTAATTAAGCATGGCATGAATAACTATAATCTCTAATTTTCATTGCAAACATGTTCAACCCATAATGAGCTAAATCCCGAATAACGAGCTAATCATATTTACAAAAACAAGATAGTTAGAGTTCGTACCAGCATTTCTCCGTCTTGGTCACTTCATCATATATCATCATTATTGCCTTTAACTTGCATGACCGAACGATGTGAATAATAAGAGTGTACGTGCCTCGGACTAAGCTGAAATCTACAAGTAGTAACTCAAAGGAGAAGACAAGGCAATATGGGATCTATGTAAGATAAGCAATAATGCATATGAGAGCCACTTAACATTTCATCATGATCTTCTCCTTACGACCTAAAGAAAAGAAGTTTCAAAGCAAGAACGAGAAAAACTATTTACATGGGAAAACTCCCAACAAGCAAAAGAAGAACGAGAAATATTTTTGGGTTTTCTTTTAATGCTACAACTAAACAAACTAGAAGGCAAAGCTAGAACTAAATTCTTTGTTTTTGGATTTCCTTAAAGATTAGTCAAACACACAAGAAGAAAGCATAAACAAGAAAGAAACTACCATGGATAGTACAATGAAAAAGTATGAACACCGACAACTGAAATGAGTGTGTGAACATTGATGTAATGTCGGTGAGAAATACGTACTCCCCCAAGCTTAGGCTTTTGGCCTAAGTTGGTCTAGGGCCACGGCTGGCCCAGATAATATCCAAAGTCATAGTTGGGGTTGTACTGGGCTGCAGCGGCTATCGCCTGAACGACTACATTGTGAAGGCGAGCTGATTCCGTGTTGCTCTCGTAGACGTTTGCCTCCTCTCTGGTTATAAAGTATATCTGTTTTTCCTGAAAGTTAAAGACGGCAGGAGCAGGAAGGGTAACATGGACACCATGTTGTCTGTCAAAAATTAGTCGGTACTAGAGGGATTGTTCATTCCTTTCAAGAAACTGGTAGCACACCATAGCAAGGGGTAACTCTATATCATTCTATCTTATGGGTACCCCAAGATACTTATCTACACGGGTGGCATAAATTCCACCAAAGAAACCTCCATCCTTAGCATTAAGATGTAACCGCCTGGCAATAATAGCCCCAAATTATATCGTTTATCTATCATTACAGCACTCTTAAGAATACTCAGATCAGGCACACAAAGGTGGCTATGCTCATGTTTACCGTTAATACATCTACCTATGAAGAGAGCAAAATAATGTATAGCCACAAAGTGAATGCTCCCCAAGGTAGCTTGTGTAATGATTCTAGTTTCTCCCACTATGATACTAGCAAGGAAATCATTATATTCATTTTTATGAGGTTCGCTACGGCTACCCCACTGTGGAATTTTGCATGCAACATTAAAATCCTCTAGGTCCAAGGTATAGGACTTATCATAAAGATTAAATAGAACAGAATGAGAATTACGCCTGGTTAAGAATTCAAACCTCCGCACAAAAGAAGCAGTGAGTTGATAATATTGCTTGCGTCAGTGTGAAATAAAATCCTCAAGGACAGCATTCCTTATGTACACATAAAACTCTTCCTTGAACCCGGCGTTGTCCATGAATTGATCCGACAGCCATTCACAAGGCAACACTCGACCTTCCCTCGGTGGTTCAAAATCGGGCTCACGTAACGTGAGTCTTGGAGTTTTCTTGCTCGAGGAACCACCTTGGTACATTCTCCTCAACATGTTTTCTTTCTCTGAAAAATTTCTGAAATTTTTAGTGAATCAAAATAAAGGTGAACAACTCAACAAAACTCGTAGCAACTACTCCCTCAAGTGCCTAGAGACTATATCATGCATCAAAACTACTTGGGACCATACAAATTTGACATGCAAGCTCAAAAACAAGGTCATCACATTAGCAAAATTTTGCAATATATAAGGCACTAGAACAAAAACTAATTGGACCATTGGAGGAGTCACATACCGATGAGCAATCCCCTAAAACAATTTTGCAAATGGAGCTTTGAGCAAGGAGATCAAAAATGGCAACACGATGAGCTAGAACACGGGTTTGAGAAATGGTTGGATTTTTTCTGGAGGAAGATGAAGTGAATGGGTGCTCGAATAAGTGAAGGAGGGCCATGTGGGACCCACAAGCCACCAGGGTGTGCCTAGGGGGGTGGGCGTGCTCTGTAGTCTTGTGGCCCACTGGTGTGGCCCCCTTATGCATACTTAGTGCAAAAAAATTCTTCAATATTCCATTAAAAATCATACTCCATTTTTAGGACACTTGGAGAACTTCTGTTTTTAAGTCACTTTTTAATTGCACGGGAAACTCGGAAAATAGAGAAATAATAGAATTTTACTTAATTTCATCTAGTTAACAGAAAGTAAAGGTTAGGTACAGGAAGTTGTGCTTTCTAAATTCATCCATCTCATGCTCATCAAAAGGAATCCATCAATAAGGTTGATCAAGTCTTATTAACAAACTTCTTTCGAATAACCTGAAAACCAATTTTTTCCAAATAACACTAAGTTACCTCAATGGGGATATGCATATCCCCAACAATAAGTATAGCATATTTCTTCTTGACAGTAGGAAGAGGGAATTCAAAATCTCCAATAATAATCATTGGAATTTTTTCAATAGAGTTGATAGTGCGAACTTGAGGTTGTTTCTTTGGAAAGTGTACCATATGCTCATTACCATAAATATGAAAAGTGACATTGCCCTTGTTGCAATTAGTAACAGCCCCTGCAGTATTCAAAAAGGGTCTACCAAGGATGATCGACATACTGTAGCCCTCGGGAATATCAAGAATAACAAAGTCTGTCAAGATAGTAGCATTTGCAACTATGACAGGTACATCCTCACAAATACCGATAGGTAGAGCAGTTGATTTATCAGTCATTTGCAAAGAGATTTCAGTAGGTGTCAACTTATTCAAATCAAGTCTACGGTATAAAGAGAAAGGCATAACACTAACACCATCTCCAAGATCACATAAAGCACTTTTAACATAATTTCATTTAATAGAGCATGGTATAGTAGGTACTCCGGGATCTCCTAATTTCTTAGGTATTCCACCTTTACGAGTATAATTAGCAAGAATGTGGAAACCTCAGCTTCCGGTATCTTTCTTTTATTTGTCATAATATCTTTCATATACTTAGCATAAGGAGCCATTTTCAAAATATCAGTCAAGAGCATACGCAAAAATACAGGTCTAAGCATTTCAACAAAGCTCTCAAAATCCTCATCATCCTTTTTCTTGAATGGTTTAGGAGGAAAGGGCATGGGTTTCTGAACCCATGGTTCTCTTTCTCTTCCATGTTTCCTAGCAATGAAGTCTCTTTTATTGTATCTTTTATTCTTAGGTTGTGGGTTATCAAGATCATCAGTAGGTTCAATATCCACATCATTATCATTACTAGGTTGAGCATCAACATGAAAATCATTATTAATGTTATCACTAGGCTCATGTTCATCACCAGATTGTGTCTCAGTATCAGAAATAGAAATATCATTTGGATTCTCGGATGTATCTATAACAGGTTCACTAGCAGCTTGCAAAGTACTATCATCATTCTTTTTCCTAGTCTTATTGGAACGAATAGATGCATCAGCATTAACTCTCCGAGAATCTTGCTCAATTCTTTTAGGATGGCCCTTAGGATACAAAGGTTCCCGAGTCATTCTAGCACCTCTAGTCACAACTTTAATAGAATGATCGTTGTTCTTACTATTCATCTCATTTTGTGCCTTTAGTACTTGTTCTACTTCAGTAGTTACCATGGAAGCATGTTTACTAATAAGCTTAAGATCATTGACAGTTCTACTCAAATAATCACCCAAGTGGTCAAGCATGTAAGCATTATGTTTCAATTATCTACTTACATAAGCATTAAAAATTTCTTGCTTCACAAGAAAATTATCAAATTCATCCAAGCATTGGCTAGCAGACTTATTATAAGGAATATCTATTTCATCAAATCTACGGAGAGAAATTACCTCTATTACCTGTGTCGGGTTATCAAGACCATGTATTTCTTCAATAGGTGGTAGATTCTTAACAGCTTCAGCTTTAATACTATTTTCTTTCATATATTTCTTTGCCTCTTGCATATCTTCAGGACTGAGGAATAGAATACCTCTTTTCTTCGGAGTTGGCTTTGAAGGTGGTTCGAGAATAGTCCAATCATCATCATTGCTCGATATATTATTCAATAGTAATTCAGCTTGTTCAATAGTTCGTTCCCTAAAAACACAGCCAACACAACTATCTAGGTGGTCCCTAGAAGCATCGGTTAGTCCATTCTAAAAGATATCAAGTATTTCATTTTTCTTGAGAAGATGATGAGGCAAATCATTAAGTAATTGGAGAAGACTCCCCCAAGCTTGTGGGTGACTCTCTTCTTCAATTTGCACAAAGTTAAATATTTCCTGCAAGGCAACTTGTTTCTTATGGGCAGGAAAATATTTTTCAGAGAAGTAATAAATCATATCCTGGGGACTACACACACAACCAGGAGCAAGAGAATTAAACCATATCTTAGCATCACCCTTTAATGAGAAATTAAACAACTTAAGAATATAGTAGTAGCAAATTTTTTCCTCGAGAGTAAATAGGGTGGCTATATCATTCAATTTGGTAAGATGTGCCACAACAGTTTCAGATTCATAACCATGGAAAGGATCAGATTCGACCAAAGTAATTAACTCAAGATCGATAGAGAATTCATAATCCTTATTAGTAGCAAAGGTAGGTGAAGTAGCAAACTTAGGATCATATTGCATTCTAGCATTCAAAGATTTTTCCTTCCACTTGCAAAGCAATTTCTTAAGATCATATCTATCCTTACAAGCAAGAAAGTCCCTAGCTACCTCTCCTTCCATAACATAACCCTCAGGCGTATCAGGCAATTCATATCTAGGAGAGCTAGGTCGAGCAGGTGTATCATAGTGTTCAGTTTCAACAATTTCATCAGATTCAAAAATATTATCAAGAAATTTGTTCATCAAGAAATTCACCCAATGGCACATTATCATCAAGCAAAGTATCATCATAAGCATCATGCATAGCAGAAGTAGCATCATCCATTACTTGCGACATATCAAAATTACTAGCAGATGGTGGTGTCACAAATTTACTCATAATAGAAGGTGAATCAAGTGCAGAGCTAGATGGCAGTTCCTTACCTGTCCTCGTAGTTGAGGGGTAAATCTTGGTTTTGGGATCTTTAAGATTCCTCATAGTGATCAACAGATATATATCCAAAGTGACTCAGAGAATAGAGTAATGCTCCCCGCAAAGGCGCCAAAAAAAGGTCTTGATAACCCACAAGTATAGGGGATCGCAACAGTTTTCGAGGGTAGAGTATTCAACCCAAATTTATTGATTCGACACAAGGGGAGCCAAACAATACTCTCGAGTATTATCAGCTGAGTTGTCAATTCAACCACACCTGAAAGACTTAATATCTGCAGCAAAGTGTTTAGTAACAAAGTAGTATGTAAGTAATGATAACGGTGGCAAAAGTGATAGTAGCAGTTTTGTAGTGTTTGTAACAATAGCAACGGAAAAGTAACTTAGCAAAGATCAATATATGGAAAGCTCATAGGCAATGGATCAATGATGGATAATTATGTCAGATGCCATTCATCATGCAACGGTTATAACAAAGGGTGACACAAAACTAGCTCCGATTCATCAATGTCATGTAGGCATGTATTCCATATATAGTCATACGTGCTTATGGAAAAGAACTTGCATGACATCTTTTGTCCTACCCTCCCATGGCAGCGGTGTCCTATTGGAAACTAAGGGATATCCTCCTTTTAATAGAGAACCAGACCAAAGCATTAGCACTTAGTGAATACATGAACTCCTCAAACTATGGTAATCACAGGATAGAATCCTAGTTATTGTCACCCTAGGGGATGTGGATCATAACTCGTAATAGGTGTCTACAACTTGCAAGATAGGATCAAGAACACATATATATTCATGAAAACATAATAGGTTCAGATCTAAAATCATGGCACTCGGGCCCTAGTGACAAGCATTAAGCGTAGCAAAGTCATAGCAACATCAATCTCAGAACATAGTGGATACTAGGGATCAAACCCTAACAAAACTAACTCAAATATATGATAAATCTCATCCAACCCATCACTGTCTAGCAAGCCTACGATGAGATTACTCACGTACGGTGGAGAGCATCATGGAATTGGTGATGAAGTATGGTTGGTGATGACGAAGGCGTCGATTTCCCCTCTTCGCATCCTAAAACAGACTCCAGATTTGGTCTTCCGAGGAAGAACCGGAGGTGGCGGCAGCTCCGTATCATGAAACGCGATGAACTCTTCTCCTCTATTTTTTGTCCCTGAATAGGAATATATAGAAGTGGAAACGAGGTCGGAGGAGCGTCAGGAGGCCTACAAGCCACAGGGGCGCGCCCTCCAGACTTGTGGCTAGGTGGTGGCCCCCTGCAGTTGATTCTTTCGCCAATATTTTTTATTAATTCCAAAAATATACTCCATAATTTTTTAGGTCAATCTAAGAACTTTTATTTCTGCACAAAAATAACACCAAGGTAATTCTGCTGAAAACAGCGTCAGTACGGGTTAGTTCCATTCAAATCATGCAAATTAGAGTCCAAAACAAGGGCGAAAGAGTTTGGAATAGTAGATAAGTTCGAGACATATCAATGCCAAGTTGATTCGATGGCACAAAAAAAGACCGTAAGAAAGATGGGAAGTTGAGAGTACCCGCTGACGGATCGCAGTTGAGAAAAATCGAGAGAAAGTGGAAGGACTTTGCAAAGGACGCATGGAATGTATGGTTAGGTTTAAGTGCAGATGGCATTAATCCTTTTGGGGAGCAGAACAACAATCATAGCACATGGTTTGTGACTCTATGTATCTATAACCTTCCTCCTTGGTTGTGCATGAAGCGGAAGTTCATTATGATGGCAGTGGTCATCTAAGGCCCCAAGCAACCCGGCAAAAACATTGATGTGTACCTAAGGCCATTAGTTGAAGAACTTCTAGAGCTGTGGAGATTAGGTTACGTGCGTGGGATGATCACAAACATCAGGAATTTGACTTGCGAGCATTGTCGTTTGTAACCATCAATGATTGGCCTGCTCTCAGTAACCTTTCAGGACAGACAAACAAGGGATACCATGCATGCACGCACAGTTTAGATGATACCGACAGTATATATTTGGATAAATGTAAGAAGAATGTGTACCTGGGGCATCGTCGACTTCTTCAGAGGAGGCATCCCGTAAGAAGGAAAGGCAAGCATTTCAAAGGTGAGGCAGATCGCCGGAAGAAGCCTCACCACCATACTAGGGATGATATACTTGATATGGTCAAGGATTTACAAGTAATCTTTGGAAAGGGTCCTGGCGCACAATGTGTTCCGAATGACGCCTATGAACGCACACCCATGTGGAAGAAGAAGAAATCTATATTTTGGGACCTACCCTATTGGAAAGAGCTAGAGGTCCGCTCTGCAATCGACGTGATGCACGTGATGAAGAATCTTTGCGTGAACCTTCTAGGCTTCCTGAGCGTGTATGGGAAAAGAAAAGATACACCAAAGGCATGGGAGGACCAGCAATGTATGCACGGAGAAGACGACATGGATCCAAAGTAGTTTCAGGGTCATGCCAGCTATGCTCTTACCAAAGAAGAGAAGGAAATCTTCTCGAATGCCTACTCAGTATGAAGGTCCCCTCTGGCTTCTCGTCGAATATAAAGGGAATAATAAATATGGCAAAGAAAAATTTCCAGAACCTAAAGTCTTATGACTGCCACATGATTATGATGTAACTGCTTCCGGTTGCATTGAGGGGGCTTCTACCGGAAAACGTTCGATTAGCCATTGTGAAGCTATGTGCATTCCTCAATGCAATCTCTCATAAGGTAATCAATCCAGAAATCCTACCAAGGTTAGAGAATGATTTGGTGCAATGTCTTGTCAGTTTCGAGTTGGTGTTCCCACCATCCTTTTTCAATATCACGACGCATTGCTATTCACTTAGTCGAGGAGATTGCCATTCTGGGTCATGTATTTCTACACAATATGTTCCCCTTTGAGAGGTTCATGGGAGTCTTAAAGAAATATGTTCATAATAGTGCTAGGCTGGTAGGAAGCATCTCCAAGGGCCATGAAACAGAGGAGGTCATTGAGTTTTGTCTTGACTTTGTTCCTGACATTAAGCCAATTGATGTTCCTGAATCGTGGCATGAGGACAGACTAGGTGGAAAAGGCACGCTAGCAAAGAATTCAGCAATATGCCAGGACGGGCATTCTTGGGCACAAGCACACTACATAGTTCTCCAAAGTTCCGCCTTGGTGGCTCCGTATATCGAGCAACACAAGAATATTCTATGCTCCAAACACCCGAAGCAGTGTGATGACTAGATTACACATGAACAAACAGTGACTTTTGCCGGTTGGTTGCAGACATGTCTCATGCATGATGACACTACTGCAGATGACCTGCACTTTCAAAGGGTACGGGATAAATGGGAATACATTTTACACAATCGCCCAAGATAAAAAGAGCGCCAACCAAAATAGTGGTGTCCGCTTTGAGGCAGCAAACACCAATAGGTCAAAGGACACATATTGTGGTTAAATAGAGAAATATGGGAACTTGACTATGGACTTGGTTTGAAGGTCCCTTTGTTTTGGTGCAAATGGGTCAATCTGACAGGAGGCGGGGTAAAGGAAGACCCGCAGTACGGAATGACAACAGTGAGTCTCAACAATCTTGGCTATGCAGACAAACCATTCGTCCTAGCTAATGATGTGGTGCAGGTTTTCTATGTGAAAGACATGTCTACCAAGCTGAGAAAAAGAAAATATAAGGAAGGGACTACATCATACGAAGAGCCAAAGCACCACATAGTTCTTTCAGGGAAAAGAAACATCTTGGGAGTGGAGGACAAGACAGACATGTGAGAAGATTATGAAAAGTTTCATGAAATTGCTCCCTTCACAGTGAATGTTGACCTGAGCATCAAGTTAAACGATGAAGATTGTCCATGGTTACATAGAAAAGGGACACACGGGAAGAAAAAGTTTTATACCCAGAGATCCCACTCTGGGCTGTGACCAGCTTCTCTAGTTAGTTTCCAGACTTATATATCTGCAAAGTCCCAGTTTGGACAAACAGGAGGGAATCTTTGTAATAGTAGTGTACTTATGTGTTTTGGCATTTGAAACGCGAAGAAATATTATGTCACTTTTCAACCCTTTCTGACTTCATTGGCTATCTTTCATGCATTTACTGATTTTTTGAGCTAAAGGACCCTAAAATTGAAAAGCACTACAAATGAACTCTGAAAAGGTTGAAAGTTGGCATGGTATCATCATTTCACCCACATAGAATGTGCTAAAAAGTTGAGAGGGTTACGCCAAATCTGGGTGCACTTTGTGTACAAAATGGACAATCTCTTTCGAAGTATCAGGGTTTCAGATGAAAACTCGTCTATTACAAAGGCATTTCATTTTTTAACTTATTTCAACTCCAGACTTTTTGTGCGTTCAGTATGCACCATTCGAAGCCACGTCATCAATTTTCAACCCTTTCTGACTTCATTTGCTATTGTTCATGCATTTACTGATTTTTTGAGCTAAATGGCCCTGAAATTGAAAAGCACTACAAATTAACTCTGAAAAGGTTGAAAGTTGGCATGGCATCATCATTTCACCCACACAGCATGTGCTAAAAAGTTGAGAGGGTTACGGAAAAACTGGATGAACTTCATGTACAAAATGGACAATCTCTTTCAAAGTATCAGGGTTTTAGACAAAAACTCGTTTGTTACAAAGGCATTTCATTTTTTTAAATAACCTAAGAATTACCAAATTGAATATAATGATAAAACACACTAATATTAAATAATCACTAAAAATCTATTTTTAAAGTAAAGTTATTCACATAAATTTCAAATAATTCGAATTTAAACTATTCAAATTTGAAAAGTACTAGCACTAAGAGAATGTTTATATATTTATTACCTAAATAAAAAAGATCCACAAAGAAACTCCAAATAAAGAAAAAAACAACTCAGAAACAAAAGAAAATAAATAAAACAAAAAAAAATGCCCGCATTTAGTCGCGGTTGGAGCCACCAACCGCGACTAAAGGTGAATTTCATCCAGTCCAAGCGGCGGGAAGCCAGACCTTTAGTCGCGGTTGGTGGCTGCAACAGCGACTAAAGGTGGCCTTTAGTCGCAATTGGAGCCACTAACCGTGACTAAAGGCTCTCATATATATAACGCCACTTACGAAAAATTTGCCATCCTCTCCATTCTCTCGACGACGTCAAGCTGCTGCGCACTGCCGCCGCCCCCGACGCTGGCCGCCCACGTCGCCCCCGATGCCGGCCGCCCGCGCCTCCTCGCCGATCCCCGACTCCAAATGCGCCCTCCTCGCCGATCCTTGACGGCGCCGCCCGCGCCCTCTCCTCGCTGTGCTGCCTGCCTCGATGCCGTCGATGCTCCCAACTCGCCTCGCCTTGCCGTCGCCCCGTTATTAGCTCATCATTTTCCTCTCCCCTCTCTCCCTCGCCCCTTGCCTCCATGCACGCATGGCCGCCCCTGGCCTTCCCGAGCCCCCCCCCCCCACACACATATGCATGATCACAGTACACACATACATGTGACACATTTTCTATTTAGATGTTTTAGTTGTTTTAGATGATTATTTAGTATATTTGTATATATGTATGTATATAAATTAAATGTTAGATGAATTTTTTTAGTTTTTTATACTTTTAGTTATGGCTAGAGAAATTTTAGATATAAAAACGTTCAAGAATTTTGACATTTGATCCAATGTAAAGCAATTAGTATTTGCAAAATTTGCATATTTTAATGTTGTATTTGCAATAGATTTTCGAAGTACTTTTAAGGGTTTTATCAGGAGTGCCCCCATTATGGATGTGCACAAGTTGATCCAATTTTATGATTCTGAAGGTTCCTCGTATATAAGAAATCACAATCAAGCATTTAAAAAATGTTAAATTTGCATAGGATTTCTTCTAGGAGTCAACGATGCCCGGCTCACATCCTCGTTGTCGATTCGTTCGCGACCACGTCTTGCTTTAGAGGGGCAATGTTCGGGACCGGGCTCCGTCAGGCTGGCGATGGGAGGTGCTACCTTCAGGGGCACACAACTTGGTGAGGAACCCGGCGCTGGGTCCCATCGTCGACCCGGGGCTTCTTTGGTGGCGTTCCTATGGGCCACTTTAGGTGCGGAGGCATCCGGCACCGTCCGAGGTGGTACGTCGTCGTGTTAGGGAGGAGGACGAGCACATCCATTGCTACATGGATGCGTTAGACGTCAGGTTCTCCAATACCTGACAGGTTCTTCAGGGATCTCACCCGAGATATGATCCTGTGATGGTTCCTTCTCTTTGGGTGTCCAACGCATGTTGGATATATGCCCTAGAGGCAATCATGGATGATAATATTTCCTATGTGTTTATGAATAAAGATAGTCCTTGGACATTATCATTGATGTCTATTAACAACTACATGACTTGTTTGTACTACTAGTCCTACTAGGATTGGAGGAGGAGTCCTCCTCTCCTAGTAGGTTCGGCCAAAAAATAGGATCCTTGGCCCTTGTGCCAAGGATCTCCTCCTCTCCTCCTATATATACTGGTGGGTTTTAGGGTTTTGCACTAGTTTTTCAGCCACGTGCTACCCGTTCCTCCAGTGCATAGTTTCTCCTCTAGATCGGATTTCTGCAGTGCTTATGCGAAGCCCTGTCGGAATAGCTCCACCACCATCGCCGGAGCACCGTCACGCTGTCGGAGAACTCTTCTTCCTCTCCACTCCTTCTTTTTGGATCAAGACGGTGGAGATCATCATTAAGCTGTACGTGTGCTGAACGCGGAGGTGCCGTCCATTCAGCGCTAGATCGAAAGGATCGTGATCAAGTTCGTGGGACGGATCGTGATCAAGTTCGCGGGACGGATCGTGATTGGATCGCGGGATGCACGGCGATTTGGATCGCGAAGACGTTCGACTACACCAACTATGTTTCTTAACGCTTCCCGCTTAGCGATCTACATGGGTACGTAGATCCACTCTCCCTCTCATAGATGCACATCACCATGGATAGATCTGCGTGTGTGTAGGAAATTTTTTGTTTCCCATGCAATGTTCCCCAACAGATGACACATGCCAATTTTCTTAGAACAGCACAAAAATACCGCATATAGGTAGATATAGCGGACGCATATGGCAAAGACTGATTTTAAGGATTTGGATGCACAAGTAGAGCTCATACTTGGTGCGGAATTTTTGGCTAGCAAAGATGGGGGAAAGCACCACATGTTGAAGGATCTATGACAATATAACTTCTCTGTGAATATGAACAAACATAAATCATTACGTTGTCTTCCTTTTCCAATGTCAACAATTTTGGCATATAATATTTTGATGGGGGCTCACAATCACAAAAG
Organism: Hordeum marinum; assembly: GCA_022496015.1. Taxonomy (NCBI): domain Eukaryota; kingdom Viridiplantae; phylum Streptophyta; class Magnoliopsida; order Poales; family Poaceae; genus Hordeum; species Hordeum marinum. The sequence goes on along the minus strand of CM039672.1, from coordinate 241,856,097 downwards.
ATTTCCAGGATAGTGTATTTGCATGTGAAAGTTCTCTTCCTTATACTAATTATTCGTGAATTGCTTGTATGACCAATATTGTGGTTGTCAAGCCTCAAAATATTTCACTTTCTAAACCCAATGTGAAGCTACCACTAGGCATGATATGGTTTCAACTTCATGACATTCAATGTATTCAACAATTTACTCATAGGATATAAGTGAAGCACAAGAGTAAATGACATAGAAAAGAGCTTCGTTGATGGGATGTGAAAGCCGCTTACTTAGCCTCCTTGGCGACTATTTGAGGACTCTGTTTTATTTAAAACTTTAAGATCTAAGAATTTCATTAAAACAACAAGTACAACAAAAATAAAATGACATTTCAAGAATAGCACATATCATGTGAAGAAGCAAAAACTTAGGATCAACCGATACTAACCGATAATTGTCGAAGAAGAAAGGTGGGATGCCTACCGCGGCATCCCAAAGCTTAGATGCTTGAGACTTCTTGAATATTATCTTGTAATGCCTTGTTAATCCCCAAGCTTGAGCTTTTGTGTGTCCTTAATTCCTTTCATATCACGGTTTACCTAATACAAAAAACTCAAAAAGAACTCATGAGATAGGTTAGTACACATAATAATAAATAAACTCTTTATGTGCTGCCAAGACAAGTTTCATAATAAGTTTCAAACATTAGGTACTGCATACTATCATTTTCACAATTCATATCTACCAATATAGGCTATGGAAACTATAGTATAAGTAGATAACAAAACTATGACAGCAATCTGTCTAAACAGAACAGTCTGTAGAAATTTATGAAAAAAGTGTACTTATGTAGCTCAAACAATTATGAAAATTTAGGAAATGATATAAAATTTATATGAACATACTGTGTAAACATTTCAGAAATTTTCCACGTTCCAGTAAAATATGAAAATTTAGGCAATTCTTGGAACTTTTTATTGAAAAAATAGAATATAAATAACACATAACAGAAAATAACAAAATATAATGATGACCCAAGAAAAGCACATATTGTGTGACGAATAAAAATATAGCTCCATGTAAGATATACCGATAGTGTTGAAGACAAAACAGGGGATTTCTTCCGGGCATCACCAAGCTTAGGCGCTTGAGTCTTCCTTGGATATTACCTTGGGGTTCCTTGGGCATCCCCAAACTTAGGTTCTTGTAACTCCTTATTCTCCTCATATCGGTGTCTCAACCAAAACTTGAAAACTTCAATCACACAAAACTTAACGGAACTTCGTGAGATGGGTTAGTGTTGTAAATATAGATCATTCACTTAGGTACAATCAAGACAAGATTAATAATTGTTACCACATGATACCTACTGTATTAAATTATTCCCACAATTTACGTTACTCAGTATAAGCTGTAGGAACACTTGAAACAAGCAAACTATGCATGCAAAACAGAATCTGTCAAAAATAGAACAGTCTGTAATGATGTGAATGATCACCATACTTCCCTGACTCTAAAAAATATGAAACATTAGGACCACGTGAGAAATTTGTATATTCATCTTCTGCAAAAAGAATCAACTCAAATCACTCTTCTGTTAAAAAATAGAATTATTTTCATGAGCACAAATGTTTGTGTTTTTCAGCAAGATCAAATCAATTATCACCCCACATGATCCCAAAGGCTTTACTTGGTAATTTATTGAAACAAAAGCAATAAAACATGATTCTAAAGTATCTTAATCATGTTAACACACAAAAACAATAGGTAAAAGTGTTGGGTTGTCTCCCAACAAGCGCTTTTCTTTTATGCCTTCTAAGCTAGGCATGATGATTTCAATGATGCTCACATAAAAGTAAAGAATTGAAACATAAAGAGAGCATCATGAAGCATATGACTAGCACATTTAAGCCTAACCGACTTCCTATGCATAGGGATTTTGTGAGCAAACAATTTATGGCAGCAAGAATCAACTATCATAGGAAGGCAAAACAAGCATAGCTTTAACATTTTCAACACATAGAGAGTAAGCTTGATATTATTGCAATACCTACAAGCATATGTTCCTCTCTCATAATAATTTTCAGTAGCATCATGAATGAATTCAAAAATATAGCTATCACATAAAGCATTCTTTTCAGGATTCATAAGCATAGAGATTTTGTTACTCTCCACATAAGCAAATTTATTCTCATTAATAGTAGTGGGAGCAAACTCAACAAAATAACTATCATCTGATTGAAAATTAAAATCATGATGACAAGTTTCATGGTTATCATTATTATTTATAGCATACATGTCATCACCATAATCATCATATATAGGAACCTTTTTGTCATAATGAATAGCAACCTCTTCCAAAATAGTGGATTCATCATTAAATAAAGTCATGACCTCTCCAAATCCACTCTCATCAATATAATCATCATAAATAGGAGGCATGCTTTCATTATAACAAATTTCCACATCAAAACTTGGGGGACAAAAAATATCGTCTTCATCAAATATAGTATCCCCAAGCTTATGGCTTTGCATATCATTAGCACCGCGGATATTCAAAGAATTCATACTAACAACATTGCAATCATGCTCATCATTCATTCCAATCATTTTATTGAATTCTTATTCTATCAACTGAGCACAATTTTCCGATCCATCATTTTCAAGAAAGATATTATAAAGATGATCAATAATATGATGCAACCTCAATTCCATTTTTATGTAGTTTTCTTTAATAAACAAAACTAGTGATAAAATAGGAAACTAAAAGATTTGATTGCAAGATCTAAAGATATACCTTCATGCACTCACCTCCCCGGGAACGGTGCCAGAAAAGAGCTTGATGTATACAACGCAACTTTATTCTTGTAGACACGTGTTGGGCCTTCAAGCGCAGAGTTTTGTAGGACAGTAGCAATTTTCCCTCAAGTGGATGACCTAAGGTTTATTAATCCGTGAGAGGTGTAGGATGAAGATGGTCTCTCTCAAACGACCCTGCAACCAAATACAAGAAATCTCTTGTGTCCCCAACACACCCAATACGATGGCAAATTGTATAGGTGCACTAGTTCGGCGAAGAGATGGTGATAAAACTGTGATATGGATGGTAGAAATATGTTTTTATAATCTGAATAAATAAAAACAGCAAGGTAGCAAATAGTAAATGGGCACAAAAACGGTATTGCAATGCTTGAAAACAAGGCCTAGGGTCCGTACTCTCGCTAGTGCAATTTCGTAACAAAATAACTATCATCTGATTGAAAATTAAAATCGTGATGACAAGTTTCATGGTTATCATTATTATTTATAGCATACATGTCATCACCATAATCATCATATATACAATTTTTTTTGTCATAATCAATAGCAACCTCTTCCAAAATAGTGGATTCATCATTAAATAAAGTCATGACCTCTCCAAATCCACTCTCATCAATATAATCATCATAAATAGGAGGCATGCTTTCATTATAACAAATTTCCACATCAAAACTTGGGGGACAAAAAATATCATCTTCATCAAACATAGTATCCCCAAGCTTATGGCTTTGCATATCTTTAGCACCATGGATATTCAAAGAATTCATACTAACAACATTGCAATCATGCTCATCATTTATTCCAATCATTTTATTGAATTCTTATTCTATCAACTGAGCACAATTTTCCGATCCATCATTTTCAAGAAAGAGATTATAAAGATGATCAATAATATGATGCAACCTCAATTCCATTTTTATGTAGTTTTCTTTAATAAACCAAACTAGTGATAATACAGGAAACTAAAAGATTCGATTGCAAGATCTAAAGATATACCTTCATGCACTCACCTCCCTGGCAACGGTGCCAGAAAAGAGCTTGATGTATACAACGCAACTTTATTCTTGTAGACACGTGTTGGGCCTTCAAGCGCAGAGTTTTGTAGGACAAATACAATTTTCCCTCAAGTGAATGACCTAAGGTTTATTAATCCGTGAGAGGTGTAGAATGAAGATGGTCTCTCTCAAATGACCCTACAAACAAATACAAGAAATCTCTTGTGTCCCCAACACACCCAATACAATGGCAAATTGTATAGGTGCACTAGTTCGGCGAAGCGATGGTGATAAAAGTGTAATATGGATGGTAGAAATATGTTTTTATAATCTGAATAAATAAAAACAGCAACGTAGCAAATAGTAAATGGGCACAAAAACGGTATTGCAATGCTTGATAACAAGGCCTAGGGTCCGTACTTTCGCTAGTGCAATTTCTCAACAGTGCTAACATAGTTGGATCATATGATTATCCCTCAAAGTGCAATAAAGAATCACTCCCGAGTTCCTATCAGCGGAGAACAAAAGATAGAAATTGTTTGTAGGGTACGAAACCACCTCAAAGCTATTCTTTCCGTTCGACCTATCCTAGAGTTCGTACTAGAATAACGCAAGCTATTCTTTCTGATCGATATACTCAAGAGTTCGTACTAGAATAACACCAAAGAAAATTCGTGTTCATAATACTCAATCCACACAAAGAACTACAAGGGATCCCCAAAGTCTCCATCGGAGAAAAGATAATAAAAACGTGCATCAACCCCTATGCATAGATTATCCCAATATCACCAGGGGAATCCGCAAGTTGAGTGACATAATGTATATCAAGTGAACCAATAAGATACCCCAATGTCACCTCAAGTATTCATACCGCAAGACATACATCATGTGTTCCCAAATCTGAACATTCAATCCGACATAACAAAACTTCAAAGGGTAAAGATTCAAGTCATCACAATAAGAGTATAGAGGGGAGAAACATCATATGATCCATCTATATTAACAAAGCCCATGATATAGATCATGAGAGAGATAGAGAGATTAAACACATAGCTACTGGTACAAACCCTTAGCCCCGAGGGTGGAATACTCCCTCCTCATCGTGGTGGCCACTGGGATGATGAAGATGGCCACCGAGATGATTCCCCCCTCCGGCAGGGTGCCGGAACGGGGTCTAGATTGGTTTTAGGTGTCTATAGAGCCTTGCGGCGGCGGAACTTCTGATCTAGGGCTCCCCCAAAGGGTTTTGGAATATTTGGGAATTTATAGTGTAAAGAGGAAGTGCGGGAGGCCACCGAGGTGGCCACAACCCACCTTGGCACACCTGGGCCTCCTGGCGCGCCCGGGTGGGTTGTGCCCCACTCGAGGCACCCCCTAGTTTCAGCTTTGGCCCATTGGTTTCCTTCTGGTCCAAAAAATATCTTCAAAAAGTTTCTTGGTGTTTGGACTCCGTTTGATATTGATTTCCTGCGATGTAAAAAAACAAGCAAAAAACAGCAACTAGCACTGGGCACTGGGTCAATAGGTTAGTCCCAAGAAATGATATAAAGTTGCTATAAAATAATTGTAAAATATCCAAGAATGATAAAATAATAGCATGAATACATCATAAATTATAGATACGTTGGAGACACATCAATGCACGGATACCATTAGAGGCAGTGCAATTGTGCCGCTCCGGTGAACCTGTACACGGGATCCAGCGGACCGGCTATTCGAGGGAGATCGGACCGGCTGCTCGAGGGAGAATGGACGAGGAGGAGATGGACCACGCGGACATGCTTCCCCACCTCTACTTCTGCTGCACGGCACTGCTCATCTAGTGGTAACGATCTGTGATCCACCTCCATAGCATGTTCTTGGATGTTCTGCGCATAGGAAAATTTTAATTCGCATACAGATTACTACAACAATAGTTGCTGTTGGAAATATGCCCTAGAGGCAATAAATAAAGTGTTTATTATTGTATTTCCTTGTTCATGATAATCGTTTATTATCCATGCTATAACTGTATTAATTGGAAACATGGATACATGTGTGGATACATAGACAAACACAATGTCCCTAGTATGCCTTTAGTGAACTAGCTCGTTGATTGAAAGATGGTTAAGGTTTCCTAGCCATGGACATGAGATATCATTTGATAACGGGATCACATCATTAGGAGAATGATGTGATGGACAAGACCCAAACTACAAACGTAGCTTCTGATCATGTCAGTTTATTGCTACTGTTTTCTGCATGTCAAGCATATGTTCCTATGACCATGAGATCATGCAACTCATAGATATCGAAAGAGTACCTTGTGTGTATCAAATGTCGCAACATAACTGGGTGACTATAAAGGTGCTCTACAGGTGTCTCCAAGGGTGTCTGTTGAGTTGGCATGGATCGAGACTGGGATTTGTTATTCCGTGGGACGGAGAGGTATCTCAGGACCCACTCGGTAATACAACATCACAATGAGCCTTGCAAGCAATGTGACTAATTGTTAATTGCTGTATCTTGTATTACGGAACGAGTAAAGAGACTTGCCGGTAACGAGATTGAAATAGGTATGGAGATACCGACGATCGAATCTCGGGCAAGTAACATACCGAAGAACAAAGGGAGCATCATACGGGATTAACTGAATCCTTGACATAGAGGTTCGACTGATAAAGATCTTCATAGAATATGTAGGAACCAATGTGGACATCCAGGTCCCACCATTGGTTATTGACCGTAGAGGTGTCTCGGTCATGTCTACATAGTTCTCGAACCCGCAGGGTCTACACACTTATGGTTTGGTGACGTTTCGGTAGTATAGAGTTATGTATGGTGGTGACCGAAGTTTGTTCAGTGTCCCAGATGAGATCCTGGATGTCATGAGGAGCTCCGGAATGGTCTGGAGGTAAAGATTCATATATAGGATGTCCCAGTTTGGTCGCCGGAAAAGTTTCGGGCTCATCGGTAGTGTACCGGGAGTGCCGGTAGTGTACCGGGAGACCTCCGGGAAGGGTATTTCGACCCTAGAGGGTCCATGGTCTGTGGGAGAATAATAACCAGCCTTAGTGGGATGGTGGAACATCCATGAAAGGCCCATGGCACCAGGAGGAAAAAGGCCTAAAGAAAAAGGTGGAAAAAGGGCCAATAGGGAGCAATCCTAGTCCAACTAGGATTGGAGGAGGAGTAGGATTCCTCCTCCTTTGCTTCGGCCGAAGCCTCCTTGGCTTGGAGGCAAGGCTGCCTCTCCTCCTCCCTCCCTCCTATATATACTAGTGGATTGCTAGGGTTTTGCACAGTTTTTACGGCCACGTGCTACCCGTTCCACCGGTGCTCCTCTAGATCGGTTTTCCGCAGCGCTTAGGCGAAGCCCTGCCGGAATAGCTCTACTACCATCGCCAGAGCACCGTTACGCTGCCGGCAAACTCTTCCTCCTCTCCACTTCTTCTTGCTGGATCAAGACGGTGGAGATCGTCATCAAGCTGCACGTGTGCTGAACGCGGAGGTGGTCCGTTCGGTACTAGATCGGAAGGACCGTGATCAAGGCCACGGGACGGTTCGTGATTGGATCGCGGGATGGTTCATGACGTGATCGCGGGACGGATCGCGATGATATCGCGGGACGGATCGTGATTGGAAAGCGGGACACTTGGCGATTTGAATCGCGAAGACGTTCGACTAGACCAACCGTGTTTCTTAGCGCTTCCCGCTTAGCGATCTACAAGGGTACGTAGATCAACTCCCCCTATCGTAGATGCTCATCACATGGATAGGTTTGCGTGTGCGTAGGAATTTTTTTTGTTTCCCATGCATTGTTCCCCAACAGTGGTATCAGAGCTAGGTTGATGGTTCGATGAGATCTCGAGTAGAACACAAAAGGTTTGTGGGCGTTGATGCTTAGATTGCGTCCTTCCTTGGTCAGATTTTGGTTCAGCGGTATTGTGAGATGAAGCGGCCTGGACCAACATTACTCGTACGCTTACGAGAGACCGGTTCCCTTGACGCAACTTGTTGCCTAGATGGCTTGCGGGTGGCAGTTTCTCTCACTTTAGTTGGATCAGATTCGACAAAGGCGGTCCTTGAGAAGGTTGAAAAGAAATTTATGTATCACCGTTGTGGTTTATGCGTAGGTGAGAATCGTTCTTGTTAGAAACTCGTAGCAGCCACGTAAAACATGCAATAAGAATTAGAGGACGTCTAACTTTTTTTTGTAGGGTATGTTGTGATGTGATATGGCCAATTACATGATGTGATATATGTGATGTATGAGATGATCATGTGATGTATAGAATTTCATGACTTTTATGTCGATGAGTACGGCAACCGGCAGGAGCCATAGGGTTGTCTTTAATTATTGTATGACCTGCGTGTCAATCATTAAGCGCTATGTAATGCTTAACTTTATCGCTAAACGGTAGCAATAGTAGTAGAAGCATGCAGGTCGTGACAACCTCGATGGAGACATGTTGATGGAGATCAAGATGATGGAGATCATGGTGTTGTGCCAGTGACGATGAAGATCATGCCGGTGCTTTCAAGATGGAGATCTAAAGCACAAGTTCATGGCCATATCATGTCAGTTATGAATTGCATGTGATGTTAATCCTTTTATGCACCTTGTTATGCTTAGTACGGCGGTAGCATTATAAGGTGATCCCTCACTTAAATTTCAAGATAAAATTGTGTTCTCCCCGAGTGTGCACCGTTGCGAAAGTTCGTCGTGTTGAGACACCACGTGATGATCAGGTGTGATAGACTCTACGTTCACATACAACGGGTGCAAGCCAGTTTTGCACGCGTAGAACACTCGGGTTAAACTTGACGAGCCTAGCATGTACAGACATGGCCTCGGAACACAAGAGACCGAAAGGTCGAACATGAGTCATATAGTAGATATGATCAACATGATGATGTTCACCATTGAAGCCACCTCAACTCATGTGATGATCGGACTTGAGTTGGTGGATTTGGATCATGTGACACTCAGATGACCTGAGGGATGTCAATTTGAGTGGGAGCTTTAGTAATTTGATTAACTAAACTCATTATCTTGAACAATAGTCTAAATGAACTTTGCATATTTATGTTGTAGATCAATGGCTCGCGCAGTAGCACTCCTGAATTTTAATGCGTTCCTAGAGAAAGCTAAACTAAAAGCTGATGGAAGTAACTTTGTTGATTGGGCCCGTAATCTGAGGATTATCCTCACGGCTTCCCAGAAATCATATGTCCTTGATGCACCGCTTGGTTACCAACCAGAAGACTTGACCTCCGAAGACGTTAAGAACGCTTGGGAGGCACGTACTGGAGATTACTCAATAGTTCAGTGTGCAATATTGTATGGCTTAGAACCGGGACTTCAAAGATGTTTTGAACGTCATGGAGCATATGAGATGTTCGAGGAGTTGAAGTTTATCTTTTAGAAGAACGCCCGGATCGAGAGGTATGAAACCTCTGATAAGTTCTATGCTTGCAAGATGGAGGAGAACGGGTCTATAAGTGAACATATACTCAGAATGTCTGGGTATTCAACTCGTCTAGCGGAGTTGGGAATTGCCCTTCCGCCAGAGGCGATCACTGACAGAGTTCTTCAATCACTGCCACCTAGTTACAAGAGCTTTGTAATGAACTATAACATGCATGGGATGAACAAGTCAGTCGCCGAGCTGTTTGCGATGCTAAAAGTCGTTGAGTTTGAAATCCAGAAAGAACATCAAGTGTTGATGGTCAATAAAACCACTAGTTTCAAGAAAAATGGCAAAGTCAAGGGCAAGGGCAAGAAGGGTAAAACCAAGAAGGATGGCAAAGCAGTTCCTACTCCTGCAAAGAAGCCCAAGCATGGACCCAAGCAAGAAACTGAGTGCTTTCATTGCAAAGGAACTGGTCACTGGAAGCGGAACTGCCCCAAGTACCTGGCTGATAAGAAGGCGACCAACGACAAACAAGGTATATATGATATACATGTTATTGATGTGTACCTTACTGGATCTCGTAGTAGTGCCTGGGTATTTGATACCGGTTCGGTTGCTCACATTTGCAACTCAAAGCAGGAACTACGGAATAAACGAAGGCTGGCAAAGGACAAAGTGACGATGCGCGTGGGAAATGGTTCCAAGGTTGATGTGATCGCCGTCGGCATGCTCTCTCTTCGATTACCATCGGGATTAGTGATGAACCTGAATAGTTGTTATTTAGTGCCTGCGTTAAGCATGAACATTACATCTGGATCTTGTTTATTGCGAGACGGTTACTCATTTAAATCAGAGAATAAAGGTTGTTCTATTTGTATGAGTAATATTTTTTATGGTCATGCACCCAATGTTAGGGGTTTATTCATATTGAATCTTGATAGTAATGACACACATGTTCATAACATTGATGCCAAAAGATGTAGAATTGATAATGATAGTACCACTTTCTTGTGGCACTGCCGTTTAGGTCATATTGGTGTAAAACGCATGAGGAAGCTCCATGCTGATGGACTTTTGGAGTCACTTGATTTTGAATCACTTGAAACATGTGAACCATGCCTCATGGGCAAGATGACTAAAACGGCGTTCTCTGGAACAATGGAACGGGCGAGTGACTTATTGGAAATCATACACACTGATGTGTGCGGTCCAATGAATGTTATAGCGCGTGGTGGATATCGTTATTTTCTCACCTTCACTAATGACTTAAGTAGATATGGGTATATTTACTTAATGAAACACAAGTCTGAAACATTTGAAAAGTTCAAGAAATTTTAGAGTGAAGTTGAGAATCATCATAACAAGAAGATTAAGTTCCTACGATCTGATCGAGGAGGTGAATATCTGAGTTATGAGTTTGGCAGTCACTTAAGACAATGTGGAATTTTTTCACAGTTGACACCGCCTGGAACACCACAGCGTAATGGTGTGTCCGAACGTCGTAATCGAACCTTATTAGATATGGTGCGTTCTATGATGTCTCTTGCTGATTTGCCACTATCGTTTTGGGGTTATGCATTAGAGACAGCTGCATTCACTTTAAATAGGGCACCATCAAAATGCGTTGAGACAACGCCATATGAACTGTGGTTTGGCAAGAAGCCAAAGTTATCGTTTCTTAAAATTTGGGGATGTGATGCTTATGTCAAAAAGCTTCAGCCTGAAAAGCTGGAACCCAAAGCGGAGAAATGCGTCTTCATAGGATACCCGGAAGAGACAGTCGGGTATACCTTCTATCTCAGATCCGAAGGCAAAGTGTTTGTCGCTAAAAACAGAACATTTCTTGAGAAAGAGTTTCTCTCAAAAGAATTGAGTGGGAGGAAAATAGAGCTTGATGAGGTTATTGAACCTTTACTTCAACCAGAAAGTAGCGCAGCGCAGAAAGATGTTTCTGTGGGACCTACGACGGTAGAAGACGAAGTTAATGATGATGATCATAAAGATTCGGATCAAGCACCTATTGAACCTCGTAGGTCGACAAGGTCGCGTACTACCCGTGAGTGGTACGACAACCCTATCTTGGAGGTCATGTTGTTGGACAACAATGAACCTACGACCTATGGAGGAGCATTGATGGGCCCAGATTCCGAGAAACGGTTAGAGGCCATGAAATCTGAGATGGGATCCATGTATGAAAACAAAGTATGGACTTTGGAAGTATTACCTAAAGGGCAAAAGGCCATTCAGAACAAATGGATCTTTAAGAAGAAGACAGACGCGCACGGTAATGTCACCGTCTATAAAGCTCGACTTGTGGCAAAGGGTTTTTCACAAGTTCAAGGAGTTGACTACGATGAGACTTTCTCACCCGTAGCGATGCTTAAGTCTGTCAGAATCATGTTGGCAATAACTGCCTATTTCGACTATGAAATTTGGCAGATGGATGTAAAAACAGCGTTCCTCAACGGTTTCCTTGAGGAAGAGTTGTATATGATGCAACCCGAAGGTTTTGTCGATCCAGAGAATGCTGACAAAGTTTGCAAACTCCAGCGATCCATTTATGGACTGGTGCAAGCATCTCGGAGTTGGAATAAGCGCTTTGATGAGGTGATCAAAGCATTTGAGTTTATACAAGTTTACGGAGAACCTTGTATTTACAAGAAAGTGAGTGGGAGATCTATAGCGTTTCTATTATTATATGTGGATGCCATATTGCTGATTGGAAACAATATAGAAATGCTGGAAAGCGTGAAGGAATATTTTAACAAGAGTTTTTCATTGAAGGACCTAGGAGAAGCTGCTTTCATATTAGGCATTAAGATATATAGAGACAGATCGAGACGCTTAATAGCACTTTCACAGAGCATATACCTTGATAAAGTTTTGAAGAAGTTCAAAATGGAACAGTCCAAGAAGGGGTTCTTGCCTGTATTACAAGGTGTGAAGTTGAGTAAGATTCAATGCCCAGTAACTGCAGAAGATAGAGAAAAGATGAGTGTCATCCCCTATGCTTCAGCCATAGGCTCTATCATATATGCAATGTTGTGCACAAGACCCGATGTCAGCCTTGCCATAAGTATGGCCAGAAGGTTTCAAAGTGATCCTAGAATGGAGCACTGGCAAGCGGTCAAGAATATCCTTAAGTACCTGAAAAGGACTAAGGAAATGTTTCTTGTTTATGGAGGTGATGAAGAGCTCGTCGTAAAGGGTTACGTCGATGCAAGCTTTGACACTGATCCGGACGACTCTAAGTCGCAAACCGGATACGTATTTATTCTTAACGGGGGAGCATTAAGCTGGTGCAGTTCCAAGCAAAGCGTGGTAGCTGACTCTACGTGCGAAGCGGAATACATCGCAGCCTCGGAGGCGGCAAAGGAAGGTGTCTGGATGAAGCAGTTCATGACAGATCTTGGAGTAGTGCCGAGTGCACTGAATCCAATGAACCTGTTTTGTGACAACACTGGTGCCATTGCTGTGGCCAAGGAACCAAGGTTTCACAAGATGACCAGACACATAAACCGACGCTTCAACTCCATCCGCGATTACATCTTGGAGAAAGACATAAATATTTGCAAAGTGCACATGGATCTGAATGTTGCAGACCCGTTGACTAAACCTCTTCCAAGGGCTAAACATGATCAACACCAGAACTGCATGGGTGTTCGATTCATTACAATGTAAATCACATAGTGATGTGAACTAGATTGTTGACTCTAGTGCAAGTGGGAGACAGTTAGAAATATGCCATAGAGGCAATAAATAAAGTGTTTATTATTGTATTTCCTTGTTCATGATAATCATTTATTATCCATGCTATAATTGTATTAATTGGAAACATGGATACATGTGTGGATACATAGACAAACACAATGTCCCTAGTATGCCTCTAGTGAACTAGCTCGTTGATTGAAAGATGGTTAAGGTTTACATGAGATGTCATTTGATAACGGGATCACATCATTAGGAGAATGATGTGATGGACAAGACCCAAACTACAAACTTAGCATATGATCGTGTCAGTTTATTGCTACTGTTTTCTGCATGTCAAGCATATGTTTCTATGACCATGAGATCATGCAACTCACAGATATCGGAGGAGTACCTTGTGTGTATCAAACGTCGCAACGTAACTGGGTGACTATAAAGGTGCTCTATAGGTGTCTCCGAGGGTGTCTGTTGAGTTGTCATGTATCGAGACTGGGATTTGTTACTCCGTGTGACGGAGAGGTATCTCAGGGCCCACTCGGTAATATAACATCACAATGAGCCTTGCAAGCAATGTGACTAATTGTTAGTTGCGGGATCTTGTATTACGGAACGATTAAAGAGACTTGCCGGTAACGAGATTGAACTAGGTATGGAGATACCGACGATCGAATCTCGGGCAAGTAACATACCGAAGAACAAAGGGAGCAACATACGGGATTAACTGAATCCTTGACATAGAGGTTCGACCGATAAAGATCTTCGTAGAATGTGTAGGAACCAATGTGGACATCCAGGTCCCGCCATTGGTTATTGACCGTAGAGGTGTCTCGGTCATGTCTACATAGTTCTCGAACCTGCGGGGTCTGCACACTTAAGGTTTGGTGACGTTTCGGTAGTATAGAGTTATGTATGGTGGTGACCGAAATTTTTTCGGAGTCCCGGATGAGATCCTGGACGTCACGAGGAGCTCTGGAAAGGTCTGTAGGTAAATATTCATATATAGGATGTCCCAGTTTGGTCGCCGAAAAAGTTTCGGGCTCATCGATAGTGTACCGGGAGTGCCGTTAGTGTACCGGGAGACCTCCGGGAAAGGTATTTCGACCCTAGAGGGTCCATGGGCTGTTGGATAATAATAACCAGCCCTTAGTGGGCTGATGGAACAGCCACAAAAGGCCCATGGCGCTAGGAGGAAAAAGGCCTAAAGAAAAAGGTGGAAAAAGGGCCAATAGGGAGCAATCCTAGTCCAACTGGGATTGGAGGAGGAGTAGGATTCCTCCTCCTTTGCTTCGGCCGAAGCCTCCTTGGCTTGGAGGCAAGGCTGCCTCTCCTCCTCCCTCCCTCCTATATATACTAGTGGATTGCTAGGGTTTTGCACAGTTTTTACGGCCACGTGCTACCCATTCCACCGGTGCTCCTCTAGATCGGTTTTCCACAACGCCTAGGCGAAGCCCTGCCGAAATAGCTCCACGACCATCGCCGGAGCACCGTCATGCTGCCGGCGAACTCTTCCTCCTCTCCACTTCTGCTTGGTGGATCAAGACGGTGGAGATCGTCATCAAGCTGCACGTGTGCTGAACGCGGAGGTGTCGTCCATTCGGTACTAGATCGGAAGGACCGTGATCAAGGCCACGGGACGGTTCTTGATTGGATCGCGGAACGGTTCGTGACATGATCGTGAGACGGATCATGACGAGATCGCAGGATGGATCATGATTGGATCACGGGATGCTCGGCGATTTGAATCGCGAAGACGTTCGACTACACCAACCGCGTTTCTTAACGCTTCCCGCTTAGCGATCTACAAGGGTACGTAGATCAACTCCCCCTCTCGTAGATGCTCGTCATCATGGATAGGTTTGCGTGTGCGTAGGAATTTTTTTGTTTCCCATGCAACGTTCCAAAGCAGGAACGGGCTCTCGATTGGTTTTTCGTGGCTCTAGAGGTTTTTGGCGGCGGAATTCCCGATCTAGGTTTCTTTTCTAGGGTTTCTGTATTTATAAGAGTTTGTGGTGGTAGAAACAAATCCAGGGGGTCCACGAGGAAGTCACAAGCCAGGGGGCACACCCTAGGAGGATGGCACGCCCCTGTGGCTTGTGGCTTCCTTGGCCTTCCTCTTCGATGACTCTTCGCTCCAGTATTTTTTATATTTTCCAAAAATATTCTCCGTAAATTTTCAGCTCATTCCGAGGAATTTTATTTCTGCACAAAGACAACACCACGGTAGTTCTGCTAAAAACAGCGTCAGTCCGGGTTAGTTCTAATAAAATCATACCAAAATCATATAGAAGTATTGTAAACATGTCATGAATACTTCATAAATTATAGATACGTTGGAGACGTATTATGAGGCCAGTGGGAGAACGGTGTGACTCGAAGAAATTTGAGAGCCATTAGGGGACGACTCGGCTGGTGATGAGATCATACCGGAGTTTATCAGGGAACCCGTAGTGGAATCAGCACCGGAGCCACGGAGGTCGGAAAGATTGCGCAGAGTGCATGATGAATTTTTGCTGGAAAGCGATGAGTCGGCCACGTATGTGAAAGCGATTGTGAGCCCAAATTCTGGGGCATGGCTCGAGGCCATGAGTGCCAAGTTAAAGTCCATGGATGACAATCAAGTCTGGGACTTGCTTGATCTGCCACCTGGCGTAGTAGCCATTGGTTGTAAATGGTTCTTTAAGAAGAAAACCGATGTGGATAGAAATGTTGAGATCCACAAATCTCGACTTGTCGCTAAAGGTTATGGACAAGTTCAAGGAATTGACTACGACGAGACCTACTCGCCGGTAGCGATGCTAAAGTCGGTGAGGATCATACTAGCTATAGCTGCATATTTTGATTATGAGATATGGCAGATGGATGTCAAAACGACTTTCCTTCATGGAAATTTAAAAGAGGATGTATACATGATACAGTCCAAAGGTTTTGCTGATCCAACTAACGCTCGTAAAATATGCAAGCTCAAGAGATCCATTTATGGATTGAGGCAAGCAGCTTGGAGTTGGAACATTCGTTTTGATGAAGTCATCGTTGACCTTGGTTTCATGAAGAATGAAGAGGACTATTGTTTATACAAGAAGTCTAGTGGGAGCTCGGTAGTATTTTTGATCTTGTATGTGGATGACATACTACTTATCGAAAATGATGTTTCGATGCTGAACTCAGTCAAGGAATAACTGAATGGCAAGTTTTTGATAAAGACCTTGGAGAGGCGGTGTACATTTTAGGCATCAAGATCTATAGATATGGATTGAGGAGGCTGCTCGACTTAAGCCAGAGCACGTACATAGACAAAGTGTTGAAGAGGTTCAACACGAGTGAGGCCAAGAAAGGGTTCTTGCCCATCTCACATGGTGTCAGGCTAAGCAAGACTCAAAGTCCTACGACTTCTGATGAGCGAAATTAGATGAGTAGGATTCCATATTCCTCGGCACTTGGATCCATCATTTATGCCATGCTATGTACACGGCCTGATGTTGCCTATGCAATAAGATTAACAAGCAAATACCAGGCCGACCTAGGTGAGAGTCACTGGGCAGCGGTGAAAACTATCTTGAAGTACCTGAAAAGGACTAAAGAGATGTTCCTAGTTTATGGAGGTGAGAAGGACCTCTGTGTAAAGGGTTACGCTGATGCTAGTTTCAAAACCGACAGGGATGATTGTCGATCGCAAACTGGATTCGTGTATGTAATGAATGGAGGAGCATTCAGCTGGACGAGTTCTAAGCAAGATAGAGTGGCCGACTCCACAACAAAGGCCGAATATATTGCGTCTTGTGAAGCCGCAAAGAAAGGTGTTTGGATTCGAAAGTTCTTGGAAGATGTTGGGGTGTTCCCGTGCTGGTCAAAACCGGTGGACCTTTATTGCGATAATTCAGGTGCCATCGCGTGGGCCAAGGAGTCGAGACAACACCACAAGACCAGGCACATAGGCCGAAAATATCACTTGATACGAAATCTCGTAGAGAAAGGTGAAACCAATTTATGCGAGATTCATATAGATGCAAATGTTGCAGATCCATTGACTAAGCCACTTCCAAAACCCAAGCAAGAGGGGCACGTTAGAGCTATGGGCATTCGATGTCTACTTGATTGACTCTAGTGCAAGTGGGAGACTGTTGGAGATATGCCTTAGAGGCAATCATGTATGATGATATTTCCTATGTGTTTTTGAATAAAGATAGTCCTTGGACATTATCATTGATGTGTATTAACAAGTACTTGACTTGTTTGTGAGGCTATGCATTGTATGATAACTGTCCTAAATGGTCCCTAGTCCAAACGGTTGTGTGGACGCACAACTAATCAGACTAACATATGACACGGTGGATGGTTCGGTCTCACTGACCATGTAGCATTGGATGCTAGCCGGATAATATGGTGTAAGAAAGGTTTGGTCAGATTCGACATAGTCAGATCCGAGTCAAGATAAGGTCTAAGTTGGACAAACCCAACTATGAGACGCAGTGATAGGTCATCCGTGAGTCTCTAGTACAACATATGTTCTATGTCCTAAGACCTGAGTTGGCGCATGTACTCGGGATGGTGACAGACTTGCTTTGGGCTGACCGAACGCTACTCCATGACTGGGTAGTTACAAAGGTAGGTTTCGGGCTTGTCCAGAACCATGCTGCGAGACATGGTCTAGCAAGATGGGATTTGCCCATCCGATCAGGAGAAATATACTCTGGGCCCATCGGGTGATCTGACCTAGATAAGCATGGCCATGCGATGAGGATTATGAGATAATCTGAAGTGTTGGTCGGATTCACCGGAACGAGAAAAAGGTCATGCTGCAACAAGGATGACAATGTCTCCTTGTGCACGACAACATATATCGTGTGGCAAAGGGAATGGAAGTGTGAAGTACAGGTTCACCTAACCAACTTCATCGGACACTTGGAGTCGACACGTTTGCTAGAGGCCGCTACCGACTGGTCGAGTCAGATGTGATCTAAGTCGCAACCAAGTGAACGAGAACCTAAGGGGTCATGCGCTTAAGGGAAGGAAAACGTGGGCTTTAGGATCCGTGCGAGGCCCAAGAGTTGAGCCCTCGTTGGATGCCTATATATAGTGGAGGTGCGGCACACCCATCCGGTTGATCGCTTCAGCACCGCCATTGGGGTTTGCATGTGTTGCAAATAGCCACCTCCACTCGCCATGGACTATGTGATGGGACCTAGCAATTCGCCGTGCGATGTGTTCCTCCTGCAGGCGTGGATACCGTTAGAGGCGGTGCACTTGAGCCCCTCCGGCGAACCTGTACGCGTGATCTGGTGGACCAGCTATTCGAGGGAGACCGGACTAGCTACTCGACGGAGAATGAACGAGGAGGAGACGGACCATGCAGACGCGTTGCCCCACCTCAACTTCCGTTGCACGGCACTACACGTCTAGTGGTAAGGATCTGTGATTCACCTCCATAGCATGTTCTTGGATGTTCTGCGTGTAGGAAATTTTTAATTCGCATGCGATGCACCTATGGTAGAACCCAACACCGCCAGCGCCTCATGAACCGCGAGTGAACTAGATTCTTCGATAATATTCGATCTGTATTAGCTAGTGATGTTATATATATCATAACATTCGAGATGTATTAGTGATAATACTCGAGATGTATTCGAGATTATATTCGATAATATTCAAGACGATTTATTCGAGATTATATTCGATGATGCATATTATATGAGTTATTCGAGATGCATATTATGTACTATGATTCACTTTTTCCTTATTGATTGCATGCATTCTAATTTGAATACTAAATTGTTTTATCTTTCTTCTAGATTAGTTTAATAATAGGTATGGACAATATTGGTAGAGAAGGAGAAGAGGCTCTGTTCGACATCATATGCTCCTTGAGCCTAGAGCATGAACCTGAAGATGACGGCTCGTAATATCTAAACAATTCCGGTGAGGGTTGTATGATATTTGATGAAGAGGAACGAATAGATGAAGGCGACAACGATGTTGACAAAGAAAATGGTCTTCAAATAACAAAGACCGGCGAGGTACATTTATTATATAGGCCATCCGGTGATCATTACATGTCTTAATTGAGTTGTATGTATTAACGAATCGATCTTTCTTCTTTTAGGCCTCCGGATCGAGCAAATCTTCTACAAGCGATGGGGCAGTTCGAGGCCTGGCCAAAAAGTTGGAGTTTGGTGCAAAGTTCAACATCGATTCCATCAAAACATCAAATGGTGAACTGCTTGAACCTAGGAAAAATGCGACCAAGTTCAAGAATCAATAGGGACCAAATTCCGATCTCCGCTCAAGAATGGAAAAAAGCAGCAAAGGGAGATCGAGCAGGAGTTACTTTTCTCGACAAAAGAGCAAAAGAACTACTTTGGGAATCGCTCATGTCACATTTCACCCTACGAGATAATTTGACACATGCAGATCTGAAGAAAGTCAAAAACTATGCTCTTAAAAAGATGGCGATCGCATTCAACACCTTCAAGAAAAATACATTGACCGCGTACATGAAAGCAAAAAATAAGACTCTAGAATTCAAGGGAGCATTGGTGAAGGAAAAAGATCACTATGACGCTTTCGTGAAGTTCAAGGAATCAGAACACACTAAGGAATGATCGAGAAAAAACAAGATTAATACTGCGAAAAAGAAGTGGCTCAATTCTCTGGGGCTAGGTGGCTACCAGGTGGCCCTACCTAAGTGGGATCAATCTGAGCAAGAGATGATTATTGCAGGGGTCACTCCAGTTACATTGAACTGGCTCCCAGGTGCAGGACATGGTTTTATGCGCATGGGGGAAAGTCGGACCCAGACAAAGGGCTGATTAAGGTGAAGGCAAGTCTTAAAGAAGCGATAGACGAAATACCTCTTGCAATATATGAAGCTCGAATGGGGGTGTTCAAGCCCAACAGAGAGAACGACAAGCTTACACATGCCCTGAAGAATCCTGAACACCCGGGAAGAACACGAGGCAAAGGCGTTGTTCCGTGGTTTGAGGGGTTTGCGGATTAGAATGACGACTACAGAAGCCGTGCGAGAAAGAAGAAGCAGGAGGAGCAGAACAAGAAGGAGGAAGAACCCTGCCTTGAAGGCCTAGAATCAAAGCACATGGAGTTGGAACATGCTTTCAGGCGGCAACAGGAGCAGATCGACTCAGTCAGCCAGGAAAAGGCATCTCAGCGGCAGCATGAGCAGATCGATCCAGCATTGGATAGCACCATCCCATCTATGCCAAGAAGAGGTGTGGATTCCGCCCCGGCCGATATCGATGATGCACTGCTAGCTATCTACCATGTGGATGATATCAAAGATAGGACTAACTGTGAGCTACACATGGAAGTGAAGAACTTATCCATGAAGGTGGCGGACGACTTTGCTTCAACAAATCCCCCTGAGGCAACCTTCCATTGCAATCCCATTCCAGCTGGCTATGCTCGCGTCGGGGGTTGACGAATTAATATCAAGATATCACGAGCTACAACTTCACATTCTTGGAGGTGACGCGGAGAGAACACTAGGAGAGGCCATACATCGTATCATTCTACAGAAAAAGGATTGCATCGTCTTTCCAAGGCCACCGACTCCTCCTCCTCCATGTCCGCAGCCACGTCAGTTGACTCCTCATCCTCCAAGTAGGGCACCGCGTCAGCCAACTCCTCCTCCAAGTCCGCCGTGGCGTCAGCCGACTCCTCCTCCAAGTACAGCATGGCGTCAGCCAACTCCTCCTCCTCCAAGTCCGGCACCGCGTTAGCCGACTGCTCCTCCAAGTCCGGCACAGCGTCAGCCGACTCCTCCTCCTCCAAGTCCGACACCGCATCTACTGTCTCCACCGACTTAGCATGCTCCATCACCTAAGCAACAGCGGAAGAGAGAGGCCATAGCTACGATGGCTAGTGATACAACAGGCAAGAAATTCAAATATGTTCCAAGCCTCAAGCCTCTTCTAAAGTTGCCTTACCACCTGACTGAGGAGGAACTCAACATCATAGTGGATTCGCAATTGAAGGCCCATTTTGGACCGAAACCGCCCCCGCCACCAAAGGATAAAGTACCTGAGCATGTCTCACAACACTTTATTGAGATGGCTCGACCGGCCGTCAAGGACTGCGACTATGTGCGGTGTATCAAGAAATCATATGTTGCACAACAAAAGAAGTCGAGCTCGAGCTCAATCCAAGCAGTTGGCAAAAAAGTGGGAAAACTATTCCCTAGTTGGGAGAACAGGAAGTGCAATCGACCCCCCCTGCTCATTGTAAAAACACCTGTAAGTACCGCCGATCGGCTGGTAATAACTGATGATCATGAAAGGAGGGCTAAAGAGGCTCGTGTCACTGTTGAACAACTCCTAGGACTTGAGGAAATCCCCGTGCTTAAAGAGGAGGAAGTAAAATGGCAATATGTCCAGGCAAACCTCTGGTCAAGCCTGACGATGTCAAGCTTCTACCAACAAGAATGTACAATTTGCATATGTGGTACATGCAAGAAACAACAAATACCAATCAAGAGTCCCTCATGGTGAAAGTCAAGAAAAAGCATTACTTCCATAAAAAAGATTTGTGGGTTGAGTATCGAGAGTTGTTTTAGTTATTCAATCAAGATGCACTCAAAAAATCTATTGTCAGTTGCTATTGTCTGTAAGTGATTTCTTTCTGTAATTTAAGTCTTTAGCTAGCTGTGTTCTCGTTCATTACCTGTAATTATCCTTATTTTATTCTTTTCTATGGTATTATACAGAATGAAGATGTATGAAATGAAAAAAGCTGGATGCTATGGCATTGGGTTCATTGACCCAAATACGATTAATCAAAAGATATGGACAACTGAATGGTCGAGAAAAGACACGGGCAGATTCCTGCTAGAGTTTTCGAAGCGGCTAAACATCCAACCAGAAATACTACTTCCTTACAACTTCGGGTGAGTGTTACTATATCTTGTACTACAAATTCTATTTTTTGCTTACTAGATGTTAATAAGTGTAGTTGATGAGTTATGCATATGCCCGCTTAATTATACAAAACATGTGCGCATGAGGTTACCACTGGATCTTGTTAATCATTAAAGTTGACAAGGGAAAAGTTAAAGTACTAGACTCACTGTATAAGAATCCATCCGAATACGCAACCGTGAGGGGGATGGTCGACAGGTAATTTCAACCATTATCGCACTATGTCGGCCTCTTTACTTCATTTCCTAATATCAACTAGTTAATAACTCTTTTATTCATTTTCTTTGCCGGCGGTCAGGGCTTGGGCCAAGTTCATCAAACTGGTCCCACACGACTGGGCACAAAAGTTGACATCGTTGCGACCCAAGGTAATTAAGTAGTACTAGCTAGCTACGTCCGTGCATCTCTTTAATTCTAGTTTTAATACCATTATCATGCTTAATTAATTATTACCTGATTGAATTTTATTCTCGTAAAGTGCATGAGGCACGAGAAGGGATATAGTTTATGCGCATACTATGTTTGCGAGAACATTCACATGATCACGTCTAAAAGGAGCAGAGATGAAAGAAATCTTTGGGTATGTTTGCCAGAACACTATCCATAATATTTTTATCATGATCTAGCTAATATATATACACACAACTAATATATTCATCTTGATCTCCTTCTTATATCTGACGGAGATGTAGGGTCAGCTCCTACCAACGACTCGTGTACGAGCAATTCAAAAGGAAATAGCTGGATTTCTGCTCAACCAGGTCATAGATCCCAAAGGAGAATACCATTACAAGAAGCATGTGTAATGATCCGCAAATCGTAGGAAAAATTATATATACCAAATTATATATATGTGTGTGTGTGTGTGTGAATGGTTGTCGTACGAGAAATTCGATAATATATATATATATATGATCGGTTCTTAGAGAAATTCTATTTATATATATGCACAACGTGTACATTATGTAGTAACGTAATATATGTTTGAAATGAAAAATAATTAAATGGAAAACACAAAAGGAAAAGGAAAAATAAACCATGATTAATTCGTAAACCCCTAAAGTTTTAAAAGGAAAAATAAACCAAAATTAAAAGAACTAAATACTTTTAGTCCCAGTTGGTGTTACCAACCGGGACTAAAGGTCCCCCAGCCCTCGACGCCGGCAGGTGCCATGTGGTGGGCCTTTAGTGGTGGGCTGCGTTGAACCGGGACTAAAGGGAGGACTTTGCTCCCCACCCTTTGGTGTCGGTTGGAGAACCGGCACTAAAGGCCCTTATGAACCGGTACTATATGCTGATTCTACACTACTGGTAGTGTCGAGTGCACTGAACCCAACGACTCTATTGTGTGACAACACTGGTGTCATTGCTCTAGCCAAGGAACCAACATTTCACAAGAGGACCAGACACATAAAGAGATGCTTCAATTCCATCCATGATTACATCCAGGAGGAGGACATAAATATTTGCAAAGTGCACACACATCTAGATGCCCTAGACCCGTTGACTAAACCTCTTCCAGGGGCCAAACATGATCAACACAAGAACTGTATGGTTGTTAGATTCATTACAATGTAAATCACATAGTGATGTGAGCTATATTATTTACTCTAGTGCAAGTGGGAGACTGTTGGAAATATGCCCTAGAGGCAATAATAAAGTGATTATTATTATATTTCCTTGCTCATGATAATCGTTTATTATCCATTCGATAATTGAATTGATTGGATACACAATTACATGTGTGGATACATAGACAACAATGTGTCCCTAGTATGCCTCTACTAGACTAGCTCGTTGATCAAACATGGTCAAGGTTTCCTAGCCATAGACATGAGATGTCACTTGATAAGGGATCACATCATTAGGAGAATGATGTGATGGACGAGACCCAAACTATGAACGTAGCATATGATCCTATCAGTTTATTGCTATAGTTTTATGCATGTCAAGTATTTGTTCCTATGACCACGAGATCATGCAACTCACTAACACCGGAGGAATACCTTGTGTGTGTCAAACGTCGCAACGTAACTGGTTGACTATAAAGATGCTCTACAGGTATCTACGAGGGTGTTTGTTGAGTGCGCATGGATCAAGACTAGGATTTGTTACTCCGTGTGACTGAGAGGTATCTCAGGGCCCACTCGATAATATAACATCACAATAAGCCTTGTAAGAAAAGTGACTAAAGAGTTAGCCACGGGATCTTGTATTACAGAACAAGTAAAAAGATTTGCCGATAACAAGATTGAACTAGGTGTAGAGATACCAACGATCGAATCTCGGGCAAGTAACGTACGAAGAACAAAGGGAACAACATACGGGATTAATTGAATTCTTGACATAGAGGTTCAACCGATAAAGATCTTAGTAGAATATGTAGGAACCAATATGGGCATCCAGGTCCTGCTATTGGTTATTGAACGTAGAGGTGTCTCGGTCATGTCTACATAGTTCTCGACCCCACAGGGTCTGCACACTTAACGTTCGATGATGTTTTGGTAGTATTGAGTTATGTATGTTGGTGACTGAAGGTTCTTCGGAGTCCCGGATGAGATCTGGGACGTCATAAGGAGCTCCGGAATGGTTCGGAGGTAAAGATTGGTATATAGGTAGTCCCATTTTGGTCACCGGAAAACTTTCGAGTATTTCTGGTAGTGTACCGAGGGTGCCGAGAGGGTTTCGGGGGGGTATCGGGAGGGGCCACCCACACTAAGGGGCACATGGGCCTTAGGGGTGGCACACCAGCCCTTAGTGGGTTGGGCAAGCCAACCCATAAGGGCGCATGCGAAGAGGAGGCAAGAGGGCAAGTGAGTAGTCCTTTGAGGACTCCACCTCCCTTGTGGGAGGAGGAATCCGAGTGGGGGGAGGACTCCTCCCTAGTTCGGCCAGCCCCTCCCCTTCCTCCTATATATATACTGGAGGGGAGAGAGGGCAGCCGCACCCCAAGCCAGGGTGCAACCCTCTCTACCCTCACTAGATCGTCCCCTCTAGTTTTCGGTGATGCTTAGGCAAAGCCCTGCCGGAATAGCACCACCACCACCGTCACTGTGTCGTCGCGCTACCTGAGTTTCCATATACATCTCCGCTCCCTCTTGCTGGATCAAGAAGGCAGTGATCATCATCGAGCTGTATGTGTGCTGAACGCGGAGGTGTCGTCCGTTCGGCGCTAGATCGGGAGGGACCGTGGTCGGATCGCGGGATGGCTAACGATTTGGATCGCGAAGACGTTCAACTAAATCTACCGCGTTTCTTAACACATCCCGCATAGTGATCTACAAGGGTTTGTAGGTCCACTCTCCCTATCATAGATGCTCATCACCATGGATAGATCTTGCGTGTGCGTAGGAATTTTTTTGTTTCCCATGCAACGTTCCCCAACATCTTTGAGTGGAAGCATGTGGAAGAAAGACTTGAGAAACATCTAGCCATCTAGAAGGCCAAACTCTTGTCGTATGGGGGATGTTTGATTCTAACCAATTCTGTCCTCAGCAACATGGTTTTATACATGTTGTCATTCTTTCACTTATCGAAAGGGGTTCTTCAGCGTCTTGATTATTTGAGATCCATATTTTTTTGGCAGTGTGATAATGAATCCAAGAAATATCGGCTGGCTAGATGGAGTGTATTATGCCGGCCTAAAAGTCAAGGGGGCCTTGGAATCCAAGATCTTGAGATTAAAAACATCGCTCTTCTGAGTAAAATGGCTACACAAACTACTCACAGAGAATGGAGTGTGGGAAGAATCATTCGTAACAAATACGTGGGGTCCAAAGCCATTTCTCAAGTTCTTTGGAACCAGGTGATTCACATATTTGAAGTGGCTTGATGTAGGCCACAGAATTCTTTTTCCACTTCGGTACTTTCTTGGTTAGGGATGGTTCTCAGGTATGATTTTGGGAAGACACCTGGCTGGGGGGCACTCCACTTATGGTGCAATACCCTAGCTTGTATAGGACCATCAGACATAAATTCGTCATGATCAAACAAGTATTGGGACAAGAAAACCCTGTCATTTCTTTCTGTAGGGACCTTTTTGGGCCTCACCTGGTAGCATGGAATGAGTTACTCATTCGTCTAGAGACCATTCAGTTGTCAGGCGAACCTGATAAGTTCTGATGGAATTTGCATCAGCATGGTAGCTTTTCAGTAAAATCCTTGTATGATGCATTGATTCACACTGATGTTTCAGTTGACAACAAAAAATTGTGGACGCTAAAAATTCCTCTAAGAGTGAAGATATTCCTCAGGTTTCCTAACAGAGGGGTCATCTTATCTAGAGATAACCTGGCACGATGCAATTGGCAAGGTAGGAATACATGTGTCTTTGGCCAACATGATGAGTCTATTAAACACTTATTCTTTGATTGTAAGTTCGCTCGTGCATCCTGGGCCATATTTCAACTAGCTTCAAATCTATATCCCCCACATAGTGTGCGTAACATGTTCGACAATTAGTTACGGGTGAACAATTTTTTTGCACATCTACTCGTGGGGGCGACTGCTTTATGTTGGGCATCGTGGCTTACCATGAATGATATTGTTTTTAACAATAAATGTGTTTTATCTCCTATGTAGGATATTCATGCGTGTACACGATGGCTCCATACGTGGTCCATCCTGCAGAGTCTGGAGGATAGAGATCCTTTTATGATGGCATCCACACAGGTGGAGCATACGGCCAGGGAGGTTTTCTCCCAACATTGATGGTGGAGTAATCTCCGAATAGGATGAGTCCCACCCTACACTAGTGGAAAAAAACCATTTGTCCCGGTTCGTAAGGCCCATTTATCCCGGTTCTGGAACCGGGACTAAAGGGTCGGGACTAAAGCCCACGACCTTTAGTCCCGGTTCGCTTACGAATCGGGACAGATGGGACTACATGTGGCCGCTTCGCCGAGCCCAGGCAGGAGGGCCTTTGGTCCCGGTTGGTAACACCAACCGGGACCAAAGAGCGTCCACGCGTCAGCAGCTGAGGGGCTGTTTTTTTAAAAGAGAGGGGGGTTTGAGGGTTTTGGAGGGTTAATTTAGGGGTTTTATATATTTTGTTAGATAGCTAATAAAGAGAAGTGATCTCTCTTATCTCCGTGCTTGGTCACGACGCTACGTACTATACTTATAGATAGAACATATGACACAATTTAATCATCATTTTCGTCAATGAGACATCATATCACAAGTTGGTCACTAGTCATAATCACAACTCCTCCTCCTCCTCATCATCATCATCAACTCTAACACATCGTAGCACATAATAAAACATTGTACCTAGGACCTACGTACTTCTATCTCGTAGGACCAATTCTACCCTCTCTTAGGTACAATATCATAAAATAAGATAGGACCTGACTCTCCATTATGGAGAACGGAGATCATCCTGTCTCCCAGTCTTGGCCTACGTACAATGTTGCTTCCAAGTATCTCTCTACGATTGAGCATACATTTTTTCCAATCTTTGATTGTCATGGCAACATCGGTTTTAGAAATCCGGTACGGACAGGAGTGATGCGTAGGCTGACCTGGCCGTGGTGGCCCTAAGCTCATAACAACAACGCGACCTCTCGGAAACATCAGATGAGGCACACAATCCTCCAGAATTTTCTGTTGAAAAACATAGTAATAATTTTGTAGTTAGCAATGTAGTTTAGTTTTAGAAGAATTTATGCAAAAGATGCACGGATGTCGTAATAATAGAATTAAAATCTTACCATGCAATCTCCATGGATGTTACCGTAGTTCACCACGTGCACTAGTGGCACATATTGACCATCATGTGCAGGAGTTTCATAATAGCTATTGTAATTCTCAAGATGACTAAGAAATGCGGTAAGATGATCTTTCTCCTTATAAGTTAATTCTGCTTCATCATTGTAGTAGTAGGTTCTGTCTACCATCTTCCGTACATTTTCTGAAGAATGAAAATAAGATGTCAATGCAAATAAGTTGTCAAATAGTTTTAAATAAACAATATAAATTACTTAATAAATATGGTTGAGAAACTCACATAATGGTAGAACTGGAGGCGTCTGCACATCGACCCAGATGTCGATATTACCTTCTATTTCATCTTCCGAACGAATATCAAAGGTGAGAAGCATATTAGGCTCAAATGCATAAGCCTTGCATACTGCTTGCCAATTTTTGCATTCAAAATAGCAATAGGTGTCTGCATGGTACAATTTTACCGCAAAAGTAAAATCATGCTCGGTCCTCAAGTGAACTCTCTTTACCTCCATATCTTTTTTAGTATTGAAACCAATCTTATCCAAGACAGCAATTCCTGCATGGCAGGGGATACGCTAGTAGAACAGTAAAAAATAAAGTTAATTATAAGTTGAAGCAAAAGAGGCAGAAGTCATGCTTAATCACGAAAAAAGAATTGTCATTGTGACTTACTGTATCCACTTCGAAGTTCTCATCCAGCATGATGCTGAAGTGCCTACCATCAACTAGGAAAGTCTTGTCACACAGGCCGCACTTGTCTTTGCCGTATTCGCACATACCGAATTCACTTTCGTCGTCAGACATTTCCTATGTTCATAGTTGAAACA
Organism: Hordeum marinum; assembly: GCA_022496015.1. Lineage (NCBI taxonomy): Eukaryota > Viridiplantae > Streptophyta > Magnoliopsida > Poales > Poaceae > Hordeum > Hordeum marinum. The sequence continues at coordinate 241,827,727 of CM039672.1, read as the reverse complement.
TTTAAAATCGATCGAAGGAAACTACGAGAAAATTGATCAACACACAGATCACTATTACTCAATATGCAACAGGTTGACTTTAGGTCTGTCGAGTCTTTCCTTCCTAAACTCTCATCTCACGTATATGGTGGGCACTCTTTCTGATATTGCACGGTCGGTGATGGTGGCTCCTCCATTCGTCCCCGAGTGCATTGCACCAAAATGTCTAGCACACAGGAACGAAGGAGAAGAGACTCCCACGACAACAGTCGGGATTCTTCCTCTCTCATATTTATATATGGTGGACACTCTCCCTTAGTGAAGGACACACAAGTAGCCGAAATAGATCTAAAGTCAACCCATTCCATATATCGAGCAATGACATAGAAAAAATTCCATATGTTTTGCCGGAATGACTTGCAAATCACAAAAAAAATTATAATGAACTCGAATATAATATCACTAATACATCATCCCAAATAATCCAGTTCAAGAATTACGGCACGCTTTGGATCTTAATTAATGCGTGTGTGTGACCTTTGGTCCGTCGAGGCTTTCCTTAAATAACTCTCATATCTCATGGTGTGTTGGTGCGCACTCTCTCATATTGATACGGTGGTGTATATATGTTGGTGGACACTCTCTCATAGTAATAGTTCGACCGCCGGTGATGGATGCCTCCCCTCTTCTCTTCTTGTGCAATATAGCGACGAGTATATCACAAAGAAGAGAAGAAAGAGGAAGCGCCCCCACGACAACAGTCGGGATTCCTCCATCAAGAACACACATGAAAGTCACACAAGGAGCAACGACAGACCGAAAGTCACACATGCATTATACCGACAAAATATCAATAATACATTAATATTTATAATGACCTCGAATATAATATCACTAATACATCATCCCGAATAATCCAGTTCAAGAATTACGGCATGCTTTGGATCTTAATTAATGCGTGTGTGACATTCGGTTCGTCGAGGCTTTCCTTAAATAACTCTCATATCTCATGGTGTGTTGGTGCACACTCTCTCACATTGCTACGGTGGTGTATATATGTTGGTGAACACTCTCTCACAGTAGTAGTTCGACCGCCGGTGATGGATGCCCCTCCTCTTCTCTTCTCGCGCATTATACCAACGAATATATCGCAAAGAAGAGAAGAAAGAAGAGGCGCCCCCACGACAACAGTCGGGATTCCATCATCAAGAACACACATGAAAGTTATTTAAGGAAAGCCTCGACGGACCGAAAGTCACACACGCATTGTACCGATAAAATATCACTAATACATTAATATTTATAATGACCTCGAATATAATGTCACTAATACATCATCCCGAATAATGCAGTTAATGTATCATCAAATATTAACTAATACCGATCGAATATCCTAGAATCCAAAATGGAGAACGGTGAACTCGGTTCACTAGCGGCCTCTGAGTCGCCGGCGGTGGACACCCAAAGATAAGGAACCATCACGGGATAATAACTCAAGTGAGATCCCTAAAGGATCTGCCAGGTTTTATCAAACCGGACGTTCAACGCCGCCATGTAGTGACGGACGTGCTCGTCCTCCTCCCTGACACGGTGACGTAACACCTCCGCGGGTGTCGACTCCTTCCGCACCGGAAGTGGCCCGCATGACCGCCACCACAGAAGGTCCTGGTCGACGATGATACATGCATTCCTCACCAACCTCCGAGCCCGAGAAGGTAGCACCTCCCAGTGCCAGCCCGGCAGAGCCCAGTTCCGGACATGGCGCCTATCAAGAAGGCTCTCGTGGACTACTCGACGACGAGGATGCGGGCCGGGCATCGTCGACTAATTTTTCATAAAACCCAAAATCAACATACACATACTAATATAACATAAACATACTAATCTACTTTCAAAAAAAACATAAACATACTAATCTAACATACACATACTAATGTAGCTAACATAAGCATACTAAAAAAAGCATAAACATACTAATCTAACATACACATACTAATCTAGCTAACATAAACATACTAATCTAACATGCATACACATACTGAAAAAGCATAAAAATCAACATATATTTAAAAAAATTGCAACGAGATGCCGCGGCGGCGGCTCACAGCGGGGGCGGCGACGGGGGTGGGGCGGCGACGGCGACGGGGCAGCGACGGGGCGGCGACGGGGGCGGCGGCAGAGGCGATGGGGGCGGCGGGGGAGGCGATAGGGGCGGCGACTGAGAGGCGGGAGAGGCGACGGGGGTGGCAGGGGAGGCGACGGGGCGGCGACGGAGGCGGTGGTGGAGGCGACGGGGAGGCGATGGGGGAGGCGATGGGGAGGCAACGGGACGGTGACGGGGGCGACGACAGGGACGGGAAAGGCGACGGCGGGCTCGGGGCGGCGACGAGAGCGAAGTGGAATGAAAACTACGAATTTTGCTAAGTGCTTGTCATATAGAAGGAGCATTGGTCCCGGTTGGTGGCCCCAACCGAGACCAATGCCCCCCTTTAGTCCCGGTTTGTCGCACCAATCGGGACAAAAGCCCTATTTTCCGCCGCCCAAAGGGTGGGAAACAGGGACCTTTCGTCCCGCTTGGTGCCACCAACCGGGACCAAAGCCCTATTTTCAGCATCCCAAAGGGCGGGAAACAGGCCCTTTGGTCCCGGTTGGTGGCACAAACCGGGACGAAAGGGTGGCATTGGTCCCGGTTGGGGCCACCAACCGGGACCAATGGCCTTGCACAGCGGTGTGGTGGGAGTTTAGTCCCATCTCGCCAAGCAAAGGTTGCCCGAACCTGCTTATAAGCCCCGCCGCGGCTATTACGTTGAGCTCCTCTGATAGTGATGATAGATGCGTTTATACTGAAATTCGGCCTAAATTCAAAATGGTACTTAGGCGCCTAACTAGAACTTTGAATTTAGGTTGAATTTCAGTGTAAGCACATCTATTTTCACTTTTGCTATTTTTATGTTATTTCTTTGCATATTAAAAGTTGTTAACGAAAAACAATTTATGAATATTTTTTTTGCTATTAATTTTTTTAACAAAAATAACTTTGATAGTTTTAGTTGCATGAATTGTATACAATATCAAGTTTCTTTCGAAGTATCGTGTACAAAACGAACAGTCTCTTTCGAAGTATCGGGGTTTCGGACGGAAACTCATCGGTTACAAAAGGCATTTCATTTTCTTGAACTTATTTGAACTCCAGGCTTTTTGTCTGTTCAAAATGCACCATTCAAAGCCACATCATCAATTTTTAACCCTTTCTGACTTTATTTGATATTTTTCATGCATTTACTGATTTTTTGAGCTAAATGACCCTGAATTGAAAGGCATTTCAAATAAAGTCGGAAAAGGTTGAAAGTTGGCATGATATCATCATTTCACCCACATAGCATGTGCTAAAAAGTTGAGAAGGTTACAGCAAAAGTAGGATACACTTCGCGTACAAAACGGACAATCTCTTTCGAAGTATCGGGGTTTCGGACGGAAGCTCGTCTGTTACAAAAGGCATTTCATTTTCTTGAACTTATTTGACTCCAGGCTTTTTGTGTCTTCAAAATGCACCATTCAAAGCCACATCATCAATTTTCAACCCTTTCTGACTTCATTTGATATTTTTCATGCATTTACTGTTTTTTTAGCTAAATGACCATGAAATTGACAAGCACTTCAAATGAAGTCTGAAAAGGTTGAAAGTTGGCATGGTATCATCATTTCACCCACATAGCATGTGTTAAAAAGTTGAGAGGGTTACGGCAAAAGCAGGATGCACTTCGCGTACAAAACGGACAGACTCTTTCGAAGTATCGGGGTTTCGGACGGAAACTCGTCGGTTAGAAAAGGCATTTCATTTTCTTGAACTTATTTGAACTCCAGGCTTTCTGTGTGTTCAAAATGCACCATTCAAAGCCAGATCATCAATTTTCAACCCTTTCTGACATCATTTGATATTTTTCATGCATTTACTGATTTTTTTTGAGCTAAATGACCCTAAAATTGAAAAGCACTTCAAATGAAGTCTGAAAAGGTTGAAAGTTGGCATGGTATCATCATTTCACCCACATAGCATGTGCTAAAAACTTGAGAGGGTTACGGAAAAAGCAAGATGCACTTCGCGTACAAAACGGACAGTCTCTTTCGAAGTATCGGGTTTCGAACGAAAACTCATCGGTTGCAAAAGACATTTCATTTTGTTGAACTTATTTGAACTCCAGGCTTTTTTTGTGTTCAAAATGCACCATTCAAAGCCACATCATCAATTTTCAACCCTTTCCGACTTCATTTGATATTTTTCATGCACTTACTGGTTTTTTGAGCTAAATGACCCTGAAATTGAAAAGCACTTCAAATGAAGTCTGAAAAGGTTGAAAGTTGGCATGGTATCATAATTTCACTCACATAGCATGTGCTAAAAAGTTGAGAGGGTTACGGCAAAAGCAGGATACACTTCTTGTACAAAATGAACAGTCTCTTTCGAAGTATCGGGGTTTCGCACGGATACTCATCGGTTACAAAAGACATTTCATTTTCTTGAACTTATTTGAACTCTAGGATTTTTGTTTGTTCAAAATGCACCATTCAAAGCCACATCATCAATTTTCAACATATTCTGACTTCATTTGATATTTTTCATGCATTTACTGATTTTTTTACCTAAATGACCCTGAAATTGAAAAGCGGTTCAAATAAAGTCTGGAAAGGTTGAAAGTTGGCATGGTGTGTGCGTGCTTGTTGCCAACGATGACAACCCACTTTTTTGTTGCATATTGTTCTCGGCCACAATCAGAATTTAAAAAAAAATCTAAAAAGCAGTACAAATATATAATAGCTAGAGAGATATGTAATAATAAAAGTTCAGATATCCATTACAGAAAGTACTCGTCCAAGCGAACACTACTAACTAGTCTGAATCAGAAGAATATCCGCCCCATGGTGGTGGTGGTGCGAGGTGACGCTGCCCATAGTTCACAGTTCGAATTTTGCGGTACAACTCATATGCAATGTATGCATCTTTTGCTGCATACTCAATGTTGATAGGCTGAAGTGGGTTCCTCTCCCACTCTTTGTGCTGCGCCCGGGGGAATTTGGTCTTCATATCTCCATAATAGTCGTCGATCAAGGCGATTGCCCTAGAAGCCATCGAAGTCCTCTTATACTGAAGCCTGAATATGTCTTCTATATCAATAAGGCAGCCAGCTGGTATGACAATACCGAAGCTGCGCCTCATCTTCAGCTTGTCATTACTTACATCAACGCTAGCAAAATATATGCCGCTGCGTAGGAAGTCCATGAGTGCTGGGCAGTGCTTCTCACTACTGTAACATCAACAAATTAAAATCGAATAAATGTTAAATACTGCTGCAACAAGTATATTTCGGCAGAATTATAATATGCAACTATATAAAGGAAAATTATTTCGCTGTAACAAAAGAGGAAGACGCAGAGTTTTTGCTCCCGGGCTCATTTGAGCCCGGTGAACAGTAATATCATAAAAAAATCAAAAATTATTTCTCTACAACTTAAGAGAAATTGATCTTTGCCATAGGATTCAAAATAGAACATATATATTGCTATATCCTATATATATGTAATTTTCATATCCTATGAATTGATGAAGAAACCCTAAATTAACTATATGACATATATGTTCTCCCACGTTTTGCAACAAGGAAAATTGTTATTCACTACAAACTTAAAAGAAATATTGATCTTTCCCATAGGATTCAAAATGGAACATATTTCTATCCTATGCAATTTTCATAATAATCTATAAATTATTAATTGATCAAAGAAAACCCTCAAAACTCACCTTGTCCATTGGAAGATCATGACATGTTTCTTGAAACATAGCTGGATGACGGCAACATCTTCTTGCTTGACCGTGTACTCGAGATCAAGCCCTATGAACTTGTCTTTCTCATCCGCCACTTCAAGCCATTTCTGCAAAAGGGAAAGAAAACGCGGCACCATGCCGCTGTCGTTCGTGTAGACGACATCGAGATTGGCCGTGCCATGTGCGAGCACCTCCCCGTAGCGAGTGACTGGATTCATGTTAGAAGATATGCGGAAGAAGAGAGGAGAATGGAGGAGAAGAAGAGAGGAGAAGAAGAGAAATGGGCGAAGTTACTGTAGCCCTCGCCGAGGAACATTTGCCTCTTTCTCGAAGCGCGAAACGTCATGGGATGCGAACCGTTCGAACCTTTAGTCCTGGTTTGGGCCACCAACCGGGACTAAAGGGGCTCGCACATGGCGAACGGTTACCTCCTTTGGTCCCGGTTCCAGCAACGAACCGGGACCAATGGTTGTGGGACAGGAGCGAGGCACATTGGTCCCGGTTCGTGTCTGTAACCGGGACCAAAGGTGTCCTACAAACCGGGACCAATGCCCCACGTGGCCCGCCCGGCCCCCTGGCGTCACGAACCGGGACTGTTGCACCCATTGGTGTCGGTTCGTGACTGAACCGGGACTAATGGCATGACCCGACCCGAACCGGTGCCCTATTTTCTACTAGTGCTAGGCTGGTCTGATTTACTATTCTTGTAAAACCATACTTATTTTTAGGCTTGTTGAACTTGTTGACGGTGTGCATCGTGCTATGCAGAGGCCAGGCATTCTTTTAATGCGGTTGTATCATCTCGATATATCAGTTAAATGAAATGTTCTTTATCGAAATCATTTCATCGAGGCAAATCTTAAATAATCATCGAGTTCTCGTGTGATTTGATGATGACTTTCTCGTCATCATTCCCTAGTTTAGTAGTTCATATGCAAGGAAAAATGATCATTTTTTTGATCTAATGAATATGCAGTACATCATCGGTATTGTTGCAAGACTACTCGTAAAGTGTCATCTTTCGGATCAAAACACCCATTATTTCTTGGAGGTGGGGGCACGCATGGAATAGAAAATATTCCAATTTGGACCATTTGCATCTTTGTATCTTTAAGAATCGTGTTTTTTGGTTCCATCTAAAACAGTATACAAATTCCTCGGCAATCCACTAACATCTTGGCACCAACCTGTTACAATTCCTGTTGTTTCCTCTTGTTTCACATAAAATCCTAAGCTTCTAGATGGACCGATTCAGCATCGGTGCTATTGCTGTCACCTTTTAACTTCATGCCTGAATCAAGCCTTTCGTTTACACGTTCGTCATCAACGGGGTATCGGCCCCTAGGGCGTAGGCGCACTGTAGCATTGTACAAGCATCTTAGATAAATGCCCAATTAATTTGACCATTCAGGTAGGAAAGGAACGGTGGGTCGGCGCCGAGCGGCTCGTTTCCCCGTCCACGGTGAGCCCGACGATCAAAGTCAGAGACAGAGCCAGAGCTAGGCAGCCACCGGCCGAGTGCTATTACTGTGCCTGAGAGGCGTCCCTCCATCGGAGCTACTATTACTGGCTAGCTAGCGCACACGGCGCTAGCTGTCGGAAAAAGACAGCAAGTACGTGCTTCTGTGCCAATGAACAACTACAAACATGCTGCGTGCGAGCTACAGCGTCATCGTCGACGACGACGGCGGAAAGAAATTGAGCTCGATCAGGCGACGGCGACGACTCGTCAACTCTAGTACTTTTCTGATGGGTTTCTGCAGAGCCCTGGCAACCAGGTCGATCGACCAAGTTGGCGGTGAAGAGCTACCGGCCGGCCATGGGAATCGATCGGCCGGAGGGACCCAACGGGAAGTCGATGGAGCAAAGGACTATCTGGTATGGTTGTTGTCGCCCTGGTACGCCCCGGCCGGCTTGCTTCCTGATGGCCACCACATGTTTGCTGGGTGGGGTAAAGCGTCGGTGTGCGAAACATGCAAATTCCACGAGAGTTTTGTAGGGAAACGAAGCAAATTTGCCATAGTGTCCGGCTAGATTTTTCGTAAAAGGTCCCGAATAGGAGAAACCGACCAGGTGTTTTCCTGTCTACTACTCGGGGCATCTCCAACCCGCACCTCTAACAGCAAGGTTAATAATACAGCCAACAATCGGCAACAATCGGCTATAAGGAGTCGTCATGTCATATAGAGCCAACCTAATAGCCGGCATATACAATAGTAATGTTTAAATATGTACTATTTTATTTGTAGTTGGCCCACCTTACAACCTCACAAAGTGTCTTGGGTCACTTGCTGTAGCTGGCTACTCATCAAGAGCCCACTTCTCTTCTCTCTCCTCCAAATAAGTAAGGATATAATATTTTATTTGTTATAGCCTGGTTATGTCATCTTATTGTACTTGCTCTAAAATAGACACACTTCGTTCGCACATACGTCCACATATAGTGATACAGAAACCAATTATTCAACGCTTGCCACAAACCTCGGCCTGCAATTCAAAATAATTCAGACATAATTTATGCAAACACAACGTAGTTCATTCCAATTGGTATAAGCACATACATAATTTGTACACACCGGACGATATTCTTCACTCAACTAAAAACTAAAAAAACATACACTAACTTGTAGCCGATGCTGGCCACATCATCGTCATCGTCGTCAGACTGGTCCCTCTAGTGGCGGATGGCTGTGGCAGCCTTGCCCGACCGCTGCCTAATGCTCCCGGAATAGCCACTTCGCTTCCTCTTGCACCGTGCGGAGAAGCTCCGTGTACAACACTGACCCAGGCTGGCGAGACTTGCCCTTGGCACGGTCAGCTGCAGTGATGTCAATCTCATTGAGAGACCACTCCTCATTAACTCTTGTGAGCTTCCTGCCGCGGCGTTGTAGTCGCCGCGCGACCGTTTCCGCGATGGTCAACAATTGGTGGTGGACCCAGGCCTCTACAAGGATAGGCTCCACACAGACCCAGCCCGGCGCCTTGTTGGTGCTTCTACTGCGTAGCCTCCCTGGACGTCCTCTCTTCGTGGCAGCGATGTTTTGCGAAGATGAGGAGTCACGACCACCTCACAGAGCTAGTGGAGGAGGCATTTGTGCTTTTTCACGATCATCAGTAGCACCTCCCCTCCTCCTTAACAACCTTGTTGCGTAAGACGTTGCACGATGGCCACACCAGTTGGTCGATGTGGTTGTACCTGCTATGCGGCAGCGACCCTGGCTCCTCCTTCACATGTCATCGATTTGGACACCGAGATTGCTCGCGGGGAGGGGTGGGACATTAGTTCTTCCTCCACGCTACGAAGAGAGGTCGACTCTCCTTCACGTGGTAGCATGACTGTGACATCAACTCCTCCTTTGAAGAGGTTTGTTGGAAGTGAGAGCGGCGCCAAACCATGGTACCATAACGACTATTGATCATGATGTCCATTTACCACTTGTACTCCTCGTTCGTCGTTACCTCTTTCGCCAAGATGCATTGGTGATGCCAAGGTGGAAGCTCCTCCTCATTGCTGGAGGATATCATCATCTCCTCCGAGGAGGCTGCTGTGACGGAGGTTAAGGGTCCTAGATAGCTACGGTGGTAGTGCAAAGATCCAAATCCAAAGGGAGATCCTGTCGGCGCAAAGAACCATGACTTGGACATGGTGCGGTGTGGTGTGGATGGCGCTAGAGTGAAGTTGGTTGATGGCGCTAGAGTGAAGTTGGTTGACGAGGATGTGAGTGGCAAGGAGTGGTGTGGTGTGGACGGCACCGGGGCCGGGCTTATATAGGCGTGGTCAGGCAAAGTGATGGGTAGGCGTGTTCAATGTGGTGCACCGACCGGAATAGGGTTCTTAGTCGCCATGTCGACATTCAAGGGGTGTTGCCTGCTCGTTCGGTTGAGTTGCTCTGACCAGCATCAATGTAGTGGGGTCACGTCAGCTCTGGACCAGCACTAACCTGCTAGAATGCGAAGCAACCGTTTCATGTGGTGAGTTTTTTTTTTGCGTGGAGTGGTTCTCGGGTGCGACTAGGCCGTTAGACGCATATGTGGTGGCGGATAGTATGCATGCAAAGCTCCTTGGTTTCTGCCCGATTTGATGGATTTCGGTCAACCTGACTGGTCCGTGGACCAGTATACCGTGTTGGATGCAAACTGCGTCCGGAGTCATTTGTGCGGACGTCACAGGCACTTTGAGGGTCTGCATTGGAAATTCCCATAGACCTCTCCTTTGGTTCAAAATAACAATGGGGAATAGAAATAAGGCATTTTCTAATGTGGCACTATTTGAGCGTTTGGTTCAATAGAAAAGTGGAGAAAAGTGGACAAAACACATAGAAATAAAAATCTCTACTATTACAATAGGGGAGTTGGTACGTTCTCCTCTTTTCCGCCCTCCTTCTCTTATGTTTGCTTTTTTCTCTTCATGCGCCCGCCTTGGTTCAGAATAATCTAAATCAAAATGTTATGTTCCTGTCGTGGGAACGAGCCTGACAGTAGAAGATAGGGGTACGAAAGGAGAGGGCAGAGTCCTAGCTACGGCGAGGATGTACACACGGATGTATGAGTTCAGGCCCCTCTTGTGAAGGTAATAGCCCTATGCCTCAGTACTCAGGAGTTTTGTCGTGTGGTATGTAGAGATTACAATGGTTGCGAACCCTTGTGCGAGAGGGGAGGGGCGGCTTAAATAGAGTTTGCTGCCCCTCATAATTGCCAAGCGTCCTAGGGTCCGATCATGGGTATAAAGACTAGCGTTACTCGTAACGTACATAATAATTGCTACTAATGATGACTTGGTCTAACGCCTGCCTATTGGCCTCCTAGAGGTGGCTTTTGGTCTTCTGGCGTCGACTAGAAGTGAGGTCTTCTGAGTGATAGATGACTGTCGAATGGAGAAAGAAGTCTTCGAGTGGATTGCCTGTCGAGTGACTTGAGCTCCATCGGGAATCCAGTCGGAAGCTTACTTGTGATCTTCAGGTCCTCCAATGTAGTGTCCTTAGGGAGGGTATGTAAGTCAGGCCTAGGACCCTACCCTAGGTACATATCCTCGTCATTAGCCCCTGAATGGATCAGGGTTTGAGTGGTGAATGGGGGTATCGGTGCCAGTTCGGAACAAGGCACCAAATCTTCCGAATGATATTCGGGGCTTCAACAAAACTTGCGTCGACTGAACTCTTCGTCATTCGCCCGGATCAATTCAGACTTGAAAGTGCCCGACTGAATGTTCAATGTCAATTTTATTTTGAGTGATCTGAAGGAATCTTTGGAAGTGACGGGTTAATCTGTCGGACCCGGATTTCACGGGATACAAAAATTTGGGAAGCGCGCGCGCTTGCGATGATGACGCCACGATCGGAGCAAGTGGGGGCATGACACCTTGATTCCCACGCCTGTCATTTTTCCATGTACAGGGCGTCGTCTGCGGTTGGGATGCGCGGGGATCTCGCGGGCCTAACCGTCAGTGAGGCACTCGGCGAGGTATAAGTCCTGAACCGTCGCGGATTGCACAGTATTCTTCTCCAAATTTCCTCTCTTCCTCCGCCTCCTCCGTCTCTAGCGCCCCACTCTGCTCTGCTTCGATGAGCCCAGCCACCATGATGACGAAGGGAGCCACGAAGAAGTTAGAGCACGCCAAGAAGGGGGCGGCAAAGGGCAAGGGCAAGAAGCCCTCGACCGCCCGGTTCATTGCGCCGCTAGGATGGATCTAGGGGGACTTTCTCCCCTCGGTGGTCACCCGTGCAGACATCGATAACTTGGTCGTTGACGGACTTGTGGCGGACGGCGCCTGGAGGTTGCCGGAGGGGGAGCATGAGCCGGAGCCACGCGAAGGAGCGCGGGTTCTCCTCCTCTCCCACGTCGAAAGAGGTTTTCTATGCCTCCCCATCCATTCATTAGAGGGTTTCTAGACTTCTTTGGAGCTCAGCTCCATCACTTTCCGCCGAATGCCATCCCCTACTTGTCTGCTTTCATCACCTTGTACGAGTGCTTCCTGGGTTGTCCCCCTCACTGGGGACTATTCAAGCACATTTTCATAGTTAGATCTCAAACTGTAAAGAAGGCTCTCCCTGAGGACGGAAAAACTCATGTAGTGCAGCTGTGTGGAGGTCTAGGAATTCAAAAGAGAGCTCGTAGTTATTTTCCTTCCATGACCTTTCCTGAATCTTTTAGAGGTTGGCAGTCAACATGGTTTTACTGCAAAGACATAGCTTCTCCCAACATGTAGACTGGTCTTTCCCCTTTCCAATCCGATCGTCTAGCCATCCCCAAGTCCCAAAGGTGTCAGAAGGAGAAAAAGTCCAAGTGGGAATCTTGGTGGATGCCATAGTGAAACTTGTTCGGGGCGGAGTGACCAGCATGGATCTCCTAGAGACATTCCTCAGTCGACGGATCTAGCCGCTCAAGGCCAGGGACCACACCATGTGGCACTATTCAGGCCCCGGAGACTCGACTCGGACGCATCCAGAAGAGGTTTCGCAGGCGACTGTCGAGCAGTGGCTTAGAAGCATCACCGGAGCATGCGACAATCCATTGGGAGCCAAGAGGATCCATCCTTACTCGGTCGAGAATCTGCCGAAGAATCTGGTAAACAACACCTTGTCGATTGAAGTACTTTACTATCGAGTGATTGATTGATTCATTGACTGACTTCACTGTTCGAACCATGTAGGAGTGGACACACATGTACTCACCTGTGCCCAATGGGAACCAGCCTGAAGATGGTGGGGAGAGCAAGGGCGGAAGTGTGGACATCGACGGCTCTTATGACTCTGAAGACGAATATGAAGACTCGGGTGAGAACGAGGAGGAAGTCGAGTCTCCTCCTCACATCGAACGTCGCTCTAAGTCTCGTTAAGACCCTACGACCGCCGCGGACAAGGCCCCAGTCCCAAGTGAGAAGAACCCGAAACGGAGCCGACCCTCGATCATCGAGTCGAGTGAGCGATCAGCGAAGCAACCCAAGCCCAACGTAGACAAACCTCGCAAAGCTCTACCCCGCATGAGGATGGATGTGCCTGTTGTCTCCATGTAAGTGTTTACTTTCGAACTCTTGCTGTTGATTGTGACTTTGAATTCTTGTTGACCGAGTGTTGTTTGATCTATCAGAGCTGCTACTTCAGTGACGTCGCCTCCACGTGACGGAGGGGAGGCAATGGACGTAGACACTACTAACGTAGCGACTTCCCACAGAGGTAAAAAAATCTTCAGTTCTGCTTCTCGAATGGGGCTCGTCGATTGCAAAAGTTAATGTTGCCGATTGATATTTGTATAAATCATCCAGCTGGAAGATGATGAGGAACACCCTCGGGGCACGGGAGGCGAAGGCGAGACCTTAGGCACCCTGCGCATACGCACTCGAAGAACTTCGTCCGCGCAGACGCCTCAGCGGTCGACTGCCGGATCTTCCCAAGGGATAAGCGACTCGACACGGGTCAGAGCTGATCCTGCAGTGCCTCTGTCGAGTGCCGCGCCAGCTGTTTCAACTATTGTGACATCAACTCCAACCGAACCTGCTCAGACTACCTCAACTGCCCCAGTCGTTACACCGATCCCGCCGGTGACGACTTTTCCCCTGCACTACGTTCCGGAAGACCAGACCGGAGCCGCAAAGGAGGCCATGATCCAGGCGGAGCAGATGATGCTGCATACCAAGGATGCGTATGAGGCCATCAAGTTGGCTTACGATGCTAGCACAGCGCTTCGCACCAATGTCCGAGTAAGTTCGATTGTAAGTACATTCCCGATTGAATTCCTGTCCTCTTTGGTTGTACACCCACTTGGTGTTTGTTTTCCTCTTGTAGAATGTTTGAAGGTTCTCCACTCAAATAGATCGGGTCTTAATCGAGTAGGTTTTGGGCCAGTGGGGGCACTCTGAGTGCACCCACTGGGTGTAGTCCTCAAGACTACTGTCGAGTGCTTGCACTGATAGAGGTCTTAGAGTTTGTCGTATGCGGGATACATTTGCCGTTGATCGCACCACTCCAAAGCTACCTTGTAGATTTCATGGATATCATTGATCAACCATGATATGGCGCTATTCCAAGGGTGCAAAGTGGGGTGGCGTGTCACTCGATAGATCGAGTGATGGATGTTCCTGTGGGGGCACGCCGAGTGCACCCGCTGGGTGTAGTCCCCGAGACCGTTGTTGAGTGCTTGCACCGGCAGGGGTCTTTAAAAGAGACGATATTCATATGCTTGAGCATGTTTTTTTATTTCTCTACCACTCGATAGATCGAGAGTTAGCAAATCCAGTGGGGGCACGCTGAGTGCACCCACTGGGTGTAGTCCCCGAGACCGCCGTCGAGTGCTTGCACTAGCGGGGGTGTGATAGAGATCGTCGAATGCTCAGACAGGACGGACCTTGTTGAATGTTTTAAGAACCAGTGGGGGCATGCTGAGTGCACCCACTGGGTGTAGTCCCCGAGGCTACTGTTGATCGTAGACGATGAGCAGTAGTCTTAAAAACTTGAACTCAGGGCTTCTGCCGCACGCGGAGTACGATTCTCACTCGACATGTTGAGGGTACTTTTATTTTTCTTAACCGTTCCCACACCAAGGCTACCTTCACTAGTAGAAAACAGGGCATTCGTCACAGCTCCATCTACACATTAGTCCCGGTTTCCTTACGAACCGGGACTAATGTGATCATTAGTCTCGGTTCGAGCGGCTAGGGCGCCGGTCGGGCATTAGTCCCGGTTCGAGCGGGACCTTTAGTCCAGTTGGAGACACCAACCGGGACTAAAGGGGTCGATACCATTTAGTCCCGGTTGGTATCTCTAACCGGGACTAAAGGTCTAGCCTTTAGTTCCGGTTGGAGACACGAACCGGGACTAAAGGGGTTGGGGCTTTAGTCCCGGTTCATATCTCCAACCGGGACTAAAGGCTAGACCTTTAGTTCCGGTTAGAGATACCAACCGGTACTAAAGGGTTTTGAAAGTTTTATTTGTTTTTTCTATTTGTTTTCTGTTTTTAGTTTCTGTTTTTAATTGCTTATATATTTTAGGATATTTGTTTTCTATTTGTTTTCTGTTTTTAGTTTCTGTTTTAAATTTCAGACTCATTTAGCTCAAAAAATCGAAAAGAAGATTTTTTCCTACAAAATCAAAAAAATAATTTAAAAAATAATTTTATTTAAAAATAAATAAATGATGTCATATTTGGATTCCTCACATTTTTTTGATAATAATGGATCTATTATTTGTTGAATTTTGATTTACAGATTTAAAGATATTAATTATGCCATATGAATTGAATATATGGCAAAAAAATAAATAAAATAATAATATTACTTATTTTATTTTCATAGAAATTCAATATTATTATTACTAATTTTGTTTATTTTAATAATTGTTTGGAATTCAAAAAATAAAATAATGTGACATCAAGACCTAAGAGTTAATAGGATTGATAGCTTACTATTGTCAAGAAAACAACAAGTGCAGACTTGGAAACAAAAGGTGATAGAACTCGAAAGTTAAGCGTGCTCGGGTTAGAGGAGTGAGAGGATGGGTGACCGGCTGGGAAGTTAGATGATTTGGAATGAGTGATGATTAGAGATTAAATTGTCAAATAATTCAAAAGCAGTGAGAAGGGGTAATTAGAGATTATCAGATAATTCACAGATTTGAAAATCAGAAGAAAAAAATTGAAAAACAAAAATAATAAAAATTATTAAAAAAATACATTTGGTCCCGGTTCGTGTTACCAACCAGGACTAAAGGTCCTCCGCCCCAGCGCACCACAACAGCCACGTGGAGCCCTATTTGTCCCGATTCGTAGGCGAACTGGGACTAAAGGTATTGGGCTTTAGTACTGACCCTTTAGTCCCGGTTCCGGAACCAGGACAAATGGGCCTCTGAAACCGGGACAAATGGGCCTTTTTCTACCAGTGCTTGTAGGTTTCATGGATATCATTTCATCAACCATGATATGACGCTACAAAGGAGCGGCGTGGGGTCGTCGGGTCACTCGACGGATCGAGTGTTAGCAATTCCGGTGGGGGCACTCTGACTGCACCCACTGGGTGTAGTCCCCGAGACCGCCGTCGAGTGCTTGCACTGGCGGGGGTCTGATAGATACCATGATATGACACTACTTTAGGGTAGTGGAGCGGGGGGTGCCACCCACTGTTTTTTAACTTTCTGCACTCGGGAATGCATGTATTCCTTGTCGATTGAATTTCTTTTTTTGTTGATTTCAAAGAGCTTGCGAACTTGGAGCACAGTACAAGGAACTTGAAAATGAAAGGAACCATACTTCCTTCGCCTAAAAGAGAATTTAATTTAGCGGCTCTTTCTAAAAGGCGTGAATGCAAATAAAAAACATCCCCTGGATGACTGATTCGTAGGCGTGGACGAATTAGAGTGATTTGCGTGTGGACTTGGAGGCCTCCAACAACACTTTGGAGCGAGTGCGGGCCGAGCTAAAAACTCTGGGAAGTAACTTTTGTCGACCCGACGCATTCTTATCCTCACTTTCCATGCTTTGAACCGAGTGCTTTCACTCAAACAGATGTACGTGATGAAAACTGATGACTCCAAGCGCGACTCAATAATGCTATTTATTTAGATACCATGAAGAAGGCGCTGGAGGACAAGGACAAAGCGCTTGCTGATGCTCAACGGGTGGCGAAGGAGAAAACCGAGGCTGCTGATCAGAAGCTGGCCGCCACCAAGAAAATGGAGGTGGAAAACTCTAAGCTGAAGCAGGAGAGGGTGGATCTTATCAAGAAAACTGATCAGCTAACCAAGAGGAGCAACGGTTTGGAGAAGCACTTGGGGGAATTTGCGAGGAAGATGTACATCATGCTTGACGGTGAGAACCTCTGTCGACTGAGCTTCATAAAATCTTTGACGACTGTAACTCATGAATTTTCCTCCCATTTCTTCTGCCCAACAGAATTCTGCCAAGATTTTGAAAAAGTAACTGAAGAGATCAAGCCCAATTTGGATCCCAGCAAGTCACCTGTTGGAGATGCAGTGGCCATGAACATGTTCCGACTCAACGTCAGGCTCCAAGGTGTCCAGGCATATGTCCTCCGACTAAAAACTACGATGGAGAGGATCGACAAAGAATTGTGGCCTGAAGACACTCTTCCGCTTGACCTCACATCCATGATGGCACGCCTTAACGACCTTCCCAGTCGAGCGCAAGCCTGGAAGAAGTCTACTGCCCGCTACAGAGCTGACGTGGCGCTCTCCCTTGTTAGGGTCCATTGCAAGGAGGCAAGGGAAGAAAAATTGAAGGAGCTCCGAGTGGCGAACACGAAGAACCTTCAGTTTGAAGATTTCATGGAGACCTTCATCGATGCAACCACTAGGATCGCACACGGAATCGACTTGGACACGTTTGTCGAGCCAGCCAACCCATCGGGTGCTTCAGAAACTTGATCTTTGGGAAAAACTTTATTTGCCTCGGTATGCCGAGTGGAATTGTATCAGCTTTAAAACTTCATTCAGGCCTTAAGCTTAAGCACATTCATTTTCTCGTGAAACATTTATCCATGATGGAACCTTTGAATTTATCTGCATTTGGCTTTCAATCGTTTGTTGAACTGAATATGATTTTTGACTTAGGCGAAAGCTGGTTCGCAACTAAGCCCCTGGGTGTGAGGATTTCTCAACACTCGGAGTATTTTTGAACCTAAGCAAAGACTGATTCGCAAATAGGTCGTCGAGTGGATGGATGATTATCCACTCGGCAGGGTTTTTAATTTAGGCGAAAGCATGTTCGTAGCTAAGCCCCCGGTGTGAGGATTGCTCAACACTCGGAGTATTTTTGAACCTAAGCGAAGACTGATTCGCAAATAGGTCGTCGAGTTGATGGACTATTATCCACTTGGCAGGGTTTTTAACTTGGGCAAAAGCATGTTCGCAGCTAAGCCCCCGAGTGTGAGGATTGCTCAACACTCAGAGTAGTTTTGAACTTAGGCGAAGAATGGTTTGCAACTAAGTTGTCGAGTGGATGGACTGCTATCCACTCGATAGGGTCTTTAGCTTAGGCAAAAGCATGTTCGCAGCTAAGCCCCCGAGTGTGAGGATTGCTCATCACTCGGAGTGACTCCAAACGAAAAGTTACTTGACCAGAGTCGACGAAAAAACTACAGAGGCCACATTTTCATACATGACATGTTCTGAAGTATCTTTATTACATCAAAATCACTCGGTTCCTAAGTATAGAAATGTCATAGCAGATCTGCATTCCAGGCTCACGGTTCGTCCATCTGCTTCTTGAGGTTGTACAAGTGGTAAGCTGCGTTGTTCAACACCTTTGTGACGACGAAGGGACCCTCCCAGGAAGGAGCAAGCTTATGAGGTCGCTGCTGATCCAATCGGAGCACCAAATCTCCCTCATGGAATGACCGACTCTTGACATTCTCTGCATGGAAGCGTCGTAGGTCTTGCTAATAAGTTGTGGTCCGGATCGGGGCCATCTATCGCTCTTCCTCTAGGAGGTCGACGCCGTCCTTTCTTGCTTGTTTAGTTTGAGCTTTGGAATAAAGTTCCACTTGGGGAGAGTTGTGAAACAGATCACTCGGCAGGACAGCTTCAGCTCCATAGACCAGGAAAAAAGGAGTCCGTCCAGTCGACCGATTAGGCATTATTCTCAGGCCCCATAGAATAGGTGGAAACTATGTCACCTAGGCTCTAGCTGCATGGTCCAAGTCGCACATGAGACGGGGTTTTAAACCTTGAAGAATGAGACTGTTATCTCGCTCAACTTGACCATTGGTTTGGGGCTGTGCAACAGAAGCATAATCCACTCGACTGCCTTGAGAGATGCAGAAGTCTCTGAATTCTTCTGAGCCAAAGTTGGTGCCATTATGTGTGATGATGCTATGAGGAACACCGTATCGGAAAATTATTTCCCTCATGAATGTGACTGCCGTGTGGGAGTTCAACTTCTTGATTGGCTTGGCCTCTATCCATTTTGTAAATTTGTCGACTGCAACCAGCAAATGAGTGAATCCACCTTTTCCAGTCTGAAAGGGACCGACCATGTCTAGGCCCCAGACAGCAAACAGCCGGGAAAGTGGGATTGTCTTCATGGCAGACGCCAGCTTGTGGGATAAGTTTGCATAAAACTGGCACTCCTCACAATGATCGATGATATCTTTGGCCATCTCATTAGCTTGCAGCCAAAAAAACTAGCTATGTATGCTTTAGCGATGATCGTTCGTGAGGACGTATGATGGCCGCAAGTTTCCGAGTGGATTTCATCCAGAATCATTCGACCTTCTTCAGGGGAGATGCAATGCTGCATCACGCCAGTCGCGCTTTCTCTGAACAGCTGATCCCCGATCACAGTAAAGGCTTTCGACCTGCGCACAATTTGTCAAGATTCTGTCTCGTCCTCAGGGAGTTCTTTTTTGAGGATATAGGCAATGTAGGGCACCGTCCAATCGGGAATGACGACTAGGATCTCCATGACTAAATCAATTACTGCAGGGACATTGACTTCAGTCGGATCAGTGGAGCTCATAGCTTGCGGGGGCTCTTCGGTGAAAGGATCTTCTTGTACCAAAGGAGTATGGAGTTGTTCTAAAAACACATTACTGGGGACAGGTCATCGAGTGGACCCAATCTTCTCTAGCTCATCAACTGCTTGATTCTTCACTTGAGGAACATGATGAAGTTCCAGACCTTCAAATTTCTTCTCCAGCTTTCTGACACCACTGTAGTATCCAGTCATAGCGGGGTTTCGCACATCCCACTCTTTCATCACTTGATTGACCACCAAATCTGAATCACCATAGACCATCGGGCGCTTTACGCCGAGTGAGATAGCCATGCGCAACCCATACAAAAGTGCTTCATACTCTCCCTCATTGTTGGAGGAATCAAAGTGGATTTGCAGGATGTAACTGAGTTTGTCGCCCTTTGGAGATATCAAGACACCACCAGCACCGGACCCATTCAACATTTTGGAGCCGTTAAAGAACATGGTCCAGTGTGCCGAGTGGATTTGGATTGGTTGTTGCTATTCGAACCACTCGGCCATAAAATCTGCAAGTGCCTGAGACTTGATCACTTTATTGGCTTCAAACTTAATGTCAAAATGTAGGAGTTCGATTGCCCACTTAGCCACTCGACCAGTTGCATCTCGATTATTAAGAATATCGGATAACGTAGCATCACTGACGACTGAAATCGACTGGTCTTGGAAATAATGTGCCACCGTCTTTGCTAATAGGTAAATGCCATAAACTAGCTTCTGGTAGTGTGGATACCTTTCGTTCGACGGAGACAGAACTTAAAAACATAATAGACTGGTCGTTGGACTTTGTACGCTTTACCCTCCTCTTCCTGCTCGACCATTAGCACTGTACTGACGACATGATTAGTAGACGCGATGTACAGGAGCAAGGGCTCTTTGCTGTGAGGAGCAGCAAGCACCAGTTGGGTGGAGAGCGGGGCTTTAAGCTCGACAAACACTGCTTCGCCTTCTCAGCGAGACGAGAAATGAATCGACTCAATGCTGCCAAGCAACTTGTGAGCTTGTGAACATTGTGCACTCGCACGGGAGTCTTCATTCGGGTAATGGCGCTGATTTTCTTAGGGTTGACATCGATCCCTCGTTCGGAAACGAGAAGACCGAGTAACTTATCTCTAGGGACTCCGAAAGTACACTTGGCCGGATTCAGCTTTATATCATATCTCCTTAGATTGACAAATGTTTCGGCCAATTCAGCCAGCAGGTCGAAACCTTTGCGGGACATGACGACTATATCGTCCATGTATGCCTCGACATTTCGAGGGATCTAGTCGAGTAAAGACTTTAGAATCATGTGCATGAAAGTAGCGTCGGTATTTTTCAAACCGAATGGCATGGTGATGTAGCAAAAACATCCGAATGGAGTGATGAAGGCTGTTTTTATTTCATCTGGACCATACAGGTAGATCTGATGGTACCGAGAGTAAGCATCGAGAAACGATAAACGGTCGCATCCCGCGGCCGAGTCAACAATCTGATCTATGACGGGGAGCGGAAAATGACCCTTCGGGCAGACCCAATTGATATGCTTGAAGTCAATGCACATGCGCAACGACTTATCCTTCTTGGGAACCATGACAACATTCGAGAGCCATTCGGAGTGGTAAATCTCCTGAATGAACTTGGCTTGCAAGAGACGAGCCACCTCTTCACCGATTGCTTTGCGCTTCTCTGCCACCAATGAACGCAAATGCTCCTTGACAGGTTGGCCTTTGGATCAACTCTCAGTCGGTGCTCAACCAGTTCTCTGGGAACCCCCAGCATGTCAGCAGGCTTCCATGCGAAGATATCCCAGTTCTCATGAAGGAACTGGATGAGCTTGGCTTCTTATTTGCTGTCGAGTGTTGATGATATATTGGTCGGGGCAGCGATTGAATCCGTCTGGTGGATGTGCACTTTCTTCACTTCCCCTGCCGACTGAAATGTCGACTAGGAAGCAGGCTTCTTTGCGCGCAACAAATCAGCAGGGTCAACGCTCTTCTTGTATTCCTCTAGCTCGACCATGGCCATCTGGTGATCGGCGATCTTACAGCCTTGCTGGAGGCACTCTTCAGCCCCGCTGTCAATTGCCAGTGACCGTGATCACACCCTTAGGGCCTGGCATCTTCAACTTGAGATACATGTAACATGGACAGGCCATGAAACGAGCATATGCGGGTCGACCCAGAATGGCATGATAAGCGCTTGGGAAATCCACTACTTCAAACGTCAACTTTTCCTTTTGAAAATTTCTATCATTCCCGAATGTCACGTCCAATGCAATCTCGCCGAGTGACTTGGCCTTCTTCCCCGGGATGACTCCGTGAAATTGCATGTTACTCTCACTCAATTGGGACATCGGAATGCTCATCCCTTTAAGGTTATCTGCATAGAGGATGTTCAGGCCGCTGCCACCGTCCATGAGGACCTTTCGGAGTCGAGTGCCCCCCACCACCAGATCAACCACCAGAGCCTGTCGACCGGGGGTGGCCACATCAACAGGATGGTCTGTTTGGTCGAATGTGATGGCATACCGGGACCACTTGAGGTAGGTGGGGGTGGTAGGTACGGCCATGTTGACCTCCCTATTGATGACCTTCAATCGACTCTTGCTTTCTACATCAGCGAAAATCATAAGTGTAGCGGTGACATCTGGGAATGTTTTGTTATCTTCATCATCCTTCTTAGGAGTCTTATCACTCGACGGAGTCTCTTTGAACTGCTAGATGAGCAGTCGACACTGCCTAGTGATGTGCTTCGGCAAAATCACATTGCCTTCCTCATCTTTCCTCGTGTGGATTGCACACGGCAGATCTAACACATCAGTCCCTGACTGATTCTTTCCTTTCTTAGGGGCAAACTGTCCTTTAGATTTCCCCTTGTTCTTTGCTTGGGTCGCCAGTGCGTCTGCCCCTGCCTGGACGGGGCCATCAGCCTTCCACTTCTGCTTCCGACTGGAATTACCGCCGGCATCACCGACGACTGCTTTTCCTTTGCTGATGCGAAGGCGTTCTTCTTCTTTGCCATTGGCGTACCGAGTGGAGATTTCCATCACCTTGCTGAGTGATATGTCACATGTTCGACCGAACTTCAAGTAAAGATCTCTGTATTTTACACCAGCCTTGAAGGCACACACAGCCTGATGTTCGGAAACATTCTCCACTTTATGATGTAGAGTGGACCAACGCTGAATGTAATCCCTCAAGGTCTCATTAGGCTTCTGAACACAATGCTGTAAGTCGACCAGCCCGGTAGGACGCTTGCAAGTGCCCTCGAAAGTTCGGACGAACACTTGGGCAAGATCCTCCCAGCAATATATACTGGATGGAGCCAAGCGATTCAGCCATGCACGAGCTGAACCATCCAACAACAAGGATAGGTGTTTCATTGCGACGTTATCATTGCCGCCACCAATCTGAACGGCCACTCGGTAATCATCCAACCAAGTCTCTGGCTTTGACTCGCTAGAAAACTTCCTGGTCCCAGCTACCAACCTGAAGTTGGGGGGGGGGGGAATCTCTATAGAACGAATGGCCATGCTAAAACACTCGGGGCCAGAAATCACAGCTGGGCTGCCACTCGGAAAATCTCTGTCTTGTCCATCCCTGTGGGCTCTGCCCTTGTCAATCCGCCTCTGAGTGAGGAGATCACGAGCATCAAACCCCTCATTCCGCTCATCACCGAACGAGCGCCTGTCCTGGTGCCGGGGCACGTGTGGACCACCTTGCGAAGGAGTGGGCACTCGATGGTGGTCTTCACGGTGAAACTGATCTCTGACCCGATCTTCACGAAAGCCTCCGCCCCTTCGATGCAAGGGCGATCCAGGGCTATGTGCCGACTGAACGGTTTCTACCCTAGGTGAGTTGTTGTGTATCCTATTACGCGACTGTGAAACAACAGAATTCTAACGCCGCGCTGCATCTAGCAATGCTCTGATCCATATCAAACCTCTACCTGCCTCTGATCATGACGGCTGAATGGAATCTACTATCCTAGCAGCAGCTGCAACATTTAACACAGGGGTATGATATACCTCAACATTGTTGTGAGATCTAGTCAGAAACAGTTGTCGCTGAAGTCAACCAGAAACTGGTGGGTGCTGGTGAGCGCGCTCGTCGAGTTCTCTTTGAAGCTCTTCCAGCCGGATACGCATGGCCTACAAGGCCTGGGCCTCGGTGGTCGTATCGATGATGGCAGTATGAAGGACTTCACCATCGCGACACGGCTGTTCACTCGACGGGCCGCCAACATCTCGCTTGTCGTGGCCAAAGCCTGGCGGCGGGTGTCATGGGAGCGATTCTGACATTAGAGAGGGGTAGGATAACAGAGCATGATCTATCAAGATGAAAATGGGTGACACGGTGGTTTTAGCGAGTTTGGTCCTCTCACGGTGGAGATAACAACCCTACGTCTCGTGCTCCGAAGAGGCTTTGCTTATTCGTCATGAACATGAGTTACATGGTGTATTTGAGAGGGAGAAAGGAGAACGGATCTCCATGCCTAAGCTAAGTCCTGAGACTAATGGCGGGAGAGAGCCCAGGGAGACCAAGCCCCCTTGAGATATGTGATGGGGGTGGCTTATATAGAGTGCACCACCCCCTCACCTCCTATGTTACAAGATGGGGCATTGATGCCATGATGTCGGCCCACTGCAGAACCTTCTCTATGCTTCGACTGGCTTGCCGACTGTTGGTCCTAGCATATCCGAGTGAGCCATACTGCCGAGTGGTTTGTACTGCCGAGTGGTTGGTTGTCATCCGAGTGGCTGGAACGCTGCTTGCCGAGTGGATAGTATGAATGTATTTATTTGGACCCACCTGAAATGTGGACCCCATGCTATTATGATATTTCGACCCTTCATGGGCCTACCTATTTTATGTATCCCCGATAGTAGCCCCTGAGACTTTGACTGATTGCTGGCGCTCGGTTGGAGTATGTAGAGCTTATTTAAACTTGAATGTTGTTGTCGGACCTGACCGAGCATAATGTTTCTTTTATTTCTTTTCCAGTGGGGGCACGCTAAGTGCACCCACTGGGTGTAGTCCCGAGCCTCTGTCGGACTAGATGAGTCGGGTAGAGGGTTGATGTCTTCCAGTACGGAACTAAACTAAACAGGTGAACTCTCATGAGCTTGGCATAGTAATTTGTTGCAATCTGGAGCTGAATCAGTCAGACTGATCCTTGTGCGTTGGGCACAGTAAATAGATGTAACCTGGAACTGGGCCAGTCGGGCTAATCTTCGGGTGGTTGGCATGCTGAATGTTTATTGAGTCGGCCTTATATGATTCCTAGATCATGGTTAAGTCCCCAAGTGTGGATGTTGTCCTCACTCTAAGTAGTTTCTAACTTAGGCAAATCAGGTTTGCAGCTAAGACCTCGAGTGTGGATCAATTCCTCAATCGGAGTACTTTTTGATTTAGGCGATACGGAATCACAGCTAAGCCCCCGAGTGTGGAGCATGTCCGCACTCAGAGAAGTTTTTGACTTAGGCGATACAGGATCGCAGCTAAGCCTCCGAGTGTGGAGCATGTCCGCACACAGAGTAGTTTTTGACTTAGGCAAGACGGAATCGCAGCTAAGCCCCTGAGTGTGGAGCATGTCCGCACTCGGAGTAGTTTTTGACTTAGGCGATACGGAATCGCAGCTAAGCCCCTGAGTGTGGAGCATGTCTGCACTCGGAGTTGTTTTTGACTTAGGCGATACAGAATCGTAGCTACGCCCCCGAGTGTGGAGCATGTCCGCACTCGGAGTAGTTTTTGACTTAGGAGATACGGAATCACAGCTAAGCCCCTGAGTGTGGAGCATGTTCGCAATCGGAGTAGTTTTTGACTTAGGCGATACGAAATCGCAGCTAAGTCCCCGAGTGTGGAGCATGTCTGCACTCGGAGTAGTTTTTGACTTAGGTGATATTGAATCACAGCTAAGCCCCTGAGTGTGGAGCATGTCCGCACTCGGAGTAGTTTTTGACTTAGGCAATACGGACTCGCAGCTAAGCTCCCGAGTGTGGAGCATGTTCGCACTTGGAGTAGTTTTTGATTTAGGCGATACGGAATCACAGCTAAGCCCCCGAGTGTGAAGCATGTCCGCACTCGGAGTAGTTTTAGACTTAGGCGATACGGAATCGCAGGTAAGCCCCCGAGGGTGGAGCATGTCCGCACTCGGAGTAGTTTTTGAATTAGGCGATACGGAATCGCAGCTAAGCCCCCGTACATGGAGCATGTCCACACTCGGAGTAGTTTTTGACTTAAGCAATACGGAATCTCAGCTAAGCCCGCGAGTGTGCAGCATGTACGCACTCAGAGTAGTTTTTGACTTAGGCGATACGGAATCGCAGCTAAGCCCCCCGAGTGTGGGGCATGTCCGCACTCGGAGTAGTTTTTGACTTAGGCGATACGGAATCACAGCTAAGCCCCCGAGTGTGAAGCATGTCCGCACTCGGAGTAGTTTTTGACTTAGGCGATACAAAATCGCAGCTAAGCCCCCGAGTGTGGAGCATGTCTGCACTCGGAGTAGTTTTTGACTTCGGCAATACGAAATCGCAGCTAAGCCCCCGAGTGTGGAGCATGTCCGCACTCGGAGTAGTTTTTGACTTAGGCAATACGGAATCACAGCTAAGCCCGCGAGTGTGGAGCATGTCCGCACTCGGAGTAGTTTTTGACTTAGGCGATACGGAATCGCAGCTAAGCCCTCGAGTGTGGAGCATATCCCCA
The DNA here is from genome assembly GCA_022496015.1 of Hordeum marinum. Taxonomy (NCBI): domain Eukaryota; kingdom Viridiplantae; phylum Streptophyta; class Magnoliopsida; order Poales; family Poaceae; genus Hordeum; species Hordeum marinum. Next base: position 241,801,765 of record CM039672.1, on the reverse strand, counting down.
CTAGGAGTAGTCTTTGACTTAGGCAATACGGAATCGTAGCTAAGCCCCCGAGTGTGGAGCATGTCCGCAGTCAGAGTAGTTTTGACTTGGGCGATACGGAATCGCAGCTAAGCCCCCGAGTGTGGAGCATGTCCACACTCGGAGTAGGTTTTGACTTAGGCGATACGGAATCGCGGCTAAGCCATGCGATGGCGCGCTGGGTGGTCGAGTGCTGAAGACGTGCCACACGGAGTGGCGACGCGCGGGGCTGTCGAGTGATGAAGACGCATCCATCGGAATGGCGACGCGCGGGGTGGTGGAGTGATTAAGACGCATCTATCGGAGTGTCGACGCGCGGGGCGGCGGAGTGATGAAGACGCATCCATCGGAGTGGCGACGCGCGGGGCGGCCAAGTGATGAAGACGCATCCGTCGGAGTGGCGACGCACGAGGCGGTCGAGTGCTGAAGATACATCCGTCGGAGTGGAGTTGACCAAGTGACGGTGCACGAGGCGGCCGAGTAGAGCTTGTCGAACAGATAGCCGATCAAGGGACGACGCGCGGGGCAGCCAAGTCCATCATGCCATCGAGGAGGCGTTTGAACAAGTGGAAACAAACGAATGATCATCGCGACGACTAAGCCTGAGTAGCAATGAAGATGGTGCATAGATGCGTCGAGTGAACGCGTAACCTGTGTACGAAAAATAGCACAAGCCAACATAAAAAGTTCTTGAAGTAACCTGATATGTGCTGAAATAATTTGTGTTAATAACACCTATAGACACCCGCTGGGTGTGCTATTTGCTTGTTGGTTCAGGACTGGCAAGGGTCTAACAAAGTGCAAGATCCGACTAAACTCGTTTGAGTACTGGACCCAAAAGAAGCAGAAGTGAAGTGTTCCCACATAAAAATAAACAACCGAGCATAGATGTACACTAGGTGGCGTGGCCTCCGAGTGAACATCATGTGTGACTTCCTCGACACTCGGTGATGCGGAAATAACTATTTAATTGAATGCAGCGTATGACGAATGACTTAGCTGTCTGATGGTGCAGGAGCGGTCGGGCGAAGTAGACACGTCCGGCTGAGTGGCGATGCACGGAGCTGCTGAGTGACGAAGACGTGTCTTATCGAGTGGCAGTGCATGGAGCTACCGAGTGATGACGACGCGTCCAGTAGAGTGACGACGCGCGGGGCTGCCGAGTGACGCTGGAGCATCTGGCTGAATGGCGATGCACGGAGCTGCCAAGTGATAACGACGCGTCTAGTAGAGTGACGGCGCGCGGAGCTTCCGAGTGACGATGGAGCGTCTGGCTGAATGGCGATGCGCGGAGCTGCCGAGTGATGACGGCACGTCCATTAGAGTGACGGCACGCGGAACTGCCGAGTGACGATGGAGCGTGTGGCTGAATGGCGATGCGCGGAGCTACCGAGTGATGACGACGCGTCCATTAGAGTGACGGCACGCGGAGCTGCCGAGTGACGATGGAGCGTCTGGCTGAATGGCGATGCGCAGAGCTGCCGAGTAATGATGACGCGTCCAATAGAGTGACGGCGCGCGGAGCTGCCGAGTGATGATGGAGCATCTGGCTGAATGGCGATGCGCGGAGCTGCCGAGTGATGACGATGCGTCTAGTAGAGTGACGGCGTGCGGAGCTGCCGAGTGATGATGGAGCGTCTGGCTGAATGGAGATGCGCGGAGCTGCCAAGTGATGATGATGCGTCTAGTAGAGTGACGGCACACGGAGCTACCGAGTGACGATGGAGCATCTGGCTGAATGGCGATGCGCGGAGCTGCCGAGTGATGATGACGCGCCCAGTAGAGTGACAACGCATGGAGCTGCCGAGTGACGATGGAGCATCTGGCTGAATGGCGATGCACAGAGCTGCCGAGTGATGACGACACGTCAAGTAGAGTGACGGCGCGTGGAGCTGCCGAGTGACGATGGAGCGTCTGGCTGAATGGCGATGCGCGGAGCTACCGAGTGATGACGACGCGTCCAGTAGAGTGACGGCGCGCGGGACTGCCGAGTGACGATGGAGCTCTACCGAGTGACGACGGCGCGCGGTAATACAAACCGGGACCAAAAGGCATCCACGCGTCAGCATCTAGCAGTTGCTGGTTTTTTTTTGAAAGGGAGGGGGGTTTAGGGGTTTTTGGACGGTTAATTTAGGGGTTTTATTTTGTTTTAGCTAGCTAATTAATAGAGAGAAGTGTCCTTCCTTTCTCCTTGCTTGGTCGACGCTAGCTACTATAGAGAGAACTCGACACACTAGCTAGTAAGCAAGCAAAGGACCCATTAAGTACAGAAGATCATCATGAACATATAGAGATAGAAGTGATTGACCTCTCTTTCTCCGAGAGATTGGTTGTATAACAAGTTTTTGTACATATATATCCGACGCTACTAGCTACATATATACAATATAAGATCTCTTACAATCCCTAACATCTAATGTCAACTTCTAGATGGTATTCTCCAGTTTTATTTATGACGTGGTCAAGAAAGAATCCCGTCAATTCTTCTTGAATTGCTCGTATGCGATCATGTGGTAGGACTTCATCCCGCATATGCCACATCTAATTTGAAGAAGGGGGTCAATACATATATATGGTAATAAAATAAAATTGTTAATATTACTTCTTACGCACTTGAAATTGTTTTTCAAAGTAGCCCCGCTTAGGGGTCATCGCGTTGTAGATGAACTTGCAAACGTAGTATCCAGATAAATTATTCCTGGTTTCCTGCCACAAGCACTTTATGAGAAGTAGAGTTCAATCAAACTGATAATCAAGCATGATAAATGGTATTGATAAAACTAGAATCAATGGAAGATGCGCGGAACTAGCTAGTAGTACTTACTTTCGGGTGTGTAAATCGCAGCTCCCCCGGCAGTGCTGGAGCAATTGCTATGAACTCTTTCCAAACCCTGCCAGACAAAGAAAATAATTACTTGATATTAGGAAATGAACAAAGTTGCCGATATGATGCGATAATGATCGATTGAACTTACTTCTAGAGAATTTTAGTCATGTCCGCACATTCCTGGGGATCTTTTCGTTTCGAGTCTAAGACGGTTACTACTCCCCGCTCAAGCTAAATCTCTAGCAGAATATAGTGGAAACTGCACACGCATGCATAACTCATCAATTACATTACTATAAACCTCGAGTAATAAGGGAAACCGAATATGCACAAGACAGTAACACTCACTTGAAGTTGTAAGGAAAGAGTATTGTCCCTTTGTTTTGATTTTTAAGAAACGATTGTAGCAAGTTTTCCTCGGTTTGTGTGGGATACTTTTGGAAATTATACTCATATATGACATTTGGGTTAATGAACCCAATGTCATAGATTTGTGCTTTTCTGCATTCGACGATCTTCAATCTGCATAATATAGTAGTGAGGATAATTATATATACATGCAATGAAAGAGCTGAGCTATATACATAGAGAGACTTAATTACAAAAGTAGTACTTACAGACAGTAGCGAGTCATGATTGTTTTGTCGAGGGCCTTTTCAATGAATAACTAGAATATTTCCTCAAATTCAATATTCAACAGTTCCATTCCAACAAGGTCGTGCTGCTCTTTAACTGACAGTATCAAACAATCCATCCCAGACTCGCGACAGGTTTTCATGTACCATTCATGGAATTTTCGCATCATCGTTGTTAGAGGAGGAGGATCAGGTTTGACGAGAGGCCGCCCGTGCCGGTAATGGAATTCGTGCACCTCCAACGGCTTAAACTGTACATCATTGCTCAGGTAATCACCAGGTTTGGTACCGAGCACCATCCCCGGATGATTAGCGACGATATCGTTAGACACCTTCAGCGGGGGGCACGATTGGTTCGCCTGTTCGCCGGGCTGGGGAACTTTTTCCCACTTCTTCGTTTTGCTAACCTTGCATGACTGGAAGTACTTCCCAACCGGCACGCAGCTTGAGATGTCTTTTTAATACAGCAGTCAAAGTTGGAATCCGACGGAGGCGGTGGTGGTCGCTTCAGGGCATCGATAGTGCGCATCACTTTCACTGGATCTATCTTCTCTTTTGGAGGTGGAGTTTTCTTTGCAAAACGGGCTCTCATTTCGGCCTGACATATCTCCTTGTTTTCAGACTCGGTCCTCTCATATGGTAACTTTTCCAGAGGCTTGACAGATGGATCGTATCTGTATCCCCTACTGCCTATGCTTGTACTGCTAGCCGTTGAAGCGGCGACAGCACCCTTCCATTGTTGCTTACTAGGCGCCGGAGGAGCCCGAGCAGCGGCGGTTGTCTTCCGCCGTTGTTGACGAGGCTGAGGAGGAGGCGTACTGCTCCGACGTGCCGGAGTAGGCGAAGGAGGAGGCGGAGTGCCCCCACGAGTCGGAGGAGCCAGAGAAGGAGGCGGTGTGCCCTGATCACTCACCGGAGGAGGAGGAGGAGGAGCCGGAGTACCCTGATTCGCCTGAGGAGAAGGAGGAGGCGGAGGCGTCCAGTTTGGAAGCTTGATGTACTCCTCCTGCCATAGACATGTACTCCTCAGGTCACGAACCAACTTATTCTCTCCTTCACCTGTACAGTGGTCAAGCTCGAGCTCCTAAAATTCCTTCATTACTTCATCCACCATCACAACAGCATAGCCATGTGGAATCGGACGACAGTGAAAAGTTCCGTTGGGTTGAGGAGGTGCAACAGAGCCGCCAGCCGCCCTGAAAGTGAGGTTCCGGCATTTCATCATAAGCTCGCAATGTTCAGCCTCCGTGATAGTATCCACGGGATAGCTAGGAGACGTGAAGTCAGGCTAAACGGGCTCTGTGGAAGCGTCGCTGCTTGTCCGCTGAGATGGCGGGGTAGCTTCTGGGGTAGCTTTGTGCTGCTGAGATGGTTGGTCGGCAGCTCGCTAGCTCTCAGCTTCCTCTAGCTTTTGTAGTCTTGCATTGAGCTTCTGAATTTCGCTCAGCTCCGCTTTCCTCTTTCTCTCCCCGCTTCTATAATCGCCTGCGCTGGGAAACCCAACCTTCCATGGATCAAAGCCTGGTGTGCCTCAAGTTTGTCCAGGGTGCTCAACATTCCCTAGGGCCTTAGTCAGCTCGTCCTTCTCTCTGTTGGGAATGAATGTCCCTTTCCTGCGCTGCGGTGATATACTTCTAAAGCTTGTTCATGGGTATTGCAAGTTGCTCGTCCGTCTAACGGCACTTCCCTGTTTCAGGGTCCAAAGTTCCCCCAACCCCGAAGAACCAAGTCCTTGAACGGTCTGTCCTGTTATATGTCTGTGGTATGATGTTTTTAGCAATCAAGTCATTCTCATCTTTTTCCCACAACGGCTGGGCTTTGAGGTAGCCACCTGACCCTGTGTGATGGTGATACTGCTTCTTTGCAGCATTGACCTTGTTTGTCTCTGACATTTTCTTACACTTTTGCAATGTCTTGTAGTCCACAAATGCGGGCCAGTAATCTCTTATCTTCTCAAATCGGTCGGTGAATTCTAGAGTCTTCCCTTTGTCGAAAACTTTGATTTCAACTCATTCTTCCACCTCCTGAATAGATCTGCCATCTTCTTAAGAGCACACGCCTTGACCAGTGGCTCTTTAACTTGCTTATTCGGGTCCTCCTCTGGCGGTAGGGTGAAATTTGCCTTCAGCGCGGTCCAAAGATCGTCTCTCCGTCTATCGGTGACATAATCACCTTCAGGGGCACCGTCCTTAGGCTTATTCCATTGCTTGATGCTGGTCGGGATGTTGTCCCTAACAATAGCTCCGCACTGAGCAGAAAATGCGTTCTTGGTCCGCTTGGGTTCAATCGGATGGCCATCGTTCACGAGTCCTGTGATCGTGAACTTTTCATCCTTGCGCAACCTCTTCTTTGGGCCTCGTCTCGTTACCGAAGTTTGGCTAGATTCGGAGGGCTATAAAAGAAGAAAGAAGAGTTAATTAATATATGTACATACCAAAATAATTAATGCATCAATTAGCTAGTCACCGGAGCCAAGACTTAATTAATATATATACCTCGCCGGACTTTGCAACAGCTCCCTCCTTCGATCGGTCACCGGAGCTGTCAACATGGTCTCCTTCTTCCTCCGGCATTCGGTCACCGGAGGCATCATGATCATGTCCTTCCTCCTCCATTGTTCGATCACTAGAGTTGTCATAATCCCATTCTAGACCATCGGTGTCATTGAGAAATGACAAGATATCATGTCTGCCATGGATTATGTCCCCCAACAACTATTCTTGTTCTTCGTCTCTTGGATCCATAGTTTCTGCAAATATTACAACATGGCAATTAATATACAAACATGAATGTTCGACGTCCGGACCGCCTCTCTCATGAATTTCTGACGGCATCCTGGATAGGATAATTAATTACCTTTTTGGTACGAAGTTCAACAAGAGCTTCGAAATATCACTAGTTGGTCGGGTAGGGACGGGGTAGATCGACAACAATGCTCTTTCTTCTAGAGTTTGGGTGGCCTCGATAGTTGGTCGGGCGAGCGGACCGCCTCACTCTCATGCATATGTCCGACGTCGCCTCTCATGTCGAAGTTTTCGGGGAGGGTGTAGATCGACAACGACGCTCTTTATTCTAGGGTTTGGATGGCCTCGATAGTTGGTCGGGCGAGCGGACCACCTCTCTCACTCATGCATGTCCGACGTCCCCCCTCATGTCGAACTTATCGGGGAGGGGGTAGATTAACAACGACGCTCTTTTTTCTAGGGTTTGGGTGGCCTCGATAGTTGGTCGGGTGAGCAGAACGCCTCTCTCTCATGCATGTCCCTCCTCATGTCGAAGTTATCAGGGAGGGGTAAATTTTAACTTAGAGTTACATCCATCCATTCATCCATCCATACATACACATACATATATACATGGACCAAAAAATGCTATGAACAAAAATATATTCTATGAACAAAAAAACATCATATGAACATGACTAAAAAATTCATCATATCCAAAATAAGTATAGCATTTTGGTGTGACAATGATCACATCTATTTTTTGACCAAAAAATGCTATGAACATAAACATGAAAAAGGCCGGGCGGCACGACAGCTCAAAGCAGGGCTCGGGCAACGACGGGGCAGGGGCGCGGCCGGCGACGACGGGGCAGGGGCGCGGCCGGCGACGGCGGGGGCGGGCTGGGGTAGGGGCGCGGCCGGGCTGATCGGGGGCGGCGCAGGGGCGCATGGGCGACGGTGACGACGACGACGGCGGCGGGGCAGGGGCGCACGGCAACGATGATGACGGCGATGGCGACGACAGTGACGAACGGCGTCGGGGAAGAAGGGCGTCGGGGCAGGGCGCGACGAGGGCAGGGCGAAGGCGACGACAGTGACGACCGGCGCGATAATGGCGACGGCGATGGCGACGGCAGGGCGCGGCGTCAGGGAAGAAGGGCGACGGCGACGGTAGTGACGAACGGCGTTGGGGCAGGGCAGGGCATGGGCTTCAACGGCTACGGCGACGAGGAGGCAGGGCGTGGCGATGGGAGAAATTGGGGAAAAATCCTAAGTGTTGGCTTATATACAAGAAGCATTGGTCTCGGTTGGTGGCACCAACCGGGACCAATGCCAACCTTTAGTCCCGGTTGGTGGCACCAACCGGGACCAAAAGTCTCTTTTCGGCAGCCCAAAGGGCGGGAAGTAGAGACCTTTGGTCCCGGTTGGTGGCACCAACCGGGACTAAAGGTGGGCATTGGTCCCGGTTGGTGCCACCAACCGAGACCAATGGTTGGTATTGGTCCCGGTTGTAGCCACCGACCGGGACTAAATGGTTGGTCCTCTCTATGGTGGGAGTTTAGTCCCGCCTCGCCAAGCGAGGGGCGCTCGGACCGGTTTATAAGCCCACCCCTCCCTGCCTTATTGAGTTCCTCTCAAATTGAAAATAGATGCCCTTATGTGGGAAAATTTGACCTGAAATCAAACTGAATTTCAGTCAAATTTCCAGTCAAATTTTACTTACATAAGCGCATCTATGTTCATTTTTGTTATTTTTTATGTTATCTAAAGGGATTTCATTTTTTTGAACTTATTTGAACTCCATAATTTTTGTGTGTTCAAAATGCACCATTCAAAGCCACATCATCGATTTTCAACCCTTTCTGACTTCATTTGGTATTTTTCATGCACTTACTGATTTTTTTGAGCTAAATAACCCGAAAATTGAAAAGCACTTCGAATGAACTCTAAAAAGATTGAAAGTTGGCATGGTATCATCATTTCACCCACGTAGCATGTGCTAAAAAGTTGAGATGGTTACCGCAAAAACTGGATGCACTTCCTGTACAAAATGGACAATCTCTTTCAAAGTATCACGGTTTCGAACGAAAACTCATCTGTTACAAAGGGATTTCATTTTTTGAACTTATTTGAACTCCATACTTTTTGTGTGTTCAAAATGCACCATTCAAAGCCACGTCATCAATTTTCAACCCTTTTTGACTTCATTTGGTATTTTTCATGCACATACTAATTTTTTTGAGCTAAATGATCCTGAAATTGAAAAGCACTTCAAATGAACACTGAAAAGGTTAAAAGTTGGCATGGTATCATCATTTTACCCACATAGCATGTCATAAAAAGTTGAGAGGGTTACAGCAAAAACTGGATGCACTTCGTGTACAAAACGGACAATCTCTTTCGAAGTATCACGGTTTCAGACGAAAACTCATCTGTTACAAAGGGATTTCATTTTTTGAACTTATTTGAAGTCCATACTTTTTTTGTGTTCAAAATGCACCATTCAAAGCCACATCATCAATTTTCAACCCTTTCTGACTTCATTTGGTATTTTTCATGCACTTACTGATTTTTTTGAGCTAGATAACCCTAAAATTGAAAAGCACTTCAAATGAACTCTAAAAAGATTGAAAGTTGAAATGTTATCATCATTTCACCCACATAGCATGTGCTAAAAAGTTGAGATGGTTACGGCAAAAACTGGATGCACTTTCTGTACAAAATGGACAATCTCTTTCAAAGTATCACAGTTTCGCACGAAAACTCATCTGTTACAAAGGGATTTCATTTTTTGAACTTATTTGAACTCCATACTTTTTGTGTGTTCAAAATGCACCATTCAAAGCCACGTCATCAATTTTCAACCCTTTTTGACTTCATTTGGTATTTTTCATGCACATACTGATTTTTTTGAGCTAAATGATCCTGAAATTGAAAAGCACTTGAAATGAACACTGAAAAGGTTAAAAGTTGGCATGGTATCATCATTTTACCCACATAACATGTCATAAAAAGTTGAGAGGGTTACGGCAAAAACTGGATGCACTTCGTGTACAAAACGGACAATCTCTTTCGAAGTATCATGGTTTTGGACGAAAAGTCATCTGTTACAAAGTGATTTCATTTTATTGAACTTATTTGAAGTCCATACTTTTTTTGTGTTCAAAATGCACCATTCAAAGCCACATCATCAATTTTCAACCCTTTCTGACTTCATTTGATATTTTTCATGCACTTACTAATTTTTTTGAGCTAGATAACCCTAAAATTGACAAGCACTTCGAATGAACTCTAAAAAGATTGAAAGTTGGAATGGTATCATCATTTCACCCACATAGCATGTGCTAAAAAGTTGAGATGGGTACTCAAAAACTGGATGCACTTTCTGTACAAAATGGACAATCTCTTTCAAAGTATCACGGTTTCAGACGAAAACTCATCTGTTACAAAGGGATTTCATTTTTTGAACTTATTTGAACTCCATACTTTTTTTGTGTTCAAAATGCACCATTCAAAGCCACATCATCAATTTTCAACCCTTTCTAACTTCATTTGGTATTTTCATGCACATACTGATTTTTTGAGCTAAATGATCCTGAAATTGAAAAGCACTTCAAATGAACACTGAAAAGGTTAAAAGTTGGCATGGTATCATCATTTTACCCACATAGCATGTCATAAAAAGTTGAGAGGGTTACGGCAAAAACTGGATGCACTTCGTGTACAAAACGGACAATCTCTTTCAAAGTATCACAGTTTCGGACGAAAACTCATCTGTTACAAAGGGATTTCATTTTTTGAACTTATTTGAACTCCATACTTTTTGTGTGTTCAAAATGCACCATTCAAAGCCACATCATAAATTTTCAACCCTTTCTGACTTCATTTGGTATTTTTTCATGCACATATTGTATTTTTTGAGCTAAATGACCCTAAAATTGAAAAGCACTTCGAATGAACTCTGAAAAGGTTAAAAGTTGTCATGGTATCATCATTTCACCCACATAGCATGTCATAAAAAGTTGATAGGGTTACGTCAAAAACTGGATGCATTTCGTGTACAAAATGGAAAATCTCTTTCGAAGTATTAGGGTTTCGGACAAAAACTCGTGTGTTAAAAAAGGCATTTCATTTCTTCACATGTGACTACAATGATATAGTTGTGGAGAGAAATTCTTCACTTTTTCTTCGCTTGTGTCCTTGCTTATTGCGCCGTAACCATGGATAATCTTCATCGTTTAACAGGGTGCTTGGGTCAGCCTTGACTTTGAAGGGAGGAATTTCATGAAACTATTCATAATCTTCAGACATGTCTGTCTTGCCCTCCAATCCCATGATGTCTCTTCTTCCTTAAAGAACTATGTGTCACTTTGGCTCATCCTATTATGTATTCTATTCCTTATCTTTTCTTTTTCTCGGTATGGTAGACATGTCCTTCACATAGAAAATCTGCGCCACATCATTGGCTAGGATGAATGGTTCATCTGTGTACCCAAGATAGTTCAAATCAACTGTTGTCATTTCGTACTGTGGGTCTTCCTGTACCCCGCCTCTTGACAGATTGACCCATTTGCACTGAAACAAAGGGACCTTGAAATCATGTCCATAGTCAAGTTCCCATATGTCCACTATGTAACCATAATATGTTTCCTTTCCCCTCTGGGTTGCTACATCAAAGCGGACACCACTGTTTTGGTTGGTGCACTTTTCATCTTGGGCGATCGTGTAAAATGTATTCCCATTTATCTCGTACCCTTTGTAAGTCAATACAGTCAAAGATGGTCCCCTGGCCAACGAGTACAGCTCATCAGAAACAGTGTTGTCACCCATGAGACATGTTTGCAACCAACTGCCGGAAGTCCTGATCTGTTCATATGTAATCCAGTCGTCACACTGCTCCGGGTGTTTGGAGCGCAGAATATTCTTGTGTTCATCGACATACGGGGTCACCAAGGTGGAATTATATAGAACTGTGTAGTGTGCTTGAGACCAAGAATGCTCGTCCCTACATATTATTGAGTCCGCTCCTAGCGTGCCTTTTCCAGTCAGTCTCCCCTCATACCGCGATTGAGGGAGACCAATCTTCTTAAGGTCAAGAATGAAGTCAACACAAAACCCAATGACATCCTCTGTTTGATGGCCATGGAGATGCTTGCTTCTGGCCTAGCACGGTTATGAACATATTTCTTTAAGACTCCCATGAACCTCTCAAAGGGGAACATATTGTGTAGAAATACAGGGCCCCGAATGACAATCTCGTCGACTAGGTGAACTAGGATGTGCATCATGATATTGAAGAAGGACGGTGGGAACACCAGCTCGAAACTAACAAGACATTGCACCAAATCACTCCTTAACCTTGGCAAGATTTCTGGATCGATCCCTTCTAAGAGATTGCATTGAGGAATGCACATAGCTTCACAATGGCTAATCGAACGTTTTCCGGTAGAAGCCCCCTCAATGCAACTGGCACCAGTTGCATCATAATCATGTGGCAGTCATGAGACTTTAGGTTTTGGAATTTTTTTCTCTGCCATATTTATTATTCCCTTTATATTCGATGAGAAGCCAGATGGGACCTTCATACTGAGCAAGCATTCAAAGAAGATTTCCTTCTCTTCTTTGGTAAGAGCATAGCTGGCAGGACCTTCATACTGCTTTGGATGCATGCCGTCTTCTTCATGCACACGTTGCTGTTCCTCCCGTGCCTTCGGTGTATCTTTTGTCTTCCCATACACTCCCAAGAAGCCTAGCACGTTCACGCAAAGATTCTTCGTCACGTGCATCATGTCGATTGCAGAGAAGACCTCTAGGTCTTTCCAATAGGGTAGGTCCCAAAATATAGATTTCTTATTCCACATGGGTGCGTGTTTGATAGCGCCATTCGGAACAGATAGTCCGCCAGGACCCTTTACAAATATTACTTGTAAATCATTGACTATATCAAGTATGTGATAACCAGTACGGAGGGCGGGCTTCTTCCGGTGATCTGCCTCACCTTTGAAATGCTTTCCTTTCTTTCAACATCGATGGTTGGTCGGAAGAAATCAACGATGCCCTAGGTACACATTCTTCCTGCATTTGTCCAAATATATATTGTCTGTGTCATCTAAACAGTGTATGCATGCGTGGTATCCCTTGTTTGTCTGTCCTAAAAGGTTACTAAGAGCAGGCCAATCGTTGATGGTTACAAACAAAAACGCATGTAGGTCAAATTCCTCCTGTTCGTTCTCATCCCACACACGTACACCTCTTCCATTCCATAGTTGTAAAAGTTCATCAACTACTGGCCTTAGGTACACATCAATGCCATTGCCGGGTTGCTTAGGGCCATGGGTGAGCATTGGCATCATAATGAACTTCCGCTTCATGCACAACCAAGGAGGAAGGTTATACATACATAGAGTCACATGCCATGTGCTATGCTGGCTGCTCTGCTCCCCAAAAGGATTAACGCCATCTGCACTTAAACCAAACCATATGTTCCTTGGGTCACCTGTAAAGTCGCTCCACTTTCTCTCGATCTTTCTCCACTGCGACCCGTCAGCGGGTGTTCTCAACTTCCCGTCTTTCTTACAGTATTTTTTGTGCCATTGCATTAACTCGACATGCTTTTTGTTTCTGAATAGATGTTTCAACCGTGGTATTATAGGAGCATACCACATCACCTTGGCAGGAACCCTCTTCCCGGTGCGCTGGCCCTCAACATCACCAGGGTCATCTCTTCTGATCTTATACCGCAATGCACCGCATACCGGGCATGCCTTCCGTTCCTCGTACTCACCGCAGTAGAGGATGCAATCATTAGGGCATGCATGTATCTTCTGCACCTCCAATCCTAGAGGGCATACAACCTTCTTTGTTGCGTATGTACTGTCGGGAAATTTGTTATCCTTTGGAAGCTTCTTCTTCATTATTTTCAGTAGCGAACTAAATCCCTTGTCAGATACACCATTGTCTGCCTTCCATTGCAGCAATTCCAGTGTGGTACCGAGCTTTTTATTGTCATCTTCGCAATTTGGGTACAACCCTTTTTTGTGATCCTCTAACATGCAATCGAACTTCAACTTCTCCCTTTCACTTTTGCATTCTCTTTGTGCATCAACAATGACTCGGCGAAGATCATCATCGGGCACATCGTCTGGTTCCTCTTGATCTTCAGCTTCCCCCATTGCAGCATCACCGTATTCAAGGGGAGGGTAGTTGTCGTCATCCTCTTCTTCTTCATTGTGTTCCATCATAACCCCTCTTTCTCCGTGCTTGGTCCAAACATTATAGTGTGGCATAAAACCCTTCTGAAGCAGGTGGAAGTGAAGGGTCTTAGAGTTGGAGAAAGACTTTGTGTTCTCACAGACAGTACATGGACAAGGCATAAAACCATTCTCCTTGTTTGCCTCAGCCGCTTCGAGAAAATTATGCAGGCCCTTAATATACTCGGAGGTGCATCGGTCACCGTACATTCATTGCCGGTTCATCTGCGTGCGTTATATAATAAGGTGTATTAAAAACCATTACAACATATCATGAATAGAGAAGTGAACAATAATAAAAGTAAGAAAATCATACGAGTAAGTATATTTTCTTTTAGCAAGAAGATAAGATCAAGAGGCTCACCACGCGCGGGCGATCGACGGCGGTTTCAGGACGGGGACGAGATAGGACGGACTGCCAAACCTAGACAAATCTTGACAAAAATGGAGTTTGGACAAGGAGCTTCGAGAGGAGAAAGCTTAAGTTTGGCTTAGACATTTCATCAAACACCTCATGTGCATATGAGGTGAGCTAGAGCACCACAAAGCTCTCCCCTCGCCGGCCAAAAAAACAGAGCAGTGTGGAGTGCTCTGCTTGCTGCGAGGGGGTATATATAGGCATTTCATTGGTCCCGGTTCATGGCTGGAACCGGGACTAAAGGACCCCCTTTGGTCCCGGATCTAGCCACGAACCGGGATCAATGGTTGTGGGCCAGGAGCGAGGCACATTGGTCCCGGTTCGTGTCTGGAACCGGGACCAAAGGTTCTAGACGAAGCGGGACCAATGCCCCACGTGGCCCGCCCCCCTAGCCTCACGAACCGGGACCGTTGCCCCCATTGGTCCCGGTTCGTGACTGAATCGGGACTAATGGCTGGCCCGGCCCGAACCAATGCCCTGTTTTCTACTAGTGATTACAAACTTTGACCATATTTATAGAGAAAAATAGATACATCTAGAATACCAAATGCACATCACTGAAAACATCATGATTTATATTTTCATAATATACATATTTGGTAGTGTAGATGTAGACAGTTTTCTCAATAAACTTGGTCAAAGTTGGTAAAGTTTGATTTTCAGAAAAATCTATATGCACTACATTATGGAATGGAGGGAGTATATCATTAAAAACTTTAGATGTTCTATTTTCTAATGATATAATTTTTATGTTAAACAATATATTTTATATAAGTCAAATTAACGACCTAGGTATACGTGCACGTCTTCTAAACTGTGACGGAGTAAGTATATGGACCTATACAAAATGACTATCAACCAATAGATGAAAGAGTTTAATTGTTAAACAATTCAACGAGAGAAGCTAAACATCTATGCACTAAGGAGACTAGTTGTTAAGTATTTTAATGCACCTAACACCTCATGTTATCACCAATGCATTAACAATGGTCTTAATAATACAGATGACCAATTGGGTATGTTGCAGGGCAATTAACGCAGGAAATGCATGTCCAATTAACGTCTAGCAGTTATTTTTCTCCGCGACCTCCATGGTACAACGACTCCCCTTCAAGTTCAAACGATGGATGTAATTCGATTAATCGGCGCGCGCGTACGTCGCAAGCGGCGCCAGGGGCACGTCCGTCGCTCCACGTACGTACGTACGCGTCCAACAAAACCCACTGTGGCGCAGCAGTAAGGATAATACGATATTGAGCCAAAAGGGTGCCTACTACCTACCGGCCCGCAGCTTAGCAGCGTGCATGAATGTAACGTACACACGCACGCCTCTCTTTACCCCTATCAGGTTCCATCAACAAATGATCCAACCTCTCAAAAATGAACTTTCCGCGGCAAGGGCAACCATATGATGATGACATGGATCGGACTGACCTAATTCTTTAATTGCCTAGTTTTCCTAGTAGTACTGATTTCGGGCACGCACATGCACGTACCGTGCTGCGCGTGTTTATGTTTTCATTTTACACTGCTAATTTCACAATTACACCCAAATCTCAGAATTGAGGTGAGCATCTCATGTAATTTACTCGATCGTGTGCAAGAAATGGCACCACATTTCACTCGAAGCTAGAGGTTTGGACATTTGAGCGCATGTGGTGCTAGAGTTAAGTGTGGACCAAACGTAGGCTTTGTCAAATAGTGGAGGCATACAAATAGTGGATCAAACTCTCAAGAAAACAGTTTATCTAAACTTTTGCTATTCAAGTTGAAGATAAGCTTTTCTTTTCCTCGTAGAAATTACGTAACAATACGAATGGTATACAAATAATTAGCTTGGTGCTATCGCTAGGGCAGGAGTAGATTAGTAGACATACAAATATAGTTCGCCAAACATGCACAAATATTCTCAGGCAAACGCTATTTAACAGAGGAAGGAATAAATAGCTTAGTATCGGTTCTAAAATAACAAGCTCAGTAGACAAGCAAAATTTGTACCTAGCTATGCCATTTTAGCCTGGTCCTGGTGACCTGGTCCATGCATGCGTGTATGATCAGTCCCCCCTCAGGTCTCCCGTCCCGGGCCCTGCGTTACATAGGCACCTGCAGCTCGCTAGGTAGCTACATGCAATGCAGCAGCTGAGTAGACGCAGCCATATGTATATGTAGGCTACTCTTGCCTCTTGGCTCTCTCTCTCTCCCTCATCACCTCTACGGCTATGTGGGTAGGAGGAGCTTCATGCGCGAAAGTGTATGTGTCCAAAAATAATGGAGTGGTCCCTCGACAAGATATACAAGATCATTAAGAAAAGGTGTCCTGGAGAGAGAGTAGAAGGAGAATGGTAGTATGAGAAAAAAGAAAAAGGTAAGTGGCATTCACTTTTGGTGATTTGACCTCACCATGCACTGAGTAGCAACAGCAGGGGCAGATGCATGGAGCTTGCAGGGCTGTGCAGTGCAGAGATCTACCTCCCCATCTTCCCTCAGCATGTATGCATGGCCAGACCACCATCCCATCCGTTGCACTTAATTAGCTCCGTCCAAGCATTAAGCAACACTTCCATGGCATGCGGCGAATTCTATGAAGTCAATGAACCGCATGGCCAGTGTGTTTGAATTATTTCAGATTGTGTGAGCACTTGGATCTACTATGTGTGTGTGCATATTAAAAAGCAAAGAATAAGATTGCATAGAAGGAAGGTGGTTCAAATATAAGTTGTATCCAAGTTTAGAAGATTTGAAAGTACTTGCTTTTCCCTCGCGAAGAAAAAAAGAAGATAATTGTTTTTCATCCATTGAGCTATTAGAAATGAGACCATCTTTGAGATTTCGACTCCAACTATTGGTGCTAGGATCTTTACTATGAAAAGTGTTGTCATTTCTTTGCTTTCAAATGTTCCGACATATGCTAGAGTGATGACTATCATGTCAAAAGGTCTTTGAAATACATTATTAACGCATCTCCGATGTGGACTCTAAAATCACCTATATATGTCGTTTACTGAAATTTCGATACATTTTGCCATCCAATGCTATCCTTCAAACCTCCGCGGATGCGGCATCATCTAGTCCTTGCGTGGTTCTGCTCAGGCCTAGCCATCGGGCCTACCTCCCCCTTCCTTCCTTATCGCCGCCTGTGGAGGCCTTTCGCAAAGTCCGTGCAGTCATCAAGGTCATTGTCGACAAGGATCTGGTTGCTCCACCTCTCACCAGAGTGCTTTGAAAGCCGAGACGGCAACCTCTGGTGGCACAGCGGCGTTGTCTCTTCGGCCATCAGGGTGACGAGTGACGGCGGGTGGTGGTGGTCGGTCGCAGTGGATGGCTCGGCCTCTCGGAGTGCGTCGAGTCTGAAGGTTGCATCCCTCACTACAATAATCAAGTAAAGGACAGGTCCATGGACGGCAAAGGATAGGTCCACGGACGACAAACTCCTTTGTCGTCTGCCAGCAGACGGCCCTACTTCCAGCACATAAAACCACGGTAATGGGCACTTTGTCATCAGGTTTTGAACAACGGACGACAGACATCTTTGTCGTCTGTCATGTAGGACCAACAAATGGTACAACGAGTGGACGACACAGTAGTAAGGTTAGCCCTGTTAGGTGGCTAACGGCAGCCTTTGCCGTCTGCCCGCAGACGGCAAAGAGAGCAGCTCCTTTACCGTCTGCTAGAGACGACAACGTGGCAGGATGGGCCAGCTGGACAGATGGGCTACTGCAATTGTTTGACGTCTGCCAGCCGACGGCAAAACGTCATACTTTGCCGTCTGCCAGCTGACCGCAAAGTGACCAAATGGCTTAGACCTGGTGCTTCCAGGTTGCACAGGTTGCTGCCACGTGGCACCTTTGCCGCCAGACGGCAAAGCCCCCTTTGCTGTCGGTGGCAGACGGCAAAGTGACTATATTGCCCTTTTTTTTTAATATATCCAAGCATTTTCACAAGCAAATATATATATCATCCATATATATATTTCACAGAAACTATATCCCTGCCATATGGATATGATCATCCAACAAACATACCGAATCAAAAGTGCAAGTTTCACCATATTACAATAGTTTCATCCATACATACATAGTTTCATCCATATTACAATAGTTTCATCCATAGGTAGCAAGTTTCACATTGTTCATCGATACAAAATCAAAGCTGAAAGTAAACACAAGCACTCCATCAATGCAAGGTTCCGTGAAGTGAATCAAATCTGCAAAATAGGAAATAAGAAAGTTAGAAGAATACTAGAAGAAGAAGAAGATCTAGAAGAACAAGAAGAAGATCTAGAAGAAGAAGAAGAAGAAGCGTTTTTCTTCTATTTATCTTTCTCCTCTTGTTTTTATTCTTCTTATTGCTTATTTGTGCCATTTTAGAGCTAACCTAGGTAATTATGCCATTTTGACCTAACTAAGCTTATTGTGTCATTTTGCAAGAAAATAAGCTAAGTATATGACATTTATGAGGCTACCAAGGTTATTATGCCATTTTTGACCTAAGTAAGCTAATTATGCCATTTTTGAAATAAGGAAGCTAAGTACAAGTCATTATTGAGCTAACCAGGCAATTATGCCATTTTTGAGTTAACTAAGCTTATTATGTCATTGTGGAGGGAACAAAGCTAAGTATAGGTCATTTTAGAGCTAACTTAGGTAAAATAAGTCATTTTGGAGCTAAGTAAGCTTATTATGTTATCTTGGAGGAAACAAAGCTAAGTATAGGTCATTTTAGAGCTAACTTAGGTAAAATAGGTCATTTAGGAGCTAAGTAAGCTTATTATGTCATTTTTGAGGAAACAAAGCTAAGTATATGTCATTTTAGAGCCAACTTAGGTAAACTAGGTCATTTTGGAGTTAAGTAAGCTTATTATGTCCCTTTGGAGCAAAATAAGCTAAGTATATGACATTTATGAGCTAACCAAGTTTATTATGCCATTTTTGACCTAAGTAAGCTAATTATATCATAAATGAACTAAATAAGCTAAGTATAGGTCATTGTGCATTTGTTAAGCAAAACACTAGAGAAAACTCATCATGGAGGTGAAGCACCGGGGTTGCTCAGGCTGGTTTCACTTGGAGAAGGATGCCTTGGAGAAGGGTCGTAAGATGCGGCTCGGGAGTTATGCTGCACCAAAAATCATTTGCAATGTCTCGTTAGCATGATGACACTAAAATGTTAAGCTAGTAGCTAATGACCATTCAAATGAAACTCATTGTTCGTGTCGTGGTAATGACTAGAATCGACAGAGGGGTCTGGCCGGTCTTCTCGCACATAGAATGCACATTTGGTTTTGACAAGTCAATCATATTAGTTATTAATGAACTGAACCTTACATGCATAATTTGGCTAACCTTAAGAAGAAACTTACCACAAAGAGCTCGTACATGGCCCGGTGAGACACCTCGTTCCGTGCCCTCTCCTCCTCCAACAACCTAGCCGTCCTCTCCTTCTTCGCCGCCTATCGATCCCTATCCTATAGAAGCGCCTGGTTTGCCTCTCTCTCTCTTTGTGAATAGAAGCATGCAACACAACTCCTCGTTAGTATTGTAATCATTTTTGTTCGCGCACACAATGTAATGGAGGAAAGATATCTGAGTCTGTAACTAACCTCGATGGCGAGCTCGACTGGCCGTGGACGAGGCCTTATCTCAGGACAGGAGCTTGTTTGGCGCGCCTTGATCTCCCAGAGAATGCGAGGACAACATATAAGTCCATCTCCAGTGGCTATCGAGACATGAGGCCTCCCACCGCCAGCTATCATCACCAGCTTTGGATCAATAGGATGTTGGCTCGGGTTAAAGTCTCCCCTTTCCTCGCCACCCCCTCATCTCTGTACCTCACGAGCTTGTGGTGGGAGGAGATGTTGGTGAAGTTCTCGAGATGACCGAGGTCAGACTCAGAGATTGCCTTGGCCTTCTTGTACGAGGCAGTATGGGCCATGGCATAAATGTGGTACACCTCTGGCACCTCCATGTTATTGTGATGCGCCTAAGAGAGAGAGAGGAACAAAATATTAGTAAAGGGCTCAAGATAGCATCAAGAATGAATTGCATGAATCATGAAGCAAAACACATAACCAGTTCCACCCGAACTGATATAAGTTGGCGCAGCCTTGACATTGTGGCACACCAGTCATTTTGGCACTCCAGTCCTTGGCGTTGGTGTGGACGGCTAGCCATTCGTCTGAGCACCACTCATTCACCAACGCCTCCCAACAATCCATCTTATCCACACACCATCTCGGGGGCACATAAGTTAGTAAAGAGAAATTTGAGCGCTCCGCCTACGAATCAAATCAAGGAAACTATGTACAAGGCCTTAACAATAGGTAATTACCTTCATGTACTGCTCCTTCTGTAGAACCTTTCCGTCGAATGACGAATTTTCCTTCTTAACATGCCGCGAGGCGTAGTAGTCTCGAACAGCCTGTGGCCGAGCCTCGTGTAGTAAGTTTTGTAGTAGGCGCCTGCACTCGGCATCGATAACCTTTGCCGAGGCCTCCTCGTATCCCTCCTCACACCTATAGAAGGTATGCAATCAAACGAGACAACACTGATTAGTACAACGAGGCAAGTGCCTTTTTTATGTGACCTATGTTACGTAAGTTTTTGTTTTATTTTCGGCGTTAATTATTTAATCCAACGGTGTAATTTATTTCGATGATGGGGATTAATGAGAAGGCATTAAAGGGGCCTCCAATTAGTAAATAAGAGATAAATAGCTATAGTTTATTTTTAATTGTGTAAAGGAGAAATTACCCAAAATTGTCTCATCACCATGTCAGCCCTCGTCTGGCACAAGACATCGTCGATCCTCTCCTCCGGCTAGGCCGGGGCAGCCAGGTAGTGCTCCCAGCTCAATCCTAGCTCTCAAACCTGACCATCACCGGGCAACGTGACAAACCCTGGAAAGTTTTGCTGGCAAATCACACCAAGGATGGCGTTGGGCGTGCGGACATCCTTGGCGTGAATCCAACCCATACAGTATGAGAAAGCCAACGCATTAGATATTTGAAGAAACGTGAAGGCAAAAGGTTGAAAAAGAGTAAATGCACTTACTTCTCCCCATTAGGCCTAATCGACCACCTCTGCTCACGGGTCGCCGACAGGGGCGGGAGCCGTGTACTACCACGCTGGTAGATGGTGGCCCCCTTAACCACCTTGTCCTCGTTATCAGAAAACTGATCCCCGCCACCATGAGCATGGCCACTCATCTCTGGCCAGGTATCCCATTGGGTCTGCTGGGATGTACCCTGATCCCTGCTCTGCTTCGGAGTCTCGTGGGATGAAGCCTGTGGGACAGGCGTCTCATAGGACGAAGGCTCGTGGACCCGAGGCTCATGGACCGGAGTCCGCATAGCCTCCACCTCAGACAGGTCCACCCTAGCAGTCCTGTGCTCGGGTGAATCAGCTGGGGGTGGCACCGAGGAAGGCGTAGGAGCCTGCCTACCTTACCTCTACTACCTATCTTCTTCCCCCGACCTCCTCTCCCGGTGGGCAACGACGCCGACAAAGAAGCGCCCGCCTGTGTGTGCATACTGTCAAGCAACGCTCTCCGGAGAGACTTGGGTGGAATGGAAGTACCCCTCCCACCATGCGCCGATGAAGAAGGAGCGTGGAATGCTCTGGACCCGCGCCCACCACGTTTGAACACCTACCATGAAAAACAGTAAATGAAATTAGTACAACATAAAAAAAATTGAATACCGACATGAATAAAAATATGTATATAATTTAAGTGTATCATCACCATGTATATAAGAAAAATTAAATACCTGACATGAACTAATAATAATCTTGATCGCCTATATATGCTTCGAGATTAATAAATGCATCATCATCATCACTATCATCAATAAATGCATCATCATCATCATCATCATTATTGGGAACAACATGTGGAAGGCCTCCTTTCTGTAATCGATCAAGCATTGACAGGTCATCCATAATAGTAACCTCTTCTTGTTCTGTCTCTTGTTCCGACTGAGGGGTGAAGCCGGATTCACTGTTGCTATCTACTTCAATGTTCTTGGGTGAAGTAGAGCGGTTCTTGAAACATGTTTTGGAAGACGTGTTTCTTGGAATAATTCTCCTTCATATGTGTCTGGGTTAATGTGAGGTTCATAATCCTCTTCATTGAGGGGAGGTCGTCTAGCATGTGGTGGCACTTCATAAACGACTTCCCAATGATACGTCCATTTTTCATCATGGTTTTATATTGATATTTATTGCATTATGGGCTGTTATTACACGTTATGGTACAATACTTATTCCTTTTCTCTCTTATTTTACAAGGTTTACATGAAGAGGGAGAATGCCGGCAGTTGGAATTCTGGACTAGAAATGGAGCAAATTTGAGATACCTATTCTGCACAAGTCCAAAAGTCCTAAAAATTTACAGAGAATATTTTTTGAATTAATAAAAAATACTGGCACACGAATCAACCAAAGGGGGTCACATGTAGGTCACAAGCCTGCTAAGCGCGGCCACCCCCTGGCCATGCCTAGCAGGCTTGTGGGGCCCCTGTGGCTCCTCCGACTCCCATCTTCTCCTATATGAAGCATTTTGACCTGGAAAAAAAATCAAGAGAGAGATTTCGGGGCGAAGCGCCGCCATCTCGAGGCGGAACTTGGGTAGAACCAATCTAGAGCTCTGGCAGGGCTGTTCTGCTAGGGAAACTTCCCTCCGGGAGGGGGAAATCGAAGCCATCGTCATCACCAACAATCCTCTCATCAAGAGGGGGTCAATCTCCATCAACATCTTAATCAGCACTATCTCCTATACAAACCCTAGTTCATCTCTTGTATCCGATCTTTGTCTAAACACCTCAGATTGGTACCTATGGGTTGCTAGTAGTGTTGATTAGTCCTTGTAGTTGATGCTAGTTGGTTTACTTGGTGGAAGATCATATGTTCAGATCCTTTATGATAATTAATACTCCTCTGATCTTGAACATGAACATGTTTCATGATTAGTAATGTTTGTTCCTGAGGACATGTGATAAGTGTTGTTATAAGTAATCATGTGAATTTGGTATTCGCTCGATATTTTGATGAGATGTATGTTGTCTCTCCTCTAGTGGTGTTATGTGAACGTCAACTACATAACAATTCACCATTATTTGGGCCTAGTGGAAGGCATTGGGAAGTAATAATTAGATGATGGGTTGCTAGAGTGACAGAATCTTAAACCCTAGTTTATGCGTTGCTTCGTAAGGGGTTGATTTGGATCCATATGTTTCATGCTATGGTTAGGTTTACCTTAATTCTTCTTACGTAGTTGCGGATGCTTGTGATAGGGGTTAATCATAAGTGGGAGGTTTGTCCAAGTAAGGGAAGCACCCAAGCACCGGTCCACCCACATATCAAATTATCAAAGTAATGAACGCGAATCAAATGAGCATGATGAAAACTAGCTTGATGGAAATTCCCATGTGTCCTCGGGAGCGCTTTGCTTTATATAAGAGTTTGTCCAGGCCTCTCATTTGCTACAAAAATGACTCGGATACCTTGCTGCACCTTTGTGACACTTGTTATGT
Organism: Hordeum marinum; assembly: GCA_022496015.1. NCBI lineage: Eukaryota > Viridiplantae > Streptophyta > Magnoliopsida > Poales > Poaceae > Hordeum > Hordeum marinum. The sequence continues at coordinate 241,778,362 of CM039672.1, read as the reverse complement.
GTTACTCGTTATGAATTATCTTATCACAAAACTATTTTTCACCGATAATTTTAGTGCTTGTAGAGAATACCTTACTGGAAGCCGCTTGTCATTTCCTTCTGATCCTCGTTGGGTTTGACACTCTTACTTATCGAAAGGACTACGATAGAACCCCTATACTTGTGGTTCATCACCCAACCATTCAGATTTGGATCGGTTTGGCAGGTCCACGGTAGATAGAAAACTTGGGTCGCTTGTTGTTCCATAATATAAACATGGGGAACATCTAATTGGGTGTTTAGTTTGATTTCGACTAGCCCTATATGTTCATGAGTCCTTCTAATCTCCTTCGGCTAGAACCAATAACATTTGAAGACTACGATGTTCAGGGGTTTTCACCATAGAATAGAAGTTCATAAATTGCTTCAACTCTTCCATAATACTTGGTACCTCCTTCGCCGATAGCAAAGACACAACAATTTGTAGACTTTCGGTCGACCATAGATAGCTCTTTGCCAAATGTAAGAAAGAGATACCCATTAATGTCGTATTTGTCAAATGAATGGACTTTATAGTCAAAACCCATAGGCGACTTGTCTCAATTCGGCGTCCATAGACTCTGTATTAGCCTACAAGTTTAATACGAAGGGATTGTTGCATTAGCCACAAATTAGACAAAGAAATGAAATGGTGTCATGGAAATTACTGTTTGTTTGAACCAAGAGATGAAACCGAGGTTAATCATAAGTGGGAGGTTTGTCCAAGTAAGGACAGCACCCAAGCACCGGTCCACCCACATATCAATTTATCAAAGTAACAAACGCGAATCAAATGAGCATGATGAAAACTAGCTTGACGGAAATTCCCATGTGTCCTCGGGAGCGCTTTGCTTTATATAAGAGTTTGTTGTCACATCCCTAGCTAGATGTCATAGGACAACATGGGTGTTGCATCATGTTAAAATTTTGCATCAACATGAAATGGGGACTAAAAGAAACCCCAAGCTCACATTGAATCGAAATAATTCAAAGTTGGTGAAAATTCAACAAATCCAAAATGCCCTTACAAAATGTTCCCTATGTCTAATAAATATGGACATGATTGTAACAGGGGTCATTTTAAATATTTGAACAACTGAAGCAATTTAAAAATAAATGATAAAGCTACTGAAAATACCAAATAAAGCATTATCATAGTTTAATTTTCAAAATATCCTGAAACTTTTTGGATAAGTTTGAAATATTCAAAACTTCAATATATAAAATATTTGTGATATTTTAAAATAGCATATGTGCCTGAAATTAAAATAAAACAAATGTCAGAAGTTAGAAAAGAATTGAAATAAAAAAAAGAAAGCCCACCTAGGCTTACCCGAAGAAGAGGCCAAGCCCACAGGGGCAGCAGCGTCTTCTTCCTCCTTCTAGGAGGAGAAGCAGCTGCGTGCTGCCCCTGCAGCCGGCGGTGGCCACACGCTGGCCACCTCCTCCTTGCCTGCCTGGCCGCCTCCTCATCGCCCTGGCGAGAGGATAGGTTCAGCCGCTGCCGAGCCATTTCCCCCCTCGCCATTTCCCCCTCTCCCTCTCCTCTTCTCTCCCTCTCGCCGGACTGAAGACACCGGCGATTCGCCGCCCTCCCTGCGTCCCCAACCATGCTATGATGCCAGAAGCCCCTCCGGTGAGGCCCCGGACCGTTTCCCCTAGTCCCGACGTCGTTCCCCTTCTCTAGCCCCGTTAGTATCCAGAGCCGAGCGGAGCTCGCCGCTGGCCATGGCGTAGCCGTGGCCACAGTGGCCAAAGCTCGCTCCTGGCCACGGGCTCGTGCTCGTAGCGCCTCCAGGAGCTCATAGCCGCCCTCATCTCCTCCCGCGGCCTGTAGCACAGTAGCCGTTCCTGTCCGAGCCGTCGCCGCCACCAAGCTCGACGTGGTTGTCATCTCCGGCGACCCCGAGCCCCCTCTACAGGCCTGCTAGACGCACGCGTGCACGGGCTATCTTCCGGTGCCCTCCGCGTGCCAAATGGTTGCTGGAGGCGCAACTCCGGCGGATCGCTACCGTGCGGATGGTTGCCACCAGCCCCACTCCGGTGGGCGCCGACATGGCCATCATCAGGGGCTAATCCCCCCTGATTAATTAGCCTCCTGCCATTGACCAGTGGGCCCCAAGGTGGGTCAAACCACTGGTCAGCACGGAGATTAGGCCCCTGTCACTGACGTGCGGGTCCCGCACATCAGGTTTGACCTGGCCTGGTCAGCCGACCCGCTGACGCTACGTCATATTTCATTTTCCAGTTTTAAAATAATTCCAAAAATTGTTTAAAACTTTAAAAATTCATATAAATTAATCTGTAAATCAGATGAAAATAATTTATATATGAAAATTATCAGAAAAATCTAATGAATCTAATGGTGCTATTATGATGCATGTTAGAGGAACATATGTAGAAGAACATTGACATTTGCTAATAGGTTAGTTTATGGAATTTGAAATGAAGAACAATTTTGAACCTATGTTCAAACTCATTTCAACTTAACTTGAACATTAGTTGCATCAGCTCATCCAAACATGCCACCATGCCATGATCATGCATCATATTGTTGCACTTGCGTGTATTGATTGCTTTTTATCTGCATTGCGGTAGGCTCTGCTTCTGAGGATACCCCGGAGTATTCCAACGAAGGAGAGAACCTTCCCTCTACCCAGCAAGGCAAGCAACCCCTTTGATCATTCCGATAACATCCCACTCTCTCGCTCCTGCTCTTGTTTATTGCATTAGGACAAATGTTCACTTGTCTGTCATACACAGGTAGATGAACCTATTCTTATGCATGACCTGTCATTGTCACATTAAATAGCTAAACCATGCAACCTAGCATACCTGGTAGATGCTTGTGCCATGATGTGCTTAGCTTACTTTACCTGCTATGCTTGCTATGCTTAGAGTTGTGTCAGCTCTGATTCATCTGGGTGATGAACTGGAGTGAACCATTGTTGTTCCGATGTGATAAGCTTATGATGAACCCGATTAGGTAAAGGTATCCATGAGAGGCTGTGTAGGAGTACATAGCGGGTTGTCTCATTGGGACCGTTCTTAGGAACTGAGTTCCGTGTTTGTGATCCAAGACTAGTTACTACCACACGTTGGGATACTTAATTAACCCTCTCGACTTATCAATCGCTTAGTCCTTAGTCCAGGAGTTGCAAGTAGTTTCTGGTGTTTATAGTATGCTGGAGGCCGTGCATAGCGCTGACCCTAGGGGAGGGTTACAACGCGTTAGGTAGTGGCACGGTGTACCAAGGGTCACCCGAATGGTGGGCTTGGGAACCCTGCGCACATCGTTTGGGGCCGTAGAGGAAACTTCGGCCGGACTTCCGTGCGGGTTCAGTCTCAAATAGGCGATAGCCTGGACTAGAGGTCTTATGTGGTTGACGGTCGTGGGTGACTCCCTCGCTGGGCTTCCGCTTGAAGGTTGCCGAGGTGCCTGGTTTTATGAGCACACAGCGATAAGTGGCGAGAGCGTGTGTGAAGAAGTACACCCCTGTAGGGTATGAATCTATTCGAATAGCCGCGTCCTCGGATATGGACTACTTGGAAAACTTATGCTGTTCATAGATAATCAAATGAATACTCATAAAAATATCAAGACAAGTGTGAGTATCGTGGATGGCACTGTTCCAGGAGAGGGAAGTGAATCCATGGTGGTGTATTGTCATGGAGTTAGTGGACTCGTGTGCGATATCTAGAATTTAACCAAAGAGTTAAAATTGTGTAGTGTAGGTTAGCCATGACTCAAAGCTGGCATTGCTGCATAAATTCCACCCCCCTTGTTGATACATGAGCATGAATAGACTAGGTCTGCTTTAAAGACTTGCTGAGTACGTTTGTACTCATGTTTGCTTAATAAATGTTGCACATGAGACCCAGGACCCATCGGGTGGGTTCTTCCTAGATGTCAACGATGCCGAATAGCTGGTGTCCCAGCTATGACCCTATGCCCTGTGGCGGGCTGTAGATAGTCAGGCCATGTGCCTTTTTACCCTTTCATCTGTCTATACCCAGACAGCTTATGCTTCCGCTTGGTTTGTATGAACTTGTTTGTATGACTTGCGTGTCGGGTCATGTGACCCCTATCTGTAAGAGCATATTATGCAAGGCTCGTCTGAGCCTCTTAAATAAAAGTTGTTGAATGGTTATGTTGTGATGCCATGGTTGTATCAATGCATATCGCGCATGTCGTGCGTACGTGTGACGTGCAACGACATGTATGGGATCCGAGACCTAGTTGTGTGCCTTTAGTAGTACTCTTTACGGGAAACTGCCTCTTCTTGCTTGCACTGAGCCATGGTAGCTTGCTACTACTCCGGACACATTGATTGACCGGCATGTATCCTTCTTTGTTGTTGTGTCTATCCCTTCAGGGAAATGTCTCGCAGTGTAATGGAGTCCTTGTAGCCTGCTACGACTCGTCTACGTGCAGTGATGGCATTTATGTCTCACGGTGTAATGGAGTCCTTGTAGCTTGCTATGACTCGTCTACACATGCTTGAGGCCTACACCTGCATTGTTGGGTTACGTATGGCTGTTTCCGTACGGATGTGCCACTTGGGTTCTATGACTAGTCATGTCGGCCCGGGTTCTCTGTCGTTTGACTGCCAGCGACATGTTCACATATGTGAGCCAAAAGACGCAAATGGTCCCGGCTAAGGTAAGGCTACAGCCGTGGAGCTTACCGTGCGTGAGGCCACAAAGTGATGTGATATGTTACCGTAGAAACACTATAGAAAAGTAGGGGAATTGATTGTGGAAGGGAACGTAAGGCTCTTTTTACTCCTCTTCCCAAATTATTCTATTCTGAGTCATTCTCGTCTTTTCTACGGGGATAAGAACTAGGCTTCTCATCTGTTGCTTAGGATGACGAGTTACTAACCATGGACTATTAGCTAGCTTGTTTGCAAGTGAATGTCGGTACTCAAGTATTGTTGGTGTGACAAACAGATGGAGAAGAGATTTGAGTCTAGAAAGTCGAGTGGTTATGCTTTTCCAATCTTTTGCAGTTGTCTCAAAATCCTTTTTGAGCAATTACAGCCGTTATGTTGTCCAATTTCTGCCAGAGTCTCTAATGTCTTTGCATCATTCTCTATTTCAGATGCCCCCTTGTCCTTCTCGTCAGGTCGTCCGTCTGACCAGGTGCATCGATGTCCGAGTCACCCAGACATGTTGGTTAGAGTTATCATGGAGGCTGGCTATCGTTGGTACCTAGAGTACACAGTGGAGGAACAGTATCGAGATTTCAACCAGAGTCAATATCTGTGTACTGTTAAGATATATCCTTCATATCTTGGAGCTGCAAAGCCGCTTCACTGTACTTATGGACTAGGTGCCACCATAGATATGGCAGTTCAGGAGGCCGCCTACACCATCCTAACTATCATGAGGTTTCACCATGGTCTGCTTCAGAACACAAAGTTCTGTTATGTTCCTGCTTCCATGGGAGGAGAGGATGGTTATCTTAGCGCAACCTACTGTGATCATTCCCATGAGGACCCTAGACTGCAGGTGACCGCTCAGATGTTGGAGAATAGGGATCGTGATGCACGTGCCCTTCGCATGGAGCTTTATGCTACCCGTGCATGTCTTTGGACAACCCTGACGCAGTTGGCACCTGTCGTGCAAACAGGCTATGGAGATTTGGAGATGTTGAACCCATCGCGGACTCATCTGCCAGCACGCGTAGACTGGCCCGATGTTGGAGGCATCACCCCTCTTCGAGGACCGCTGTTGCTGCCAGCAAGGGGACCAAGGCCACATCCGTGTCCTTACGGTTCCCAGGGATCACAGGCTAGAGTGTTTCCAGATCCTCAGGTTCAGCTTCTGGGTCATGGGGGTAACCTGTATGAGGCATTCTACGGCGATGCTTGAGTACGTGGATGTTAGTACTAGTATGTTAATAGTTGTATCGCCACAGTCCTGCGTGTCTTGTGGGATATGACCAAGGTTGAGAGTTGAGTTCCGGAGGTGTAGATAGATAATGTATAGGAAGCTTGTAATGCCTCCGATGAGTTGTGTCATCTCTCTGTAGTTTGTTTTCAGCTTGGGCTTGTACTGAACTATGTCATGGTGTGTATGAATCATGGTGTTCATAGGGCAGTTGATGTTTCCATGTTGTTGTGTGTTTACCCTGCATGTCATGTTGTCCAGTACATTCCTTATCTCGTGTCTTAGAGTTGATGTCCTCTATGTCTAAGCTGTGGGTTTGCTTTCCCAGGATGGTGGCAACTAGGAATAACCCCGTGCCTGCCCCCGAGCAGGGCGAAGGAAGCCAGCCAAGGCAAGAGGATCTGCCACATGCTCCTTCTTTGGCAGAAGTGATGCTTGAAGCCAAAAGGAACAAGAGAGAGACCAACAGGCTGTTGGAACAAATTGAGCAGAACACAGCGCGTGCTCCCCGCAATGATCTCAATGATGGCGTGTCACTCGGTGTCAGGCTGTGCCCACCTAAGTATCATCATTCGGTTGACCCACTCGACGTGGATGACTGGCTGACCAACATGTTCCGCAAGATCCTGGCTGCCAATGTGTGTGAGGCCAACAAGATGACCTTTGCAACCTACTTTTTGGAAGGACCCGCCAATCTGTGGTGGGAAAATTTTGAAGCCATGTGCCCCGCAGGCCCCACATCAACTTGGGCAAAATTCAGTGCAACATTTTGTACCCATCACATCCCGGAAGGGCTGATGGATCGCAAGAGAGAGGAATTCTGTGCTTTCACCCAGGGCAGACTGTCAATGGATGCCTATAGCCATGAGTTCGGCAATCTTGCTCGCTATGCTCCGGAGGAGGTTTCAATTGATGCCAAGAAACAGGCTAGGTTCCGCAAGGGACTCAATCCTGAGCTCCGTCGAGATTTGTGCCTGCATGAGTGCACAACCTTCCAAGCTCTCGTCAACAAGGCTATCAATGCCGAGACTGGGCAGACTGACTATGAGGCCACGAGAAAGCACAACCGTGACTTTAGCCCAACGCAGCTCTGCCGCCAAGATACACCGCGAGGCCATCCTTCTAGGCGCCTCGTCCAGCTTAGCCCAACCCTCCAGCCAGGCCATTTGGAGGTCCACCTGCCAATGTTGCTCCCCGTGCCACCGTGGTCTGCTATAAATGTGGAGAACCAAGACACTACTCTCGTGATTGTCCTCAGGCTAATGCTAAGCCGGCTGGACGTGGGAAGCCGGGAAAACCCTTCTATGTGAAGCCAGCTCCTGCTCGTGGACAAGTGAATTATGTCTCTGCTAAGGAAGCCATTGAGGATCCTGATGTTATCCTAGGTACGCTCCTTGTCAATAGTCATCCAACATTTGATCTATTTGATACCAGGGCATCTCATTCTTTCATCTTAGAAAGTTATGCACAATTGCATAACTTGTCTTTTTGTGATATGCCTACTCCTTTAGTAGTTCAGACTCCTGGTTCAAAGTGGCAAACTTCTAGAGTGAGCCATGATAATGAGATTCTGGTGGATAGGTTAGTCTTCCTAGCATCTTTGATAGCCCTGAAGTGTTCGAACATCAATATCATCTTAGGCATGGATTGGATGAAAGCCCACTATGCTAAGATTGATACTCATACTAGGAATGTTCAACTTACACATCCATCGGGTGAGATAGTTAATGTCTCCACTCGAACAGCCAAGCGCCAACTCTATTCCCTCAATGCTAGCCCTCTTCCAGAGTTAGAAGATATTCTGGTAGTCCGTGACTTTCCGGATGTTTTTCCAGAAGAACTACCAGGAATTCCTCCTGTCAGAGATGTTGAGTTTTAGATATAGCTTATTCCAGGGACCGTCCCAATAACCAGAAGACCCTATAAGATGGTACCCTTAGAACTAGCCGAGCTTAAGATTCAAATCGATGAGGCTTTGAAGAAAGGTTTCATCCGTCCTCGTTCTTATCCTTGGGCTTGTCCCGTTCTCTTCGTCAACAAGAAGGATGGATCGGATCGGATGGTTGTGGATTATCGGCCAGTGAATCTGGTCACCATTAAGAACAAGTATCCGCTCCCCAGGATCAACGATTTGTATGATCAACTCGATGGATCCTCTGTCTTTTCCAAAATAGATTTGAGGTTGGGATACCATCAAATCAGAATTAGAAACGAGGACATTTCAAAAACAGCTTTTGTTACTCGTTATGGCCAATACGAGTACAACGTCATGTCCTTCGGTCTAACCAATGCCCTAGCCACCTTCTCTCGGTTGATGAATTCGATCTTCATGGAGTATTTGGATAAATTTGTCGTGGTTTACCTCGATGATATACTCATCTACTCGAAGAACGAATAGGAACATGCCAAGCACCTAAGGCTGGTATTGATGAAACTTCGAGAGCACCGTCTGTATGCCAAATTATCCAAGTGTGAATTTTGGTTGCCAGAAGTGACCTATCTAGGCCACATGATCTCTGGCAAAGGTATTGTTGTCAATCCCGAGAGAGTTCAGGGCGCCCTTGATTGGACTCAACCTGAATCGATTAAGCAAGTTTGGAGTTTTCTTGGCTTAGCGAGCTATTATCGTCTCTTCGTCAAGAATTTCTCCAAGGTTGCGAAACCTCTGACTGAACTCCTCAAGAAAGATAAAAAGTTCGAGTGGACTCCAAAATGCAAGCATAGTTTTCAGGAGTTGAAAAGACGACTGACCTCTGCTTCTCTTATGGTGCCACCAGACTTCTCTAATGACTTTGTTATCTATTGTGACGCATCGCAACAAGGATTAGGTTGCATTCTCATGCAAGATCGTCATGTGATTGCATACGCATCTCGACAGTTGTGTCCACATGAGGATAATTATCCAACACATGATCTTGAGCTTGCAGTTGTGGTCCATGCACTGAAAACATGGCGACATTACCGTCTGGGTAATCGTTGCGAAATTTACACTGATCACCAAAGTCTGAAATATATTTTCACCAAGCCGATTTGAATCTCAGGCAAAGACGATGGGTTGAGTTGATTACATATTACGACTTAGGGATAACTTACACCCCGGGGAAAGCCAATGTTATGGTTGATGCACTAAGTCGTAAGTCTTATTGTAACAACCTGATGCTACAACAAGGTCAACCACTTCTCCATGAGGAATTTCGGAAGATAAACCTTCACATTGTTCCTCAAGGATTCCTATCCAACTTGGTGGTGGTGAAACCTAATCTTAAGGATCAAATAGTAGCTGTCCAGAAATATGATAAGGGTATATCCCGAATCAAGGAGAATATTGCTAGCAGAAATGCTAAAGATTTCTCCAAGGACGATGAAGGTGTTGTGTTCTTCCAAAACTGGTTGGTGGTTCCCAAGAGCGCATGCTTAAGACAGCTGATCCTTAAGGAGGCTCATGATTCTCCTCTCACAATTCATCTAGGTAGTACCAAGATGTATGAGGACCTATGCCAGAGGTTCTGGTGGACTAGGATGAAGAGAGCAATTGCCCAGTTCGTTGCTAATTGCGACGTTTGTCGTCGCATGAAAGCAGAACATCAAAGGCCTGCTAGCACGCTTCAACCTTTAGCTATTACCGAATGGAAATGGGATGAGGTCAGTATGGATTTCATTACCAGATTTCCCAGGACCAAGAGAGGGAATAATGCTATCTTTGTAGTCATTGACCGCCTTTCCAAAGTGGCTCATATACTTCCTGTTCGGGAGAGTATAACTGCTAGCTAGCTAGGAGAGTTATATGTTTCTCGAATAGTCTCTCTTCATGGTGTTCCATTGGAGATTAACTCAGACCTTGGAAGTATCTTTACTTCCCGATTTGGGAAAGTTTTCAAACCGCTATGGGGACTCATCTATCCTTTAGCACTGCTTTCCACCCGCAATCAAGTGGTCAAGTTGAGAGAGTCAATCCAGTCCTCGAAGACATGCTCCGGGCTTGTGTTATATCTTTCGGTACGAACGGGGAGAAATGTCTTCCATTTGCCGAATTTGCATATAACAATAGTTATCAATCAAGCTTGGGCAAAGCCCCTTTTGAAGTTCTCTATGGACGAAGGTGTCGAACACCTCTTAACTGGTCAGAAACCGGAGAGAGGCAACTCTTTGGCCAGGATATGATCCAGGATGCAGAGGAGCAAGTTCGCATTATTCGTGAGAAGTTGAAAACAACCCAATCTCGTCAAAAGAGCCAATATGATTGCCATCATAAGGCAGTGACCTATGAAGTTGACGAGAAGGCTTACCTTCGGGTTACACCTCTGAAGGGTACCCATCGATTCGGTATCAAGGGCAAGTTGGCTCCTTGTTACATTGGACCCTTTCGCATTCTATCTAAACAAGGAGAAGTTGCCTACCAATTGGAACTACCGCCGCATCTTTCCAAGGTTCATGATGTCTTCCATGTCTCGCAACTCAGGCGTTGCTCCTCGGACCTTGCCCGTGAGGTAGACCATGAAGCGCTTGATCTCTAAGATAACCTTACATATCCAGAATACCCTGTTCGTATTCTTGATCAAGCTGAGCGTACCACTTGGCGTCGGCACATCAAGTTTCTCAAGGTTCAGTGGTCACACCATTTTGAAAAGGAGGCCACATGGGAAAGACAAGATCGTCTTCGACTAGAGTACCCCGCACTCTTCCCAACGACTTCAAAATCTTGGGACGAGATTTTTTTGAGTGGGGGTGAGTTGTCACATCCCTAGCTAGATGTCATAGGTGAACATGGGTGTTTCATCATGTTACAATTTTGCATCAACATGAAATGAGGACTAAAAGAAACCCCAAGCTCACATTGAATCAAAATAATTCAAAGTTGGTGAAAAATCGACAAATCCAAAATGCCCTTACAAAATGTTCCCTATGTCTGATAAATATGGACATGATTATAACATAGGTCAATTTAAATATTTGAACAACTGAAGCAATTTAAAAATAAATGATAAAGCTACTGAAAATACCAAATAAAGCATTATCATTAGTTGAATTTTCAAAATATCCTAAAACTTTTTGGATAAGTTTGAAATATTCAAACTTCAATATATAAAATATTTGGGATATTTTAAAATAGCATATGTGCCTGAAATTAAAATAAAACAAATGTCAGAAGTTAGAAAAGAATTGAAGTAAAAAAAGAAAGCCCACCTGGGCTTACCTGAAGAAGAGGCCAGGAGGAGAAAACCCATAGAGGCAGCAGTGTCTTCTTTCTCCTGCCAGGAGGAGAAGCAGCTGCGTGCTGCCCCCACAGCCGGCGGTGGCCACGCGTTGGCCACCTCCTCCTTGCCTGCCTGGCCGCCTCCTCGTCGCGCTATGTTGGCGAGCCATGATCATAGAATTAGTTCATCCATACATGCTGCCATGCCATGATCATGCATCATATTCTTCCACATGCGTGTATTGATCGCTATTTATCTGCATTGCGGTAGGCCCTGCTTCTGAGGATACCTCCGAGTATTCCAACGAAGGAGAAAACCTCCCCGCTTCCGAACAAGGCAAGCAACCCTTTTGATCATTCCGATAACATCCCACTCTCTCGCTCCTGCTCTTGTTTATTGCATTAGGACAAACGTTCACTTGTCTGTCATACACGGTAGATGAACCTATTCTTATGCATGACCTGTCATTGTCACAGTAAATATCTAAACCTTGCAACCTAGCATACCTAGTAGATGCTTGTTCCATGATGTGCTTAGCTTACTTTGCCTGCTATGCTTGATATGCTTAGAGTTGTGTCAGGTCTGATTCATCTGGGTGATGAACTGAAGTGAAACATTGTCGTTTCGATGTGATAAGCTTATCATGAACCCGATTTGGTAAAGTTAGCAATGAGAGGCTATGTAGGAGTACATAGCGGGTTGTCTCATTGGGACCGTTCTTAGGAACTGAGTTCCGTGCTTGTGATCCAAGACTAGTTACTACCACACATTGGGATACTTAATTGACCCTCTCGACTTATCAATCGCTTAGTCCTTAGTCCAGGAGTTGCAAGTAGTTTCTGGTGTTTATAGTATGTTGGAGGCCGTGCATAGCGCTGACCCTAGGGGTGGGTTACGACGCGGTAGGCAGTGGCACGGTGTACCAAGGGTCACCCGAATGGTGGGCTTGGGAACCCTGCGCACATCGTTTGGGGCCGTAGAGGAAACTTCGGCCGGACTTCCGTGCGGGTTCAGTCTCAAATAGGCGATAGACTAGACTAGAGGTCTTATGTGGTTGACGGTCGTGGCTGAATCCCTTGCTGGGCTTCCGCTTGAAGGTTGCCGAGGTGCCTGGTTTTATGAGCACACAGCGATAAGTGGCGAGAGCGTGTGTGAAGAAGTACACCCCTATAGGGTATGAAACTATTCGAATAGCCGCGTCCTCGGATATGGACTACTTGGAAAACTTATGCTATTCATAGATAATCAAATGGATACTCATAAAAATATCAAGACAAGTGTGAGTATCGTGGATGGCACTGTTCCAGGAGAGGGAAGTGAATCCATGGTGGTGTATTGTCATGGAGTTAGTGGACTCGTGTGCGATATCTAAAATTTAACCAAAGAGTTAAAATTGTGTAGTGTAGGTTAGCCATGAGTCAAAGCTGGCATTGCTGCATAAACTCCACCCCCTTGTTGATACATTAGCATGAATAGACTAGGTCTGCTTTAAAGACTTGCTGAGTACGTTTGTACTCATGTTTGCTTAATAAATGTTGCACATGAGACCCAAGACCCATCGAGTGGGTTCTTCCTAGATGTCAACGAAGCCGAATAGCTGGTGTCCCAGCTACGACCCTATGCCCTGTGGCGGGCTGTAGATAGTCAGGCCATGTGCCTTTTTACTCTTTCATCTGTCTGTACCCGGACAGCTTATGCTTCCACTTGGTTTATGAACTTGTTTGTATGAGTTGAGTGTCGGGTCATGTGACCCCTATATGTAAGAGCATATTATGCAAGGCTCGTCTGAGCCTCTTAAATAAAAGTTGTTGAATGGTTATGTTGTGATGCAATGGTTGTATCTATGCATATCGGACATGTAGTGCGTACGTGTCACATGCAGCGGTATGTATGGGATCGACACCTAGTTTTGTGCCTTTAGTAGTACTCTTTATGGGAAACTGCCTCTTTGTGCTTCCACTGAGACATGGTAGCTTGCTACTGCTCCATACACATTGATTGACCAACATGTATCCTTCTCTGCTGTTGTGTGTGTCCCTTCGGGGAAATGTCTTGTAGTGTAATGGAGTCCCTGTAGCCTGCTATGACTCGTCTACGTGCAGTGATAGCCTGTAGCCTGCATTGCTAGGTTACGTATGCCTGTTTCCGTATGGATGTGCCACTTGGGTTCTATGACTAGTCATGTCGGCCCGGGTTCTCTGTCGTTTGATTGCCAGCGACATGTTCACATACGTGATCCAATTGACGCAAACGGTCTCGACTAAAGTAAGGCTGCAGCCATGGAGGTTACCGTGCATGAGGCCGCAAAGTGATGTGATATGTTACAGTCTGGATTCATATGACTTAGGATCGGGGTCCTGACATTTGTCCAGGCCTGTCCTTTGGTACAAAAAGGACTGGTATACCTTGCTGCACCTTTGTTACACTTGTTACTTGTTACTCGTTACGAATTATCTTATCACAAAACTATCTGTCACCGATAATTTCAGTGCTTGCAGAGAATACTTTACTGGAAACCGGTTGTCATTTCCTTTTTGCTCCTCGTTGGGTTTGACACTCTTACTTATTGAAAGGACTATGATAGATCCCCTATACTTGCAGGTCATCAAGACTCTTTTCTGGCGCCGTTGCCGCTGAGTGAAGAGCCTTTGGTAAGTGGAATTTGGTAAGCAAAAATTTATATAGTGTGCTGAAATTTACTATCACTTGCCACTATGGAAAGTAATCCTTTGAGAGGCTTGTTCGTGGTATCTTCACCTGGACCGGAAGCACAGAGAGTTGTCCCTCAAACTACTGAAGCTAATGAAGATATTTATTTTGAAATTCCTTCGCATATGATAGAGAAACTGCTGACTAATCCTTATGCAGGAGATGGAACACTACATCCTGATTTACGTCTAATCTATGTGGACGAAGTTTGTGGATTTTTTAAGCTTGCAGGTCTGCCCGAGGATCATGTTAAGAAGAAGGTGTTTCCTTTAGTTTTGAAGGAAAAGGCATTGACATGCTATAGTCTATGTGATGATATTTGATCATGGAGCTACAACCGATTGAAGATGGAATTTCATGAGAAGTTCTATCCTATGCATCTAGTTCATCGTGATCGGAATTATATTTATAATTTTTGGCCTCATGAAGGAGAAAGAATCTCTCAAGCTTGGGGGAGGCTTGATTCATTGTTATATTCATGCCCCAATCATGAGCTCTCGAGGGAAATTATTATTCAAAATTTTTGTGCTCGGCTTTCTCATAATGATCAATCCATGCTTGATACTTCTTGTGTTGGTTCCTATATGAAGAAAGATATTGAGTTTAATGGGGATTTATTGGAAAGAACTAAATGCAACTCTAAAGATTGGGAACTCAACGAAGGTAAGGAGTCGGGTATGAACCTTATGTTTGATTGTATTAAATCCTTCATAGACATCGATGCTTTTCGTGAATTTAGCACTAATTATGGACTTGACTCTAAGATTGTAGTTTCTTCTGATGAATCTTTTGCTTCTCATGTTGATCTCCCCAAGGAGAATTGGTTTAAATATCATGCTCCCATTGAAGTGAAATTAGTTGAACCTATTAAAGTTTAAAAGAAAACTATTACTTATAATCTTGATCCTTTTATTCCCACTTCTTATATTGAGAAACCACCTTTCCAAGTTAGAATAACGAAACATGCTATAGCTTCAACTATGGTTCGTAAGAGCTGTGCTAGAACACCTACACCCCCTGAGAAAATTAAAGTTGAGCCTAGTATTGCTATGGTTAAGGATCTCTTGGTTAATAATATTGATGGGCATGTTATTCAATTTTGTGATGAAGCTACTAGAATTGCTAAACCTGATGCTAAAGATAAACATAGACCCATTGTTCGCACGCCTGTTGTTACTGTTAAAATAGGAGATCATTATTATCATGGCTTATGTTATATGGGTGCTAGTGTGAGTGCAATTCCCTTTTCCTTATATAAAGAGATTATTAATGATATTGCAGCAGTTGAGTTAGAGGAAATTTATGTTACAATTAAGCTTGCTAATAGAGACACTATATCACCAGTTGGGATTATTAGAGATGTTGAAGTCTTGTGTGGGAAAATAAAATATCCTATTGATTTTATTGTTCTTGGTTTCCCACAAGATGATTTTTGTTCCATTATATTTGGTAGACCCTTCTTGAATAGATTGTGAGAAGGAAACAGTTACCATAACTTTTGGGGATATGTCTCATGAGTTTAATTTCTCTAAAGTTTGTAAACAACCCCATGATAAAGAATTCCCTAGTAAGGATGAAATTATTGGTCTTGCCTCTATTGCGGTGCCTCCTACTGATCATTTAGAGCAATATTTGCTAGACCATGAAAATGACATGCATATGAATTAAAGAAATGAAATAGATAGCATTTTCTTTGACCAACATCCTATTTTGAAACACAACTTGCCTGTTGAAATACTTAGGGATCCTCCTACTCCCAAGGGTGATCTCGTGTTTGAGCTTAATCAATTACCAGATACTTTGAAATATGCTTATCTTGATGAAAAGTAGATATATCCTATTATTATTACTGCTAACCTTTTAGAGCATGAAGAACAAATATTATTGAAAACTCTAAGGAAGCACCATGCTGCTATTGGATATATTCTTGATGATCTTAAGGGCATTAGTACCTCTCTATGTTAGCACAAAATTAAACTGGAGCCTGATGCTAAACCAGTTCTTGATCACCAACGACGGTTGAATCCTAAAATGAAGGAAATGGTAAGAAATGAAATATTAAAGCTTCTGGAGGCAGGTATCATTTACCCTATTGCTGATAGTAGATGGTTTAGCCCCGTTCATTGTGTCCCTAAGAAAGGAGGTATTACCATAGTTCCCAATGTTAAAAATGAATTGTTACAGGTTATAGAATGGTAATTGATTTTAGGAAATTGAATAAAGCCACTAGAAAAGATCATTACCCTCTACCTTTCATTGATCAAATGCTAGAAAGATTATCCAAATACACACATTTCTGCTTTCTAGATGGTTATTCTGGTTTCTCTCAAATACATGTGTCAAAAGAGGACCAAGAGAAAACCACCTTTACCTGCCCTTTTGGTACCTTTGCTTATAGACGTATGCCTTTTGGTTTATGCAATGCACCTGCTACCTTTCAAAGATGCATGACTGATATATTCTCTGATTTCTGTGAAAGGATTGTTGAGGTTTTCATGGATGATTTTTATGTTTACGGAACTTCTTTTGATTATTAATTGAGCAACCTTGGTCGAGTTTTGCAGATATGTGAAGAAACTAATATTGTCTTCAATTGAGAGAAGTGCCAATTTATGGTGAATGAAGGCATTGTCTTGGGACATAAAATTTCCAAAAGAGGTATTGAAGTTGACAAGGCTAAATAAGATTCTATTAAAAAAATGCCGTGTCCTACGGATATCAGAGGTATACGAAGTTTCCTTGGTCATGATGGTTTCTATAGGAGATTTATTAAAGATTTCTCTAAGATTTCTAGGCCTCTCACTAACCTTTTGCAAAAAGACGTTCCATTCGTTTTTGATCATGATTGTGTAGAAGCTTTTGAAATTCTCAAGAATGCTTTGATTACTGCACTTGTTGTTCAACCACCTGATTGGAACTTACCCTTTGAAAATATGTGTGATGCTAGTGATTATGCCTTTGGTGTTGTTCTAGGACAAAGAGTTGATAAGAAATTAAATGTTATTCATTATGCTAGCAAAACTCAAGACAATGTTCAAAGGAACTATGCTACCATTGAAAAGGAATTTTTAGCAGTTGTGTTCGCTTGTGATAAGTTTAGACCCTATATTATTGACTCTAAAGTAACTGTTCACACTGATCATGCTGCTATTAAATATCTCATGGAAAAGAAAGATGATAAACCTAGACTTATGAGGTGGTCTCTTCTGCTACAAGTATTTGATTTGCATATTGTTGATAAAAAGGGTGGTGATAACCCCATAGCAGATAACTTGTCTAGGTTAGCGAATGTTCTTGATGACCCACTACCTATTTATGATAGCTTTCCTGATGAAAAATTAGCTGTCATAAATGCTTCTCATAATGCTCCTTGGTATACTGATTATGCTAATTACATTGTCACTAAATTTATACCGCCTAGTTTCACATACCAACAAAGGGAAAAGTTTTTCTATGATTTAAGACATTAGTTCTGGGATGACCCACAACTTTATAAAGAAGGAGTAGATGGTGTTGTTAGACATTGTGTACCTGAGCATCAAAAGGAACATATCCTACGGAAATGTCATTCCGAGGCCTACGGAGGACACCATGCTGGAGATAGAACTACACATTAGGTATTACAATCTGGTTTTTATTGGCTTACTCCCTTCAAGGATCCTCGTAAGTTTGTCTTGTCATGTGATGAATGTCAAAGAATTGGCAATATTAGTAGACATCACAAAATGCCAATGAACTACTCTCTTGTTATTGAACCATTTGATATTTGGGGTTTTGATTATATGGGACCTTTTCCAACGTCCAACGGGTATACTCGTATTTTAATTGCTATTGATTATTTTACTAATGTTGGAAATATGCCCTAGAGGCAATAATAAATTAGTTATTATCATATTTCCTTGTTCATGATAATCGTCTATTATCCATGCTATAATTGTATTGATCGGAGACTTAAATGCATGTGTGGATACATAGACAAAACCATGTCCCTAGTATGCCTCTAATAGACTAGCTCGTTGATCAAAAGATGGTTAAGGTTTCCTAGCCATGGACATGAGATGTCATTTGATAACGGGATCACATCATTAGGAGAATGATGTGATGGACAAGACCCAAACTACAAACGTAGCATTTGATTGTGTCAGTTTACTGCTACTGTTTTCTGCATGTCAAGTATGTATTCCTATGACCATGAGATCATGCAACTCATGGACATCGGAGGAGTGCCTTGTGTGTATCAATTGTCGCAACGTAACTGGGTGACTATAAAGGTGCTCTACAGGTATCTCCGAGGGTGTCATTTGAGTTGGCATGGATCGAGACTGAGATTTGTTACTCCGTGTGACGGAGAGGTATCTCAGGGCCCACTCGGTAATACAACATCACAATGAGCCTTGCAAGCAATGTGACTAACTATTAGTTGCGGGATCTTGTGTTACGGAACGAGTAAAGAGACTTTCCGGTAACGAGGTTGAACTAGGTATGGAGATACCGACGATCGAATCTCGGGCAAGTAACATACCGAAGAACAAACGGAACATCGGACGGGATTAACTGAATCCTTGACATAGAGGGTCGACCTATAAAGATCTTCGTATAACATGTAGGAACCAACGTGGACATCCAGTCCCGTCAGTGGTTATTGACCGTAGAGGTGTCTCGGTCATGTCTGCATAGTTCTCGAACCCGCAGGGTCTGCACACTTAAGGTTTGGTGACATTTTGGTAGTATAGAGTTATGTATGGTGGTGACTGAAGTTTGTTCGGAGTCTCGGATGAGATCCTGGACGTCACGAGGAGCTCTGGAATGGTCCGAAGGTAAAGATATATATATAGGAAGTCCTGTTTTGGTCGCCGGAAAAGTTCCGGGCTCATCGGTAGTGTACCGGGTGTGCCGGTAGTGTACCGGGAGACCACCGGGAGGGGTATTTCGACCCAATAGGCTTTATGGGCTGTAGGAGTATGAATACCATCCCTTAGTGGGCTGGTGGAAGTCCTACATAAAGCCCATGAGGCTGGGAAGAAAATAGCAAAAGGAAAAAGGTGGAAAAAAGGCAAAAAGGGGTATATATGGAAGGAGTCCTAATCCCACTAGGAGTGGGAAGAGGAGGACTCCTCCCTAGCCGGCCGAACCAGGTGGGGTTTTGCCCTTGCGCCAGCCCCTCCTCCTCCTCGTCCTCTCCTCCTATATATACTAGAGGGGTTTGAGGGTTTTGGCACAAGTTATTCTGCCACGTGTTGCCCTCTTCTCAAGTGCATAGTTTCTCCTCTAGATCGGATTTCTGCAGTGCTTAGGCGAAGCCCTGCTGGAATAGCTCCACCACCATCTCCGGAGCGCCATCACACTGCCGGAGAACTCTTCCTCCCCTCCACTTCCTCTTGCTGGATCAAGATGGTGGAGATCGTCATCAAGCTACACGTGTGCTGAACGCGAAGGTGCCGTCCGTTCGGTACTAGATCGGAAGGATCGTGGTCAAGGCCACGAGGCGATTCGTGATGAGTTCGCGGGACGGACCGTGATGAGTTCACGAGACGGATCATGATTGGATCGCGGGACGGATCATGATGAGATCGCAGGACACTCAGCGATTTGGATCGCGAAGACGTTCGACTACACCAACCACGTTTCTTAACCCTTCCGCTTAGCGATATACAAGGGTATGTAGATCCACTCTCCCTCTCGTAGATGCTCATCACCATGGATAGGTTTGCGTGTGCGTAGCAAATTTTTTGTTTCCCATGCGACATTCCCCAACAGTGGCATCATGAGCTAGGTTGATGGTTCGATGAGATCTCGAGTAGAACACAAAAGGTTTGTGAGCGTTGATGCTTAGATTGCTTCCTCCCTTGGTCGTGTTTTGGTTCAGCGGTATTGTGGGATGAAGCGGCCCGGACCAACCTTACTCGTACGCTTACGAGAGACCGGTTCCCTCAACTGCACTTGTTGCAAAAGATGGCTAGCGGGTGTCAGTTTCTCCTACTTTAGTTGGATCAGATTCGACAAAGGCGGTCCTTGAGAAGGTTGAAAAGCAACTAGTGTATCACCATTGTGGTTTTTGCGTAGGTGAGAATTGTTCTTGCTAGATACCCATAGCAGCCACGTAAAACATGCAACAACAATTAGAGGACGTCTAATTTGTTTTTGCAGGGTATGTTGTGATGTGATATGGCCAATTACATGATGTGATATATGTGATTTATGAGATGATCATGTGATGTATAGAATTTCACGACTTGCACGTCGATGAGTACGGCAACCGGCACGAGCCATAGGATTGTCTTTAATTATTGTATGACCCGCGTGTCAATCATTAAGCGCTATGTAATGCTTTACTTTATCGCTAAGCGGTAGCAATAGAAGTAGAAGCAGGGCTGGCGCCACAACCCCAATGGCAGCACATTTATGGAGATCAAGATGATGGAGATCATGGTGTCATGCCGGTGACGATGGAGATCATGCCGGTGTTTTCAAGATGGAGATCTTAAACACAAGTTCATGGCCATATCATGTCAATTATGAATTGCATGAGATGTTAATCTTTTTATGCACCTGGTTTTGTTTACGAAGACGGTAGCATTATAAGGTGATCCCTCACTTAATTTCAAGATAAATTGTGTTCTCCTCGAGTGTGCACCATTGCAGAAAGTTCGTCGTGTTGAGACACCACGTGATGATCGGGTGTGATAGACTCTACGTTCACATACAATGGGTGCAAGCCAGATTTGCACATGCAGAACACTCGGGTTAAACTTGACGAGCCTAGCATGTACATACATGGCCTCGGAACACAAGAGACCGAAAGGTCGAACATGAGTCATATAGTAGATATGATCAACATAATGATGTTCACCATTGCAGCCACCTCAACTCACGTGATGATCGGACTTGAGTTGGTGAATTTGGATCATGTATCACTCGGATGACCGGAGGGATGTCAATTTGATTGGGAGTTCTTAAGTAATATGATTAATTGAACTCATTATCATGAACATAGTCAGTAGTGTCTTCGCAAAATTATGTTGTAGATTACTAGCTCATACTGTAGCTCCCTTGAATGTTATGAAATATAGCTATGCATTCCATCATCATCATTGCTTGAATGTATGGAATTGCTGAAATGTTTCTTCTGACTTTCAGAAAGCCCCTTTCTACTTCCCCTAAGTTGCTTTCACCTATTTGTAAATCTTGGTAAAATGTTCAAAATAAGAGGGGAGTAACATGACACTCCACACCAGGGTCATCTTGGTGATATATTTGAACAATAAGAACCAGGGGGTCTTTTGAAAATATTTGCAAAAAGGATTTAAAAACAATTAGGCAATTTCTGAAAATATTATTTTTTTCAAAGTATTCAAATGACAGAATAAAAATGTTCAATAAATGGCATTTATTATTATGTTAATTTTGATATATAATACTCATATGTTTAGAAATGTTTTGAATGTTTTTAAAGACGTTTTACTGCTCTGGTTAATAAAAACAGTAACGGTTTTGTAATTAAACGGGCCGGCCCACGGGCATTTATTAGCGAATTGATTTCTAGCCGGTCGACCGACGCGCAGTAACCGCTCTCTCTCTCTGACACCGGGTCCCACCCCGACCGACCGTTCGCCCCGTGCGGTCGCCTTCTTCCTCCCGCACGCGCCACCCTCGCCGGCAGTTTCTTCTCTCCCCGGATCTCCCTCCTCTCTCCTCCCCGCACCCCCCGAGCAACCTATAAGTAGAGACTCTTCCCCCCCCGCTCCATTCCCCCCCGAATCCCCTCTTTCCCTCGTCGAGACGCTGCCAAATCCCTCGCCGGAGCCCCAGCCGCCACCGAACCTCCCGGCGCTCGTGGCCATCGACTCCGACCTCCCCTCGCCTCTCCGACGCCACCGTTCGACACCGGACGTCAAGCGCCGCCACCCGGACCACTCCACTGCCTCCCTCTACCACCGGAGCTCCTCACCGTCGTCTTCGCCGCTTTCGGACTCGCCGGCGATCCCCACGCCGGCGACCTTTACACTATGAGCCCTCCCAACCCTCGGATCTTTACTCAACGGCCAAGATTAGATCGGGTTATTCCCGAACCGTTTTTATTTTCCGATCGGTCGCCTGCCCGTATCTCCCGCATGCACACGCTAGCCAGCCAATAGGAACCTGCCACGTCACCCTGGCCGACCGTTAGTTAGTTTTCCTTTTGGTTTTGTTTTTTTCAGAAAACAGAATGTATTCCAAATTTGTTTTGCTTATATCTTTTAAACTATTTAATGCTTTGAGTTGATTCTTTTTGCAATAGCTCACATTTTTCATGTAGTTTCACCCTGTACTTTTAAATTTTAAATTTGAATTGTAAAATTTGAATTTAATCAAATTTCCTCAAAACATTCAAATCTGAATAACTAGAGTTTGAAAATAGATTTTGATATGAATCTTTTTGCTACTGCTTGGTATTAGTTAGGACTATCATCATGCTTAGTTTGAGAATTTTTAGGATGATTTGATTAGTGTTTTAGCTAAAAAAACAGATTCTGCCTATTAGTTAGTATAGTTTAAGTTAACTTAGTTTTAGTTGGTTTAAATTAGATTTAATTTATTTGATTTAGTAGGTTCTGTTAGTTAAACTTTAGGTGTTTTACTTACTGTTAATAAAAATATAAAATTGTTTAGTTTATTTCTTTGTTAATATAGGAATCACAATTTCTTTTCAAATAGGTTTAATTTGATTAAAACAACTAGTTAGTAATAGTTTTGCTTTCAACAAAGTTTTATATAATTTCATTCTGTTTTCTAAGACAAGTTTATTTGTAAATTATTTTCTGTTAACATGTTTTGCTAATAAATAATAAGTTTTGTTTTGCTCTTTTGTTAGTAAAACTATAGTTGTTTCATATAGTGTTTATCAAAACTTTTAAATTTTTTTTACTAAAGTTTTCCCAACAAACTTAAATTGATTTTATTCTGTTTATTAAAAAAATATTTTATTGTTTCCTTGCTGTCAACAATTGTTTTGTTATTACAAAACAGTTTTGTTACGTTAGTAGTGGTTTACCCATCACCTTTTTGAAAACAAAACCTTGTGTGTTTTCTTGCTTGTGATTTGTGCATTGTTTTGTCTTGATTGTTTACTAGTTCATGGTTGATGATTGTGAGTTGCAATATTTTGTTGTATGCTTATTGAATGCTCTTATTTGCTTCGTTAGATTATCCGGAGTGCGAGGCTTGTTACGTAGAGTCACTCACGTACGAAGATCATCAATCAGGCAAGTCACTTTGATCATGTTTACCCATGTTTTATATGCATTAGTTCTACCATCTTCCCCAATTGCATGCAAGATAGGTTAATTGGAAACTTGGTTACATTGTAGTAGTATCATGTGGTAGGTACCCCCTCTCAACCCTTGACACATTGGCCCCGGGAAATGTTGTTTTACTTTTTGCTATGCTATTAGTAGACGGGGTTGGTTGTGTGATTCATGAGAGTTGAGAGAGTTAATAATTTCATGACCTACATAATGATCAAGATTTTAAGACTCCGAGTTTTCAACATACCTCTGGGTGGATGATGGTTGAACGGCACCCTGGAGAAACCAGTGGATTTGCCTAGGTGATGCTGGAGATGGCCAGTGTTCATGCGGAAAGGTCCACCCAGGCACAAAGAGATGGATGGATGCTTTAAGACCCAAGGCTTACCTGCACAGCCACAAGTCATTATGGGCTCTGGCTTGGTTGGATATCGTGGTAACCCTGGACAGGCGGTGCTACGAGATGTAGAAGAACGGTAGGAAAGGATGGGCACCGACAAAGTCGCAGGGAAACCCTTTGGAAGACCATGTTTTGGTCATCCATTTCTCAAACACCCTGAAGTGCGAGAAATCAAACGGAGGCGACCAAATCTTGTGGGGAACGTGTGCAAAACTCTGCAGAGTACTCAAACCTAATCGATTAGCCATGTCCACGGTCATGGACAGCTTGAGCCAAAGGAATTGAAATTTCCGGAAACCTCAACACAATTAATATGATGATGTGGGTATTAATAACTTGGGTATGAGAATTGGTTGGTGGAACCATCTCATTAATCAACCAACTTAGTAATAATTTTTGCTTACCCCTCTCTTGATGTAGGAAAAGCTTGGCTTTACGCAAAAACTTACTACCCCACCTGCCATATATATGCATATAGATTAGATGATTATCTTTTCACCCCTTCTAGTGACTTTGCCGGCATATTCCATATGCTGACCTACATGGCTGCAACGTATCATGTTGCAGAGTATTTTCCGACCAGGAGTGAGGATACGCTCTACGCTCGGTGAGATGCCCTTGGAGTCAGATGGACTCATCTACCTTCGACGCTTCCGCAAGATTTAGATATTCTCATGAGTTGGCCTTCAGCCACTTTATTGTAATTTTTATTTTAATAAAGGACTCGATATGAGATTTCGATTAATATAATGCTATGTGATTTCCCTTTGATATATACATTGATGTACCGTGTGTGTACCAGCATGATCTTGGGATGGTACGGAAACACCGGAGATTCGACCTTTCAGGTCGGGTCGCTATAGAAATGGTATAAGAGAACACGCTGACCGTAGGACGTAACTTCTAGGATTGGAAAGCCTTAGGACTTATTTCTCTTTGTCTTTAAAATTCTTATACTCTCATCTATTCGTTTCTGACTCCTCTCCGATTATTTCAAAATTTATAGATGGCCACCTTTATCCCAGTGTTGATCACGGAGTTCTGCCAGCCTGACGCAACGATGCCCTTTGGCAAGGAGCTGATGAGGATCGTCAAGAACATAAGGATTGCTTTGCCGAGCATCACCGGGATTCCTATCATGTCATTTCCCTAAGATGGACGCTACCGGATCGAGGTGCACATTCCAGGGAAGACCTTTGGGAATCGGAAGGAACCCATCGACTTCAAGTTTGTGGCACCCAGCTGGATACTTGGAAGATACATGGCCATTCATTGTGCCCTTGGACATATTCAGGAGGAATACAGAGGTGGAACCATTTCACCAAGACCCAGCGTGGTTTGTCGCAGAGATGTCAATGGAAACATCATAACCTCTCCCACTGCAGACACCACCATTTCCTATATCCAGACCTTGGAGACTCACATCAGGACTCTGGAGCTTCGAGTTTGTGCTGATACGAAGACAATCAAGTATCTGATGAACCGTGAGATTGACCTCGAAGCTGACTTGCGGGAAGCCAACTATGAACATGAGTATGAAGTGAAGGATTTCTTAGAGAGGATCGACAAGCTGAACACTCGCATCGCCACTTTGGAGGAACAGATGGACATGGGGGAAATCTTCATCCTGAGGGAGACTTGGCACATTCTTGATAACTACTTGATAGTTTAGTGCGTCATGCATTACAGCTTAGAATTGAGGCTCCGAAACGTTTTGAACATCATGGAACATATGAGATGTTCTAAGAGCTGAAATTAGGATCTCAGGCTTGTGCCCGTGTTGCGAGATATGAGATGTCCAACAAGATTCTTTGCCTGTGATGAAAGAGAATAGCTCAATCGTTGAGCATGTGCTCAGATTGTCTGGGTGCTACAATCGCTTGAATCGAGTGGGAGTTGATCTTCCAGATAAGATAGTGATTGATATAGTTCTCCAAGTCACTGTCACTAAAGCTACTAGAACTTGGTGATGAACTATAAAACGCCAGGGATAGAAATAATGATCCTTGAGCTATTCGCGATGTTTGACACCGCGAAGGTAGAAATCGAGAAGGAGCGTCAAAGTGTTGATGGTTAGTTTGAACCACTAGTTTCGAGAAGGGCAAGAGCAAGGAGGGAAACTTCATGGATAGCAAGTCAGTTGCTGCTCCAGTGAAGCAACCCAAAGTTGAACTCAAACCCGAGACTAAGTGCTTCAATTATGAGGAGAGCGGTCGCTAAAGCGGAACAACCCTAGATACTTGGTAAATAAGAAGGCTGGCAAACGTCAACAGAAGTATATTTGATATACGTGTTATTGATGTGTACCTTGCTACTACTCCTAGTAGCACCTAGGTATTGGATACCGGTTCGGTTGCTAAATGTTAGTAACTCGAAATAAAAGCTGCAAAATAAACGGAGAACTAGCTAAGTGTGAGGTGATGATGTGTGTTGGAAATGTTTCCAAGGTTTATGTGATCAACATCGCACGCTCTCTCTACCTTCGAGATTAGTGACGAACCTAAAATAAATGTTATTTGGTGTTTTTTGCGTTGAGCATGAATGTGATTAGATCATGTTCATTGCAACACGGTCATTCATTTAAGTTAGAGAATAATGGTTATTCTATTTACATGAATAATACCTTCAATGGTCACACACCCAGTAAGAATGGTTTGTTGAAACTTGATCGTAGTAATACACATGTTCATAACATTGATGCCAAAAAGATACAAAGTTAATAATAATAGTACCACATACTTGTGGCACTGCCGCTAAATGTCATATTGGTATAAAACGCATGAAGAAACTCCATGCTGATGGATCTTTGGACTCATTCGATTTTGAATCGGTTGAGACAAGCGAACCATGCCTCTTGGTCAAGATGACTAAGGACCCCGTTTTCTGTTTTGATGAAGCGGGCAAGTGATTTATTGGAAATGATACATGTTGATGTATGCAATCCAATGAGTGTTGTAGCGTGCGATGGGTATCGTTATTTTCTTACCTTCACTAATGATTTGAGTAGATATAGTGTATATTTACTTTATGAAACACAAGTCTGAATCGTTTGAAAGGTTCAAGCAAATTCAGAGTGAAGTTTAAGATCATCGTGACAAGAAGATAAATATGTTTGCGATATGATCGTGGAGGTGAATATCTAAGTTAGAAGTTTGGCATACGACTTTAGACAATGTGAAAGTTGTTTCACAACTAACACCACCTGGAACACCATAGTGTGATGGTGTGTCCGAACGTCATAGTCGTGCTCTATTGGATATGGTGCGTGCTATGATGTCTATTATCGTTTTGTTACTACAATTTTGGTGTTATGCATTAGAGACAACAACATTCACTTTAAATAGGGCACCATCTAAATCCGTTGAGATGACACCGTGTGAACTATGTTTTGATAGAAACCTAAGTTGTCATTTCTTAATGTTTGGGGCTGCGACGCTTGTGTGGAAAATGTTTTCGCCTAATGAGCTCGAACCCAAAACGGACAAATGCATCTTCATAAAATACCCTAAGAACACTTGGGTGAACCTTCTATCTCAGATCCAAGCATAAAATGTTTGTTGCTAAAACTGGGTCCTTTCTCGAGAAAGGGTTTCTCTTGAAAGAGTTGAGTGGGAGGAAGATAGAACTTGATGAGGTTGTTGAAACCTATGCTTCAACCAGAAAGTAGCACAACACAGAAAGATATTTCTGTGAAGCCTACGTCAGTTGAAGAGGAAGTTAATGATGATGATCATGAAAGCTTCGGATCAAGTTACTATCGACCTACGAGGAAATTAGAGCTTGATGAGGTTATTGAACCTTTACTTCAACCAGAGAGTAGCGCAGCGCAGGAAGTTGTTTCTGTGAAGCCTACGTTAGTTGAAGAGGAAGTTAATGATGATGATCATGAAGCTTCGGATCAAGTCACATCAAACCTCGTAGGGCGACAAGGATGTATACTACTCCTGAGCAGTATGACAACCTTGTCTTGGAGGTCATGTTGTTGGACAACGATGAACCTATGAACTATGGAGAAGCGATGATGGGCCTGGAAACCAACAAATGCTTAGAGGCCATGAAATCCGAGAAAGGATCCATGTATGAAAACCAAGTATAGACTTTGGTGGACTTGCTCATTGGACGGCAGGTCGTTAAGTACAAATGGATCTTTAAAATGAAGACAGACGCTGATGGTAATTGTCACCATTTTTAGAAGCTCGACTTGTTGCAAAGATGTTTATGACAAGTTCAAGGAGTTGACTGCGATGAGACTTTCTCACTCTTAGCGATGCTAAAGTCTGTTGGAATGATGTTAGCAGTTGCTGCATTTTCAATTATGAAATCTGGCAGATGGATGTCAAAACATCGTTTCCTTAAACAATTTACTTGAGGAAAGGTTGTATGTGATACGACCAGAAGGTTTTGCAAGTCCTAAGGATGCTAAAAGGTGTACAAGCTTCAGTGATCCTTCTATGGACTGAAGCAAGCATCTCGGAGTTGGAATATACGCTTGATGAGGTGATCAAAGTTTTGATGTTTATACAAAGTTTACGAGAAACTTGTATTTACAATAAAGTGAGTGGGAGAACTATAGAATTTCTGATAAGTATATGTGGATGACATATTGTTGATCGGAAATAATGTAGGATTTCTGGAAAGCATAAATGGTTGTTTGAAAAGTGATTTTCAAAGGAATACCTGGATATAGATGCCCAATTGTTGAGCATCAACATCTATAGAGATAGATCAAGATGCTTGATGAGACTTTCAGTGAGTACATACCTTGACGATATTTTGAAAGAGTTCAAAATGGATCAGTCAGAGAAATAAGTTCTCGTCTGATTTGTAAGGTGTGAAGTTGAGTGAGACTCAAAGCTCAACAAACGGCAGAAGAAAGAGAAAGGACGAACGTCGTCCCCTATGCC
Organism: Hordeum marinum; assembly: GCA_022496015.1. Lineage (NCBI taxonomy): Eukaryota > Viridiplantae > Streptophyta > Magnoliopsida > Poales > Poaceae > Hordeum > Hordeum marinum. Next base: position 241,749,958 of record CM039672.1, on the reverse strand, counting down.
TTAGCCATAGGCTCTATATAGTATGCCATGAGTCCGTCAAGCGGTACAAGAGTGATCCAGGAGTGGATCACTGGATAGCGGTCAAGATTATCCTTAGTAACTAAAATACTAAGGATATGTTTCTCGATTATGGAGGTGATAAAGAGTTCGTCGTAAAGAGTTACATGGATGCAAGCTTTAACACCAATCCGGATGACTAGTAGTAGCAATCTGGATACGTATAGTGGAGCAGCCATTTGGAAAAATACCAAGTGGAGTGTGGTAGTAGTGTTTACGGTTTGACATAGAGATTTGTAAAGTACACATGGATCTGAATGTTACAGAACCTTTGACTATAAAGACCTGTCTCACATGAAAGCATGATCGAGCCCCAGAACTCATTGGGTGTTAGATTCATAACAATACGAATCACATGGTGATGTGAACTAGATTATAGACTCTAGTGCAAGTGGGAGACTGTTGGAAATATGCCCTATAGGCAATAATAAATTAGTTATTATCATATTTCCTTGTGCATGATAATCGTATATTATCCATGCTATAATTGTATTGGTCGGAGACTTAAATGCATGTGTGGATACATAGACAAAACCATGTCCCTTGTATACCTCTAATAAACTAGCTCGTTGATCAAAAGATGGTTAAGGTTTCCTAGCCATGGACATGAGATGTCATTTGATAACAGGATCTCATCATTAGGAGAATGATGTGATGGACAAGACCCAAACTACAAACATAGCATATGATCGTGTTAGTTTACTGCTACTGTTTTTTGCATGTCAAGTATGTATTCCTATGACCATGAGATCATGCAACTCACGGACATCGGAGGAGTGCCTTGTGTGTATCAAACGTCGTAACGTAACTGGGTGACTATAAAGGTGCTCTATAGGTATGTTCAAGGGTGTCAGTTGAGTTGGCATGGATCGAGACTGGGATTTGTTACTCCGTGTGACGGAGAGGTATCTCAGGGCCCACTCGGTAATACAACATCACAATGAGCCTTGCAAGCAATGTGACTAATTGTTAGTTCCAGGATCTTGTATTACGGAACGAGTAAAGAGACTTGCTGGTAACGAGGTTGAACTAGGTATGGAGATACCAACGATCGAATCTCGGGCAAGTAACATACCGAAGAACAAACGGAACATCGTACGGGATTAACTGAATCCTTGACATAGAGGTTCGACCGATAAAGATCTTCGTAGAATATGTAGGAACCAATGTGGACATCTAGGTCCCGCCATTGGTTATTGACCGTAGAGGTGTCTCGGTCATGTCTGCATAGTTCTCGAACCCGCAGGGTCTGCACACTTAAGGTTTGGTGACATTTGGGTAGTATAGAGTTATGTATGGTGGTGACCGAAGTTTGTTTGGAGTCCCGGATGAGATCCTAGACGTCACGAGGAGCTCCGGAATGGTCCAGAGATAAAGATTTATATATAGGAAGTCCTGTTTTGGTCGCCGGAAAAGTTCTGGGCTCATCGGTAGTGTACCGGGAGTGCCGGTAGTGTACCGGGAGACCACCGGGAGGGGTATTTCGACCCAAGAGGCTGTATGGGTTGTAGGAGGATGAATACCAGCCCTTAGTGGGCTGGTGGAAGTCCTACCCAAAGCCCATGAGGCTGGGAAGAAAATACCAAAAGGAAAAAGGTGGAAAAAGGCAAAAAGGGCTATATATGGAAGAAGTCCTAATCCCACTATGAGTGGGAAGAGGAGGACTCCTCCCTAGCCGGCCGAACCAGGTGGGTTTTGGCCCTTGCGCCATCCCCTCCTCCTCCTCCTCTCCTCCTATATATACTAGAGGGGTTTGAGGGTTTTGGCACAAGTTATTCTGCCACGTGTTCCCTCTTCTCCATTGCATAGTTTCTCCTCTAGATCGGATTTCTGCAGTGCTTAGGCAAAGCCCTGCTGGAATAGCTCCACCACCATCTCCGGAGCGCCGTCACGCTGACGGAGAACTCTTCCTCCCCTCCACTTCCTTTTGCTGGATCAAGACGGTGGAGATCGTCATCAAGCTGCACGTGTGCTGAATGCGGAGGTGTCGTCCGTTCGGTATTAGATCGGAAGGATCGTGATCAAGGCCACGAGACGATTCGTGATGAGTTCGCGGGACGGACCATGATGAGTTCATGAGACGGATCATGATTGGATCGCGGGACGGATCGTGATGAGATCGCGGGACAGTCAGCGATTTGGATCGCGAAGACGTTCGACTACACCAACCGCGTTTCTTAACGCTTCCGCTTAGCGATCTACAAGGGTACGTAGATCCACTCTCCCTCTCGTAGATGCTCATCACCATGGATAGGTTTGCATGTGCATAGGAAATTTTTTGTTTCCCATGCGACGTTCCCCAACAACTAAGTGGGTAGAAGCTATTCCAACTAGTAGTGTTGATCATAACACCTCTATTAAGATGCTTAAAGAAGTTATTTTCCCTAGATTTTGAGTCCCAGATATTTAATGACTCATGGTGGTTCACATTTTATTCATGGCGCTTTTCGTAAATTGTTTGCTAAGTATGGTGTTAATCTTAGAATTGCACCCCTTATCATCCTCATTCTAGTGGTCAAGTAGAATTAACAATAGAGAAATTAAATTGATGTTGCAAAATATGGTTAATAGATCTAGGAAGAATTGGTCTAAAAAACTTGACGATGCATTATGGGCTTATAAAACTACTTACAAGAATCCTATGGTATGTCTCCGTATAAAATGGTTTATGGTAAAGCATGTCACTTACCTCTAGAGCTAGAGCGTAAAGCTTATTGGGCAATCAAAGAGCTCAACTATGATTTCAAACTTGCTGGTTAGAAGAGGTTATTTGAGATTAGCTCACCTGATGAATGGCGAACCCAGGCCTATGAGAATGCCAAGCTGTTTAAAGAGAAAGTTAAGAGATGGCATGATAAAAGAATACAAAAGCATGAATTTAGTGTAGGTGATCATGTCTTGCTATACAATTCTCGGTTAAGATTTTTTGGAGGTAAACTTCTCTCCAAATGGGAAGTGCCTTATATCGTCGAGGAGGTATATCGTTTCGGTGCCATCAAGATCAACAATGCAGAAGGCACAAATCCGAAGGTGGTAAACGGGCAAAGAATCAAACACTATATTTCAGGTACTCCCATTAATGTTGAGACCAATGTTATCAGTACCATAACTCTAGAAGAGCATATTAGGAAGTCTTACCAGAACGTTTCAGACTCTGAAAAGGAATAGGTACTTGGTACAGTAAGTAAACTGACTCCAAAACTTTCCCAATAGCAATTTTACTCAGTTTTAGAATATTTACAAAATTAGGAAGATAAAAAGCAGTCTGAAGGATGCACGAGTGGGGGGGGGGTGACAAGCCTGCTAGGCGCGACCACCCCCTGGCCGCGCCTAGGGGGCTTGTCACCACCCTGTGCGCCCCCTGGAGTCCATTTTCTTGTGGAACAGTCCTTCGGGTCGGCAAAAATTCATGATATAATCTCCCGAAGGATTCGACTTTTGTATCACGACAATACCTCATGTTTTTGTTTTGAGCTATTTCTGTAGGAGATTTAGATCGTCATGGCATCCCCCGGTGCTCGAAAGGACAAGTTTTTCGAGAAGGTCATCAACCCTTACCTTGAAGAGGTGCTGCAACACCCTTAGACCATTGAGATGCGTGAGGGGGTGCTGCACATCCGTGAGATTGAGGGTCCAAAGAAGACCGAAAGCGTGGAAACAAGGCTCGAAGTAATGGTGCAACAAGTATTCAAGTGCCAAGGGATGGTGGAACATGGACTCAATGCCAATCATATGATGATCTTGGAGTTTACCCATAAACACAAGCTGGACACCAAGGACATTGGGGAGCACATCTTGAAGCTTTACAAGAAAATTGAGCATCTCCAAGACTAGATCTATGATCTACAAAACCAAAACCGTGAGTATGAATACGGATTTAAGAGAATGAGTTTGGCTATAGATTTGAGGATTCCAGAGACTCGTTCATATTTCTATGATGGTGAGCCAATGCCTTGGAAGACGGAGCATCATCATCAACAACTCCACCACCATCAACTCCGAAGAAGGACACGTGAGCACATGTGTATGGGCACTCCCCTTGGCTTGTGCCAAGCTTGGAGGAGGTGCCCCGGTATCATATTACACCACACCTTTTTCCTTTTTTAATTATATTTCCTAGTTCGATCCTTTTTGATTTTGTTTTGATCTACTAGAATAAAATTTTCAGTATGATCCACCTTTTAGTTTTTGCTTTTGCTCCCCATATGTAAGCTAGTCCAAGATATATATAATAAAAAGGATTCTAGACGAGAGGGCTTTGCTAGATTATTATGCTCTTGAAAGTAATGAATATGGAACAATAGAAAAAGAATCATAGAGAATACATAGTGATCTTACGGGGAGTGATGACTTCACATATAAAAAGTATGGTGATTGAAAATTGTTGGGAGTTAACAAACATAGTAATTGGTCATTGGTGTAGTTGAAAGGAAGTGATAAAGAAAGAGAGATTCACATACAGATATATTATCTTGGACATCTTTTATGATTGTGACCACTCATTAAAATATTACATGCCAAGAAGTTGATGTTGGACAAGGAAGACAACATAATAGGTTATGTTTGCTTGCCTCCGGATAGAAGTTATATGGTTTTAGATCCTCCAAAATGTAGTGCTTGCTTCCACCTACGATAGTCAAAACTTCCGCACCAAGTAGAGACACTACTTGTGCATCCAAACACCTCAACCCAGTTTTGCCATGAGATCCACCATACCTACCTATGGATTGGATAAGATCCTTCAAGTAAGTTGTCATCGGTGCAAAAAGGCAATAAAAATTGCTCCTAAATATGGGTGATCTTTTATTGTAAGGGAAATGCGCGTTCTACGAGCTTGTGATAGTGAAGAAATAAAAGTGACAAACTGCATAATAAAGGTTGCTTTCACAAAGGGCAATACAATGCAGCGTTCCTCTGCAAAAAGAGTTTATGCATCCAAAACAAAAAGCGCATGACAACCTTTGTTTCCTTCTGCGAAGGGCCTATCTGTTACTTTTAATTTCTAGCACTTACCTTTATGCAAGAGTCATGGTGGTCTTCACAACTTCCTATATTCTGTCTTTGTTGGCAAGCATAATGTGTTGGGGAATGATCTAGAGTTATATATCCACTCGGGTTTGGGTGATCATGAGTTATTATTGCTGTCGTCACCCTTGAGGTGAATAGTTGGGAGGCAAAACTATAAGCCCCTATCTTCCTCTATTTTCGATTGAAGCTTTGATCTCGCGGGTACCACGTGAGTGCTAGCAATAGTGAAGACTAAAAGATGATTTAGTATGCGTATTTTCTTTACAAGCTCTTATATTGACTTGTTCCGATGTTATGATAAATTGTGAACTGCTTCAATGACTGAGAACATCATTTGTTGGTTGTCAACAGAGTTTTTGGTTCGTACTTGATCTTGTGAATGAATTGTTACTCTAGCATAAAGAATCTCATACAATGAGTATTGATGTTCTAAAGTTGATCATGATGCCTTCACATCCGTATTTTATTTTATCGACACCTCTATCTCTAAACATATGTGGACATATTCATCGATCTCGGCTTTCGCTTGAGGGCAAGCGAGTAATAAGGTTGGGGGAGTTGATACGTCCATTTTGCATCATGCTTTTATATTTATATTTATTACATTATAGGCTGTTATTACATGTTGTGGTACAATACTTATGCCTTTTCTCTCTTATTTTACAAGGTTTACATGAAGAGGGAGAATGCCGGCAGCTGGAATTCTAGACTAGAAAAGGAGCAAATCTGAGATACCTAGTCTGAACAACTCCAAAAGTACTGAAAATTTACAAAGAATATTTTTGGAATTAATAAATACTGGCGTAAGAATCAACTAGAGGGGAGCACCTGCAGGCCTAAAGCCTGCTAGGCACGGCCAACCCCTGGCCATGCCTACCAGGGTTGTGGGGCCCCTGTGGCTCCTCCGACGCCCATATTCTCCTGTAAGAAGTTTTTTGACCTAGAAAAAATCAGGAGACAACTTTCGGGACAAAGCGCCGCCGTCTTGAGGCAGAACTTGGGCAGAACCAATCTAGAGCTCCGCTAGGGCTGTTCTGCTGGGGAAACTTCCCTCCCAGAGGGGGAAATCGAAGCCATCGTCATCACCAATGATCCTCTCATCAAGAGGGGGTAAATCTCCATCAACATCTTCATTAGCAGCATCTCCTCTCCAAACCCTAGCTCATCTCTTGTTTTCGATCTTTGTCTCAACACCTTAGATTGGTACCTATGGGTTGCTAGTAGTGTTGATTACTCCTTGTAGTTGATGCTAGTTGGTTTACTTGGTGGAAGATCATATGTTCAGATCCTTTATGATAATTAATACTCCTTTGATCTTGAACATGAACATGTTTCGTGAGTAGTTACATTTGTTCCTGAGGACATGGGATAAGTCTTGTTATAAGCAATCATGTGAATTTGGTATTCGTTTGATATTTTGATGAGATGTATGTTATCTCTCCTCTAGTGGTGTTATGTGAATGTTGACTACATAACACTTCACCATTATTTGGGCCTAGGGCAAGGCATTGGGAAGTAATAATTAGATGAAGGGTTGCTAGAGTGATAGAAACTTAAACCCTAGTTTATGCGTTGCTTCGTAAGGGGCTGATTTGGATCCATATGTTTCATGCTATAGTTAGGTTTACCTTAATTCTTCTTTCGTAGTTGCGGATGCTTGTATTAGGGGTTAATCATAAGTCACTACTGGAATCAGTATCTTTGCCGTCAACCAGCTCTTTGCCGTCTGCTAGCTGACGACAAAGAAGGCCTTTTCATCAGCTTAAATAAAACTAACGGCAAACAGAGACCTGACGACAAAGATCATGTTTGCCGTCAGCCAGCTCTTAGCCGTCTGCTAGCAGACGGCAAAGCTTCTTTGTCATCTTCTAGTAGAGGGCAAAGAGGGAGGGTGGCCTACTAATGAGAACAACCTAACGTCCACTTTCTTTGCTGTCTGCTAGCAGATGGCAAAGCTTCTTTGACGTCCCTAGCAGACGGCAAAGAAAGTGGACAACCTAACAGCCGTTCCCTCCCACTAGCTAGGCTCTTTGCCATATGCTAGCGGACGGCAAAGAGCTTTGACCTAACAAAAAACCGGTTAGCGCCCGCGCCCCACCCCTCTCTCTCTATCCCCTCTGTCTCTCTGCCCTCACCTCACCTGCACCATCCCCGTGCTCGAGCCTCCCCCGCCACCGACCCCCCCGCCCCTGACCCCCCGCCCGACCCCGAAGGCTGCCAGCCGCCCCACCTAGGCCTTGCGGCCGCCCCGCCACCCTGGTGCCCCGCCCAAGCCTTGCGGCCACCCTGCCACCCCGGCGCCCTACCGCCCCGCCCCCCGCCGCCCGGCCCCTCTCCGTCCAGCCGCCCCTCGCCACCCAACGCCGCTCTGTCCATCCACCCCCTGGTGAGGTTCTTCCCCTTTTTTCTTAATTTTTTTCTTGCTGTTTTTTATTTAGGTACTGTTAGTAATTTAGGTTAGTTGATTTAGGTTGTATTGTTAGTAATTTAGGTTAGTTGCTTTTTAGGTTAGTAGATTGTAGGTTAGTTTTTTATATTTAGTCATATTTTAGGTTAGTAGATTTTAGGTTAGTCATATTTTAGGTTATTAGTCCGTTTTGTGAGATCAAAAAAATAAGAAAAGAAGAAAAAGTAGAAGTGGAGAGGAAAAAGGAAAATAAGGAAAATGAAGAAGAAAAAGAAGACAAGAGGAAGAAGGAAAAGAAGGAAGAAGAATAAAAAGATGGAGAGGAAAAAGGAAAATAAAGAAGAAGAAGAAGAAGAAGAATAAGAAGAAGAAGAAGAGTAGGAGGAGGAAAAGAATAGAAGAAGAAGAAGAAGAAAGACGAAGAAGATGAAAAAAAGAAGTAGAAGTAGAAGATGAAAAAAATAAGTAGGAAAAGTAGAAAAAGAGGGTCGCCGGGGGAAAAGAGGGTTGCCGGGTGGTCGAGGGGTCGAGGATCGAGGGGAAAAGGAGTCGAGGGTCTCAGGGTCGAGGATCAAGGTGTCGAGGGGTCGAGGGTCGAGGGGAAAAGGGGTCCAGGTGTCAAGGGTCGCCGAGGGGTCGAGGGGTCGAGGATTTGCCATCCCGACCGCGACCCCCTGACCCATGACACCCCGACACCCGGACCCCGACACGACACCCCGACACGGCGACCCCGACACAACACCCCGACCCTGACACGACACCCCTGACCCCGACACAGCACCCGAGCCCGACACGAGACCACAGACACCCCGACCCCCAACACAACACCCTGATACCCCAACACGGCACCCCCAACCCCGACATAGCACCCCTACCCCGACACGACACCCCTGACACCCCGATCCCAAAAAAGGTGCTCTTCGGCCTTCCAGAGGCCGACAAGTCATATATTTGTGAATTATGAGTTAGGTCATATATTTTTCCATTTTGTTATACAAAACATCATATTTATGTTGATCAAATGGATTTAAATGTGCAGTTGTTTGGCCGCTGCGTGGGTCTGGTGTTCGATGACCTCCCCATGCGTTCGACGAGCTCCGCCCCTGCATTCGTGGGTGAGCACAAATGACATCTCCTCCTCCCCCTGTTATTTCCTTTGTTCTGGTCTTCGTGCTGATGAAACTTGCTAGCTATAGGTGTCTTCAATCATCAGTATGCGTGACCACTATGCGTCTCCCGTTCGAAAGGGTTACATCTATAAATATGCACTCATTAGCATATTTATAACCGAGATTTCGAATTGTCCAACGTTATCCATGGACAACCCGAGTATGTGTAGATTGTGTTTGTTTTCCCATATATGCTCTGCTCCGGATCCGATGCAGAATTTCGTCAATGCCTCCCTGTTGTCCTCCGGGTACACATCCTCTCTGCTTATTGCCGAGACGTGTATTAGGAGAATAGCGGGGAGGTGCTGCCAAAATTGTGCATTGGATCCGAAGCAGAGCATGGGAAAATGAACCCAATATACACATAGTTGGGTGGGATTAGGACCTATCGTTACCTACTAGCGTCTAGGTTGCATCGACGTAATAAAACTAACAAACTCTATTAACTGATGAATATGGTTTGCTAAAATATGTATATATATTTTGTGTGTCTAGTAGCTAGGAAAGATGAGTGATCATGGGTGGATGTACACTGGTCACACTAGTCAGAAAGACATGACCCGTGAATGGATAACAAAAACCAAGTAGTTCGTAAGAGTCGCACTTGCAAAGGGATAGAAAATAACCTGGTGCCCTTGTGTCGATTGCGACAACTTTAAGAAGAAGTCAGAGTTTGAAATGATCAAACACCTGCAGAAGTGGGGTTTTACGCTTAATTATATGGTCTGGACATTTCATGGTGAGTCTACCCAACATGCCAGAGCTGAGGTGGTTCGTCGTCGCACTGACGAGCATGGTACTGGGATTGAAGACACGGTGCAAGACTTTGATGATGCTCGGGATTCGGACGATGAGATGGAGGAATCTGTAAGGCCTTCTATGAAATGTTGGAGTCTTCAAAACGTTCTCTCCGCGAGCACACTGAGCTTTGTCTGCTGGATGCCATCGCGCAACTAATGGCTCTGAAGGCTCAGTTCAACCTGGGCAAAGAATGCTACGACGCGCTGATGATGATATTTGAATGCTTTCTACCCAAAGGCCATGTATTGCCAACAAAGCTGTACCAGTCGGACAAAATCCTACATGCGCTTAAGATGCCCTATGAGAAGATAGATGCCTGTGAGAATGGATGTGTCTTATTTAGGCTTGAGTATGCGGGCTTCAACTATTGTCCCATTTGCAATGCTTCCAGGTATGTTCTGGTAGGCAACGGTATGGGTGAGAAGAGTCAGACCAAAATCGCAGTAAAGGTTCTTCGGTATCTGCCAATCATACCAAGACTTGAATGTCTTTTCATGGTCGAAGAGACGGCCAGACAGATGACATGGCATAAATTGGGCAAAAGAACAGAACTAGATGCAAATGGGAATCTGATGTTGGGACACACTTCAGACGCTTTTGCATGGAAGCACCTGCATTACATAAGGATAAAGCGGCAGATCCAAGGCATCCTCGAGTTGCCATCAGCATGGATGGGTTCAATGTGTATGGTATGACGGCATCACAATACAGTTGTTGGCCTATATTTGTCATTCCACTCAATCTCGCCATGTAGAGATTATGAAAAGAAAGAACATTTTCCTGACGTTAATAATTCCAGGGCCCAAATATCCGGGGAAGAATATGAATGTGTACATGCAACCGCTTAAGGATGAATTGCAAGAAGCCTGGGATAATGGGATCAAGACATACGACGCCGCTACCAAAAAAACTTCAAAATGCATGTGTGGTTCATGTACTCGTCACATGGCTTGCCGGAGTATGCGCTATTCGTTAGTTGGTCTGTGCATGGAAGGTTCCCGTGCCCCACATGCAAGGCAGCTCTTGTGTTCCATTGGGTGCAGGCAGGTAGCAAGTTTTCTTGCTTCAACATGCATAGACAATTCCTAGATCCTAACCATAAGTTCAGAAAAGACAAGAAGAATTTCATCAAAGGTAGATGTAACATCCCAAATTTTGGAATGTTATAATAAATATTTGAATGAGTGTTTGTTTGCTTGAGTGATTGAATTGAGTGAAATTTGGAACTTTTAAAAACTATTCAATGAGTGGGAATGACATGACTTTCCCATATGCTTTTGGAATTCAATTTTCCTACATTTCAAAACAGTGAGAGAAGATAACATGACTTCTTCATAAACAAGGAATTTGAAAAGTGGATTTGAAAATCTCTGAATTATTCTTTTTGGAATTCATTTCATATTTGGTTCCATTTTAAATTTTGAAAGAATTCAAATGCCCTTGACAAGTTTTTGAGAGGAGTAACATGACACTCCACACCAGGATTATTTTTTGTGAAGTATTTGAACCATAAAACCCAGGGGGTTATTTGAAAATTTATTGCAAAAGAATTAAAATCAAATTAGGCATTTTCCGATTTTTTTTAAAAGTACTTATTTTGGCTGTGGAAAAATGTTCATTAAATAGAATTTATTCCTTTGGTCAATTTGATATATACATCTTCAACTGTTGGAAATGTTTTGAATGCCTTAATGAGATTTCAATTCTTTGGAAATTAGAAAAGGAAAGGAATTAACGTTTTAATAAAAACCGGCCGGCCCACCGGCCTTAACACCCCGAGATCCCTCCGCATCGGTCACCGACGCCGCCCCCTCCCTCACTGACAAGCGGACCCGACCGCCCGACCGCTGGATCACCGCGCTCATCTTCCTCCCCGCGCTCCCCACCTCGCCGGAGATCCCTCCCGCACCGGATCTCACTCCCCTTGCCGTTTCCCGAGCGTCCGCAGCTCCTATAAGAGCCCCTGAACCCTCCGCGCCCCATTCCACCCCCGAACACCCCCTGCCCACGCCAGAACACCACCACACCACCTCGCTGGAGCTCGGCTCCCAACCGAAGCCACTAGAGCTCGTGACCGTCGCCCCCTCCACCCCCACTCCCCTCCGACACCACTTACAAATGCCGGAGACTCGCCGCCGCCGTTTGGAGCACTTGGACGCCGCCCGCGACCACCGCAACACCGTCTCCGACCATCTCCGACCATCGTCCGCCTTCGACTTCGTCGGAGACCACGACCCCCTCCTCTATAAGAGACCCCCACTGCGTAGCCGTCGGATCTAGTGTCAACGGACTAGACTAGAAATTTTAAAACAACGAACCGGTACCCAATTCGCTTCGGTCCTCCGCTCGCTAGTTCCCACACGCACATGGCCTCGGCCAATCACAGCATGCCACGTCACCCATTGTCCCTTAGTTAGAATTTTCATTTTTTCTGTTTTTCTGTTTTTAACACAGAATAGTTCTGTTTTTGTTCTCTTTATATATTTTATGTTTCTAATTGTTTTAAATTAATTCTTTTTGCCTCTTGTCAAAATTTTATCTAGTTTCTGTAGATATAGTGTTTGACCATACTTGAATAAATTAAATTTGAATTCAAACAGATTTGATTTAAATCTTATTTTCTAAATATCTTGAGTTTAAAAATAGATTTTTAATTGATTCTTTTTGCTACTTGTTACTAGTGACTTTATTTAACAGTAGGTATAATTTGAGAATTTTTATAATATTTAAATTAGTCTTTTTACCAAAACAGGTTCTGTTTTAGTTCTTTTTAGGTTATTACTATTTCTCTTGTTTTAAATTGTTTTAATTTATTTTTTCTTTTATATTAGTTGATAAATTCTACTTTGTTTTCTATTAGTTAGCAGTAGTATTTTTAACCAAGTTTATTTTTATAGCATGAAATCAATTCTAGTTTCATAATAACTTGCAAAGTGATTTCACTTCTAGTTGGATTTCCTATTTGAAATTATATTCATAAATTGTTTTACAAGTTTCACTTTCTGTTAAATTAGTTGTTATATATTTTGTTTTCTGTTATTTCAATATTTTATTTTTTTAATTGTTGCTAAGTTTATTAGCTAGAAAACTTATGGTGTTTAGTGTGTTGTTTTCATAGTTCTTAAGTTGTTCTTCAAAAGTAATTCTTTTTGCTAGTAAAAATATTTACTAAAATAATTTTGTTATATTTTCTCTGTTTTTGTGTTTTTACTGTTGAAAATAGGATTTATTTGTAGAGAAAACCAACCTTAGTTGTGTTGATGAAACTTTGTTGTTTTGAGTTTTGTCTTAAGTAATTCCTTCATCACAACCTCGGTTCTTTTGGTTTGGTGTTTACTCTTGTGTTATTCTTGTGTGTTAGAATTGATTGCTAGTATGATTGATTATATGAATGCAATGTTTGATTATATAGATTTTCATCGGAGAGTGACGAATAGTCTATCAAGTATTTCTGAGAGCGACATTTTTCTTCATCAATAGTACAGGCAAGTTCAGTTTGACCATCTATTTCATACCTATGTCTAGCATGTAGTGATATCATTAAACAAATCCCTCTAGTAGTGTTATTGAAATTCTTGTAGTCAAGTAGAATGCATGAGGGAGGAACCCACCACTTGTTACTAAAGCCCCGGGAACGTTAGTTATTTTTATGCTATGCTAGAGTAGACGGGGTTTGGTATGAGTGTTTGTGAGTGGTGTGAGAAGGAGGACTCTACGTCATGACGACAACTTCATGAAGGCATCTTTAAGTCCTGGATCCTCAAGACCTCAAGACTTCAAGACTCGAGAAACAAATTTTGAATACACACTACTAGGTGAAGGATGGTTGATTGGGCATCCCTAGAGTAACTAGTGGAAGGCCGGGATGCATGGAGAAGCGCCATGACATCTTGCGGAAAGCTTCACCCAGATGCAAGGAGACGGATGAATACTTCATGCCCGGAAGCTTACCTGTGTAGCCACAAGTCATTATGGGCTCTGGCTTGGTTGATATTTGTTGTGACTCTGGCTAGGCAGTGCTACAAGATGTAGTCGACGTTAGGAATGGATGGGCACTGACAGTAGTTAGGGAAACACTCAGAAAGACCATGTTTCGTTCGTCCTGTTATCAAACACCCGGCATTGCGAGGACCTACCAGGAGGGAACGAATCTTGTGGGTAAAGTACACACCACTCTATAGAGTTAAACCTAATCGATTAGCCATGTCCCCGGTTACGGACATTTTGAGCCTCTGGACTTGGATCTATCCCTGAACTCTCAACACTGGACTGATAATTAATTGTGGGCAACTTATGATACTTGTGGGCCTTATGACATCGGTCGGCGGAACCATGTCATGTTAGGTAACTCTGTAGTGAAAATTCCTGATATCCTTTGTTGTAGGAAACAAAATAAAGTCAGCTTTTATGCACAAACTCAGACACAGAGCCACAAAGCCTTACTGCATATATAATAGTTTTATCTTCTATTCTACTATGGTGATCTTGCTGGTACATTCAATGTACTGACCTACGCGGCTGCAACGTCTTATGTTGCAGGAAAGCTCTACGATGGGTAAGAGTACGATTCAGGGTTACGGTCTGCACTCAACCTGCCGTTGGTGTTATTGGGACTCCACTCCCGTTGACTGTTTCCGCTAAGATTTTTGAGGTATATATCAGTTTTACGTTAATTACATGTGATTGCACTTTGATATATACATTGATGTACTGTGTGTGCCAGCATACTGATCCAGGGATGGCACATAACACATAGAGGCTCGACTCGTTTTGAGTCGGGTAGATATAGAAATGGTATAAGATCACATGTTGACTTTAGGACGTGACCCTAGACAACTGGAAACCCCATAGGACAAGATATCTCTCAAACCTTATTCTAAAAAAAATACTGTTACTTCTCATCGCTTCTGAGTTTTATCAAATAGTTACATAATACCTTTTACCTTTGACCACACTAAGGATCAACTAAGAGCACTTCGAGAAGGACAAGACATTGAAACAATTGATGGCCACTTCAAAGTAAATAGGATTTCACCATGCATTAGAAGAATTTAAGCTACACGAGTTGAAGACTATGAAGACCCGAAGAATTCGAAGACCCTAAAGAATTACAAGATTTATATGACCCCTAGAAGACCAAACCCCTGTTGTATAATCATGTTAGACACGATGATTTGTGATCTATCATTTGTGTGGTTTTTTTCGACCGCCACAAAAAATATTCTATTTTGAAAACTATATTGTTTGTATTGTGTGTATCTCTCTCGATCCCTCTCTTGTATCTCATCCCAAACCCTTGGACCCAATAGATGCTGAATGAAGATGGACTTGCATTTTCTGGACCGATGACTCATTTGGAGGCAGAACTATTGATTCGGAACATGGAGAGTCACTTCAAAAAAAAGGTTAATGAAAGAAAGAATGAGGTTCAATATGATCTTCAGTACCTTGCCCAAAGTGCTGCAACTTGGTGGGAAATGCATCAAGCCATACAAGGATGTAATGGAGCAAAAAAACTTGGGAGGAATTCAAGAAAAACTCTGTTAAGATGTCGTCTCATCCAGAAGCACTATGATAGCCATATGAAGAAGGCTTGTGCATGCAAGAACTGTGGATAGATAGGACACACCCAGGAAGAACACAAGGATGGATGCCGTCATTGTGAAGAAAATCATCCAGCCGAGGAGTGCCCAACTAGTCAGGTGACTTGTTTCTTGTGTGAGGGAACGACCCACTACCCAGCTGAGTGCCACATATACCCTAAGGTACGACAAGTTGTCAAGAAGAAGAAAGATGCCCTCAGGGAAAGCTTTGAGGAACCTTTGATGAGTATGCCCATACCAATGGTGACAAAAGATGTACCATTTGGAGATACCTGTTCCAAGTCATGTTATTCGTGTGGAAAAGGACATATCTCACGTGATTGTCCAAAGGAATATCTGAAAGAATTCCCGACAGAAATGTTTGGGTATGATCCTTAGGAAATAGAAGCTATGATCTGTATGCAAGGGTCTAGGAAGAAGAGAAAGCGTAATAGGAAGAGACAAGCCCCTGAACAGAGGGACCCAAGTCATATCAGATGTTTCAAGTGTAAGGATATGGGCCACTACGCCAATAGGTGCCCAGGAAAGGAACCAAGAACCCAAGGAGCAAACACGAACATCAAGAAGCCTCTAGACTTGTCAGAAGTCATCTGCTTTTGTTGCAAGGAAGCAGGACATTATGCTAGCAAATGTCCAAAGGAGAAGAAAGAAAGAATGTAGTAGTTAAGTTTTCATAATGGCAATAAGTGTATCATGAAGCACTCTTGTTTTCATGAGATTATTTTGTAACGGAAGTCTCTGAGATTGTAATAACTTCATAAATCAATCAAATTTATTGTGTCACGATTTTTCCATGTTGGTATATATGAGTTTTACTCTATGAACAAAGATCTCCAACCATTTTCGAGGATATGAGAAAATATGGTCTATGAAGGCATATGTGCATTTCATTTTAAGTGTGGTAGTAATCGGTAAAACCACATGATCCATGGAATAAGAAAGTGACATATTGCCAAGGAGTCTAGATCAAATGAAAATAGTTAAAGGTAATGTTGTACCATATCAAACTATGTGGATGACAACATTTGTGACAAAGTACTTTTGAAGTTGGAATATTGGGAAAAGGAATGATTGTGATGAAACAATACCCAAGGTTAAACACACCAATGGAAAGGAAAATGAATTCCATAGAGTGGAATCCAGACAATAATAAGTCTGTGATTTGTTACCTCAAGGGTATGATGGAGTGAACTGAAGGTAATGCTGGAATATGAAACGATAGTAACCCCAAGAGTGAGTTAAAGCTGTTCAAGTATTCAAGTGAACCACAGCTCACTAACCTCAGGATTGATAAGGATGAAGCCCTACCTTTTTGAAGGAAGAAACTTGGAAGAAGTTGTGATTGGATCAGCAAACGTTTTTCTTAGGAGTATCCGAAAGCCTGAGAGATGTGAAGAAACGATAGATGTTTTTGTTTAGCTTGCAGAATCAATGGATTTATCTAAACTTTGTTCATTGACAAGAGAAATTTCTGCAATGCTTGTGAGGAAGCCCAAGTGTTAGAATACGAGATTCACTAAACCTTGTACAAGGTAATGATTTCAATGCGACATGGTTTGGCCACCAGGATGACTTACTCTTATCATTCTCTTGCTATTCGGAATGGTAAATCTGAGTGACTTACCCATAGTAGAGAGATGACATTCTTTGAAGCTTTTATTTAAGCATTATAATGGTATGAACAAAAACCCCTTGTGCATGATTATTGTTGTCACACATAGGAATTTTTTGGTGAGGAATAAAGCCAAGACCCATTTCACCGCAGGATAACCACTAATGGTAGACTACCATGAGATGTTCGATAGGTTATTTAGAATGAATGCGAGACTTATCAGCTAAGAAGACCCAGTGTCAGAGGAAATACAATTTGTTACGAGAACACAAGATTTTTGATTTAAACGGAAGAGCATCACCGAAGGGGCTATCGTGAAGAATGTGGACAGACAGATGCACCACACGACTATCATGATTTTTTTGAGGGACCAGTAACTCTCATTTTAAGTGTGGTAGACCCCACCCTTCTAGGTCAATGGATTTGTTAGAAGACCCCAAACCCTAACCTTTTCTTTCTAGCCCTTTCGAATCTCGAGGACGAGATTCATTTTAAGTGTGGTAAGTTTGTAACATCCCAAATTTTGGAATGTTATAATAAATATTTGAATGAGTGTTTGTTTGCTTGAGTGATTGAATTGAGTGAAATTTGAAACTTTTAAAAACTTTTCAATGAGTGGGAATGACATGACTTTCCCATATGCTTTTGGAATTCAAATTTCCTACATTTCAAAACAGTGAGAGAAGATAACATGACTTCTTCATAAACAAGGAATTTGAAAAGTGGATTTGAAAATCTCTGAATTATTCTTTTTGGATTTCATTTCATATTTGGTTCCATTTTAAATTTTGAAAGAATTAAAATACCCTTGACAAGTTTTTGAGAGGAGTAACATGACACTCCACACCAGGGTTATTTTTTGTGAAGTATTTGAACCATAAAACCCAGGGGGTTATTTGAAAATTTATTGCAAAAGAATTAAAATCAAATTAGGCATTTTTTGAAAATAATTTTTTAAAAAGCATATATTTTGGCCGTGGAAAAATGTTCATTAAATAGCATTTATTCCCTTGATCAACTCAATATATATATCCTCAATTGCTGGAAATGTTTTGAATGCCTTAATGAGATTTCAATTCTCTGGAAATTAGAAAAGGAAAGGAATTAACGTTTTAATAAAAACTGGCCGGCCCACCGGCTTTAACTCCCCGAGATCCCTCCGGATCGGTCACTGACGCCGCTGACGCCGCCCGCTCCCTCACTGACAAGTGGACCCCACCGCCCGACCGCTGGATCACCGCGCTCATCTTCCTCCCCGCGCTCCCCACCTCGCCGAAGATCCCTCCCGCACCGGATGTCACTCCCCTTGCCGTTTCCCGAGCGTCCACAATGCCTATAAGAGCCCCTGCACCCTCCACTCCCCATTCCACCCCCGAACACCCCCTGCCCTCGCCAAAAGACCACCACACCACCTCGCCGGAGCTCGGCTCCCAACCGAAGCCACCACAGCTCGTGGCCGTCGCCCCTCCACCGCCACTCCCCTGTGACGCCACCTACGAACGCTGGAGACTCGCTACCACCGTTTGGAGCACTCGGACGCCACCCGCAACCACCGCAACACCGTCTTCGACCATCTCTAACCCTCGACCGCCATCGACTTCGCCGGAGACCCCGACCGCCTCCTTTGTAAGCCACCCCCTCTGTAGCCGTCGGATCTAGTGTCAACAGACTAGATTAGAAATTCTAAAACAATGAACCGGTACCCACTTCGCTTCGTTCGTCCGCGTGCTAGCTCCTGCACGCACACGGCCTCGGCCAATCACATCATGCCACGTCACCCACTGTCCGTTAGTTAGAATTTTCATTTTTTTCGTTTTTCTGTTTTTAAAAAAGAATAGTTTTATTTTTGTTTTCTTTATATCTTTTATGTTTCTAATTGTTTTAAATTGATTCTTTTTTGCATCTTGTCACAAATTTTATCTAGTTTCTGTATATATCAAGTTTGACCATATTTGAATAATTTAAATTTGAATTCAAACAGATTTGATTTAACTCTTATTTTCTAAATATCTTGAGTTTAAAAATAGATTTTCAATTCATTCTTTTTGCTAATAATTGAGAATTTTTTTTATATTTTAAATTAGTCTTTTTAACAATAGCTATAATTGAGAATTTTTATAATATCACTAGTGACTTTATTTAACAATAGGTATAATTGAGAATTTTTATAATATTTTAAATTAGTCTTTTTAACAAAAAAGATTCTGTTTTAGTTCTTTTTAGGTTATTACTATTTCTCTTGTTTTAAATTGTTTTAATTTATTTTTTCTTTTATATTAGTTGATAAATTCTACTTTGTTTTCTGTTAGTTAGTACTAGTATTTTCAACCAAGTTTATTTTTATGTCATTTATTATTTTTATAGCATGAGATCAATTCTAGTTTCATAATAACTTGCAAATTGATTTCATTGCTAGTTGCATTTCCTATTTGAAATTATTTTCATAAATTGTTTAAAAAGTTTCACTTTCTCTTAACTTAGTTGTTATATATTTTGTTTTCTGTTATTTTAATATTTTATTGTTTTAATTGTTTTTAAGTTTATTAGCAGAAAAGTTATGGTGTTTAGTGTGTTGTTTTCATAGTTCTTAAGTTGTTCTTCAAAAGTAATTTTTTTTGCTAGTAAAAATATTTACTAAAATACTTTTGTTATATTTGCTTTGTTTTTGTGTTTTTACTTTTGAAAATAGGATTTATTTGTAGAGAAAACCAATCTTAGTTGTGTTGATGAAACTTTGTTGTTTTCAGTTTTGTCTTAAGTAGTTCCTTCATCACAACCTTGCTGCTTTTGCGTTGGTGTTTCCTCTTGTGTTATTCTTGTGTGTTAGAATTGATTGCTAGTATGACTGATTATATGAATGCAATGTTTGATTATATAGATTTTCATCGGAGAGTGATGAATAGTCTATCAAGTATTTCTGAGAGCGACATTTTTCTTCATCAACAGTACAGGCAAGTTCACTTTGACCATCTATTTCATACCTATGTTTTATTGCATGTAGTGATATCATTCAACAAATCCCTCCAGTAGTGTTACTGAAAATTCTTGTAGTCAAGTAGAATGCATGAGGTAGTAACCCACCACTTGTTACTAAAGCCCCGGGAACGTTAGTTATTTCTATGCTATGCTAAAGAAGACGGGGTTTGGTACGAGTGTTCGTGAGTGGTGTGAGAAGGAGGACTCTACGTCATGACGACAACTTCATGAAGGCATCTTCAGGTCCTGCATCCTCAAGACCTCAAGACTTCGAGACTCGAGAAACAAGTTTTCAATACACACTACTGGGTGAAGGATGGTTGATTGGGCATCCCTGGAGTAACCAATGGATGGCCAGGATGCATGGAGAAGCGCCATGACATCTTATGGAAAGCTTCACCCAGACTCAAAGAGATGGATGAATACTTCATGCCTGGAAGCTTACCTGTGTAGCCACAAGTCATTATGGGCTCTGGCTTGGTTGATCTTTGTTGTGACTCTGGCTGGGCAGTGCTACGAGATGTAGTCGACGTTAGGAATGGATGGGCACTTACATTAGTCAGGGAAACACTCAGAAAGACCATGTTTCGTTTGTCCTGTTCTCAAACACCCGGCAGTGCAAGGACTTACCAGGAGGGAACGAGTCTTGTGGGTAAAGTACACACCACTCTGCAGAGTTAAACCTAATCGATTAGCCATGTCCCCGATTACGGACATTTTGAGCCTCTGGACTTGGATCTATCTCTAAACTCTCAACACTGGACTGATAATTAATTCTGGGCAACTTATGATACTTGTGGGCATTATGACATCGGTTGGCGGAACCATGTCATGTTAGGTAACTCTATAGTGAAAATTCCTGATATCCTTTGTAGTAGGAAAAGAAATAAAATCAGCTTTTGCGCAAAAACTCAGACACAGAGCCAAAAAGCCTTACTGCATGTAGAATAGTTTTATCTTCTGTTCTATTATGGTGATCTTGCCGGTACATTCAATGTACTGACCTACATGGCTGCAACGTCTTATGTTGCAGATAAGCTCTACGACGGGTAAGAGTACGATTCAGGGTTACGATGTGCACTCAACCTGCCGTTGGTGTTGTTGGGACTCCACTCCCATTGACTGTTTCCGCTGAGATTTTTGAGGTATATATCTGTTTTACGTTAATTACATGTGATTGCACTTTGATATATACATTGATGTTCTATGTGTGCCAGCATACTGATCCAGGGATGGCACAGAACACACAGAGGCTCAACTCGTTTTGAGTCGGGTTGCTACAGTAGAGTTGTCAAAAACATTGCACCACCTGCGTTGATAGGCCAACAGATCCTGGATCAGATAAACGCTCTCGAGCCGGATCCATATCATCCAGGGTATATCAAAGGGTATAATACGGAACACGCCTGGACTCACAAGATATGTTTGTGGGATCTACCTTACTTTAAAGACCTCCTTTGCCCACACAACATCGATGTGATGCACACTGAAAATAATATCATGGAGGACCTTTCTGGTACATTTCTCGGCATAGAGGGGAAGTTGCAGGATAATCCTAAGGCTAGAGTCGATCAGGAGGCTCTATGTGATAGACCGTTACAAAACATACGACAACCGAAAGGAAAGGAGAACTGGAGGAAGCCAAAGGCATGGTTAATTCTTGGGAGGCTAGCTATGAGGGAAATGATCTTGTGGGTGAAAATGCAGTTGATGTTCCCTGATGGGTATGCAGTGAATCTAAAGAGGGGAGTGAGTCTTGACAAATTGAAAATATTTGGTCTCAAGAGTCATGATTGGCACATATGGCTTGAGCGGGTAATGCCGGTGATGTTGCGTGGCTTAACCCCTCAGGATGAATGGCTAGTACTGGCAGAGCTGATCTATTTCTTCCGTGCTCTTTGTGCGAAAGAACTATCGCCTGACGTGCTAGAAAAACAGGAAGAGTTGTATCCGGAGTTGATCTGCAAGTTAGAAAAGATCTTTCCACCGGGCTTCTTTAATCCAATGCAACATTTGATTTTGCATCTCCCGACTGAGGCAAGATTGGGGGCCCCATGCAAAATTGTTGGTGCTTCGCAATTGAGAGGATGTAGAAGACGCTCCGAGGAAAATGTAAAAAGAAACGTAGAGCTAAAGCATCGATAGCCGAGGCATTCATAGCAGAGGAGGCGGTAAACTTCGTGACAACACACTACAAAGGCAAGAATCGTCGATTGCATAATCCGAAGCCTCGGTACAATGATGGAAACCATGAAAAAGGTTGATCCAACCTCAGCCTATTCAAAGGGAAGCTTGCACCAGCCAGTGCTTCGAAAGCAATAGCGTTGGATGTCGAAGAATGGCAGACCATTTCGTTGTATATATTCAACAACCTAACAGAAGTGCGGCCGTACATCAAGTAAGTTCTCGGTACATTGTTTGGCAACTTCTAATTCCTTTGAAATGCTCTTATTCCCGGATATGTGATACAGTCAATACATCGCCAAATTCTCGGATGGAGCGGTGATCCAAAAGGATTCCATCGAAGAGTATGAGCTTCTGGCAAAGCATGGAGGCAGCTATCTCGGTTTCATCTGTTGGTTCAAGCAAACGGTAATTTCCATTAAACGATTTCATTTGTTCGCCTAGTTTGCGGCTAATGCAACAATCCTTTCATATTAAACTTGTAGGCTAATGCAGAGTCTATGGACTCCGAACTGAGACAAATCGCTAATGGTTTTGACTATAAGGTCCGTTCATTCGACAAATATGACATCAACGGGTATCGCTTTCGTACTTTTGGCAAAGAGGTATCTATGGCCGACCGAAAGTCTACAAATTGTTGTGTCTCTGCTATCGGCAAAGGAGGGGTCGAGTATTATGGAAGAGTTGAAGCAATTCATGAACTTACATTCTTTGGTGAAAAACCACCAAATGTCGTAGTCTTCAAATGTTATTGGTTCCAGCCGAAGGATACTAGAAGGACTCATGAACATATAGGGCTAGTCGAAATCAAACAAAGCACCCATTTAGATGTTCCCAATGTCTATATTACGGCTCAACAGCCGACCCAAGATTTCTATCTACTGTGGGCCTACAAACGGATCCAAATCTGAAAGGTTGGGATGTCATTTATGATGTGCTGCCACATTTTAGACCACCTCCCCTCAATGAAGATGATTATGAACCTCACATTAACTCAGAGACATATGAAGGAGAATTCTTCCAAGAAACACGTGTTTCAAAAAACATTTCAAGAACCGCTCTACTTCACCCCAGAACATTTTGGTAGATAGCGAAAGTGAATCCGACTTCACCCCTGAGCCGAAACAAGAAGAGACGCAAGAAGAAGAGGTTACTGCTGCGGATGACCTGTCAATAATTTACCGATTTCATAAAGGAGGACTTCCACATGTTGATGCATTTATTGATGATGCTGATGAGCGCGTCATTACTGATAGTGATGATGATTAGGCATTTATTGATTTCGAAGCATATATAGACGATGAAGATTAATATTAGGAATGTCAGGTATTCAATTATTATTATGTACATATATATTATTAATTAGTTCATGTTATTAGGTATTCAATTTTTTTATGTTGAACTAATTTCGTTCACTCTTTGTCATTGCAGGTGTTGACAATTGGTGGGCGCGGGTCGAGAGCGCTCTGAGCCTCCTTCCTCGGAGCGTGCTATTATTCCACCCTAGCAACTTTGGAGAGCGCTGGTACACTGTATGCAGACACCGGTGGGCACTTCTTCTTCGACCGGGAGAGGTCAAGGGAAGATGAAGAGAGGTGCTAGAGGTAGGAAGGCTGCTGCACCTTCATCGCTGCCACCCCCAGCTGATTCTCCCGACCACAGGAGTGCTCCGTCTTAGGTGGACCCGTCTGACTTGGACCCGTCTCGGACTTCGGCCGCCGAGCCTCGGGCCGGTGAGCCTCCGGTCACCGAGCCTTCGTCCCAGGAGACTCAGGTCCTAGAGTCTAAGTCCCACGTGACTCCGAAGACTAGTGGCCATGCTGATGGTGGCGAGCACAACTTGTGTGAGGACACCTATAGCGAGGGCAAGTTGGTTGAGGAGGGCAAGAAGGTCTACCAGCATGGTTGTACAAAGCTCCTACCCGTGCCGACAACCCGCGATCAGAGGTGGTAGATTGAGCCTAATGTGGAGAAGTACGTGCATTTACTCTTTTTTAACCTTTTGCCTTCATGTTTCTTCAAATTAATATCTAATGTGTTGGCCTTGTCATACTGAAGGGGTTGGGAACATGAGCGTGGTGTCCTCAGACCCAACCAGGTCCTGGGTGTGCTTCTTCGGCACCACTTCCCGGGGAAGTTCCAGTTGCCTGGTGAGGGTGAGGTTCCATAGGTAGCACTGACCTGGGAGTTGTACATGGCTGCCCCGACCCCACCGGAGGAGAGGATCGACGGTGTCTTGTGTGAGACGGTGGCTGACATTGTGATCCGTCGGTTTTGGGTAATTTCTCCTTTACAAAATAAAAAATCAACAACACCTAGTGATTGTACTAATCAGTGTTGTCTTGTTTGATTGTAGACCTTTTACAGGTGTCTTGAGGAACAGAGCCGAACGCGGCTATTGTCCTCGTAGCCAAGTGCAAGCGCCTACTTTAGAACTTACGACACGAGGCTTGGGTGCAGGCTATTCGATACTACTACGCCTCCACTAACATTAAGAGAGTCAAGAAGAAGTGTCGCAAAAATTATCTAAGTAAGGAGAAGTTAATTAAGGTAATTATCTATTCTTAAGGCCTTGTACTTAGTTTCCTTGATTTGATTCGTAGGTGTAGCGCTGAAATTTCTCTTGTCTAACTTAGGTGCCCCCGAGATGGTGTGCGGATAGGATGGACTGTTGGGACGCATTGGTGGATGAGTGGTGCTCTCCCAAATGGCTAGACGAACACGACAAGGCCAAGGATAAGCGTGCCCAAATGAAAGGTGTGCCACACCATCAAGGGAGCTCCAACCTGTTTGAGTACGGGGATCACTTGGTATGTGGTTTGCTTCATGATTCATGCAATTTCATTCTTCATGCTAGCTTGAGCCCTTAACTAATATTTTGTTCCTCTCTTTTAGGCGCGAGAAAACAAAAAGGAGGTGCCACCGCTGTTCGACCTCTATGCCATGGCCCATACTGCCTCGTACGAGAAGGCCAAGGCATTCTCTCAGGATGACCTCGATCATCTAGAGAGCTTCAGCAACATCTCCTCCCACAACAAGCTCGTGAGGTATAGAGATCAGGGAAAGGCGAGGAAAGGGGAGGACTTCAACCCAAGCCAGAGTCCTTTTGATCCAGAGCTCATGATGATATCTGGTGGCGGGACGCCCCATGACTCAATAGCCATTGGGGATGGACTAATACGTTGTCCTAGAACTCTCCCGAAGATCAAGAAGCGCCAGACGAGCTCTGATCCTGAGATAAGGCCTCGTCCATGACCAATGGAGCTCTCCATCGAGGCTAGGGCCCAGGAGCTTCTAGCAGAGGCAAACAGGCAGGCGGCGCAGAGGGAGAGGGACGTGGAGGAGAGGACGGCTAGGCTATTGGAGGAGGAGAGGAACCGAAATGACGCGTCTCACCGGGCCCTATACAAGCTCCTGGTGGTAAGTTTCTCCTACATATTATCCGAATCATGCACGTAATGTTCGTTTCATCACTAACTAATATGACTGGTTCGTGAAAACAAAATGTGCAGACCGTGTGCCAGAACAATGGTTAGACCCCTCCGTCGATGCCCCAGATTGGTATAGCACCCACGCTGAGTTTCATTTGAATGGTCATTAGTTACTAGTGTTCACATTTGACTTGCATCATGCTAAGGAGACATTGAAAATGATCTTTGGTGTAGCGTACCTCCTGACAAGCATCGACCGATCCTTCTGTGTCTGCTGCAACCCGAACCGGTCCTTCTCCGTCTCACCCTGGCGCAAACCCGACCGGTCCTTCACCGCCGTGATGATGGTAAATTTTCCCAAGTGTTTTGCTTAACAAATGCATACTTAGCTTAAGAAATGACCATTTTAGCTCCAAAATGACCTATACTTAGCTTCTTTAGTTCATTTATGACATACTAAGCATACTTAGGTAAAAAATGGCATCATAACCTTGGTTTAACTCCAAAATGACATAGACTTAGCTTTTTTCCTCCAAAATGACAAAATAACATTACCTACCTCCAAAATGACCGATTATAACAAGGATAGCTCTAAAATGACCTACACTTGCCATTTTGTCCTTCATAATGAGTAAATACAATTAGTTAGCTCAAAAATGGCATAACTACCTAGGTTAGCTAAAAAATGACCTATACTTAGCTTCTTCAGTTCATTTATGACATGAAGAGCATACTTAGGTAAAAAATGGCATGATAACCTTGGTTTAGCACCAAATTGTCATATCATTAGTTTGTTTTCCTCCAAAATGACAAAATAACCTTACCTAGCTCCAAAATGACATATTGTAACTAGGATAGGTCAAAAATGACCTACACTTACCATTTTGTCCTCCAAAATGAATAAATATGCTTAGTTAGCTGAAAAATGGCCTAACTACCTAGGATAGCTAAATAATGATCTATTCTTAGCTTAGCTTGTTCATTTATGACATAATTAGCTTACTTAGGTAAAAAATGGCATAATAACCTTGGTTTAGCTCTGAAGTGTCATATCATTAGTTTATTTTCCTCCAAAATGACAAAATAACCTTACCTAGCTCCAAAATGACCGATTTTAACTAGGATAGCTCAAAAATGGCATAATTAGCTTACTTAGGTAAAAAATGACATAATAACCTTACTAACCTTCAAAATGACCTATTTACCTAGCTCAGCTTTAAAATGACCGACACTTAGCATTTTTACCTAGCTTAGCTAAAAAATGGCATTTCTACCTACCTTAGTTTGAAGAAGAAGATAAAGAAGAGGAGAGGAGAAAAAGAAAGAGAAGAAAAATTCCTCTTCTTCTTCTTCTAGCTAGTCTTCTTCTTCTAGTCTTCTTCTTCTTCTTCTAGCTAGTCTTCTTCTTCTAGTCTTCTTCTTCTTCTTATAATTTTCTTCTTTCCCAATTTGCAGATTTGCTTTGGATGAGGAAGCTTTCATTGATGGAGTCTACTCGTCTTCTTGTGCTTCCTTTTTGTTTTGATTTTGTAGGATGAACGATTTGAAACTTGCTACCTATATATGTATGTATGGATGAAACCATTGTATGCTTGTTGTGGGATATGTTGGCTAGCTATATATGTTGCATATGGACTTTTCATTTGGTATGTATATATATATGTTGGATGATCATATCCATATGGCAGGGATATGGTTTGGTATGTTTATGTGTTGTTATGCTTGTTGAAAGTATTTTCGAATGTGTATATATGCATATATGTGAAATTTTGTGAAATTGAATGAATTTAAGAAAAAAACAGAAAAAACAGGGACTGTACAGGCTCTTTGCCGTCTGCTGGCGGATGTCAAAGACCTTTGCCGTTAGCCAGCACATGGCAAAGCTGCCACGTGGCAGCTACCTGTGCAACCTGGGGTGGCACTAGGCTAGCATATGTGGTTTCTTTGCCGTCTCTTGGCAGACGGCAAAGAACTTTGCATCTTTGCCGTCTGCCAGCGAATGGCAAAGAATCCAGATAGGCCGGCAAAGAAACCGTTGCTTTGCCGTCCACTGGTAGACGGCAAAGAACTTTGCATCTTTGCCGTCTTCTAGCCGACGGCAAGGCACGCCATTAACCCCTTAATGGTCGTAAGCTACCACGTGTGCCATCCACTGTCTTAGCCATCCACTGGAAGACGTCAAAGACCTAAGCATCTTTCTCGTCTGCCAGCAGACGGCAAAGCACCCTTTACCGTAGCTTATTCAGCCGGACGGTTGGCTGGCTGCAGGCAGACGACAAAGCCTTTGCCGTCCGCCATTCATGCCTTTGTTGTCTGCTATGGCGGACGACAAAGTAGCTGATTCCTATAGATAGTGGGAGGTTTGTCCAACTAAGGGCAGCACGCAAGCACCGGACCACCCACATATCAAATTATCAAAGTAACAAATGCGAATCAAATGTGCATTATGAAAAATAGCTTGACTGAAATTCTCATGTGTCCTCGGGAGCGCTTTGCTTTATATAAGAGTTTGTCCAGGCCTGTCCTTTGTTACAAAAAGGATTGGGCTACCTTGCTGCACCTTTGTTACACTTGTTACTTTTTACTCATTACGAATTATCTTATCACAAAACTATCTGTCACCGATAATTTCCTTGCTTGCAGAGAATACCTTACTGGAAACCGTTTGTCATTTCCTTCTGCTCCTCGATGGGTTGGACACTCCAACTTATAGAAAGGACTATGATAGATCCCCTATACTTGTGGGTCATCACACAACTATTCTGATTTGGATCGGTTTGGCAGGTCCACGGTAGATAGAAAACTTGGGTCACCTGTTGTGCTGTAATATAGACATGGGGAACATCTAAATGGGTGCTTAGTTTGATTTCGACTAGCCCTATATGTTCATGGGTCCTTCTAGTCTCCTTCGTCTAGGACCAATAACATTTGAAGACTACGACGGTCAGTGGGTTCTCACCATAGAATAGAAGTTCATGAATTGCTTCAACTCTTCCATAATACTCGGTACCTCCTTCGCCGATAGCAGAGACACAACAATTTGTAAACTTTTGGTCGCCATAGATTGCTCTTTGCCAAATGCACAAAAGCAATAACTGTTCATGTCGTATTTGTCAAATGAATGGACCTTATATTCAAAACCGTTAGCGACTTGTCTCAATTCGACGTCCATAGACTCTGAATTAGCCTACAAGTTTAATACGAAGGGATTATGGCGTTTAGCCGCAAATTTGTAACATCCCAAAATTTCATTTTGGAATGTTATGATATATAACTATGCATCATCATCATATTGTTTGAATGAATATAATGGTTGAAGTGCTTCTTTTGAATTTCTGAAATGTCACTTTCATCTTTCCCTTTTTCTTGTTTCACCTATTTGAAAACTTCTGGAAAAGTTCAAAGAAAAGAGGGGAGTAACATGACACTCCACACTAGGGTCATCTTGGTGAAATATTTGGACAATTAAACCATAGGTCTATTTGAAAAATATTTGCAAAAGGTTTTAAAACCAAATAGGCATTTTCTGATTTTTTGTCAAAGTATTCAAATGACAAAGGAAAAATGATCATTGAATAGCATTGATTCTCCTGATCATTTTGATATATATATTTCCTATATTTGGAAATGTTTTGAATACTTTTAAATAAGTTTTACTGCTCTGGATATTAAAAAGGAAACGGTTTAATTCGAAACGGGCCGGCCCACTGCAGTTAAGTCCCGAAACCGCTCCGAGCCGATCGACCGATGCGCTGACGCCGCCCTCTCTCTCTCTCTCTCTCTGACACCCATCGTCCGATCCCAAAGACGCGGCGGTCGCCTTCTTCCTCGCGCGTGCGCCGCCGTCGCCGGAGAGCCCTCTCCCGGATCTCCCTCCTTTTTCCTTCCCCGACCACCGCTCCGGCCCTATAAATACCACGTCGACTCCCCGCACTCCATTCCACCCCCGAACCCCACTCTACCTCGCCAGAGCGCTGCCCCACGAGCTCGCCGGAGTTCGGCACTCGACCGAACCCTTCCAAAGCACTTGCCCGTCGCCTTTGTCGTCCCCACTCCCCTCCGACCCCACCGGAGCACGCCGGAGACCCGCCGTCGTCGTTTGCACCCCTCGGACGCTGTCCCCAACCATCGGAGCACCTTCCCCGACGACCTCGCCGCCTCGGCCTCGCCGAAGAACCCTCTCGCCGGCGACTCCCTTCTCTGTAAGCCACCTCCCTCTCTCTTAGCCGTTCGATCCAGATCCGTCGCGTAGGATTAGATTGTTTTAAAAGCCGAACCGGTACACGCAAAGCTTCGGTCACCCGTACGCAAACGCCCGAACGCACACCCTTAGCCAACCAAAGAACGACACGTCACCCTATCCGTTCGATCAGTTTTTCTTTTCTTTTCTTTTCTGTTTTAGAAAACAGAATGTTTTCTGTTTTTGTTTTTATCATATCTTTTAAACTATTTAGAGTTTTTAGTTGATTCTTTTTGCATTAGTTCACATATTTGATGTAGTTTATGTTTGTATGCTTAGATTGCAAATTTGAGCTTTAAAATTTGAATCTAATAAAATTTGTTCAAATTACTAAAATCTGTATAACTATAGTTTCAAAATATATTTTTGAGTGAATCTTTTTGCCACTATTTGGTATTAGTTGAACCTATCATTCTACATGATTTGAGTAATTTTGTGAATAAATTTAGTTACTGTTTTTAACAAAAACAGAATCTGTTTAGTTCTTTATATAGTTTAGTTAGTTTAAATTTTAAAGAGTTCAAATCTGAGTTAGTCTAGACTTTGCTAATAGTTTTCATTAGTTTCTGTTGTTTCAAACTTTTAGGTAACATAACTTGTTAATATTTAAAATTATTATTTAGTTTTATATCATGTTGTTATAGGAATCTTTATATCTTTTTCATTAGGTATAGTTTTATAAAACAATTTAGTTTTACTTTCACAAACTAGATAGATGATTAAGTTAGATTTATAATAAATAATTTTAGTAATCCAATTCTGTTAAGTAATATGATGATAATAATATTAGTGTTAATAACATTATTGTTTTGGTTTCCTATTCCAAAGTTATAGGAACATGCTAGTTATTTTCATTTCAGTAGTGTTTCTTTACACAGAAGTTTTAGTGAATTTGATTCTGTTGACTAATATTTATTTTCTTTACTATTTCTTTTCTACTAGCTATTGCTTGGTTGTTTCCCTTAAAGTAGTAGTAGTAGTAGAAGTTTTTTTTGACACTACAAATTTTGTGAGTCAAAATATTCTTTTATTTTATTTCTTTCTCTTGATTGTTACTATTGAATGGTTTTAGTATTGTTTTTTTAACCTTGCTAAATTGTGTGAATTTTTTGTATTTGTGCTTATGGTGTACTCTTGTTTGATTCGTTAGATCATCCGGAGTGTGAAGCTTGTTATCTAGAGTCACTTGATTACGAGGATCGTCAGCAAGGCAAGTCACTTTGACCATGTATACCTATGTTTTTATTGCATTAGTTCTACCATCTGCCCAATTGCATGCAAAGTAGGCAAATTGGAAACTTGGTTACTTGATGTAGTATCATGTGGTAGGCACCCCTCAACCCTTTGACACATTGGCCCCGGGAAATGTTGTTTTACATTTTGCTATGCTATTAGTAGAAGGGGTTGGTTGTGTGATTCATGAGAGTTGTGAGTTAATAATTTCATGACCTACATGATGATCAAGTCTTCAAGACTTCAAGTTTTCAACTTACCTCTGGGTGGACGATTGTTGAACGGCGCCCTGGAGAAACCAGTGGTTAGCCTAGATGATGCTAGAGATGTGCCAGTATTCATGCGGAAAGGTCCACCCAGGCACAAAGAGATGGATGGATGCTTCAAGACCCAAGGCTTACCTGCATAGCCACAAGTCATTATGGGCTCTGGCTTGGTTGGATATCGTGGTGACCCTAGACAGGCGGTGCTACGAGATGTAGAAGAACGGTAGGAAAGGATGGGCACCGACAAAGTCACAGGGAAACCCTTTGGAAGACCATGTTTTTGTCATCCGTTTCTCAAACACCCTGAAATGAGAGAAATCAAACGGAGGCGACCAAATCTTGTGGGGAACATGTGCAAAACTCTGCAGAGTACCCAAACCTAATCGATTAGCCGTGTCCATGGTCATGGACAGTTTGAGCCAAAGGAACTGAAACTATCTGGAACTCTCAACACAATTAATTATATTGATGTGGGTTATTAATGTCAACTTGGGTATGAGAAGTGGTTGGTGGAACCATCTCATTAATCAACCAACATTGTAGTAATTATGCCTGTGCCCTCTCTTGTTGTAGGAAAAATTGGCTTTATGCAAATACTTACTACCCCACCTGCCATATTTGCATATAGACTAGATGATGACTTTACCCCCTCTCGTCTGACTTTGCCGGCATATTCAATATGCTGACCTATATGGCTGCAACGTATCATGTTGTAGAGTACTTTTCCGACCAGGAGTGAGGATACGCTCTACGCTCGGTGAGATGCCCTTGGATTCAGATGGACTCATCTACCTTCGATGCTTCCGCAAGTTTGTGGTTTAGTTTATCTCATGAGTTGGCCTTCAGCCACTTTATTGTAAACATTATTGTAATAAAGGACTCGATATGAGATTTTGATTAATTTATGCTATGTGATTTCCCTTTGATATATACATAGATGTACCATGTGAGTACCAGCATGATCTTGGGATGGTACAGAAACACCGGAGATTCGACCTTCCAGGCCGGGTCGCTACAGAAATGGTATCAGAGCACACGCTGACCGTAGGACGTAACCTCTAGGATTGGAAAGCCTTAAGACTTATTTCCCTTTTGTGTTTAAAATTCTTATACTCTCATCTACTCGTTTCTGACTTCCCTCCGATTATTTCAAAATTTATAGATGGCCACCTTCATCCAGTGTTGATCATGGAGTTTTGCCATCCTGACGAGGATCATCAGGGACGTGAGGATTGCTTTGTTGAGCACCATCGAGACTCCTATCATGTCTTTTCCACAAGACGGACGCTACAGGATCAAGGTGCACATCCCAGGGAAGACCTTTGGGAATTGGGAGGAACCCATCGACTTCAAGTTTGTGGCATCCAGCTGGATACTTGGGAGAGACATGGCCATTCTTGTGCCCTTGGACGTATTCAGGAGGAATACAAAGGTGGAACCATTTCACCAGGACTCAGCGTGGTTTGTCGCAGGTATGCAAATGGAAATATCCTAACCACTCCCATTGAAGACACCACCATTTCCTATATCCAGACCTTGGAGACGCACGTCAGGACCTTGGAGCTTCGGGTACGTGCCGACACGAAGACGATCAAGAGGCTGATGAACCACGAGATTGACCTCTAAGATGACTTACGGGAAGCCGAGTACGAGCATGAGTATGAGGTGAAGGATTTCTTAGAGAGGATCGACAAGCTGAACACTCACATCGCAACTCTGGAGGAACAGATGGACATGGGTGAAAATCTTCATCCTGAGGGAGACATGGCTCCTTTGATCAGCAACGATGATGACTATGAGGATAGCACCACTGGAGGAGGCTCAGTCACCATGTACTTTTGAGGACAACTTTAGTTATGCCCCCATGTATCTTCATTTTGGTCGTTAAAGCGTAGGTCGATGTTTAGATTGATTGGAGATTTGTATGTCGATGTTTGACCTTGAGTTGAATAAATGGATTGAGTGTTGGTGTGATATGTTTGTTGCATTGCATATGGGTAGTGAATTTCCCTTTAGGTCATTGTTCTATCCTAATTCTCACCCCTCTAAATGTTGGTGTGATATGTTTGTTGGTGTGATATGTTTGTTGGTGTGATATGTTTGTTGCTAGATCTCACCCAACTTCTTCAGCAGCAGAATGCCCTGATGCAGCTATTGATTAAGAATCAGACCAACAACCACCCTCCACCACAAGGAGACAACCTCACCCGTTTTCTGAGACTGAATCCCCCAACCTTCTCCAGCAGTACAGAGCCCATTGTGGCAGATGATTGGCTCCATAAGATGGAGAGGGAACTCACCACCGTAGGATGCACTGAGGCTGAAAAAGTGCGTTTTGCCGCCCATCAACTGGAGGGCCCAGCAGCTTCATGGTGGGAGAACTACACCACCACATACCCCATTACTGGTGTGACTTGGGAGCAGTTCAAGCAAGCTTTCCGCACCGCACATGTCTCAGCTGGAGCCATGAGTCTGAAAAAGCGTGAGTTTCGCAACTTACGCCAAGGGAACCGTTCCATGGCCCAGTACATGGACGACTTCAGCACGTTGGCCCGTTATGCACCAGGGGATGTGGCCAGTGATGCAGCCAAGCAGGAAAAGTTCTTGGAAGGACTCAATGATGAGTTGAGCATGCAACTGATGGTGGCTACTTTCAACAACTACCAGGAGCTGGTAGACAAGGCCCTCATCTTGGAGGGGAAGCAGCAGCAAATAGAGAACCGCAAGAGGAAGTATGCACATGGGAAGTCTACCTCTGGAACTCATCAGAAGCCCCGCTACACCCCGTACTCAGGAAATACTGGATCAGGGACCGGTAAGTATGGACACACTCATCCAGTGCACAACCATGGAGGCCACCACCATGGAGGAAATGGGAATAATCGTCCCAACAATGGCAGCTTCAAGAATGGTAATGGAAGTGGGAATGCAACCAACATCGTCCCGCTCCAGCTCAGAAGGATCTGAACCATATCACATGCTTCAAGTGTCAAAAGACAGGGCACTATGCCACTGAATGCCCTCAGAACAAGGAAGGGAATGGAAACGGCAACTCAGCAGCTAAGAAGCCAAATCCGTTTCCTCGTGCTCAGGTGAACCACCTCGACGTGGAAGAAGTCTATGATTAGCCCGAGACTGTGGTTGGTAAGTTTTTATTGCATTCACGTCCAGTTATGGTACTTTTTGATTCTGGTGCAACTCATTCATTCATATCAATGGTAGTTGTGGAAAAGTATGGTTTACCCACCAGAACCCTTAGTCAGCCCATTAAGGTAAATTCCCCAGGATGAATGATGATGGCAGGGATAGGGTGCCACACCCTGAAACTTCACATAGGAAACCATGTTTTTCCTACCGACCTCATCGTCTTAGAATCCCAGGGATTGGACGTAATCCTAGGCATGGATTAGATGGCCAAGTATGAAGGAAACCTTGATTGCCCCAGCAAGTCTATTTCACTCACCACTCTAGAGAACAAGAGGATTAAGTATGTATCCCGACGCACACAGATGAGTGCTCGGTTAAATTCCCTCACAGGAGTTGTTCAGGAGGAAGTACCGGTTGTACGAGACTTTCCAGATGTATTCCCGGAGGAATTACCAGGCATGCCACTAGATAGGGAGATTGAGTTTCTAATAGAGCTACTACCAGGGACAGCCCCAATTTCCAGGAGACCCTATCTGATGCCCCCAAATGATTTAGTGGAAATCAAGAAGCAGATTATGGAGCTATTGGACAAGGGATATATTCACCGAAGTTCATCACCTTGGTGAGCCCCAGTTCTTTTGGTGGAGAAGAAAGACAAAACCTTGAGGATGGTGGTCGATTATCGAGCATTGAACGAGGTGACTATCAAGAATAAGTACCCTCTGCTGATGATCAATGACCTGTTTGACCAGCTAGTAGGTGCCAAAGTATTCTCCAAGATCGATCTTCGATCAGGGTATCACCAACTGAAGAGTCGTGAACAACATATACCCAAAACAGCTTTCACCACCAGGTATGGCTTATACGAGTATACAATCATGTCCTTTGGTTTGACTAATGCTCCTACCTACTTTATGAATTTGATGAATAAAGTGTTTATGGAATACTTGGACAAGTTTGTCATGGTGTTCATCGATGACATTTTGATATTCTCCAAGAGCGAGGAAGAACACAAGGAGCACTTGCGTTTAGTTCTGGAGAAGCTTAGAGAGCATCAGTTGTATGCCAAGTTCAGTAAATGTGAATTCTGGCTGACGGAAGTCGGATTTCTTGGACATGTTATTTCCGGAGAAGGAATAGCAGTAGATCTCGCTAAGGTTGAAGCAGTCACCGAGTGGAAGTCAACCACCTCAGTTAAGGAGATCCGCAATTTTCTCGGACTTGCCTGATATTACCGGAGATTCATTGAGAATTTCTCAAAGATTTCCAAGCCCATGACAGAGCTGTTGAAGAAAGAGTCTAAGTATATCTGGACTAAGGAATGTGACGCCAGTTTCCAGGAGTTGAAGAAACGTTTGGTCACAGCCCCAGTGTTGATATTGCCAAACATTCGGAAGGACTTCCAGGTTTATTGTGATGCATCCCATCAAGGACTTGGAGGAGTACTCATGGAAGAGGGAAAAGTTGTGGCATATGCATCCAGACACCTACGACCCCATGAGTTGAATTATGCCACCCATGATTTGGACCTAGCAGCCGTAGTGCATGCACTCAAGACTTGGAGACATTTCCTTATCGGAAATAGTTGTGATGTGTACACTGATCATAAGAGCCTGAAGTATATCTTCACGCAGAAGGAGTTGAAACTCAGACAGAGGAGATGGTTAGAGTTAATCAAGGACTATGACATGAGATTACATTACCATCCAGGAAAGGCAAATGTTGTGGCAGATGCTTTGAGTCGGAAAAGTTATGTGAACACACTCATAGACGGAGGATTACCCCAGGAGTTAACCAAAGATCTCAGAGAGCTTCGGTTTGAGATAGTTTCGCAAGGATATTTTGCCACACTTAAGATTCAATCCACTTTGAACGAAAGAATTCGAGAAGCCCCGAAATCAGACAAGGAGATAGCTGAGCTAAAGCAGAGAATGAAGGAAGGCAAGGCTAAAGGCTTTCGTGAGGATGAACAGGGTACTCTATGGTTTGAAAACCGAATCTATGTGCCCCATGACCCAGAACTCAGGAAGTTGATACTTCAAGAAGCCCACGATTCACCATACTCAATACACCCAGGCAACACCAAGATGTACCTGGACTTGAAGGAAAGTTACTGGTGGACAGGTATGAAGAAAGATATTGCCGAACATGTTGCGGTATGTGATGTTTGTCGGCGAGTAAAGGCGGAACATCAGAAACCAGCAGGGTTACTCCAACCTTTGCCGATACCCGAGTGGAAATGGGAAAAGCTCGGTATGGACTTCATCACAGGACTACCTAGGACCCGTTCAGGATATGATTCCATTTGGGTAGTGGTCGATCGCTTGACCAAGGTGGCTCATTTCATTCTAGTGAAAACCACCTATACTAGTGCTAAGCTAGCCAAGATATATATGACCAGGATCGTATGTCTGCATGGAGTTCCGAGGAGTATCGTGTCAGATAGTGGAACACAATTTACCTCAAAGTTTTGGCATCAGCTACATGAAACCTTGGGTACAAGACTGGAGTTCAGTACAGCCTTTCATCCGTAGACCGATGGACAGACTGAGAGAGTCAACCAGATTCTGGAGGACATGTTGAGAGCCTATGCGCTAGACTATGGGTCCAGTTGGGATGACAAGTTACCTTACATAGAGTTCTCATACAACAACAGTTATCAGACCAGTCTGAAGATGGCCCCTTTCGAAGCTTTATACGGAAGAAGGTGCAGAACACCATTGACGTGGGATGGTGTTGGAGACCGACAACTTTTTGGTCCCGATCTTATCAGAGATTCTGAAGATAAGATCAAACTGATTCGAGACCGACTCAAGATAGCTCAATCCCAGCAGAAGAGCTATGCTGATAACAAACACAAGGAGGTGACATATGAAGTAGGGGATCGAGCATATCTCCGTGTGTCCCCACTTCGAGGAATCAAGAGGTTTGGTGTTAAAGGAAAGTTAGCACCCAGATTCATAGGCCCCTACAAAATTCTGGAACGTAGAGGCGAAGTTGCATACAAGCTGCAATTGCCGGAAGGACTATCCGGAGTTCATGATGTTTTCCATGCTTCCCAGTTGAAGAAATGCCATGGTGAGATGGCAGATATTCCTTTGAGAGACACAGTGCCCCTAGAGGCCATACGACTTGACAGTGACCTGACCTATGAGGAGAAGCGTGTCAGAATTCTCGAGACTGCCAACAGAGTTACCCAAACCAAGATCATCAAGTTCTGTAAGGTTCTGTGGAGTCACCACACCGAAGAAGAAGCCACTTGGGAATGCGAAGAAGATCTTCGTAGAGACCACCCGCACCTATTCTCTAGCCAACCCGAATGTCGAGGGCGAGATTCATCTCAAGGTGGGTAGGTTTGTAACATCCCAAAATTTCATTTTGGAATGTTATGATATATAACTATGCATCATCATCATATTGTTTGACAGAATATAATGGTTGAAGTGTTTCCTTTGAATTTCTGAAATGTCACTTTCATCTTTCCCTTTTTCTTGTTTCACCTATTTGAAAACTTGTGGAAAAGTTCAAAGAAAAGAGGGGAGTAACATGACACTCCACACCAGGGTCATCTTCGTGAAATATTTGGACAATAAAACCAGGGGCTATTTGAAAAATATTTGCAAAAGGTTTTAAAACCAAATAGGCATTTTCTGAAAATAATTATTTTTTCAAAGTATCCAATTGACAGAGAAAAATGATCATTGAATAGCATTAATTCTCCTGATCATTTCGATATATATATTCCCTATATTCGGAAGTAATTTGAATACTATTAAATGAGTTTTACTGCTCTAGATATTAAAAAGGAAACGATTTAATTCGAAATGGGCCGGCCCACTGCAGTTAAGTCCCGAAACCGCTCCGAGCCGATCGACCGACGCGCTAACGCTGCCCTCTCTCTCTCTGTGGCACCCCGGCCCCACCGCCTGATCCCGAAGACGCCGCGGTCGCCTTCTTCCTTGTGCGCGCGCCGCCGTCACCGGAGATCCCTCTCCGGGATCTCCCTCCTTTATCCTCCCCCGACCACCGCTCCGGCCCTATAAATACCCCATCGACTCCCCGCACTCCATTCCACCCCCGAACCCCACTCTACCTCGCGAGAGCGCTGCCCCACGAGCTCGCCGGAGTTCGGCACTCGACCGAACCCTTCCAAAGCACCTGCTCGTCGCCTCTGTCGTCCCCACTCCCCTCTGACCCCACCAGAGCACGCCGGAGACCCGCCGCCGTCCTTTGCACCCCTCGGACGCCGTCCCCAACCACCGGAGCGCCTTCCCCGATGACCTCGCCGCCTCGGCCTCGCCGGAGAACCCCCTCGCCGGCGACTCCCTTCTCTGTAAGCCACCTCCCCCTCTCTTAGCCGTTCGATCCAGATCCGACGCGTAGGATTAGATCATTTTAAAAGCCGAACCGATACGCGCTAAGCTTCGGTCACCCGCCCGCAAACGCCTGAACGCACACCCCGTAGCCAACCAGAGAACGACACGTCACCCTCTCCGTTCGATTAGTTTTTCTTTTCTTTTCTTTTCTGTTTTAGAAAACAGAATGTTTTCTGTTTTTGTTTTTATCATATGTTTTAAACTATTTAGAGTTTTTAGTTTATTATTTTTGCATTAGTTCACATATTTTATGTAGTTTATGTCTGTATGCTTAGATTGCAAATTTGAGCTTTAAATTTTGAATCTAATCAAATTTGTTCAAATTACTAAAATCTGTATAACTATAGTTTAAAAATATATTTTTGAGTGATTCTTTTTGCCACTATTTGGTATTAGTTAAACCTATCGTTCTACATGATTTTAGTAATTTTTTGAATAAATTTAGTTACTCTTTATAACAAAAACAGAATCTGTTTAGTTCTTTATATAGTTTAGTTAGTTTACATTTTAAATAGTTTAAATCTGAGTTAGTCTAGACTTTGTTAATAGTTTTCATTAGTTTCTGTTGTTTCAAACTTTTAGGTAACATTATTTGTTAATATTTAAAATGATTGTTTAGTTTTATACCATGTTGTTATAGGAATCTTTATATCTTTTTCATTAGGTATAGTTTTATAAAACAATTTAGTTTTACTTTCACAAACTAGATAGATGATTAAGTTAGATTTATAATAAATAATTTTAGTAACCCAATTCTGTTAAGTAATACGATGATAATGATATTAGTGTTAATAACATTATTGTTTTGGTTTCCTATTCCAAAGTTATCGGAACATTCTAGTTATTTTCATTTTAGTAGTGTTTCTTTACACAAAAGTTTCAGTGAATTTGATTCTTTTTACTAATATTTATTTTCTGTACTATTTCTTTTCTACTAGCTATTGCTTGGTTGTTTGCCTTAAAGTAGTAGTAGTAGTAGTAGAAGTTTTTTTTGACACTACAAATTTTGTGAGTCAAAATATTCTTTTATTTTGATTTCTTTCTCTTGATTGGTACTATTGAATGGTTTTAGTATTGTTTGTTAACCTTGATAAATTGTGTGAATTGTTTTGTATTTATGCTTATGGTGTACTCTTGTTTGATTCGTTAGATCATCCGGAGTGCGAAGCTTGTTATCTAGAGTCACTTGATTATGAGGATCGTCAGCAAGGCAAGTCACTTTGACCATGTACACCTATGTTTTTATTGCATTAGTTTTACCATCTCCCCAATTGCATGCAAAGTAGGTAAATTGGAAAATTGGTTACTTGATGTAGTATCATGTGGTAGGCACCCCTCAACCCTTTGACACATTGGCCCCGGGAAACGTTGTTTTATATTTTGCTATGCTATTAGTAGACGGGGTTGGTTGTGTGATTCATGAGAGTTGTGAGTTAATAATTTCAAGACCTACATGATGATCAAGTCTTCAAGACTTCAAGTTTTCAACTTACCTCTGGGTGGATGATGGTTGAACGGCGCCCTGGAGAAACCAGTGGTTAGCCTAGATGATGCTGGAGATGTGCCAATATTCATGTGGAAAGGTCCACCCAGGCACAAAGAGATGGATGGAAGCTTCAAGACCCAAGGCTTACGTGCATAACCACAAGTCATTATGGGCTCTGGCTTGGTTGGATATCGTGGTGACCCTGGCTAGGCGGTGCTACGAGATGTAGAAGAACGGTAGGAAAGGATGGGCACCGACAGAGTCGCAGGGAAACCCTTTGGAATACCATGTTTTGGTCATTCGTTTCTCAAACACCCTGAACTACGAGAAATCAAACGGAGGCGACCAAATCTTGTGGGGAACATGTGCAAAACTCTGCAGAGTACCCAAACCTAATCGATTAGCCGTGTCCACGGTCATGGACAGTTTGAGCCAAAGGAACTGAAACTATCTGGAACTCGCAACACAATTAATTATATTGATGTGGGTTATTAATGTCAACTTGGGTATGAGAATTGGTTGGTGGAACCATCTCATTACTCAACCAACATTGTGGTAATTATGCCTTTGCCCTCTCTTGTTGTAGGAAAAATTGGCTTTATGCAAATACTTACTACCCCACCTGCCATATTTGCATATAGACTAGATGATGACTTTACCCCCTCTCGTGTGACTTTGCCGGCATATTAATTATGCTGACCTATACGGCTGCAACGTATCATGTTGCAGAGTACTTTTCTGACCAGGAGTGAGGATACACTCTACGCTCGGTGAGATGCCCTTGGAGTCAGATGGACTCATCTATCTTCGATGCTTCCGCAAGTTTATGGTTTAGTTTATCTGATGAGTTGGCCTTCAATATATTGTAATAAAGGACTCGATATGAGATTTCGATTAATTTATGCTGTATGATTTCCCTTTAACATATACATTGATGTATCTTGTGAGTACCAGCATGATGTTGGGACGGTACAGAAACATCGGAGATTCGACCTTTCAGGTCGGGTCGCTACAAAATTGGACAAAGAAATGAAATAGTCTCATGGAAATTACCATTTGTTTGAACCAAGAGATGAAACCAGAATAGACGCCTCCATGCTTTGCCAGAAGCTCATACTCTTTAATGGAATCCTTTTGGATCACCGCTCCATCCTAAAATTTGGTGACGTATCGACTGTATCAAATATCCGGGAATAAGAGGTGTTCAAAGGAATTAGATGTTGCGAAGCAATTTCCCGAGAACTTACTTGATGTACGACCGCACTTCTGTTAGGTTGTTGAAGATATACAACAAAATGATCTTTCATTCTTCGACATCTAATGATATTGCTTTCAAAGCGTCGGCTGGTGTGAGCTTCCCTTTGAATAGGCTTAGGTTGGATCGACCTTTTTAGGGTTGCCAGCATTGTACCGAGGCTTCAGATTATGCAAATGACTATTTCTAGCTTTGTAGTGTGCTATCATGAAGTTTGTCACCTCCGCATTAATGAATGCCTCGGGCATCGATGCTTCAATTCTACGTTTATTTTTACATTTTGCTCGAAGCGTCTTATGAATCCTCTCAATTGCGTAGAACCTATGATTTTGCATGCCCCCAATCTTGCCTCGGTCAAGAGATGCAAAATCAAATGTTGCATTGGATTAAAGAATCCCGGTGGAAAGATCTTCTCTAATTTGCAGATCAACTCCAGTGCCAACGCTTCCATTTCATCTAGCACACCAGGCGATAGTTCTTTGGCACAAAGAGAATGGAATAAATAGCTTAGATCTGCCAGTACTAGCCATTCATCCTCAGCGATAAAGCCACGTAACGTCACCGGCATTACCCGCTGAAGCCATATGTGCCAACCATGACTCTTGAGACCAGATATTTTCTATTTTTCAAGACCCGCTCCCCTCTTTAGATTCACTGCATACCCATCGGGGAACATCAATTGCATTTGACCCACAAGATCATTTCCCTCATAGCTGGCCTTCCCAGATTGAACCATGCCTTTGGCTTCGTCCAGTTCCGCTTTCCTTTCGGTTGTCACATGTATTGTAATGGTCTATCACATAGAGCCTCCTGATCGACTCTAGCCTTAGGATTATCCTTTGATTTCCCCTCTATGACGAACAATGTACCAAATAGGGCCTCGGCAATATTCTTTTCCGTGTGCATCAAGTCGATGTTGTGTGTGCAAAGGAGGTCTTTGAAGTAAGGCAGATCCCATAAGCATGTCTTGTGAGTCCAGGCGTGTTGCCAATTATACCCTTTGAAATATCCTGGACGCTCTAGATCAGGCTCGAGAGCGTTTAACTGATCCATGGTCTGTTGGCCTGTCAATGAAGGTGGTGCAGAGTTTTTCACAATGCTACCTTTGATGAAATTCTTTTTGTCTTTTCTAAACTTATGGCGAGGATTCTGGAAATGTCTATGCAAGTCATAGCAAGAAAACGTGTCACCCGCCTCCAGCCAATAGAACTGAAGAGTTGCCTTGCATGTGGGGCACGGGACCTTCCATGCACACACCAACCAACCAATAGCGCATACGCGGGCAAGTCATGCATCAAGGTCATGTACCAAACATGCATTGAGAAGTTTTGTTTTGTAGCGGTGTCATATGTCTTGATCCCATTATCCCAAACTTCTTGCAATTCATACTTAAGTGACTGCATGTACACATTCATATTCTTCCTCACATAGTTGGGCCCTAGAATTATCAACGTGAGGAAAATGTTCTTTCGTTGCATAATCTGTTTGGGGGGGGGGGGATTGAGTGGAATGACAAATATAGGCCAACAGCTGTATTGGATTGCCGTCATACCAAACACATTGAACCCATCTATGCTGATGGCAACTCAAGGATGCCTTGGATCTGCCTCTTTATCCTTATGTAATGCATCGAAGTGCTTCCATGCAAAAGCGTATGAAGTGTGTACCAACATCTGTTTCCCATCTGCATCTAGTTCAGTTCTTTTGCCCAATTTGTGCCATCTCATCTATGTGGCTCTCTCTTAAATCATGAAAAGACGTTGAAGTCTTGGTATGAATGGCATATACCGAAGAACATTAACTGAGATTTTGGTCTGAATCGTCTCACCCATACCGTTGTCTACCACAACATACCTAGAAGACTTGCAAATGGGACCATAGTTCATGTCCGCATAC
The DNA here is from genome assembly GCA_022496015.1 of Hordeum marinum. Taxonomy (NCBI): domain Eukaryota; kingdom Viridiplantae; phylum Streptophyta; class Magnoliopsida; order Poales; family Poaceae; genus Hordeum; species Hordeum marinum. The sequence continues at coordinate 241,706,791 of CM039672.1, read as the reverse complement.
TCAAGCATAAATAAGGCACATCCATTCTCACATGCATCTATCTTCTCATTGGGCATCTTAAGTACACGGAGGATTTTGTTCGACTAGTACAGGTTTGCAGGCATTACATGGACTTTGGGTACAAAGCGTCCAAATATTGTCATCATTGCGTCGTAGCATTCTCTACCCAGATTTAATTAAGCCTTCAGAGCCATTACTTGTAAAGCTCAGTGTGCTCATGGAGAGGATGTTTTGAAGACTCTAACATTTCATAGAAGGCCTTTCCATATTCCTCCATCTCATTGTCCGAAGCCCAAGCATCATCAAAGTATTGCACCATGTCTTTGGTCCCGGTACCACGCTCGTCGATGCAACGATAAACCACTTCAGCTCTGGCACATTGGGAAGACTCACTATGGAAAGTCCACACCATATAATCAGGCATAAAACACCACCTCTGCAGGTGTTTACCCATTTCACCCTCTGTCCTCTTTTTAAAGTTGTCACAACGGACACGGGGGCTCCATGTTTTTTCCTGGCCCTTTACAAATGCGTCTCTCACAAACCCCTTGGTTTTTGTTAACCATTCATTGCTTATGTCATTCTGACTAGTGTGAACGGTGTACATCCACGCACGATCACTCATTTTGCCTGGCTACTGGCCACACTTCTTCTTCTTGTTCTTCTTCTTCTTACTCTTCTTCTTCTTCTTCTTCTTACTCTTCTTCTTCTTCTTCTTACTCTTCTTCTTCTTCTTCCTCTTCTTCTTCTTCTTCTTCTTCTTCTCCTTCTTCTTCTTCTTCTTCTTCTTCTCCTTCTCCTTCTCCTTCTTCTCCTTCTCCTTCTCCTTCTCCTTCTTCTTCTTCTTCTTCTTCTTCTTCTTCTTGTTCTTCTTCTTCTTCTTCTTCTTCTTCTTCTTCTACCTACTCTTCTTTTCCTCTTCTTCTTCTTCTTCATCTACTACTACTACTACTACTACTACTACAACTACTACCTACTCTTCTTTTCTTCTTCTTAATTAACAACTAACTAACCTAATTAACAGTAGCTAATTAACAAGTAGCCTAAGTGAACTAATTAACTATACAAATTAAATGAAAAGGGGGTGGGAAATAGGGGGAAAGAGGGGACTCACCGGAGGGGGGGGAGCGACGGGAAGTAGTAGGGAGGTTGGGGGCGCTGTAGCAGCGATGGTGGCCGAGAGGCGGGGCGGGGGCACGGGGGGCGTTGGGGCGCAGCGGCGCCGGGGTGTCGGGGCGACGGGCAGCAGGGGCGGCGGGCGCGGCCGGGCGGCAGGGGCGCGGAGGCGGCGGTGGTGGCTGGGCGGCAAGGGCAGGGTTGCTGGGGGCGTTAGGGTGGCATGGGGCAGGGGCGCAGGGGCTTCAGGGTGGCGGTGGCGGCCGGGCAATGGGGGCAAAGGCGGCGGGGGCAGCCGTGGGGCGAGGCGGCGCTCGGGAGGTTGGCGGCGAGAGAGAGGAAGAGAGAGAGAGAGAGGTGGGGGACGTTGACGATGTTAGGTATAGAGGCTCTTTGCCGTCTGCTAGCAGACAACATATAGTATAGTACCAGACGACCTGTTTGACCTGAACCATCCAGGTTCTTTGCCATCAGGCAAGTCTTTGTCGTCTGGTTTTTATGCTCTTTGCCGTCAGCTAGCAGACGGCAAAGAACTGACTGATGGCAAACAAGATATTTGCTATCAGTCAATTCTTTGCCGTCTACTTTTTGGAAGCTGACAGCAAAGACCTTCTTTGTCGTTTGCAGGGAGACGACAAAGAATTGGCAGACGACAAATCCTCTGATTCCAGTAGTGCATCCTCCTTGTTTCATGATTTTTCTCGCATGATCAGGGCATTGATGATGTTATGTAAACATAATGGCTAACTTTTGATGAACGGAGCAGAGCTAAGTCTGAAATTAACCCATATGGGCCGCTCCTGTCAGGGACACCTAGGGGTATAGATAAGTTGATCGGATGTAAATCCCGAACATTTTAGAACCTCTCTCAACATAGTGAATATTTGTTGTCTAGCCCCCATAGTTTCTTCTCGATCATGTTGGAGGGGTTTTCCATGTTAAATACTTGTGACCCATGTGTTTGATTTCGTTCTTTGTTTCTATTTTTTCCTGTCCAATCTATAATAAGTGGCATCATAGTCTTGTATATGTCGACGACATGGCATCGACGAACTTCCATCTTCCACTACTAGATTATAACAAAAAGTTTTCCCTATGGCCACTACTGCAGGAATGCCTAGCAGTGGTTGGTGGGAAAATCCCATCAGTGGAGGGCAAGGCTCTTAGGGTCGCCCGCCACTGGCTTCCCACCACTGCTAGAACGCCATCAGTGGCGGGCGCCCGCCCGCCACTATTGGACCAAGAGCAGTGTCAGGCACTGCGTCGAGCCGGCCACCATAGTCTGTATTACCCGCCATGGGTTTTTCACACTACCGTGGCAGTCATTTTCTACCTCCCACGATAGTCCGTATTACCCGCCATGAGAGGACAATGGGACATTGGAACACTTTTGATCAAAGCTAACATCGCTTCCTTGAGGTGCTTTGCGTGATACTTTTCCCATGTCTATTGAGGAAATTAAAATGGGGGATGCCAAGTGACCCCACCATATATAAAAAAATAAAAAATAAAAATGCGCGAGGCAAAAAAAGAAAAATGGACCCATCATGATTTTTTAAATAAACAAATAAATGAGAGAAGGGACTTTGCTACTATCCTTTATCACACTTGTGCCTCAAAGTCACATGATGTTCTTCATATAGAGAGTCTCTTGTTTTTTCACATCCATATGCTAGTGGGAAATTTTCATTATTTAACTAGGCTTGTATATTCCGATTATGGGTGTCCTCAAATACCAGAGGTCTTCATGAGCAAACAAGTTGGATGCACACCCACTTTGCTTCAGTCGAGCTTTCGTACACTTATAGCTCTAGTGCATCTGTTGCATGTCGATCCCTACTCATCATATTGATATCTACTGATGGGTGTCTCCATAGCCTGTTGGTATGCCTAGTTGATGTGAGATTATCTTCTCCACCTTTTACCCCTTTGATATCTACCACCACATTCTATTCCACCTATATGATATGTCCATGGTTCATGCTCATGTATTGTGTGAAGAATAAAAGTTGATGCATACTGAAAAAGTATGATCCAATTGTGTTATTTGCGCACTGTGGTGGTTGACATTTGTATTAATGTGGTGAATATTGAGCCATGCCTTGATAATATAATAAGATGAATGGGAGTAAACATTGTTTGAGGATCTCATACTTTGAAATATTGATGATTTTGTTGCTTGTGCTTATAAGTATTACTATGTTAATGTTTGTTAATTGATCGTTTCTCAATGAGCATACATGCAAAAGATTACATATTGGGTAGCATGTCACATCAAAATTTCTGTTTTTATCAATTGCCTACTCGAGGATGAGCAGGAATTAAGCTTGGGGATGCTTGATAGGTCTCCAACGTACTATAATTTTATATTGTTATGTACTATTATATTATCATTCTAGGATACTTTTTGAGTAATTATTTACCAATATATATTATTTTTTAGCACTAACATATTGACTCAGTGCCGAGTGCCACTTCCTGTTTCTTGTGTGTTTTTTGTTTAACAAAAATTCTATATCAAACGAAGTCCAAATGTAATGGACATTTACGGAGATTTTCTTGGAATATACTTGAATTTTGGGAGTTAGAATCACTGTAAGACAATACCCAAGGGCCCACCAAGCCAACAATGCGCGGATGGGGGGCGCCCTGATGGCTTGTGGCCAGCCCTTAAGTCGGTTCAAGGTCTCCTTCCACCACAAGAAATATATTTTCGTGATAAAAATCCTCTCAAAATTTCAGCCCGGTCAGAGTTACGGAACTTCGAATATTTCAAAAACGATGAAGGGGTCAGAAAACAGTCACGAAAACATAAGAGAAATAGAGAGATAGATCCAATCTCGGAGGGGCTCCTACACTTCGGGAGCCATGGAAGCCATGGACCAAAGGAGAAACCCTACTCCCACCTAGGGAGGAGGCCAAGGAAGAAGAAGAAGTAGGAGGGTGGATGTCTCCCCCTCTCTCCTGGTGGCGTTGGAGCGTCGCCGGGGCAACCATAGTGACGACAATCTACACAAACAACTTCGTCGCCGTCACCACCAGCTCTCCCCCTCTATACAGCGGTGTAAAACATCCTCTCCCCGCTGTAATATCTACTTAAACATGGTGCTTAATACTATATATTATTATCCAATGATGTGTGGCTATCCTATGATGTTTGAGTATATCTCTTTTCTCCTACGGGTTTGTGATATGATGTTATTGATATGAGTTTTACGTTGATATTGTGATGTACTAATGTGCCCTGTGTGAGGCACACACTTGAGGTAATCACACTTGAGGGTTTGCAATATGTTCATGATTCGCTTATAGTGGGTTGGTGAGTCACTGAAACACAAACCCGGGTAAGGGAGTTGTTTGCGTATGGGAGTATAGAGGACTTGATTTTTAATGCTATGGTTGGGTTTATCTTAATGATTTTTAGAAGTTTTGGATGCTTTCTAGAGGTCCAATCATAAGTTCATATGATCCAAGTATGGAAAGTGTGTTAGTGTATGCCTCTCCCTCATTGCATATGTCAAGTATCTATCATATTATATTCAATTGCCTATGAACAATCTTTCTTTTGCGTTACACAAAAAGATTTCTACTAAACAACTTAATTATTATTATTTATTTAAAACAGCACCTAACTTTTATTTCCACATTCTTTATTATCTTGCAAAGCTATATATTACACCTACTAATTACTTCTAGTTTCTTCCCCGCAAAGTAGTTTCATACTTGTTCTAGTTAAAGTTTGTGTTAGCGTGCGTAGAGTTGTGTGGTCAATAGAAATTGAGATAATATTAATTCTACCTTTAGCTCCTCGTTTGGTTCGACACTCATACTTATCGAAAAAGGCTACGAATGATCCCCTACACTTGTGGGTTATCAAGGCAACACATGGATATGAAATAGTGGCATTAACCATCAAAGCGTATGATCAAAGACAACAAAGTTTAAGCCATAACACATGATAAAAATGTTTTTTAAACCAAAGAGATAAAAAAGCCCTATGATCTATATACACTTCTCCCCATTTGGCAACAAGTTACCAAAGAGTTCGAAGAATATAGAGCTAAGCGTCGCTCTGGGCTCTATCTCCTCCGGTAGTCGTTGAAGGAGTCAAAAGAAGGGTGTCCGTGAATGCTTCGGCAGATGTCCTATGGGGTGGTGGAGTAGACACTTGAGATGCTGAAGGAGCAAACAGAGGAGTTGCTGGTGCTGATGAAGATGGCCTTGACACTAGAACTGGTACGGCAAACGATCTTGACTAAGTCATGAACTGGGTGTTAGGCATGAGAGGAGGACTATCATCATCAGCAGAGTGGGGACTGGGCACTGCATCTACCTCATGCTTTAGCTTAGTGAGGGTATTTGTCAGCTCATCGACCTTGTTGTCAAGAGCGTGAAACTTGGGTTCCATGATCCTCACATTACTCTTCTAGTTCTTGCGGATCTCAGCAACATTCTTCTCTATTCCTTGGATAGAGTTTATTAAGATAGGACATTTGGTCGCTCTTCGTCCGTGGAATCTGAGCACCAGGGGTTCTAGCTGTTTCTGCCTCTGCCTTTTCCTATGTAGTAGCTAAAGTGGGATGAGAAGGGTCCATCAACACAACATTATCCTCTAGGTCTATCTATAGTGGCATGTGAGGACGATGAAGTGCATATACATTCTTCTCCTCCTTGGCGTTGATGAGCATCTAAATGTATGGTGCATATCCACAAGATCGTTTCTGATCAGCAGTTGTCCTCTTAATTTTCTCTACAATCAAGTCCATCACTCTGAATCTAGTGTGTGTGCGTCTATATGGTGCAACATGTTGATGAAATACCCCCTTATCATCTTGTCATCTCTAGACTTGGGCATCAAAGTATATGTCATGATAGTGTTGGTGGTGGGTAGTCCTTCTTGAAGATAATAGACAAAGCCAAGCTTTTGGTACTATAGATACTCCTTAGGGATTGGGCTATACATGTTGGCCATGGAGTTGTGATTCATCTTGGCCTCAGTATAAACTTCCAAGTCACCTGCTTCTACCTTTGGGGCTCCTAAGATGGTAGCCCATTCCTCCACCATAGACTGATATATGACTCCTTTAGTCATCCATATGATACGACCATTTGGGTAGAAGTGAGTTGTGGAGTAAAACTGCATAAGCATCTCATTGTTCCATGTAGTGACCTCTGTACCAACAAAGTTCTAGATGTCTATGCATCCGAAGTTGTCCTGCACATGGGGAAATTAATCCTCATTCTCTTTGATGTATGCCCAATCGACATATCTCATGTCACTGACTGTAGGGCTCTTGTCCAATAGGACAGTCTGATAGAAATCATGTTGTTCTTTGGTGTGAAAGTGAGAGTCAACAGTAGTCCTTATCCGGATGGAATAGGGATCATCATCTCTCCATCTCCTCAGTCATTGGACTTTCCTCTTCTTCATGTCCTCAACAACAGGGTGGACAACATTGTGATTAGGCAAGTGAGGTCTCAGCTTCGTCAACATAGTCAAATCCTCTTCTTCCATAATGGAAGATCCCTTGTTCTTCTCAGCAAGAGGAATGTCCCTCGTAGTTCTCTGGGGCTTAGTTGCATCTCGATTCTTTGGTGCAGTTGGCTTGTAGTTGGATGGTGCCTGGCTTGGCATAACGTGAGATAACTACTTCTTCTTCTTGGAAGGAGTGCTTGCTGCAGGTTCCTCTTCCTCATGCTGAGTTGGGTCCTTATACATAGAGGTAGGTCTGCCAACAACATGCACAATCCTCTTCCTGGGTCTCTTCTTTTCTCGTGCCTTCTTAGGCATGGATTTCCTTGTACGATCAACAGTAAGAGACACATTTGACCTAGCACTCTATGGTGCTCTCATAGCTTCAGAACTGGCATATTCCTTTCTCACTAGCTTCTTAGAGGAAGTAGCCTCATCAACTTTCTTCCTAGCTACTTTCTCTTTGTTCTCCTGCTGCCTTTTGGAGGTAACCTCTTCAGGTACAAAGTCAACATCTCATTCATATGAATTTAGTTTCCTCCTAGCACTGGTGGTTTCCTTGGTCAAGTCATGGGAGCTGGGGGTGCCAGGGTCTTATGAAGATGATCTGATATCAAGACTAGTGCCTACACTGAGATCCACACTCTGCTCTCTGAAATCATTGTCACTGTCTTGAGAACCCGACATGCTAACCCTATGAATAGATATACAAGAATAGAAGGGATGACCATCACAAAACACATAAGGTTTTGGAAACTTTGAACTCAAAATATTAAATTTATTTTTCTGCTAAGTGTGTGTCGGTTCCAATGAGTCAAAAAATTGGAGCCACCGAGACATACACTCTCATTAATAGAAACTTGGACACTCAATTTGGTTGCATGTTGCACCGAAGCGAGCAACTTGGTTTCATCGGGAGTGTTCTCAATAACCCTAATGCACAAATCGATGAGACCAATTCATCCTAACCCGGTGATACCGAGACACACATGGTGGAAGATTAAATCTAAAACAATTTGTTCTCCTAATCTGTACTGAATATATTGTGGATAGAAGCCGAGCAAACTGTGGCATGAAGACAAACAAAACCTAATGCACAAGATTTAGATAGGAAGCACAAGAGGAGCGGGATCTTTACCCTAATTCGGTGAAGATCCCCTATGTCGACGATGATGGGTGAGAATGCAGTCGAAGGTGAAGATTCCCGATGGCAAGGCGCACGAGAGTTGAGGGAGACGTATGAAGACTCACGAGCTACATCAAGGGTTTGCGGAGGATGACGTTTGAAGAAGTAATTTCAAAAATTGGGTTCATATATATACCCTTACTGTTAGTGACACCAGTTTGAGAATATCGGTCCCATCGAGTTTCGTAACTGTCAGGTGACAGTGAAACTCAGTGAGGCCAAGATTGTCAAATAGCTTGTACTGAGGTTCTTAAAAGAAAATTAACCCAATGTTTCGGTGTAACCGAGTTTGTGATGTTGGTTACACCAAGTGGCACATGGGAAGTTTTGGGAGTCATATCTTTGTCGAAACGGGACTCCGAGTGCTCCTCACACACAGGGTTCGAAAAGTGCTTTCTCAAATTTTGTGATAAAGCATGAATAGAATTTGAGATGACAAATCATTGATGCTAGAGGAAGGTACTTAGGCATTCTAGTATATCCAGTAGGCTAAATAAAATGAAAGCCAAATAAAAACAATTGGATATCCTCGGATGAGTAAATCTATGCATACCAACATGATCACACAATCAGATGTCAAATGAAATATAGCAAACATGAAAAATCACATAGTATCTACCAAGCACTTTGGCGATGACGGAGTCATCTATATATGAGTATATTGACTGAGGATCCAAGTAAGAATGCTTGATCATAGGTCATACTCATCGTTTAAGCACAAGTGGGGTTACCACTTTTACATAAAGCATTCAATGTGTTGACATCTTAAGAGATGCTTTGACTTAAGTCTTAGAGTAAAGATCCCCGTTGATGTTACATCCCCAATAACAGGAACAAACTAACCTTGGTTTTTGTCATTGAAGACTTCATATATGTGTTTTAGTAGTGGGAAATCATAGTTGATGGAGAACATCTTGAGTTGGGAGCAACCTACATGGTTAGTCCCACACCAAGAATAAACACAAAGGATATCTATGGACATGGAGTGAAGTGCATACATGATAATGTCCATTGATTAATTAATTACCTTGTCCCTTGCTACCTATGAGGCAATGCATGATTCCTAATTCCTTGAACTATTGCGTACATTTGGATTTGATTTCAAATAATCCATGCTAAAATGAATGAGAGTGAATTTTGTTGGTGGAGTCACCCATCAACGAACTTCTCTAGTTCTTCTTCTTTTGGACCCACATCAACATGATGGGGATCCTTGCAGCTGAATTAACACTAGTTGAAGTAGAGCTTGTTGTATCCTTGGGAACCCACTTGACTATGGCTTGGGATTCTTCTTCAAATGAGTCAATCTCCTCGTGAAGCTTATCCTTGCCCTTGGTCTTGTGGTGGGAGGTCATCTTGAGCATTTTTTCCGTTGGGGAGAGGAGGTTCATACTTCCCCTTTTGGGGAACAAACTCCGGATTCGGGTATTGACCGTCTTCCGATAAATTCAACTCCGTTTGTGTTGAAGTAGCCACTGCCATGGTTCTACTGTTCTCCTCCATGCTTGTGTACAATTTCCTCAAATTGCTTAATCCCGGCAAGACTCTTGTAGACACATTTTTCTATAATTCCTTTTAGTTAATTGTTTTCTTGATCAAGTGTAACTTGGCTAAGAGAATCATTAGTGAAATTAATAGAACTACTAGAAGCAACATCATTGGATTTAACATTTTTATTGTTGCTACTAGGTGAAGAACCTTTCTTGCCTTTGTTACTAGTATGCTTAGGTTTAACTTGTGGAATAAAGGTACACAAGAGTAGTAATTTGGCAAGATAAGAAGAACTCTTCTTTTGAAGATAGTCATTAATAGCTTTAAGGAACTCATATTCTTGCTCTAAATGTAGCTTTTCGAAGTGTAACTTATCATGAGTTCTTACAATCTCTCTATGATGTTCTAGAGTAGATTCATGAGCTAATTTAAGAGTGTTTACTTATTTAGTTAGACGCTGAATCTCCTTCTTATCACCATCACATGACTTATCTTGACAAACATGATTCTTATCAAGTTCATTTTGACTAACATCACTAGTTTTGTTAAAGAGCAAGTCATCAGCTCCAAGTAAGTCATCCTCATCACTATTAAAGTCAATGTATTCAGGTTGTGATACCTTGGGGCCTTTATCCATGAAGCAACTTCCAATTCCTTCATTTGTTTAGTCAAATATGGCATATGAATTGGAGGATCCGACTGCAAGTCCGGCAACTCCTTCATCTTGACTATATTCAGAATTGTAACAATTCCAGTCACAACTAGATGAATGCTTCTTTTCATGTCTTGAGTTGGAGCTTCTTTCTTTCCCTCTACTCTTGTAGAATTTGTTGAATTTCTTGACCATTAAGCTTATCTCTTCATTGTTAACAAGGTTGTCACTTGAGGAAGCTAGAGTGTAACTTGAAGTTTGGTCTGCATCACTTGACTTGTTCTGGAGCTCTTCTTTTTCTTTGAGTAACATCTCATGAGAAACAATCTTACCAATGACTTCCGTTGGCTTAAGATCTTTGTAGTTTAGCATAAATTGGATTAATGTGCAGATGGTGTCGAGCTTTCCATCCAAGGCTCTAAGGATCTTTTTAATGATGAATTTGTTGGTCATGTCTTCACTTCCTAAGATGGCAATCTCATTTGTGATGAGAGCAAGCCTAGAGTACATTTCTGCGACTCCTTCACCATCCTTCATCTTGAACTTGTCAAGTTGACTTTGTAGCACATCCAACTTAGATTCCCTGATGGATTAGTTACCTTCATGCATATCAACCAAAGTATCCCAAATTTCCTTTGCGTTCTCAATACGACTAAACTTGTTGAAATCTTTAGGGCAGAGGCAGTTGAATAGAGTATCGCATGCTTGAGCGTTGTACTACAACATATTCAATTCTTCCGCGGGCGCTTCATGATCCGGTTCCTTTCCATCACCAAAGAATTCACCTTGAAATCCAACATGAACAACAACCCATAATGTTGGGTTGTGACCAAGAATATGCATTTTCATCTTATGCTTCCAACTAGCAAAGTTTGTACCATCAAAATATGGACCTCTACGGTGATAATTTCCCTCACTAGATGCCATACTCTCCTAGGTTGTGAAACCAATGCTATCGAGACCAAAGCTCTGATACCACTTGTAGGATCCAAAGTATGTCTAGAGTGGGGGTGATTAGACTACCTGACCAAATTAATATTCTAGACTTTACCCAGTTTTATATTGGCCAATTTTAGCAATCGTTGCCACTAAAGGACAACATACACATGCATGTCTATGAGTATAGACACGGAAAGTAAATACAAGCACATGAAAGTAGAAGGTAGTGATAGTAATATGAAACGCAATTTGAGACACGAAGATTTTTCTCGTGGTTCTAATAGGTAGTGATGTCATACGTTCACGCTGATGGATACTTCAAGCCATGGAGTGTAGCGGTTGCGAGAGTTCCTGGAGGGCTCCATCCAAAAGGTTCCATGAAGTAGTAGCCTCGCCAATTCCATCACGGTTTCCGTCCATGAAGGACTAGCCTCACTACAGGTAGATCTTCACCAAGTAGGCGATCTCCTTGCCCATACAAACTTCTTGGTTCAACTCCACAATCATGAAGAAGGAGGCTCCCAAGCGACACCTAACCAATCTAGGAGGCACCACCCTCCAAAAGGTTATAGATGTGGTAGTATGATGAACTCCTTGATCTTGTGCTTCAGAAGATAGTCTCCTCAATCACTCAATCACTCTCTCACAGATTTGGCTTGGTAGAAGAGGTTTATTGGGTGCAAAGCAACTTGGGACGCTCGATATCAAGATTCATATGGTTGGGATAGAATGTCTTGATCTTAACACATGAGTAGGTGGTTCTCAGTCAGAAAAATGGATGGGGCAAGTGTTTGTATATTCTGAGTCCTTGCTCTACGAATGAGAGGTGGTTGAGGGGTATATATAGGCATCTCCAAAAAATCCAACCGTTACAACATTATTCCCCAACTCGGTGAAACCGATGCAAAACTCGGTCCTAACGACTAGTTCAAAATGTGGCAACTTTGGCCTTTTCAGGGAGACTGATATATACATCTCGGTACTTCTGATTTTGGTACGACCAAGAAAGTTCCTCATCTTGATGACACCGATTCATTAAACTTGGAAATTCCGATTTTAGAAATTGGCTAACCAGAGAGTTGGTCACTGTTCGCGGTCTTACCGAAACCAAAGTTGGTAGTATCGATATGCTAGGGTTTTGGCTTAGGTTCTGTCTCAAGGGAAAATCATTATGGCCGAATGGAAAAACATGGTGGCACCGATTTTGTATATTTGGTTTTGGACAAAGAATTTTGTGAGAGAATGGATGAGTATTTTTGGTGGATAATCTCTAAGCACTTGAGCAACCAGATCATCATATTTAACTCTTCCTATGGACTCAATTTTTGATTTCTCACATAAAGTAAAATGTAGAGTCTTGTAGCTTGAAGCTCAGCCAATCCTATTCAAATCCATTCCTTAGGGGTTCTCTTCACAATCATTTAGCCAATCCATCATTGAACTTTTCCTGAGATATACTTGGTGGAAACATTAGTACAATGAAATATATGTTGTTAATAATTACCAAAAACACCTAGGGAGAAGTTGTGCTTTCATCGAGCCAGAATCGTAAGAGGCTACGGTGGGCATAGACATCATCAACAACCTCCCCGATGATATTTTGATAGTCATCATCACCCTCCTCTCAATAAAAAATGGCATGTAGACAACTTTTCTATCCCAGCGCTGGTTCCCCCTATGGCGCACCTCCATCCTCAACTTCATCGATGACTAAAATCTCAGCTGTAACTACTGCAATCACATTGGCATATTGTCCAAGATCCTCGGCATGCAGCATGGCCCAATTAGAGGCCTTAAAACCGACAAGTTCTATTACGATGGCAAGATCAATGCCAAGCTTGACGAGTGGTTCCTATCTTCTGCCCTAGATCATCTCGAAGAGCTCAGGTTTAATTATGGACATATGTTTTTGCTGCCAAGGTTCGTGCTCCATGTCACACCTGTTTCATGAACTGCGTTTCCCCCATATTAATGACGCACACGCTCTTGTTCTCCCTCGACTAAAGCATCTCAAGTTCTTTGTTGCCTACATCTCCAAGGAGTACATGTATCTCCTACTCCATGGTTATAATACGCTCGAGTACCTTTGTCTTGATGTTGTCAGGGGGTTGACTAGCCTCAAAATCACCTCCACGAATTTGTGAACAATTTATGTGTGTTGGCAGTGTTGCAATAGGAGATCAGTTAAGTTGTATCATGATATGGTCACTGAGCATGTGACTTTACTTGAGAGATTGGTCGTAGATAATAAACAAAGTCCAACAAGAATTAGGGTCATTTATGCCCTGAAATTGACATTGTTGGGCAACTCGTCTGTTAATTCCCCGAACTGTTTAGTGGATACATAATAGTTCAGGTACAACATTCTTCTTGTTCTTATCCTTATTCAATTTTCTTCCTAATTTATTACATGTATGTTCCTCTATTGCACATAAAATAATTTCGTCAAACTTGACCCTGTCTCTACGCATAGTGCAGGTCTTGGACAAAGAATCTACCGTCCCCGACATAGATGAAGTTGCTAGATTCTTGAAATGCTTTTCGTGTGTGGAGAACATATATATAGAGAGAGGTCATGCTACTATCCTATTAAATGGTAACCAAAAAAGATATCATTTTTTTGGTTAACCTGCTCCCAGTGTACAATGACAAATGTAATACAATTTCTAAAGGAAATTTTGGAGGATTTCAGTACATATATGGTTTTTCTTCCGTAGTGTTTGCTTGATTCATATGTTTACATTTCGTAGGTATTTCTCCTTTGGATTCATTTCTACTAGTTATGATTGCAAAGTTTCCATCCTACGTTTTCCTAGAGAGTAATCAAACACCATGTTAATCATGTCGGATCAAACATGCCATCCCACTCTATTCCTTTATTTTAGAGATCCTGTAAATCAAAGAGTCTCGTAGTGTTCAAAACTGCATCTAGACACAAGCACGTTCTCTTCTCTTTTGCAGATCCGATTAGGCCAAGCAACAAAGAATGTGACACAATATCATTGCATTCTTATTGAATGCATTGATCGCCATATCTCTGAAATTACTTGGAACTCCTACCGAGGGACCTTATGGGAGATTAAATTTTCTAGGTTCTTTGTTGCGAAAGCAAGTGTGCTCAACGCAATGAGGTTGGGCGTACATATAGTGCACACAAATGAATGATTTGGTAATCAGAGCCGACATATTCAGCAGAATGGAAAAGGCTCTACAAAAGCTGGCATGCATTTTGAAAGTTCACATGGTAGAGTACTAGGAAGTCTATCTGTCAAGCCTCTACATGACTTCTGATTGAAGATCCCTTTGCAGAAATAGTGAACCACACAACTAGTTGTAAATTTTGGTCTGGACCTTTCATATGTTCATTTTCAGTTGACTAGTGCGGGCGCCTACAGCTGCATGAAAAAGGTTTTGATAAGCTGAATTTCATTTCCAATATCAGTTTGAACCTTGTAATCATTGAATCTAAGGTTTGTCATATTTCTTCCATTTGTGATACAATCTGTGAACTGGCATCATATGAGAGTCATATTTTGGCACTACCAGTTTGACTTAAATATGCAATAGATGACTGATATTTGCACCTTAACATGTAATCGACTTGGTTTAATTACCATTCCGGCTTGTGTTTCACCTCCTAATCTCATCGAAAATGAACTATATTATGGAACCAACGTTGATCATTCACATCATCACACCCGCTGCTTAGTGTTGCACGTCTGCGCTACTTTAAGTCATTGCACACACTTTAGTTTTGCCAACCATTTACCATTTAATGCCCACAATAATGGGAGCTTCTTCTAGTCAACATGTGGCCACCCGAGACGGGAGGGGAAGCTTTGCATGGATACGTGCAGGAACCTATACGGTTGCGTGAGAACAGGCTCACCAACGATCCGTTGGTGACACTTCAAGCCACCGCGTGGCCAAACGAACCACGTGTTCGTGCAATGGTCAAGCTTGCAAAGCAATCCTTCGCCGGGAACATGGTGACAAGACGTGTCAATTACAACCCGTCCAACCCCCATTTAGTCCACCACCCATTTAATCTCTTATCTCTCTTCAACGTTTCCCCACAATGCAAAAGCACACCCACGACTGCAAATACAAAGAGGATATCCTACTCCGCTCGAATGGCAGCGCTCCCAGTGGTTGCAGACAATGAGTGGTAGTTCACCGTTCATGCCTACGTGGACACCCACATAAGATTCAAGGACCTATTGGTGGTGTACACCAAGGACCCCGAGGTAGTCCTAGATTAAGGGGTCCTTGGGAGGCCGACCTATTTCTATGGGCCAGACTATACAGGCCACTTACCGAACACAGGAATAATTGAAGCCCCTTTCTCCAAGATGGAAGCTTTAGGAAGCATGGCTTATACTCCATGTTTGATGTAGCGAATAGGCATGATTATCTCCTCGGCATGTAACCGCCCATGTGTAAACCCTAGGCATCCTCGGCATCTATATAAGCCGAAGGGTTTTAGGGTGTAGAGAGAGAGCAACTCATCGAGGTAGATCAACTCTGTAACCCCCATATCATCAATACATCCAAGCAGGACGTAGGGTATTACCTCCATAAGAGGGCTCAAACCTGGGTAAATCCATGTCCCCTTCGTCTCCTATTACCATCGATCATAGTCTCACAGTTTGGGACCCCCTACCTGAGATCTGCCGGTTTTGACACCGACATTGGTGCTTTCATTGAGAGTTCCTCTGTGAGCAAGAAGGAATTGATGTTTCGCCTTGTCATCAACAAAGAGGTTTGCAACATGGACACTTTCATCCCCAGACAGAAGGAATTGTGCTGCATGCTGATCCCACTAGCCATCTAGGTCGTGTTGAGAACTTATCCCCTGATCAAGAGGTCAGATTCGGAAACCTAGATTTCTCCATTGATTGTCGGGGCGACTTGTCACTAACCAGGCTTTCAGCATCACCTATAGGACCCGAACACTCTGAGGCTTTATCCTCGAGTTCCTTCTTTGGACACGCCAATGGGGTTACCTACGGCGATGGACCAATCTCTTGTCTTGGTTCGACCATTGTGCCAAGAGACCGGACATGTGTTCTTGCCGAACACTCCCCATGCCCAGGTACTTCGGAGGTAAACTCCATAAGT
The DNA here is from genome assembly GCA_022496015.1 of Hordeum marinum. Classification (NCBI taxonomy): domain Eukaryota; kingdom Viridiplantae; phylum Streptophyta; class Magnoliopsida; order Poales; family Poaceae; genus Hordeum; species Hordeum marinum. The sequence continues at coordinate 241,690,813 of CM039672.1, read as the reverse complement.
TTTGAACAGTCTAATCTGATTGGGTTCTCGTCAATGAAGATCACCAATGACCCAACACCGATATGTGTTCGAATCGGTTACGGTGCGGATCAGGACAAATCTTTTGACCCACCCACCACCCACTTGATAGCCATTGTCGAAGATTTAACCGACTATGCCTCCGAGGAGGCAGAATACATGGACGAAGAGGATTGTGCCCCCACAGCTGTCAATACCGGAAGATGGGAGCCACTTCAACATAAGAAGTCTACATGGTGGACACTCCCGATGGAAACAAAATGCCTAACAATGACGGCGATAAGTCGGGGATGCACCGTCAAGGTGCCGAACGCCGCATAAGGAGTCCAAAGGGAAAAAGGGAAAGAAAGCTATTATCGGCACCGGGGACGAAGTTACCCCCGAAGACCGTGGTGACCCTGATTATCCCGAACACCTATTAGAGGGTTAAGAAAGGCCAGGGGACCAAAGAAACCCCGATGACTTCAACGGTTCTGAGGAAGACAATTACCCCCCTGTTGGGGAGGAGGATATCCCGCAAGCTGACGACATGGTCATCCCTGATAACCATGAAGATCAGGAATAGTTTAGACATCACCTCATAGCGACGACTCGCGGTCTGAGAGCCAAGGAACGACAGCTTAAAGCCAAATAGGATGACCTCAATGATCGATGGACAAGAGTCCTCTCGGCTGAGGAAGGACATGTCGCCGGTCTGTCGGACCCGACCAAGAGCTATCCATGGAGAAGGCTGCTGCCACAATTCGACGATGAGCTCACTGATACTCTGTCGCCAAAGCATACTCCATACGACAGGCCAGACCGCCCTCCTCGCGTGTGTGATCGGATGGCTGATGACGCCATTTATAGACCGACAATACCCCGAAGACGGGGAAAGGAGCCACTGGAGCCCAATGACATGTTCGACCTGCAAGACTACTTGGATCACAGAGCAGGCCATACAAGATCCATCTATGGATCCAGAGGATACTCACCCGATAAATGGGATGGGTATAGGCAATAGCTTGAATGAGGCAATGATAGAAACCGGGAATGCACCCGAGGCAGAACAGATGCCGATCATAGGTGCGACATACCTCAGATTCGAGGGGCCGCTCACCCGTTGTGTTTCACGGATGAGGTCATGCGGCATCAGTTCTCGAATGGGTTGAAACCCATGAACATCGAACAGTACGATGGAACTACTAACCCAACCATATGGATCGAGGACTTCCTCCTCCACATCCACATGGCTCGAGGAGATGACCTCCACGCCAACAAATACCTTCCCCTAAAAGTTAAGGGGCCAGATCCACACTGCCCAAACTGCCTCCCCGAGAACTCCATTGGATGCTGGGAGGCCCTGGAGGATGCTTTCCGCTCCAACTTCCCGGGAACCTATGTTCGGTTGCCGGATTCTTCCGACCTCAGCAATGTCATCCATAAGCCCGATGAGTCTGCTCGGCAATTCTGGAATTAGTTCTTGACTAAGAAGAACCTAATCGTGGACTGTCCGGACGCTGAGGCCATAGCCTCCTTCCGGCACAATATTCAGGACGAATAGCTGGCCCGCCAGCTAGGCCAGGACAAACCTCAGACTATATCCACCCTCACCTCCCTCATGACCCACTTTTACACGGGCGAAGAGAATTGGCTGGTAAGACGCAACCACAATTCCGAAGATCCCGTAGCCTCTGAAGGTCGGGATGGCAACGAAAAACCAAAGCGCAGTAAGAAATTTCCTTCAGAAGTCAAGACATTAAACATGATATACGCCACCCATATACTCAAGAAGGAGAGGAAGTGCGCACTTCGAGAGGTCTACACTTTAGAGCCGGTGGCCCTGAAGTATAACCCATGGTTGGCATATCCGATCACTTTTGATCGACGCGATCACCTGACTAGTATCCGTCACGGGGGTTCGGCCACACTCGTCCTCGACCCCATTATCGATGGGTATCACCTCACAAAAGTCCTGATGGACGGAGGAAGTAGCCTTACTCTGATATACTCAGATACGTTGAAAAAGATGGGCATATACCCGTCATAGATTAAACCTAGTAACACCACATTTAAAGGGGTGATTCTAGGTGTCGAAGTCCGGTGCACGGGCTCCGTAACCCTGGACATTGTGTTCAGCTCGCCCGACAACTAACGAGGGAGAAGGCACTAGTGCTAGTTGAGATAGCAGTAACGTGCTCCCTCAGAAAAGTGCTACTGCTAATTTCCAACTGTTATGCTCGCGGGCCATAGTTAACAGGAGCGCAACATAACAAAAGGCGCTACTGCTAGCTTAGCTACTACTAGTGTCTTTATCCTACCAGCGCTACTTCTATGGTCGCTAGCCACAAGATATCTGCTACCTTTTCCCCACCTCCTCTTCTTCTCCCCCTCCTTCCTCTCTCTCTTCTTTGCCCCTCCATCACCTCCATTAATGCCCTCCATCCCCTGTCTCATTCTTTGTCCTCCACCACAACCTCCATTAATTCCCTCCCTCCCCCTCTCTCTTTCTTTGCCCTCCACCACCACCTACATAAATTAATTACCTAACCACTCTCTTTAATATTTTATCCCTCCCCTAGCTAGCTTGTTATCTCTCTTCCTAGTTACCTCACTATCTAGATCTAGCTAATTAACAAAGAGACTTGAACATATATCTTCGTACCGGTGGGCTTGATCTCACTTGACATAGGTAAGGAAAAAGAAGAGATAACTTGCAATAATGAAAATATGTCTATGTGTTTGTACACGCGCACGATTGGACCGAGATATGTGTATTTGTGTATTTGTTGAAATGTGTGTGACATGAGCTGCCTATGTTTTGCTGAAATCTTGATTCATTTCTGTTTCGGTGAATTTTGGGAAAACTCGACATGTCCTATGTTTAGGGAAGGTCATGTGAAATTTTTGTATGAATTTGTTGCATGCATGTAAGTGGTTACAATTATTTGGCATCGCGCAGGCAAACATGAAGGTCCATGCAAGGAAGGTGGAAATATACTGGCAATCCGCGGTGGACGACATGTATGAAAAAAAAGAAGGAGGTTTTATGTCCGTGTCATAAATGCAAAGGAAGAGTATGGCTTGACGCCTTTAAGGTTGGCAATTTCAAGGCGCACCTGCTCATGTATGGTTTCATGGATGGCCAAACACGATGGATAATTGAAGACGATGATGACGAGGACGTCGACGGGGAAGACAATAACGGCATGTGTCGGCATTCTAGGAATGGGGGTACCCAGACTTGCCTGCATGCGGCCCAGGGCATGGCCCACTTCGACAACCAAGCACGCCCCACTGCGGCCCCACTCAAGACATGGCCCTCGCGAGAGCCCTAGGGTTAGGAGGGAGTCAGCACCAAGACCCGTGAGGGAATAGCCCTCCCCAGGCCCCCTCCTGAGTGGTGGAGATCTCTATGAAACGCTTTGCCACAGGAGGCCAAGGATGATGCAAGGCGGGCCAGGAGGGCACTAGTGCGCTAGACGGGACAGTTTCCCCTTCGGTGCAAAGGAGGTAAGGACGTATTCACGTTCCCAAAGCAACCCTAAGGTTTCCATTCCGGTGCAACAAGACCAAGACCACGAGCCTCGCAGGACCGATGTCATCGCCGAGCCCACCACTTTATCACTAGCAGCTACTTTGCAGGCAAAGACCACCTTTTGTCATGATAAGGACTTACCCCTTTCCCCCCTTTGAATTTCGCCGTTGTGGGATCCCTTCCAACCATAGTGATAAGGGAAGAGGTCCTGGGCCACTATAAATGGAGGCTAGGCTGCTCAGTAGAGAGAGGAGAGATCAGAGAAGAAGCAAGACCACCAGAGCGCCCTCGCAAGGCAACTCGCCACTATAGTAGTCCATCCACAAACCTCCTCGTGAGGCAATCCACCAAAGCAGGATTAGGGTTTTACACTTCACAATGGCCCGAACCTGGGTAAATCTTCATGTGCAAACTAGGGTACTGGGTTGTGAGCTAGGAGGGGTGAGGCTGTTGGGGATCTTTGCACACGCCCCTGTGTTTGAACTTCCTTGGGTTTTGTGGAGGTCGAGATCTGAAATTTGGCGCGCTAGGTAGGGGCATGTTGAAGTCTTCTTCAAGCCTCGCTCTTTCTCCACCTCGGCGCTCTGATGGTCGACGCTCGCCGAGCCCGCATCAAACACCGAGCTGCTCGCGTCGCCCAGATAGCGCCCATTGGCCACGCCACCGCACGCCGGTCCACCTCTGCTGTGGCTAATGCCGCCATAGGCCCGGAAGCACATGAGTAGCAGGACTCATCATAGACGGTTACCATGCAGCGCGATGGCGACACCTGGTTACTAATTCCTTTGTATCCTTGAGTGCAGTGGGCCAAAAGAAGCCTTGCCGGAGTGCCTTCCCGGCAAGGGCTCTTGATCCAATGTGGGTGGCACATATACCTCCATGTATCTCTGCCGACAGCTCCAGTCCATCTTCCCGGGAAATGCATTTGAGTTTCACATTGTTTGACCTTTTTCTGTACAGGTCATTGTCCATGAACTGGTACATACTAGACCGGCAGGCTACTCTGTCTGCTTCCTCTTGTTCCATGGGAAGTTTCCTGTCTGAAGGAAACGGACAATGTGTTGTGCCCATGCTGGAGCCAGGGGCTCGACAACAAGGACTAAAGGCATATCCTCTGCCAGGGTAGCATTTGTTTCAACAGCCAAGGCCCGAGGTCCTGCCGGAGCCTGTTTCACCCTGGCAAGCCTAGCGGGAGCGTGCGCTTCCACGACAAGAGCCGGGGGCCCTGCCAGAGCACAGTTCTCACCGACAAGCCTGTCGTTCTCTCTGGCAACCTTCTCGTCAGCGGCTTCCGGGAGCCCAGTCGGGAAATACTTGATGAAACTTAACTTCCTTCTCTTCTCTTGTCCAGTTGATGGTGTCAGAGAGGGTTGAGTTAGTTGGAGCATGAAACTTCCTGGTTCCACAGGCAACTTAAGGCGATGACACTTTGACAGGCCATCAGCAACGCTGTTCTCTGCACGTGGAACATGCTCCATTTGCATGCTATCAAGACGCTCTTCCAACATCCTCACTTCATCTACATAAGCTTCCATCAATGGGCTCTGGTAATCTTTGTTCACTTGCCTGACGACAAGTTGAGAATCACCCCTGACAATAAGTTTCTTGATCCCAAGGTCTGTCGTGATCCTGAGACCGGCAAGCAGCCCTTCATGCTCAGTAGTTGTTGATTGATATCTCCCGGGGAAAGTGCATCTAGACCACATGTCTGAGGTGCTCTCTAGTGGGTGCGACAAGCAGCACTCCAACACTGGCGCCTTATAGCGAGAAAGCTCCATCAAAATACATGATCCATTCTCGATCGATTTCTTTGCCGGGGAGAGTTGACACTGAAACCTCTTCATCGGGCGTTGGGGTCCATTCTACAATGAACTCCGCCAAGGCCCTGCTCTGAATGGTCGAAGTGTTTTAAAACTTAACACCAAAGCTTGATAGTTCTAAATCCCACTCCACAATCCTGCCGGTAGCTTCTGGGTTTCGCAACATCCGCTGTAGTGGAAAGCCAGTGACAACAGTGATCTCATGTGCTTGGAAGTAGTGGCGCAGCTTCCTCGAGGCCATAAGAAGGCCGAAGAGCAATTTTCGCACGCCAGAATATCTTGACCTAGCCCCCCTACAACAAGGAGCTGACAAAATAGACTAGTCACTGCACCACCTTCTTCTTCTGAATTTCCTCATTCAACCACACAGATCCTTCTTTGCTGGCACCAAACCCTACCGGGGAATGTCCTGCTCGTCGCCTGGCGGTCCTGCCGTTGCCGCTACTTCCTTGTCAACTTCTTTTTCAGCCACTAGTGTCGCACTCTCCACTTGATTAGTTGCCGCTAGGTATAGCAGCAACGACTCTTGTGGTTTGGCGCGACTAGGACTGGCGCAGAGGAGAGGTACTTCTTCAAATCTTGCAGCGCTGCCTCCGCTTCTAGAGTCCATTTCATTGGTGCTGCCTTCTTCAAGATTTTGAAAAAGGGTAGGGCGTGCTCAGCAAATTTTGAGATGATCCTACTCGGAGCAACAACACAGCCGGCAAGACATCGCATGTCTTTCACTCGTTTTGGTGCTTCAATTTTCTCAATTGCTTTGATCTTGTCGGGATTTGCTTCGATTCCTCATTGAGATACAAAGAACCCGAGAAGCTTGCAGGATGGAACGCTAAACACACACTTCTCATCCTGATCTTCATGTTGATCTTGCGCAAGTTGGCAAATGTCTCTTCTAGGTCTGGTATGAGCGTAGCCTTGTCCTTGGTTTTGAGCACTATGTCATCCATGTAAGCGTCCATATTTCTATGTAGCAGGGGATCCAAAACCAATTTGGACCGCTCTTGCAAAAATAGAACCAGCACTTTTCAACCCGAAAGGCATACGCAAAAAGCAATATGTACCACACGGGGTGATAAACTCGGTCTTCTCCTTGTCTTCCTTGGCCATGAAAATCTGATGATAACCGGAATAGGGATCAAGGAAAGACAAAAGATCGCAACCGGCAGTGGAGTCCACAATCTGGTTGATGCACCACAAGGGAAAAGGATCTTTGGGGCAGGCTTTGTTGATGTCTGTGAAATCAATGCACAACCTCCATTTTCCATTCACCTTGTGCACTACAACTGGGTTGGCCAACCATGTTGGATGGACAACTCCTCTGATCAAGCCAGCTGCCTCTAGTTTCTTAATCTCTTCGGCAATAAACTGTTGCCGCTCCAAAGCTTGCTTCCGGACCTTCTGCTTGACGGGCCAGGCATGTGGGCAGACGGCAAGGTGGTGCTCAATCACCTCCCTAGGAACACTGAGGATATCAGATGGTTGCCAGGCAAACACATCGACATTCGCCCGCAGGAAGGCGACGAGCGCGCTTTCCTATTTGTTGTCAAGGGTGTAACTTATGTCGTCCTCCTTGGAGGGCACCTTCTTGGTCTCTAGCGGAGCAGCCTTGGACTTTTTGCTCTTACTGGTAGAGCTCTCTAGCACATCGTCAATGGGAGCGCAACACTCCAAGGAGGTGCGCTTGTCGGAATGTGCGCCAGAGGCCTTGCCGGTCTTCTTCCCCCCGGGAGCTTCGGCAGCAGGAGCAAGTGCCTTGGTGGCAGGTGCTATGACTGCACCCCAGTAGAGTTGGTCAGCGAAGATAAGTGCGCTTTTCTTGTCGGAGTTGATGGTGATGACGCTCATTGGCCTGGGCATCTTCAGCATGTTGTAAGCGAAGTGGGTTGCCGCCATGAACTTGGCCAGTGCCGGGCAACCAAGAATGCCGTTGTACGGCAACGAGATCTTGGCGATGTCAAAAATGATCTTCTCCGTTCTGAAATTGATATCATTGCCAAATGTCACCGGCAACGTGGCCTTGCCCTTCGGCTGAGTTCTTCTTGAATTGACCCCTTGGAAAGCGCCTGTCGGCTCGAGATCTTTGTCAGGAATTTGCAGCCTTTATATGACATCAGGTGAGATCAGGTTCAGGCTGGCCCTAATGTCAACTAACATCTTCGTCACCTTGAGGTTGCGGATTGTTGTCGATAACAACAATGGAAAGCACCCGACCATAGTTACGCAATCAGGTTCATCATCGGCGTCGAAGATGCTAGGAGTGTTGGACCATTTCAGAGGTCTTTGTGCACCGATAGAGGGCTCTATCGCGTTCACCTCACGCGCCCACTATTTGAGTTGGTGGTGAGAGGAATGCGACGAGGCGCCTCCCTCTATGCCAATCATCTATGTAGCCTTCTGAAACTGATGCTCACTGGACTCGTCTTCCTCTTCGATGTCATCATCATCTCCCTCTTGCTCATCGCGGCCACGGCGGGCCGGTATTTTTGTTGTCGGGCTTGCCACGGCGACCCCCTCGGCCGACACGCTTCTTGCTAGACCCCTCGACACCATCCTGGCCCTTCTCCTTGTCTCGCCTCTCGTACTCGGCCTTCTCCTTATCAGCAAGCTATTCAACTTGCCGACAGTCTTGGAGGTCGTGGCCTTTGGTGCGATGGATCTTGCAATACTGCTTACCGGAGTCTTCTGGCTTGCCGACAGCCGCCAGGGCATTGCAGGAGGCGCACCTGGCAACATAATTGTCGGGGTCATCAACCTTGCCCTTCTTGGCAACACCGGGTTGTCGGATCCCTGGACGGCAAGTACGGTCTTTCCCTTGCGCTTCTTGTTCTGTCGCCTGCCCTTCTTTGCCAGGGTAGCAGTGCCTTCATCTTCGGAGTCGACCCCTGCGCTGACGTCTTCGCCGCAGAGTCTCCTCCCCTCTTCAGCCTAAGCACATTCGTCGGCCAAAGCATGAAGCTCGGCGACATGCATGACTTTGGTCATTGCCAACTCTTCCCGCATCCTACGGCTGCGCACGTTCTAATGGAATGCCCTCAGAACAACGGCAGGATGAACGTCTAGGATGTTGTGATGCACGCGACTAAACCTTTGGATGTACTTGCGTAAAGTTTCGCCCTCCTTCTAAGGGATGATGTGCATATCACTTTCCTGGCCAGGAGCTTGATGTCCTCCCGTGAAGGCGCCAACAAACTCGTGGCACAGGTCTGCCCAGGAGGTGATGGACCCCTCTGGCAAGTGCATCAACCACAACCTGACGATAGGCTTAAGCACCAATGGGAAGTAGTTGGCGAGTATCTTGTCGTTGCAGCCCCCGGCAGCCTGCACCGCAATGGTGTAGATGCTCAGGGACTTCTGGCTTGAACATGAAGTAATTGGGCCACTGGACTTGCCATAGCTCATGGGTAAACGCTGGACAACCCACCTCATAAGGTAGGCTGATAGGATACCCTAGCACAGACTTGTCTATAGTGGGCCCCGTGTGCCTATCAGACTGGAGGCGAGCTTCCTGCTGCCGCTCGATCGCAGTTCAAGCATCTTCTTTGGCACCTTCCCGAAGAACTTGACGCTGATATCGGCGTGCCCGTCGGTCGGACGATGCCGTTGAGTAGCCGTTGTAAGCATCGGTCCGTCGTGTCCGTGACTGGCGGTGTTGCTGTGAGGGAGAGTGCGCTGAAGTCACACCGCCTCCGGCCCTCTCACCACTAGCGTGAGCCGGCTCGGTGGACCAAAACTTATCTGCTAAGCTGAGTAGGCTCTAAATGGTGGCTCTCCATTCGTCGAGCTTCTAGGCAACAGGAGGGAAGTGTAGGAGTAGCTGCGCCTGCGCCATCGCTTCCTCCAACGTGGTCGGCTGCGAAAGGCAGGAGGAACGCAAGGTGCTCTGACTCCTAACCGTGTTAGAAGGAGCACCGCCATGGTCCCGCGTCGGCATACCACTTCCGCTTGCATGCGGGTCAGCATGCTTGTCCCATGCATCTTGGGAATGATGCGCAGGAGTTTTCCCATGGGAACGGGCGCCGTGGCATGGCTCTCCACATGCTTATTGAGAACGCTGCAGCATAGGCGCAGGTGTTGTTGCCCTGGAAGATACCCTCTTCTCCCGGAGTTCGTCGTACCACCCGCTGGTGGTACCGCTCTGTCCTGAGACCCAGGGGAGTGAGGATTCCCCCCGTCGACATGGGTGTCTCCACGGCGAGCGTTGTCGCTTGCTTAGCCTTGGTCAACGGAGCGTCATGGAAATTCCAAACCTCCGCCTCCTCCTCCTCCACCCGCATCTACGTTGTCTCTTGTCTATGCAAATACAGGGATGGCGGACGTGGATGGGCTAGCCGCTATCCGGCCCTTCTTCTTGGGGGCCATGGTGATGATGAGCGTGAAGGAACTAGCACGCTGATTACCAGAATGGGTTCGCATAACCTAGCTTCCCCTACCTGGCATGCCAAATATGTTGTTGGAACAGACACCAATGGGATCATAGGGACCCCTTTCCATTTGGCGGGGGAGAGGCTCGCACAAAGAGCCGGTCTGGTGAGCAGCACGCGGGGATCTTTACCCAAGTTCGGGCCACACGGATGCGTAAAACCCTACTCCTGCTTGGTTGTATTGAGAATGCTCTTAGGGTTCTAGCTACAGGAGCGCTATGAGGAGTTGTCACATACGTGAGCTAGAAAGTCCCCAAAAGTCGAGCACTCAAAAGTGCAATAGTCGAAAAAGGGGCCCTCTAGCGTATCGCCCTGGGCCTCCTTTTATATCCAAGGGTATCTCAACAGTGGCGTATAGTGCATACACGGGGTGTATAGAGCTACAGTGCTATCATACCTAACACTAATGGAGTAGGACAGGTGCAATTAATGCGTCGTTAGGCATCTCTGTTCGTCAGTGGGATGGGACGGGAGCCCGTGCCATCGGCGCCTCTTAGCTCCCTCCAACATCGATGGCGCGACACGAGTCCAGGTGGATTGACACCTGCCCTGTGCGCTGGTGGGGTCTTGCCGGGGCTTCGCCTTGTCGGGGCCTTGCTTTGCCGGGGCCTTGCTTCGCGTGGGGGTTCAATAGCCCTCCCGGCAAGACCTTGCCGGTAGTCTTGATTTCCCTTAGCTGGTATCTGGTAAGCCCATGATGGGCCTTGCTGCCAGGGTGGCTACTACTGCCCATGCACGAGTAAGGGGCACTAAAGAGCCCAAAACTCTAGTGCACCGACACCTCCCAACTTCTTGATCATATAGATAATTGTCAACAATAATCATTCATGATCAAATATATTTGAATGGCCATATATGCTTGGATCTTTCCCCAACACATGAGGCTTGCCAACTAAAGAATAATTGAGGTTGAACTAAAACGGAATACTATTGACTCTTTCATAAAAGTAAATATATTAAAGTAAAATATAGGCCCTTTGCATAGGGAAGCATTGATTTGCAGAGGTGCCACAGCTCGAGCTTTTAAAACAGAGATTGATAATAATTTTGAGCGATATGATTTCATTGTCACTATAGCAACCAAGAGATCTCGGTATCTTCCATGCTAGATACATTATAGGCAGTTCCCAAACAGAATGGTAAACTTTTTACCCCCTCCACCAATCAATCACACTCCACGGCGAGCCGAATCCATGAGTACCGTCCATATCAACAACATTCTTGGGGGGAGTTTTGTGTAATTATTTGCATTTTTTTCTTTGATTTCGGGACTGGGAATCCCTATTACAAGCCACTTTCTCATGAATGATAGTTAATCAATACATTTCATGAGTATAACCCACCTAGCATGGAAGATACTGGCACCCCTAGTTACCATATGAGAGATTCGGGCATAGAAAACAGAATATTATTTGAAGGTTTAGAGTTTGGCACATGCAAATTTACTTGCAACGGCAGGTAAATACCGCATATAGGTAGGTATGGTGGACTCATATGGAACAACTTTGGGTTTAAGGGTGTTTGGATGCACAAGTAGTATTTCTACTTGGTGCGGAAGTTTTGTCTAGTATGAGGTGGAAGCAAGCACCACATGTTGGAGGATCCATAACAAAATAGTTTCTATACAAATATACCGAAGTATAACTCATTATGTTGTCTTCCTTGTCCAACTTCAACTAATTTGCTCAAGTTTGACAATAATTAATGGGTTTCACAATCATAGAAGATGTCCAAGATAGTATATTTATATGTGAAATCTCTCTTCTTTCAATATTCTTTCATTAATGGTTTAAGTGACCAATGCGGTGTTTGCTAAATTTCAATAAATTTTACCACCTATGCTTCCTATATGTTAAGTCATTAATCCCCGTAGGATAAGCAGATAAAACATATGTAATTTGAGATTTATGATATTCAATTCATTCAACCATTTACTCACAGGATATAAGTGAAGCACGAGAGTAAATGACAAAACTACTCCAAAACATATAAGTGAAGATCAATGAGTAGTTAAACAATCAAGTAGCTATAATAGGGCTCTCTTTATCAATAAATGTTTTCAGATCTGAGTATTTTATTTAAACAACAAGCAAAAGAAAAATAGCACTCCAAGAATAGCACACATCATGTGAATGTATAAAATTTAGGCTCCACATAGGCTAACCGATAATTGTTGATGAACAGAGGTGGGATGCGTAGCATCCCCAAGCTTAGATGCTTGAGACTTCTTGAATTATTTACTTGGGGTGACTTGGGCATCCCCAAGCTTGAGCTATTGTATCTTTTACAATGTTCTCATATTATGGTTTCAATTATTCTCAAAAACTTCATCCACACTAAACTGAAAAAGAACTCGTGAGATAGGTTAGTACACATAAGAATAAATCAATACTTAATGTACTGCCAAGACAAGTTTCACAATAATTTTCAAACATTAGGTACTCTATACTATCATTTACACAATTTATATCTACTAATATAGGCTATGTAAACTATAGGATAAGTAGATAAAAAAGTATGACAGCAATCTGTCCAAACAGAACATTCTGTAGCAATCAATGAAACCAGTGTGCTTATGTAACTGAAAAAATTATGATAATTTAAGACATGCTATTAAATCTATATGAAAACACTGTGTAGAAATTTTGGAAACTTTCCACGTTCCAGTAAAATATGAAAATTCAAACACTATAGCAGAAGTTTCCGTTTTTACCCAGCACATATCAAAACATGCCATGCAAGCATCCTAAGGGAAGTCTTGGATATTTTTATTGAAAAACAAGATTATAAATAACATCTAACATAGAATAACAAAATAAAATGATGGTCCAAGAAAAACTCATATTATGTGACGAATAAAAATATAGCTCCAAGTGAGATATACCGATAGTGTTGAAGACGAAAGAGGGGATGCCTTCTGGGGCATCCCCATGCTTAGACGCTTGAGTATTCCTTGAATATTACCTTGGAGTTTCTTGGGAATCCCCAAGCTTAGGTTCTTTTCACTCCTTATTCTTTTCATATCGGTGTCTCACCCAAAACTTGAAAACTTCAATCACACAAAACTTAACGGAACTTTGTGAGAAGGGTTAGTGTAATAAAGATAACTCATTCACTTAGGTACTGTCAGTAAAAGATTAATAAATGTTACCACATGATACCTACTATATTATATAATTCACAAAATTTATATTACTCAATATAAGCTATATAAACACTTGAAACAAGCAAACTATGCATGCAAAACAGAATCTATCAAAAACAGAACAATCTCTAAAGATCTGAATGATCACCATACTTACATGACCCTAAAAATTCTACAAAATTAGGAAAACTCAAGGAATTTTCATACAAACGTTTTGTAAAAAAATCATAATTTTTTAGCGCTCCAGTAACATCAAATAATTCATATACTAGACGCAAAACGTTCTGTTTTTGCACAGAATCAAACAAGCAAGTGTCAACACTATCCCAAAGGCTTTACTTAGCACTTTATAGGAATAAAAGACACAAAACATGATTAATAGAGTAGCTTAATCATGTGAACACATCAAAACAGAAGGTAAAAGTGTTGGGTTGTTTCCCAACAAGCGATTTTCTTTAATGCCTTTTAGCTAGGCATGATGATTTCAATAATGCTCACATAGGAATAGTAATTGAAACATGCATAAGAGCATCATGAATCTCATGACAAGCACATTTAAGTCTAACCCACTTCCTATGCATAGGGGTTTTGTGATCAAACAATTTATGGGAACAAGAATCATCTAGCGTAGGAAGGCAAAACAAGCATAACCTCAAAACATTGAAAACATAGAGTGGAAACTTGATATTATTGCAATTCCTACAAGCATATGTTCCCCCCTCATAATAATTTTCAGTAGCATCATGAAGAAAATACACAATATAACCATCACATAAATCATTATTTTGATGATGCACGAGCATAGAAAATTTGTCACTCTCCACATAAGCAATTTCCTTCTCATTCAAAATAGTGGGAGCAAACTCAACAAAATAACTATCGTGAGATACTTGATTGACATAACCACATTCAATATTAAAATAATGATGACAAGTTTCATGGTTAATATCACTCTTTGTAGCATACATGTCATCACAATAATCATCATATATAGGAGGCATGCTATCATCATAATTGTTTTTCTCATCAAAACATGGGGGACAAAAAATATCATCTTCATCAAACATAGCATCCCCAAGCTTGTGGCTTTGCATATCATTAGCATCATGAATATTCAGCAAATTCATACTAACAATATTGAAATCATGCTCACCATTCAAGGATTTAGTGCCAAAAAATTTAATAACTTCTTCTTCCAACACTTGAGCACAATTTTCCATTCCATCATTTTCTATGGGGACCCCGACTCATAAGTCGTGATCACCGAATGGACGTGTACAGTGATCCCAGAGATCAATGCTCACTGAACACACAGAAGCTGAATAACAAGAAACTTACATCCACACTTAATGTCTTACACAAATAATGACCACGAAGGTCTTAGTCTTACATAGATAGGGGCACACGGGTCAAACACTTAAATAAAACAAGTAGCAGAAATCTTGATCGAAAGCGTGAACCCATGCCATCTGCCTTAACCTACATGCATTCTGACTGGGAAGCATCCTAGTTCGCATGTTCGTATCCAATGAACTCTTCAACATACTCCTGTTCTTCCATGCCTGACAAATTAAATAACAAGTGGCAAGCCAATGAGTACTTTAAATGTACTCGCAAACAACCCAAGTTGTGGGACAAGGTAATAATGACGCATGGTATAGCACTAAGTAGGTAACTTTGCGAAAAGCTAATTTTGAATGCAAATGTCATGATCAAGTAACTCGTAGCATGCATCAACAATAACTGAGTATCCATATGGTCAAGATACCGATATCATCATAAGAATTGGTTGAACATCTCATGTTCACTCATCACACTAAATCATCAGACTTAGTCCAATCCTGACACTAAGTCATCGTACTTAGCTCACGTGACCTCTTGTCACCATCACATCCATACTCACACCAAATTTCACGAAAACATCCGGACATAGCCTAAGAAGGAACTCCAACTGTCCATGACCGCAGACGCAGCTATTCGAATAGTTTTACACTCTGCAGAGGTTGCACACTTTACCCACAAGACTCAGGGAACTTCCATGTCATCCATGACTCGCGGTATATAACATACCCGAGGTAAGCACCTGAACAATGCCTTTCCCCCAGCGATACTAAACAAAGAGTCCACTTGATTGGTACCCAACACTCATGATGTACATCAAACGAGCCTCTCTAATCGTACCATCCATGAGGGGACCAACGGTGTGCCCGGTGCCTGTGAAGACAGTGCATGATCGTACATACCGGTATGACCTCATATCGAGAGTGACCACGCCACTCCCGCCACTAGTAATGCGGGCTCCTTGCCAGTACCCACCAAGGTAATCAACAAAGCCTCGTCCCATAAGGGGTATCGTGGTTGCGTATGTAATGTTGGGACGGTCAGTAGACCTTAGAACTCTCCATTTTTGAAATCACATACTCCCTTGGTCCAGCACACCACTTCTTTCTCAAGTGGTCGCCCATCTCATCAATATCTCCCTCGGGCATTAGTGGCACCTGTTGGGGATATAACCCGCCCTAGAGGGCTCCGAGTTAAACCGAACGGCTCGTAGCAAGCCGAACACTACTAGGAAAAGGGCTATAGATGATATGGCCACTAATGGCACACCAGACATGTGGTGCGCCACTACTATATAGTAATGGCGCACCATGAGTCGGTGCGCCATTAGTGTGGTAGACACTAATGGCGCACCAGACCCATGGTGCGCCATTAGTAACAATTTTTTTTTGCAAAAATTCTAATGGCGCACCTCTTGCTGGTGCGCCATTAGTAACCAGGGTTACTAATGGCGCATTTGTAGTTGGTGTGCCATTAGTAACATTTTTTTGCAAAAATTCTAATGGAGCACCTCCAGCTGGTGCGCCATTAGTAACCAGGGTTACTAATGCCGCATTTGTAGGTGGTGCGCCATTAGTAACCTAGGTCCAGCTAGATATTTTGGACAGCGACACCTACACACTCACTTTCCCTACTTCATTCTCTCCACCTCCTCCTCGAAGCTTGTGTCGGCTGCCTCCTCCTCCTCACCTCATTTGCACCATAGATTCATCAAAATTAAGTGGTTAAATTACCTTTTTTGATAGGTAAGTAAGGGGAAAGCTATGTTTATGTTGTAGATCTACTTTTTTCTCCCTACCTCGCTCCAACAACGTGCACATGCACTTTTTATGGCCTTGCTAGATCTATGTATGTTTGTGGTGTTGCATATGTTTGTGGTGTTGCATATATGTTTGTGTTTGCAGGTACCGGTATTTGAAATGCGATAGTTGCCAATATTTTGCCGGAATGTTGATTCATTTCCGTTTCGGCAAGAATTTTGGCACTATGCAGTATTTTTGGTCCTATTTTAGGGAAAGTCATGCCAAATTTTTACTTGGTGCTAAAATATCGTTTTGCTCTACCCCACAAGCGACCATGGTCCGCACGATGACCGAAGGCATCGTGAATAGGTTTTTGAGCTCCACGAAGGCCGAGATGCTTCAAAAGAATGAGACGGAGATAAGATGTCCATGTCGAAGATGCAAGCTGAAGAGCCTTATTGCGGACCCGGATTCCAGGGAGGTGCGGGACCACCTGCTCTTGCGTGGTTTCATGGATGGCTATCGGTGGCAAGGTGATGAAGATGACTATGAAGTCATCCATGGGGGCCGGCAAAGAAATGAGGAAGGGCAGCAAGAATACGACCGCGGCGAGGGCGGGCGAGAAGACGAAGAATCTCCAGGACATGATCACGACGGTGATGTTGTACGCGGTCATCATGCAGAAGATGCCGGACATGATGATGAGGAAGATCAAGACGAAGGGCATGATCATGAAGATGAAGATGCCGGAGCAGACGACGATGGAGGCTGGGTGCAGGACCCTCATATTCAAGAGTTGCTTCTCAAGCAGACGGATAACGCAAGAGCTGCCGCCCGAGAGAAAGCTAAGCTGGATCAACTGGAGATAGACGCGGTTACTCCATTGTATGAAGGATGCAGGCCCCAGGATACCCGCCTGAAAGTAACGCTCATGGCTCTAGAGATGAAGGTAAAACACAAAATGACCGATGCATGCTTCGACGAGAACATGTCATTCTGGCACGAACGTCTTCCCAAGGGGAACAAGTGCCCGACCAGTTTCGAGGAGGCGAAGAAAATCGTGTGTCCTCTGGATTTACCACACGTGAAATACCATGTGTGCATGAACAATTGCATCATTTATCGGGACGAGCACGCGGAGTCTACCATATGTCCAGTGTGTGGCGTCACTCGATACAAGAAGAGGAGGAAAGCTCCTCGAAAAGTGGTGTGGTACTTTCCGATCACTCCTCGTCTGCAGCGGTATTTCGCGGACCCTAAGGTAGCAAAGCTCCTGCGTTGGCACGCGGATAGGGAGGAGAAGAAGCGGGAAGATGACGGAAATGATCTGGAGATAAATAAAAAAGACAAGATGCTGAGTCACCCTAAGGATGCGAGCCAGTGGCAAGCGTTGATCTTCGAAGACCCAGAATTTGGGAACGATCCAAGGAACATCGTGCTAGGCATGAGCACCGATGGAGTTAATCCGTTTGGTAGCCAGAGAAGCACACATAGCACCTGGCGGGGCAGGTGGTCCACGGATTTTCCGGATGCGTCAGGTGCATGGATGACACAACGTATCGCCAGCTAGATAGAGATCCCGGGTCTTCGAAAACCGTGTTCATGGGACATCGAAGGTGGCTTCGCGACGATGACCCATGGAGAAAACGCAAGGATCTGTTCGATTGTGAAACCGAACCCCGAAGACGCCCGCGTACGAGGAGCGACGAGGAAATAGACAAGTTGTTGAAAAATTGGAAAGATTGCCCACTGCCGAGAAAGAAGCAAAAGGCGCCAGAGCCGGGAAAGAAGCGAAAGGCGCCAGAACCGCTGCTGAAGGTATGGAAAACGAGGTCTGTTTTCTGGGACTTGCCGTACTGGAAGATCCACCGTGTGCCTCACAGCCTTGATGTCATGCATATCACGAAGAACGTGTGCGAGAGTCTGATTGGTACCCTGCTCAACATGCCAGAGAGGACCAAAGATGGGCCGAAAGCAAGGGCAGACTTGAAATCAATGGGCATCAGGGAGGAGCTTCACGCTAATGATGATGATGATGAGGCGAAGCAGGACACAGAAAGTCATCGCAAAGGCAAAAAGGCCAAGAAGACCGGAAATGACTACCCTCCCGCATGCTTCACTCTAAGTCAGGAGGAGATCGAGCAGTTTTTCACCTGCCTCGTAGGAGTAAAACTTCCTTATGTTTACGCGGGGAAGATATGCAGATACCTAGACCCAGCGAAGCAGAAGTTCAGCGGGATGAAGTCTCACGACTGTCACGTGCTGATGACGCAGATACTTCCAGTTGTAATCCGTGGGATCATGCACGCGCACGTCCGTGAAACGCTATTCGGCCTATGCAACTTTTTCGACGTCATCTCTCGGAAGTCGGTTGGCGTGAGGCAACTCAGAAGGCTATAGGAAGAGATCGTGGTGATACTATGCGAGCTTGAGATGTACTTCCCGCCCGCATTCTTCGACGTTATGGTGCATGTGCTGGTCCATATCGTGGAGGATGTCATCCATCTCGGGCCGACGTTCCTGCATAGCATGATGCCGTTCGAAAGGATGAATGGTGTCATCAAAGGATACGTTTGCAACATGTCACGTCCAGAGGGAAGCATAGCCAGGGGTCTGCCCGTCAACAGGCACCTCGGCAGGCTCGCTGGATGGGGTCACCGTGAGGGGTGCTGCGAAATGCATGTCGACTTCGAGGGTTGACTCGCCGCCTTTGAAAGAGCAAACCTAGTCGCGCTACAACACATTGACGTGGTCGATCCTTGGGTGGTAGAGCACAAAACCTTTATTGAGAAGACGTACAATGACCGAGGCCAACAGAGGACGGACAGAGATATAATCAAAGAGCACAACTCATGTTTCACGCGTTGGTTCAAGTAGAAGCTTCTGTCGTACCCTTTACATGAGGATTCTTCCGCGGAAGAACAACTCATATTCGCCTTGTCACAGGGCGCCGAGCACAACCTGATGACCTATGAGGCGTACGATATCAATGGCTACACATTCTACACCGAGGACAAGGACATGAAGAGCGATGGTTATCAGAACTCCGGGGTAACGATGGAATCCTACACCGGTAACGACAAGGACAGATACTATGGAAGGATCGAGGAGATCTGGGAGCTGAGCTACGCTGGAGAGAAGGTCCCGATGTTCCGTGTCAGATGGGCCAAGAGCGTCCTAAAAGAAGACCGGTATTTCACCACCATGGTTATACCCGAAGCCAAATCCAGGACCGCGGGCGCAAACGTCACCGCGAAAAATGAGCCATGGGTACTGGCTTCCCAAGTGGACCAATGCTTCTTCATTACCGACCCGTCAATGCCTAGTCGTGTTGCCGTGAGGAGAGGCAAAAGGATGATCATCAGAATGGATGGAGTCGCCAATGAGCAAGACTTCGACAAGTACGGCGACCTGAAGATGGAACATGACGACGACGATGAAGTAGCAGCATACACCACAAGAAGAAGCAGGACCACCCTACCTAAAGGACGTCCATTCCACAGAAGAACTCCGTTTGCAAAAAAGAAGGGCAAGAAGATTGTGAACAGATAGCTAGCTAAGATCGATTGTATTTAAATCGTAGTCTTCATTTCTCGATTGTATTACATGGGCACTTTTTGAACTCGGTCATGAATATTTTTAAATTTCATGGGCACTTTTTGAATTCATGAATATTTTTTCAAATTTGATCTCTATCCCCCTCCATCTCGATCGCTACCCCCCTCCATCTCGATCTCGATCCCCCCAGCCGCACCCTCCCCCGCTAGCTCCACCGCCGCCGAGACGACCCACCGCACCCTCCCCGGCCCGCTCCACCACCGCCAAGAACCCCCCGCACCCTCCCCCGCTAGCTCCACCGCCGCCGCCGACCCACCGCACCCTCCCCGGACTGCTCCACTGCCGCCGAGCACCACCCGCACCCTGCCCCGCTCCACCGCCGACGATGACCCACCGTCGCCGAGCACCCCCCGCACCCTCCCCCGCTCCACCGCCGCCGAGCACCCCCATTTTCAAATAACAAATTTGATGATATTTTTTCATATTCATAAAAAAATTATTACTGTTTTTATAAAGAAATTATTACTGTTTTTATAAAAAAAATATTACTGTTCTTATAAAAATATATTTAAAAATAGCATTCTAATGGCGCACCGCTCGGGGGTGCGCCATTAGAATATTTTTTTTCACATTCTAATGGCGCACCGCTCGGGGGTGCGCCATTAGAATGTGAAAAAAAATATTCTAATGGCGCACCCCCGAGCGGTGCGCCATTAGAATGTGAAAAAACATTCTAATGGCGCACCGCTCGGGGGTGCGCCATTAGAAATCTTTGGCTAACTAACTCCCCCGACCCCTTCGTCCCTCCCTCTCGCCAGATCCACCTCCTCTCCCGTCTCCGGTCGCCATCGCCGCCACCCTGTTCGCCATCGCCGCCACCCTGGTCGTCATCGCCGCCACCCTGGTCGCCTCCTCCTCCCTGGTCGCCATCGCGGCCACCCTGTTTGCTGCAAGGTACGGGCCTCCTTCCTCCCTCATCTCTCCTCTCTCCTCCCTCCCTCCTCTGTCCTCTCTCCTCCCTTCCTCCCTCCCTCCCTCCTCTCTCCTCCCGCCCTCACTCCCTCCTCCCTTCCTCCCTCCCTCCTCTCTCCTCCCTTCCTCCCTCCCTCCTCTCTCCTCCCTTGCCTCCTTCCTGCTCCTCCCTCCCTTGCCGTGCCATGCCCCTGTTTTCTACAATAGTCCTGTATTTTTTCTTCTGTTTGGAAGTAGAGGTTTTATGTTGGTTAATGTGACTGCAATACAAGGAATTTACATGTGGATTATGGGATGCTATATCAGTTTACAAAATCAAAACATCCAACATTTTCTTTTCATGTTTTGCACGTGGTCCAGGGCTTCCTGTGAATCTGAAAGTCGATCTTGAGGGTGCAGCGAAGCCGGTTAATTTTTGGCAATAGTCATAGTTTTACCTGACTTGCACTCAGTTTTATATGACAGAAAATGCACGGGAGAATCTAGCTACTACTATATATTTTTAATTTTTCCTATCATATACTAAAAGCGCTTAAATGCTGCATTATAGTATCAAAAAGGAGCTATGTGTTCGGTGTTTATAATAGTGTCGATAAAAACAGAATGACAGTGGAATGAATAGAAGTTATAAATCATTTTCCCCTTTCATTTCCTTTCATGTGCACACACAAAATTTCTTGACATTTCGTTTGATGAAAACAATGATGAATGACAAACATTGCAGCCTTACATACCTCCACATTTTTGGTGCCTAGGCATATTCATCCGCTGTGTAGATCAAACTGTAAGAGTGACCACACATACCCCACATGTGCTGCTCCCTTGAAAGTTTAGGGACTGCCTCTAATTATTTGTAATCTGTAAAACTGTGAGTGAAAAGGATTGTTCTTCTCTACTGTATCTTGTACCCCTGCAGTTTATGCTTTGGTTTTCCATAGCTTTTGTTAAAGATGAGATGAGTTTCTCCTCGACGCACACATAAAAACAGAATTCTAATCACAACGAACAAGTTCATAATTATCAGTATTATGAAACCTATGCCCATTACTCAATTTGGTGTTGAGTTACTTACACGCTTGGAGGTACTTCTTGACTTCATAAAGATTATCTAAGGAGGCCAGGATTATGCCAACTCCCAGAAATTACTCGTTTGTACTCAAATAACTAGAAGGATGTTCAAGAAGTAAAGCCAACTTAGGACTTCAACCTGTGCTAATTTTGCTATGGAAAGAGTGGGACAGAAAAGAAGCAAGCAGTTTGATAATGAGTGAGCCTAGCCTATTGTACTTAGCATCAGGCAAAGTAGCTAAACTGAAGATAACCATTATATGGAAGATGTTCACTAGATTGGCAAGAGATGTCATTACTGATAATGGGAATACCCTATATTGAACTTTTCATCCATATGGTCTGTGGCCTTTTCATCCATATGAAAGTAGAGGCACATTGTGGTGCTAGTTTGCTGGGTTTTGTCTCCGACCATCGTGTCGTGATGATTTTGTAGGTACCCCGAGAAGCCCTTGATTTTGCCGGAATCTAGATACGCACGCTATCTAGTGGGAGAGAGGAGGGAGCGTTGGAGGAACCGGATGAAGACCAGTTTCATAGGGATTATGCTCATCGTGATGACCGCAACTCTCTTCTATGTGATGGTAGTTTAGATGATCGATATCGACTTGTAATGTGAAGACAAACTCGCTACTCGCGGTCTCGAGACTTGTAATGTTCTATCTTTGTTCGGTCTTTTGAATTCGGAGACTAATATGATGATTTGTATTCGGAGACTAATCTTCTATTGTATTCGATGAATCTGCTGTTGCTGTGTGGTGTTGTCTAAATTCTGTCCAATAATATATTTTGTAACCTGTGAAAATATCAAAAAAGAAAAAAAACAATTCCTAATATTCATACTAGTGGTGCACCACTCTAGACACTAATGGCGCACTGTAAAAATGACACTAATGGCGCATCAGCCACTAGTGCGCCATTAGTATGCCAAAGTACACGGGTACATATGGCCCCCTGGGAGTCATACTAATGGCGCACTGTTGGCTATACTAATGGCGCACGGCGTGGTGCGCCATTAGTACACCAAATTCTAATGGCGCACCAGGGGTGCGCCATTAGTATTTAATTCTAATGGCATGGTGCTAGTGGCGCACCACCAGTGCGCCATTAGTAGGCAAAACTGGTGCGCCACTAGCATGCCTTTTCCTAGTAGTGCAAGGGTGAGCCATGAGGACCGGAGGGCCCAACAAGCATAGCGGCTCACAGGATGGGCCGGTAGGGTGGCCCAGATGAGAAGCCCTGGGCTTGTAAGCCGCCCGGGGACAACTTGGTCAGGATAGGCAAGAGAAGGTAGAGGCAGACTCGGACATGTAATGAGAGTCAGCTACGACTTGTATCACCCATGGTCTTGACCTCGGTATATGAAGGCAAGACCCAAGGCGACCTAGAGGTCAGGTTATCGAGAACCACGTCAAGCTTTAGCTCCCTTGCAATCGATACAACAAGCAATACAAACATAAGTAGGACGTAGGCTATTACCTCACCTTGAGGGGCCAAACCTGGGTAAACTCATGTCCTTCGTCCCTATTAACCCCTTTGAGTCCATCACATTAGCGATGGCCTCGAATCCAAGTCCGGTAACCCGGACATCTGCCATGATAAATCCACGACAGTTGGCGCCCACCGTGGGGCTGACGCTTGGTGGTGTTGAGTTATCGAAGGGCTCTCTCCCGGGGCTCGAAGGATACGTGGTCGGAAGGATCAGCAAGAGTCGACATGGCCGGTTCTACATCGACGATGCCGGCTAGGGGCTTGATGATGAGTCCGCGGAGTATGGATTCCGGTTTCCATTCGGCGGGATCCACGTCTTCATCGGAAGGGTTGATTGATCTACACCCGGGCCGAACATCTGCACCGACATCATTGAGCCGGCTTGGCGTCTGCGACCTGCGTGTAACATGCATCCTTCCCGTGCTAATCCGGGTCAGAAGCATGTCTTCATAGGCTTCACTCAAGGTACGGATCTGGAAGCTTCCGGATCACAGGAAACTCTTGTCTATTCGGAGGACGAATCTTCAAGTGGAGAAACGGAGTCGATGCACCAGCTCCACAACGGCGGCCTTGGGGGCTACGGCGAAGTCTGCCTTGAGTCAGATCGCTCAGTGTTGGATAATCTTCAGTTTCCGGTTCATGCTGCCGTGTTCATGGTGGGGTCAGCCCCAGGCACGAGTAGTACAACCGCAGAAGCCTTCACCTCGGGTGATAACCCACCGCCGCTGGCTCAAGTTCTTGTGGAGCTGATGGACGAGCTCCCGGATTTAATGGCCACTGAGGTCACACCAGATAATCAAGCAGCTCGGAATTTCGATATCGCAAGGATCAAGGGCCGGATGACAAAGGAATGACAAAGGATGGATGAGCTAAAGATCCACATGGAGGAAGAGGCAGAACGTATCAAGGCAGACACTTTCCGTCTAGGGCTGGAGTAGATATCAGCAGTAGCGGTACATCGAAGGAGGCATCAGTCCCGTCTACCAGAGCGCTATGAAGCAAGGAACCTCTTCAATACTCCTGGCACGAGGTGAGTAACAGACGCGCCTGAAAGCCGCCCGACGGAGCGACCAGCGATTCATCCAGCCCGGCATAACCAAGCTTCACTCGGTGGCTTTCCAACACCAGCGGGTCATTATTCTAACCCGGCCGAGAATATGGTGGTAGCGGCCATCCGGCTTGAGACAATTCCTATCCCGGATGAGGCACCCTTTGTAGAGGATGTGCGGAATGCCATCGGGTACCTGCAGACGGCCGTGGCCCAGCAGGAGAAATATACTCACATCCGGAGCTGTGTTCATTCAACCCCTCTTCCTAGCCGCAGCTTTAGCCGGTGCGACAAGTCACCAGCAAGTTCCAGCAGCAACCTGCATAGAGAGATTCCGACGGGTCACCGGCCGGGTAGATTTATGTCAGCATTTGTAAACCATGCGGGAAGCCCGCAAGAGGCGCCAGCTAGGCCGGCTCATTAGGAGCCTGTACCTTCCGTTTCGATGGGGCAGGAGTAAACTCCAGGACAGGAGGGCTGCTGTGTCTGTCGCCGGCTCTGCGGAGCGAACGACTGCCAAGAGACTTCAAAGGGCCCTGCAAGGTCCCAAATTATACCGTTGATTTACCCCCGGAGGCCTGGGTAGAGAGTTATGAACTGGCCATGGACATGCTGGAAGGCCCGGCTCGCACGTGGCTAAAGGGGTTGCTGCCTAATACCATCAATTCATGGGCGGTGCTCCGGGCCAGGTTCATTACAAAGTTTCAAGGGACGTGCAAGCAACCGATGACCATTGTGGATCTTGATCACTATGTGCAACAGGAGAACGACTCGGCCCATCATTGGGTACAGCGGGTCTCGACAATCATCCACTCCTCGGAGCAGATCACGGCGGCCCAGGCGGTACTGATCTTGGAGAAGAACTGCCATTTTGTTCCTCTGAAATAGAAACTCGTCCGGCTAAAACGTACGTGCCAGGACATGGGAGAGCTCATGACGGCTCTCACGAAATATGCCGACTCCGACAGTACGAAAGATCCGGGTTCTGATGATGAGAAAGCTGGCCAAGGTAAGAAAGGCAATCAAGGCAAGGGTGCGGCAAACAATGGTAGCCCGAGCAAACGTAAGAATCCAGAGGCCGGGTCAGAGCTGGTGGCTAATACAAACACCCAGCAGAATTACCCTGAAGGCAATAGGAGCTTTAGACCGCCCTCTGGCAGCGATAGCTCTCCCTCGAACATGGAGGAGTAACTTAAGCGGCTTTGTCCAAATCACAGTCTGCCTGATAAGCCAGCAAACCACACATGGGGGAATTGCAATTTCATGCAGAAGTACAAGCGGTATTTCACACAACCTAACAATCGAGATGGTGGTCCGCCAGGCGGCTCAGGACATGACGGGTCAGGAGTTGGTTTTGGTTCTGGCGGCTCAGGGTCCGGTCATCCCGTCCACCGTCACCCGGGTCAAGATGGTCAAGGGGGATACCAGCCGCATTCTGGTAACAATAATCAGCAACAACAGCGTAATCAGTCTGGTTTTCAGAGTAATCCGAAGCAGCTCAGCTCCTACAGTACCACGTTTTCACCACTGGTCTCAACAAACGGGACCAGAAGTTGCGAAAGTGAACAGTTAATGCGGTTACACCGGCTCTTCTGCAGTACTTAAAGTGGTCTGAATATGACATAACGTGGAGCCGAGAAGATCACCCGCCGCGTGTCGATGACCCGGGGCGGCTGGCTTTGGTTGTAGCCCCTAGGTGGGCGGATATATGGTGAACAAGGTGCTTATGGATGGCGACAGCAGCATAAACATCCTTTACTATGGCACTTTCCGGCGGATGAAGTTGCTTGACAAGGATTTAAAACCATTATCCACCGTGTTTCATGGTGTGGTTCCAGGTAAGTCGGCGCGTCCGGTGGGCAAGATTTTGTTGGAAGTGGCTTTTGGCGATGAGTACAATTACAGGGTGGAATCCTTGTGGTTCGAAATGGTCAAGATCAAGAGTCCTTATCATGCGATATTTTGACGACCGGCTTATGCTAAGTTCATGGCTAGGCCCTGCTATGTTTACTTGCAGCTCAAGATGCCCGGCTTAAACGGTACCATTACCATTCATGGTAACCGAAATACGGCTATTGAGTGTGAAGAAGGAGACGCGGCTTACGCAGAGTCCAGTTGTGCCCAGGAGGAACTTAAGTTCTATAAGGAGAATGTCGATCCGGAGGATATGACCCTGCTGAAAAAGCCCACCACGGAGGTTGAGCCGCCCCTCAAGTTTTCAGCAAATGATACCAAGATAGTAGATTTTACTCCGGGCGACTCATCTAAGCAGTTCATCATTGGATCTCACATGGATCCCAAATAGGAAAGCACGCTCATCGAATTCATCCGTGAGAATCGGGACATCTTCGCATGGAAACCTTCTGACATGCCGGGTGTACCGAGAGAGTTCGGTGAGCACAACCTTAATGTGGATCCAAAGTTTAAGCCGATTAAACAGTTTTTGCGGCGGTTCAATGAGGAGACGCGCAAGGCTATTGGGGAAGAAGTTGCCCGACTTTTGGCAGCAGGTTTTATCATTGAAGTTTTTCATCCGGAATGGTTGGCTAATCCGGTGCTTGTACTAAAAAGAATGGCATATGGCGTATGTGTGTGGACTACACGGACCTTAACAAGGCTTGTCCGGCGGATCCATTTGCTCTCCCGCGTATTGATCAGATCATTGATTCTACGGCGGAGTGTGAAAGTTTGTGCTTCCTGGATGCATACTCAGGTTATCATCAAATCAAGATGGCGGTTAAAGACCAGGAGAAAACGGCTTTTATTACACCCTTTGGGGTGTTGTGCTATGTCTCTATGCTTTTCGGGCTCAAAACTGCCCAGGCGACTTACCAGCGATGTGTGCAGAACTGCCTTCACAGTCAGATTGGCCGTAATGTTCATGCTTATGTAGGTGACATCGTGATCAAATCTAGAAAGAAGGAGACTCTCTTGGAGGATTTAAAAGAAACTTTTGATAATCCCTGGATCTACAAGATTTTGCTTAACCCGACCAAGTGTGTCATTGGTGTTTCGGCGGGCAAGCTTTTGGGTTTCCTGATCTCTGAGCGTGGTATCGAGGCTAACCCGGAAAAAATCAAGGCTATTACCTCTCTGGGAGAGCCGGCTTGCATTAATGATGTTCAGCGCTTGGCAGGGTGGATTGCTACGTTGAGCCGATGCATAAGCCGTCTTGGAGAGAAGGCTATTCCTTTATATCCAATGATGAAGAAAACAGACAAATTTTTCGGGAGTAAAGCGGCGGGTGAAGCACTCGAGGCGCTTAAAAAACATCTCACTGAGCCGCCAGTGCTGGCTACTCTGGCTGAAAAAGAACGGTTACTCCTTTATGTGGCGGCTAATAACCGGGCAATGAGTGCTGCAATCGTGGTCGAGCGCAAGGAGGATGGAAAGGAGTATCCAGTGCAAAGGCCGGTTTATTATATCAGTGAGGTCCTGACAATGTCTAAGCAAAGGTATCCACATTGGCAGAAGCTGGTATATGGGGTCTTCATGGCCAACCGCAAGTTAAAACACTATTTCTTAGGGCACCAGATAACTGTGGTCAGTTCTGCTCTGCTGGGGGATATTATCCAGAACAGAGAAGCCACAGGAAGGATTGCTAAGTGGGCATTGGAGCTGGGACCTCTCAATGTAAAATATGTGCCTCGCACAGCTATCAATTCCCAAGCCCTTGTGGACTCCATAAATGATTGGACGGAGTGTCAAGCTCCCGAGGAAAAGCCAGAGAACACATACTGGACTATACACTTCGATGGATCCAAGCAATTAGAGGGGTCAGGGGCAGGAGTTGTTCTGACATCCCCCAAGGGTGATAAATTTTGTTATGTGATCCGGTTGATGTTCCCCTGCACTAACAATGCCGTTGAATACGAAGCTTTGCTTCATGGTCTTCGGTTAGCCAAGGAGATGAATTTGAGCCGAGTCTGGTGTTTGGGCGACTCAGATCTGGTGGCTCAGCAAGTTTCTGGCACTTGGGATGCCAAGGACCCGCGGATGGCGGCTTACCATCAGGCGGTTGATGTTATTGCAGGGAACTTCAAAGGATATCAGGTAGATCACATTGATCATCGTAGAAATGACGCGGCTCATGCCTTATCACAATTAGGCCCTCAACGAAAGCCGGTGCCACCCAATGTCTTTCTGGACGTCTTACACCATCCGACTGTCAAGATACCTTCAGGAGAAGATTTGGTTGTTCCTGACCCGGAGGCAGAATTAGTGGCGGCTCTTCATGCTATCATAGATTGGACTATTCCCTATTTGGCCTATTTGACCCGGGGTGAGTTACCTGAGGATGAAGACCTTGCCAGAAAGATCACCCGACGTTCTAAGTCCATGACAATAGTCAATGGTGAGTTGCATTAATGCAGTGTGATGGGAGTTTTCCAACGTTGTGTTTCACCAGAGGAGGGCTGGCAGATCTTGAATGAAATCCATACTGGCGATTGTGGAGACCACGCTGGCTCGAAATCTTTGGTGGCCAAGGCTTTCCGACACGGGGTTTTCTGGTTGACGGCTCATAAAGATGCGGAGGACCTAGTCCGTAAGTGCGACGGCTGTTAGAAGTTTGGCTGGCATGCTCATATCCCGGCTCAGGAGTTAAGGATGATACCAATTACTTGGCCGTTTGCGGTCTGCGGGCTTGACATGGTGGGACCTTTCAAGAGATCAAAGGATAAGAAAAGTCACCTCCTGGTGGCAGTGGACAAGTTTACCAAGTGGGTAGAGGCAGAGCCGGTCAGCAAATGTGACGTGGCTACGGTGGTTTTATTTATCAAAAAGTTGATCTACCATTTTGGTTACCCACACAGCATCATCACTGATAATGGTACGAATCTGTCCAAGGGGGCTATGAAAAAATTCTACGACGAAGAGCTTATCCGGCTTGATGTTTCAGCAGTGGCACATCCACAATCCAACGGTCAGGTGGAGCGTGCCAATCAGGAAATTTTAGGAGGGATTAAACCACGGCTTATGGTTCCTTTGCAGCGAACACCCGGGTGTTGGGTAGAAGAATTACCCTCCGTCTTATGGAGCATCAGGACCACCCCTAACAGATCTATGGGTTTCACGCCATTCTTTATGGTGTACGGGGCCGAGGCAGTTTTGCCCAGTGACATCCGGCATGACTCGCCAAGGGTGGCGGCTTACATTGAGGCGGACAATGAGACGACACGTCAAGACGCATTGGATGCTCTGGAAGAGGCGCCAGAGTTAGCAGCGGCCCGGTTGACAATTTATCAACAAGGCTTACATCACTATCACAGTCGTAGGGTCAAGACTCGGACGTTCCAGGAGGGCGACTTAGTGCTCCAGCTTATTCAGGACAAGACAAATATGCATAAGCTCTCTCCTCCATGGGAAGGACCTTTTGTAGTCAGCAGAAATCTCAATAATGGGTCATATTACCTCATCGATATCCGAGATGACTCAGATACGGCAGGTCAGGAGACCCGCCGGCCATGGAAGATCGCGCATCTCCGGCCTTATTTCACTTAAGGGTGTAGAGATCCCTCATCCTACACTATCATTGTACATGTCATAGTTATATCCAATAGTATTACTGCCAAAGAAAAATCCTGGCTCAGGAAAATGAGTCACGGCACCAGGCGTTATGCCACAAAATCCCGGCTCAGGAAAATGAGTCGCGGCACCAGGCGTTTTGCTACAAAATCCCGGCTCAGGAAAATGAGTCGCGGCACCAGGCATTATGCCACAAAATCCCGGCTCAGGAAAATGAGTCGCGGCACCAGGCGTTATGCTACAAACTCCCGGCTCAGGAAAATGAATCGCGGCACCAGGCATTATGCCACAAAATCTCGGCTCAAGAAAATGAGTCGCGGCACCAGGCTTTATGCCACAAAAATACCGGCTCAGGATAATGAGTCGTGGTGAGGGCGGCTTCTTACCTTTGGGTACAGCTTCTAACGCCTATCCGCCGGCGGGTTACGCCATACTGCTGAGGGGGGCTTCTTACCGACGGGTATCGCTTCTAACACCCTATCGGACAACTTTATGCCAAATTTCTGGCTAATACGTTTAGCTGCGGTTATGAGAGGTTTTTTACCAACGGGTAGCTAACGTCTCATGACCCGCGAATGGCGGCTTCTTACCTTTGGGCATAGCTTATAATGCCTATTAGCCAGCTTTAGGCCACGTAAAAACGACTAAGGTAAATTAGCTGCAGCGAACGGCGGCTTCTTACCTTCGGGTATAGGTTATAATGCCTATTAGCCGGCCTTATGGCACAAAAATCCGGCTAAGGAAAATTAGTCGCGGTGAGAGCGTCTTCTTACCTTCAGGTACAGCTTCTAACGCTTATCCTCCGGCGTTTATGCCGTATTATTACCTCTGGATGTATCTTTTAAACGCCTTATCGGCTAGGCTTTATGCCATCTCCGGCTAACCAGATTAGCCGTAATTGCCAAAAGGGAATTACCACCTCCGGGTATAGTTTACGTAATCTTGGCCGCAGGTGTCTTCTATGATGACAAAGCAGTATAAATGGTTCAAGAGCATACAAAGACAATGGCAGCTCAAACGCCGGATCATCTTATAAAGCATAATGATACAAGGTTCAGGAGAAGCAAAAGTAAACATCTAGTCTATTACATACACTCCCAGAGGAGCTCAGAATTTCAGACAAGTCTTTTCAAACGCCACACGACGGGTTAAGGAGAGTCGGTTGTTACAAGTTTTTTCAAGAAGGGACTAACTAGTTGCCGGGTCATCCTGCTCCGGCTCTTCGGTGGCCCCGATCTGGAGGTTGTCCAAATCCCAGTTGCAGTTTGTTCGAGCCGCAAAAGAGCCTTCGTCAAAATAAGGAGACGGGTCAAGGTCAGGAGCGAAGAAGTCCTTACTGCGGGCAGGCGTCAAGTCTTTGCACTCATAAAGTGGGCCGCGGATTCTTTTTTGATCCGAGCCATAAGCCGCCTGGTAGGTCGTCGGGTCAGCTTCCGCTGCTAAGACGGAAGCTAGTACTCGGGATTCCTTCACGCACTGGCTGTAGTCAGCATCAGTGAACTCTGAGCCATCGTCTTTCTTTGAAGGGAAGCCATCCATCATCTCGGCTGATGTTAGACCCGAAGAAATGGCCAAAGCCCGACTAATGCCCGCAATGGCCCCTTGGCGGGCGGCTGACTTCTTGAGTTCAGCAATCTGCTTAGGCATGGTGGAAAAGTACTCCAAGACGCCCTTGAGAGTCTCCGGAATCTTGTCTTTGTATTGCAGGTCTTTAATAGTGCACACCGCGCCACAATACAGTTGCTCAGTCAAAGTGTAGATGGCCTTCAACGGCAGCAGACTATCAGAAGCTAGTTGTTGGCTCCTAGGGCCTGCATAAGACAGACATTTCAAGATGAGTCGCCAGTACAAGTGTTATATAGCCATTGAAGTACAAGTTGTCAAAAGCTTACCAAAGAGGGCGGCTGTCATCTTGGTAATGTGGCGCTTCAGGGCTTGGAGTTCATCGGATACAGCTATCAGCCGTTGATCGGTGTCATCCGCCCGTTTGGTCAAAGGGATCTTCTCAGACTCAGCTAACTCTTTAAAAGAAGCAAAGTCGTCCTTGATTGTGGCCAACTCCTTAGAGAGGAGCCGTCACTTTTCATTGGTGGCACTTTGAGCCGTTTGTTGAGCCGCCAGGTTGGTCTTCAGATCCGTCAACTGCGACCCAGACTCGTTTAAAGCTTCCTGTGGCATATCAAAATGCAGAATAAGTCGCCAGGATGGAATTTTATCAGATGATGAAGATTAAAACAAAATTATGCAAGTTTCAAGCAGATTGCAAGCAATATGTTTGACATTTGGGGGTTAATGTATATTTGATCTCCAAGATTACAGTGCAGTTTCGGCTCATCTTCATCAAGTTAATCCAAATTTGGGGGCTACAATTGGATCTTAAAACTATCCACATTGAATCTCCGACTCAAATTTATCAAAATTGAGTCGGCCCTTGGGGGCTACAATTGGCTGTTCAAACTATCTGCAATGAAGCTCCGACTCAACTTTATCAAAGCTGAGCCGACCCTTGGGGACTATGGATTTAGATTTTCTACAGAGGATCAGGAAAGACCTGGTTCAACTCTTAATTAGATTGAGCCGGCCCTTGGGGGATAAGTAAGGTTATAGCAAGAAGAGGAGTACCTCATATTTTTTCTTCATCAAGCTAACCAGCCGAAGTTCCAGATCTCGGCTGGTGGAAAGCCGGTTCACATAACCGACATGAAGTTCTTCGGTTGTCATCTTCTCAAAGTAAGAAGGGTCAAAATCCAACTTCTTTGAAGCCTCGGCCGGCTCTTTATGCCTAGTCAGCACGTGAGTCGGGCGAGACTGAAAGGCAGACCTTGTGATCATGACGTCCGGAGTTGCAGTGGTCTTGGTCATCTGGGCACGACTTGGTGGTTTCGAAGGACCCCTTGGAGGGCTCTCTGGGATGCTATCTTCAACAGCCGGCCCAGTGGATGCGGCTGGCGGATCTACATCCGGTCGTGACTCTTCCGGTTGTTCACGCTCTGGCTCTTGGGCTGCAGGGCTAGGGGAGGACTTGTTCATCTTGCGATGCTTCGCTTGAGCCTTGGAGAACATGAAGTGTTAGAACCCAAGGATTACAGCCGCAAAAGGGAATAGAAATGCACATCTAAAAGAAATACTTACAATGGATTGATCTTGGGAGGCGGCAGAGCGGTCGCCAAAGAGTTGCCAGAAAAGGGTGATTTCTGAGAGACAATTTAAGAAAGATGAGACAGCATCGAGGTCGCGAAGTGAGATTAATTAAAATGGAGATACATACCTCTTCGGGGTGTTTCTTCGGAGCTGGCGAGTTTGGCAAGCCGGACATAAGTCCAGTAGAACCAGCGCTCCGGGTCTGGTGACACTCAACCTGTTGTTGCTTCTTCAAAAGAAAATTGGGAGGCAGATAAGCAAGAGAATGAGAAAGAGGAACTTTTCCAATAACCCGCCGCGGTCTCCGGGGGATAAAATATTCTGAGCCGGAATAAATATACATTACCTCATGGGCGTTGGCGCGGCTTGTTTCAACATCATCCTGTGAGTAAAACAAGTGTAAGTAAAATAAGGTAATAAAATGGTAGAAAGCAGCCAAGGTTTACCTCTGAGTCGGGCGATTGCGGTGGGTCAAACCATCCTTCTTGTGGGGCGGTCTGCTTGGACTTCTTAGCCAGAACTTTCTTCTTGGGCTTCTTCAATGGAGAAACAAACTCCTTCTTCCAGAAATCAGAGTTGGCCTGGAAAGGTTAAACCGGTTAAACAGTAATGTGTCACAGAGGTATAAGTGACAAGGATAAAAGTGGTGAAGAGTCGCCTTACATCTGGAGCCGGATTTTTGGCATTAAAAGACGCCAGGCCAATGGTGCTGCATGATCCGGATGCTTCATGGACAAGGCTCCGGATGACGGTGGTGATGTTATCCTTCGTAAGGGTTGATTGGCTGAAGCATAGTGAACTATCATATTTCCTTCGTATTCACACATGAGCTGGCTTCGAGGACTTAAGGGCATAATCCGCCAAGAAATCCAGCCGCGGATCAAATCCATCCCGGTTAAACCATTGGCCATGAGGGCCTTGATCTTGGCGTGACCCAGCTCGTACCTTGCACGTTCTGAAGCTGACAGCCAGCCCGGAAGCTTTGAAGTTGTCTTGAGCCGGGAGGGACGATAACCCGGCAGTGGACGCTCATTCTCAGGAGAGGTACCTTGCAGTAGAACCAAGTCTTGTTCCAGTCCTTTGGATGACTCGGCATCTGCATGGCTGGAAAAGTAATGTCCCTACGCCGTTGAATGGAGATCCTGCCAAGCTCTAGACTTGGAGCGGCCTTCACCTCAGTCTGCCGGTTGGCATAGAAAAACTCTCGAAATAACCCCATAGACGGCTTGTCTTGCAGATAGACTTCACAGAGCACTTGAAAATGGCATATATTGGAGACGGAGTTGGGGACCAAGTCTTGGAGGTGAAGCTTGTAAAAGTGAAGGACGTCACGAAAGAACTTCGAGCCGGGGGGCACGAATCCTCGCTCGATATGGTCGAAGAAGACCACTACTTCGCCTTCTTGAGGAGTGGACCGCGTTTCATCACTCGGGGCCCGCCAATTAATGACCTCCTTGGAAGGAAGGGTACCCGCGTGAACAAAATCCAATAAGTATTCCTCTGTGATGCAAGACCCGACCCAGTTGCAAGAGTTGGAGGCGCGAGACATGCTGGCAGCTTAAGGACTGTGCAACTTAAAAAGTATGGCGAGTCAAGAGCAAAACAAATATCTACAACGGCTTACAATTTTAAGTGTTCTACAAATAATATGCTGGCTGATGAGAGCTGGAGGGGCCTGGTGAGTCAACAAAGAAAAGACGAGGAGCAAAAAACGGCTAAGTCCCAGGAAACAAATTTCATGAAGTTCAGCTAGAATAACACATCTACAGAAGTAGGAAAAATGCCTCTAATTTTAGACCTAAGGACGAACGGGCGAGGCGGACAAAAACCTAAAATGGCAGGCTGAGTAGGGACCAATTTATGTATTATTACTCATTGCCTATTACTCAGCGGCGCCGCGAGGTCGGGCGACTGGCCGGAGTTCATACGCTGAGCACGGCTGGCGGCAATGGAGTTCGAGTTCTAAGTGATGACGGTGGCGGAGCTTATAGAAACCCTACCGGAGACGGTTATGGGTCTAAGGGAAGAAGATTTACCGGCGACAGGAGCGCGAGATGGACTGTGGTTTGCAACAGGTTGATGCAGCGACCAGTCGACGGCGAGACGGAGACAGCGAAGGAGCAGGAGCGGAGGTATCGGAGAAGAGGGAGATGACAGCGTGAGCGGGAGAAAGGAAACGCTGCCCACGGTAGTCCTATTTAAAAGGAAAATGGGGTAGGCACGAAAATCCAGGCGACACAAATCGTCCGACCGAGGCAGACGCCTCGATTTTCGGGCTAACCATTTAATGGAAGGATTTGGTGGTGCGTCAGCGAATCTTTTTTGCAAAGTCCACATGATGTCATGATGGGTCATTACCGGGCGACTCGCCGAGGACCAGAAGAGAAGGATGAAATGAGCAAGCTCAAATCAACCTGGGGGCTAATGTTGGGGATATAACCCCATGGTGAGACCCGCCCTGGAGGGCTCCGGGTTAAACCGAACGGCTCTTAGCTAGCCCAGGGGTGAGCCGTGAGGACCGGAGGGCCCAGCAAGCGTAGCGGCTCACAGGATGGGCCGCAGGGTTGCCCGGATGACAAGACCCGGGCGTGTAAGCCACCCGGGGACAACTTGGTCAGGATAGGCAAGAGAAGGTAGAGGCAGACTCGGACGTGTAATGAGAGTCGGCTACGACTTGTATGACCCATGGTCTTGACCTCGGTATATGAAGGCAAGACCCAGGGCGACTTAGAGGTCAGGTTATCGAGAACTAGGTCAAGCTTTATCTCCCTTGTAATCGATACAACAAGCAATACAAACATAAGGAGGACGTAGGCTATTACCTCACCTTGAGGGGCCGAACCTGGGTAAACTCGTGTCCTTCGTCCCTGTTGACCCCTTTGAGTCCGTCACATTAGCGATGGCCTCGAATCCAAGTCCGTTAACCCGGACATCTACCGTGATAAATCCACGACAACACCCGATGGTTTTTTTGAAAGTTCTTGAAATCATTTCTCTCTTTCCATCACCAAGCATAGTCCCGATCCCACTTGCATAGCATCTACTAGCATCCTATCTATACCCACCCGCATTACCCTCATAAGGTTCTAGGGTCATGCACGATGCAAGGGTCAAAGGAAAAGTATCGGAGGCATCCCACCGAAAGGGCAACATCACATCACATGATCAATTAGGATGAAAGTTAAGTGCTATATGACATGCAATAAAAATGGTTTCTCATCATGGTCAAAGGGCTACTTGCCTGGCTCACCAAAGTCTCTGGGGTCTTCGAAGTCTTTGGGTCCAACTTCTTCGTCAACCGTGCAATCTATCGTCGCGAAATAAAGCGACAAAAATAAGCAACACACCAAAACAGAGCACACAAACTATTATCAAAAATGTTAACCTACTCTGATAAATACTAAATGTCACACTAAAAATATCCTCCTAGGGTTTTGTTGTGAAAAACATTTTGAAAATAAATTAACACAGGCAAAAAGGTGCCCAAATATAGGATTTAAAATAAAACAGTACTAAAACTTATTTCAAACATTTTTACAAATGGCACTATTAAATTCTAGGGATTATTTTATGATTTTAGGTGGAAGAATTATTGGCATTGGATAAATATTCAAATCTGGGGGATTATTGGAAGATAAACATAAAAAGAAAAGGGGAAAAAGGCACTGTTCCCTAGGCCTGAGGCACCCAACTGCTGGGCCGGCCAAGGCCGTCCAGGTCAGGCGCGTTGGTGCCCTTGTGCGCATCAGGATTCAAACCTGACATGCGGGGCCAAGTGGCCAGCGAGAGAGAGAACGTAAGAGGGGAGAGGTGAGAGCCCGAATGGTGGGACCCCCCTATCGGATCCTTCTCCCACCTCGGGACAGGAAGGGGAAGAGCTCACCGGCGGCAGCGCAGGGCACGATGGAGGCAGGCGAGAGCAGGGATGGGCTCGGGGTCGAGTCGCCGGTCCCCTGGAGGTGGAGGGAGCATCAGAGGTGGCCGGAGTCGCCGGCGGCTAGCTGCCGCGGTGGAGGTAGCTTCGGGAGTGACCACCAGGGGCCTCTCCATGCTGCAAAGAGGACGGGGACGAGGGGGATCGAGTCAGAGTGATGAGGGAGGAGCAGCTGAAGTGGAAGGATGGCCGGAGAGGCTTGCTACCTAGAGATCGACGGTGGCGCCGCTACGGCGCTGCTCCGGTCGATCCCGGGTACTCGAGCCTTAGAACGAGGGGTACTAGTCACGGGAGCTCTATTGGGAGAGGGAGCGAGGGTCCAGAGGGGAGAGAGGGCTCGGGGGAGGGCCCTTTATAGGGGGACACGAGTCTAGCGAGGGTTTGTGCACCGGCGAGGTCGTGGCGTCCGCTAGAGGGCTCGGGGGAGAGAGAGAATAGGTCTGCGGTGCTCCGGGGCATCGCCTACGACTAGAGGGAGAGGAGAGAGGGGTGAGGGAGTGCGTGCATGCGAGCCACGCGGTTGGCCGGTTCGGGCGGCCGCGGCATGTGCGAGAGGGTCCGGAGGAGGGAGAGAGGGGAGAGGGCCAACCAGGTGGCGTGTTGCAAACGCCGAGGGGAGCAGATGGGACAAGCTGGGGCGGCCCAAGGCTATAGGGTGGCGCCGGGCAGGGGCGGCTACAGTGTGGGAGCACAATGTAGCACACTTCAGAGCGCCCAAATGGCTTGCCCAGGCATATTCTTTGCCTACTCATGTGTCTCCTTGTGTCTTGAGGTATTGGAGATGCCCAAAGGCAAGGATAACCTAGGGGAGAGCTCCTAAGGAGCCT
This sequence comes from Hordeum marinum, assembly GCA_022496015.1. NCBI lineage: Eukaryota > Viridiplantae > Streptophyta > Magnoliopsida > Poales > Poaceae > Hordeum > Hordeum marinum. The sequence goes on along the minus strand of CM039672.1, from coordinate 241,653,244 downwards.
TAGGGTAGAAGGAAATTGGGAGAGGGGTAGAGAAAGATGCTGCCAGGGGTAGAAATAGGGGTTTTACCCCACCTCACAGTGGCCTGATGACTTGGGACTTTTACAGGAGGTGAAATGCATCTATGTGAGGCTGTGGTAAAAAGTTGGGGCCAATGGTAAATGGGAAAGGGGTGGAGATGCTTGTTTGACCATTTTACCAGAAGGTGTTTGGTGGTGTTTTGGGCAAGAAGATGTTTCCACCTTACTGAGATATTTACCAGGGTCAAAGGCTAGGTATAAATGAGAAGATTAACCATGTTTGAGCTCAAGAGGAAAAACTTGACAATGGAAATTTGATAAACCCTAGAATTTAACAGAATGAGATTTCTGTAGATCCAATGATGCCAGGCTTTTACCCATGATGCACCACTTAGTGCATCATCACTATTTGGCCATTAGAGCATTCCTACAAAGTTTGAGGCCAAGGGGAGACACTTCACAATGTAAAGTTGCTCAAATTTGATTCTGGACAAGAATGGTTTTGGGATGGTTTGATGAACCAAACCAACTTGGATTGAGATGAAACTTTGAAGATCATCACCTATGGTATTGTTGACTTGCTGGAATTTTCTTGGGATTTAGTGAGAACATTTATTATAGAAATATTCCAAAAGTTTGATCTGAACAAAAAGGGTTTTGAGGGGTTTTGCCCATGATTTTATCATGCCCTTGTGTTGAAACTCATATATATGGAAAATATATGTCCACTGGGTTTCTCTAAATTTTCTCAAATATTTTTAAAGCATTTAAATAATTGTTCCTTAGGAAAAACCATTTCTGGCCTTAATAAAAAGCCTTTAAATAAAATGTCAAAAATAATCTTTAAAAATAATATTTGGTGGGTTTGGGGAGTCATATATAGTAGGTTTGAAATAAAGCTTTTGGGAAGGAAGGGTCCACCTAATTGAGCCCTTGCAGTGCAAACGTCATTTCAGGGGTTTTTGAAAACCTAATTTGAATAAATCATTTTTGGTTAAACATTATTTGATAAAAATAGTTTTGGGCACTATTCACATGGCATAATCATTAGGCAAGAGGTTTGGAACAAGGAAGATGAATATGAAGTGAAATAGAACCTAGTAGTGCCATAAAACACAATCAACAAGCAAGCAAACAACATAGCAAGAAAGCACAAGCACATAGAAAAAGTTTTAGTTGGCCCCAAATTTTATAAAGCCAAACATAACAATGTGATACAAACACAGGGTGTGACATACCTTCCCCCTTACAAGAATCTCGTCCCTGAGATTCCTAGGCTAAGCGCTAAAAAGATACGGGAATTCCGATCTAAGATAATCTTCACGCTCCGAGGTTGCTTCAGCTTCCGAGTGGTTGCTCCATTAAACCTTGAAGTACTTGATGGCGCGGCTTCGGGTGGAGGGCTCGGCTTCATCCAAGATGCGAACTGGCCTCTCCTGATAAGTGAGGTCTGGCTGAAGATCGATGGCTTGGTGGTCGATGTCCTTGTAGAGGTCGGGGCGGTTGGGAACTTGCAGACACTTCCTGAATTGAGACACATGGAAGACATTGTGCACATCTGCTAGTAGGCAACTTTTCCACATGTAGCGGTGATCTTGAAGGGGCCGAGGTATCTTGGTGCAACCTTTCCATTGACGTGGAAGCGCTTGGTTCCCTTGAGAGGCGTGACCCGGAGGTAGACATGGTCACCGACACAGAAGTTCACTTCTCGGCGGTGAGAGTCGGCGTGGCTCTTCTATCTTGATTTGGCGGCCTCCAAACGTTCTTGGACGAGTTGAACTTGCACTTCTGCTTCGCGGAGGATGTCTGGTCTGAGAACTAATGCTTCTCCGGTCTCTGACCAGTTGAGGGGAGTACGTCACTTGCGTCCATACAACACCTCAAATGGTGCCATCTGAAGACAATCTTCCCACTTGGCTCCATATGCTAAAACACAAGCACAAAGCATATCTTCGAGTATCTGATTTACTGGTTCCGTTTGTCCACCGGTCTGGGGGTGAAAAGCAGTAAGGAGAGCTTCATTCCCATAGCTTCTTGAAACATCTTCCAGAATCTTGAGGTGAACTAGGTGCCTCGATCTGACACAATCTCCTTTGGAACTCCGTGAAGGCTCATGATACGCTCGATGTAGAGGCTAGCTAACTTGTTACCGTCATAGGTGGTCTTGACGGGAATGAAATGGGCTACCTTGGTCAGGTGGTCGACAATGACCCAAATGGAACCATGTCCCTTGCTTGACCTTGGTAAACCGGTGATGAAATCCATCCCGACTTTATCCCACTTCCATTCAGGCACTTTGACGGGCTGCAATAGTCCAGCGGGTCGCTGATGCTCAGCCTTGACCCTCTGGCATATGTCACACTTAGCCACGAACGTGCCTATCTCCCGTTTCATGCCATGCCACCAGAATCTTGCCTTGAGGTCTTGATACATCTTGGTTCCTCCAGGATGAATGGAGTATGGAGTGTCATGAGCTTCTTGCAAGATCAGGTTCTTGAGTTCCTCTTTGTTGGGTACGTAGATGCGATTCCCGAACCATACAAATCCTTATTCATCCATCGAGAATCCTGAGGCCTTGCCTGCCTTGACCTTCCTCTTGATGCCTTCAATGCTCTTGTATCCCTTCTGGGCTTCTTTGATTTCATCCATCAAGGTAGGCTTTGCTTCGAGGCTGGCAAGGAATCCGGGTGCAACTAGTTCCAAGCCGAAGCTCTCAAGTTTTTCATACAGGACGGGCAACCTTTCCTTAATCATAACATTCAAGGAACAAGCCTTTCTGCTTAAGGCGTCTGCTACCACATTGGCCTTTTCGGGGTGGTATTGAACACTGAGGTCATAATCCTTGATCAATTCCGACCATCTTTGCTACCTTATGTTCAACTCCCTTTGAGTGAAGATATACTTCAAACTCTTGTGGTCTGTGAATATCTCACATCGCTTCCCTAGAAGGTAATGTCGCCATGTCTTCAAGGCATGAACCACGGCTGCCTACACGAGATCATGAGTTGCGTAGTTCTCTTCGTGAGGACGTAGCTGTCTAGACAGATATGCTACGACTCTGCCTTCTTGCATCAGAACTCCTCCAAGCCCGGTTCTTGATGCATCACAATAAATCACAAACTCCTTGTGAATATCAGGGGTGGCCAAAACTGGGGCTATGGTCAATCTCTTCTTGAGCTCCTGGAAGCTTTCCTCACACTTAGTTGTCCACTCGAACTTCTTTTCCTTCTTCAAAAGCTTGGTCATGGGTAATGCAATGCTTGAGAACCCTTCCACGAACTTGCGGTAATAACCCGCGAGCCCGAGGAAGCTCTTGACTTCCTTCACGGTGGTTGGGGTTTGCCACTCGGTCATGGCTTCAATCTTGGCAAGATCCACTGATAATCCTTCTGTAGTCAACACATGACCCAAGAATCCAACTTCATGCAGCCAGAATTCACAATTACTCAACATGGCATAAAGCTGATGCTCTCTAAGCTTCTCTAGGACCCATCTCGAGTGCTCCTCATGTTCTTCTTTAGACTTGGAGAAGACAAGTATGTCATCAATGAAGACAACAACGAACTTGTCCAAGTACTCCATGAAGACCTTATTCATGAGGTACATGAAGTAAGCAGGGGCATTAGTTAACCCAAATGACACAACCGTGTATTCATACAGGACATACCGGGTTACAAACGCCGTCTTTGGAATGTCTTGGGGTCTGATCTTTAGCTGGTAGTACCCAGACCTGAGGTCGATCTTGGAGAACACCTTGGCTCCATTCAACTGATCAAACAGATCTTCAATCTTGGGGAGTGGGTACTTGTTCTTTATTGTGACATCATTGAGAGAACGGTAATCGACACAGAATCTGATAGTTTCGTCCCTCTTTGAAAGAAAATGAACAGACGATCCCCAAGGAGAGGCACTAGGGCGAATAAATCCTTTCCTGAGCTGCTCTGCTAGTTGCTTCTTCAACTCAGCTAACTCTTCGGATCCCATCCTGTAGGCCTTCTTATAGATGTGCCTTGATCCGGGCATAAGCTCAATGATGAACTCAATGTCGCGGTCAGGAGGCATCCGGGCAGCTCATCAGGGAACACATTCGGGTATTCACATACCACTCGCACTTGATCCAACTCAAATCCCGACAGACAGTTAGCCTGCGGGGCTTGAGTGGGGGCAGGGTTGGGAACATACTTGACTTCCACTACTTGGCTATTGGTCATGGTGACAATCCTTTTGGCACAGTCCAGCATGCCGTGGTGCTTGGCTAACCAGTCCATGCCGAGGATCACATCCAAGCTTTCAGACTTTAGGATGATAAGGTTGTTGGGGAACAATGCATGGGAAACAAAATTTTCCTACGCACACGCAAGATCTATCCATGGTGATGAGCATCTACGAGCGGGAGTGTGGATCTAGATACCCTTGTAGATCGCTAAGCGGGAAGCGTTAAGAAACGCGGTTGGTGTAGTCGAACATCTTCGCGATCCAAATCACCGAGCGTCTCGCGATCTCATCACGATCCGTCCTGCGATCCAATCACGACCCGTCCTGCGAACTCATCACGATCCGTCCCGCGATCTCATCATGATCCGTCTCGCGATCTTGATCATGGTCCTTCCGATCTAGCGCCGAATGGACGGCACCTCTGCGTTCAGCACACGTACAGCTTGATGACGATCTCCGCCTTCTTGATGCAGGAAGAAGGAGCGGAGAGGTAGAAGAATTCTCCAGTAGCGCGATGGCATTGCGGCGATGGTGATGAAGCAATTCTAGCAAGGCTTCGCCTAAGCACCGCTGAAACGGATCTAGAGGAGAAACTGCAAACTAGAGGAGAGGCAACACGTGGCTTAGGATTTCTTGGTGTCTTCCAAGTGCTAGACCCGCCCCTTTATTTATATGCTTAGCCTTGGGGTCGAAACTTTGAGAAAAATCCTCCTCAGGTCGGTTTGCCCGCAAGGCAAGAGTCCTTCTCAGACTCCAGGACTAGACGCCAAGGTCCTTAGTGTCTGGCCCTAGACGCCAGGGTCCCTGGCATCTAGCCCTTGGACTCCGCAAAACAACTTTTGCACCTTACCAAAGCCTCATGGGCTTTACCCCTTGGCCCAAATAAAGTTTTCTTGTACCCCAAACATTTCAGGAAACATCCGAAACAATTTCGGTGAATTCTGGAACCCTTTCGGAGACCAAACACTATTATCGCATATATCAATCTTTACCTCCGGACCATTCCTGAGCTCCTCGTGACATCCGAGATCTCATCCGGGACTCTGAACAACCTTCGGTCACCACCATACATAAATCTATACTACCAAAACGTCACCGATCCTTAAGTGTGCAGACCCTGCGGGTTCGAGAACTATGTAGACATCACCGAGACACCTCTACGTTCAATAACCAATAGCGTGACCTGGATGCCCATATTGGTTCCTACATATTCTACGAAGATCTTTATCGGTCGAACCTCTATGTCAAGGATTTAGTTAATCCCCTATGTTGTTCCCTTTGTTCTTCGGTATGTTACTTGCCCAAGATTCGATCGTCGGTATCTCTATACCTAGTTCAATCTCTTTATCGGCAAGTCTCTTTACTTGATCCCGTGTCTAACACTTAGTCACATTGCTTGCAAGGCTTATTGTGATGTTGTATTACCGAGTGGGCCCTGAGATACCTCTCCGTCACATGGAGTAACAATTCCCAATCTTGATGCATGCCAACCCAACAGACACCCTCGGAGATACCTGTATAGCACTTTATTGTCACCCAGTTACGTTGCGACGTTTGATACACACAAGGTACTCCTCCGGTGTCAATGAGTTGCACTCTCTCATAGTAATAGTTCGACCGACAGGGATGGACGCCCCACCTCTTCTCTTCTTGCGCAATATATTGATAAGTATATCGCAAAGAAGAGAAGAAAGATGAGGCGCCCCCCACGACAATAGTCGGGATTCCTCCATCAAGAACACACATGAAAGTCACACAAGGAGCAACGACAGATCAAAAGTCACACACGCATTATACCGATAAAATATCACAAATACATTAATATTTATAATGAACTCGATTATAATATCAGTAGTACATCATCCCGAATAATCTAGTTAATGCATCATCAAATATTAACTAATACATCCCAATTATTTTCATATAAGATCACTAATACATCTCGAAACCTAATTAAACAAAATCTAAATTAAACATAATTTAAACAAAATATAATTTAAACAAAATCTAAAAGAAACAAACTCTAAATTAAACGAAATCTAAATTAAATGAAATCTAAATTATACAAAATCTAAATTAAATCTAAATTAAACATTAAAAAGAGAGGGCAGACTCACGGCGGTCGGCGGCAGGGGCGGAGGGGGGGTGGGCTGGCGGTGGGGGCGGGGGAGGCCGGCTGCTGGGCCGAGGGCGGGCGGTGGAGCGACGGGTGGGGGGGCGGCTGCGACGGGGCGGCGGGCGGCGGCGACGGAAGATCCCGACAGCCTGGCGGCGCGCAAATGAGCTCTCCCGGTGCGTGGCTCACATAGGGACAAGGCCTCCACTATTTATACATGGAGGACCTTTAGTACCAGTGTGTGGCATGGGCCGGTACTAAAGACCCTTTAGTACCAGTTCGAGCCACGCACCGGTACTAAAGACCCACCCAAAAAATGCGCATGGCCAGTGGACCTTTAGTACCGGTGCGTGGCTCGCGCCGGTACTAAAGGTTTTTTAATTCTTTATTCATTATTATTTTCAGAAAAACCCTTAAAATTTAAGAAATCATAGAAAAAAACTATGACTCCAATGGAAATAAATAATAGATGAAAAAACATTAGAAAAATATAAAGAATCTATTTATGGCATTTCCATGCATGTTTGAACAACTTAAACTACTGTATAAAACAATTTGATTAAATGGTATTTGAAAACTCATCTATTACAAAGGGATTTCATTTTTAATAAATTATTTTAATTCCATACTTTTTTGTGTGTTCAATATGCCCAATTCGAAGGCACATCATCAATTTTCAACCCTTTCTGACTTCATTTGATATTTCTCCTGCATTTAATGATTTATTTTGAGCTAAAGGACCCTAAATTTGAAAAGCAGTACGAATAAGTTCTGAAAAGGTTGTAACTTGGCATGACATCATAATTTCACCCACATAGCAACTTCTAAAGAGTCGAGACGGTTACGGCAAAAAATGGATGCACTTCGTGTACAAATTGGACAATCTGTTTTGAAGCATGAGGGTTTCAGACGAAAACTAATCTATTACAAAGGGATTTCATTTTTAATAACTTATTTTAACTCCATACTTTTTGTGTGCTCAATATGCACCATTGAAAGTCAAATCATCAATTTTCGACCCTTTCTGACTTCATTTGATATTTCTCATGCATTTAATGATTTATTTTGAGCTAAATGACCCTAAATTTGAAAAGCGGTACAAATGAGCTCTAATAAGGTTGTATCTTGACATGACATCATAATTTCACCCACATAGCAACTTCTAAAGAGTCGAGAGGGTTATGGCAAAAACTAGATGCACTTCTTGTACAAATTGGACAATCTCTTCCGAAGCATGAGGGTTTCGGACGAAAACTCATCTATTACAAAGGGATTTCATTTTTAATAACTTATTTTAACTCCATACTTTTTATGTGTTCAATATTCACCATTCAAAGGCACATCAACATTTTTCAACCCTTTCTGACTTCATTTGATATTTCTCATGCATTTAATGATTTATTTTGAGCTAAATGACCCTAAATTTGAAAAGCAGTACAAATGAGCTCTGAGAAGGTTGTATCTTGACATGACATCATAATTTCGCCCACATAGCAACTTCTAAAGAGTCGAGAGGGTTACGGGAAAAACTGGATGCACTTCGTGTACAAATTGCGCAATCTCTTTCGAAACATGAGGGTTTCGGACGAAAACTCATCTATTACAAAGGGATTTCATTTTTTAATAACTTATTTTACCTCCAATATTTTTGTGTGTTCAATATGCACCATTCAAAGGCACATCATCATTTTTCAACCCTTTCTGACTTCATTTGATATTTCTCATGCATTTAATGATTTATTTTGAGCTAAATGACCCTAAATTTGAAAAGCAGTACAAATGAGCTCTGAGAAGGTTGTAACTTGGCATGACATCATAATTTCACCCACATAGCAACTTCTAAAGAGTCGAGAGGGTTACGACAAAAACTGGATGAACTTCGTGTACAAATTGGACAATCTCTTTCGAAGCATGAGGGTTTCGAACGAAAACTCATCTATTACAAAATGATTTCATTGTTAATAACTTATTTTAACTCCATACTTTTTGTGTGTTCAATATGCACCATTCAAAGGCACATCATCATTTTTCAACCCTTTCTGACTTCACTTGATATTTCTCATGCATTTAATGATTTATTTTGACCTAAATGACCCTAAATTTGAAAAGCAATACAAATGAGCTCTGAAAAGGTTGTAACTTGTCATGACATCATAATTTCACCCACATAGCAACTTCTAAAGAGTCGAGAGGGTTACGCCAAAAACGATAGTTGTCATCATCCTCTTTCTCCATGCTTGGTCCAATACCTATAGCCGTACATGGAACCGGACTTCAGTAGGTGGTAGTGAAGGGTTTTTCAGGTAGAGTAATTCCTATCATTCTTACAGTCACGACATGGACAACACATGAAACCATTCTGCTTGTTATTACTGCAAATAATAGATACTTATTATAGTTCATGCATACATCTCATAAAACAACATACAACTATCTAAAACATGTAGTTAAATGCAACAACAAATGTAGGAAGTATTTAGTACCGGCTGGTACTAAAGATGCATGCCGGGCCAAGTCTGACCAAAAGCCTGCCACTCCTCCTTTAGTACCGGCTCATGACACGAACCGGTACTAAAGATCGCTCACGAGTCGGTACTAAAGGTCGCCCTGCTCCTAGCCATTGGAGCAGGCATGAACCGGGACTAATACCATCTTTAGTACCAGCTCGTAACCAGACCGGGACTAATGCTTGGGACGAAAGGTTTGTTTTCTACTAGTGCCCCCGAATATTTCAGGAAACATCCGAAACTATTTCGGTGAATTCCGAAACCCTTCTGGAGACCAAACACTATTATCGCATATATCAACCTTTACCTCCGGACCATTCCGGAGCTCCTCGTGACATCCGAGATCTCATCCGGGACTCCGAACAACCTTCGGTCACCACCATACATGAATCTATACAACCGAAACGTCACCGAACCTTACGTGTGCAAACCCTGCGGGTTCGAGAACTATGTAGACATCACCGAGACACCTCTACGGTCAATAACCAATAGCGTGACCTGGATGCCCATATTGGTTCCTACGTATTCTATGAAGATCTTTATCGGTCGAACCTCTATGTCAAGGATTCAGTTAATCCCCTATGTTGTTCCCTTTGTTCTTTGGTATGTTACTTGCCCAAGATTCGATCGTCGGTATCTCTATACCTAGTTCAATCTCTTTACCGGCAAGTCTCTTTAATTGATACCGTGGCTAACACTTAGTCACATTGCTTGCAAGGCTTATTGTGATGTTGTATTACCGAGTTGGCCCTGAGATACCTCTCCGTCACATGGAGTAACAATTCCCAGTCTTGATGCATGCCAACCCAACAGACACCCTCGGAGACACCTGTATAGCACCTTTATTGTCACCCAGTTATGTTTGGACATTTGATACACACAAGGTACTCCTCCGATGTCAGTGAGTTGCATGATCTCTTGGTCATAGGAACGAATACTTGACATGTAGAAAACAATACCAATAAACTGACACGATCATATGCTACATTTGTAGTTTGGGTCTTGTCCATCACATCATTCTCCTAATGATGTGATCCCGTTATCAAATGACATCTCATGTCCATGGCTAGGAAACCTTGACCATCTTTGATCAACGAGCTAGTCTATTAGAGGCATACTATGGACACGATGTTGTGTATGTATCCACACATGTATCTAAGTTTCCGATCAATACAATTATAGCATGGATAATAAACGATTATCATGAGAAAGGAAATATGATAATAACCAATTTATTATTGCCTCTAGGGAAGATTTCCAACAAAGGTCGGCTAAGAAGTCTACCCCGTTGATGTTAATCTCAACTCCCTTACAACCTATCCCAGACTTCATAACTAATCCCGGGGTTTGTATCAACATACGGCTACCCAGGGGTGTAGGCTTCATCCCACTCTCTTTTGCAAACTTTTGGGTGACAAAAGAATGCGAAGCTCCACAATCAAACAATACTGTTGCTGGGGTGGAGTTGACGAGGAACGTACCCAGTATGACGTCCGGGTCTTCCTGGGCTTCCTCTGCGGTGACGTGGTTGACACGACCCTTGCCATTGTTGGGCTGGTTGCGGGGAGCTGGGTTCCTTGGTGGCGCTCCACGGCCTTTACCTTGGTTCATTGCATTGGGGCGCGGTGCATCTGGCTTCTTGTTGGGACACAGCCTAGAGATGTGTCCTGGCTAACCACATCCAAAACAAGCGACTTGTCCATGGTTGTTGTTGAAGTTTCTGCCACCGTTGTTGTTATTAGGGTTGTTGTTGTAGGCTGGCCTGGGAATTGCATACTGCTGAGGCTGGTAGCTCGGACGACGTGCAGGAGGTCTAGCCTGCTGCGGCTGATAGGTTGTCTTGGCTGGGGCTGGCTGCCAGGGGCGAGGCTTTTGGTTGTTTGAGCTTCCCTTGCTGATCATCTTGCGCTTGAGAGTGTCGTCGATGGCACGAGACTTGTCTTCTAGCATGAGGGCCTTGTTCACCAGGTCGAAGAAGGTATGGCAGTCGCAGATGATGAGTTGGTATTGCAAGACCTGTTGAAGTCCTTCCATGAAGCGTACCTTCTTGGCAGCCTTCGTGCTGACGTCTTCAGGTGCATACCTTGACAACAGGTTGAACTTCTGCATGTACTCCTTGATAGAGCCACTTCCTTGCTTCAGCGCTCGGAATTCTCTCTTCTTGATAGCCATGATCCCAGAAGGAATATGGGCAGTGCAGAATCCTTCCTTGAAGTCATTCCACGTGATCACACGTTCTCCTTGCATGACCTTGAATCCATCCCACCAAGCTCGGGCGGTACCTCCAAGGCAGTGAGAGGCATAAAGCACCTTCTCAGAGTCCTCATTGCAGTTGACCAATTCAAGGAGGTCCTCGATGGTGTGGATCCAATCATCAGAATCCAATGGTTCAGCAGTCTCGGTGAAGGTTGGGGGCGAGTTCCTCATGAACTCAGATAACGTGGAGCGGCCATTGCCATTCCTGCCTTGCTGCTGGTTGTTCACGAGGGCCTGAGCCATCTGCTGGATAGCAGCATTGTTGGCTTGGCGGTCCTCCCGGAGAACTTAGAGAAACTAAGCTATGGTCATGTTCTCCGGTGGAGGTGGTGGTGGGGGAATGTCGCCTTGTGGCTGCTCCTGGTGTCCTCTAGCGTGAGCAGCCCCACCAGCTCCATGTTGCTAGCTCGAGTTGCCGGCTTCAATGTTGGTGAAGGAGCTGTTGTGGGTAGCAGTCACCATCCTGTTTGGAGCAGCCAAGTCAAACAACTAGGATTGACAAGAGGATAAGCAATAATAGAAAAGCACGCCTAAGGGGGGTGGTCAAGTGCAAGTTTGATGAAACAAAGGTCAACAGACCAACAACATATATTAAGATAGACGATGGAGTCGCTTACATGTTGCCTAAGGCAAAAGCGCGACTTGCACCGGAACACAAACAACAAAACAAACAACAAGCACACATGGTTTCATATGAACCATTACACATACTCGACTTCGCATGAGGGATACATGACTGATCCTACACTATGGGTTCTAGGACTCAGGTGGTGGAGTGCTCGGTCTCGCAGTCACGCTCCTCTGGGTCTTCCTCTTGTTCATCATCTGAACGAGCATCGTTCCCGGTCGAAGGGGTCGGGGATCGCGGAGGTCCATCCCAACGACGCTTTGCTAGCGTGTCGGTGAAGAGTTCACGGTACTACTTCGCACTCATGTGATCACGACATGTGGGTGCATCACTAGCTGGGGGTACTCCTCCTCAATAAGCGATAGTTGGTCGTCCCTCGGGGGCTCCATCCTTCTTGATCTTGTCTGGCTTTGTCTTGGCTTGTCGAAGTACCTCTCGGGTGTGGTCAAGTTCCTCGCGGAGCTTCACAGACTCCTTCATCAGGTTATGAACCAGGCTATCGGCACAGAGGCTGAAGTAGGTCTGGAACCTGAGTGGGGTGCCATCGTTGAGGGTCGGAACCAGTGTCCAACTCTCTCCAAGATCATCCTTCCTGAAAGGAAGGTAGCGAGTAGCCGGTTCGTCAGCCATCTCTGGAATGATGTCTCGAAGGTGCAGGAAGGCCTTGCGTGTAGCTATCTTGACCGCAAGCTTCATAGTCTCCATCCGTGGTTGTTTCAAGAGCCAACTGGTCGGGGAGTCGTTTGCCCTCACGACCACATCCACGTGGTACTCCTTCGTGACGGCATCGACCCAGTGCCCGTGGTAGAGGGAAATGGGTGGTTGGCGAAACAGGCACTTCTCCAGGCTATCCCTAAGAAGTAAGGGAAAGCCAGAGGTCAGGAAGGCTTTGGGTATGGCGGCCATCTACAAAGCTTTGAAAGGAGGAGAGTCAGCAGAGTGTCATGTGAAGATGAGAAGAGGTAAACAGTGCATAATTCGTAAGTACAAATGCTAGGTGTACTTTTGAAAGTCGGTTTTATCCTAACTAACGTCCATGCTAACTAAGGGCTTCCTACAGTCAGGAAGGCTCTGATACCAGCTCTGTGGGGACCCCGACTCATAAGTCGTGATCACCGAATGCTCGTGTACAGTGATCCTAGAGATCAATGCCCACTGAACACACAAAAGCTGAATAACAAGAGTCTTACATCCACACTTAATGTCTTACACAAATAATGACCACGAAGGTCTTAGTATTACATCCATAGGGCCACACGGGCCAAACGCTTAAATAGAACAAGCAACAGAAATCTTGATCGAAAGCGTGAACCCATGCCATCTGCCTTAACCTGCAGGCATTCTGACTGGGAAGCGTCCTAGTTCGCATGTTCGTCTCCAACGAACTCTTCAACATACTCCTGTTCTTCCATGCCTATCCAACTAAATAACCAGTGGCAAGCCAATGAGTAGTTTGAATGTACTCGCAAGCAACCCAAGTTGTGGAACAAGGTAATAATGATGCATGGTATAACACTAAGTAGGTAACTTTGTGGAAAGCTAATTTTGAATGAAATGTCATGATCAAGTAACTCGTAGCATGCATCAACAATAAGCGAGTATTCATATGGTCAAGATACCGATATCATCATAAGAATTGGTTGAACATCTCATGTTCACTCATCATGCTAAGCCATCGGACTTAGTCCAATCCTCACAATAAGTCACTTGTCACCATCACATCCATACTCACACCAAATTGCACAAAAACATCCAGACGTAGTCTAAGAAGGACCTCCAACTATCCATGACCGCAGACACGGCTATTCGAATAGTTTTACACTCTGCAGAGGTTGCACACTTTACCCACAAGACTCGGGGAACTTCCGTGTCATCCATGACTCGCGGTATATAACATACCCGAGGTAAGCACCCGAACAATGCCTTTCCCCTAGCGATACTAAACAAAGAGTCCACTCGATTGGTACCCATCCCTCATGATGTACATCACACGAGCCTCACTCTAACCGTACCATCCATGAGGGGGCCAACGGTGTGCCCGGTGCCTGTGAAGACAGCGCATGATCGTACATATCGATATGACCCCATATCGAGAGTGACCACACCACTGTCGCCACTAGTAATGCGGGCTCCTTGCCAGTACCCACCAAGGTAATCAACAAAGCCCCGTCCCATAAGGGTTATCATGGTTGCGCATGTAATGTTGGGACGGTCAGCAGACCTTAGAACACTCCGTTTTCAAAAACATATACTCACTTGCTCCGGCACACCACTTCTTTCTCAAGTGGTCGCCCATCTCATCAATATCTCCCTCGGGCATTAGTGGCACTCGACAGGGTTTTCGAAAGTTCTTGAAATGATTTCTCTCTTTCCATCACCATGCATAGTCCTGATCCCACTTGTGTAGCATTTACTAGCATCCTATCTATACCCACCCACATTACCCTCATAAGGTGGTAGGGTCATGCACGATGCAAGTGTCAAAGCAAAAGTATCGGAGGCATCCCACCAAAACGGCAACATCACATCACATGATCAAGTATGATGAAAGTTAAGTGCTATATGACATGCAATAAAAATGGTTACTCATCATGGTCAAAGGGCTGCTTGCCTGGCTCAACAAAGTCTCCGAGGTCTTCGAAGTCTTTAGGTCCAACTTCTTCGTCAACCGTGCAACCTATCGTCGCGAAATAAAGCGATAAAAATAAGGATTCAAACTTGACATGCGGGGCCCATTGGCTAGCGAGAGAGAGAGAGAGCACGGGAGGAGAGAGGTGAGAGGCCGACAGGTGGGACCCCCCTGTCGGGTCCTTCTCCCACCTCGGGACAGGAAGGGGAAGAGCTCACCGGCGGTAGCACAGGGCACAGCGGAGGCAGGCGATAGCAGGGATGGGCTTGGGGTCGAGTCATCGGTCCCTTGGAGGTGGAGGGAGCACCGAAGGTGGCCGGAGACGCCGGCGGCGAGCACCCGCGATGGAGGCAACTTCGAGAGTGATCACCAGGGGCTCTCCGTCCTGCAAAGAGGACGGGGACGAGGGGGAATAGAGTCAGAGTGATGAGGGAGGAGCAGCCGAAGTGTAAGGAGGGCCGGAGAGGCTTAATACCCCAGAGACCACAGCGGTGGCAATGCTGCGGCGATGCTCCGGTCGATCCCGAGTGCTCGAGCCTTAGAACGAGCGGGACTGGTCACGGGAGCTCTATTGGGCGAGGGAGCGAGTGTCTAGAGGGGAGAGAGGACTCGGGGGAGGGCCCTTTATGAGGGGACGCGAGTCCACCGAGGGTTTGTGCGCCGGCGAGGTCGTGGCATTCGCTGGAGGGCTCGGGGGAGAGAGAGAATAGTTCTACGGCGCTCCTGGGCGTGGCCCATGACGAGAGGGAGAGGAGAGAGGGGCGGGGGAGCGCGCGCGTGCGAGCCTGGCGGTTGGCCGGTTAGGGCGGTCGCGACACGTGCGAGAGGGGCAGGGGTGCGAGAGAGAGGAGGGGGCCGACCAGGCGGCGTGGTGCGGACGCCAAGGGGAGCAGAGGGGACAAGCTCGTGCGGCCCGAGGCTATCGGGTGGCGCCGGGTAGGGGCGGCTAAAGTGCGGGAGAGCATTGTAGCACGCTCCAGAGCGGCCAAATGACCTTCCCACGTTTTGGAAATATGCCCTAGAGGCAATAATAAATTAGTTATTATCATATTTCCTTGTTCGTGATAATCGTTTAGTATCCAAGCAATAATTGTATTGATCGGAGACTTAGATGCATGTGTGGATACATAGACAAAACCATGTACCTAGTATGCCTCTAATAGACTAGCTCGTTGATCAAAGATGGTTAAGTTTTCCTAGCCATGGAGATGAGATGTCAATTGGTAACGGGATCACATTATTAGGAGAATGGTGTGATGGACAAGACCCAAACTATAAACGTAGCGTATGATCATGTCAGTTTATTGCTACTGTTTTCTGCATGTCAAGTATATGTTCCTATGACCATGAGATCATGCAACTCACTGACACCAAAGGAGTGCCTTGTGTGTATCAAATGTCGCAACGTAACTGGGTGACTATAAAGGTACTCTACAGGTATCTTCGAGGGTGTCTGTTGAGTTGGCATGGATCAAGACTGGGATTTGTTACTCCGTGTGACGGAGAGGTATCTCAGGGCCCACTCGGTAATACAACATCACAACAAGCCTTGCAAGCAATGTGACTAAGTGTTAGTTACGGGATCTTGTATTACGGAACGAGTAAAGAGACTTGCTAGTAACGAGGTTGAACTAGGTATGGAGATACCGACGATCGAATCTCGGGCAAGTAACATACCGAAGAACAAAGGGAACATCTTACGGGATTAACTGAATCCTTGACATAGAGGTTCGACCGATAAAGATCTTCATAGAATATGTAGGAACCAATATGGGCATCCAGGTCCCGCTATTGGTTATTGACTATAGAGGTGTCTCGGTCATGTCTACATAGTTCTCGAACCCGCAGGGTCTGCACACTTAAGGTTTGGTGACGTTTTGGTAGTATAGAGTTATGTATGGTGGTGACTGAAGGTTGTTCGGAGTCCCGGATGAGATCCCGGACGTCACGAGGAGCTCCGGAATGGTCCGGATGTAAATATTCATATATAGGAAGTCCTATTTTGGTCACCGGAAAAGTTTCGGGCTCATCGGTAGTGTACCGGGAGTGCCGGTAGTGTACCGGGAGACCATTGGGAGGGGTATTTCGACCCAAGAGGGTACATGGGCTGTGGGAGAGTAAATACCAGCCTTTGTGGGCTGGTGTAAGTCCCACACAAGTCCCATGCGTCTGGGAAGAAGGGCCAAGGAAAAAGGTGTAAAAAGGCCAAAAAAGGGAGGAATCTTAGTTCTACTAGGATTGGAGGAGGAGTCCTCATCTCCTCCCCACTTCGGCTGACCCAAGGAGGCTTGGCCCTTGCGCCAAGTCCTCTCCTCCCTCCCACTTATATATATTGGAGGTTTTAGGCTTTTTTGCACAGAATTTTTAGGCACGTGCTGCCCGTTCCTCCAGTGCATAGTTTCTCCTCTCGATCGGATTTCTACAGTGCTTAGGCGAAGCCCTGCCGGAATTGCTCCACCACCATCACCGCGGCGCCGTCACGCTACCGGTGAACTCATGTACCTATCCACTCCCTCTTGATGGATCAAGAAGGCAAAGATCGTCATCGAGCCGTACGTGTGCTGAACGCGGAGGTGTCGTCCGTTCGGCGCTAGATTGGAAGGACCGTGATCAAGGTCGCGAGACGGATCGTGATGAGTTCGCAGGACGGATTGTGTTGAGTTCGCGAGACGTATCATGATTGGATCGCAGGACGGATCGTGATTAGTTCGTGGGACAGATCGTGATTAGATCGCGGGATGGATCGTGATGAGATCGCGGGATGCTCAGCAATTTGGATCGTGAAGAGGTTCGACTACACCAACCACGTTTCTTAACGCTTCCCACTTAACGATCTACATGGGTATGTAGATCCAATCTCCCTCTCGTAGATGCTCATCACTATGGATAGATCTTGCGTGTGCATAGGAAATTTTTTGTTTCCCATGCGACGTTCCCTAACACCAGGCATATTCTATGCCCACTCGGGTGTCTCCTTGTGTCTTGGGGTATTGGAGATGCCCAAAGGCAAGGGTAAGCTAGGGTTGATCTCTGGAGGAGCCTTAGGGTAGAAGGAAAGGAGAGGGGTAGAAAAAGATGGTGCCAGGGGTAGAAACAGGGGTTTTACCGAACCTCTTAGTGGCCTGATGACTTGGGACTTTTACAAGAGGTGAAATGCATCTATGTGAGGCTGTGGTAAAAAGTTGGGGCCAAGGGTAAATGGGAAAGGGGTGGAGATGCTGGTTTTACAATTTCAACAGAAGGTGTTTGGTGGTGTTTTGGGCAAGAAGATGTTTCCACCTTACTTTTATATTTACCATGGTCAAAGGCTAGCTAGAAACGAGAGGATTCACCAAGTTTGAGCTCAAGAGGAAAAAGTTGACAATGGAAATTTGATAAACCCTAGAATTTAGCAGAATCAAATTTCTATAGATCCAATGATGCTCGGCTTTTACCCGTCATGCACCACTTAGTGTATCATCACTATTTGGCCATTAGAGCATCCCACCAAGTTTGAGGCCAAGGGGAGACACTTCACAATGTAAAGTCGCTCAAATTTGATTCTGGACAGGAATGGTTTTGGGATGGTTTGATGAACCAAACCAACTTGGATTGAGATGAAACTTTGCAGGATCATCACCTATGATAGTGTTGACTTTCTGGAATTTTCTTGCAATTTATTGAGAACATTTATTATAGAAATATTCCAAATGTTTGATGTGAACAGAAAGGGTTTTGAGGGGTTTTGCCCATGATTTGACCATGCCCTTGTATTTAAACTCATATATATGGAAAATATATGTCCACTGAATTTCTATAAATTTTCTCAAATATTTTTAAAGCATTTGAATAATTTTTCCTTAGGAAAAACCATTTCTGGCCTAAATAAAAAGCCTGTAAATAAAATGTGAAAATAATCTTTAAAAATAATATTTGGTGGTTTTGCGGAGTCATATATATAGTAGGTTTGAAATAAAGCTTTTGGTAAGGAAGGGTCCACCGAATTTGAGGACTTGCAGTGCAAACCTCATTTCAGGGGGTTTTGAAAACCTAATTTGAAAAAATTATTTTTGGTTAAAACATTAGTTGATAAAAATAGTTTTGGGCACTATTCACATGGCATGATCATTAGGCAAGAGGTTTGGAACAATGAAGATGAATATGAAGTGAAACAGAACCTAGTAGTGCCATAAAACACAATCAACAAGCAAGCAAACAACATAGCAAGCAAGCAGAAGCACGTAGAAAAAGTTTTAGTTGGCCCCAAATTTAATAAACCCAAACGTAACAATGTCCTACAAACACAGGGTCTGACATTTTCATGAAAGACATTAAAGAGATGAAGCATATGAGGCAACCTCAATTCCATTTTTTTTGTAGTTTTCTTTTATAAAACTGTCGATGCACTAGAGTTTTGGGCTCTCTAGTGCCCCTTACTCGTGCACACGCAGTAGTAGCCACCCTGGCAGCAAGGCCCAGCAGGGACTTGCTAGATACCAACACAGGAGAATCAAGACCACCGGCAAGACCTTGTCGGGAGGACTTGTTGCCACGCAAATTTGTCGCGCGACACCACGATAATCGTCGTGCTTACGTGACGGCGAACGGATGCTTTCCCGACAAAGCAACAAAGGATTCCTCGATTTCGTAGAGGAGAACGGCCGCTTTTCAGCGCAAAACGGCAAAGATTTGCTAAACCTTCAGGCTGCTAGGGTTCGGCAAGTGTAAACGATGGAAAGAAAAAAGTACGTGAAAGATAGATGGGTTTTTTGTTGAATAACGATTGCTGTCTGTCAATCGGCCATGATCTTTGGTATTTAAGGCCGCCTGGACATGGCGTGTACTACTCAAACTCTAAAACTGAAACCGAATAGGACATTTCCTCACATGATTTGGTTGTCTAATCTATATTAGGAGCTCCAGACGCATGCATGTCCCGTACAAATAAACTTGGGCCTACAACGGCAGGAATAAATTATTCGGCTGGATGCTAATCATAGCAACTAATGGAAACCTTACATGCTTCGTGCATGACCAAGCAAATGAGATTCTCTACCTTGCATACTTCATTCCATGAATGCACATCATTGCAATTTTCTTCAGCTTGACGTACGTCTGAGGCCGTTAGGACTTGTCCCAGGTAGCCGAATTGCTCCACCAAATAATGTCGATCCTTGCTAGGATTTGTCCTATGTCTATCCAGAATACCTATAATATAAGAAACTTAGCAAACCATTAGCTGGATTTATGATTAAATTAATTTGGCCATCTCACAAACTAACTAGCCAAATTCCACCGTCAACACATGCCCCCTGTTTTTGGTAAAATTGTATTTATCAAAAATACTACCAGAGTACCTTAGGACGATGTCGATAATTTCACCGGCCATATTATCTCTTATGGTGATGTTCAAAGAACACACCGGCCAAAATTTCTGCTTAGGGCGATGTACAAATAATACATCGGCCAAATTTTCTTAGGGCGATACTTATATCGGCCATAGCATCATCAAGCCTCCTGCCACATGCTAGGATAATACTTCTTCAGATATTTTCCATTGAGAGCCTTGGACAATTTCATTCCCTGCAAGGATTGCACAAAATATGAATTTCCTGGAACAATTTCTACAACTCTGTACGGTCCTTCCCAACTCAGCGACCATTTGCCGAATTTCCTATCTTTAGTCCCAATAGGTAAAATCGTTTTCCACACCAAATCTCCTATCTGAATTGATTTTTCTCTCACCTTTTTATTATAATCCTTAGCTACTCTTAATTTCTCCTTCTCAATTTCTTGTAAGGCTAGTAGTCTTTCCTCAGAAACATCATCTATTTTATCCGTCATCAAATTATTATAATCTACAGCCGACAAATTATTTTGTCTGGCCTCTCTAAGAGCCTGCAAGTTAATCTCCACAGGTAATACTGCCTCCTCACCATACACTAGCTCAAACAGTGTCACTTTAGTAGCCCCGTGCGGAGATATCTGATGAGCCCATAAAGCTTCCGAAAGTAGCTCATGCCATCTTTTTGGATGTTCCTCAATTTTCTTTTTTATAAGCTTAATCAAAGTTTTATTGCTAGACTTGGCCTATCCATTAGATGGAGCATAATAAGGCGACAAATTTAACAATTTAATTCTAAAAGATTTGGCGAATTCACGAAATTGATGAGATATAAAAGAAGAACCTTAATCAGTAGTCAAAGTTTGAGGAATGCCAATTCTATAGATAATATGTTCTAAGACAAAACTAATCAATTCTTTATGGGTCATATTTTTCAAAGGAACCGCTTCGGTCCATTTAGTAAAATAATCTGTAGCCACTAAGACGAAGCGGTGTTTCTTAGAAGATGCAGGATGTATTTCACCAATAAAATCTACGCCCCATCCTCTAAATGGCCATGGCTTAATTATAGGATTTAACATGGCCGCAGGCGCTAACTGTACATTGCGAAATTTTTGACATGCCTCGCAGCCTTTATAATATCGAAAGCAATCCTCTAACAAAGTCGGCCAATATAAACCCGCTCTCTTTAAGAACCACCGCATTTTATGAGCCGTCTGATGCGTCCCACATATACCTTCATGTACTTCACCCATAGCTATTCTAGACTAGTCAGAATCCAAGAATTTCAAAAGTAACCCGTCTATAGTTTGGCGATATAATTCGTCATTCAAAAAAGTATATTTTAAAGCTTGTCACCGGATTTTCCTATCTCTTGTTTTACTAGGATCCTTTAAATGGTTAACTAGAGGAACTCTCCAATCAATTGGTCCTAAATTACTCCCCAATTCGGTCCTTTGAGGCTCATACGCCGAATCTTCATTGCAACATATTGCTAGTTGCTGAACTGACTAGTATTGGCCGCACCATGTGACACACTACCCAATGAAGTAGATTCATTTATTACAGCAACAAGCATTGGCTTTTCCATTGCAAAAAATCTTCCTATACTAATGCGATAACCAGAAGCTTGCTGAGCTAAACAATTAGCTCTAGAATTTTCTTCCCTGGGTATATGATTAATAGTGAAAGTATCTAGAGACTTAATTATGTCCAAACATCGGTCCAAGTAGCTATTTAGTAATCCATCAAAACACTAAAATTCGCCTTTAATTTGTTGTACTACTAGAAGCGAATCTCCAAAAGCATCTATATCCTTCACACCCATGTCCTTTAAATTTTGTAAACCAAACAATAAAGCTTCATACTCAGCTTGGTTATTAGTGCAAAGATATTCTGAATGGACCGATGTTTCATAAATAATATTGTTAGGAGAAATTAAAACATTACCGACGCCTTGTCCCTCTACAAACCAATCCACCAAAATAAAGTTTCCACGGGCACACACTAACATAATTAATATTCTCTTCATCCTTAATCCTATGATCAACAATAAAATCGGCGATAACTTGACCTCTCATAACAAACAATGATTCATATTCTAAATCATATTCTATTAATGCATATGCCCACTTCCCAATCCTACCACTAAGAATCGGCTGTGGCAACATATATTTAATCACGTCGGCTTGACAAGCTACTACACATGTGCTAGAAAGTAAATACGGTCGAAATCTGGTACATGCATGATATAAAGATAAGCATAACTTTTCAATAAACATGTACCGAGTTTCGACATCCAGCAAACGGCGACTTAAGTATGCAATAATGTACTCTTTCCCGCCGTCTTCCTGGGCCAACACCGCGCCGATCACTCTATCTTGTGCAGCAATGTACAACCTGAACGACATGCCAAACTTGGGTGCTCGCAATATTAGAGGACACGACAAATATCTCTTTATATTATTAAAAGCCTCCCGCTGTTCTGCCCCCCATGTAAATTTGGCTTCATTCTTTAGCTGAAGCAATGGAACAAACGATTCAATTTTACTTGCAAGGTCAGATATGAATCGTCTCAAGTAATTAACTTTCCCTAGCAATTTTTGCACGTCCTTCTTTCATGTAGGTTCCCTCAACTTTCTAATTGACTCCACTTTTGTAGGATCAATCTCTACACCATGCTCATGAATTATGAAACCTAAAAACTTTCCTGCCGACACACCGAAAGCACACTTGAGTGGATTCATTTTTAACCCATAACGACGCATCCTGTCAAAAGCTAAACGTAAATTGGCTAAATGGTGATCAAAGCCATCCGATTTAACAACCACATCATCAATATAAATTTCTATTACAATGCCTTGAAGATCATGACAAATTAAATTCATAGCACGTTGGTATGTTGCGCCGGCATTCTTCAAACCAAAAGTCATGACAACCCACTCAAATAAACCGACAAAACCTAGGTAGCGAAAAGCAGTTTTAGAAGTGTCCTTTTCGGACATAAATATTTGATTATAACCAACATTGCCATCTAAGAAGCTAATCATTTTATGTCCTGAAGCATCGTTAATAATCATGTCGGCAATAGGCATAGGATACTCATCTTTCGGAGTAGCCTTATTCAAATCTCTAAAATCAGTACATATTCTAATTTTATCGATGTTTTTCTTTTCAACAGGAACAATATTAGAAACCCAATCTGCATATCTACATGGCCGAATAAACCTAGCTTTTATCAACCAATCAACTTCTTCTTTGATGCAGTCATACATATTGGGATTAAAATTTCTATGAGGTTGTTTATGCGTCCTAAAATCAGATTAAATAGGTAGTCTATGTTCCACTAAATCTCTACTCAAACCGGGCATTTCAGTATAATTCCAAGCAAAGCAATCAACAAATTCTTTAAGTAATATGCATACCTTGATTTTCTGATCGGCTTCCAATTTAGCATTGATAAATGCAGGCCTTGGAATGCTTCCATCACCAATATTTATCTCTTCAAGCGGATCAGCCAAAGAGAATCCCTGTCTAAGCTTCTCCATATCATCAAAATCTTCAATTGCCTCATGCATATCGCTCTTTCCGGAACGATATTCCTCAGTGCGTCTTTGCAGACACTTAATATTATCTTCTTTACTCATCATTTATATAGATAGATCATTACGCCGAGCTAAGCTAGCCGACTATTGCATGTATAGGTACAAAACCATCTCTACCGATGTTGATATAATTGTAGTCCGATAAATCTCTGCCGGTCAAACATCGCATCTCACCGTGTTGCCAATCAACCGACGCCTCTATCAAAGCAATGCAGGCTGAGTTATCTGCCTCAATCACCTCCACGTCATCATGAACCCACTGAATTAAGCATTGGTGTAAAGTGGAAGGTATACAACAATTTGCATGAATACAATCACGCCCCAAAAGAACATTATACCGACCTTTGACTTCAACAACAAAAAATGCAGTCGACAATGTTTTGCTACCTATCGTGAGCTCCATAGAAATGACACCCTTAGCTTCAGACAACTCTCCGGAGAAACCACTAAGCCATATTCTTCTTCATTAATTCCCTCTCCTTTCGGACCAATTTCGAAAAAACCGAAAAAGGCATAATATTGACTCCAGCACTTCCATCAACAAGCATGCGACCAATAGGCTTACCATCAATGTGACCCCTGATGAACAATTGTTTCAAGTGTTGCTCTGGCTTCTCGGGTTTCTCAAACGTAGCATTTTTTGCACCAAGAACAAGTTCTGCGACTTCAGCCTCGGGCGCACGAAATTCAGCTGGTAATGCAAACACCATGTTAACATCCATGTCACTAAGTATATCATTGCTATCTGAATTCTCAGCATCAACCGTACCATCTGCGAGGTCATCCATCATGTCATCTGGGATGTCGCTCGCCATGTCATCCGCGACCCTATTCTCCTCCGCCATAATGCGCTTCTCCTTGCAAGTCTTTCTAGGAAACATTGGCCTTTCTTGATTAAACAGTTCATCTCGTTTCTTCTTAGCTATCTCTTCCCGGATCTCCAATGCTCACAGCCGCTGTACTCATTGCTTCTACGTGTGTGTTGGTCCCGTCGGGCACCAGAGAGGCCTCGATTTAGTTCTAGGAGCGACTGACTTAATTCGGCTGCTCCCCGAGTCTCAGCCTATACCGACGTACTGCCATGCCTGGCACAAAATTTCTTCCTTTGGCCGAAATATTTTTTTGCTGATCGGATACTACAGTGGATCCATTATTTTGGCTGCTCGTACTACTTGCATTCACATGTTGGCCAAATGAGCCAAAAAGAATTTGAGGAGACCAAGTGGTGGATGTACGTGAGTTGTTGCTCCTCATGATTGGATCGGTTGTACTAGCTGAACCAAATTTTTGACTAGTGCTAGAAGAGGCAACTTTACTAACCGAACCATTGTACTTTGTACTGACATTTTTGCCATTCTTTTCCTGTACCGATACACACCTTGCTGAATCGGCATCTCCTGATTTTGTACTATTCTCAAGAGCTTCAGCTGATTTATCTTCCCCACGTTTTAGAACACGGTCTGCATTTAAATCATCTGAACTTTGTATAGGCTTACGCACCCAAGTAAGTTTACGGCTGCCACTATAATACATGTTATCCGTATTATGCATCGGCGACCGGTTGCCTTAAATGACAATTGCATCACATGGTCGACGATCCTGATAAAAACGAGCTCTTTTGTCATGAATTGGTCCTCTATAAACTGGTCCCGATGGAGTCCACCCTGGTTGACAATAACCCGCTGGTCCCGAATAATATGGCGCCCATGGATTGAAACCCCACGGATGAAACTATGGATACATAGGAGGTGCACCGCCCCAATATGGAGGCTGCATTGCAAAGTATGGCTGCTGGTCATATGAATTTCCTCGCCATTGCTCATGACCACCAGGTCCAGAGGGAGACCTAGGACGCTTGACACCTCCAAGCCGATTAAATGCATTGCCGGACCTGCATGAAGTGTACTTCTCCAACGACATAGTATCTGTTTGGTTTATTTTTGGAGCTTGCCTTCTCCCTCCATTGACTTTCCATACCCCCACTTCTACATTTTTTGGCTTGATCATCCTTGGCGCAACATTATTGTCAATGATAACCTTTTAACCTCCAGTTGATTCGGTCTGATCCGACCGAATAAGCACCTTTTTGTTCTGAAACTCGATCACATTAATAGGAAAAGGATCACTATCAAGCTTCATTGTAGAACTTTCTATAAATGTCAATCGTCCATCACCAATGGACGATTGCACCTGTCAACGAAACACATTACAGTCATTAGTAGAATGCGAAAATGAATTGTGATACTTACAATAAGCTCTGTTACCCAATTGTTCTCGAGATGGAATTACATGACCTTCTTTTAGCCTAATTAACTTTCCTTGCAGCAACAGATCAAAAATCCTATCACACTTGGTAACATCAAAAGTATACATAATTTCATCTCTTTTAGTAGGCGTAGGTTGCAATACAGGACATGCAAAAGGTTTTGACTTTGGTGTTTGAACCCATTTGGCCACACATATGTCAACATCATCATCAGTAGTGGAATCACTATCATGATCTAAATAATTTACTGCATGATTATCCTTTTCTTTACTCCTGTTATCCTTAAACCGACTATATTGTTTAATTTCCTTGGCCCGATTTTCCTGCGCCAAAGCTTGTTGCAAAACTTGATTAACATCTAAAAATTCTTGACTTTCTAATTTATCCTTAATATGAGTGAGCAAACCCGAAAAAGCAAGATCAACTAGATCCTTTTCGGCTATGGTCAAGCTAAAACATCGGTTCCTGACATCTCTAAACCTCTTAATATAATCATGGACATGCTCATTATATTTTTGCCTAACCATAGTTAAATCTGAGAGCCAGAGTTCAGTTTCACCACTATAAAAATACTCATGAAATATTTTCTCAAGTTGTGCCCATGTTGTAATAGAATTAGGAGCAAGCGAAGTAAACCAAGAAAATGCAATACCGGACAAAGATAAAGGAAATAATTTTACTCTAAAAACGTCCGATATGCCGACCTCGCTGCATTGTGCTAAAAACTGTCCTATATACTCAAAAGTTGATCTACCATCATTCCCCATAAATTTAACAAAATCTGGAATTCGAAAACCACGAGGATATGGTGTTGAATCAAAGTAATCGGGATATGGTTTTTGATAAACACGTGCTCTACCCTTAGATTCTAAACCAAATTCTCTAAGTATACTAGCAAGTTGACCTTTAAAGTTATCATTGGACTGTGAAGAATTGGTTTGTGGACCCCGCTGCGGAAACTCCGGCAACAAATTTTGAGCATGTGACGTTTGCAACGGAGACCCACTAAAATATGGATCGGGTACCAGCCCGTACGGAACGCCGGTACCGATAGGCTTTAGCGGCGGCGTATTATAAGCTACCGTTTGGTAAAAAGGCTGCTGCAAATTAGAAGTTAAAACGACACTTCGGTTATTGTTGCTGTAATTTTGTGGAGCCAAATTCATAACAATGGGAGAAGCAGCACTCGTAACAAAATTATTAGCCGAACTGCTAACATAGTTTCGGCCGCCTTGATTATTTAAAGCAACTTGAGGCTGAATAGCATTAGCTGATGCACCAGTCATATAAAGATTACTAGGCAAGTTTAATCCATTATTTCCACCGACTGAGCATGTTGAGGTATATTAATTCCCAGATCTTTACTAAGCTGCTCCTTAAATTCTTCAAATTTATCAACTACAGCTTTAGTGATTGTGCATGCCGGGTTGGTCAAATTGGAACCATATTTACTAGCTACGGACACGTCAATTAAATGAGCAATTTCTTCGTTAACTTTTTTACCTCAGCGCCGAGCGGATGGAAAGGGCTCGGTGCGGCTGCCTTCTTGACGACACCGTTCCTCGTCTTCTAGTATCCAGCCAACTTCAGTCTTATCCTTTCAGCTTGCTCTTCCTCAAGCTCCCGCTCAAACTCACACCGATCTTCCTCTGACAGATCGTCGAGTGTGACAGCGATGACGTTCTCCGAGTCGATGTCGCTCCCGTTCCTGGACTCGGTACTCATCGTGCGCCTCTTCTTCTTCTTGGCCCCAGCGGAGTCGCCAATTGTGTTGCCACGCAAATTTGTCACGCGACACCACGATAATCGTCGTGCTTACGTGACAACGAACGGATGCTTTCCAAGTAAAGCAACAAAGGATTCCTCGATTTTGTAGAGGAGTACAGCCGCTTTTCAGCGCAAAACGGCAAGGATTTGCTAAACCCTAGGGCTGCTAGGGTTCGGCAGGAGTAAACGACGGAAATAAAAAAGTACGTGAAAGATAGATGGGTTTTTGGTTGAATAACGATTGTTGTTTGTCAATCGGCCATGACCTTTGGTATTTAAGGCCGCCTGGACTTGGCGTATACGACTCAAACTCTAAAACTGAAACCGAATAGGACATGTCCTCTCATGATTCGGTTGTCTAATCTATATTAGGAGCTCCAGACGCATCCATGTCCCGTACAAATAAACTTGGGCCTACAACGGCAAGAATAAATTATTCGGTCGGACGCTAATCATAGCAACTAATGGAAACCTTACATGCTTCGTGCATGACCAAGCAAATGAGATTCTCTTCCTTGCATACTTGATTACGTGAATGCACATCATTGCTATTTTCTTCAGCTTGACATACGTCTGAGGCCGTTTAGGACTTGTCCCAGGTAGCAGAATTTCTCCACCAAATAATTTTGATCCCAGCTAGGATTTGTCCTATGTCTATCCAGAATACCTGTAATATAAGAAACTTAGCAAACCATTAGCTGGATTTATGATTAAATTAATTTGGCCATCTCACAAATGAACTAGCCAAATTCCATCATCAACAGGACTATGGAACCCCCATACAAAGCAAGGCCCCGGCAAGGCAAGGCCCTGCTAGTGCACGAGCCAGGTGTCGATCCACCTGGACGCGTGTCGCGGTGCCGATGTTGGAGGGGGCTAAGCGGCGCCGATGGAACATGCTCTCATCCCGTCCCACTAACGGAGAGAGATTCCTGACGGTGCATTAAATGCGCCTGTCCTACTCCATCAGTGTTAGATATGATAGCACTATAGCTCTGTACACCCCGTGTACACACTGTATGCAACTATTGGGATCCCCTTCTGAGTATAAAAGTAGGCTCAGGGCGATACGGTAGAGGAATTTTGGACCTTTCGGCTTTTGGAACTTTCTAGCTCACGTGCGTGGCGGATGCTCATAGCGCTCCTGTAGCTAGAACCCTAAGAACATTCTCAATACAACCAAGCAGGAGTAGGGTTTTATGCATCCATGCGGCCCAAACCTGCGTAAAGATACCCGCGTGCTATTCTTCATACTGGCTCTTTGCACGAGCCTTTCCCGCGACGAACCGAAAGGGGTCTCTATTATCCCATAGGTTTTTGTTCCCACGACAAAAACCAAAATGTGAAAAACAAGAAACTAGGAGATTTGATTGCAAGATCTGAAGATATATCTTCAAGCACTCTCCTCCCCGGCAACGGCGCCAGAAAAGAGCTTGATGTCCACTACACAACATTCTTCTTGTAGACTCGTGTTGGGCCTCCAAGCACAGAGTTGTTTAGGAGAGCGGCAATTTTCTCTCAAGTGGATGACCTAAGGTTTATCAATCCGTGGGAGGTGTAGGATGAAGATGGTCTCTCTCAAACAACCCTGCAACAAAATAACAAAGAGTCTCTTGTATCCCCAACACACCCAATACAATGGTAAATTGTATAGGTGCACTAGTTCGGTGAAGAGATGGTGATACAAGTGCAATATTTCCACGCCCAAGATGCATGCCTATCCATATTTAGGCATGGGGGCCTCGACAGGGATACAGGCGCATCTTGTCGTTCGCAAGTGCAGCATCATTACATACATTTATGAAGAGAGGAGTATATGAGTTGGCTTACACCTGCCACATGCTAAATTACAATCCCACAAAATTTATTCAAACATCAATCCAAAGATAGGGTCCGGCTACGGACGAAAACAAACGATAAAATGATGCAATGACACTGGCTTGCTAGCCCCGAAGATCACGACCACCGCCACTCTACTCGTCTGAATAAGTGATGTACATCCTGCCACGCTCCTCGTCATACTCCCACTAGAGTTGCGTCACATCATCTGGCATGATCACATCTGTACATGCACCTGGATTGTTGTAGTAATCTATGAGCCACGGGGACTCAGCAATCCCGCGCTCGGGTACCGAGACTATTCAAGCTTATAGGTTGGATAGGGGTAAGTGTTTGAACGCTAAGCATTTTTGGTGGCTAATATTACGAGAACATGGAAGTAAATATGTGGGCTATGATAAACGACCGAGAACTAGCATGACCTCTAAGAGATCCTGAACACCTAGTTACGTCAAACATAACCCCGCCATGTTCTCTCTCAGACCATGTTCACGAGAAGAGACGATCATGGTTACTCACACATTTAGTGCCTTTTATTAGAGTTTACTTCAAGTAAACTATAACCATGTGTTAAACAAATGTCCAAGTTGCCACATAACCGCGGGCATGGCTTTCCGAAAAGTTTTAACCCTGTAGGGGTGCTCCAACTAGTCCATCATAAATTAACCACACTCCGCGGGAATAACCTCGACCACGAATCTCGTGATCATCCTAGGCAACTCCAAAGGAATTCCGACTCCTTGAGATAGCCCGAAGAAAATCAGAGTCCCTCATGCAGGCCACCCGAGAAGGGTAAAACAAGTCCAGCAAGACCACCCGACATGTTGATGAACCCGGTAAGAGCCACGTATCTTGTTCTCAAGACACGACGGATGAGCGATAGTTACCATGCCAATCACCGAGTTGCGCCGAGCGGCGTTAATAAGCTGCTCTGGGTTGGACCAACACTCATGAGGAGCACTGGCCCAGGTTGTTGATTAATCCACAGGGTTGCAAAGCCCTATAAGTTTTCTTAGGTTGTTTAAGAAAATAGTACCAATGTTGGGTTTTGTCAAACAAGTTTTAATCTCAACCGAATAATCAAGGGGGTCCCCGTAACAACCCCGAGCATGTTAGGAGCGCAAAATACGGAAACAAAACACCGGTAAGAGAAACTATGCCGGTAATAGTGGAAAAAAACACCAAGCAAAAGGCCAAGCTTTCCACCATACAAAGATATATATGTGCGTTAAATTAAATAGAATTTAATATTGTGATATGCCAGATATCCATGTTATCACATGGAAATAACCCGCACCTGCAACTAAGAAGGCTATAAGAGGGGCTGAGCAGCGGTAACATAGCCAAACAAGGTTTGCTAGGATGTGAGGGGTTAGAGGCTATCATGGCAATATAGGAGGCTTGACATTCAAGTGGTAGGTAACACATATGTAACGATAAGAGAAAGACATCTAGGAAAGCAAAAATAGTGTCAGGATCCAGGTATGATCATCTTGCATGTTGGTACTTCAGAGGGATAAAGAGCGAGGTCCTCATAGTGGTACTGTCCTGGATCCTCGTACTCAGGTTCAACACTCGCGTCTACCCAAGAGAAACAGAAACAATAAACAACCAACCAAGGTACAATGCACAAACAAGATGATGCATGATTCATTTGGAGTACTTACCATGGCAATCCTAAACTAGTCATGTTTCTCATGCAATAGTTTAGTTATTTATAATTCTGGACAGAACCACATGTTAAGTTGTTTAAACATGCATGATCATGTCAAATATGGATGCTTCATGCAAAATCGATACAAATGCATATGTAGAACGTAGGAAACGGAGTTACGGTTCTCACGCTACGCTCACTTCAAGTTACGAAGGCAAAACACAAGATAATGAAGGCCATGGGCTATTCCTTGGTATTCCAAGGTATCCACTGGTTAGATAATGAAAAACCAACCAGAATAGAGTCAAAGATGAAACAATTCCATGGAGCATAGCTCTCACAAGTCACAAAACACAAAAACAAACAATCTGTCACAAAACTGCAACATGGCAACTTTGACAGCAAATATCTAGAGCTACAGGATGTCTCCAACCAAAAACATGGCATTTACAGAAACTACATACCATGCTTACCGAATCATCCAACTACACAAACTAGAAAGGAAGCACATATCAATAAGCATGAAGCTAACAAGTTGGGATGATGAAACAGATTCCAGGGACTTAAAATTAACAGGATGGTGACAGAGGCAATCTCATGGCATTAAAACTAACAAGATGGTAAAGGGCAACATCTGCTTCAAAACACTAGCACTGAGCTTGAGCTAATTCACAACATATCACTTGGTAGCATCCACTCTTCAGGGCATAAAAATATTAACAGATTCTCAGACTTTGAAATATTTAGCACGTTTGAAAACAACAACATTTTAATAGCCACTTTAGAGCATGGTTCCCACTCATATACAAGTTTAACACGACAAAATTAAATACCATGGCATTCTACCCATCAAAGGCTACCATTTTCATGTTGAGACAAATATCATAGCATGCAAGAATTAATTATAACCAAATGACAAAATGGCACTTTGAGACAAAAAGAAATATTGTCAAACTTGCTCAAATGACCAAACAAGTTGCACCAATGAATTGCTTGGGTTATTCTACCCCAAAATCATGTAACACACTCATATGTTTGCATGGAGGAACATGGCAAAACACTAGCTAGCAAAACACCAACAATCCCTATAAATGAAAATTTACCTAATATGCTTATGTTCAAATATGCACATAACCAGATTTGGAATTATACCAGAAAAAGAAATATCTATTTTATATCACCATAAAATATTAAAACAATAAAATAAAAAATAGTAAGCAGGGGGGCCCACCTGTCATAGTCACCAGGGCCTCCTAGTGGATGACAAGTGGGGCCAGGGCCCACTTGTCATACACTCACAACCACACACACACACACACCTGCCACACACACACTCACACTCCAAGCTGGACCAAATCCCTCCGGGCCACATGAGATCCTGCACACACGAAGCACACACTGGCACACACGCACTAGCTGCACAACCACACGGGATCAGGATGTTGTCACACCAGATCCGAACACCACACACGCACATGTAGCCAATCAGAAAAAGGAAACAAAAGGCTGGCCTTGGACTCGATCCCTCGACTGCGAGGTCGTCGTCTCGAGTCGAACGCCACTATGCTATGAGCTGCTACTGACCAAGGAGGGTCTGCGCTAAATAACTACGAACTCGCCCCGGATATGTGTGACGAAACTGAATCGGCGCACACACACTAAGACAAAGAATGGCGCCGGTGATCTCCGGCGACGTAGGGGCTCTCCTACGGCGCGTACTGGCAGAGGAGAAGCGAGAACCTATGGGGAGACATTCCTTGGCTCGTCTAGCGATGAGGGGGATAGAGGTGAGGCCCTCAAGGCCCTGGCTTGGACGGACCGACGGCGATGCGCAGAGCGACGGCGATCGGACCTGGACACGCTACAAAGCAAGGTCGCGGCGGCTCACCGAGGGGAGGTCGACGATGGCTCTGATCATGGCAAAGAGGAGGAAGAAGGGCAATGATGCTGGCCCGAAGCAGAGGAAGAACCGGTGTTGGAGCACCTTGTCCATAGCTCCGACGAGAACGAGGCCATCGAGGATGGGAAGCCTGGCCCCTCGTAGCGACGGGAATGGATTGCGGGGCCAATCCCCGGCCTCCTCGACATGCCGGGCGCGGAGGAGGACCACCTAAGACGCGAAGATGACGGCGAGGAAGACCGGCGACGACTCCCTGAACTCACTCACTCTCTCTGAACCCGAGGGAAAAGAAGAAGAAGAAGGGAGAAGAAGGAGGAGGAAGAGAGGCACGACGAGGAGGGAGAAGGGGGTAACCCTAGGAGTCCGTGCCCTTATAAAGGGGGGGGGGGCAAAACGGCACCGGCCTCGGTGCCCGTGAGGCTCTCACGGCGACGGGACGCGCTCCCTCTCTGCTCTCTCTCTGAACCTAACTGACGGAGGAGGACGAGGGAGCTAGTCGTCTGCTACCTGGACTGGGCCGCATGGGGATGGGAAAGGCCCACTTCACCCTTCTCTCTCTCTCCTAGAATAAAACAACATGATTCCTCTTTATAAATGAAATAAAACAAGATAAAAGCCCCAGAGTAAAAGAAAAGAATTTTTTTCAAAACAAAAATACTTTGACACAAAAGTAAATATGCCCTATTTAAATAAAATACCAAGATGATTTTCACAGCAAGTAAATTAAATACTTTTTAACATAACAACACATGTTTTATTGCAAACCCCAAGAGTCTAAATCTCAAACACCAAAGAGAGCAACACACATAATCTCAAAAGAATATTATCTACACCATGAACATTTTTACCAGAATTACCTAGCAAGTTAATTATGGTGTAGAAAACAAAAGGAATAAAGAGGTTTAGGTTTAGTTTTGAAACTAAGGGTGAGGGAGGGAGTTGTTGCCCACACATGCACACATCCACAAATCACACCAGATCTACTAACACCTCACAACAAAGTTCACATGGAAGCACACCACAAAATATGTAATGCATGACAAGAAGATGAGATGCATGATGCATGATGCATAAGATGGAATGGCAATGAGTAACATCATATCATTTAACACATGGCAACAAGGTTCACATAGGTTACACCGCCATAAATGTCAAGGGCAGCACTTGGGCTGTCACAACTCTCCCACACTACAAGAGGACCTCGTCCCGAGATCTAGAAACGATAGAACTCTGGATATTTGGAATAGAGAAGATCCTCCCATTCCCGAGTAGCTTCTTTATCGGAATGATGAGACCACTTCACCTTGAGAAACTTGATTGATTTGTTGAGAGTTTTACGCTCAGTTTCATCGAGA
This sequence comes from Hordeum marinum, assembly GCA_022496015.1. NCBI lineage: Eukaryota > Viridiplantae > Streptophyta > Magnoliopsida > Poales > Poaceae > Hordeum > Hordeum marinum. Next base: position 241,619,166 of record CM039672.1, on the reverse strand, counting down.
ATAGCCACTGGATGCTCACGATAAGAGAGGTCTTCTTGGAGATCAATGTCTTGGAGGTCAATGGTACGCTCGGGAGTCTTGAAGCACCTCCAGAGCTGAGAGACATGGAAGACATCATGAAAATTTGTGAAGTTTCTAGGAAGCTCTAGTTGATATGCAAGTTCACCTCTCTTCCAACAACTCTGAAAGAACCAACAAAGCAAGGATCTAGCTTCCCTTTCATTCCAAACCGCTGAGTGTCATTCATGGGAGAGACTCTGAGATAGACTAGATCATCAACTTGAAAGGAGACATTTCGATGTTTGTTATCGTAATAGCTCTTCTATCTGGATTGAGCTGCTTTGAGGTTCTCATGAATGACATGACACATCTCTTCTATTTCGGTGATCATGTCATTGCCCAAAATTTGGCGCTCACCGGTTTCAGACCAGTTAAGCAGGGTACGACACATCTTACCATATAGAATCTCAAAAGGGGCCTTGCCTGAGCTAGCCTGAAAGCTATTGTTGTATGAGAATTTAGCGTCTGGAATTCAGTCTTCCCATTTCATGCCGAACAAAATCACACATGCTCTGAGCATGTCTTCTAGGATTTGATTAACTCTCTCAACTTGACCACTTGTATGCGGATGTAACGCAGTGCTGAAACGGATCTTGGTACCCATAGCAATCTGGAAGGACTCCTAAAACTTGGAAGTAAAGAGGCTTCCATGATCAGATGAGATGACCTGAGGAATACCGTGCAAAGGAACTATCCTTGACGTATACTCCCTCCATCCCAAAATAAGAGTCTCAAGCTTAGTACAACTTTGTACTAGAGCTAGAACAAAGTTGAGACACTTATTTTGGGACAAAGGGAGTACAACTCTACCAGTTGAGCTGCCGAGATAGATTCTTTGACTGGAAGGAAATGAGCAACTTTGGTCAGCTTGTCGATAACCACAAAGATGGCATCGTTGCCTCTCTTGGACTTGGGAAACCCAGTGACGAAATACATCTCCACATGATCTAATTTCCACTCTAGAATAGGCAAAGGCTAAAGGAGACCTGTTGGACGTTGATGTTCTGCCTTCACTCTACGACAAACATCACACTCGTTCATGAACGGAGCAATTTCATGTTTCATGCGAGTCCGCGTGAAGGTTTGCTTGAGATCCTGATACATCTTGGAACTGCCTGGATGAATGGATAGAAGAGAATTGTGTGCTTCGTCCATGATAACCTTCCTGAGATCACCTTTTGGAACCACCAGACGGTCCTCGAAGAACAAGGTATCTTTGTCATCAACGCGAAAGCACTTATACTTCGGAATGCCCTTGGCCACACCTTTCTTCACTTTCTTCAGCATCGCATCAAGAAGTTGAGCTTGGTGAACCTGATCTTCCAGAGTTAGAGATACTTGAAGATTGGCAAGAAATCCTTGCAGAATCATTTGAAGTTTGAGCTTGCGGAAGGCTTCACAAAATTCGGGTTGAAGAGGCTTCAGGATGAGAGTGTTGCAGTACGCCTTTTGGCTGAGCGCGTTTGCAATGACATTTGCTTTTCCAGGAGTATACTTAATGCTTGGATCCTCAAGCATTTCCACCCAACGAGACTGCCAAAGATTGAGATTGGGTTGAGTGAAAATGTATTTGAAGCTCTTGTGATCGGTGTACACCTCAACTAGTCTACCCAACAACAAATGCCTTCGTCATTAGAGCACGCACAACTGCCGCCAACTCGAGATCATGAATGGGGTAGTTCTTCTCCGCAGGCTTCAACCGACGCGAGGTATAAGCAACTATCTTCTTATCTTGCATGAGAACACCACCAAGGCCTTGGAGAGAAGCATCACAGAAAACATGGACAGGCTTTGATTGCTCGGGAGGAACAAGAACTGGAGCTGAAGACAGTCTCTGCTTGAGCGTATTGAACGCCACATCACACATACTTGACATTCTTATGGAGAAGATTAGACAGAGGCTTAGCAATTTTAGAGAAGTTATCCATGAATCTTCTACAATAGCTAGCAAGCCCGAGGAAGCTATGAAGTTGCTTCACATTCTGAGTAGGCTCCCACTTCAAGATTGCCTCAACTTTCTCAGGGTGCACTTTAATGCCCTCGGTAGAGATCACATGCCCAAGGTACACCACTTCATTGAGCCAAAACTCACACTTGGAAAACTTGGCATAGAATCGATGTTCTCTTAGCTTGTCAAGCACAAGCTGGAGATGCTCTGCATGCTCTTCTTCTGTCTTCGAGAACACAAGGATATCATCCAGATAGACCAAGATGAACTCATTCTTGAAAGGAGAGAATATGAAATTCATCATTCTTGAGAAGGTTGGAGGAGCATTGGCAATACCAAACTACGACGGTGTACTCATAAGAGTCAAAACTCATCCTGAAAGCTGTCTTTGGAATATCTTCTTCACGAATGCAAATCTGATGATAGCCCATGCGAAGATCAAGCTTCGAGAAAACATTAGCACCTTTAGTTGTTCAAACAACTCATTGATGTTGGGAAGTGTGTACTTGTTTCTGATTGTCTTCTTGTTCAATGGACGGCAATCGACAATAGTCGATCCGTGCCATCCTTCTTCTTGACAAACAAAACAGCACAACCCCATGGAGAAGAACTTGGTCTAATCAGACCCACATGTTCTTGTTCATCTAGCTTCTTCTTCAACTCTTTCAGCTCTTCGGGGCCAAGTTTATAAGGGCGCTTGCAAACCGGTTCAGTTCCGTGCTCGAGGTCAATCACGAACTCGACTGGCTGGCATGGAGGCAATCCTGGAAATTCTTCTTGAAAGACATCTTCATACTCACTAACCACCGGAATCAGAGAAATAGTCGAGATTTCACCCTTCTCATTGAGAGCAAAGAGACGGATTGTGTCATCGGGAGTTGCAAAAATAATCATATCTCCTGAAGGATGAGTCAGCTTGACTTCTATTGCTTGACAATCAACATAAGCCTTGTTCATAGCCAGGAAGTCCATGCATAGAATGAGATCAATGTTGGAATTTCTGAGAACAATAGGAGAAGCCACAAAAGAATAATTTCCCATCTTGATATGAACATCCGGAACAACCATATGTGAAATCATGCGCATGCTCGGAGAGACCACACGAAAAGGACTTGCTAAATGCTCCACTGATAACTCAGGCATAGCGACAAAAGGCCTAGATATGAATGAATGCGATGCACCAGTATCAAACAAAACTTTAGCAGGAATAAAATTAACTGAGATATTACCCATACTCACATCATGAGACTGCTCTGCTTCAGCTGCATTCACCATGTTCACCCTTGCTAACTTGGGATTATGCTTCACCATTGCATTGCCTAGAGGTCTGACTCGAGGAGGAGGCGGAAGACGCCGCTAGTTGCACTTGTTTGGGTAGTGACCCTTCTGACCACACTTGTGACAAGTAACCTCAGATAGCGGACAAAAGTTTCCTGGTTGAGGAACAAAAGCTGACTTGGGATCCTGGGGCCTTTGCTGATATCATGGGTTGGGTGGGTGGGAAGAACCACAACCACCGAACTGTCTCAGCTGCTAAGGAGGACGAAATGGAGGAGGATTAGGAAGCCAATATGTCTGTTGCTTAGGGACCATCTAAGATCTGGAAGAAGAAGAATAGGAATCCCTAGAACGCTTCCTTGAGTTCGCCAACTTGAGCTGCGTTGCCTCGAGCTTCAAAGACATATTGTAGAACTGATCAAACTCACGAGGCTCTTGAAGGACGAGACCCAGCAGAAGCTCATCCTTGAGACCACCTCTGAACTGATAAATCGTGGACTTGTCATCTTGAACGTCTTGCTTAGCATAGCAGGCCAGATTCTGGAACTCGATGTTGTACTGATAGACAAACTTGCTTCCCTGCTTTAGGTGCCTGAACTTCTCACGCATCTCCTTGACAAAGCTTGTCGAAATGTAATGGGTCCTGAAGTCACGATAGAAATTATCCCACGTAAGAACACGATCACCCATGGAATCCTTGTACTGCTGCCACCAATCTGCTGCGTGACCCTTGAGCTGGAATGACGCGAATCTGACAAAGTCGTCTGGTCTGACATTGCTGCACTCAAAATGCTTGCTCATGTCATGGAGCCAATCATCTGCATCAAAAGGCTGCTCACAACAGGTGAAAGACTTTGCGCTGGTTGGCAAAGAACTGGTTGAGCATCGCAAACTGAGGTTGATTCTGAAAATTCCCTTGAAAGCCTTGCTAACCCTGATCTCTTTCTTACAACAGCCTGAGCAACATCTGAGTATTCGCATTGGTTGCGGCCATCATAGCTTGCCAATCTTCTAGAGGAGGCGGTGACGGGGGTGGTGGAACATCAGCCTGCCCTTCACCATGACCCGGATTCCCACGAGTTGGCGGAGCCATCCTAAATATGGACAAAAATATCAACACCTCATTGACAATATGAATTCAAAAGATGAATCAAATTCTTCAAAGAAATTGAACGAATAACACAAACAACCTTCCTACTGAAAAATTGGTAAGAATGCCTTCTCCGGTTTTGCGATAACATCAGCAGATATTAGAAGCCACTTATAATAACACAAAAGTATTGAGCTAATGTTGCTTGGAACAAATGTATATGCCCTCATACATCTGAAGAAGATGATCCTAGATAACTACATGAGTTCCCACCTAAGAACTTCCAAAAACTTTCTAGTTATGCAATCCGGTGTGGGGGACACAAGGAGGAAATATGTCACACAACTAGCAAACCTACACCCGAACTGTATTCATCCTTCAACACATAACCAGAGGCTTTCGCAAATCCATCTAACTCGAATCGTCGAAAGCACAACGATACTAACCATGGTGGTACCCCAGACACCTCCCTAGTACTGGGTGACTCCGACCTTATCTCACCATGACAAGTATTTAAGTAATTCCGAACACCGTCCGTCCTGAGATACTAAGGAAACTGAATGATAACGATGTGCCAAGAATTCCCTAGAGCTTGACTCAACGGAAAAAATCAAGTTAGATAGGAGGCACCAAGACAGAACTCTGTCACATCGGTATCATATAGTTTCCAAAATAATCGTGAGATCCTAAAAAATTTGAGCGAGAAGAGGAGTAGAATCAAAATACCTAAGTCGAATACCTCACCAGAGCATAGAGGAGGAGTAAAAAGAATCCTACTTTCCGATATAACTAGACTGAAAATAGTTTTTACTATACTCGACTCGACCAAGTTCGATCAAGCAAAGGGCTCATATGGTCGTATGGCTCTGAATACCAACTTGTCGTGCCCAAGATGCGCGCCTATCCATATTTAGGCATGGGGGCCTCGACAGGGATAGAGGCGCATCTCGTCGTTATCAAGTACAACATCATTACATACATTTATGAAGAGAGGAGTATATGAGTTGGCTTACACTAACCACATGCTAAATTACAATCTCACACAATTTATTCAAACATCAATCCAAAGACAGGGTCCGGCTATGGACGAAAACAAATGATAAATAATGCAATGACACTGGCTTGCTAGCCCCGAAGATTACGACCACGACCACTATACTCCTCTGGATAAGTAATGTACATCCTGACAGGCTCCTCGTCATACACCCACTGGAGCTGCGTCACATCATCCGACACGATGTTATCTGTAGATGCACCTGGATTGTTGTAGTAATCTGCGAGCCATGGGGACTCAGCAATCTCGCGCCCGGGTACCGAGACTATTCAACCTTATAGGTTGGATGGGGGTAAGTGTTTAGTTTGTGGCAGCACTAAGCATTCATGGTGGCTAATCTTAAGAGAACATGGAAGTAAATATGTGGTCTATGATAAACGATTGAGAACTAGCATGACCTCTAAGAGATCCTGAACACCTAGTTACGTCAAACATAACACCATCGTGTTCTCTCTCAGATCATGTTCACGAGCAGAGACGATCATGGTTACTCACACATTTAGTTCATTTTATTAGAGTTTACTTCAAGTTAATTATATCCGGGTGTTAAATAAATGTCCAAGTTGCCACATAACTGCGGGCATGGCTTTCCGAAAAGTTTTAACCCTGCAGCCACGGATCTCGGGAATAAATTAACCACACTCCTCGGGAATAACCTCAACCATGGATCTCGTGATCATCCTAGGCAACTCCAAAGTAATTCTGACACCTCGAGATAGCCCGAAGAAAATCAGAGTCCCTCACGCAAACCACTCGAGAAAGGTACAACAAGTCTAGCAAGACCACCCGACGTGTTGTCGAACCCGATAAGAGCTGCGTATCTCGTCCTCGGGACACGACGTATGAGCGATGGTTACCATGCTAATCACCGAGTTTCCCCGTGCGGCATTAATAAGCTGCTCTGGGTTGGACCAACACTCGTGAGGAGCACTGGCCCAGGTTTTTGATTAATCCATGGGGTTGCAAAGCCCTATGCAGTTTTATTAAGTTGTTTAAGCAAATAGTACCAATGTTGGGTCTTGTGAGACAAGTTTTAATCTCAACGAATAATCAAGGGGTTCCCCACAACAACCCCGAGCATGTTAGGAGCGCAAAATATCGAAACATAACACCGGTAACAAGAAACTATGGCGGTAAAAGTGGAACAAAACACCAAGCAAAAGGCCAAGCCTTCCACCATACCAAGATATATATATGTGCATTAAATTAAATAGCAGATAATATTGTGATATGGCAGATATCCATGTTATTACATGGAAACAACCTGCTCCTGCAACTAAGAACGCTATAAGAGGGGCTGAGCAGCGGTAACTTAGCCAAAAAGGGTTTGCTAGGATGTGGGGGGTTAGAGGCTATCATGGCAATGTAGGAGGCTTGACATTCAAGAGGTAGGTAACACATATGTAATGATAAGAGCGGTACATCTAGCAAAGCAAAAATAGTGTCGGGATCCAGGTACGATCATCTTGCATGTTGGTTCTTTAGAGGGACAAAGAGCGGGGTCCTCATAGTGGTACTCTCCTGGATCCTCGTACTCAGGTTCAACAATCGCGTCTACCTAAGAGAAACATCAACAATAAACAACCAACCAAGGTGCAATGCACAAACAAGATGATGCATAATTCATTTGTAGTATTTAACATGGCAATCCTAAACTAGTCATGTTTCTCATGCAATAGTTTAGTTATTTACAATTGTGGAGAGAAACTCATTTTAATTTGTTTAAAAATGCATGATCATGTCCAATATGTATGCTTCATGCAAAATCGATACAAATGCATATGCAAAAACGGAGTTACGGTTCTCACGCTACGCTCACGGCAAGTAGCGAAGGCAAAACACAAGACAATGAGGGCCATGGGCTATTCCTTGGCATTCCAACCACAAACAGGGCATTTACAGAAACTACATAGCATGCTTATCAAATCATCCAACTACACAAACTGGAAAGTAAGTGGATATCAATAAGCATGAAGCTCACAAGTTGGCATGATGAAACATATTCCAGGGACTTAGTGAAAATCCCAGTTTCTGGAATCTGAGTTAAGCTGATAGCAAGTTGACAGCAGAAACTAATGGTGATATAGAACACCTCATGGCATGAAAACTAACATAATGGTAGAGGGCAACATCTACTTCAAAACACTAGCACTGGGCTTGAGCTAATTCACAACATATCACTTGGTAGCATCCACTCTTCAAAAATGTTAACAGATTCTCAGACTTAGAAATATTTAGCATGTTTGAAAACAGCAACATTTTAATAGCCACTTTAGAGTATGGTTCCCACTCATATACAAGTTTAACATGACAAAATTAAATACCATCGCTTTCTACTCATCAAAGGCTACCATCTTCATGTTGACACAAATATCATAGCATGCAAGAATTAATTATAACCAAAATGACAAAATGGCACTTTGAGATAAAATGACATATTGTCAAACTTGCTGAAATGACCAAACAAGTTGCACCAATGAGTTCCTTGGGTGATTCTACCCCAAAATCATCTATCACCCTCGTATGTTTGCAAGGAGCAACATGGCAAAACACTAGCTAGCAAAACACCAACAATTCCTATAAGTGAAAACTTACCTAATATGCTCATGTTCAAATATGCACATAACCAGATTTGGAATTATACCAGAAATAGAAATATCTATTTATATCACAATAAAACATTAATACATAAAAGTAAAAAACAATAAGCAGGGGGGCCCACCTGGCATAGTCACCAGAGCACCCTAGTGGATGACAAGTGGGGCCAGGGCCCACTTATCATACACTCACAACCACACATACACACACACACACCTACCACACACAGAGACACTCGAAGCGATGAGGGGGACAGAGGCAAGGCCCTCAAGGCCCTGCCTTGGACGATCAGGCGGCGACGCGTAGAGCTACGACGACCGAACCTGGCCACGCTACGAAGCGGGGACGTGGTAGCTCACCGAGGGGGGGCGATGATGGCTCTGATCACATCGAAGAGGAGGAAGAAGGGCGATGATGTTGGCCCAAAGCAGAGGAAGAACTGGCGTGGGATGACCCTATTCGCAGCTCTGGCGAGGACGAGGCTGTCGAGGATGGGAAGCCCGGCCTCTCCTAGCGACGGGAATGGATTGCGGGGACGATCACCGGACTCCTCAACATGCCGGGCACGGAGGAGGACCACTGGATACGCGAAGACAACGACGAGGAAGACCGGCAATGACTCCCTGAACACACTCACTCTCTTTGAACCCGAGGGAAAAGAAGAAGAAGAAGGGAGAAGAAGGAGGAGGAAGAGTGGCGGCTGTGAGGAGGGAGAAGGGGGGAACCCTAGGAGTCCGTGCCCTTATAAAGGGGGGGGGGGAACGGCGCCGACCTCGGAGTCCGTGAGCCTCTCACGGCGACACGATGCACTCTCTCTGCTCTCTCTCTAAACCTAACTGATGGAGGAGGACGAGGCAGGTAGCTGTCTGCTACCTGGACTGGGCCGCGCGGGGAAGGGAATGGCCCACTTTGTCCTACTCTCTCTCTCTCTCACAGAATAAAACAACAGGCTTCCTATTTATAAATGAAAGAAAACAAGATAAAATCCCCAGAGTAAAAGAAAAGGATTTTTTCAAAACAAAAATACTTTGACACAAAAGGAAATATGCCCTATTTAAATAAAATACCAAGATGATTTTCAGAGCAAGTAAATTTAATACTTTTTAACATAACAACCCATGTTTTATTGCAAACCCCAAGAGCCCAAAGCTCAAACACCAAAGAGAGCAACACACATAATCTCAAAATACTATTATCTACACCATGAACATTTTTTCCAGAATTATCTAGCAAGTTAATTCTGTTGTAGAAAACAAAAGGAATAAACAGGTTTAGGTTTAGTTTTGAAACTAAGGGTGAGGGAGGGAGTTGTTACCCACACATGCACACATCCACAAATCACACCAGATCTACTAACACCTCACAACAAAGTTCACATGGAAGCACACCACAAAATATGTAATGCATGACAAGAAGATGAGATGCATGATGCATGATGCATAAGATGGAATGGCAATGAGTAACATCATATCATTTAACACATGGCAACAAGGTTCACATAGGTTACACCGCCATAAATGGCAAGGGCAGCACTTGGGCTGTCACAACTCTCCCACACTACAAGAGGACCTCGTCCCGAGATATATAAACGATAGAACTCTGGATATTTGGAATAGAGAAGATCCTCCCGTTCCCGAGTAGCTTCTTTATCGGAATGATGAGACCACTTCACCTTGAGAAACTTGATTGATTTGTTGTGAGTTTTACGCTAAGTTTCATCGAGAATAGCCACTGGATGCTCACGATAAGAGAGGTCTTCTTGGAGATCAATGTCTTGGAGGTCAATGGTACGCTCGGGAATCTTGAAGCACCTCCAGAGCTGAGAGACATGGAAGACATCATGAAAATTTGCGAAGTTTCAAGGAAGCTCTAGTTGATATGAAAGTTCACCTCTCTTCCCAACAACTCTGAAAGAACCAACAAAGCAAGGAGCTAGCTTCCCTTTCATTCCAAACCGCTGAGTGTCATTCATGGGAGAGACTTTGAGATAGACTAGATCATCAACTTGAAAGGAGACATCCCGATGTTTGTTATCGTAATAACTCTTCTATTTGGATTGAGCTGCTTTGAGGTTCTCATGAATGACACGGCAGATCTCTTCTGTTTCGGTGATCATGTCATTGCCCAAAATTTGGCGCTCACTGGTTTCAGACCAGTTAAGCGGGGTGCGACACTTCCTGCCGTAGAGAATCTCAAAAGGGGCCTTGCCTGAGCTAGCCTGAAAGCTATTGTTGTATGAGAATTTAGCGTACGGAAGGCAGTCTTCCCATTTCATGCCAAACGAAATCACACATGCTCTGAGCATGTCTTCAAGGATTTGATTGACTCTCCCAACTTGACCACTTGTATGCGGATGGAACGCAGTGCTTAAACGAATCTTGGTACCCATAGCAGTCTGGAAGGACTCCTAAAACTCGGAAGTAAAGAGGCTTCCACGGTCAGATGATATGAGCTGAGGAATACCGTGCAAAGGAACTATCATTGACGTATACAACTCTGCTTGTTGAGCTGCCGAGATAGATTCTTTGACTTGAAGGAAATGAGCAACTTTGGTGAGCTTGTCAATAACCACAAAGATGGCATTGTTGCCTCTATTGGACTTGGGAAACCCGGTGACGAAATCCATCTCCACATGATCGAATTTCCACTCCGGAATAGGCAAAGGATGAAGGAGACCTATTGGACGTTGATGTTCTACCTTCACTCTGCGACAAACATCACACTCGTTCACGAACCGAGCAAGTCCACGTTTCATGCGAGTCCACCAGAAGGTTTGCTTGAGATCCCGATACATCTTGGAACTGCCTGGATGAATGGATACAAGAGAATTGTGTGCTTCGTCCATGATAACCTTCTTGAGATCACTGTTGGGAACCACCAGGCGGTCCTCAAACAAAAAGGTATCTTTGTCATCAATGCGAAAGCACTTATACTTCGGAATGCCCTTGGCCACACCTTTCTTCACTTTCTTCACCATCGCATCAAGAAGTTGAGCTTGGTGAACCTGATCTTCCAGAGTCGGAGATACTTGAAGATTGGCAAGAAATCCTTGCGGAATCATTTGAAGGTTGAGCTTGCGGAAGGCTTCACAAAGCTCGGGTTGAAGAGGCTTCAGGATGAGAGTGTTGTCGTACACCTTTCGGCTGAGCGCGTTTGCAATGACATTTGCTATTCTAGGAGAATACTTAATGCTTGGATCCTCAAGCATTTCCACCCAACGAGACTGCCAAAGATTGAGATTGGGTTGAGTGAAAATGTACTTCAAGCTCTTGTGATCGGTGTACACCTCAACAGGTCTACCCAACAACAAATGCCTCCATCATCAGAGCATGCACAACTGCCACCAACTCGAGATCATGTATGGGGTATTTCTTCTCGGCAGTCTTCAACTGACACGAGGTATAAGAAACTATCTTCTTATCTTGCATGAGAACACCACCAAGGCCTTGGAGAGAAGCATCACAGAAAACTTGGAAAGGCTTTTATTGCTCTGGAGGAACAAGAACTCGAGCTGAAGTCAGTTTCTGCTTGAGTGTATTGAATGCCACATCACACTCAGGAGACCAAACATACTTGACATTCTTCTGGAGGCGATTAGATAGAGGCTTAGCAATTTGAGAGAAGTTATCCACGAATCTTCTACAATAGCTAGCAAGCCCAAGGAAGCTACGAAGTTGCTTCACATTCTGAGGAGGCTCCCACTTCAAGATTGCCTCAACTTTCTCAGGGTGCACTTTAATGACCTTGGCAGAGATCACATGCCCAAGGTACACCACTTCATTGAAATCAAAACTCACACTTGGAAAACTTGGCATAGAATCGATGTTCTCTTAGCTTGTGAAGCACAAGCCGGAGATGCTCTGCCTGCTCTTCTTCTATCTCCGAGAACATGAGGATATCATCCAGATAGACCAAGATGAACTCATTCTTGAAAGGAGAGAATATGAAGTTCATCATTCTTGAGAAGGTTGGAGGAGCATTGGCAAGACCAAACTACATGACGGTGTACTCATAAGAGCCAAAACTCATCCTGAAAGTAGTCTTTGGAATATCTTCTTCGCGAATGCAAATCTGATGATAGCCCATGCGAAGATCAAGCTACAAGAAAACCTTGGCACCTTTAGTTGTTCAAACAACTCATTGATGTTGGGAAGCGGGTACTTGTTTCTGATTGTCTTCTTGTTCAATGGAAGGCAATCGACACATAGTCGATCCGTGCCATCCTTCTTCTTGACAAACAAAACACCACAACCCCATGGAGAACAACTTGGTCTGATTAGACCCAGACGTTCTTGTTCATCTAGCTTCTTCTTCAACTCTTTAAGCTCTTCGGGGCCAAGTTTGTAAGGGCGCTTGCAAACTGGTTCAATTCCGGGCTTGAGGTCAATCACGAACTCGACTGGCCGGCGCAGAGGCATTCCTAGCAATTCTTCTGGAAAGACATCTTCATACTCACTAACCACTGGAATCTGAGAAATAGCCGAGATTTCACCCTTCTCATTGAGAGCAAAGAGACGGATTGTGTCATCGGGAGTTGTAAAAATAATCACATCTTCTTAAGGATGAGTCAGCTTGACTTCTATTACCTTACAATCAACATAAGCCTTGTTCATAGCGAGGAAGTCAATGCCCAGAATGAGATCAATGTTGGAATTTCCGAGAACAATAGGTGAAGCCACAAAAGAATAATTTCCCATCTTGATATAAACATTCGGAACAACCATATGCGAAATCATGCGCATGCCCGGAGAGACCACGCAAAAAGGACTTGCTAAATGCTCCACTGATAACTCAGGCATAGCGACAAAAGGCCTAGATATGAATGAATGTGATGCGCCAGTATCAAACAAAACTTTAGCAGGAATAAAATTAATTGAGAGATTACCCATAATCACATCATGAGACTGCTCTGCTTCAGCTGCATTCACCATGTTCACCCTTGCTGACTTGGGATTATGCTTCACCATTGCATTGCCTGGAGGTCTGACTGGAGGAGGAGGCAGAAGAGCTGGTGGTTCCACTTGTTTGAGTAGTGACCCTTCTGACCACATTTGTGACAAGTAACCTCAAATAGTGGACGAAAGTTGCTAGGAGGAGGAACAAAAGCTGACTTTGTAGCCTGGGGCCTCTGCTAATATCCTGGGTTGGGTGGGTGGAAAGAACCACGGCCACCGAATTGTCTCTGCTGCGAAGGAGGACGAAATGGAGCAGGATTACGAACCCAATATTTGTGCTGCTTAGGGACTATCTGACAGCTTGAAGAAGAAGAATAGGAATCCCTAGAACGCTTCTTTGAATTCTCCAACTTCAGCTGCGTTGCCTCGACCTTCAAAGCCATATTGTAGAACTGATCAAACTCATGAGGCTCTTGAAGGACCAGACCCAATAGAAGATCATCCTTGAGACCACCTCTGAACTGATAAATCATGGACTTGTCATCTAGAACATCTTGCTTAGCATAGCGGGCGAGATTCTGGAACTCGGTGTTGTACTGATAGATAGACTTGCTTCCCTGCTTCAGGTGTCTGAAGTTCTCACGCATCTCCTCGGCAAAGCTTGTCGAAATGTAATGGGCCCTGAAGTCATGATAGAAATCATGCCAAGTAACAACACGATCGCTCCTGGAATCCTTGTACTGCTACCACCAATCTCATGCCTGACCCTTGAGCTGGAATGACGCGAATCTGACAAAGTCCTCTAGTCTGACATTGCTGCACTCAAAATGCTTACTCATGTCATGGATCCAATCATTTGCATCGAAAGGCTGCTCACAATAGGTGAAAGACTTGGGCTGGTTGGCAAGGAACTGGTTGAGCATCACAAACTATGGTTGGTTCTGAAGATTCCCTTGAAAGCCTTGTTGACCCTGATCTCTTTCTTGCAACAGCCTGAGCAACATATGAGTAATCGCATTGGTTGCGGCCATCATAGCTTGCCAAGCTTCTAGAGGAGGAGGCGGTGGTGGGGGTGGTGGAACATCAGCCTGCCCTTCACCACGACCCGGATTCCCGCGAGTTGGTGGAGCCATCCTGAAGATGGAAAAAACATCAGCACCTCATTGACAAGATGAATTCAAAAGATGAATCAAATTCTTGAAAGAAATTGAATGAATAACAGAAACAACCTTCCTACTGAAAAATTAGTAAGAATGCCTTCTCCGGTTTTGTGATAACATCATCAGATATTAGAAGCCACTTGTAATAACAAAAAAGTATAGAGCTAATGTTGCTCGGAACAAATGTATATGCCCTCATACATCTGAAGAAGATGATCCTAGATAACTACATGAGTTCCCACCTACGAACTTCCGAAAACTTTCTAGTTATGCAATCCGGTGTGGAGGACACTAGGAGGAAATATGTCACACAACTAGCAAACCTACACCCCAACTGAATCCATCCTTCAACACATAACCAGAGGCTTTCGCAAATCCATCTAACTCTAATCGTTGAAAGCACAATGATATTAACCATGGTGGTAACCCGGACGCCTCCCTAATACTGGGTGACTCCGACCTTATGTCAACACGAGAAGTATTGAAGTAATTCCGAACATCGTCCGTCCTGAGATACTATGGAAGCTGAATGATAACGATGTGCCAAGAATTCCCTGGAGCTCGACTCACGGGAATAAATCAAGTCAGATAGGAGGCACCAAGACAGAACTCTGTCACATTGGTATCATATAGTTTCCAAAATACCCGCAAGATCCTAAAAAAGTTGAGCGAGAAGAGGAGTAGAATCAAAATTCCTAAGTCGAATACCTCACCAGAGCATAGATGAGGAGTAAAACGAATCCTACTTTCTGATATAACTAGACTCAAAAAAGTTTTTACTAGACTCGATTCAGACAAGTTCGAGCAAGCAAAGGGCTCCTATGGTCGTATGGCTCTGAATACCAACTTGTCACGCCCAAGATGCGCGCCTATCCATATTTAGGCACGAGGGCCTCGACAGGGATAGAGGTGCATCTCGTCGTTCGCAAGTACAACATCATTAAATACATTTATGGAGAGAGGAGTATATGAGTTGGCTTACACTCGCCACATGCTAAATTACAATCCCACACAATTTATTCAAACATCAATCCAAAGACAGGGTCCGGCTATGCACGAAAACAAATGATAAAATGATGCAATGACACTGGCTTGCTAGCCCCGAAAATCACGACTCTACTCGTCTGGGTAAGTAATGTACATACTAACACTCTCCTGGTTATACTCCCACTGGCGCTGCGTCACATCATCCGGCACGATCATCTGTACATGCACCTGGATTGTTGTAGTAATCTGTGAGCCACGTGGACTCAGCAATCTCGCACCAAAGTATCGAGACTATTCAAGCTTATAGGTTGGATGGGGGTAAGTGTTTAGTTTGCGGCAGCACCAAGCATTTATGGTGGCTAATCATACGAGAACATGGAAGTAAATATGTGGTCTACGATAAAAGATTGAGAACTAGCATGACCTCTAAGAGATCCTGAACAACTAGTTACGTCAAACATAACCCCGCCATGTTCTCTCTCAGACCATGTTCACGAGCAGAGACGATCATGGTTACTCACACATTTAGTGCCTTTTATTAGAGTTTACTTCAAGTAAACTATAACCATGTGTTAAACAAATGTCCAAGTTGCCACATAACCGCGGGCGTGGCTTTCCAAAAAGTTTTAACCCTGCAGGGGTGCTCCAAATAGTCCATCATAAATTAACCACACTCCATGGGAATAACCTCGACCATGGATCTTGTGATCATCCTAGGCAACTCCAAAGGAATTCCGACACCTCGAGATAGCACGACGAAAATCAGAGTCCCTCACGCAAGCCACTTGAGAAAAGGTAAAACAAGTCCAGCAAGACCACCCGACGTGTCGACGAACCTGATAAGAGCCGTGTATTTCGTTTTCAGGACACAACGGATGAGCGATGGTTACCACGCCAATCATCGAGTTACCCCGGGCGGTGTTAATATGCTGCTCTGGGTTGGACCAACACTCATGAGGAGCACTGGCCCGGGTTGTTGATTAATGTACGGGGTTGCAAAGCCCTATGCAGTTTTATTAAGTTGTTTAAGCAAATATTACCAATGTTGGGTGTTGCCAGACAAGTTTTAATCTCAATCGAATAATCAAGGGGGTGCCCATAACAACATCGAGCATGTTAGGAGCGCAAAATATGGAAACATAACACCGGTAATAAGAAACTATGGCGGTAAAAGTGGAACAAAACACCGAGCAAAAGGCCAAGCCTTCCACCATACCAAGATATATATATATGCATTAAATTAAATAGAAGATAATATTGTGATATTCCAGATATCCATGTTATCACATGGAAACAACCTGCACCTGCAACTAAGAATGCAATAAGAGGGCCTGAGCAGCGGTAACTTAGCCAAATAAGGTTTGCTAGGATGTGGGGGGTTAGAGGTTATCATGGCAATGTAGGAGGCTTGACATTCAAGTGCTAGGTAATGCATATGTAACGATAAGAGCGAGACATCTAGCAAAGCAAAAAATAGTGTCGGGATCCGGGTACGATCATCTTGCCTGTTGGTTCTTTAGAGGGACAAACAGCGGGGTCCTCGTAGTGGTACTCTCCTGGATCCTCGTACTGAGGTTCAACAATCGCATCCAGCCAAGATAAACAGCAACAATAAAGAACCAACCAAGGTGCAATGCAAACAAGATTATGCATGATTCATTTGAAGTATTTAACATGTCAATCCTAAACTAGTCATGTTTCTCATGCAATATTTTAGCTATTTACAATTCTGGAGAGAACCTCATTTTAATTTGTTTAAACATGCATGGTCATGGCAAATATGGATGCTTCATGCAAAATTGAAACAAATGCATATGCAATGAAAAACCAACCACAATAGAGTCAAAGATCAAACGATTCCATGGAGCATAGCTCTCACAAGTCACAAAACACTAAAACAAACAATCTGTTACAAAACAGCAACATGGCAACTTTCACAGCAAATATCTAGGGCTACAAGATGTCTCCAACCACAAAAAGGGCATTTACAGAAACTACATACCATGCTTATCAAATCATCCAACTACACAAACTGGAAAGGAAGCGCATATCAATAAGCATGAAGCTCACAAGTTGGCATGATGAAACAGATTCCAGGGACTCAGTGAAAATCCCAGTTTCTGGAATCTGAGTTAAGCTGATAGCAAGTTGATAGCAGAAACTAATGGTGATATAGACCACCTCATGGCATGTAAATTAACATAATGGTAGAGGGCAACATCTACTTCAAAACACTAGCACTGAGCTTGAACTAATTCACAACATATCACTTGGTAGCATCCACTCTTCATGGCATGAAAATATTAACAGATTCTCAGACTTTGAAATATTTAGCATGTTTGAAAACAACAATATTTTAATAGCCACTTTAGAGTATGGTTCCCACTCTTCTACAAGTTTAACATGAGAAAAGTAAATACCATGGCATTCTACTCATCAAAGGCTGCCATTTTCATGTTGACACAAATATCATTGCATGCAAGAATTAATTATAACCAAAATGACAATATGGCACTTTGAGACAAATTGACATATTGTCAAACTTGCTCAAATGACCAAATAAGTTGCACCAATGAATTCCTAGTGCCCCAAGTGGATGACAAGTGGGGCAAGGGCCCACTTATCATACACTCACACCCACACACATACACACACACACACACACTCCAAGCGATGAGGGGGACAGAGGCGAGGCCCTCAAGGCCCTGCCTTGGACGGACCGGCGGCGACGCACAGAGCTACGGCGACCGGACCTGGCCACGCTATGAAGCGGGGACGTGGCAGCTCACCGAGGGGAGGTCGACGATGCCACTGATCTCGGCGAAGAGGAGGCAGAAGGGCGATGACGCTGGCCCGAAGCATAGGAAGAACCGACATGGGAGCACCCTGTCCGCAGCTCCGGCGAGGATGAGGCTGTTGAGGATGGGAAGCCTGTCCCCTCCTAATGACGGGAATGGATTGCGAGGACGGTCCCCAGCCTCCTTGACATGCCGGGTGCGGAGGAGGACCACCGAATACGCGAAGACAATGGCGAGGAAGATCGACGACGCACTACTAGGAAAAGGGCTATAGATAATATAGACACTAATGGCGCACCAGACAAGTGGTGCGCCACTACTATATAGCAGTGGCGCACCAGGTGCTGGTGCGCCATTAGTGTGATGGGCACTAATGGCGCACCACACACCTAGTGCGCCACTACTAACAAACTTTTTTTTGTTATTTTTTCAGAAGTACTAATGGCGCACCAGGTCAGAGTGCACCATTAGTAGTTTAACTACCAATGGCGCACGACAAGGACAATGCACCACTACTATTTTTTTGCAAATACTACTAATGGCGCACCTCCAGCTGGTGCGCCATTAGTAACCAGGGTTACTAATGGCGCATTTGTAGGTGGTGCGCCATTAGTAACCTGTGACCAGCTAGATATTTTGGACAACCACCTACCACACTCACTTTCCCCACTTTCATTCTCTCCACCTCCTCCTCCAAGCTTGTCTCGGGTGCCTCCTCCTCCGCACCTCATTTGCATCATAGATTCACCCAAATTAAGTGGTTAAATTACCTCTTTTTGATAGGTAAGTAAGGGGAAAGCTTTTATGTTGTAGATCTACTTTTTTCTCCCTCCAACAACGTGCACATGCACTTTTTATGGCCTAGCTAGATCTACGTATGTTAGCGGTGTTGCATATGTTTTTGGTGTTGCATATATGTTTGTGTTTGCAGGTACCGGTATTTGAAATGAAATAGTTGCCATTATTTTTCCAGAATGTTGATTCATTTCCGTTTCGGCAAGAATTTAGCACTATGCATTCTTTTTGGTCCTATTTTTAGGCAAAGTCATGCCAAATTTTTTCTTGATTCTAAAATATCGTTTTGCTCTACCCCGCAGGCGACCATGGTCCGCAAGATGACCGAAGGCATCGTGAATAGGTTTTTGAGCTCCACGAAGGCTGAGATGCTTCAAAATAACGAGACGGAGATAAGATGTCCGTGTCGAAGATGCAAGCTGAGGAGCCATATGGACGCAGATTCCGTACAGGTGCGGGGCCACCTGCTCATGCGTGGTTTTCATGGATGGCTATCGGTGGCAAGGTGATGAAGATGATTATGAAGTCATCCATGGCGGTCGGGCAAGAAATGAGGAAGGGCACGAGCAAGACAACCGCGGCGAGGAAACAAACAAGCTGTTGAAAAATTGGAAAGAGTGCCCACCGCCGGGAAAGGCGCCAGAGCTGGGAAAGAAGCGAAAGGCACCAGAGCCGCTGCTGAAGGTATGGGAAAACAAGGTCTATTTTCTGGGACTTGCCGTACTGGAAGATCCTCCGTGTGCCTCACGGCCTTCATGTGATGCATATCACGAAGAACATGTGCGAGAGTCTGCTTGGTACCCTGCTCAACATGCTAGAGAGGACCAAAGATGGACCGAAAGCAAGGGCACACTTGAAATCAATGGGCATCAAGGAGGAGCTTCACGCTAATAATGATGATGATGATGATGATGAGGCGAAGCAGGACACGGAAAGTCATCGCAAAGGCAAAAAGGCCAAGAAGACCGGAAATGACTTCCCTCCCGCGTGCTTCACTCTAATCCAGGAGGAGATCGATCAGTTTTTCACTTGCCTCGTAGGAGTAAAACTTCCTTACGGTTACGCGGGGAAGATAAGCAGATACCTAGACTCAGCGAAGCAGAAGTTCAGCGGGATGAAGTCTCACGACTGTCACTTGCTGATGACGCAGATACTTCCAGTTGCAATCCGTGGGATCATGGACGCGCACGTCCGTGAAACGCTATTTGGCCTATGCAACTTTTTGGACGTCATCTCTCGGAAGTCGGTTGGCATGAGGCAACTCAGAAGGCTACCGACTAATCTGCTCAATGCTGCAACCGGTGCTCAGGACGGGTCACCTTCACCTATGGATATCTCGAGGAGGGTGCATGTGGCGGGTAGGCCGATGCTACCGACTAATCTGCTCAATGCTGCAACCGGTGCTATGCGGAGTCTGCATGACAGTGTTCTTTCTTTGGAGAAGCGGCGTCTCTCCGAGAATGATGTGGCATACCCGGTTTTCGTGGCCAAGGTGCCAGAGGGCAAGGGCTTTGTGGATAGCGCCATCGGGGGTATGATCGTCCTGCGGTTTGATGACATCTACGCTATGTTTAACCTTCATCCGCTGCACTACACCTTCGTTCGGCTATTTTCGCTGAGTATGGAGATGCGGATCATTAGAGACAAGACCCAGAACATCGTGATAGTCGACCCCTTCTACATGCGTGCAAAGATCTTGGGCAGCGCTGGGGACCGGCAAGTCGCGAGTTCACACCTCGAAGGCGTCATTCTGGCAAACCCAGATAAGGATAACTTCCTCGTGCCTTACTTTCCCGAGTAAGTCATCCCCTCACCGCCCCGTAACATATGATTTCTTAGATTTCGATCGTTCTTTTTTTTCTAACATTCCGTGTTTTGTGCACAGTGACACACATTGCACACTCATCCTCATAAGCCCGAAATATTCCATGGCCACATATTTCAACTCGGACCGTCAGTCGAAGATAGACTACACAAATATCAAGAAAGTTCTTGATGATGTTCTCCCCGGCTATGCCAGATCTGGAGGCACCTTCAGCAGGACAATTCGTAGGTACGGCAAGCACGTGTTCACCCACAATGCGACGTTCCCCTGCGTCAACCAGCCGCCTGGCAGTCAGAAGGATGCCTACTACGCCCTCCATCACATGCGGGCGATCGTACGAGACCAGCATCACCTTCTGCTACCATATAATCTCAAAGATTGGGCCACACGCTTGTCGGCAATTAAGGACACGGACATCAGACAAGAATTCTATCGCATCCAGTCGGAGTTTGCGGAAATCATCCATCAAGATGTCCTTCGTACCTCGGGGCAGTTCTACCTTAGATATCAACCGTCCAACAGTGAGATAGAAACAACGCTACAAATGCAGGCTGACAATGCCCGCGATTTCATGACCATCACTAAAGAAGGCGGCTTCATCCACGCTTCGGTCCCTGAGTCGAGTCGAAAGTAGTGATGCTATGTAGTTCTGAAATGTCGATTGGCTCATGTTGTAATATTAAACTTTAATGAACTTGTATGTTTCTTTTGTTTGGACAGTCGTTCAATTTATATGTAATCGATGCTATTTATTAGTAGGACCATGAATCGTGCTATTAATGTGTTGCTTTTTTCTTCCGATCCTTTTGTTGCATACTTATATATTGCTTATGTATTGTCTATGAATTGCTACTAACGTTTTGTTTGGCTAGTGCATAGAGATGTCGTCGTATGTCGTGTACAAGGGTAAGGTTCCCGGAGTGTACGACGACTGGGAGGAGTGTCGGAGACAGGTTCACCGTTTCAGCAGTAACAGTTACAAAGGGTACACCACTAGGGCGAAGGCGGAAGCTAGATACGCGTGCTATCTAGCGGGAGAGAGGAGGGAGCGTTGGAGGAACCGGATGAAGACCAGTTTCATCGCGATGATGCTCATCGTGATGACCGCAACTCTCTTCTCTTTGATGGTAGTTTAGATGATCGATATCGACTTGTAATGTGATGACAAACTCGCTACTCGCGGTGTCGAGACTTGTAACGTTCTAATGTTTTTCGGTATTTTAAATTCAGAGACTAATATGATGAATTGTATTCGGAGACTAATCTTCCATTGCATTCGATAAATCTGTTGTTTATATTTTGTACTCTCTATATTCTGTGCAGTAATATGTTTTGTAACCTGTGCAAATATCAGAAAAGAACAAAGAAAGAAATACCTAATATTCATACTAGTGGCGCACCACCCAGCACATTAGTGGCGCACTGCAAAAAGCACACTAGTGGCGCATCTTACATTAGTGGGCCATTAGTAAGCCAGAGCACATGGATAAATATGGCCCCTGGGAGGCATACTAATGGCGCACCGTGAGCTATACTAATGGCGCACCTGTGGTGCGCCATTAGTAAAAAATTCTAATGGCGTGGTGCTAGTGGCGCACCTGTAGTGCACCATTAGTAGGCAAAACAGGTGCGCCACTAGCAGCCTTTTTTCTAGTAGTGACGGCTCCCGGAACTTGCTCACTCTCTCTAAACTCGAGGGAAAAGAAGAAGAAGAAGAAGGGAGAAGAAGGAGGAGGAAGAGTGGCAACGGCGAGGAGGGAGAAGGTGGAACCCTAGGAGTCCGTGCCCTTATAAAGGGGGGGGGGACAAAACGGCACTAGCCTCGACGTCCGTGAGCCTCTCACGGTGACGCGACGCACTCTCTCCGTTCTCTCTCTGAACCTAACTGATGGAGGAGGACGAGGCAGGTAGCCGTCTGCTACCTGGACAGGGCCGCGCGGGGAAGGGAATGGCCCACTTCGCCCTACTCTCTCTCTCTCAGAATAAAACAACAGGCTTCATATTTATAAATGAAAGAAAACAAGATAAAAGCCCCAGAGTAAAGGAAAAGGATTTTTTTCAAAACAAAAATACTTTGACACAAAAGGAAATATGCCCTATTTAAATAAAATACCAAGATGATTTTCAGAGCAAGTTAATTAAATACTTTTTGACATAACAACCCTTGTTTTATTGCAAACCCCAAGAGACCAAATCTCAAACACCAAAGAGAGAAACAGACATAATCTCAAAATAATATTATCTACACCATGAACATTTCTACCAGAATTATCTAGCAAGTTAATTCTGTTGTAGAAAACAAAAGGAATAAAGAGGTTTAGGTTTAGTTTTGAAAATAAGGGAGAGGGAGGGAGTTGTTGCCCACACATGCACACATCCACAAATCACACAAGATCTACTAACACCTCACAACAAAGGTCACATGGAAGCACACCACAAAATATGTAATGCATGACAAGAAAATGAGATGCATGATGCATGATGCATGAGATGGAATGGCAATGAGTAACATCATATCATTTAACACATGGCAACAAGGTTCACATAGGTTACAAGACCATAAATGGCAAGGGCAGCACTTGGGCTGTCACAAATATGGATGGTTGAAATAGGTTTTTGTAATCTAAATATATAAAAACAGCAAGGTAACAAATAGTAAACAACTAGCAAAACGTTGTATAAATACCTCTCGTGCAACAAAGATTTCACTCCAAAGTCACAAGTAGCGGAGAACTAACAAAGAAATTATTGTAGGGTACGAAACCATCTCAAAGTTATCCTTTCTGATCAATCCTATGAGCTATACCTATAAGTGTCACGAACAGCCCTAGAGTTTGTACTAAAATAACACCTTAAGACACACATGAACCAAAACCCTAATGTCACGTAGATACACAAATGTCACCACAAGTACCCATGGGCTCGATTATATGATATGCATCACATAATTTCAGATTCATCATGTTCAATCCAACACAAAGAACTTCAAAGAGTGCCCCAAAGTTTCTATCGGAAACTCAAGACAGAAACATGTACCAACTCCTATGCATAGATTCCCAAGGTCATGGAACCTGCGAGTTGATCACCAAAACATAGATCAAGTGTATGAATAGAACATCCCATTGTCACCATGGATATCCCACCGCAATACATACATCAAGTGTTCTCAACTCCCTAAAGACCCAATCCGATAAGAAAACTTCAATGGGAAAACTCAATTCATCACAGAAGATAGAGAGGGGAAAACTCCATATGATTCAACCTATATCATTAAAGCTCACGGAACATCAAGATCGTGCCATCTCAAGAATACGAGAGAGAGACAGAGAGAGAGCGAGATCAAACACATATCTACTGGTACATACCCTCAGCCCCGAGGGTGAACTACTCCCTCCTCATCATGGAGACTGCCGAGATGATGAAGATGGCCTTCGGTGATGGTTTCCCCCTCCGGCAGGGTGCCAGAACGGGCTCCCAATTGGTTTTTCGTGGCTCTGGAGGCTTGCGGTGGAGGAAATCCCGATCTAGGTTTCCTTTCGGGTTTTTTTGTATTTATAAGAGTTTGTGGCAGCGGAAACAAGTCCAGGGGGTCCACGAGGAAGTCACAAGCCAGGAGGGCGCGCCCTAGGGGGTGTGCGCGCCCCTGTGGCCTGTGGCTTCCTTGGCCTTCCTCTCCGATGACTCTTTGCTCCATAAATTTTCAGCTCATTCCGAGAACTTTTATTTATGGACAAAAACAACACCACGGTAGTTCTACTAAAAACAGCGTCAGTCCAGGTTAGTTCTAATAAAATCATACCAAAATCATATAGAATTATTGTAAACATGACATGAATACTTCATAAATTATATATACATTGGAGACGTATCACGGCCTCCTTCCTGCTTTCAGCCAAGGCGTCCTTGGCTTGGCCCTAAACCGCCACGGCAGAGGCATCAGCCTGGAGCCACCAGGAGAGGAGCCCCAGACGGCGCTTCGCGTGGCGCTCATCAACGTCCTAAGGGCGTCCCGAACCTGACCTAGAGCGGCTTAGGCCCCATACAATGCGCGACGGCCACACGATGGAAGCGGTAGGGTCTGGTCCAGAGATGGCGCCTGTGAGACTACAGGAGTCGCCCCCAGGGCAGTAGAAGCATGAGGAGCAGAAGGCACCGGGGTTGCGCTACAACCACAAGCAAGGCAGCTACGGACGAATCTTCGGCGAGCTGGCCCTTAGGGGCTGGCTCCTCAGACAGTGGCGCCAACACGTCCCCAAGGGCAAAAATGGCCGCCAACAGGCATCGGGGTCCACGGCCGCTGTAGGGAGAGTCGCCCTGCGACCCCCCTCACCCGCAACATCTAGCGCCTCGTTGGGCATCGGTAGGGCACCAGGAACGGGCATCACATCGGAAAGCACCTTCGGCTTGATGCCCACTTTCTTCTTCCTCATCTTAAGCACAACAACACTCCTGGTTACCAAGCAAAGGAGGCATCATCAGCACGTGAGCCACCGGCAATCGGCCAAGCTAAATGGGATTACTTAGTTTTCGATGTCAACCCACTTCCTCTTCTTCTCCACCTAGACAACGACGGGAACGTCCTCGCCCTTCTTCGGGAGGGCGCCACCATGCAGGTAAGTAGGTGCAATGTCTGTAGTGGACGCAACCGGAAAGGCCATTCTGACGTCAAACATGACTGCCTCGCCCACATGCTGCAGTTCTGGCGGGGGCGAGATGGGCGCTTCAGCCGCCTTGCCGGCATGAGCAGGGCACACCGGAGGGGGCCCGACCCTGCGTTTCTGTTGGAAATATGACCTAGAGGCAATAATAAATTAGTTATTATCATATTTCCTTGTTCATGATAATCGTTTATTATCCATGCTATAATTGTATTGATCGGAAACTCAGATACATGTGTGGATACATAGACAACACCATGTCCCTAGTATGCCTTGAATAGACTAGCTCGTTGATCAAAGATGGCTAAGGTTTCATAGACATTGACATGATATGTCATTTGATAACGGGATCATATCATTAGGAGAATGATGGGATGGACAAGACCCAAACTGCAAACGTAGCATATGATCGTGTCAGTTTATTGCTACTATTTTCTGCATGTCAAGTATCTGTTCCAATGACCATTAAATCACGCAACTCACAGACACCGGAGGAGTTCCTTGTGTGTATCAAACGTCGCAACGTAACTGGGTGACTATAAAGGTAGTCTATAGGTATCTACAAGGGTGTCTGTTGGATTGGCATGGATCAAGACTGGGATTTGTTGCTCCGTGTGACGGAGAGGTATCTCAGGGCCCACTCGGTAATACAACATCACAACAAGCCTTCCAAGCAATGTGACTAAGTGTTAATCATGGGATCTTGTATTATGGAATGAGTAAAGAGACTTCCCGGTATCAAGGTTGAACTAGGTATGGAGATACCAACGGTCAAATCTCGCGCAAGTAACATACCGAAGAACAAAGGGAACATCATACGCGATTAACTGAATCCTTGACACAGAGGTTCGACCAATAAAGATCTTCGTAGAATATGTAGGAACCAATATGGGCATCCAGGTCCCGCTATTGGTTATTGACCGTAGAGGTGTCTCGGTCATGTCTACATAGTTCTCAAACCCGCAGGGTCTGCACACTTGAGGATCGGTGACGTTTCGGTAGTATAGAGTTATGTATGGTGGTGACCTAAGGTGGTTCGGAGTCCCGGATGAGATCCCGGACATCACAAGGAGATCCGTAATGGTCTGGAGGTAAAGATTGATATATAGGAAGTCCTATTTTGGTCGCCGGAAAAGTTTCGGGCTCATCGGTAGTGTACCGGGAGTGCCGGTAGTGTACCGGGAGACCATCAGGAGGGGTATTTCGACCCGAGAGGCTACATGGGCTGTGGGAGGGTGAATACCATCCCTTAGTGGGCTGGTGGAAGTCCCACATAAGGCCCATCTGGCTGGGAAGAAAATCCCAAAGAGAAAAAAGGTGGAAAATGCAAAAAAGCCAAAATAAGGAGGAGTCCTAGTCCTACTAGGACTGGAGGAGGAATCCTCTTCTCCTCTTTGTTCGGCCAAAGCCTAAGGATGTACCCTTGAGGGCCAAGCCTCCTCCTCTCTTCCTCTTATATATAATAGATGGTTTAGAGTTTTTGCACTAGATTTTCTGCCACGTGCTACCCTCTCCTCTAGTTCATAGTTTCTCCTCTAGATCGGTTTTCTGAAGTGCTTAGGCGAAGCCTGCGGGAATAGCTCCACCACCATCGCCGTAGCGTCGTCGTTCTACCAGAGAACTCTTCTACCTCTTCACTCCCTCTTGCTAGATCAAGAAGGCAGAGATCATCATTGAGTTGTACGTGTGCTGAACATGGTGGTGACGTTCGTTCGGCGCTAGATCGGAAGGACCGTGATCAAGATCGCGAGACGGATCGTGATAAGATCGCGGGATGGATCGTGATGAGTTCACGGGACGGATCATGATTGGATCGCGGGTTGTATCGTGATGAGATCGTGGGACACTGGGCAACTTGGATCACGAAGACGTTCGACTACACCAATCGCGTTTCTTAATGCTTCCCGCTTAGTGATCTACAAGGGTATGTAGATCTACTCTTCCTCTCATATATGCTCATTACCACGGATAGATCTTGTGCGTGTGTAGGAAATTTTTTGTTTCCCATGCAACGTTCCCCAACAGTGGCATCATGAGATAGGTCTATGTGTAGATGAGATCTCGAGTAGAACACAAAGAGTTTGTGGGCGTTGATGCTTAGATTGCTTCCTCCCTTGGTCGTATATTGGTTCAGCGGTATTGTGGGATGAGGTGGCCCGGACCAACCTTACTCATACGCTTACGAGATACTGGTTCCATCGACTAACGTGTAACTTCGTTGCACAAAGATGGCTGACAAGTGTCTATTTCTCCTACTTTAGTTGGACCGGATTCGACAAAGGAGGTCCTTGAGAAGGTTGAAAAGCAACTTATGTATCACCGTTGTGGATTTGCATAGGTGAGAATTCTTCTTGCTAGATACCCGTAGCAGCCACGTAAAATATGCAAAAACAATTAGAGGACATCTAACTTGTTTTTGTAGGGTATGTTGTGATGTGATATGGCCAATTACATGATGTGATATATGTGATGTATGAGATGATCATGTGTTGTATAGAATATCACGACTTGCATGTCGATGCGTACGGCAACCGGCAGGAGCCATAGGGTTGTCTTTAATTATTGTATGACCTGTGTGTCAATCATTAAGCGCTATGTAATGCTTTACTTTATCGCTAAACGGTAGCAATAGTAGTAGAAGCATGGTGGGACGACAACCCCGATGGCGACACATTGATGGAGATCATGGTGTCATGCCGGTGACGATGGAGATCATGCTGGTGATTTCAAGATGGAGATCAAAAGCACAAGTTCATGGCCATATCATGTCACTTATGATTTGCATGTGATGTTAATCCTTTCATACACCTTGTTTTGCTTAGGAATACGGTAGCATTATAAGGTGATCTCTCACTTAATTTCAAGATAAATTGTGTTCTCCCCGAGTGTGCACCGTTGCGAAAGTTCATCGTGTCAAGACACCACGTGATGATCGGGTGTGATAGACTCTACGTTCACATACAACGGGTGCAAGCCAGTGTTGCACATGTAGAACACTCGAGTTAAACTTGACGAGCCTAGCATATACAGACATGGCCTCGGAACACAAGAGACCGAAAGGTCGAACATGAGTCATATAGTAGATATGATCAACATGATGATGTTCACCATTGAAACCACCTCAACTCACGTGATGATCGGACTTGAGTTGGTGAATTTGGATCATGTATCACTCAAATGAACTGCTCGGTGTGCCAACCCCTCTAGCGTCGTCTATAGATGTTGTGAACATCTGACAGACACGTTCTGATCACTACTTGATAGTTTATTGTGCCATGCATTACAGCTTAGAATTGAAGCTCTGAAACATTTTGAACGTCATGGAACATATGAGATGTTCTAAGAACTGAAATTACGATCTCAGGCTCGTGCCCGTGTTGCGAGATATGAGATCTCCAACAAGATTCTTTGCCTACAAGATAAAGGAGAATAGCTCAATCATTGAGCATGTACTCAGATTGTCTGGGTGCTACAATCGCTTAAATCGTGTGGGAGTTGATATTCTAGATAAGAAAGTGTTTGATATAGTTTTCCAAGTCACTGTCACTAAGCTACTAGAACTTGGTGATGAACTACAAAATGCCAGGGATAGAAATAATGATCCCTGAGTTGTTCGCGATGTTTGACACCGCAAAGGTAGAAATCAAGAAGGAGCGTCAAGTGTTGATAGTTAGTAAAACCACTTGTTTCGAGAAGGGCAAGGAGGGAAGCTTCATGGATG
This sequence comes from Hordeum marinum, assembly GCA_022496015.1. Classification (NCBI taxonomy): domain Eukaryota; kingdom Viridiplantae; phylum Streptophyta; class Magnoliopsida; order Poales; family Poaceae; genus Hordeum; species Hordeum marinum. Next base: position 241,590,299 of record CM039672.1, on the reverse strand, counting down.
GCAAGTCAGTTGCTGCTCGAGTGAAGCAACACAAAGTTGAACCCAAACCTGAGACTAAGTGCTTCGATTATGAGGAGAGCGATCACTGAAGTGGAACAACCCTAGATACTTGGTTGATAAGAAGGCTGGCAACGTCGGAAGAAGTATATTTGATATACGTGTTATTGATGTGTACCTTGCTAGTACTCCTAGTAGCACCTAGGTATTGGATACCGGTTCGGTTGCTAAATGTTAGTAACTCGAAATAAAAGCTACGGAATAAACGGAGAACTAGCTAAGGGTGAGGTGACGATGTGTGTTGGAAATGTTTCCAAGGTTGATGTGATCAACATAGCACGCTCTCTCTACCTTCGGGATTAGTGACGAACCTAAATAAATGTTATTTGGTGTTTTGTGTTGAGCATGAACGTGACTAGATCGTGTTTATTGCAAAACGGTTATTCATTGAAGTTAGAGAATAATGGTTATTCTGTTCACATGAATGATACCTTCAATGGTCAGGCACCCAGTGAGAATGGTTTGTTGAATCTTGATCGTAGTAATACACATGTTCATAACATTGATGCCAAAAGAGACAAAGTTAATAATGATAGTACCACATACTTGTGGCACTGCCGCTAAATGTCATATCGGTATAAAGTGCATGAACAAACTCCATGCTGATGGATCTTTGGACTCATTCGATTTCGAATTGGTTGAGACATGCAAACCATGCCTCTTGGGAAACATGACTAAGGAACACATTTTCCGGATAGATGGAACGGGCAAGTGATTTATTGAAAATGATACATGTTGATGTATGCAATCCAATGAGTCTTATAGCGTGCGGTGGATATCGTTATTTTCTTACCTTGAATGATGATTTGAATAGATATAGTGTATCATTACTTAATGAAACACAAGTCTGAATAGTTTGAAAAGTTCAAGGAAATTTATGGTGAAGTTTAAGATCATCGTGAAAAGAAGATAAAAATGTCTGCGATATGATCGTGGAGATGAATATCTGAGTGACAAGTTTGGCTTAGAACTTTAGACAATGTGAAAGTTGTTTCACAACTCACGCCACCTGGAACACCATAGTGTGATGGTGTGTCTGAACGTCATAGTCGTGCTCTATTAGATATGGTGCGAATTATGATGTCTCTTATCGTTTTACCACTATCGTTTTGGGTTATGCATTAGAGACAACTACATTCGCTTTATATAGGGCACCATCTAAATCCGTTGAGATGACCCCGTGTGAATTAGGATTTGATAGAAACCCAAGCTACCATTTCTTAAATGTTTGGGGCTGCAACGCTTGTGTGGAAATTTTTTTCACCTAATGAGCTCGAACCCAAAGCGGAAAAGTGCATCTTCATAGATTAACCTAAGAACAGTTGGGTGAACCTTCTATCTCAGATCCAAGCATAAAATGTTTGTTTCTAAAACTGGGTTCTTTCTCGAGAAAGAGTTTCTCTCGAAAGAATTGAGTGGGAGGAAGATAGAACTTGATGAGGTTGTTGAACCTTTGTTCAACCAGCGAGTAGTGTAGCGCGGGAAGATGTTTCTGTGAAGCCTACGTTAGTTGAAGAGGAAGTTAATCATGATGGTCATGAAGCTTCGGATCAAGTTACTATCGAACCTCGTAGGTCGACAAGGATGTGTATTGCTCCTGAGCGGTATGACAACCCTGTCTTGGAGGTCATGTTGTTGGACCATGATGAACCTACGAGCTGTGGAGAAGCGATGATGGGCCCGGATTCCGACAAATGGTTAGAGGTCATGAAATCCGAGAAAGGATCCATGTATGAAAACCAAGTATAGACTTTGGTAGACTTGCTCATTGGACGGCAGGTCGTTGAGTACAAATGGATGTTTAAAATGAAGACAGACGCTCATGGTAAATGTCACCATTTGTAAAGCTCGACTTGTTGCAAAGAAGTTTCCGACCAGTTCAAAGAGTTGACTGTGATGATAATTTCTCACTCGTAGCGATGCTAAAGTCTGTTGGAATTATGTTAGCAGTTGCTGCATTTTTCAATTATGAAATATGGCACATGGATGACAAAACATTGTTTCCTTAACATTTTACTTGAGGAAAGGTTGTATGTGATACAACTAGAAGGTTTTGTCAGTACTAAGGATGCTAAAAGGTGTGCGAGCTCCAGCAATCCATCTAAGGGCTGGAGCAAGCATCTTAGAGTTGGAATACACACTTTGATGAGGTGGTCAAAGTTTTGTAGTTTATACAAAGTTTACGAGAAACTTGTATTTACAATAAAGTGAGTGGGAGGACTATAGAATTTCTGATAAGTATATGTGGATGACATATTGTTGATCGGAAATAATGTAGAATTTCTGGAAAGCATGAACGGTTGTTTGAAAAGTGATTTTCAAAGGAAGACCTGGATAAAGCTACCTGATTGTTGAGCATCAAGATCTAAAGAGATAGATCAAGATGTTTGATGAGACTTTCAATGAGTACATACCTTGACAAAATTTTGAAAGAGTTCAAAATGGATCAGTCAGAGAAAGAGTTCTCGCCTGATTTGTAAGGTGTGAAGTTGAGTGAGACTAAAAGCTCGACAATGGCAAAAGAAAGAGAAAGGATGAATGTCGTCCCCTATGCCTTAACCATAGTCTTTGTATAGTATAGCATGCTGTGTACTGCACCTGTGTGCGCCTAGCGATGAGTCTGTCAAGGGGTACAAGAGTTATCCAGGAGTGGATCACTGGACAACAGTCAATATTATCCTTAGTGACTAAAAAGACAAATGAAATGTTTCTTGATTATGGAGGTGATAAAGGGTTCATCGTAAAGAGTTACATCGATGCAAGCTTTAACACCAATCCAGATGACTCGTAGTAGCAATCTATAGACGTATAGTGGAGCAGCCATTTGGAATAGTACCAAGTGGAGTATGGTAGGAGTGTTTACAGTTTGACATAGAGATTTGCCAAGTACACATGGATCTGAATGTCGTAGGCCCATTGACTATAAGACCTCTCTCACATCCAAAGCATGATCGAGCCCCAGAACTCATTGGGTGTTAGATTCATAACAATGCGAATCACATGGTGATGTGAACTAGATTATTGACTCTAGTGCAAGCGGGAGACTGTTGGAAATATGCCCTAGAGGCAATAATAAATTAGTTATTATCATATTTACTTGTTTATGATAATCGTTTATTATCCATGCTATAATTGAATTGATCGGAAACTCAGATACATGTGTGGATACATAGACGACACCATGTCCCTAGTATGCCTATAATAGACTAGCTCGTTGATCAAAGATTGCTAAGGTTTCCTAGCCATTGACATGAGATGTCATTTGATAACGGCATCACATCATTAGGAGAATGATAGGATGGACAAGACCCAAACTACAAACATAGTATATGATCGTGTCAGTTTATTGCTACTGTTTTCTGCATGTCAAGTATCTGTTCTGATGACCACGAGATCATGCAACTCACTAACACCGGAGGAGTGCCTTGTGTGTATCAAACATCGCAACGTAACTGGGTTACTATGAAGGTACTCTATAGGTATCTCCGAGGGTGTCTGTTGGGTTGGCATGGATCAAGACTGGGATATGTTTCTTCATGTGACGGATAGGTATCTCAGGGCCCACTCGGTAATACAACATCACAACAAGCCTTGCAAGCAATGTGACTAAGTGTTAATCACGGGATCTTGTATTATGGAACGACTAAAGAGACTTGCCGGTTACGAGGTTGAACTAGGTATGGAAATACCGACGATCGAATCTCGCGCAAGTAACATACCGAAGAACAAACGGAACATCATACGGGATTAACTGAATCCTTGACATAGAAATTCGAACGATAAAGATCTTCGTAGAATATTTAGGAACCAGTATGGGCATCCAGGTCCGGCTATTGGTTATTGACTGTAGAGGTGTCTCGGTCATGTCCACATAGTTCTCGAACCCGCAGGGTTTGCACACTTAAGGTTTGGTGACGTTTCGGTAGTATAGAGTTATGTATGGTGGTGACCGAAGGTTGTTCGGAGTCCCGGGTGAGATCCCGGAAGTCACGAGGAGCTACGGAATGGTCCAGAGGTAAATATTGATATATAGGAAGTCCTATTTTGGTCGCCGGAAAAGTTTCGGGCTCATCGGTAGTGTACCGGGAGTGCTGGTATTGTACCGAGAGACCATCGGGAGGGGTATTTCGACCCAAGAGGCTACAGGGGATGTGGGAGGGTGAATACCAGCCGTTAGTGGGCTGATGGAAGTCCCACATAAGGCCCATGCGGCTGGGAAGAAAAGCCCAAAGAGAAAAAGGTGGGAAAAGGCAAAAAGGCCAAAATAAGGAGTCCTAGTCCTACTAGGATTGGAGGAGGAATCCTCCTCTCCTCTTGGTTCGGCCGAAGCCTAGGGCTGGCCCCTTGAGGGCCAAGCCTTCTCCACTCTTCCTCTTATATATACTAGATGTTCTAGGGTTTTTGCACTAGATTTTCTACCACGTGTTACCCTCTCCTCTAGTGCATAGTTTCTCCTCTAGATCGGTTTTCTGCAGTGCTTAGGCGAAGCCCTGTCAGAATAGCTCCACCACAATCGTCGCAGCACCGTCGTGCTGCCGGAGAACTCTTCTACCTCACCGCTCCCTCTTGCTGGATCAAGAAGGCGGAGATCATCATCGAGCTGTACGTGTGCTGAACGCGGAGGTGCCGTCTGTTCGGCGCTAGATCAGAAGGACCATGATCAAGATCGCGAGACGGATCATGATGAGATCACGGGACGGATCGTGATGAGTTCGCAGGATGGATCATGATGAGATTGCGGGACGCTCAGCGATTTGGATCGCGAAGTCGTTCGACTACACCAACCGCGTTTCTTAATGCTTCCCGCTTAGCGATCTACAAGGGTATGTAGATCCACTCTCCCTCTCGTAGATGCTCATCACCATGGATAGATTTTGTGTGTGCGTAGGAAATTTTATGTTTCCCATGCAATGTTCCCCAACAGTTTCCTGGTGGTCGCCTGGCCAGCGGACCGAGCAACATGAGGGGTGTGCCCCAGCCCCCTAAGAACCCTGGCGAAACGTGGAGGACTTGCAACAGAGACTGTGCCAGCATTGTTGTCGTCTTCAGAGCTGTGTAGGAGCACGCTCCACGGTGGAGGGGACGCTTCCTCCAGATCATCATCCTCTGTCTCCTCCGAGTCCTCCCCACCCGCGGTGTCGCTGGAGGACACCACCACCTAGGAACCAGGATCCTCAGCCAGGGAGATCACTAGTTCGTCAAAGGTGGGCATCGCAGCGACTAGATTACCCTTGTCATCGTAGAAATACAACAGGGCGTAGGCATCAGGAAGTTCTTCGGAGTCGTCGTTGAGCAAGGTCGTCATAGCCCTGCTCAGCTGTAACACCCCGTTACGCCTGCCGAGATCTAGACTGGCCCCACAAAGCAACACTAGTCTTTCCTGCGCAGTTTTTCCTCACTCGTGCGCACCCGGAACCAACTTCCCGGTCGGTCACCCATCCTAGAATCGCTCCAAGCCAAGCACGCTTAACTTTGGAGTTCTTTTCGAGTGGGCTCCCGGAAAAGAAGGAATTCCTTGATGATATGAGTAGTCTATCATTCCTATTAAGCCAGGCTCTCACATACACCCCCACTCAAAGGAACTGACGTCCTCGTCGGCCCATCAAGAACGTTCCCTTTTGGCACACGTATGTGCATCCACTCCAACACATGTGCCATGCTGTGTGCCACTACAGGCCACACATGCCATGCGCCACATGCCCGTGCACCTGACCCGATCGGTCACCCATCCTAGAATCGCTCCAAGCCAAGCACGCTTTAACTTTGGAGTTCTTTTCGAGTGGGATCCCGGAAAAGAAGGAATTCCTTGTTGATATGAGTAGTCTATCATTCCTATTAAGCCAGGCTCTCACATACAACCCCACTCAAAGGAACTGACGTCCTCATCGGCCCATCAGGAACGTTCCCTTTTGGCACAACTATGCATGTCCAGTCCAGCACATGTGCCATGTTGTGTGCCACGACAGGCCACACACGCCATGCGCCACATGCCCATGTACCTGACCCATGCATGCCCGTGTAACCGCAAGGGTCGGCTCTGATACCAATTGTAACACCCCATTACGCCTGGCGGGATCTAGACTGGCTCCATAGACCAACACTAGTCTTTCCTACGCACTAACTTCCCGGTCGGTCACCCATCCTAGACTCGCTCCAAGCCAAGCACGCTTAACTTTGGAGTTCTTTTCGAGTGGGCTCCCGGAAAAGAAGGAATTTCTTGTTGATATGAGTAGTCTATCATTCCTATTAAGCGAGGCTCTCACATACACCCCACTCAAAGGAACCGACGTCCTCGTCGGCCCATCAGGAACGTTCCCTTTTGGCACACGTATGCGCATCCAGTCCGGCACATGTGCCATGCTATGTGCCACCACGGGCCACACACGCCATGCGCCACATGCCCGTGCACCTGACCCGTGCATGCCCATGTAACCGCAAGGGTCAGCTGTGATAACAATTGTAACACCCCGTTACGCCGGGTGGGATCTAGACTGGCCCCACAGACCAACACTAGTCTTTCCTGTGCACTTTGTCCTCACTCGTGCGCACCCGGGACCAACGTCCCGGTCGGTCACCCATCCTAGAATCGCTCCAAGCCAAGCACGCTCTAACTTTGGAGTTCTTTTCGAGTGGGCTCCCGGAAAGGTAGGAATTCCTTGTTGACATGAGTAGTCTATCATTCCTATTAAGCCAAGCTCCCACATCAGCTCCCTGGGGGTCAGTCGTGCGGACCAAAGCCTAATGTCGTCACCACTGCCCTGATAGTCCCACAAGGGCCTCGAGTGAGACTAGAGGGGCGCCAGCGTCAAGAACTCCTTCAGTATCGTTCCCCCGGTCAGCTTCGTGGCATTGATATCGCGAGACATCCACTCCAGGACGGGCCTGGCCTGGGGGTCAGAGAGGTTCACAAAGCTCCAGGCAAGGGTCTTCTCCGGTAAACCCTTCGGAAGATCCATGCGGGAGTTGACGCTCTTGAGGTCCAGGAAGACCCAGCGGTGTCTAAAGTTTTCGACCTTCTTCCCGGCCTTTAAGAGCAAGTTCCAGCTCTAGACCACAACGAACGAGATGCATGCCGACCGTTGAGCGTCGTCATGAAGCCGCAAGCTGAAGAAATGACGAAAGAGGGCCACCGAAGGCTTCATGCCTATGAAAGCCTCGCAGTAAAAGGCAAAGACGGTCAAGAGCAGGGTGGAGTTGGGTTGGAGATGAGGATCTTGCACCCGTAGTGCACAAGGATGGCGGTGAAGAACTTGGAGAAAATGCTATGAAGGAAGAAAGTGTAGGCCGACTTGGACAGGCGCTGCTTCTCCGTGGAGCTGCACCATATCAAGCTCTGCCCCACTCGTTGGTCTTGTCCACCCTCGATGGGCGAACCGGGGCGAGGTCTCCGTCCTTGGCAATGGTGGACTCTGAGAGTACCGGTGAGATAGGAGTGGAAGCCGAACTCTAGGCCTCAGTTTTCGACTTGCCGATGGGAGCCATCAAGAAGTCCTCGGGGCCGATGACGCAATAGGGAATACGGTGCGGTGCCGAGATCTGGAGAGGTTTTCACAAAGTACGGAGATATCGAGGAAGGAGCATGAGCACATGAGAGGAAAGCAATAATGGCTCAATGTTGGATACTAGGCTTTTGTCGATTTGGGCAGTTGCCGGAGAGGCATGGAAGTGGGGACGCCCTTGACCAACCACGCACCAGACGCCATACCTGGCCCGTAGGCATTTGGGGACCGCGGTGCTTCGGGCCATCCTCAACGGCTTTGCCTAGAAGCAAGCTCGAGCGTGCCTTGGGCTTGGGGGCTACCGCATGGGGGCTATGACTAGGCCAAGCCTGGCACACGCCACCTCCATAGGTCACTAAAACCTGGACTTCACGCGCCCCTCTCAGGAAAAAGCTGGCAGGAAAGGTATGAGAGCCACTTGTATGTCAAGGGGACTCCTGAGCATCCCGACTCAGGAGCCTCACTGGTCATGTAGGCCCTCACCCCATGGCACCATGCTAGTGATCCAGACGCCCCAATGGCAGTTGAGGTATGCCAAGGACCGGGACCTGCCGATGCAGAGGTCAAGGTGCTAAAAATGTCCAAGTCAACCCCGTCTTCACCATGTTCCCTTCATGAGGGATGCTCGTATGTCAAGGGGGACTCCTGAGCATCACGACTCAGGAGCCTCACTGGTCACGTAGCCCCTCATCCCTTGGCACCGTCCTAGTGATCCTGACGCCCCAACGGCGGCTGAGGTATGTGCGGGACAGGGCCCTACCGATGGAAAGCATTGCAGCAAGCAGGAAGGCAACAATGCGAAGAAAGCAACCACATAATTCAACAGTTATTACAAGCATTAAATGTCTCCGGCAATGCAAACAAGTCTAATGCCTCCGTGAGGCATGATGAATGTTATAGGAAAGGAACTAGGAAGAGGAGCTACGAGGAGCTGGCGCCACCGCTCGTACTGACCGTGGGGAGCTTGTCCTCGATGTCACTGACATTGTCTTCATTGCCACTTACCCTTGCAGTTGCAGCAGGTGGGGGAATGGCGATGCAGGTGAACTTCTTCATCAACGCATCCATGGCGCCCCACACAGCTGTCGCCGTGGCAGCGCGAACCTTGGGATCAACTGGGCGGATCACGGATTCGAAGTCAAAACACGGCTCGCGAATGAAGGGGTGGCTAAAGACGCGCATTGCAGCCTCGGAAAAGAGGTCGCGGCACTCACTCTCCAAGAGTTCTTCCACCTTGGGAATAGCACCCTCCAGCACGCTCAACAAGCTTTGAAGAGAACCCCGCGAAGCCGCTCTCTAGAGCCACCAGTGGCTCCGTAAACCCTCCTCAGAAGATGGAGTGAAGCGCTCAGTGGAGCCTGAGATCGACGGAGGTAAGGGCATTGAGGTCCATACCCTTTCTCTCCTCGGTCGCGACAAGGGCCTTTTCCTCGAAGTCGAGCCGAGCCTTCTCCGGAGCTACTTCCTTCTCCCGCATGTCCAGGCACTCATGCTCAGTGGCTTGGTCGGCCACCGCCTTGGACAGCGTGGAGTCATGGTCGGCAAGCTAGGAATCGCAGGTCTTGAGGTCTTCCTCTTGCTGGCGAAGCTGCTCCGCAAGCGCGGTGTTCTCCTCCTGAAGAGCCTTCAGGGGGACCTTCACCTCATCTTAGCGCTTCGTAGCAGACGTTGTCCTGGTCATTGCCGCGTCGTGGGCTGCTCTGGCTAACATGGCCTCCTTCCTGCTTTCAGATGCGGTGGCCTTGGCTTGGCCCCAAACCGCCATGGTAGAGGCGTCGGTCTGGAGCCACCCGGAGAGGAGCCCCAGGCGGCCCTATGCGAGGAGATCGTCAGCGCCCCAAGGGCATCCCAGACCTGACCTCGAGCGGCGTAGGCCCCATCTAGTGTGCCATAGCTGCACGACGGAAGAGTCGGGGCCTAGTCCAGAGATGGCGCCTACGAGAGGAGTCACCTCCAGGGCGACAAAAGCATGAGGAGCAGAAGGCACCGGGGGCCACACTACAAGAACAGGCAAGGCAGCTACGGACGAATATGCGGCCAGCTGGCCCTCGAGGGTTGTCTCCTCAGCCAGCAGCGGCAACATGCCCCCAAGGGCAACAACGGCCGCCCCAACAGGCATCAGGGTCTCCACGGCCGCGACAGGAAAGTCGCCCCATGAACCCCCTCACCAGCGACATCTGGCGCCTCATCGGGCATCGGCAGGGCACTAGGAATGGGCAAGCGTCAGAAAGCACCTTCAAATTGAGGCCCACTTTCTTCTTCCTCATGGTTAGCACAACAACAATTTTGGTTACCAAGAAAAGTACAAATCATCAGGACATGAGCCATCGGCAAGTGGCCAAGCTAAACAGGATTACATACTCTTCGGTGTCAACCCACTTCCTCTTCTTCTCCACCTCAACGATGGTGAGAACACCCTCCCCCTTCTTCGGGAGGCCGCCATCACATGAGGGAGCAGGGGCACTATTCGTAGGGGCCGTGGCCGGAGAGGCCATTCCGACCCCAGACATGTCTACCTCGCCCACAGGCTGTAGTTCAGGCGGGGGCGAGACGAGCGCTTCAGCCGCCTTGCCAGCACGAGCACGACACACTTGAGGGGGCCCGGCCCCACGTTTCCTTGGGGTTGCCTAGCTAGAGGACCGAACAGCATTAGAGGTGGGCCCTGGCCCCGTAAGAATCCCGGCGAAACGCGGAGGACTTGCAGCAGAGACATTCCCGGCATTGTTGTCGTCTTCAAAGCCGTGCAGGAGAGCGCTCCACGACGGAGGGGATGCTTCCTCTAGATCAGTGTCCGCTATCTCCTCCGAGTCCTCCGCACCCGCGGTGTCACCGGAGGACACTGCCAACAGGGAACCAGGACCCTCGAACGAGGAGAGCCCTAGTTCATCCACGGTGGGCATCGCGACAACTAGAACAACCTTGTCCTTGTGGCAATACAATGGGGCATAGGCATCGGGAAGTTGTCCGGGGTCGTCGTTGAGCAAGGTCATCATAGCCCTACTCAGCTCCCGAGGGGTCAGGCGTGCGAATCGAACCCTGATGTCATTGCCACTGCCCTGATAGTCCCACAAGGGCCTCAAGTGAGACTAGAGGGGCGCCAGACGTTGGGTCAAGAAATCCTTCACTATCTTCCCCCGGTCAGCATCCTGGCGTTGATATCAGGACAGGCCTGGCCCAGGGGTCGGAGAGCTTCTATTGGAGATATGCCCTAGAGGCAATCATGTATGATGATATTTCCTATGTGTTTATGAATAAAGATAGTCCATGGACATTATCAGTGATGTGTATTAACAAGTACGTGACTTTTTTGTGAGACTATGCATTGTATGATAACTATCCTAAATGGTGCGTACTCGAAAGGGTTGTGTGGATGCACAACTAACCAGACTAGCATATGACACGATGGATGGTTTGGTGTCACTGACCATGTAGCACTAGATGCTAGCCGGATAATATGGACTCCGAAAGGTCTACTCAGATTCAACATAGCTGGATCCGAGTCGAGATAAGGTCTGAGTTGGACAGACCCAACTATGAGATGCCTTGATAAGTCATTTGTGAGTCTCTAGTACAACATACGTTCTATGTCCTAATACCTAAGCTGACATATGTACTCGGGATGGTGACAGACTTGCCTTGGGCCGACCAAACGCTACTCCATGACTGGGTAGTTACAAAGCTAGGTTTCGGGCTGGTCCAGACCCATGCTGCGAGACATGGTCGAGCAAGATGGGATTTGCCCCTCCGATCAGGAGAGGTATACTATGGGGCCCTCGGGTGATCCAACTTGGATAGTCATGGCCATGCGATGAGGATTATGAAATAATTCGAATGTTGGTCGGATTCACCAGAAAGAGAAAGAGGTCGTGCTGCACTAAGGATGACCATGTCGCCTTGTGCACGACAACATATATCGTGTGGCAAAGGGAATAGAAGTGTGAAGTATAGGTCCGCCTAACCAGCTTAATTAGACACTTGGAGTCGGCACGCCTTGCCAGAGGCCACTACTGACTAGTCGAGCCGGATGTGATCTGACTCGCGACCAAGTGAACAAGAACCTAAGGGGTCGTGTGCTTAAGGGAAGGAACACGTGGGGTTTAGGATCCGTGCGAGGCCCAAGAGTTGAGCCCAGGTCGGATGCCTATATAGAGGAGGTGTGGCACACCCATTCGGTTGATCACTTTGGCGCGATCATTAGGGATTTGCATGTGTCTCAACTAGCCACCTCCACTCGCTGCTGCCGACAGTGTGCTCTGACCTAGCAGTCCTCCGCCCGGTGTTCCTCCTGCAGGAGCGGATACCGTTAGAGGCAGAGCACCTGCGCCGCTCCAGCGAACCTGTACATGGGATCCTGCGCCTAGCTGCGCGAGGGAGATCGGATCGACTATTCGGGGAAGATCGGACGAGGAGGAGACGGACTTCACGAATGCGCTGCCCCAACTCTACTTGCGCTGCACGACACTGCACGTCTAGTGGTAACGATCTGTGGTCGATCTCTGTAGCATGTTCTTGGTTATTCTGCGCATAGGAAATTGTTGATTTGCATGCGATGCACCTACGGTAGAACCCAACAGCTTCATGGAGCTCCATGCAAGAGTCTTCTCCGGTAACCCCTTTGGAAGATCTAGGAGGGACTTGACGCTCTTGATGTCCAGGAAGACCCAGAGGTGCCTAAAGTTCTCCACCTTCTTCCCGGCCTTTAAGAGCATGTTCCCTCTCGAGACCACGACAAGAGAGATGCATGCCGACCGCTGACTGCCGTCATGAAGCCATAAGCTGAAGAAATGACGGAAGAGGGCAACTGAAGGCTTCACGCCTACGAAAGCCTCACAGTAAAAGGCTAATACAGACAAGCGCAGGATGGAGTTGGGTTGGAGACGAAGAGCTTGGATCCCCTAGTGCTCAAGGATGGCAATGAAGAACTCAGAGAAAGGCGGAACGAGCCTAGAGAAGTTGCTATGGAGGAAGAAAGGGTAGGCCAAACTGGCCAGGTGCTGCTTATGTGCGGGGACACCCATGACCAACCGCGCACCGCACGCCACACCTGGCACGTAGGTGTTTGGGGACCGTAGTACTTCGGGACGTCCTCAACGGCTTCGCATAGAAGCTAGCTCGAGCATGCCTCGGTCCTGGGGGCTACTGTCAGTGTTCTTGGAACGGGGGTACCCAGGCTTGCCTGCCTACGGCCCAGGGCATGGCCCACTTCGACCGCCAAGCATGGCCCAGCGCGGCCCCACTCAAGACATGGCCCTCGCGAGAGCCTCGGGCTCCCGAGGGAGGCAGAACCAAGACCTGTGGGGGAATAGGCCTCCCCAGGCCCCTCCCGAGCGGCAGAGATTTCTAAGCAATGCTTGGCCTCTAGAGCCAAGGATGACGCAAGGCGGGCCAGGCGGGCATAAGTGCGCTAGACGGGATAGTTTCCCCTTCGGTGCAAAGGGGGCAAGGACGTATGCACGTTCTCAAAGCACCCCCAAAGGCTTCCATTCCAGTGCAACAAGACCAAGACCACGAGCCTTGCAGGATGGATGTCATCGCCAAGCCCACTACTTAATCACTAGAAGCTACTTTGTAGCCAAAGACCACCTTTCGTCAGGATAAGGACTTACCCCTTTTCCCCCTTTGAATTTGGCCGTTGTGGGATCCCTTCCCGCCATACCGATAAGGGAAGAGGACCCGGGCCACTATAAATATAGTCTAGGCTTCTCTGTAGACAAAGTAGAGACCATAGAAGAAGCAAGACCACCAGAGCGGCCTTGCGAGGCAACTCACCACTATACTACTACATCCACAAATCTCCTTGTGAGGCAATCCACCAAAGCAGGAGTAGTGTTTTACGCTTCGCAGCGGCCCGAACCTAGGTAAATCTTCATGTGCAATCTTCTCCCTCGTCATTGTGCGAGTTCATCGAACTATACAACTGGGTTGTGAGGCATGAGGGATGAGGCTGTTGGGGATCTTTGTACACGCCCCTGTGTTCGAACTTCCTTGGGTTTTGCGGAGCCCGAGATCCAACAACATGCGCCGAGATGAAGAGATGATGGAAAATGTGCCCGAAGAAAAGGGCGTGGGAAACGGCGCCGTACATGGCACAGAAGAGGTTAGACCTGGCGGAGAAGATTCATACACACCAGAGTCTTCGTGCCTACTAACTTCAGCCATGGGGGACCCATATGTTGGAGAACTGCTTCACAAGATGGCGACTAGCGACAGAGCTACTTATAGAGAGGAAGCCAAGTTGGCGCAACTGGAGCTAGACTCGAATAATCCATTGTATGATGGTTGCGATCCCGAGGTGACCCGCTTGAGTTTCACACTAGAACTAGTCAAGACGAAGGAAAAAAACAAATGGACACACGCAAGCCTGGATGACCTTTTGAAGTATCTAAAGAAAGTTCTTCCCAAGGGAAGAATGTGTCCCACTTCTGTCGTGGAGGCCAAAAAGATCGTGTGCCCTCTTGATCTGCCACACATTAGATACCACACATGCATCAATGATTGCATCATTTATCAGAGCAAGCATGTGGAAAAAACTATCTGCCCAAAGTGTAATGCTTCACGATATAAGAAGGCCAGAAAGAAAAATCCAAAGAAAGTCGTGTGGTACTTTCCCATCACTCCTCTTCTGCAGCGGTATTTCGTAGATCCTAAGTAAGCAAAGCTCAAACAATGGCACGCGGATAGGGTGAAGCCAGACGATGGAGATAATCTAAAGTTGAGACACATCGCAGATGCTAGTCAGTGGAGAGCATTAAACGCTGAATATAAATATTTCGCAGAATGATCCAAGGAACATCGTGCTTGGTGCTAGTACAGATGGGATGAATCTGTTTGGCAAGGAGAACACCAACCATAGCACATGGCCCGTGTTTGTATGGATGTACAAACTTCCCCATGGCTGAAGTTATTAGATAGCACAAGTCCACAGGACGAACGCTGAAGTTATTAGAGAGCACAACTCCACTTTGTTGCGTTGGTTCAAAAGCAAGTTGTGGCTAATCCCTCGGAAGAGGGTTGTCTAGATGGAAAGTTGATATACGCCATAGCACATGGCCTGGCGGTCAACCTCGCGACCTATGAGTTATAAGATATCAATGGATACACAACTACACAGAGGCCAAAGATACGAACAATGAATACCAGAACTCAGGGGTGACGATGGAAGCCATGACCAGCGATCCAACTGAAAGAGACTACGGACGGGTTGAAGAAATTTGGGTGTTTGAACACTCTCGATTGCATAGCGTGACAATGTTTCATGTCAGATGGCCTAAAAATGTACAAAGAGAAAGCCGACATTTGACTACCATATGTATACCCGATTCCAATACCTTGAGCGCCACTGCCAAAAATTAGCCATGGGTACACGCTAAACACATGACACAATGCTTATTCATAGAAGATCCTCTCAACTCCAATCGTGTTGTCATGAGGAGAGTTAAAAGGAGCATCGTCGGAATGGATGGAGTCGCCAAGGAGGACGACTACGACCATTACGGTGACCCGATGAGGGAAGACGACGATAATGATGAACCATAAATTAAAAGAAGAAGGACAACATTAACTAAGAAAGATCATACTCTGTGGAAAAGGAAAAGTCACAACAAGCAGATCAATTATTAGACAACGAACAAAAGAGGAAAGAAGCAGATCAGTCTCAAGCGTCGTCGCCTGCACGCTAATTAAGAAACGACCATAATTTGTGTGTACCTATTTTGTATGAGTACCTAACACCATTATCGATTGAATGGTGTAATATAATATATATATATATATATTATGCTCTAATTATATTGGTCAAATAATTATTAGCAATTAGGAAAAATAAAGAGAAAAAAGAAAAAGAAAAGAACAAGGGAAAACAGTAACATATCTACATAATTTATACAAAATTAACAAAATAGTTAGCAGTAGCGTTTCTCTAGGAAAAGCGTTATAACGCAGTTAGCTATAGCACGTTTCTAAGAAAAGCGCTATAGCTAAGTTAGCTACAGCGCGTTTCTGAGAAAAGCCCTATAGCTAAATTAGTTACAACGCGTTTCTAAGAAAAGCGTTATAGCTAACTGCGCTATAGCCATGTCGTTCAAATCCTATCTCATCCCCACCCCGGCCGGCGACCCGCACGCCACCTCTGTTGCTCCCACGACTATGCTACCTCGCACGCGGCAATCTCGACCCCGTAGCCTCCTCCACCCTCATTGTGACCTTGACCCTGCTAGGCCTCTGCTACCCGGCGCACGTGTGGCAACCTCGACCTTGTTGAACCTCTCCTTCTCCTCCATATGTCGTGCTCGCATCCCCCGCCTCCTCTGCCCGTCTCTGTCTCAGGTGAGCATGCTCTCGATCCCTTCCCTGGCTTGCTTATTTGGTAGGGTTGAAATTATTTGGTAGGGATGATTAGGGTTCTCGTAAAATAAATAAAAATTAGGGTATATATTGGTTCTTGTAGGGCCAATTAGTTGGTAGGCCTACTTTTTTGGTAGGGATGATTAGATAATAAATCAGAGAGAGTTAGGGTTATGCAAAACATTCAGTTAATTAGATTGTAAAAAAATTAGTGTTCTTGTAGGTCTGATTATATATATATCTGAAAATGGAATTCTTGCTTGATTGTATTGATGATGTATCGGTTATAGTGTTGATCTACCTCGAGATCGAATAGCTAAACCCTAGATGAGTTGTCCTCTGGCTACAACCTAAAACCCTCCGGCTTATAGACACCCAAGGTGTCTTGGGTTTATACATGGTCAGTTACACGCCGAAGAGATAAACATGCCTATTCGCTATATTAAACGTGGAGGACAAGCCACGATTCCCGAAGCTTCCTTCCTGGAGATAGAGCCTTCGCTCGATCCAATGTTCGGTAAGCGGCCCATACAGTCCGGCCATTGAGAAACAGGTTGGCTTCCCGATGATTCCTTAATCCAGGACTCCCTCAGTAGCCCTCGGACTTGCGTCGAACGCCTAGGGTCTTAGCTTCAATCACTTCGTATAATCAGAGTCTTCAGCTTGCGAGGTGAGTTCTCCCCGCGGAGTTTAGTTTGGCCTCCTATGACATATAGTTTTTTGAATAGAGGCATGTCCTAACACCGTGAATAGGTCAGCCTGAAGGCCAAACATCATGGGGTAAAATAACGTCCCATGACAACCTTTTTGATGAAAGGTCACGGCACACCACGACCGCTAAGCCAGTTGCAAAAACTAGACTCGTGGTTTGAGGCCGTTTTCATCAGCACGATCTATCAATGCACATATTGTGTCCCGCGTTATATGGGATACGTTTAATCATGCGTGTGCAATGACATGCATGTCTCGAGAAGCGAAGGGATTCACGATGCAGCAAGGGGAGGCCAAACAGCGATAAGCCTCATAAAAGGGAAAGAAAACCCCAAGGCCTAACCTCACTTCCCATTCGCCTCCTCTGCTTCCCCATTCTCCTGAGCCTCCAAGCGCAAATCTAGGTTTTCCATCACCCACCCCTTCGAGCTCATCCATGGAGGGTTCTAGCTCCAACGGCAAATGGGAGGCTTCCATGGTCACCCACCAGGACATCTGGGACCTCAAAGAGCCGGGATACCTCCCCGCAAACATGCCTAACTGTGTGCCGAAGAAGGACCAAGTTATCCCTACTCCTAAGCCAGGCGAAAGGGTGGTCTTCCTCCCCCAATTCATCTGGGATTGAGCTTCCCACTCCAACCCTTCGTCACTGGGCTCATGTTCTTCGACGACCCTGACTTCCACGACCTCCCGTCGAACTCCTTGGTGCAGATATCGACCTTCATCCTCGTTTGCGAGGCTTTTTTGCGGGTCGAGCCACACTTTGGTTTTTGTCTCAAGGTGTTTAACATCAAGCCGAAGTGTGTCGCACGCAAACACGTAGACTGCAACGGGGCTGTCATTGGCGTATGGCCCTCCGGCACCTTCATTGACACCAACAAAGTATGGCAGAAGGAGTGGTTTTACATCATCGAGCCAAGGGAGGAAGGCCAAGCTGCCCCAGCTAGATTCAGACCTGATCCCCCCACCAGATTAACCTCGTGGCTCCGAAAGGGCCTCAACTGGGGGTCGAGCAAGGAGGTGATTGGCTTGTAGAAGCGCACCAGCTCCATGATCGAGAACGACATCGTGCTGACCAATGTGGTCCAGGTCATGCTCCGGCGGCGTATCCTCCCCTCCTAGTGCTAGGATACTCCCCAATGGGTTCGTCAGCTCGACGATGAGCCCACGAGTCGGCACATCTTCCGCACTACTCGAGAGAAGCTGTGGAAGGCGCTTTTCAAGTCGTAGGGATTGGCCAGCCAAAGAGGAGGATTGGGGTCTACATGCCACCAAGACCGCTTCCAAGGTACACCATAGCTTTGTCTCATCCGCTCTATCTCTCATAAAGAAGTTTCTAGAACATCTTTCCGATCATTCTTTGCAAAAATGACCGAGCGAAGCCACGGACATTAAATGCCCGGCGCCTCAGCCCGATGTCACACCCTGAGTTTGTATCACCTTGTTATATTTGGATTTATAAAATTTGGAGCCAATTAAAACTTTTTCAATGATTGTAATTGTTTGAATTGTTGCTTGTTTGGTTCTTGATTGTGGTATGTGGCACTCTTAGATTCTATCCCTCTTCATATTCATCTTCCTTGACCCAAAGCTCTTGCCCAATGATCATGACATGTGAATAGTGCCCAAAACTATTTTTACCAAATTTATTTTGACCCAAAAAGGATTTATTCAAATTAGTTTTTCAAAAAAAACCTGAGTTGAGGTTTGCACTGCAAGTCCTCAAATTGGGTGGATCCTTCTTGCCCAAAGGCTTTACTTCAAACCTACTATGTTTATGACTTCCCAAAACCACCAAATATTAATTTTAAAGATTATTTTAAAATTTTATTTAAAGGCTTTTTCTTAAGATCAGAATTGGGTTTTCATAGGAAAACATTATTTAAATGCCTTCAAAATATTTGAGAAAATTTAGGGAAACTCAGTCGACATATATTTTCCGTATATATGAGTTTCAACACATGGGCATGTTCAAATCATGGGCAAAACCCCTCTAAACCCTTTCTGTTCAAAACAAACTTTTGGAATATTTCTATAAGCAATATTCTCAATAAATTCCCGGAAAATTCTAGCAAGTCATACCTATCATAGGTCATGATCTTGCAAAGTTTCATCTCAATCCAAGTTGATTTGAACAAATTTACATTATGAAGTTTTCCCCCTTGACCCCAGGCTTTGTGGACATGCTCTAATCGCCAAATAATGATGCTACACTAAGTGATGCATCAAGGGTATTAGGTTAGCATAACTAGATCTAGAGAAACCTAATTCAGTTAGAATCTAGGGTTCACAAAGTTTCCATTGTCAACTTTGCCCATTTGAGCTCAAATTTGGTGATCCATCTTATTTTTACCCACCATTTGGTCCTGCTAAATATCACAGTAAGTGGGTAAACTTATCTTGCCCAAACATCCATCAAACACCTTCTGGTGAAATGGTAAAGTCACTATTTTCACCACTTCTACGCTCCCCCTTACCTCAAATTTTTACCACAGTTACTCACTCACCTCTTGCACCTCTAGTAAAAATCCTACACCTTCAGCTCAATCATAGATAGGGTAAAACCCTCATTTTCACCTCTGGGCAGCAGCAAAACACATCTAGCTCCCCTCCTCTCTTATTCCACTAGCCTCCCAGGGCATCCAATGCTAGAATGCCCTAGCCTAGGCCCCCTAGAGCCCCTGGACACATGTGGCCACGCCCAAAACGCCAAAGGCATGCCATGGCATGCCATTTGCGCCCTCTGGAGTGTGCTACAGTGCTCTCCCGCACTGTAGTTGCCCCCATCCAGATGCCCCCGACCACCTCGGGCCGTGGGAGCACGCCACTGAGCCCCCTCGACGTCCATGCCTGCCTGTCGGTCGTCTCCCCCTCCTCTCTCCCTCTCTAGCGGCCTCCGCACGCGCGACACGGCCGCCCCTCTCGGCCAATGCCCGGGCTCGCACGCGCGACGCCCCTCACCCCCCTCTGCTTGTCTGCACGCCTCCAGAGCATCTCCTGTGGTCCCCTGGCCCCGCCTATGCCCCCTCCTTGGCTATCATAGCTCAAAGGTGAGCTCCCGAGCTCTCACGCGCTCGCCACCCACGTGGCTCCACCCTCGCCTATATATAGGGCCCCCGGACCTCCCTCTCCTCCTTTGTTGCCCCTCATCGCACCCACTAGAGCACCCGCACCACCCCCCGCGAGCCCCGAGGGCCCGTGCACCCGGATCGGACCCATGCTCCGCCGTCAAGGGCCAACGTCGATCTCGCGGTATGTGGCGTATCCGGTGCTCATTCTTCTTCCTGAGTGCCCAATCGCCACCCTAGATTGATCCCTCCTCCCCTTCGCTTCATTTGCAGCTCAGGCTGACCGGACCATCCACCTCCCAAATGTTGGAAATATGCCCTAGAGGCAATAATAAATTAGTTATTATCATATTTCCTTGTTCATGATAATCTTTTATTATCCATGCTATAATTGTATTGATCAGAGACTTAGATGCATGTGTGGATACGTAGACAAAACCATGTCCCTAGTATGCCTCTAATAGACTAGCTCGTTGATCAAAAGATGGTTAAGGTTTCCTAGCCATGGACATGAGATGTCATTTGATAACGGGGTCACATCATTAGGAGAATGATGTGATGGAAAAGACCCAGACTGCAAACGTAGCATATGATCGTGTCAGTTTATTGCTACTGTTTTCCGCATGTCAAGTATGTGTTCCTCTGACCATGAGATCATGCAACTCATAGATATCGGAGGAGTGCCTTGTGTGTATCAAACGTCGCAACGTAACTGGGTGACCATAAAGGTGCTCTACAGGTATCTCCGATGGTGTCTGTTGAATTGGCATGGATCGATACTGGGATTTGTTACTCCGTGTGACGGAAAGGTATCTCGGGGCCCACTCGGTAATGCAACATGACAATAAGCCTTGCAAGCAATGTGACTAATTGTTATTGCAGGATCTTGTATTACGGAATGAGTAAAGAGACTTGCCGGTAACGAGTTTGAACTAGGTATAGAGATACCGACGATCGAATCTCGGGCAAGTAACATACCGAAGAACAAAGGGAACGTTATACGGGATTAACTGAATCCTTGACATAGAGGTTCGACCGATAAAGATCTTCGTAGAATATGTAGGAACCAATGTGGACGTCCAGGTCCCGCCATTGGTTATTGACCGTAGAGGTGTCTCGGTCATGTCTACATAGTTCTCGAACCCGCAGGGTCTGCACACTTAAGGTTCGGTGACGTTTCGGTAGTGTAGAGTTATGTATGGTGGTGACCGAAGTTTGTTCGGAGTCCCGGATGAGATCCCAGATGTCACGAGGAGCTCCGGAATGGTCCGGAGGTAAAGATTCATATATAGGAAGTCCCAGTTTGGTTTCCAGAAAAGTCTCGGGCTCATCGGTAGTGTACCGGGAGTGCCGGTAGTGTACCGGGAGTGCCGGTATTGTACCGGGAGGCCTCCGGGAGGGGTATTTCGTCCCCAAGAGGTCCATGGGCTGTGGGAGAATAATAACCAGACCTTAGTGGTCTGGGAAAACAGCCTCAAAGCTCCATGGCGCAGGAGAGAAAGTCCTAAAGAAAAAGTGGAAAATCAGCCAATAGGAGGCAATCCTACTCCAACTAGGATTGGAGGTGAAGTAGGATTGCTTCCAACATCCTATTTCGGCCGACCCAAAGGCCTTGGATGCCTCTCCTGTCCTCTCCTCCTATATATACTAGTGGATTGGGTGGTTTTTGGACCAAATTTCCGGCCACGTGCTACTCGTTACACCGGTGCATAGTTTCTCCTCTAGATCGGTTTTCTGCAGCACTTAGGCGAAGCATTGCCGGAATTGCTCCACCACCATCACCGGAGCGCCGTCACGCTGCCAGTGAAATCTCTCTCCTCTCCACCTCCTCTCGCTGGATCGAGACGGTGGAGATCGTCATCAAGCTGCACGTGTGCTGAACGCGGAGGTGCCGTCCGTTCGGCGCTAGATCGGAAGGACTGTGATCGAGATCGCGAGACGGTTCGTGATGTGATCACGGAACAGATCGTGATGAGTTCGCGGGACAGATCATAATCAAGATCGTGGGATGGATCGTGATGAGTTCGCGGGACGGATCATGATGTGTTCGCGGGACGGTTCGTGATTGGATCGCGGGACGCTCGGCGATTTGGATCGCGAAGAAGTTCGACTACACCAACCGCGTTTCTTAACGCTTCCCACTTAGCGATCTACAAGGGTACGTAGATCCACTCTCCCTCTCATAGATGCTCATCACCATGGATAGGTTTGCGTGTGCGTAGTAAATTTTTTGTTTCCCGTGCGACGTTCCCCAACACCAAAGCCCTCCGCTGCGGATTCGTATTGCCAGCAAACCCCGGTCCTACGGCCACTACCATCATGCCCAAGCGAACGATGGAACCTCCCCGAGCCTCCCCATGCCTCCCTCATGGAGAACGGCCACCGGAGTTGCCGCCGATGAGCCTCCCGGAGCCCCTGTTCGTGAGGTAGGAGATGTTAGGCGGGCCTCACCTATCATACTCACCTTTCCCTATGCCACCGACAGGTAGGTACCGCATGCCGGTTCGAACCCGTCGGCTGCCGCGCGCGCCGTCTCAGCCTGGGCCGGTTCCCCTTTGGGCCGGCTCGGCCTCGGTGCCTTTGGCCCGAGAGGGCATAGTGCCCTTTTATTTTTATTTTTCTATTTGATTTCCAAAAATTCCAGAGGACACAAAATAAATCTAAATCCAATTATTTTTCCACCTAAATTCTTAGAATATTCCATAGAATTTATTAGTGCCACTTCTAAAAATAATGGAAAACTTTTTTTGTACTGTTTCAATTTAAAACCCCTATTTGTCATTATTAGCCCCTGTTTTAAATATTTTTGAAAACCTTTTTAACTTCAAAGTCTTAACAAATAATTTTAGTCTGACCTTTAGTATTTATCAAAATAGGGTAGCATTTTTATTATTAGCTTGTGTGCTCTGTTTTTTTGTGTGATGCTTATTTTTATCGCTTTTATTCGCTACGATAGATTGCACTATGGACGAGGGAGTTGGACCCAAAGACTTTGAGGACCCCGAGGACTTTGTTGAGCCATTCAAGGAGCCCTTTGACCATGTTAAGAAACTTTTTCATGCATGTCATATAGCACTTGTTGTTTGGATGATTGATCATGATGTGGTGCTCCCCCTTCGGTGGGGTGGCTCCGATATTTTTAAAGTTGACACTTGAATCGTGCATGACCCCACCACCTTATGAGGGTTATGCACGGTGGGTGTAGATAGGATGCTAATAGATGCTACGCAAGTGGGATGGGATTTATGCATAGTGATGGAAAGGACGAAACGATTTCAAAGACTTCTCGAAAACCCTGTCGGGTGCCACTAATGCCCGAGGGAGATCATGATGAGATGGGTGACCACTTGAGAAAGAAGTGGTTTGTCGAAACAGGATGAGGGTGTGTTTTCAAAAATGGAGGGTTTAAGATTTGTCGACCATCCCAACCTTACATGCGCAACCTCGATACCCCTTATGGGACGGGGCCTTGTTGATTACTATGGTTGGTGCTAGCAGGGAGCTCGCATTACTAGTGGCAAGAGTGAGTGGTCACTCTTGATACGGGGTCGTCCCGGAAGTGGAAGGCCATGCGTTGTCTTTACACGCACCGGGCACATAGTTACGTGCCCTCATGGATGTTGTGTGTGATGTACATCATGTGGGATGGCACCAACGAGTGCTTACGTCGAGTATGTTATATACCGCGTGTTAGGGATATAACCGTGTGGCGAGACCCGCCCAGGCAAGGCCGGGTCACACCTGGCAGCTCATGGGCCAGACCAAGGACGGGCCTGGAGACTTAGGCTATGGTGTTCGGCAGCTCACCAAGATGTGCCAAGATGAGGCCCAGGCAAAGAAGTCATGAAGACCCGGGCAGGTAAGCCGCCCCGAGACGGCTTGCTCAAGAAGGCAAGACAACATAGAGACAGACTCAAACACGTTGTAAGAGTCCGTATGCGACTTGTGTAACACGTGGTCTTGACCTCCTATATAAGGGCGAGACCCGAGGAGACTTAAGCAGAAACCAGCTAATCAAGTGCTAGGTCAATCGATTCCGCTACCTTGTAATCGATACTCCAATCAATACAAAACAAGCAACACATATGCTATTAACTCTACTTGACAGGCCGAACCTGGGTAAACTCGTGTCCTTCGTCCCAACCAACCCCTTTGAGTCCATCATCTTAGCGATGGCCTCGAATCTAAGTCCTCGGACATTTGCCATGATAAAACCACGACACAACGAGTCATGGATGACATGGAAGCTCCCTGAGTCTTGTGGGTAAAGTGTGCAACCTCTACAGAGCGTAAAACTATTCGAATAGTTGTGTCCACGGTCAAGGACAGTTTGGTGGTGCTGCTTATGCCACATCCGGATGTTTTTGCAAACTTGGTGTGAGTGTGTGTGTGAGGGTGACAAAGTGGTTACCTGAGCTAAGTCCGATGACTTAGCTTGACGATTGACTAAGTCCGATGACTTAGCATAATGATGGGACATGAGATGTTCAACCCATACTTATGATGATATATGTAACTTGTTCATATGGATATCTGTCAACTGTTGATGCATGCTTACCTAGTTATTTGATCATGTCATTACATTCAAAATTAGCTTTCCACAAATTACCTACTTAGTGTTATACCATGCATCATTATTACTTTTTCCACCACTTGGGTTGCTTGCAAGTACATTCAAAGTACTCATTGGCTTGCCAATGGTTATTTAATTTGCTAGGCATGGAAGAACAGGAGTATGCTGAAGAGTTCGTTGGTGACAAACATGCGAACTTGGACGCTTCCCAGTCAGAATGCTTCTAGGTTTAAGGCAGATGGCATGGGTTCATGCTTTCGATCAAGTTTTCCGCTGCATGTTCTATTTAAGTGTTTGGCCCTCATGGCCCTATCTATGTAAGACTAGAGCTTCATGATCTTTATTTGTGTATGACGCTAAATGTGGATGTAAGACTCTTATTATTTGGCTTCTTTGTGTTCAGTGAGCATTGATCTATGGGATCACTGTACACATGCATTCAGTCATCAGGACTTATTATTCGGGGTCCCCACAGAGCTAGTATCAGAGCCATCCTAAATGTAGGAAGCCCTTAGTTAGCATGGACGTTAGTCAGGATAAAACCGTTTTTCAAAAACTACACCTAGCACCTATACTTAGGAATTTTATACTATGTACCTCTTCTATTCTTCAGACAACACTTCGCTGACTCTCCTCTCTTCAAACCTTTGTAGATGGCCATCATACCCGAAGCCTTCCTGACGTCCGACTTTCCCTTACTCCTTGAGGAGAGCCTGGAGAAGTGCCAGTTTCGCTAACCACCCATTTTCCTCTACCACGAGCACTGGGTCGATGCCGTCACGAGGGAGTACCACGTGGAGGTGGTCATGAAGGCAATCAACTCCCCGACCAGTTGGTTCTTTGAAGGACCACGGATGGAGACCATGATACTCGCAATCGATTCAGCTACATGCAAGGCACTCCTACACCTTTGAGACATCATTTTAGATATGGCTGATGAGCCGACTACTGGCTACCTTCCCTTCAGGAAGGATGATCTTGGCGAGAGTTGATGCTGATTCCATCCAAGGAGGATGGCACAGCACTCAGGTTCTAGACCTACTTCAGCCTCTCCGCCGATAGTCTGGTTCACCACTTGATTAATAAGTCCATGAAGCTCCACGAGGAACTTCACCACACCCTAGAGCTACTTCGGCAAGCCAAAACTAAGCTATACAAGATCAAGAAGGATGGAGCCCCCGAGGGACGACCAGCCGTCGCTTACAGAGGAGGAGTACCCCCAGCTAGAGATGCACCCACACGTCGTCATTGCATGAGTGTGAAGGAGTACCGTGAGCTATTAACCGACCCGCCTGCAAAGCATCGTCGGGATGGACCTGCTCATTCCCCTACCCCTTTGACCGGGAATGATGCCTGTTGAGATGATGAACAAGAGGAAGACCTAGAGGAGCATGACTACGGGACCGAGCATGTGGGGACCCCGACTCATAAGTCTTGATCACCGAATGAACATGTACAACGATCCCAGAGATCAATGCTCACTGAACACACAGAAGCTGAATAACAAGAGACTTACATCCATACATATCATCTTACACAAATACTGACCCCGAGGGTCTCAGACTTACATAGATAGGGCCATACGAGACAAACACTTAAATAGAACAAGCAGCGGAAATCTTGGTCGAAAGCATGAACCCATGCCACCTGCCTTAACCTACAGGCATTCTGACTGCGAAGCGTCCAAGTTCGCATGTTTGTCTCCAACGAACTCTTCAACATACTCCTGTTCTTCCATGAGTACTTTGAATGTACTCGCAAGCAACCCAAGTTGTGGAACAAGGTAACAATGATGCATGGTATAGCACTAAGTAGGTAAATTTGCGGAGAGCTAATTTTGTATGCAAAGGACATGATCAAGTAACTAGTGAGCATGCATCAACAACTAGTAGGTATCCATGTGAACAAATTGCAGATACCTTCATAAGTATTGGTTGAAGATCTCATGTTCACGCTAAGTCATCGGACTTAGATCATGTGACCTCTTGTCACCACGACACCCATACTTACACCAAGGTTTATGAAAACATCCAGACGTATTCTAAGAAGGACCTCCAACTGTCCATGACCGCGGACGCGGCTATTCGAATAGTTTTACACTCTGGAGAGGTTGCACACTTTACCCGCAAGACTCGGGGAACTTCCGTGTCATCCTTGACTCGTGGTATATAACATACCCGAATGTAAGTACCCGAACAATGCCTCTCCCCCAGTGATACTAAACAAAGAGTCCACTCGATTGGTACTCGGCCCTCATGATGTACATCACACGAGCCTCACTCTAATCGTACCATCCATGAGGGGTCCAACGTTGTGCCCGGTGCCTCTGAAGACAATGCATGATCGTACATACTGATACAACCCCGTATCGAGATTGACCACGACACTCCCTCCACTAATAATGCGGGATCCTTCCCTGTACCCACCAAGGTAATCAACAAAGCCCCGTCCCATAAGGGGTATCATGGTTGCGCATGTAATGTTGGGACGGTCAGTAGACCTTAGAACTCTCCGTTTTTGAAAACACATACTCACTTGCTTTGGCACACCACTTATTTCTCAAGTGGTTACCTAACTCATCATCATCTCCCTCAGGCATTAGTGGCACCCGACGGGGTTTTCAAAAGAGTCTTTGAAATCACTTCTTTGTTTCCATCACTATGAATAAGTCCCATTCCATTTGCGTAGCATCTATTAGGAAGCTAACTACTCCCACCCGCACAACCCTCATAAGGTGGTAGGGTCATGCACGATGCAACTCTCAAGAGTAAAGGTAACAGAGCTATCCCACCGAAGGGGGAACACCTCATCATGATCATTTCATCGAATCAACAAGTGCTATATGACATGCATGCAAAGCTTCTTAACATGGTCAAAGGGTTGCTTGCGTGGCTCAACAAAGTCTCCGGGGTCTTCGAAGTCTTCTGGTTCAAATTCTTCATCAACCATGCAATCTATCATCGCGAAATAAAGCGATAAAAATAAGAAATCACACAAAACAGAGCACACAATCTACTACCAAAAATGTTAACCTACACCGATAAATACCAAATGTCATACTAAAAATATTCTCCTAGAGTTTTGTTGTGAAAAACATTTTAGAGATTAAATAACAGAGGCAAAAAGGTGGCTAAATATAGGTTTTAAAATAAAACAATACTAAAAATATTTTCAAACATTTTTATAAATGACACTATTTAATTATCTAGAATATTCTAAGATTTTTGGTGGAAGATATATTATCCTTGGATAAATATATAAGTCTGTGGGATTTTTACAAAGTCTATAGAAGATAGAAAAAGAAAATGAATGAAAAAGACCATTGGGACCTAACCCAGAGGCTGGGCTGGCCCAGCTGGCCAGCCAGCCGGCCTCGTGCGCGGTCAGGTTCAAACCTGCTACGCGGGGCCTGGTCGTCAACGACACAAGGGGAAGAGAGCGAGCGCGGGAGGGGGGAAGAGAGGCCGACAGGTGGCCCCCACCTGTCAGGTCCTTCTCCCACCTCGGGATAGGGAAGGGGGAGAGCTCACCGGCGGCAAGGGGAGGCGCGGTGAGGGGATCTGGAGGCGGGAACGGGCTTGGCGTCGACCCACTGGTCCTCTGGAGGTGGAAGGGTGGCCGGAGGTGGCTACGGCGAGGAGATTCGGGAGGAGGGTGCCGGTGTTGCTCCTAGCAACAAAATAGTCGAGGAGGAAGGGGAAGGATGCAGGAGGTCACTAGGGGCCCGAAGGAGACGAAAGGGAGGTCAGAGCGGGCCGGCAGCCCGAGATCGACGAAGCCCCGACGCGGCGGTACCTCGGTCGATCCCGAGCACAGGGATCCCGGCGGTCTCTAAGGTGGCTTAGGGGGAAAACTGGTAGTGGATGGAGGCCAGGGAAAGAGAGAGGGGGTGCTCGGGTCACCTTTAAATAGGCGAGGCGGAGGCAAAGGGAGTGGCGAGCGCAGGAGAGCTCGGGCGCTCACCGTCGAGCCACGGTAGGGAAAGTAGGGGGCGACGGCAAGGCTGGGGGCACACGGGGAATGCCCTAGAGAGCGCGCACATGCAGAGGAGGGTCAACGGCATGGCGCATGCGAGCGCGGCCATTGGCCGGTTCGGGCTGTGTCGTGCGCGCGCGAGGGGGATAGGAGACAGAAAGGAGAGAGGGGGTCGTTGCCCTAGCGTGTTGCGGACGCAGACATGCCTTGACTGGCACGAGGGGAAGGCCCGAGGTGGTCGGGTATGGGCAGGAGAGGGAGGTCAACCCTTTGGAGCACGGCTCTATGCTCCAAAGCACGACTTTGGCCGGCATGCCAGAGCTTTTGACACGCTCTGGAGTGTCCACGTGTGTCCCGCTGCTAAAGCGGGAATAAAGAAAGTGGGAAAGAGCCTTGGATGCTCTGGAGTAGCCAGGAGTGAGAGAGGGAAGTGAGATAGGAGAGAAAGATGCTATCCAGGGGGTGCAAGTGGTGTTTTGCCCCTCAACCATGGAACTAGCCGTTAGTCTTCCTCCTCGAGGTGTTGGGGGTCTAGGTGGAGTTGTGGTAAAAATTTGAGACCAAGGGGAAAAGTAGAAGTGGTGGAAACAGTAACTTTTAGAAATGGCCAGAAGATGTTTGTGTTGTCATTGGGCTAGTAGGTGGAGTTTGCTTGCCATGATGTTTAACAGGGGAAAATGGTCATTAGGATTAGGCTTGATAACCAAGTTTGAGCTTGATTGAAGAAAGTTTACAATGTAACTTTGTGAAACCCTAGAAATCAACAGAATCGGGTTTCTGTAGATCCATTACCATTTCCGACCTTAAGAAAAATCCTTTCAATAAAATATAAAAATAATCTTTAAAAATAAAATTTGGTGGTTTTGGGAAGTTATATATATAGTAGGTTTGAAATAAAGCTTTTGGGAAGGAAGGATCCACATAATTTGAGGACTTGTAGCGCAAACCTCATTTGAGGGGGTTTTGAAAACCTAATTTGAATAAATCATTTTTGGTTAAAACAATATTTGATAAAAATAGTTTTGGGCACTATTCACATGGCATGACCATTGGGTAACGGTTTTGGGACATGGAAGATGAATATGAAGTGGAATAGAACCTAGTGGTCCCATAAAACACAATCATCAAGTAAGCAAACAATATAGCAAACAAGCACAAGCACAAGAACTTAGAAAAGTTTTAGTTGGCGCCAAATTTTATAAACCCAAAAATAACAATGTGCTACAAACATAGGGTGTGACAGACCTTCCCCCCTTACCAGAATCTCTTCCCCGAGATTCCTAGGCTAAGCATTGAAAAGATAAGGAAACTCAGATCTAAGATAATCTTCACGCTCCCAGGTTGCTTCAGCTTCAGTGTGGTTGCTCCACTGGACCTTGAAGTACTTGATGGTGTGGCTCCGGGTGCAGCGCTTGGCTTCATCCAAAATCCAAACTGGCCTCTCACGATAAGTGAGATCTGGCGGAAGATCGATGGCTTGATGGTCGATGTCCTTGTAGAGGTCGGGGCGGTTGGGAACTTGCACACACTTCCTGAGTTGAGACACATGGAAGACATTGTGCACATCTGATAGTTCGGGAGGTAGTTACAGCTGGTAGGCAACTTCTCCATGTGTAGCGGTGATCTTGAAGGGGCCAATGTATCTTGGTGTGAGCTTTCCTTTGACGTGGAAGCGCTTGGTTCCCTTGAGAGGCGGGACCCAGAGGTAGACCTGTTCACCGACACAAAAGTTCACTTCTCGGCGGGGAGAGTCGGCGTGGCTCTTCTGTCTTGATTTGGCGGCCTCCAAAAGTTCTCGGACAAGTTGAACTTGCTCTTCTGCTTTGCGGAGGATGTCTGGTCCGAAAACTAATCCTTCTCCGGTCTCTGACCAGTTGAGGGGAGTACATCACTTGCATCCATACAACACCTCAAATAGTGCCATCTGAAGACTCGACTGATAGCTGTTGTTGTAAGAGAACTCGGCTAAAGGTAGGAAATTCTCCCACTTAGCTCCATTTTCCAAAACACAAGCGTGGAGCATATCTTCGAGTATCTGATTTACTCGTTCCATTTGTCTGCCAGTCTAGGGGTGAAAAGCAGTGCTGAAGGAGAGCTTGGTTCCCATAGCTTCTTCAAACATCTCCCAGAATCTTGAGGTGAACTGGGTGCCTCGATCTGACACAATCTCCTTTGGAACTCTGTGAAGACTCACGATACGCTCAATGTAGAGGCTGGCTAACTTGTTACCGTCATAGGTGGTCTTGACAGAAACGAAATGGGCTACCGTGGTCAGGTGGTCGACAATGACCCAAATGGAATCATGTCCCTTGCTTGACCTTGGTAAACCGATGATGAAATCCATTCCTACTTTTCCCACTTCCATTCAGGCACTTCGAGGGGCATCAGTAGTCCAGGGTGTCGCTGATGCCCAGCTTTGACACTCTAGCATATGTCACACTTAGCTACGAATGTGCTTATCTCCCGTTTCATGCCATGCCACCAGAATCTTGCCTTGAGGTCCTGATACATCTTTGTCCCTATAGGGTGGATGGAGTATGGAGTGTCATGAGCTTCTTGCATCATTAGGTTCTTGAGCTCCTCTTGGTTGGGTATGAAGATGCGATTCCCGAACAACAAAACTCCTTGTTCATCCACCGAGAATCCTGGGGCCTTGCCTGCCTTGATCTTCCTCTTGATGCCTTCAATGCTCTCATGTCCCTTCTGGGCTTCTTTGATATCATCCATCAAGGTAGGATTTTCTTCAAGGTTGTCAAGGAATCCTGGTGCAACCAGTTCCAAGCCGAAGCTCCAAGGTCTTCATACAGGGCGGGTAGCCTTTCCTTAATCATAGCATTCAAGGAACAAGCCTTTCTTGTTAAGGCGTTTGCTACCACATTGTCCTTTCCGGGGTGGTATTGAACATTGAGGTCATAATCCTTGATCAATTCCCACCTTCTCCGCTGCCTCATGTTCAATTCCCTTGGAGTGAAGATATAATATAAACTCTTGTGGTCTGCGAATATCTCACCTTGCTTCCCTAGAATGTAATGTTGCCAGGTCTTCAAGGCATGAACAACGACTGCCAACTCGAGATCATGAGTTGCGTAGTTCTCTTCATGAGGATGTAGCTGTCTCAACAGATATGCTACGACTCTGCCTTCTTACATCAGAACACCTCCAATCCCGGTTCTTGATGCATCACAATATATCACAAACTCCTTGTGAATATCAGGGGTTGCCAAAACTGGGGCCGTGGTCAATCTCTTCTTGAGCTCCTAGAAGCTTTCCTCGCACCTAGCTGTCCATTCAAACTTCTTGTCCTTCTTCAAAAGCTGGGTCATGGGTCGGGCAATGCTTGAGAAACCTTCCACGAACGTGCAGTAATATCCCATGAGTCCGAGGAAGCTCCTCACTTCCTTCACGGTCGTTGGGGCTTGCCATTCCGTCACGGCTTCAATCTTGGTAGGATCCACCGATAATCCTTCCGCAGTCAACACATGACCAAAGAGTCCAACTTCACGCAGCCAGAATTCACACTTGCTGAATTTGGCATACAACTGGTGCCCTCGACGCTTCTCTAGGACCAATCTCAAATGTTCCTCATGTTCTATTTCAGACTTGGAGAAGACGAGTATGTCATCAATGAAGACAACAACGAACTTGTCCAAGTACTCCATGAAGACTTTATTCATGAGGTACATGAAGTAAGCGGGGGCATTAGTTAACCCGAATGACATGATTGTGTATTCATACAGGCCATACTGGGTTACAAATGCCGTCTTCGGAATGTCTTAGGGTCTGATCTTCAGCTGGTAGTACCCAGACCTGAGGTCGATCTTGGAGAACACCTTGGCTCCAGTCAACTGATCAAGTGGGTCTTCAATCTTGGGGAGTGGGTACTTGTTCTTTATCGTGACTTCATTGAGAGAACGGTAATCGATGCAAAGTCTGATAGTTCCGTCCCTCTTTGACACAAATAGAACACGCGATCCCCAAGGAGAGGCACTAGGGCGAATAAATCCTTTTCTGAGCTGCTCTCCTAGTTGGTTCTTCAACTCAGCCAACTCTTCGGATCCCATCCTGTTGGCCTTCTTATAGATGGGCCTTGATCCGAGCATAAGCTCAATGATGAAATCAATGTCGCGGTCAGGAGGCATTCCGGGCAGCTCATCAAGAAACACATCCGGGTACTCACATACCACTGGCACTTGCTCCAACTCAACTCCCGAGAGGCAGTTAGCCTGAGGGGCTTGAGTGGAGGTAGGGTTGGTAACAAACTTGACTTCCACTCCCTGGCTATTGGTCATGGTGATGATCCTTTTGGCATAGTCTAGCATGCCTTGGTGCTTGGTTAACCAGTCCATGCCTAGGATCACATCCAAACCTTCTGACTTCAGGATGATAAGGTCGGCTAGGAAGTCTACCCCGTTGTTGTTAATCTCAACTCCCTTACAACCTATCCCGTACTTCATAAATGATACCGAGGTTTGTATCAACATACGGCTACCCAGGCATGTAGGCCTCATACCACTCTATAGTGCAAACTTTTGGGTGACAAAAGAATGCGAAGCCCCACAATCAAACAATACTGTTGCTGGGGTTTAGTTGACAAGGAACGTACCTAGTATGATATTTGGGTCTTCCTGGGCTTCCTCTGTGGTGACGTGATTCACATGACCCTTGCCATTGTTGGTCTGGTTGAGGGGAGTGGGGTTCCTTAGTGGTGCTCCACGGGCTTGACCTTGAGCTGGCGCATTGGGGCGCGGTGCATCTGACTTCTTGTTGGGACACAAACCTAGAGATGTGTCCTGGCTGGACACATCCAAAGCAACCAACTTGTCCAGGGTTCTTGTTGAAGTTTCTGCCACTGTTGTTGTTGTTGCGGTTGTTGTTGTAGGCTGACCTAGGATTGGCATACTGCAGAGGCTGGTAGCTCGGACGAGGTGCGGGAGGTCTACCCTGTTGCGGCTGATAGGTTGGCTTGGCTGGGGCTAGCTGCCAGGGGCGAGGCTTCTGGTTGCTGGGGCTACCCTTGCTGATCATCTTGCGCTTGCGAGTGTCGTCGATGGCACGACGTTTGTCTTCCAGGATGAGGGCCTTGTTCACCAAGTCGAAGAAAGTGCGACAGTCGCAGATGATGAGCTGATACAGGAGGACCTGTTGGTGTCCTTCCATGAAGCACTCCTTCTTGGCAGCCTCCGTGCTGACATCTTCAGGTGCATACCTTGACAGCAGGTCGAACTTTTGCAGGTACTCCTTGACAGAGCCACTTCCTTGCTTCAACGCTCGGAATTCTCTCTTCTTTATAGCCATGATCCCAGAAGGAATATGGGCAATGCAGAATCCTTCCTTGAATTCATTCCAGGTGATCACACGCCACCTTGCATGACCTTGAATCCATCCCACCAAGCTCGGGCGGTACCTCCGAGGCATTGAGAGGCATAAAGCACCTTCTCATGATCCTCATTGCAGTTAACGAATGCAAGGAGGTCCTCAATGGTGCGGGTCCAGTCATCAGCATCCAATGGTTCAACAGTCTCGGTGAAGGTTGGGCCGAGTTCCTCATGAACTCAAACAGTGTGGAGCGGCAATTGTTGTTCCTGCCTTGCTGCTGGTTGTTCACGAGAGCCTGAGCCATCTGCTGGATAGCAGCATTGTTGGCTTGGCGCTCCTCCCAGAGAACTTGGAGAAACTAGGCTATGGTCATGTTCTCCGGCGGAGGTGGTGGCGGGGGAATGTCGCCTTGTGGCTGCTCCTGGTGTCCTCTAGCGTGAGCAGCCCCACCAACTCCCTGTTGTTGGCTTGAGTGGCCGGCTTCAGGGTTGGTGAAGGAGCTGTTGCGGGTAGCCGTCACCATCCTGTTTGGAGCAGCCAAGTCAAAAAACTAGGATTGACAAGAGGATAAACAATACAGGAAAGCACGCCTAAGGGGGTTGGTTAAGTGCAGGTGTGCTAAAACAAAGCTCGAAAGACCAACATATATTAAGATTGACGATGGAGTCGCTTACATGTTGCCTAAGGCAAAAGCGCAACTTGCATTGGAACATAAACAACAAAACAAACAACAAGCACACATGGTTTCATATGAGCCATTGCAAGAACTCGACTTCGCATGAGGGATACATGACTGATCCTACCCTAGGGGTTCTCGAACTCAGGTGGTGGAGTGCTCGGTCTCGTAGTCACGCTCCTCTGGGTCTTCCTCCTGTTCATCATCTGAACAGGCATCGTCCCCAGTCAAAGGGGTCGGGGAACGAGGAGGTCCATCCCGACGATGCTTTGCTGGGCATCGCTGAAGAGCTCACGGTACTCCTCGCACTCATGCGATGACGATGTATGGGTGTATCACTCACTGGGGGTACTCCTCCTCTGTAAGCGACAGCTGGTTGTCCCTCGGGGGCTCCATCCTTCTTGATCTTGTCTGGCTTCTTCTTGGCTTGCCGAAGTAGCTCCCGGGTGTGGTGAAGTTCCTTGCGGAGCTTCACGGACTCCTTCATTAGGTTATGAACGAGGCTATCGACAGAGAGGCCTGAAGTAGGTCTGGAACCTGAGCGGTGTTCCATCCTCCTTGGTCGGAACCAGCGTCCAACTCTCGCCAAAGTCATCCTTCCTGAAGGGAAGGTAGCGAGTAGCTGGCTCATCAGCCATCTCTGGAATGATGTCTCGAAGGTGTAGGAGTGCCTTGCATGCAGCTATCTCGACGGCAAACATCATGGTCTCCATTCGTGGTCCTTCAAAGAACCAACTTGTTGGGGAGTCGTTTTCCCTCACGACCACATCTACGTGGTACTCCTTCGTGATGGCATCGACCCAATGCTCGTGGTAGAGGAAAATGGGTGGTTGGTGAAACTGGCACTTCTCCAGGCTATCCCGAAGGAGTAAGGGAGAGCCGGATGTCAGGAAGGCTTTGGGTACGACAGCCATCTAAAAAGGGTAGAAAGGAGAAGAGTCACCAGAGTGTTGTGTGAAGATAAGAAGAAGTAAATAGTGCAAAATTCATAAGCTCCAATGCTAGGTGTAATTTTGAAAGTCGATTTTATCCTAACTAACATCCATGCTAACTAAGGGCTTCCTACAGTCAGGATGGCTCTGATACCAGCTCTATGGGGACCTCGACTCATAAATCGTGATCATCGAATGAACGTGTACAGTGATCCCAAAGATCAATGCTCATTGAACACACAAAAGCTGAATAACAATAGGCTTACATCCATACTTATCGTCTTACACAAATACTGACCCCGAGGGTCTTAGTCTTACATAGATAGGGCCATACGGGTCTAGTACTTAAATAGAACAAGGAGCGGAAATCTTGGTCGAAAGCGTGAACCCATGTCATCTGCCTTAACCTACAGGCATTCTGACTGGGAACCGTCCTAGCTTGCATGTTCATCTCCAACGAACTCTTCTACATACTCCTGTTCTTCCATGCCTGGCCAATTAAATAACCAGTGGCAAGCCAATGAGTACTTTGAATGTACTCGCAAGCAACCCAAGTTGTGGAACGAGGTAACAATGATGCATGGTATAGCACTAAGTAGGTAAATTTGTGAAAAGCTAATTTTGTATGCAACTAACATGATCAAGTAACTAATGAGCATGCATCAATAACTAGTAGGTATCCATGTGAACAAATTGCAGATACCTTTATAAGTATCGGTTGAACATCTCATGTTCATGCTAAGTCATCGGACTTAGATCATGTGACCTCTTGTCACCACCACACCCATACTCACACCAAGGTTTATGAAAACATCCGGACGTAGTCTAAGAAGGACCTCCAACTTTACATGACCGCGGACGTGGCTATTTGAATAGTTTTACACTCTGCAGAGGTTGCACACTTTACCCACAAGACTCCGGGAACTTCCGTGTTATCCACGACTCGCGGTATATAACATACCCGAGGTAAGCACCCGAACAATGCCTTTTCCCCAGCGATACTAAACAAAGAGTCCACTCGATTGGTAGTACCCAGCCCTCATGATATACATCACACGAGCCTCGCTCTAATTGTACCATCCATGAGGGGACCAACGGTGTGCCCGGTGCTTGTGAAGATAGTGCATGATCGTACATACCGGTATGACCCCGTATCGAGAGTGACCACGCCTCTCCTGCCACTAGTAATGCGGGATCCTTGCCAATACCCACCAAGGTAATCGAAAAATCCCCGTCCCATAAGGGGTATCGTGGTTGCGCATGTACTGTTGGGATGGTCAGCAGACCTTAGAACTCTCCATTTTTGAAAACACATACTCACTTGCTCCGGCACACCACTTATTTCTCAAGTATTTACCCAACTGATCATCATCTCCCTCGGGCATTAGGGGCACCCGTCGGGGTTTTATAAAGAGTCTTTGAAATCATTTCTTTCTTGCCATCACTATGCATAAGTCCCATCCCATTTGCATAGCATCTATTAGCAACCTAACTACTCCCACCCGCACAACCCTCATAAGGTGGTAGGGTCATGCACGATGCAAGTATCAATGGTAAAGGTATCGAAGGTATCCCACCCAAGGGCGAACACCTCATGATGATCATTTCATCGAATCAACAAGTGCTATATGACATGCATGAAAAGTTTCTTAACATGGTCAAAGGGTTGCTTTCTCAGCTCAACAAAGTCTCCGGGGACTTCGAAGTCTTCGGGTCCAACTTCTTCGTCAACCGCGCAGTCCATCGTCATGAAATAAAGCGATAAAAATAAGCAATCACACCAAATAGAGCACACAATCTACTACCAAAAAATCTTAACCGACTATGATAAATACTAAATGTCATACTAAAAATATTCTCCTAGAGTTTTGTTGTGTAAAACATTTTAGAAATTAAATAATAGAGGCAAAAAGGAGCCTAAATATAGGTTTTAAAATAAAACAGTACTAAAACTATTTTCAAACATTTTTATAAATGGCACTATTTAATTCTATAGAATATTCTAAGATTTTTGGTGGAAGAAATATTTTCATTGGATAAATATATAAGTCTGTGGGATTTTTACAAAGTCCATAGAAAACAGAAAAAGAATAGGAAAGAAAAAGGCCACTGGGACCTGGGCTAGAGGCGGCCAGAGGCTGGGCTGGCCCAGCTGGCCAGCGAGCGGGCCTTGTGCACGGTCAGGTTCAAACGTGCCGCACGGGGCCCGGTCGTCAGTGACACGAGGGGGAAGAGAGAGAGAGAGCACGGGAAGGAGGAAGAGAGGCCGACATGTGGGCCCCACTTGTCGGGTCCTTCTCCCACCTCGGGATAGGGAGGGGGGAGAACTCACCGGCGGCGAGGGGAGGCGTGGTGAGGGGATCTGGAGGCGGGAACGGGCTTGGTGTAGACCTGCTGGTCCCTTAGAGGTTGGAGGGTGGCCGGAGGTGGCCGGAGTTGTCGTCAGGGAGGTGTCTGCGGCAGAGGAGATTCGGGAGGGGGTCGCCGGCATTGCTACTAGCAGCAAACCGGTGGGAAGGAAGGGGGAAGGATGCAGGAGCTCACTAGGGGCTGAAAGGAGGAGAAAGCGAGGCCGGAGCGGGCCGGTAGCCCAAGATCGACGAAGCCCTGATGCGGCGTTGCCTCGGTTGATCCCGAGCACAAGGTCTCCAGGCGGTCTCTAGGGTTGCTTAGGGGGGAATACGGAATCAAAGGAGGCCAGGGAAAGATAGAGGGGGTGCTCGGGTCCCCTTTAAATAGGCGAGGCGGAGGCAGGGAGAGTGGCTAGCGCGGGAGAGCTCGGGCGCTTGTCGTCGAGCCATGGCAGGGAAAGGAGGGGGCGACGGCAGGGCTCGAGGCCCACGGGGGATGCCCTAGAGAGCGCGGACAGACAGAGGGGGGCCGAGGGCGTCGCGTGTGTGAGTGCGGCCATTGGCCGGTTCAGGCGGTGACGTGCATGCGCGAGGGAGGAGAGGAGAGAGAGGGGAGAGGGGGGTCGTTGCCCTGGCGCGTTGCGGACGCCGAGGTGGATCGACTGGCGCAAGGGGAAGGCCCGAGGTGGTCGGATATGAGCAGGAGAGGGTGGTCAACCCTCTAGAGCGCAGCTGCACGCTTTAGAGCGCGACTTTGGCCGGTATGCCAGATCTTTTGACGCGCTCTGGCGTGTCCACCTTTGTCCCACAGCTGAAGGGGGAATAAAGAAAGTGGGAAAGAGCCTTGGATGCTCTCGAGTAGCCAGGAGTGAGAGAGGGAAGTGAGAAAGGAGATAAAGATGATGTCCAGGGGGTGCAAGTGGGGTTTTTGCGCCCTCAATCATGGATCTAGCCGTTGGTCTTCGTCCTGGAGGTGCTGGGGGTCTAGGTGGAGCTATGGTAAAAAAATTAGACCAAGGGGAAAAGTAGAAGTTGTGGAAACAATAACTATTAGAAATGGCCAGAAGCTGTTTGTGTTGTGTTTGGGCTAGCAGATGGAGTTTGCTTGCCATGATGTTTAACACGGAAAAATGGTGATTAGAATTATGCTTGATAACCAAGTTTGAGATGATTGAAGAAAGTTTACAATGTAACTTTTTGAAACCCTAGAAATCAACAGAATCTGGTTTCTGTAGATCCATTGATGCTAGGCCATTACCCTTGATGCACCACTTAGTGTATCATCACTATTTGTCCATTAGAGCATGCCCACAAAGTTTGAGGCCAAGGGGGAAAATTCACAATGTAAAGTTGCTCAAATTTGATTCTGGACAGGAATGGTTTTGGAATGGTTTGATGAACCAAATCAACTTGGATTGATATGAAACTTTGCAAGATCATCACCTATGATAGTGTTGACTTGCTAAAATTTTCTTGGAATTTATTGAGAATATTTCTTATAGAAATATTTCAAAAGTTTGATCTAAACAGAAAGGGTTTGGAGGGGTTTTGCCCATGGTTTGGTCATGTCCTTGTGTTCAAACTCATATATATGGAAAATATATGTCCACTGAGTTTCTCTAAATTTTCTCAAATATTTTCAAAGTATCTAAATAATTTTTCCCTAGGAAAAACCATTTTTGGCCATAAGAAAAAGGCTTTAAATAAAATATGAAAATAATCTTTAAAAATAATATTTTGATGGTTTTGGGAAGTCATATATATAGTAGGTTTGAAATGAAGCTTTTGGGAAGGAAGGATCCACCTAATTTGAGGACTTGTAGTGCAAACCACATTTCAGGGGGGTTTTAAAACCTAATTTGAATAAATCATTTGTGGTTCCAACAATATTTGATAAAAAATAGTTTTGGGCACTATTCACATGGAATGATCATTGGGCAAGGATTTTGGTACATGGAAGATGAATATGTAGTGGAATAGAACCTACTAGTGGGCACTAAAACACAATCATCAAGTAAGCAAACAATATAGCAAACAAGCACAGGCACTTAGAAATAGTTTTAGTTGGCTCCAAATTTTATAAACCCAAACATAACAATGTGCTACAAACATAGGGTGTGATAGATCACTCCACCACTGAGTCCGAGAAGCCTAGGGTAGGACCAGTCATGTATCCCTCATGCGAAGTTGAGTCCATGTGATGGTTCATATGAAACCATGTGTGCTTGCTATTTGTTTTGTTGTTTGTGTTCCGATGCAAGTCGCGCTTTTGCCTTAGGCAACATGTAAGTGACTCCATCATCTATCTTAATATATGTTGGTCTTTCGATCTTTGTTTTACCACACTTACACTTGACCAACCCCCTTAGGCGCGCTCTCCCATTGCTGCTTTTCCTCTTGTCTATCCTAGTTGTTTGACTTGGATGCTCCAAACAGGATGGTGACAGCTACCCGCAACAGCTCCTTTGCCAACCCTGATGCCGACAACTCGAGCCAGCAACAGGGAGCTAGTGGGGCTGCTCATGCTAGAGGACAGCAGGAGCAGCCACAAGGCGACATTCCCCCGCCACCACCTCCATCAGAGAACGTGACCATAGCTCAGTTTCTCCAAGTTCTCCGGCAGGAGCGCCAAGCCAACAATGCTGCTATCCAGCATATGGCTCAAACCCTTGTGAACAATGAGGAACAAGGCAGGAACGGCAATGGCTGCTCCACTTTGTCTGAGTTCATGAGGAATTCACCCCCAACCTTCGCCGAGACTACTGAACCATTGGATGTTGATGACTAGATCCACACCATCGAGGACCTCCTTGCACCGGTCCATTGGAATGAGGACTGTAAGAAGGTTCTTTATGCCTCTCACTACCTCGGAGGTACCGCGGGAGCTTGGTGGGACGGATTCAAGGTCATGCAAGGTGAGTGTGTGATCACTTGGAATGACTTCAAGGTAGGATTCCGCACTGCCCACATTCCTTCTGGGATCATGGCTATCAAGAAGAGAGAATTCCGAGCATTGAAGAAAGGAAGTGGCTCTATCAAGGAGTACCTGTAGAAGTTCAACCTGTTGTCAAGGTATGCACCTGAAGATGTCAGCATAGAGGCTTCCAAGAAGGAACGGTTCGTGGAAGGACTTCAACAGACCCTACAGTATCAGCTCATCGTCTGTGACTTTCGTACCTTCTTCGACCTGGTGAACAAGGCCCTCATGCTGGAAGACAAGCGACATACCATAGACGACACTCGCAAGCACAAGATGATCAACAAGGGTAGCCCCAGCAACCAGAAGCCTCGCCCCTGGCAGCTAGCCCCAACCAAGCCAACCTATCAGCCACAACAGGCTAGACCTACTACGCCTCGTCCAAGCTACCAGCCTCAGCAGTATGCCAATCCCAGGCCAGCTTGCAACAACAACCCCAATAACAACAACAGTGGCAAAAACTACAAAATAACCCTGGGCAAGTCACATGCTTTGGATGTGGTCAGTCTGGACACATCTCTGAGCTTTGCCCCGACAAGAAGCCAGATGCATCACGCCCCAAAGCGCCAACTCAAGGTCAAGGCCGTGGAGCACCACCAAGGAACCCAGCTCCCTGCAAACCGTCCCAACAATGGAAAGGGTCGTGTGAATCACGTAACCGCAGAGGAATCCTAGGAAGACCCGGACGTCATACTGGGTACGTTCCTCGTCAACTCAACCCCAGCAACAATATTGTTTGATTGTGGAGCTTCGCATTCTTTTGTCTCCCAAAAGTTTGCACTAGAGATTGGCATGAAGCCTATGCCCCTGGGTAGTCGTATGTTGATACAAACCCCAGGATCAGTTATGAAGTCTGGGATAGGTTGTAAGGAAGTCGAGATTAACATCAATGGGGTAGATTTTCTAGCAGAACTCATCATCCTCAAGTCAGAAGGCTTGGATGTGATCCTAGCCATGGATTGGTTGACCAAGCACCAAGGCTTGTTAGACTGTGCCAAGAGGATTGTTACAATGATAAATAGACAAGGAGTGGAAGTCAAGTATGTCCGCAACCCTGCCTCCACTCAAGCCCCTCAGGCTAACTGTCTATAGGGAATTGACTTGGATCAAGTGTCGGTGGTATGTGAATACCCGGATGTGTTTCCTGATGAGTTGCCCAGAATGCCTCCTGACCGCGACATTGAGTTCATCATTGAGCTTATGCCCGTATCAAGGCCTAGTTACAAGAAGGCCTACAGGATGGGATCCGAAGAGTTGGCTGAATTGAAGAAGCAACTGGTAGAGTAGCTCAGAAAAGGATTCATTCTCCCGAGTGCCTCTCCTTGGGGATCACCTGTTTTATTTGTTTCAAAGAGGGACGGAACTATCAGACTCTGTGTCGATTACCGTTCTCTCAATGAAGTCACAATAAAGAACAAGTACTCACTCCCCAAGATTGCAAACCTGTTTGATTAGTTGAATGGAGCCAAGGTGTTTTCCAAGATCGACCTCAGGTCGGGGTACTATCAGCTGAAGATCAGCCCCCAAGACATTCCGAGGACTGCATTTGTAACCCGGTATGGCCTATATGAATACACGGTGATGTCATTTGGGTTAACCAATGCTCCTGCCTACTCCATATATCTCATGAATAAAGTCTTCATGGAGTACTTGGACAAGTTCGTTGTCATCTTCATTGATGACATACTCGTCTTCTCCAAGTCTGAAGAAGAGCATGAGGAACACTTGAGATTGGTCCTAGAGAAGCAAAAGGATTCTCATGAAGTTCAGCAAGTGTGAATTCTGGTTGCATGAAGTTGGATTCTTGGGTCATGTGTTGACTGCAAAAGGATTATCAGTGGATCTTGCCAAGATTGAAGCCATGACTGAATGGCAAACCCCAACCACCATGAAGGAAGTCAGAAGCTTCCTCGGACTCATGGGATATTACCGCAAGTTCGTGGAAGGGTTCTCAAGCATTGCCCGACCCATGACCCATCTTTTGAAGAAGGACAAGAAGTTTGAATGTACAACTAAGTGCGAGGAAAGCTTCCAGGTGCTCAAGAAGAGATTGACCACAACCCCCATTTTGGCCACCCTCGATATTCATAAGGAGTGTGTGATATATTGTGATGCATCAAGGACCGGGATTGGAGGTGTTCTAATGCAAGAAGCCAGAGTCGTAGCATATCTATCTAGACAGCTACATCCTCATGAAGAGAACTACGCCTATCATGACCTTGAGTTGGCAACCGTGGTTCATGCCTTGAAGACATGAAGATATTACCTACTAGGGAAGCGATGTGAGATATACACAGACCACAAGAGTTTGAAGTATATTTTCACCCAAAGATAATTGAACATGAGGCAGCGAAGATGGTTGGAGTTGATTAAGGATTATGGCCTCAGTGTTCAGTACCACCCCAGAAAGGCCAACGTGGAAGCAGACG
Organism: Hordeum marinum; assembly: GCA_022496015.1. Lineage (NCBI taxonomy): Eukaryota > Viridiplantae > Streptophyta > Magnoliopsida > Poales > Poaceae > Hordeum > Hordeum marinum. Next base: position 241,547,392 of record CM039672.1, on the reverse strand, counting down.
CCTTAAGCCGAAAGGCTTGTTCCTTGAATGGTACGATTAAGGAAAGGCTACCCGCCCTGTACGATGAGCTTGAAAGCTTCGCCCTGGAACTAGTTGCCACCACATTCCTCGCCAGCCTCAAAGCAAAGCCCACCTAGATGGATGATATTAAGGAAGCTCAGAAGGGACACGAGAGCATTGAAGGCATCTAGAGGAAGATCAAGGCAGGAAAAGCCCCAGGATTCTCAGTGGATGAACAAGGAGTTGTATGGTTCCGGAATCGCATCTGCGTACCCAACAAAGAGGAACTCAAGAACTTGGTCTTGCAAGAAGCTCATGACACTCCGTACTACATCCATCATGGAGGAACAAGGATGTATCAAGACCTCAAGGCAAGATTCTGGTGGCATGGCATGGAACGGGAAATAGGCACAATTGTTGCTAAATGTGACATATGCCAGAGAGTTAAGGCTGAGCACTAGTGACCCCCTAGGCTATTGCAGCCTCTCAAAGTACCTGAATGGAAGTGGGACAAATTCAGGATGGATTTCATCGCCGGATTACCAAGGTCGAGTAAAGGGCATGATTCCATTTGGGTCATTGTCGATCACCTGACCAAGGTAGCCCATTTCATTCTTGTCCGGACCACCTATGATGGAAGCCAGCTCGCAAGCCTCGACATCAACAACATCGTAAGTCTTCACGGAGTTCCAAGGGAGATCATGTCGGATCGAGGAACCTAGTTCACCTCAAGATTCTGGAAGAAGTTTCAAGAAGCTATGGGAACCAAGCTCTCCTTCAGCACTGCTTTTCACCCCTAGATCGGTGGGCAAATAGAATGAGTAAATCAGATACTCGAAGATTGCCTACTATTTGCCGAGTTCTCCAAACACAACAACCATCAGTCGAGTATTTAGATGGCACCATTTGAGGTGTTGTATGGACGCAAGTGTTGTACTCCCCTCAACTAGTCAAAGACCGGAGAAGGATTAGTTTAAGGACCGGATATCCTCCGCAAGGTAGAAGAGCAAGTACAACTCGTCCGAGAATGTCTGGAGACCACCAAATCAAGACAGAAGAGTTGCGCCAACTCTCACCGCCGAGAACTAAGCTTCAACAACGGAGATCATGTCTATCTTCGAGCCACACCTCTTAAAGGAACCAAGTGTTTCCACGTCAAAGGAAAGCTTGCACCCAGATACATCGGCCCCGTCTAGGTCACTGCAAGACGAGGAGAAGTTGCCTATCAGCTAGAGCTACCTTTCGAGCTATCAGATGTGCGCAATGTCTTTCATGTTTCACAACTTCGGAAGTCTCTACAAGTCCCCAACCACCCCGACCTCTACAAGGACATCGACCATCACGCCATCGACTTTCATCCAGACCTCACTTATCGTGAGAGGCCAGTTCGCACTCTGGATGAGCCAAAGCATTGCACCCAAAGCAACACCATCAAGTACCTCAAGGTCCAGTGGAGCAACCACACTGAAGATGAAGCAACCTTGGAGCGTGAAGACTATCTTAGATCGGAGTTCCCTTATCTTTTTAGCGCTTAGCCTAGGAACCTCGGGGATGAGATTCTTGTAAGGGGGGTAGGTCTGTCACATCCTGAGTTTCTATTACCTTGTTATGTTTGGCTTTATAAAATTTGGAGCCAATTAAAACTTTTTCAATGTTTGTGCTTGTTTGAATTGTTGCTTGTTTGTTTGTTGATTGTGGTATGTGGCACTCTTAGATTCTAGCCCTCTTCATATTCATCTTCCTTGACCCAAACCTCTTACCCAATGATCATGCCATGTGGATAGTGCCCAAAACTATTTGTACCAAATTTATTTTGACCCAATAAGGATTTATTCAAATTAGGTTTAAAAAAACGATTTGAGGTTTGCACTGCAAGTCCTCAAATTGGGTGGTTCCTTCTTCCCCAACGATTTACTTCAGACCTACTATGTTTATGACTTCCCAAAACCACCAAATATTAATCTTAAAGATTATTTTAATATTTTCTTTAAAGGCCTTTTCTTAAGACCAGAAATGGGTTTTCATAGGAAAAAATTACTTAAATGCCTTCAAAATATTTGAGAAAATTTAGGGAAACTCAGTGGACATATATTTTCCATATATATGAGTTTCAACACATGGGCATGTTCAAATTATGGGCAAAATCCCTCTAAACCCTTTATGTCCAAATCAAGCTTTTGGAATATTTCTATAATAAATATTTTCAATAAATTCCAGGAAAATTCTAGCAAGTCAACACTATGATAGGTCATGATCTTGCAAAGTTTCAACTCAATCCAAGTTGATTTGGTTTATCAAACCATCCCAAAACCCTTCCTCTCCAGATTAAAATTTGAACAAATTTACATTATGTAGTTTTCCCCCTTGACCCCAAACTTTGTGGACATACTTTTATCACCAAATAATGATGCTACAATAAGTGATGCTTCAAGGGTATTAGCTTAGCATAACTAGATCTATAGAAACCTGATTCTGTTAGTATCTAGGGTTCACAAAGTTTCCATTGTCAACTTTGCCCATTTGAGCTCAAATTTGGTTATCCATCTTATTTTTACCCACCATTTGGTCCTGTTAAATATCACAGTAAGTGGGTAAACTTATCTTGCCCAAACATCCATCAAACACCTTCTGATGAAATGGTAAAGTCACTATTTTCACCACTTCTACCATACCCCTTGCCTCCAAATTCTGACCACAGTTACTCACTCACCTCTTGCACCTCCAGTAAAAACCCTACACCTTCATCTACTTCATAGATGGGGTAAAGCCCCTATTTCACCTCTGGACAACAGCAAAATACCTCTAGCTCCCCTCCTCTCTTATTCTACTAGCCTCCCAGGGCATCCAATGCTAGAACGCCCTAGCCTAGGCCCCCATAGAGCCCCTGGACACAAGTGGCTGCACCCAAAACGCCAAAGGCATGCCAGGGCATGCCATTTGTGCGCTCTGGAGCGCACTACAGTGCGCTCCCGCATTGTAGCTGCCCCCATCCTGATGGCCCTGACCACCTTGGGCCGTGGGAGCATGCCACCGAGCCCGCTCGACGTCCGCGCCTCCCTACCGATCGTCTCCCCTCCTCTCTCCCGCTCCAGCAGCCTCCCGCACGTGTGACATGGCCGCCCCTATCGGCCAGTGACCTGGCTCGAACACGCGACGCTCCTCGCCACCTCTGCTTGTCCCCAACCTCACCGACGCCCCCTCCTTGGCTGTCGTAGCTCAACGGTGAGCACTCGAGCTTTCCCGCGCTCGCCACCCCTGTCTCCTCCCTCGCCTATATATAGGGCCCCCAACCTCCCTCTCCTCCTCTGTCACCCCTGATCACACCCATTAGAGCACCCGCTCCATCCCCATGAGCCCCGACGGCCCCTGTACCCGGATCGGACCCATGCTCCGCTGTTAAGGGCCACCGTCGATCTCGCGGTATGCGGCTCCCTGGTGCTCATTCTTCTTCCTCTTTGCCCCCCTCACCACCCTAGATTGATCCCTCCTCCCCTCCACTTAGTTTGCATCTCAGGGCGGCCAGACCATCCACCTTCCGAAGCCCTCCGCCGCGGATTCACGTCGCCGATGAACCCCGGTCCTACGGCGACCACCATCGTGCCCAAGCGAACGGCGGGACCTCCCTGAGCCTCCCTGTGCCTCCCTCGTGGCGAACGGTCATCGGAGTCGCCACCGATGAGCCTTCCCGAGACCCTGTTCGTGAGGTCGGAGATGACAGGCGAGCCCCGCCTGTCATAGTCACCTATCCCCTGTGGCACCGAGAAGTAGGGCTGCTTGTCGCGTGCCGCGTGCGCCGTCTCAGCTTGGGCCGATTCCCCTTTGGGCCGGCTCGGCCTCGGTGCTTTTGGCCGGAGAGGGCACAATGCCCTTTTCTTTTTCTTTTTCTGTTTGATTTCCAGAAATTCCACAAGACGCAAAATAAATCTAAATCCAATTAGTTTTCCACCTAAATATTTGAATATTCCATAGAATTTATTAGTGCCACTTGTAAAAATACTAGAAAACTTTTTTTTGTACTGTTTCAATTTAAAACCCCTATTTGGCATTATTAGCCCCTATTTTAAATATTTTTGAAAACCTTTTTAACTTCAAAGTCTTAAACAAATAATTTTAGTATGACCTTTAGTATTTATCAGAATAGGGTAGCATTTTTATTATTAGCTTGTGTGCTCTGTTTTTGTGTCTAATGCTTATTTTTATCGCTTTTATTCGCTACGATAGATTGTGCTATTGACGAGGGAGTTGGACCCAAAGACTTTGAGGACCCCGAGGACTTTGTTGAGCCAGGTAAGAGGCCCTTTGACATGTTAAGAAACTTTTTCATCCATGTCGTATAGAACTTGTTGTTTCGATGATTGATCATGATGTGGTGCTCCCCTTTCAGTGGGGTACCTCTGATACTTTTACCGTTGACACTTGCGTCGTGCATGACCCTACCACCTTATGAGGGTTATGCGAGTGGGTGTAGATAGGATGCTAATAGATGTTACGCAAGTGGTATGGGATTTATGCATAGTGATGGAAAGGAAGAAACGATTTCAAAGACTTTTCGAAAACCCCGGCGGGTGCCACTAATGCCCGAGGGAGATGATGATGAGTTGGGTGACCACTTGATAAATAGTGGTGTGCCGGAACAGGATGAGGGTGTGTTTTCGAAAACGAAGGGTTTAAGATTTTTTGACCGTCCGAACCTTACATGCGCAACCACGATACCCCTTATGGGACGGGGCCTTGTTGATTAATATGGTTGGTGCTAGCAGGTAGCTCGCATTACTAGTGGCAAGAGTGAAGTGGTCACTCTTGAGACGGGGTCATCCCAGAAATGGAAGGCCATGCGCTGTGTTTACAGGCACCGGGCACATCGTTGCGTTCCCTCATGGATGTTGCGTGTGATGTACATCCTGAGGGATAGCACCAACGAGTGGACTCTTTGTTTAGTATCACCACGGGAAAGGTATTTTTCAGGTGCTTACCTCGGGTATGTTATATATCGCGAGTCGTGGATGACCCGGAAGTTCCTCGAGTCTTGTGGGTAAAGTGTGCAATCTCTACAGAGTGTAAAACTATTTGAATAGCTGTGTCCATGGTCAAGGACAATTAGGCGGTGCTGCTTATGCCACGTTCGGATGTTTTCGCAAACTTGGTGTGAGTGTGTGTGTGAAGGTGACAAAGAGGTTACCTCAGCTAAGTCCGATGACTTAGCTTGACGATTGACTAAGTCCGATGACTTAGCATAATGATGGGACATGAGATGTTCAACCCCTGCTTATGATGATATATGTAACTTGTTCATATGGATATATGTCATCTGTTGATGCATGCTTACCTAGTTATTTGATGATGTCATTACATTCAAAATTAGCTTTCCGCAAATTACCTGCTTAGTGCTATACCATGCATCATTTTTACTTGTTCCACCACTTGGGTTGCTTTCAAGTACATTCGAAGTACTCATTGGCTTTCCACTGGTTATTTAATTGGCCAGGCATGGAAGAACATGAGTATGTTGACGAGTTCGTTGGTGACGAACATGCGAACTAGGACACTTCCCAGTCATAATGCATGTAGGTTTAAGGCAGATGGCATGGGTTCACGCTTTCGATCAAGATTTCTGCTGCTTGTTCTATTTCAGTGTTTAGTCCTCGTGGCCCTATCTATGTAAGACTAGACCTTCATGGTCTTTATTTGTGTAAGACACTAAATGTGGATGTAAGACTCTTGTTATTCAGCTTCTGTGTGTCCAGTGAGCATTGATCTCTGGGATCACTGTACACGTGCATTTGGTGATCGCGATTTATAAGTAGGGGTCCCCATTAGCGGAGATGCTCGTCGAGGCGCCTTACGAGGCATCGGCAAAGAAGGAGAGGAAGAAATCAGGCCGAGGAGGGCTTCGCATCAGGGACCAGCCAGGGTTGTGTCCGAGGAAACCCATGCCTCCTAGAATCAAGAGGAGCATGAGGATGAGGATGAGCACGAGGGGGAGGGCGATTCCCCTCGCAAGAAAGAGTGCGGCATGATCGGACGCCACAGAGGAAGTACCTCCTCCTCCCAGAGGAAAGCATGCCGGACACAGATATCCCTGTTCGACGACAGTACGGACTCCGATATCAAGTTCCATGACTTAGAGAGGGTTCCACGAAGGAGCCTAAGGTTCAAGACCCCTGATCGAAGGTGAGGATCCGAAGACCCCTGATCATGGATAATTTAAAGTTTACTAACATGCAAGAACTTATTGACTTTGCAGCCCCCCATGCGTCCTCCCCACCGACCAGGTTTCGGACGGGGAGACCCCACCTGCCGAGATAGCGGAGAGTGGGTATGCGTCGCATCCCACTCCTCCGGGCGTCACGAAGGACGACGCAGAGTTGTCATCCCAGCATCCTCCTATGGAGCCGGGCACCAGTGGGGGGAGACGACATCATGGCCGAGGCTAACGCCTCGGCCACCATGGACCGGGGGTCGATACCCCACCCGAATACTAAGGAGGTTGGACGGGCGGATGCTCAGTCCCCTTCGAGGATGTCTCCGGAGCGTACTACACCTCTGGAGGTTCTAGCTCAGTCCCCGGTTGGTGATCGGGTTGTCTGAACACCACCGGCACCACCGATCAATGGGTGGCCGGTCATGACGGAGGCTTTATCAAGCACCTTCATCTCCGAGGAGCAGCGCACCCTTATGGGTGCGGTATTGCAGAGCATTCACTCCGTGGACAATGTACTGAAGGAGCCCTTCAAGGGTCTCCTGACGGGCTTTCAGGTAATCCACGCAGTATCTATTTGAAAAATATTTTTTTTATTTTTATTATTATATAAATGGCAGCCCCCGAGCCCTAGGTGAGTTTGAAGAAAAACTCACCTAGGGGTCAATCATGGATCAATTTCCAAACTATATATGAAATGATATTGCCGAAATGTTCTAACAGCCCCAAAGAGGACCAGACATAAGATCGGATTGATGACAGTTCGGAAGTTTTGAAACAATGTAACCTGACAAGGGGTTTTGTGTTGCAGGCTTCCTCCTCGGAGGCGGTTGTGAATGACGCCGAGATGGACATGCCAAATCAAAAGCTCAAAAGCTCCAAAGATGAGCTTGATGCTCTCAACAAGAGATTCGACGATGTGCAAGGTAAGCTTACGTCAATATTCTGAAACCTCCGTCGTAATGCTGTAAATTGCAGTCTTTCAGATTGTTAATCATCACACAGCCTTGATGAAGGAGGTAGAGAAGCTCAAGGCCAAGCTGCGGCAGGCGAGGGAAGAGGCAGCGGTTGAGAGGGCGGCGGCCGAACAAGCGGCTACCGTGCTTTCAGCTTTGAGAGACACTAGCAACAAACACGAGGCTCGGGTGTAGGAGATCCAATAGGAGCTGAAGGACGCTACCCACAAGTGTGAGCCCCTTGAGCACAAAGGCAAGGAGCAGACCACCGAACTATCCACCCTGAAAACCAAACTCCAAAAAGAGCGGGTGGATAGGAGGTACTTTGATGAGCAAGTTCGAAGGCGAAGATTATAACGGATGGTAAGACATACTTATTGCAATGTGTCTTCGGGGATAGCAAGTTCGAGTTGCTTACCCAGGTGTGGTGTTCCTCAGGCGCTTGCTCCAACCTCTAGAAGGGCGTAGCAGACGCAAATTAACTATATGCTTCGTGGGAAGAAGGAGATGAAGCTCGTCTATTCTAGGCGCAGTTTGAAGCCCCCAAGCGCTCTCCGCTTCTTGTAGAGTAGCTGAAGCAGTTGATGGAGCTGTACAGATTATGGAGCCGGCCATGAAGGATCTCTACATCCGGTTATGGCCCAACGAGCCACTACTAAGCAGCTACTTCGGCCTGGTGCAGAAGCTGACTAACGCCTCGCCCCGCCTCAACGCTTTGAAGCGCTCCTCCTGCATAGAGGGAGCCCGGATGGCCTTTGGAAAGGCCAAGTTTCACTAGTCGGGGCTGCATCCGATGAACATAGCCACCGCCCCGTTGCCTCCTAGAAAGGAACATACGTGCCCCGAGCTATACTTCCCCGGAGTAATGGAGGGTGCGCTGGCCATTGAGTCGTAGTGTTCGAAAGAGAACAAGTACGATTAGATGCATTGTAATGTGTCCGAAGACTTTTGAACGCTTGTATATTTGTTATGCATGGGTTATCATGTTTTTAATGTTTTGCATTCCTTTGTAACTCCTTTGTAACCATTTAAACTGAAAGCTGCAAGTCGTCGGCTTCAACCCCCATGTAGATACTACGTTGGTTGTCTCTAGTTACGCACTATAACCCTTTGCCAAACTTGTCGAATTCGGGGCTTTGCAAAACCCTTAAGGTTCGAACACAGGGGCATGTGCAAAGATCTCCTGCAGCCTCACCTGACCTAGCTCGCTACTCGATGAATGCAATGCCGAACTCGCACGATAATGAGGGAGAAGATGAACACGACAGTTTACCCTGGTTCGGGCCACTGCGAAGCATAATACCCTACTCTTGCTTTGGTGGACTGCCTCTCGTGGAGGTTTTGGTGGAACAACTAGTACAATGTGCTTGAGCCTCGTGACGGCGCTCAAGATGTGTTCTTGGCCGTCTATCTCGTGGTGGTGTATGGAGTGACTAAGTGTCTGGGTCGCCTCCGAATCCCCCTCTGCGGTGCAACCTATGTTCTATGTGAAGCGGCGTCCCGGGCCCTCTTCCCTTATCACAATGGCGGGAAGGGATCCCACAATGGCCAATTTCGAAGGGGGACAAGGGTTGGTGCTTTCCCTGCACAAAGGCGGACTTCGTCTGCAAAGTAGCTGTCGACGCTGTAGGGACAGGCTCAGCGATAACATCCGCCCTGCAGGGCGGGTGGTTGTGGTCTTCTTGCACTAGAATGGAAACCTTTGGGCGGTGCTTTGGGAACCCGTGTCTATCCTTGCTCCCTTTGCACCAAAGGAGAAACTGTGCTGCCTAGCGCACCGGTGCTCGCCTATCCGTCCTTGCATCATCTTTGACTCCTGAGGCCGGGTCTTGCATAGGAAGCTCTGCCGCTTCGGAGGGATCCTGGTGAGGCCCATCCTTCGCAGGTCTTGTTGTCGTTCCTCCTTGCGAGGGCCTTGTATCAAGTGGGGCCTTGCCTGGACCCATTTGGTAGATGAAGTGGGCCATGCCCTGGGCCGCAGGCAGGTAGGTCTGGGTACTCTTGTGCCCAGAATGCCGACAGTAGCCCCCCGGCCCAAGGCGCGTCCGGGATGGCTTACGGGCGAAGCCTGGAGGACGGTCCGATGCGCCACGGGCCCCCAAATGCCTGGGGTCCAGGCTTGGCATGCGTCGGGTGATAAGGCGGTGACGCCTCTGATCCTCGAGGGCGTCTGGAACTGCTCCCCGTCATGTCGAAGCAATGCCTGGACGCAGTGCCGGTCATCATTGCGTCCCATTGAATCCTGATGTTGCCCCAGGCCACGCAGATGTGACCCTGCAATGGGCCGCGTGCCCCTGAAATGCGAGGGGGCGCCGGGCGGCCTCTGGCTGTATATAAACTAGCGAGAGTGAGAAAACCCTCATCCATCTTTGTCTTCTCTGCCTGCACACCCCTTGAACTACTCTCTCCTAGCAATGGCGCCGATGAGGAAGTATTCCACTTCTAAGAAGGGGAAAGCTCCCGGGGATGGCCCCGCCGCTCCGCCGCCTCAGAGGGGTCGCGGCCGACCCCGGAATTATGCCGCGATGCCGACGGTGGATCCCGGCGAGCGCAGTCGTGCTCCTGCGTGCCACAGCGGTCGCAGGGGAACGCTGTCCTGCGTGGGCGGCCGCGGCGGTGAACGCGGTGGCGGCTGAGGTGGGAGGTTGATGATGGACACCCGGCCGCCGTGCCCGCGGCTCCATTCGGACGACTCGTCCCTAGAGTTTGTGACATGGGCGGATATGCTGGCAGCCACCTGGTTCCAGCTTCCGAACTGCTTCGCGGAGGCCCTGCCCGTTGGAGTGCCTGTCGGCCTATGGCTGTAGGCCGACGGTTGCTACAGCGGGGCGTCTTGGGTGGAGGTCGAGGTCACCTTCGAGGGCTACGTGTACCTGAATCGCGGGTGGAAAGCGTTCGCCCATGCCCACAGCCTGAGGGGGAGGCGTAGCTTCCTCTTTAAGTACGACATGGAGGCGACGCTCTTCGTCAAGTCTTCGGGGGAGTGGGAGGGCCCCCGGGGTGCTGCCCGGAGGACGTCGGTCCCGGTGATACTGGGGACGAGCTTGGGCTTCACGACGGGCACCGCACCTCTAGCAGCAGCGACACTCCCTCCAAGGAGAGCCTGAGCGGCAGCAGCTACGGCGCACCGCCACTCCAACGCTCCCGGGTCTCGAAGGGCAGTCTGCCATCGGTGTGTCGTTCTCCCGCTCTGGGGATGTCCGCACCGGGGCGCTTCCGCGGGGCCGTGAAGGAGGAGGAGGACACCGACTGAACATCGGCATGCCGACATCAGGCTCCTGAGACGACAGCCCCTGTGTGGCTTCTCACTTTCTTTGTCCTCCTATCCTTTTGCACCTGCAATCAAAAAAATTAAGGGGGCCCTGTGGGCGTGTAATGCATTCGGTCGCTTTCCCTTTTTTATTAGTACCCAATGCATTTCATCAATTGGAGTCATTTCCCGATCGCGATTAGGGTACTTAGCTTGATCGGCCCGTGATAGGCTTTCGGGTTGTGGGGTGCGGCTATGATGCCCGGAGGGTCAGCTTGCTCGGTCGGCTTCTTCTTGCGATTGAGGTGAGTTGGGGGCTCAGACGACGCCCTATGTCTGCAGGTCCCAGCCCGGCGCATTTCCCTACCGTCATGGGGCGCGACCATCTTACCCTAGAGGCTCCTCATGAGGCGGGGCCCCGACCTCCTAATGCTGACCGGAAACCAAGGACGACACCAGGGGGATCGAGTGGCCTTATGACCGGTAAGGCTCCTTAGGTGCGATGCTTAGGAGCCCCCTTTGACACTCAACTAGCTCTGCATCAAGAGGTCCTAGTGCCGCGCATTTCCCTACCATCATGGGGTGCCCCCATCTTACCATGGACGTTCCTCACGAGGCGGGGCCACGGTACTCCTGATGCCGACCGAAAACCATGGACAACCCAGGAAGTCAGGTGGCATTATGACCTCTAAGGCTCCTAAGGCGCGGTGCTCAGGATCCCCCTTAGACGCTCAAGCGGTCCTCGCAGATTCCACTTCATGCTCCGGGAAGGCTGGGCTTCATGAGGCTTCGAGTTGTAGTTCAAGTAGTAGCCCAAGTAGCCCTATGTCGATAGGTCCCAAGCCCGCACATTTCCCCACCATGCTAGGTACGACTAGAAACCAAGGATGCACTTCTCGGGCCGAAGCCCCGATGCTCCTGATGCACCAGGAGGGTCGAGTGCTATTTTGACCGCTAAGGATCCTGAGGCTCGATGCTCAGGAACCCCCTTTCATGCTCAAGCTTTCGTAAGTAAAATTTGTTTCCTTTCCAAGATGGCACGTCGGGCCGAGAATGGAGCCTCTGGGCGAGTACGAGGCGGCATGCGCCTACTAACCTAATCGTGAGTACCATGCCAGGATCCGGGTGCCAAGGCCTTGGCGAGGTGTAAGCACCATGCCCCCCATCCCCCGCTCGCGGGGTACGAGGGTGAGGGGAGCAGGCGAATGCTTAATTGGAGGAAGAGACCAGCATTTGAGATGGCAAGAAAACAAAACTTTGACCTTTTTGACTAAAACATGATTTGGAAAAGCACCGGATTTGTTTTCATAAAAGCCGAGAAATCCGAACAAGAGAAATGCAAATAACGGCCGCGTCCGGCACTTAGATGGCCCTTCGTCTTCCCCCAGAGCTGAGCGTAGGGCATCCACGTTGCATGGGCATAGCCATTGATGGGCAGTGTTGTCTTCTCCACCAGCTCCGGGCTATGGCTGCCACATTGCGTGGGAGGGACGCCTTCGCGTCCTCAGGGGGCCCCGAGCGTGTACAACCCGCTCATTATTATGTGAGAGTGTCACGGGTAGAACTTCCGGAGGTGCTGGATGTTCCAGGCGCCTTGAGTCTCCAAGCGCACGACGCCAGTCCTGGAGACATGAGCAACCATGAACGGGCCCTCCCACATGGGAGAGAGCTTCTGCAAGCCCTCCCTGGAGAGAACCTGCCTCAGGATGAGGTCACCGACTTCGAGGGTCCTAGAGCGGATGTTGCGGCAGTGGTAGCACCACAAGGCTTGTTGATACCACGCAGTTCGGAGCGGGGCTCGACGACTCCCCTCACTCCGAGCACAAGGTTCGTTCCCCGCGCAGCCTCCTAACGCTCCTCGTCAAATGCCAAGACCCGCGGGGGTCGATGCTTGATCTCATGGGGAAGAACTGCTTCGGCTCTGTAGACGAGGATGAATGCGGTTCGCTGATGGGCTTAGTTGCGATGGTGCGGATGGACCACAACACCTACTGAAGCTCAGCGACCCAACCCCTACCTCAAGCTTCAAGGTTCTTCTTGAAGCTCGTTGCCTTGAAGCCTCGGAGGACTTCCGAATTGGCGCGCTCTGCCTGGCTGTGGCTCCGCGGATGGGCCACCGAAGCATAACATATCTGCATTCCAAGGTTAGCAGAATAAGTCTTGAATAGGTGTCTTGTGAATTGCGAACCATTGTCGGTGATGATGTGGTTGTGGATGCCAAAGCGGCTCACGAGGGCCTTGATGAACTTGACAACTGACCCGACCAGGATGGTGCGCACAGGTTCCACCTCCGCCCACTTGGTGAACTTGTTGATGGCGACGTAGAGGTACCGGTACCCACCCGCTGCTCGTGGGAAGGGCCCCAATATGTCTATCCCCCAAACCACAAAGGGCCAGGAGAGTGGAATGGTTTGAAGGCCCGGTGCAGGCTGGTGAATTTTCTTGGCATGGAACTAGCACGCCTCGCAAGACCAGACCATCTCGATGGCTTCGTCGAGTGCCGAAGGACAGTAGAAACAGGATCGGAATGCCTTCCCTACAAGCGTGCGTGAGGAAGAGTGATGCCCGCAGTCTCATGCCTGGATGTCCGCCAGCAGTTCGCCTCCTTGCTCCTTGGAAATGCATCGCAGCGCGATGTCGTTTGGACGCCTATGGTACAAATCACCATCCTGCAAGCAGTAGGTTGTGGCTTGTTGGGCCAAGCGCTCCACGTCCTCCTCCTTCTCCAGTAGCATGCCATGGAGCATGTATGCCCTGAATTCTTGCATCCAGCTGTTGGCCTAGGGCTCCAAGGCCAGAAGTAGTCGAGCCCCCGAGGCCTGGCCACAGTCCAGAGCCTCGGGGGGGTGTTCGGGGAAGCTCCTCACTCCAAGGTGATAGGCCCTTGGTAAGCGGAGGGCTTGAAGAGTCGCTCCTCGAAGATGCCTAGCTCCTGAGGTTTGTGGCGCGAAGCTCTCTTGGCGATGTCATCCGCCTCCTAGTTTGTGCCGTGCGGGATGTGCTGCAGCTCGAGGCCTTGAGAACGTTTTTCAATTTTACATACCTCTACGAGATACGCCTCCATGTGCTCGTCCGTGGGCGTGTACTCCTTGTTGGGGAAGTTGACGAGGGCTGGGAGTCTCCCATGATGGTCAAGCACTGAAACCCCAAGGACGCCGCCGCCTTGAGGCCCGCGATGAGGCCTTCATACTCCGCAATGTTGTTGGAGACCTTCTCCCCATGCTAGAAGCAGAGCTGCACAGCATAATGGAGCTTGACTCCTATCCGAGAAGTGAACACGACCCCAGCTCCCGCATCCTTGCGGGTGAAGGCTCCATCGAAATGCATGGTCCATCCTTCGGGTCCTTTGTCGCCGGGAGCAAGGGACTGGCTCCCTTCGAGCGCCCGGTCCGGGGCGTCCGTCCACTCTGCCATGAAGTCTGCTAGGGCTGCTCCTTTGATGACCATGGTTGTGATGAATTCTATATTGAAGGCCTACAGTTCGATGTTCCATTCGACTACCCTCCCCGCTGCATTGGGGTTGTGCAGGATCTTCTCGAGGGGTAAGCAGAGACGACCTTGATTGGATGCCCCGGGAAGTAGTGGTGCAGTTTTCTTGAAGCGATGAAGAGTGTTAAGAGAAGCTTCTGTTGCATGGGATAACGTGAACGCGCGTCCTGCAGCACCGTGCTCACGTAGTACACGGGATGCTCGACGAGGGGTGAGGCCTCCTGAGGGATCCTTCCCCGCGGCAGGCTTCGGTGGCTTGGTACCCTCATGCTCTGGGGAAGAAGTTAGGGCCTTAGGAGGGTTGAGCGCTTCTTGGTCCATGAGTGTGGCTTGGGCTTCGGGTTCTCCAGCTTGAGGAGTAGGCGGCTCTTGTTGATCGTGCAATCCCCTCGGCACCGCGTGTGGGGGCCGCCGGAGCCCATCGACGTGGTACGCATGTTGGCCTACGCCTCCCTGACTGCCACTAGTATGATGCTGACAGAGTAAGGAGTGGAAGCCAGGTATAGCAATAGGGGTTACCGTGGGCGAGGCGCCACCATCACCAGTCGGCTAGTGAGGTATCGCTTGAGTTCCTCGAAGGCTGCGTCGGCCTGCGGGGTCCATTCAAAAGGGCCCTTGCTTTTCATGAACTTGAAGAAAGGCAATGCTCGCTCACCGATCTTGGAGATGAAACACCCCAAGGATTTCTTTGTAGGTTTGGGGTGTGCTCATCATGTTTATGGCATTGATCTTCTGTGGGTTCGCCTTGATTCCCCGGTGCGACACCAGGAAACCGAGCAACTTGCGTGAGGGAACCCTGAAGACGCACTTCTCGGGGTTGAGCTTAAAATTCACCTCCCTTAGGCTGGCGAATGTCTCCTCCAAGTCCTCGACCAAAGTCTTGGCCGCCCTGGACTTGACTACAATGTCGTCGATGTAGGCTTCTACATTCCTCCCGAGCTGCAACCCAGGGCGATGTGTATCAGTCGCTGGAAGGTTACCCCAGTGTTCCGTAGCCCAAAGGGCATGCACGTGTAGCAGAATACCCCACACGTGGTGAGGAAGTTCGTCTTCTCAACGTCCTCCATTGCCATCTTGATTTGGTGGTAACCCGAGAAGGCGTCCAGGAAGCATAGGAGATCGTACACTATGGTGGAGTCCACGATCTGGTCGATGTGTGGTAACGGGAATGGGTCCTGAGGGCAAGCCTTGTTGAGGCTCATGAAGTCGACGGACATACACTCCTTCCCGCACTTCTTTGGGACGACCACCGGGTTGGCCACCCACTCCGGGTAACACACCTCCCGGATGACCCCTGCCTCCTTCAGCTTGCCGACCTCCTGAGGGATGAATGCCTACTTCTCTGGAGCCTGCCTCCTTGCCTTCTGCTTCACCGGGCGCGTATTCGGGCACACCATGAGGTGGTGCTCGATTACATCCCTTGGGACCCCCACCAATTCGGAGGTGCTCCACGTGAACGCGTCCTTCTTCGCCCTGAGGAAGGTCACCAACGCCTCCTCTTGGTCTTGAGGCAAGCCGGCACCGATGGTGAAAGTTGGGCCTGGGTTTTCCTCATCCACGGGTACTTGCTTCGTTTCAGCCCGGTTCTGGGATGCCCCGGGGTTCTTCGCGGCCCGGGTCACGCCCCCGATGCTGGTGCGTGCCACGACCACGGTCTTGTAGGAGAGCTTGAGTACGTGGGACGCGTCCTTGATATCCCCCACGATGGTGAGGACGCCGCCGCTCCCAGGCATCTTGATGACGTTCTAGCCCGGGTGCATTGTCTCCATGAACTGAGCAAGGGCGGGGTAGCCGAGTATCGCGTTGTAGGGGAGGTGGGTCTGAGGGACATCAAAGTCGACCTACACAGTGTAGAAGTTGGAGCGGGTGCCAAAGGTGACAAGGAGGCGAACCCTCCCCACGGGAATGATGGACCCGACCACCACCCCAAAGAAGGGCCTTGAAGGTGAGAGCCCGACAGCCGATGGAGATGGCGTTTAGGCCGGCGCCTCCGTCGATGAGGGTCCTAGAGACGGCCACGCCGCGTATGGTCGGCGTGCACAACATGGGAATAGCCCGACAGCCGATGTGGTCTTGGGGTGGTCATCGAGGCCGAAGGTGACATTGGTCTCCGGCCACGCGGGCTCGGGCCATGGCTAAACCGCTCCCACATGATGGAGGAAGCGCTTGACGTGGCGGCCGGAGGGTGGCGCCTACGACCCACCCAGGATGTAGGCGACCGCAAGGTCACCCCTGCCCGCCCAAACACTATCTTGTGCCAGGGGCCGGCGGTCATCGGGGATCATGGCCGCCATAGAGTTGCTGAGTCGTGGCTTGGCCTTCATCGCAGGCGGGGAACTCCGACACGCCCCCTACCTGGTGCGCCAAATGTCGGATTTCGGGATCCGCAAAACCCTTAAGGTTTGGACACAGGGGCATGTGGGAAGATCTCCTACAGCCTCGCCCAAGCTAGCTCGCTACTCGATGAATGCAACGACAAACTCGCATGATGATGAGGGAGAAGATGAACACGATAGTTTACCCAGGTTCGGGCCGCTACGAAGCGTAATACCCTACTCCTACTTTGGTGGATTGCCTCTCGTGGAGGTTTTGGTGGAATAACTAGTACAATGTGCTTGAGCCTCGTGAGGGCGCTCAAGCTGTGTTCTTGGCTGGCTATCTCTAATGGTGTATGGAATGACTAAGTGTCGAGGTCGCCTCCGAATCCCCCTCTACGGTGCAACCTATGCTCTCTATATAGAGGCGGGCCCGAGTCCACTTCCCTTATCAGAATGGCGGGAAGGGATCCCACGACAGCCAATTTCGAAGGGGACAAGGGTTGGTGCTTCCCCTGCCGAAAGGCGGTCTTCACCTACAAAGTAGCTCTCGATGCCGCAGGGCCAAGCTCAGCGATAACATCCGCCCTGCAGGGCGGGTGGTTGTGGTCTTCTTGCACCGGAATTGAAACCTTTGGGGAGGTGCTTTGGGAACCCGCGTTTGTCCTTGCTCCCTTTGCACCAAAGGGGAAACTGTGCTGCCTGGCGCACTTGTGCTCGCCTGTCCTTGCTTGCGTCATCTTTGACTCATGAGGCAAGATCTTGTGTAGGAAGCACCGCCGCTCCGGAGGGATCCTGGTGAGGCTCATCCTTCCCGAGTCTTATATCCGTTCCTCCTCACAAGGCTTGGGCCCTCATGAGGACCTTGTGTCGAGTGGGGCCTCGCCTGGTCCATTTGGTTGATGAAGTGGGCCATGCCCTGGGCCGCAGGCAGGCAGGTCTGGGTACCGCGTTCCTAGAGCGCTGACAAAACTATCGGTACCCGAAGGCGGTAGTGTGCGGCAAACAAGGCAATCAGACCATAGTGTTTTATTGCTTTCACTTAGCTGTAGGGGCGCGAAAAGGGTCGTGGGAGGCTGGTAACTAGCACCCGGTGACTTGTGATAGTCGGGCAATCCGCGGCTAAAGCTGATATGACATGGTTTGTAGGAATAGCAAACCCATCGTATGACACGGGATGACCTCTGACGAGGCCGTGAGTATAACACTTAGGCTTGGATTCGCAGACCGGTTCTCAGATACCATGATAGTCAATTTTCGGCTTTCACCTCTGAGGTGCTTGACCAGACTATCCGAAAACACAATCGCAGAGGTTCTCCCTTTGCCCTTTTAGCCAAACTAGCGGAATGTAAAGGGGAAAGCACAGGAGCGGGGCAACCCAAAAATTGACCCAAGACATTGTTAAGAACCAATGCATATAAAGCAAATTCCAAGACACAAAATGCATAATCAAATGTTTGTAAGGCGATTTTGTTTTTTAAACTCGAGCCCGCTGTCTATTAGCCGGTTGTATCGCAACATACCGAATAGTTTTACGAGAAGAGGGAGAAAGAAAATACGTGCCAAAAAGGGCAACAAGACAAACATGTATAATGATGTTATATTTTTCCTGCACATGGATATTGGACTGGATGACTGGCACAACACATTTCAGTGCTCAAGCCTCTGAATTGCTTCAGTGTGTCCGAGTCCAAATTCCCTCAGAAGGAGCCCGCAAGTTGTTTGATGAACCTCCTCTACCCAATCAACTGATGAATGTGCTGATGAAGACATTGCCACCTGGAAAGCCTCAACGCCAAATCTTTTTAGTGAAGAATATGCTCTATGTGCCTCGCACAGTCTATCACATATTGACAAACACACTATGTCCTCAGAAGGGTCACAACTCTGAAGAAGAAGAAGTTGAAGGAATCATGAAGAATATGCTCTTCAACGTCATCCATGGTATTCCCATTAACTTGCATGATTTCTTCATGAGGACTTTGGCCAGTGCAGCTGTCGCTCCATTTGAGAAGAAGCCATATGCACCCTAGATTATGAAATTCATTAGGGATAAGTTCTCAGTGCGCTACAAAGCTGATTTCCAGAACCACTTCAGTTTCCTGCCACCCACTGGAGTCATCAAGAGTACAAGTTCATTAGTTGAAGGGAAAGGCAAGTCTGTTATTGATGAAAGAACACGTCCCCTGGATGGACAGTTTCGCAAAGCCGCTTCCTTCTCCACAAACAAGGACACTGCCACGCAAGACTCTGATGCAAAGGCCTCAACTCCCAAAGAGTCTGCCCCTCGATTGATGACTGATCGCGAACTTCTTATAAGTCTTCATCAGAAGGACAATTGCAATCATAAGTGGGTAAAGCGTCAACTTGGGTATATTGTGCAGAATATGACTGTGACATAGAACACTGTCAAGAGGAACCACTATTATGCTCATGAAAACCTCAAGCGCTCTTGGGCTATGCTAACTCACATCATGTCTTCTGAAGAATTGGATGCGCTCAACTTTGAAGAATATCCTGACTTCGCTCACTGTCCTCATAAGAAGTTCAAGAAAGTCCAAGTTCCTCTGATGGTCACCAGTTCATATTCTTCATCTCGCGAGCGCGATGAAGATGAAGACATTGAAGATACTGCTGCTGGGCCTGCATCACCAATCGACCCCGACGACGCTGGCGCTCCTTCTTCACCAACAAGATGAAATTCCTCATGGGGCGTTAGTCATCACTTTTTCTTCCCTTTTGGTCTTCGATGACAAAGGGGGAGAAAATTTGAGTTAGTCTTCAAGCGGGTCTATATATATGAGGTATTTTTGTCAAGTTACAACTCTCGCTCTTCTGAAGTTTTTGGTTATTCAGTTCTAAACTTAAGTCCGATGGTGGTCTCACACTTTTGAACTATTTCCTCGCATGTTTATTTCCTCAAATACCTTAATGCATGCATGCTGAATTTTGTCAGACACAATTTTCCTCACGCATTTCAATTTCTTCATTTCATATATTCAAATGCGTGTATGAATTACAAGATATAGGGGGAGTTCTCCATGTTTTGAACCTGCCATGTGCATTTGTAGTACAAAGCAAATTCCTCAAATATGCATGACTTCAGGGGGAGTTCTTCTATATCTTGCAATCAAATTCCTCAAAATATGTACTTTCACTTCATATGTTTATCCCCATTGAAAACTTAACCTATTTGTCATCAATCACCAAAAAGGGGAAGATTGTTAGTGCATCTGGTGCCCCTTAGTGATTTTGGTGTATTGAAGACTTATAGGTTAAGGCACTGATGAGTTTGTGAGTGTACACAGGCTCTATAAGTCGATGAGGAGTTTGATGTATTCGGAGATTATCGACCCCTAAAAATGTATGTCTTCAAGTGAAGACTTCACTAAAGTCTTTCTGAAGACTTTAGTGAAGACTTTGTGAAGACTTTGTGAAGACTTTGAAAATGAAGAAGTCGGTGTGACCTTGAAGATAAGAACGAGGAATATGAAGCGTGAAGACTTTTGTTTTCGTAGTTTAATTTCCTTTATTTGAGTCATAGGAAACACCGTACTGTTAAAGGGGGCCGAGGTAATACTAAGGAAAATTTCCAACTGATGCTCAACTCCAAAATCCTCTACCTATAGAATCCTTCGAGTGAAGCCTTTGGAAATCTCTTACGGTTCAGACAAGTTCTTCAGTGATAGAGAAGAAGTTCTTCTGGTCTGTGAGGAAATTGATCTGGCCGAGGATTTAGGATTTCGCCAGTGCGAATTGCCTACAAGTGAGGAACATGATAAGCTGAGGACTTTCATAGCTTGAAATTCCGACTGTTGTTGTGCTTAGTGCCAGCTGTCCCCGATCATTCTTATCCACATAACGGTCATATTATTGGGGGCATTTATGTCTTATCATCTCAGGTTGCATCCTGGCTATAAATAGCCACCCCCCACAACCACTAGCTGGTTGGCTGCTCCGAGAGAGAACTGACACTTGTCATTTGAGTGCAACCCATCCTTTGAGGACTTTGAAATAAAATCATCAGTGAGGAAAAACCCATAACCAAACCACAAAACCCATAGTGATTGAGCATCACTGAAGAAATTCCTGTGTGGAACCGACGCTTGTTACCTTGAGGATTGTGCATCCTCGAGACGGTTAGGTGTCATGGTCTAGTGCTCCTGCAGTCAATTGGGAACCACGAAGTGACCTTGGTCTAGAGCATCCAGCAGTAAATTGTGGATCGCTAGGTGACCAGTTTGTGAGGGTTTTGGAAGTCTACCCTGAAGCCTTACCACGAGTGTTTGGCGAGGACTATGTGACCTTAGCTCAAGGAGAATACAGTAAGGACTGTGTGTCCTGGGACTGTGTGTCCTTTGGTTTAAATACGAGGCCGCTTCAAACCAGACGTACGGCTGTCACAGCAGTTGGGACTGGGTCATCAGACCATTGTCTTCATCGAGCTATCTGGTTCTATTTCCTCAACCCCTCTATCCTCATATACCTGTTGATGAAATTGATTGTTACTGTTTGAGGAATTTGACGGAAGACTTTCACAAAGTCCTCACCTCAAATTCTTCAAGTTACCTGGTTCATCACTGCTTATCCTGTATCACGCTACTCTCTATTTGTGCATGTTTCATTTCATCATGAAGACTATGCTGTCACTATGTTCCTCATGCACTTGAGTACTTATTCCGCTGCTAGTTACTCATCACATTTCAAATTCCTCAAAGTTGAAATTCCTCAAGTGATAAATTTGTAAAAATCGCCTATTCACCCCCCTCTAGCCGATATAACGCACTTTCAATTGGTATCAGAGCAGGTACTCCCTCGCTCTGTGTGATTTTGGTTTAACCACCTGGAGTTCTAGTTATGTCGACTGCAGGTATGATCAAGGTTTCCGCGGGGTGTCCTTCCTTCGATGGGACAGACTACCCCTACTGGAAGAACGAGATGCGTATGCACCTTGAAACTATTGTCAACGATCTCTGGTACGTTGTGGAAAATGGTGTGCCCTCTGTCGCTCCCATTGTTACAGCTGCTGATGTGAAGAGATTCAAGCAACTCGATTCTCAAGCAAAGAATATCATCTGTGGTCATCTGAGCAAAGGTTAGTATGGCAGAGTGAGTGCTTTGGAATCTGCTAAGCTTATCTGGGATAGGCTGTCCAAAGTCAACGAAGGTGTTTCCCCTCAACGTGACTCTCGTCTTGATGTTCTTCAAAATCTCTTCAACCGCTTCAAGAGACTTGACAATGCAAATGTTCAGCAAACATTTGATCGCCTCACTGATATATCGAATGAACTTCAAGCATTGGATGCCACTGATATCACTGACCATGAAGTGGTGAAGAAACTGGTACAATCTCTCCATTCCTCATTTGATCCTCTCGTTTTGATGATTCAAGAACGTGGAGATTATAAAGCTCTTGATCCTTCTGATATTCTTGAGAGACTCAATACTCATGAATTCCAACAAGCTGAAAAGAGAGACCTCTACGGGCCAAGCTATGGAATATCTCGTGCTATGAAGGCAAAAGCAATTTCCTCATTTGATGAAGAAGATTCTGACAACAGCCTTGGTGATCCTGAAGAACTAAGTCAGTAACTAGCTATGCTTGTGAGGAAATTCCAGAAGTTCTCAAGAAGAGGTGGATTTGAAAGTCGTCAAAAAGTGGCTTGAGGAAATCAGATTCCTCAGAAGATTACAAAAGGAGAACATGTCATCATTGCAAGAAGCCTGGCCACTTTATCTCTAATTGTCCTCTCTGGGAAAAAGACTCAAAGAAGAAGAAGAAATACAAGGATAATAGTTCTGATGACTCTAAGAAAAAGAAGAAATCTTCAAAGTCCTCATCTGCAAAGTCCACATCTTCAAAGTCCTCAAAGCACAAGAAGAATGGTAACAGAAAGGCTCGAGCATTCATTGGAAAGGAAATGGATTCTGAGGAAGATTCTGAAGAATATGAAGAAGAAGAAGAATCTGAGGAGGAATCAGAATCTGATGTCGCTAGTTTTGCTCTCGCTACTGCTTTCGTCAGCAAGTCCATCTTCAACAATGAAGAATATGACCACTCCAACGCTTTGACGTCAGCAATGATGATTATGCTCCCACTTATTGCTCCATGGCAAAAGGCTCAAAGGTATACAAACATCATTCCTCATCTGAGTCAAGTGAAGGTGAATCTGATGAATATGTGAAACCTAGCTATGCTAAACTTGTTAAAATTGCCACTAAGCAACAAAGTGCACTTGAAAAGCTTTAGAAAATGCTAGGCAAAAGCAATGATCTGTTAAACCATTAAGTGGATCGGACTCAATCTCTGTCTGTCAATCTTAAAAGTCTTCAGACAAAGTATGATAACCTTCAGAGTCATCATAACGACCTCTTAGCCGATCATGAGAAGCTTTCATATGAATTTCTTCAAAGAAAGATGGATCTTGAAAAGCAGAGGGTGTCACATGAGGATCTCCAAAGGGAAAACGATTCCTTACTAGCTCAAAAGATCAGTACCGCTCAGGAAGAATTTGTTCCACCCTGTTTGAAATGCATCGAACGTGAAATTGCTAATTCTTCACCTAAATGATCAAATGCTTCTACTGCTGCAAATTCTTGAACTATTCCAGTGGTTTCAAATTCCTCATCTGAGGATACCACAAGTATTACTAAGGAAAATGCAGGGTTGAAGGAATTGTATGTGACAGGCATGTACAAAAGTCTAAAAGGGCATCAAACCCTTTGTGATGTCCTCAAGAAGCAGATTCTGAATAGGAACCCTAGGAAAGAGGGTATTGCCTTTGTGAGGAAACTCAACGCTGATGGATCCTACTAGACACCTGAGCAGTACCCCAAAACCTCATGGATTGCTGCAAAAGGACCTCCTGTAGATCCATCCACTTTATCTGGCTTTACTTGTGAAACTTCATATTCCTCTAATGAGTCACTTGACTCCAATTACAAATTCTTCAAAAATCATAGAAGTGAAGTATTTGCTAGATATGTCGGAACTAACTGTAGGAACGGTTCTTCGATGAAGAAAATCTGGGTTCCCAAGAGCTACCTACAAAATCTTCAAGTGAATGTCCTCACGACACCACTTATGAAGAATTCAAACCCTAGATCAAATTCCTCATATAGACCAAAGTCCTCACTTGGACCAAATTCCTCAAATGGTCAAAATCATCATTCTCGTGCTAATGCCTCTGTTTCGCAGGGAAAACCTAAGAGTTACGAATATGTGCATTATTCTTCAAACCATTATGTTCATAAGTCCTTAAAGAATTTCTCTGCTTATTCATTTGGATACTCTAACCCTCGCCCTGTGAAACGAAGCGCACTTGCTTCAATGCCTCCCTTCTCACATGGTGCTCACAGAATGATGAACTCTTTGCCACCCCTCCAGATGTGGGTGGTGAAGAAAACAAACTGACATCTTATGCAGGGTCAGGTCTCCAGATGAATTTGAACATCTGATGAATTTGCTGGAGACTTGAGGAAATGCTTGAAAGGAGGCAAGCTAACCATGATGAAATGAATTCTTCATTTCTCACGTCCTCACTCTACTTGCTTACTATCTTGTGTGATGAAATTCTGTCTGATGAAATTGATGTCATATTCTTCACTCTGAAGCATATGAGTTCGTAAGTTGTACTAATTCATCTGCAGGATGATACTCTAAAAGCAACTGAGTGGGTTCTCGATAGTGGATGCACAAACCACATGACGGGTGACAAGAATCTACTGATGAATTTGCCACTCACTCCATCTCCTCTGAAGCATATCACCTACGCAGACAAAGGAAAAAAGCAAGGTATTGGGACTTGGTAAGTATGCTATCTCAAAGGACTGAACCATGGACAAGGTGATGCTTGTTGAATCCCTCGGGTTCAACCTTATGTCTGTCTCAATGCTTTGTGATCTTGATATGGTTGTCGTATTTGGAAAATATCATTGTGTTGTCATCATGGAATCTGATAATTCCAAAGTCTTCGAAGGCTTTAGGAGAGGAGACTTGTATATTGTTGATTTCGCTATAGGTCCTCAACCTGCCACTTGCTAACTTGCAAAGTCTTTAGAAGGCTGGCTGTGGCATCGACGACTTGGACATGCTGGTATGAGGAACCTACACACACTCGTGAAGGAAAAGCACGTCATTGGCATCGAGGGTGTCAAATTCCTCAAGGACCACCTCTGCGGTGCATATGAATTTGGGAAGATGACCAGATCCAAGCATCCCTCGAAGATAATCATGACCACGACTCGACCCTTTGAATTGCTTCACGTGGATCTATTTGGCCCCACTCATTACTCCGTACTGACAAATGCATCAAGTTTGTATGTCTTTGTCATTGTTGATGATTACTCTCGTTACACATGGGTGCACGTTATTCTGTACAAAAATGAAGTGCAGGACGTCTTCAGACGATTTGCTTCAAGGACCTCAACCAACTTCGGCGTCAAGATCAAGAATATAAGGAGTGATAATGGGACTGAGTTCAAGAACACTTATCTTGATCAATATCTTGATGAACTTGGTATTACTCATGAGTTATCTGCCCCTTATACTGCTCAGCAGAATGGCAACATGGAGTAGAAAAACAGGACACTCTTTGAGATGGCTCACACTATGCTTGACGAATACAAAACCCCTCGTCGCTTCTGGCCTGAAGCAATTGATACTGCATGCCAGATCATCAACAGGGTATATCTTCACAAATTCCTGAATGAGACTTCATATGAGCTCATGACAGGCAAGAAACCAAATGTAAGTTATCTCAAAGTCTTCGGTGCAAAATGCTGGATCAGAGATCCTCACCACAGTTCTAAGTTTGCACCGAAAGCACATGAAGGTTTTATGCTTGGTTATGGAAAGGTCTCGCACACCTACAAAGTCTTCAACACCTACCATCACAAGGTGGTTGAAACTGTAGACATGCGGTTCGATGAAACTAATGGTTCGCAAAGAGAGCATCTGCCTTCTATGTTAGATGAACAATCTCCTGAGGAATCCATCAAGATGAAGGCAACAGAAGATGTCATACCCACTGAGGAAATCATTCCACCAAATGAAGACTCTCATGTTGATATACCTGAAGAAAATGGTGCTGATGAACATCCACAGCCTCGTCAACCTGCTCATCTAAGAGTAGCAAATGAAGTGCAGATTGACAAAATCATCGATGACATCAATGCACCAGGTCCTCTCACACGCTCAAAAGCTTCACATCTAACTAACTTTTGTGGGCACTTTGCCTTTGTCTCTATCATAGAGCCCACCAAAGTTGATGAAGCATTCAAGGAGCCCGAGTGGATTCAAGCTATGCAAGAGGAATTGCATCAATTCAAGCTCAACAATGTGTGGGAACTTGTCAAGCGGCCAGAGCCTCGCAAGCATAACATCATAGGTACCAAGTGGATCTACCGCAACAAGCAAGATGAAAATGGCCTTGTGGTGAGGAATAAGGCTTGACTTGTAGCTCAAGGCTACACACAGGTTGAGGGAATTGACTTTGATGAAACTTTTGCACCTGTTGCTAGACTTGAAGCTATGCACATATTACTGGCATACGCTAACCATCATAATATCATCTTATACCAAATGGATGTGAAAAGTGCATTCCTCAATGGTAAGCTTGAGGAAGAAGTATATGTTGCTCAACCCCCAGGTTTTGAAGATCCTAAGCATCCTGATAAAGTCTTCAGACTAAACAAGGCCCTCTATGGCCTCAAGCAGGCCCCTTGGATGTGGTACAACACTCTGAAGGAATTCCTCATGAAGAAAGGCTTCAAACCCGGTTCACTCGACCCTAGTCTTTTCACGAAATCCTATGACAGTGAACAGTTCATATGCCAAATATATATTGATGATATTATCTTTGGATGTACTCACAAACGTTACAGTGATGAATTTGCTTATATGATGATTGAAGAATATCAAATGTCTATGATGGGAGAGTTGAAATTCTTCTTAGGTCTTCAAATTCGTCAGAAAGACAATGGCATCTTCATCTCACAAGAGAAAATACCTCAAAGATGTTCTGAGGAAATTCGACATGCAAGATTGCAAAGGAGTCAAAACTCCAATGCCTTCAAAAGGCCACCTCTACACTGATGAAAATGGTAAGATTTCGATCAGAAGGTATACCGCTCCATGATTGGCTCCTTACTGTACCTATGTGCATCTAGGCCTGATATAATGTTAAGTGTTTGCATGTGTGCTCGATTCCCAGCAACACCGAAGGAATCACACCATAAGGCTGTGAAACATATTCATCGATACTTAGCTCACACACCAACACTTGGATTGTGGTATCCCAAGGGCTCAAAATCTTCACCTTGTTGGATACTCTGATGCTGACTATGCTGGAGATCGTGTGGATCACAAGTCAACCACAAGCACATGTCATTTCCTCCGATGATCCTTAGTCCGTTGGTCCTGGAAGAAGCAGAACTGCGTTTCACTCTCTACTACAGAAGCTGAGTACATTGTTGCTGGCTTGTGTTGTGCTCAGTTACTATGGATGAATCAAACCCTCAAGGACTATGGCATCAAGCTGAAGAATCTGCCTCTTTACTGCGACAACGAGAGTGCCATCAAGATTGCGTACAACCCAGTTCAGCACTCCAAGACCAAGCACATCCAGATTCGTCATCACTTTCTTCGAGATCATGTACTCAAGGGCGACATCTCCATCAGCCACATTCCCACTGAAGAACAACTGGCCGATATCTTCACAAAGCCC
Organism: Hordeum marinum; assembly: GCA_022496015.1. Lineage (NCBI taxonomy): Eukaryota > Viridiplantae > Streptophyta > Magnoliopsida > Poales > Poaceae > Hordeum > Hordeum marinum. The sequence continues at coordinate 241,520,456 of CM039672.1, read as the reverse complement.
TTGGATGAAAAGAGATTTTGCAGGTTGCGGTGTGAGCTAAATATCTTAGAATCTTCGAATGTTCTTTGATGAAGAACACACATCCTAACACTTATGCAAAATTGATGACTTAGATGTGCAACACACGAAGTAACGTGTTTCTTCAATCAATGAAGAATAACTCTCTAAGTGTGAAGAAGTTAACGAAGAATTTGATTCTCAGAACTCTACGACAATTGTATGCGGTGTCTGAAATCATCATTCTTATACGGTGGGTTACGCCACCAACCAAGAGTTCAAATTCTTCAAAATTGAGCACTTTGCAAATTCTTCAAATTATCAAATTCCTCAAATTTCCAAATTTCTCAAGTTTTCAAATTCATCAACTTTTCAAATTCTTCAAAACTTTTGAGACTCATATTCTTCATTGACTATATATATAATTGAGATTTTCAGTGTCCTCAACAACATTCACTTATTGCTAACACTTCAAGTTGATTTTCATCTAAGTGAATGTGATCGGACCCTTTCCCCATCTATTCTAAACTCAACCCAGTCTGTTCACAAATTCCTCATATGCGTTCTACTCTGAAACCTGTTCAAAGTCTTCACTGTGTCCTTCAAAGCTGAAGAATTTGAGAACGAAATCTTCACTACCAAAATTTTCGGCATTTACTGCTCAAACAGTTCCGATTCCCGTGCCTGGATAACCCACGGTCCTCCACAATCTCCACTACCCAGGCCGTGGGTGACACCTGTCGCATGGAGAGCAAGGGTCAGGGGCAATCCTGTCCAAAATTTTCGGGCGGATTGGTTTTCACTCCCTCTATAAATGCCCCCTTCCCATCAACTGTGCTCGGTTACTCTGCATCTCATCCCTCTCCCGAGCTCCAACCTAGCGCCGCCGCTAAAGTCATCGTCGCCAGTGAGGAAGGGCTTCATTGCCTCAACCTCGTCGTCGCCGTACTCACATCGGCCGCGGAAATCCTCATCCCGCCGTCGCTGTAGCTGTCTCCCTCTACCAAGCTAGGGTGTGGGAGATCTGAACGCGCGAACTTCCCAATCTCATCTCTGAGTTAGTCGTGTTCTTCACCAGGGTAAATAAAATTTACTTTTACTACCCTTGTTTGATCCTCAAATGCTCTTTATATTCCTCAAAAGGTGTTTACATGCTATAAATCCAACTCTCAAGCACCTTTCATCTCCTCATACTTGATGATTTTCCCTAAGTAATGATTTTCTTCAAGATTCCTCAATTGTGCGAAATCTCAAATGTGCACAACTCTGGAGCCGAAGACAAGGAACACTTAGTGAAATTCCTCAAGACAACCATGGTCAAATTCCTCACACATATTTTTTCAAAATTTCTAAGAGCGCATATGACCTCTTCAAATTCCTCGTACCTATACTCTGTTCACAGGTACAACATGTCCGCTGATGAATCACTAGGTTCTCATCAACTTAACTCATTTGCGGCGATACTTGAAGAAAAACTGTGTACCTCTTCAGAATCTTCAAGAGTTCAAATTCCTCAAGTGAATAAAATGTCTGATGGAAAGAAACCTCAGAAAGGAGGGAAGAATGCAGATGTGCACACTGCATTTGAGATCCTTGAGGATCTGTATGATGAATATTGCACACCAGACGAAGAAACACATGGAAAGGAGACGACCAAGCAGAGGAAGATCTGTCTGTAGAACATTGAGCGGAGATGGGCCAAGGAATGGAGAGAATATCGTTATGTAACTCCAAAATACATGATGAAATTCGCTATGAAACCACCTTGCAGCAGGCCTCCTCTTGCTCCAAACCAAATTGCTGATCCTACTAGCCTCAAAATTGGTGAGGACTTTCCTGACATCTGTGAGAAGCAACAAGCCAAGTTGGCTAGGAAAGCCAAAGAGGCAGTGAAGAAATTCAACGAGGATTCTGCTGCTGCTGCCTCTGTCGGAGCTTCTGCTACTGCTCCGAAGAACATGGTAAAGAAATCTGCTCTGGAGATTGGTTCATCAACATCAAATTCCTCAAGGTCGAAGGCCTCAGACCAGAAAACCTTCTGCACCTGGAACTGTTGCTGCTCAGTCATCTGCAACAGCTACGAAGTCCTCAACCCCAGTGCGTTTGTCAACATGCAAAAGGACTGAGGGTTTCACCAAATTTCCAAAGCTCACTGCAAGCCCCTCCACAGCTGCAAAGTCTTCAACCAGTCCCTCTTCACTTAAACTGAAGAAGACACTTGGCTGTAAATAGCCACCCCCCACAACCACTAGCTAGTTGGCTACTCCGAGAGAGAACTGACACTTGTCATTTGAGACCAACCCATCCTCCAAGGACTTTGAAATAAAATCATCAGTGAGGAAAAACCCATAACCAAACCACAAAACCCATTGTGATTGAGCATCAGTGAAAAAACTCCTGTGTGGAACCTACGCTTGTTACCTTGAGGACTGTGTATCCTATAGACGATTAGGTGTCATGGTCTAGTGCTCCAGTAGTCAATTGGGGACCACAAAGTAACCTTGGTCTAGAGCATCCAGCAATGAATTGTGGATCACCGGGTGACCAGTTTGCGAGGGTTTTGGAAGTCTACCCTGAAGACATACCACGCGTGTTGGGCGAGGACTGTGTGACCTTAGCTCAAGTAAATACGGTAAGGACTGTGTGTCCTGGGACTATGTGTCCTCTGGTTTAAATACCAGGCCGCTCCAAACCAGACGTACGACTGTCACAACAGTTGGAACTAGGTCATCAAACTATTGTCTTCATCGAGCTATCTGGTTCTATTTCCTCAACCCCTCTATTCCTCATATACCTGTTGATGAAATTGATTGTTATTGTTTGATGAATTTGACTGAAGACTGTCACAAATTCCTCACCTCAAATTCTTCAAGTTACCTTGTTCATCACTGCTTATCCTGTATCACGCTACTCGCTATTTGTGCATGTTTCATTTCATCATGAAGACTATGCTGTCACTATGTTCCTCATGCACTTGAGTACTTATTCCGCTGCTAGTTATTCATCACATTTCAAATTCCTCAAAGTTGAAATTCCTCAAGTGATGAATTTGGAAAAATCGCCTATTCACCCCCCTCTAGCCGATATAACGCACTTTCACTTGCTTCCTTGGCACGTACTTTGCTGGTCCTAGGGTTGTGCGATGTGGGGGGATCCCTATTTAACGGGAGGGGAAGGTTCTGAGAGTTCGAACTGAAGCCAGGCTAGCTTCCCCACATTGCGTGCCTTTGCGGCAGATGTCGAGCATGTAGATCATCGCTATAATTAAATTTGTCCACGAGGGCCAGCACATGTTCCTCAGTTCGGAGAGAGCGCTTTGTGTTTCCGTTGACAATAATGACCCCCTTGGGGCCGGGAATCTTGAGCTTGAGGTATGCGTAGTGCGGTACGATGTTAAAGCGAGCGAACGCTGTTCGGCCGAGCAGGGCGTGATAGCCGTTGCGGAAGTGTACAATATCGAAGATCAGGTCTTCGCTTTGAAAGTTGTCGAGCGAGCCGAACACGACATCCAGGATAACGGAGCCCGTACGATGAGCCTTGACACCTGGAATTACTCCTTTGAAGGTAGTGTTACTGGGTTTGATACTTGACAGATCTATACCCATCTTTTTCACCGTGTCTGAGTAAATTAGCTTAAGGATACTTCCTCCGTCCATTAGGACTTCTGTGAGGCGATACCCATCTATGATGGGGTCTAGGATGAGGGCGGTCGAACCCCCATGACGGATACTGGTCGGGTAATCACATCAATCAAAGGTGATCGGATATGCCGACCATGGCTTATACTTTGGGGCTACAGGCTCTACAACATAGACCTCTTGAAGGGCGCGCTTCCTCTCCTTCTTGGGTATATGGGTGGCGTATATCATGTTTACTGTTTTGACCTCTGGAGGGAATTTCTTTTGTCCGCCACCAATCGGACCCCGAGGCTTATCCTCATCCTTTCTATGAGGGATCTTGCCTTGATCCTCAGGCATGAGTTTGCCGGCTTGTTTGAACACCCAGCAATTGCGGTGTGTGTGGTTGGCAAGCTTCTATTGAGTGCCATGGATTTGGCAAGGCCTTTCCATGATCTTCTCCAGCGGGGTTGGTCCATTGCGATTGCCTTTAGGAGGCTTCTTCCGCTGCCCAGGTCGGGAATTGTGGAATCCGGCATTAACGCCCGTGTCATCGGCATCACTGTTGTCGTGTCGATGCTTGTTTTTTTGCCCTTTCGTTTCCCGTTGTCGTCGTGAACTTCGGAGGTTCCTGGGTCTTCGGAGTTGTGGCTGCGTAGTGCCAGCCAATTACCTTCTCTCGTGCTAAAGCGAGTCATGAGTGATGTCAGGGTGGACATAGTGTGAGGTTTGTCCTGGCCGAGCTGGCGAGCTAGCCATTCATCCCGAATATTATGCCAGAAGGAGGCTATTGCCTCAGCATCCGGGTAGTCGACAATCTAGTTTTTCTTGGTCAAAATCGATTCTAGAATTGTCGCGCAGACTCTCCGAGCTTTTGAACAACGTTGCTTAGGTCAGAGGAAACCGGTGGCCGAACGTAGGTGCCCTGTAAGTTAGATCGGAATGCATCCTCTAGGTCTTCCTAGCATCAAATGGAGTTTTTGGGGAGGCTGTTTAACCAGTGCCGAGCTGACCCCTTTAGTTTTAAGGGGGAGATATTTGATGGCATGGAGATCATCTCCTCGATCCATGTGCATGTGGAGGAGGAAGTCCTCAATCCATATGGTTGGGTTAGTTTTCCCGTCGTACTGCTCTATGTTCATGGGTTTAAGCCCCTCTGGGAGCTGATGCTGCATCACCTCATCCGTGAAACATAGTGGGTGATCGGCGCCTCTCACTCGAGTTATGTCGCGCCAGTATTCAGCCTCTGTTCTTGCCCGGTTTCATTCCCGGCCTCTATTGTTGCGGTCAAGCCGTGGCCTGTACCCTTCCTCTCTACCGGGTGAGTAACCTATGGTTCCGTAGATGGATCTTGTATGACCTGCTATATAGTCTAGGTTGTCTCGTAGGTCGAACCTGACATCGGGCTCTAATTGATCCTTTCCCCGTCTTCGGGGCATCGCTGGCCTATACCCGTTGTCGTTAGTCGTCCTGTCTCGTCCTCGAGGAGGGCGGTCTGGCTCATCGCATGGTGTATGTTTGGGAGACAGAGTATGAGTGAGCTCGTCGTCACAATGTGGCAGCAGCCTTCTGCGCAGATAGCTCTTAGGTTGGTCCAATAGACAGGTACCGTACCCTTCCTTGGCTGAGAGGACTCTCATCCATCGATCATTGAGATCATCTTGTTCGGCTTTCAGTTGCCGTTCTTTTGCTTTCAGGCTGTGGGCCATGGCTATGAGCTGTTGCCCGAAAAGTTCCTGATCCTCGAGATTACCAAGGATGTCGAAGTCACCGGCTTCCGGGATGTCCTCCTCTTCTAAAGGAGGGAGGTAGTTATCTTCCTTGGAATCGCTGAAGTCATCGGTCTTGCGCTGGTCTTCAGGCTTCTCAATACCGTCTAGCGGGTGTTTGAGGATATCGGGGTCACCTAGGTCCTCCGGGGTATCTCCAGCCCTGGTGCTGATGATAGCTGTCAAGACCCCAATCCTAAGTCATATGAATCCAGACTTTAACAAATCACATCACTTTGCGGCCTCACTCATGGTAAGCTCCACGGTTGCAGCCTTACCTTAGCCAGCACCGTTTGTGTCTTTTGGCTCACGTATGTGAACATGTTGCTGGCAATCAAACGACAGAGAACCCAGGCCGACATGACAAGTCATAGAACCCAAGTGGCACATCCATACAGAAACAGGCATACGTAACCCAGCAAGGCAGGTGTCGGCCTCAAGCGTGTGTAGACGAGTCATAGCTAGCTACAAGGACTCCATTACGCCATGAAACATGAATGCCATCACTACACGTAGATGAGTCATAGCAGGCTACAAGGACTCCATTACACTGCGAGACATTTCCTTGAAGGGACAGACACAACAGCAAAGAAGGATACATGCCGGTCAATTAATGTGTCTGGAGCAGTAGCAAGCTACCAGGGCTCGGTGGAAGCACAAAGAGGCAGTTTCCTGTAAAGAGTACTACTAAAGGCACACGACTAGGTGTCGGATCCCATGCATACCGTTGCATGTCACACGTACGCATGACATGCCCTATATGCATAGATACAACTATGGCATCACAACATAACCATACAACAACACAACTTTCATTTAAGAGGCTCAGAAGAGCCTTGCATAGTATGTTCTTACAGATAGGGGTCACATCACCCACTCCAGTCATACACACAAGTTCATACAAACCAAGCGTAAGCATAAAGCTTTCTGAGTACATACAAATGAAAGGGTAAAAAGGCACATGGCCTAAATATCTACAGCCCGCCACAGGGCGGAAGGTCGTAGCTGGGACACCAGCTATTCGGCATCATTGACATCTAGATAGAACCCACCTGATGGGTCCTGAGTCTCATCTGCAACATTTCTTAAGAAAACGTGAGTATAAACGTACTCATCAAGACTTTAAAGCAGACCTAGACTATTCATGCTCATGTATGAACAAGGGGAGTGGTGGAGTTTATGCAGCAATGCCAGCTTTGACTCATGGCTAACCTACACTACACAATTTTTAACTCTTTGTTCAGATTTTATATATCGCACATGAGTCCACCAACTCCATAACAATACACCACCATGGATTCACTTCCCTCTCCCGGGAGAGTGCCATCCACAGTACTCACACTTGTCTTGATATTTTTATGAGTATCCATTTGATTATCTATGAACAACATAAGCTTTCCAAATAGTCCATATCCGAGGACGCGGCTATTCGAATAGTTTCATACCCTGCAGGGGTGTACTTCTTCACACATGCTCTCGCCACTTCTCGCTGTGTGCTTATAAAACCATGCACCTCGGCAACCTTCAAGCGGAAGCCCAGCGAGGGGGTCGGCCACGGACGTCAATGACATAAGACCTCTAGTCCAGGCTATCACCTATTTGAGACTAAACCCACATGAAAGTCCGGCCGAAGTTTCTGCTACGGCCCCTAACGATGTGCGCAAGGTTCCCAAGCCCACCATTCGGGTGACCATTGGTACACCGTGCCACTGCCTACCGCATCGTAACCAACCCCTAGGGTCAGCACTACGCACGGCCTCCAACATCCTATAAACACCAAAAACTGCTTGCAACTCCTGGACTAAGGCCTAAGCGACTAATAAATCGAGAGGGTCAATTAAGTATCCCAACGTGTGGTAGTAACTAGTCTTGGATCACAAACACGGAACTCAGTTCCTAAGAATGGTCCCAATGAGACAACCCACTATGTATTCCTACATAGCCTCTCATCGCTACCTTTATCAACTCGGGTTCATCATAAGCTTATCACATCAGAACATCATTATTTCACTCCAGTTCATCACCCAGATGAATCAGACCTGACACAACTCTAAGTATAGCAAGCATGGCAGGCAAAGTAAGCTAAGCACATCATGGCACAAGAATCTACCAGGTATGCTAGGTTGCAAGGTTTATCTATTTACTAAGACAATAACAGGTCATGCAAAAGAATAGGTTCATCTACCGTGTATGACACACAAGTGAACTTTTGTCCTAATGCAATAAACAAGAGCAGGAGCGAGAGAGTGGGATGTGATCAGAATGATCAAAAGGGTTGCTTGCCTTGTTGGGAATAGGGAGGTTTTCTCCTTTGTTGGAATACTCGGAGGTATCCTCAGAAGTAGGGCCTACAGCAATGCAGATAAATAGCGATCAATACACGGATGTGCAAGAATATGATGCATGATCATGGCATAGAAGCATGTATGGATGAACTAATGCAACTATTGTCCAGGTTAAATGAAGGAAGTTTGAAAATAGGTTCAAAATCATACTCCATTTCATATTCCATATATTAACCTATTAGTAAATGTCAATGTTCATCTAGATAGGTTGCTCTAACATGCATGATAATAGCACCATTGGATTCATTGGATTTTTCTAATAAATTTTCATATATAAATTATTTTCATCTCATTAACAGATTAATTTATACGAATTTTTGAAGTTTTAAACATTTTCTAGAATTATTTGAATTCAGAAAAGAGATTACCGCATTAGCATGACATCACTGTGACGTCAGCTTGTCAACAGAACGTTGACAGGTCAAACCTGACAAGTGGGGCCCACTGGTCAGTGACCCAGTCACTAACAAAGTTAATTAGTTAACTAATTACTAATTAGATGAGGGTAGGGCCCACTGGTCAGTGGGTCATTAGCTTAATTAAATTAATTAATTAACTAATTATTCAGGGTTTAATTAGCAGGGCCCGGCCCCACTTGCCAGTTGACCTCGGGTCAAACCCCTCCGGTCAACTCTGGCAAGACCCACCGGCGTTGAGCCGCCGGTGGATCTAGAGACGGCGGAGGGGTCGAGATCCCTCCTCCGGAGACAAAAAGGACGACGGAGGGCACCAGACGGACCTATGCTCATGGGCGCGTCCATCCCGACACCTCTCAAGAGCTGAGATAGCCGAGATCGACACCGGCGACAAGCTCGTCAGCTGTCGGAGTTCAGGCGAGCATGAGCTCGATGAACCAGGGCACGACACGGCCAGGACTTGGCACCTACAAGTAGTACGCGGCCCCATGAGTTTGATGGTGGCCTCTAATGGACCATCTGGTCACCGGAGCATCACCGGCGACGAGCTCGTGCGGTTGGTCATTCAGGAGCCGACGGAATCGGGGCCTACAGAGGGGGAAAAGGCCGGGAAAGAGAGGGGAATGAGCTGGGAGCTCACTGCGGGTTCGAAGCCGTCGAAAGCTTGCTCGGGGAGGGCTCGGAGACGACGAATCAACGGCAGCGAGGCTCGGGTCCGAGGAGGAAGATGAGCTCAAGGACGTCGCTTCGGGGCTCCTGGCGATGCGTGGCTTGATGTAGAGGACGGGGACGATGTAGAGGAGCCTTTGGTGGTCTCAGGGGGGTGCGGGGAGGGCTGGATCTACGGTGGCGAGCTATAGGCGCCATTGGCCATGGCGGAGCAGAGGAGGGAAGAGGGCAGGGGAGCGAATGCGAGAGGGAGAGAGGGATGTGGATAGCAACAACGTCCTCATCCTGTCGCCAGCACCACAGGGGGACGCGGGCACGCAGAGAGCTGCATGGAAGCTCCGGCGTGTGCACGCAGCAAGCACACGCTCGTCCTCCTGGCCGCTAGGAGGACGACCATGGTGCTGGGCTAGCTGGGCCGGCCCAGGTTCTACCTCCTATCCATTTCTATTTTATTTCTTCTTTAATCTAAATTCTGACATTGATTTTATTTATTTTCAGGCACAATTGCTAAGTATAAAATATCCCAAATATTTTATAGCACGAAGTTTGAATATTTCAAACTCCTATAAAAAGTTCTAGAATATTTCTAAATCTAAAATATTGATATAGCTTTATTTGGCATTTTCATCAGCTTTGTTATTTATTTTAAATTTCTATAAAGGTTCCAATATTTAAGATGGCCCCTGATAGATTCATGTCCATATTTATCAGACATAGGGGACATTTTAGATGACCATTTTGAATTAGTTGGTTTTTCACATGCTTTGAATTGGTTTGATTCAAATTAGGGTTTGGGGTTTCTTTTACTCCCCACTTCATGTTGATGCAAAAATGAAATATGATGCGCACACATGTTGTCCTATGACATCTAGCTAGGGATGTGACAACGCACCCCCACTCAAAAGAATCTCGTCCCGAGATTTTGAAGTCTTCGGGAAGAGCGCGCGGTACTCTAGTTGAAGACGATCTTCTCTTTCCCATGTGGCCTCCTTTTCAGAATGGTGTGACCACTCAACCTTGAGATACTTCATGTTCCGACGCCGAGTGTTATGCTTAGCTTGATCAAGAATATGAATAGGGTATTTTCGATATGTAAGGTTATCTTGGAGAACAAGGGCTTCATGGTCCACTTCACGGATAGGGTCCGAGAAGCAACGCGTGAGTTGTGAGACGTGGAAGACATCATGAACCTTGGAGAGATTCGGCAGAAGATCCAATTGGTAGGAAACCTCTCCTCATTTAGCAAGAATGCGAAAAGGTCCAATGTAATGAGGATCCAACTACGCACGGCCTCCAGCATGCTATAAACACCAGAAACTACTTGCAACTCCTGGACCAAAGACTTAGCGACTGACCAGTCGAGAGGGTCAATTAAGTATCCCATCATGTGGGAGTAACTAGTCTTGGATCACAAATATGGAACTCAGTTCCTAGGAACGGTCCCAATGAGACAACCCGCTATGTACTCCTACATAGCCTCTCATCGCTACCTTTACCAACTCGGGTTCATCATAAGCTTATCACAACAGAACATCATTATTTCACTCCAGTTCATCGACCAAATGAATCAGACCTGACACAAATCTAAGCATAGCAAGCATAGTAGGCAAAGTAAGCTAAGCACATCGTGGCACAAGCAACTACCAGGTATGCTAGGTTTCAAGGTTTAGCTATTTACTATGATAATGACAGGTCATGCAAAAGAATAGGTTCATCTACCGTGTATGACAGATAAGTGAACTTTTGTCCAAATGCAATAAACAAGAGCAGGAGCGAGAGAGTGGGATTTTATCGGAATGATCAAAAGGGTTTCTTGCCTTGCTGGGAAGCGAGGAGGTTTTCTGCTTCATTGGAATACTCAGAGGTATCCTTAGAAGCAGGGCCTACCGCAATGCAGATAAATAGCGATCAATACATGCATGTGCAACAATATGATGCCTGATCATGACATGGCAGCATGTATGGATGAACTAATGCAACTATTGTCCAAGTTAAATGAAGGAAGTTTGAAAATAGGTTCAAAATCATTCTCCATTTCATATTCCATATATTAACCTATTAGTAAATGTCAATGTTCATCTACATATGTTGCTCTAACATGCATGATAACAGCACTATTGGATTCATTGGATTTTTCTGATAAATTTTCATATATAAATTATTTTCATCTCATTAACAGATTAATTTATATGAATTTTTGAAGTTGTAAACATTTTCTGGAATTATTATACTTCAAAAAAGTGATTATTGTATTAGCATGACATCACTATGACGTCAGCTAGGCAACAGAACGTTGACGGGTCAAACCTGACGAGTGGGGCCCACTGGTCAGTGACCCAGTCGCTAACAAAGTTAATAAGTTAACTAATTAATAATTAGATTAGGGTAGTGCCCAACGGTCAGTGGGTCATTAGCTTAATTAAATTAATTAATTAAATAATTATTCAGTGTTTAATTAACAGGGCCCGGCCCCACTTGCCAGTTGACCTAGGGTCAAACCCCTATGGTCAACTCCTGCAAGACCCACCGGTGTTGAGCCGCCGGTGGCTCCAGAGACAGCGAAGGGGTCGAGATCCCTCCTCCGGCGACCAAAAGGACGATGGAGGACACCAAACGGACCTACACTCACGCGCGTGTCCATCCCGACACCACTCACGGGCTGAGATGGCCGGGATCGACACCGGCGACGAGCTTGGCGGCTGCCGGAGTTCGGGCGAGCATGAGCTTGACGAACCAGGGCACAACACAGCCTGAACTTGGCACGTACAAGCACTACGCGGCCCCACGAGTTCGATGGTGGCCTCTTATGGACCAACTGGTCACCGAAGCATCGCCGGCGACGAGCTTGTGCGACGGGTCATTCCTGAGCCGACGCAATCGGGGCCTATAGAGGGGGAAAGGCCGGGGAAGAGAGGGGAATGAGCCGGGAGCTCACTGCGGGTTCGAAGATGTCGAAAGCTTGCTCGGGGAGGGCTTGGAGACGACGAATCAACGGCGGCGAGGTTTGGGTCCGAGGAGGAAGACAAGCTTGGGGACATCGCTTTGGGGCTCCTGGCGATGTGTGGCTCGGTGGAGAGGACGGGGATGACGTAGCGGAGCCTTTGGTGGTGTCAGGGGGACACAAGGACGGCTGGAGCTACGGCGGCGAGCTAGCGGCGTCGTCGGCCATGGCGGAGCAGAGGAGGGAAGAGGGCAGGGGGGTGAATGCGAGAGGGAGAGAGGGATGGGGACGACAACGACATCCTCATCCTCTCGCCAACACGGCAGGGGGACGCAGTCTCGCACAGAGCTGCGTGGCACCTCCGGCGTGCGCGCGCAGCAAACACACGCTCGTCCTCCTGGCCGCCAGGAGGAGGACGACGATGCTGGGCCAGCTGGGCCGGCCCAGGTTCTGCCTCCTATCCCTTTCTATTTTTTCTTCTTTAATCTAAATTCTGATATTGATTTTATTTATTTTCAGGCACAATTGCTAAGTTTAAAATATCCCAAATATTTTATAGCACCAAGTTTGAATGTTTTAAACTCCTATAAAAAGTTCCAGAATGTTTTGAAATCTGAAATATTGATATTGCTTTATTTGGCATTTTCAGCAGCTTTGTTATTTATTTTAAATTTCTATAAATGTTCAAATATTTAATATGGCCCCTGATATATTCATGTTCGTATTTATCAGACATAGGGGACATTTTAGATGACCATTTTGAATTCGTTGGTTTTTCACATGCTTTGAATCTCTTTGATTCAAATGAGGGTTTGGGGTTTCTTCTAATCCCCACTTCCTGTTGATGCAAAACATGTAGACATCATATGTGGAGGTGGCGGCCCATCGCTCGGTGCTAACGGGGGTGGGAGTGCAATCCTCTTCATCCATGTATTCTGCCTCCTCAGAGACATAGTCCAACTTGTCGGTTATGTCTTCGACTGTGACTACCAAGTGGGAGGTGGGTGGGTCGAAAATTTTGTCCTGACGCGCTATGTAGCCGATCTGGGCATAATCAGGGTTGGTTCATTGGTATTTTTCATCGACGAGATCTGATCTAGGGCCTCGTTGAATGTCGCGAGCCCGATCGGGCCAAACTGCTCGAAGCTTTCAGAGTTGATCTCTGATGTGTCCAGGCGAGTGGAGTGTTCGGCAAGAACAAGTATCCAGTCATTTAGCACTATGGCCAGATCCGTACTAGAATACGGGCCATCGCCGGGATTAACCCCGTGGGCGTAACCGAAAAAGGAACTCGGGGTTAAAGCCTTAGAGTCGTCGGGCATAACAGGCAAGACTGCGAGCCTGGTTAGTGACAGGTCACCCCTAGGATCTACGGAGAACTCTAGGTTCCCTAATCTGACATCTCGACCAGGGCGAAGGTTTCGACACCTCCTAGATGGCCGGTCGGATCGGCGTGCAACACGATGTGGCCAGAGGCGAAGATCTGTCCGGGGACGAAAGTGTCCATGTTGCGGACCTCTTCGTTGATGACAAGGCGATACATTGATTCCTTTGGGTGGTCACAGCGGAACTCTCAATGAAAGCACCAATGTCGGTGTCAAAATCGGCAGATCTCGGGTAGGGGCTCCCGAACTGTGAGACTAGGATCGATGGTAACAGGAGATGAAGGAGATCAGGTTTACCCAGGTTCGGGCCCTCCTATGGAGGTAATATAGTACGTCCTTCTTGATTGTATTGATGATGTATCGGTTATAGAGTTGATCTACCTCGAGATCGAATAGCTAAACCCTAGAGAGTTGTCCTCTGGCTACAACCTAAAACCCTCCAGCTTATATAGATGCCAAAGGTGTCTAGGGTTTATACATGGTCAGTTACACGCCAAAGAGATAAACATGCCTATTCGCTACATTAAACATGGAGTACAAGCCATGATTCCCGAAGCTTCCTTCCTGGACATAGAGCCTTCGATCGATCCAATGTTCAGTTAGCGGCCCATATAGTCCGGCCAATAAGAAACAGGTGGGCTTCCCGAAGACCCCTTAATCCAAGACTCCCTTAGCGGGAACGGGGTCATCTAGGGGGCGCGTGGCCAACACCAAAAAGCGGTGCCAAAGCATGCACTGGAATAGTCGGGCCGCAACACGGTGACAAGACATGAGAGAGGAGGACGGAATGATGTGGAGGCACATGCATCAAAATATTAAAATGTAAACGATATTAATACACGCAAACATCACTTCCCAACGTAGCGTCTCTAATGATTTCATCCATCGCTGAAAATTATTTGGCAGCAACTGTCCGCCCACAACACACACGACTTGTCAGTATAAATCATCTGTGTTATTTTTGGTGTTCGCACACAATTCGCATTACTCACATGTTTGATGTATATCACACACATTGGGTTATGCTGAGTCATTTGTGTTCTGCTATATTAGCGCACACAGTTTATCCAAGTGAACTATATGTCATACTTAGCAGACACATGTAGTTTTGGTAAGCGTTTTTGTTATGTTCTCTAGTCACAAATAGTTCATAAAAACAAACTGTCTGTCGTAGATCACACACACAACTACTTGTTGAATCATATTTGATGGATCTAACTTCGCACGCAGTTCGTGCCATTAGCGACGGAGCTTGCCCTATATCGTTTGCGATTCATGCATCATACACAGTTTTGTCGATGGGTCTCTGATTGATGTGTCGTGTTTGGACCATTCTGTAGTAGTGTAGCCGCCCCAAGTTGCTTTCCACCCATTCAATCTCTTATACCAAGACAAATCTGTGAGAGAGTGATTGAGTGTTGAGGAGTCTATCATCTTGAAGCCCAAGAGCCAGGAGTTCATCATCACTATCAAATCTATTACCTTTTGGAGGGTGGTGCCTCCTAGATTGGTTAGGTGTTGCTTGGGATCCTCCTACGTTGTGTTATGGAGTTGAACCAAGAAGTTTGTACGGGCAAGGAGATCGCCTACTTTGTGATGATCTACCCATAGTGATGCTAGTCCTTCATGGAAGGAAGACGTTATGGAATAGTCAAGGTTGCTACTTCGTGGACCCTTACGGTTGGGGCCCTTTGTGGACTCTCGAGACCGTTACTCTCCGTGGGTGGAAGATTCCATAAACGTGGATGTACAATAGTGCCACCTATGGGAACCACGGGAAAAATCTTCGTGTCTACAATTGTGTTCGATCTTCCAACCCTACCCTCTACTACATGTGTTTGCCTTTACTTTCCGCTGCTATGCTCTTAGACATGCATGTGTAGGGTGTGCTTGACTTGCTATCATTACTAAATTCTGCCCACAACTAAAATTGGGAAAAGGTAGAATTTTATTTGGTCAAGTAGTTGAATCACCCCCTCTTGACATACTTTCGATCCTACAACTGGGAATCTCGCCAGGTGTCATTTCTTGGGCTGCAGGAATACGAGACGTGCCACCCCGGTTCCCAGTAGACGGTTAGTAGCCCCCGGGCCTGCAGTGTGCATGTTCTACTAGTTGAGAACCGAAATGGCACGGGGTGAAATGACATGGGGCCTTAGTTGACTGTCAGTGGCCCAGGGAGAGACGCGTGGAAATAGGATGGGACGGGATGTCCCCACTTACCCCATTACCCCTCGGTAACCATGTAGTCTGATATGTGCCTTCCCGCGTGGTGCGGGGTAGTCATTGCCTTCTTCTACTCCCTTCGCCTCCTCTGCGCATTGCTCGCCTTCCTCGTGTGAACCCCCTTTTGCTTCTTCCTCCTCATGCCTCGAATCTCGCATCATCTCCAAGACTCCTAAGAAGAGCAAATACGTCATGAAGGGGCGACTGCATCCTGCCTTGATGTCGTCCTCCATGAACAAATAGCATGGGTTGGACAAGGTCATCGTTGTGACTACCAACAACTTTAACGAGGACAAGGCCACGAAGATCTGGCTAGGCTCGAAATTGACCCACGACCTACTGTCCAGCGCATTTCCCTTGTTTGTTCACACCATCTTTGGTGGTTTTCTTCCTCCCTTCTCTGACTTCTTCTATACCATCCTCTCACACTATAAGATCCAGGCGCTCCACCTCCAGCCCAACTTCGTCCCCCCTCTCCGTATTCACCTTCTTGTAGGAGGTCTACCCTGGGGTTGATGCCCTTGGTGGTGCTCTTCCGGTCGTTCTACAACTCTCTTGCTGACGGCCGCGACCCATCACATAAGATACGTCTTGTTCCGCTTAGTGGATGGGATGGCCGACCAGCTCATCAATAGGAAGATATTCAATAAAGTGGCAGGATTCAAGGCGTGATGGGTTTACATGGATGCGTATATGTGCAAACCTCTTCTTAGGATCCAAAGTAAGCCCGCCAAGAAGAGCCCAGGCCGGAGAGGGAGTCCTCGTTTTAGGGTCCTCGGGTGGTCGACCTATTTATCATGGGTCGGACTATATGGGTTGATTATCGAACATTAGATTGAGCGAATACAGTGTCTCCAGGAAGGAAGCTTCGCGAATCGTGGCGTATCCTCCACGTTTGGAGTAGTAAATAGGCATATTTATCCCTTCAATGTGTAATTGACCATCTGTAAACCCTAGGTACCCTTAGCGTCTATATAAGACAGAGGTTTTAGGTTGTAGACGGAGGACAACTCATCTAGGGTTTTAGATATTCGATCTCGAGGTAGATCAACTCTGTAACCTACAACTCGGGACAACCTACCCGAGATCCGCCGGTTTTGACACCGACATTGGTGCTTTCCTTGAGAGTTCCGTTGTGATCGCCAAAGGAATCGATGGCTCGCGTCGTCATCAATGAAGAGGTCTGCAACATGGACACTTTTGTCCCCAGACAGATCTTCGGTTTCTGCAGCATTGTGATGCACACTGACCCGACCGGCCATCTAGGCCGGGTCGGAAGCTTCGGCGGTGATCAAGAGGTCAGATTCGGGAACTAGAGTTCTCTATAGACTCTCGAGGCGATCTTTCGCTAACCGGGCTTGCAGTCTCACCTGCCGTGCCAGAAGACACCAAAGCTTTAACCTCCGATCCCTCTTTCGGTCACGCCCACGGGATTTACCCCGGTGATGACCTCACTCTTAGTCTGAATCTGGCCATAGTGCCAGATGACCAGATACCTATTCTTGCCGAACACTCCCCTAGCACAAACACAATGGAGATCATCTCCGAAACCTCCGAGCAGGTTGACCCGATCAAGCTCTCAATACTCAATGATGCCCTAGATCGGATCTCGTCGATGAAGATTACCGACGACCCAACCCCGATCCATCCTCAGATCGGTCTCAGGGCGGGTCAGGATGAATATTTCGTCCCATCCACCACCCACTTGACAGCCACAGTCGAAGATCTAACCGGCGTGCTGGACTTTGCCTCTGAGGAGGCAGAACACATGGATGAGGAGGATTGCGCTACAACCCTAGTTAACACCGGGCGATGGGCCGCCACCTCTGTGTATGCCGTCTACATGGTAGACACTATCGGCGTTTATGGAACAGGGGTACCCAGTCTTGCCTGCCTGCGACCTAGGATGTGGCCCACTTCGTCATCCAGACATGGCCCAACGCGGCACTACTCAAGACAAGGCCCTCGCAAGGATCCTGGGCTTGTGAGGAAGAACAACATCAAGACCAGCCAGGATGGGCCTCCTCAGCCCCCTCCTAAGCTGAGGAGATCTCTGTGCAGAGCCCGGCCTCTGGAGTCAAAGGTGGCGCAAGGAAGCACTGGCAAGCGCCAACGCGCCAGCTGGCGCAGTTTCCTCTTTGATGCAAAGGGAGCACGGACATATGCGGGTTCCCAAAGCGCCGCCCAAAAGTTTCCTTTCCGATGTAACAAGACCACGACCACGAGCCCCGTACGACAGATGTCATCGCCGAGCCCACCACTCAATCACCAACAGTTACTTTGTAGGTGAAGACCACCTTTGGACAGGGCGCGAATGTACTCCTGTCACCCTTCAAAATTGGTTGTTGTGGGATCCCTTCCTGCCATTGTGATAAGGGAAGAGGATGCAGGCCGTCGCTATATATAGAGGCTAGGCCACACCATAGAGGAGGGGATTCAACACTTAGCCACTCCACGCACCACCACGAGATAGCGAACCAAGAACATACCTTGAGCGCCCTCGCGAGACTCAAGCAGATTGTACTAGTTCTTGCACCCAAACCTCGGTGAGAGGCAATCCACCAAAGCAGGAGCTCCTAGGTAAACTGCCATGTTCATCTTCTTCCTTGTCATCGTGCGAGTTTGCCATCATATCCATCGAGTAGTGAGCTAAGTTGGGTGAGGCTACTAGAAAACTTCGCACACGCTTCTGTGTTTGAACCTTAATGTTTTGCGGAGCCTGAAATCCGACATTTGGCGTGCCAGGTATGGGGCGTGTTGAAGCAACCCCTCTCCCAGCGGTCATCAGCGCCTGTTTTGGCAACTCCATGGCGGGAAAGATCCTCGACGCCGACCGGCCCATGGCGTGCGGGGCCGGCCCTGCGGTCGCCTGCATCCTCGACGGATCCTAGCCACCCCCCTCGAACCGTCAAGTCAAGCAATTCCTCCGCCATGTGGGGCGGTTCAGCCGCAACCCGAGTTTGTGCCGCCCCGGACGTGGCCCGAGATCGACATCACCTTTGGCCCCGACGACCACCCCACGGCGAAAATGGCCGCCGAGGCGGTCCCCATGCAGTGCAGGCCCACCATAATTGGCATGGCCGTTTACAGGACTCTCATCGACGGTGGCGCCAGCCTCAACGTCATCTCTGTGGAGGCTTTCGATGCGCTGCAGCTACCCTGCAGCCAGCTCATGCCTTCGGAGCCCTTCTCCAAGGTGGTCGAAGGATCTGTCGTCCCCCTAGGGCGGGTGCGCCTCCCTATCACCTTTGGCACCCTTTCCAACTTCCACACCGAGTAGGTCCACTTCGACGTCGCCCACATCCACCTTCCATACAGTGCAATACTCGGCTACCCCACGCTTGCCCAGTTCATGCTGGCGACGCACCCGGGCTACAGCGTCATCAAGATGCCCGGGAGCGCCGGAATCCTGTCCATCCAGGGAAGCGGCAACGACGCGTCACACGCACTCAGGCTCACACAAAAGGTGGCGGCTGTGGCATGCCTCATCCGGGGGTGTCTTCGACGTCGCGCCAGTAAAAAAGAAGCAGTTGTTCTCCAAGAACCGGGCGAAGACGAAGCAGGTGCCGATAGACAAAGAAAACCCTAGGCCTACCTTCATCATTGGCGCCGACCTGCCCCAGCATCAAGAGGAGGCATTGGTAGCGTTCCTGTGCACGAACAAGGACGCGTTCGCATGGAGCACCTCCGATCTGGTGGGGGTCCCGTGGGATGTGATCGAGCACCAGCTCATGGTTTGCCCGAACGCGTGCTCTATTAAGCAAAAGGCGATAAGGCAAGCACCGGAGAAGAAGGCGTTGATCGCCCAAGAGGTCGGCAAGCTAAAGGAGGCTGTTGTCATCCGGGAGGTACGCTACTCGGAGTGGCTTGCCAACCCGGTGGTCGTCCCAAAGAAGTGCAGAAAGGAGCGTATGTGTGTTGACTTCATGAGCCTCAACAAGGCTTGCCCCCAGGACCCGTTCCCGCTACCACGTATTTACCATATCGTGGACTCCATCATGGAGTGCGACGTCCTCTGCTTCCTCGACGCCTTCTCAGGCTACCACCAGATCAAAACAAGAATAGATGATGTCGAGAAAATTGTTTTCCTCACCTCATGCGGGGTATTCTGTTACACAAGCATGCCCGTCGGGCTGTGGAACGCCGGGGCGACCTTCTAGAGACTGATGCACATTGACCTAGGGCCGCAGCTCGGGAGAAATATGTAAGCTTAAGTCGACGATATTGTGGTGAAGTCCAAAGAGGCCAAGACCCTTATTGAGAACTTGGAGGATACCTTCACTAGCCTGAGGGAGGTAAACCTGAAGCTTAACCCCGAAAAGTGCATCTTCGGAGTCCCCTCGGGCAAGCTGCTCGGTTTCCTGGTGTCCATCTTGGGAATCAAGGCAAAACCTGAGAAGATCAAGGCCATAAGCAAGAGGAGCGCGCCCCAACCCTCAAGGAGATGCAGAAGATGGCGGGTTGCGTGACCTCCCTAGAGCGTTTCATCTCCAAGCTGGGTGAGCAGGCCCTCCTATTCTACAAGACCATGAAGAGGAAGGGTTCCTTCGAATGGACCCCGGAGGCAGACGCTCCCTTCTAGGAACTAAAGCAGTACCTCACGAGCCCACCAGTGATGGTGACGCCTCACCCCCGTCAGCCATTGCTGCTATACCTGGCTGCCACCCCCCACACCACTAGCGCCTCATTGGTGGCTATCAGGGAAGGGCAGGCCAACACTCGCGTCGCCTCAACGAGCATGAGCAGGTCCCTAGGCGCGGAGCAAGGGGACTCGCAAGGTCCCAAGAAACCCGTTTCTCAATAGGATGGACCTCCTAAGTCCATCACCACTCTGGAGGCCACCGAATCGCATGACCCTACTAACGCCCCGTCTCCTCCAATGGCCCCTGAGGCACCTAATCCTCATGAGGTCCTGACCACTCCGACGGCCCACAGGGAGCCCAAGCTTCATGAGCCCACCACAGGACAGGATACCACAGAAGACCTCACCCTCATTGAACACCCGGTCTACTATGTCAGCACAGTGCTACGGGACGCACGCTCATGCTACCCCATGCAACACTCCTCGTACCTTGGAGAATGTCGCGCCACTATTTCTAGGGGCATCCCATCAAGGTCATCTCCGCATACCCCCTAGAGAAGGTCTTGTTTAATCCCAACATGGTGGGAAGGGTCGCAGAGTGGAACATCGAGCTGCAGGCCTTCAACATAGAGTTCAACACCACCAGGGTCATCAAAGGGGTGGCCCTAGCAGACTTCGTGGCGGAGTGGGCATACACACTCAACTCAGGGCTGGATGGGAGTCAGCCCCTCACCCTCGATGATGAGACACCAAAAGGCTGGACCATGCACTTTGACGGAGCCTTCAAGCGCATGCGAGCAGGGGTAGGGTTCGTTCTAACCTCCCCGGCAGGAGACAAGCTCAGTTATGTCGTACAACTCTGTTTCCATCATGGGGAGAACGTCTCATACAACATCACGGAGTACGAGGGCCTCATCACGGGTCTTAAGGTAGCGGCAACCTTGGGTCTGGTGCCTCTCCGTCATGGGCGACTCTCAGCTCCTCGTCAACTTCTCCAACAAAGAGTATACACCCAAGGACGAGCATATGGATCCGTACTTCGAAGAGGTATGTAGGATTGAAAAACATTTTCAGGGCTCCGAATTGCAGCACGTCCTACGCGGCACGAACAAGGAAGCCAATGACTTTGACAAGACAGCGTGGCGGCATGAGCCCTAGGAGCCGGGCATTTTCGAGGAGGCTCTTCAACCCTACGCAACGCCGACCTTTGAGGGCCCGGTGCCACGGAGTGGGGAGCTCCCCATGGTGCCACCCCTAGGAGCTCCAGACTGCGGCCCAACCTCAGGAGCCGACTGCTCCTAGCATTGGAGCCTCAGGATGATGACTGGATGCAGGAGCTCAAGGCGTACATGCTTCATGGCATGCTGCTAGAAAAGGAGGAAGACGTGGAGCGCGTAGCATGGCAGGCCATAGCTTACTGCCTGTGAGATGGCGAGTTGTACCGCAGGTGCCCGAATGACATCTTGGTTTGGTGCATCTCCAAGTAGCAGAGGTGCGACCTACTGACAGACATCCATAGAGGGGACTGTGGGCAACACTCGTCGTCATGCACCCTTGTAGGGAAGGCATTCTGATCGGGCTTCTATTGGCCGTCGGTGCTCAACGACGCCATCGAGCTGGTCTGGTCCTTTGTGGCCTTCCAATTCCACACCAAGCAGATCAACCAGCCCGCCCAAGGCCTCCAGACCATCATGCTTTCTTGGCCTTTTGTGGTGTGGGGTCTGGACATACTGGGGCCCTTCCCGTGGGCTGTGGCCGGGTACCGCTACCTCTAAGTCGTCATCGACAAATTCACCAAATGGGCCAAGGTGGAGCCGGTGCGCACCATCCCGGCTGGATCGGCTGTCAAATTCATCAAGGGCATTGTGAGCCGCTTCGTCATCCCCAACCGCATCATCACCGATAATGGTTCACAGTTTACAAGCAGCCTCTTCAAGTCTTATTGCGCTAACCTTGGAACGTAGATTTGCGATGCCTCGGTTGCCCACCCCAGGAGCAACGGCCAAGTGGAGCGTGCCAATGCGGAGGTTCTGCGAGGCCTCAAGACAAGGAGCTTCCAGAATAAGATGGAGGCTTGTGGCAGGGGCTGGGTCGATGAGCTCCAGTCCGTGTTGTGGTCCATCCGCACCACGTGACTAAGCCCACCGCTGAAACCCGTTATTCCTCGTCTATAGAGTAGAAGCCGTCCTCCCTCACAAGGTCAAGCACCGCTCTCCCTGGGTAATGACATTTGACGAGGAGCGTCAGGATGCCGCACGGGAGACGAACCTATTAATTGGGGAGGAATCTTGTCACCAAGCCGGGATACAAGGTATCAACAAGTGCTACGGTGCTACCACTACCGCAACATCCCTTACAGGAACCTTGAAGTCGGTGACCTCATCCTGAGGCGGCTTCTCTCTAGGGAGGGCTTGCCCATGCAACATGGATGCCCTATGCCTAGTGCTAGGGGAAGAAGAAGGCTAGTCTAGGTGTCGGACGCGACTGTTATTTGCCCTTCTCGCATTTCAATTTTCCATCTTTCCTTGAACAAAACTAGGGGGTTTTCAAATCATCTTTTCAATAAACGGGTCAGGGATTCGTGTTCATCGCCATCACCCATCATGTGTTTTCTCTCTTCAGGATGGGCACTCGCCTACTCCCTTCACCCTCGCACCTCGCGAGTGGGGGCTGGGGGCACGGTGCTCGCACCTCGCCAAGGCCTTGGCGCCCGGATCCTCACGTGGTACTCCCGGGTGAGTTAGCTGGCGCCCGGATACTCACTATAGGGCTCCACTCGTGGGCCGACATGCCATCTCGGAGCCTCGGGAGGCCCACCCCTCTCAGGGCAGCAACAAAAATTTTCTTTGGGGAGATGCTTCAGCATCAAAGGTGGCTCCTGAGCAACATGCCTCAGGAGCCTTACCGGTCATATAGCCACTTAGCAGCCTTGATGCCGTCCTTGGTGATCCTGCCGGCATTGAGTGTGTTAGGGCCTAGCCTTGTGGTTTGCGTACTTGGTGATCCAACCGTAAACCACGGTGGTAGGAATCATGCCGGACTGGGAATCGATGACGTAAAGCTGCTTGAGCGTCCAAGGGGGCTCCTGAGCAGGATGCCTCTAGAGCCTTTTCGGTCAAAAAGCCACTAGCAGCCTCGATGCTGTCCTTTTTGATCTGGCCGGCATCAAGGGTGTTGAGGCCTCGCCCTACAGTTGTGTCCTTGGCCAGACACAACCATGGCGGTGGGGAAATGTTCTGGACTAGGGCCTATGGATGCAGAGTGACGAAACGACTCCCAACTTACATTATGTATGGGAAGGAGAAGACCGTGGGATGCCTGGATTCAACAAGCACCAGGACCACACCTTCCCTAAAGCCTATGACGGACACTCCAAGCTAAGTACCCCAATCATAATCGGAAGGCCGCCTCAAGTAATGAAAATGCGAAAACCGGGACACATAACAAAAGCACTAACAAAAGGCGGCTTGCACCCAAGTTCATTACATGCCCGCAGGGCCCTTCTTGGTCTTTTCTTGGAGGGGTAGGGAAAGTAAGAAAAGGCCCCCCATGGGGGCTGCCGCTTCAGGGGCTCCAGGGCCCGTGCTTCGGCGCTCAGCCAGAGTCCTCCTCCTGCTTCAAGAGCCCATGAAGGCACACCGGCGCGGGGGATCCGGAGCAGAGGGCGGTGGTGCGGTGGCGCAGCGTAGCGGTCATCGTTGATGCCCCTATCGCTGGAGGACTGGCGCATATCGCGAAGGGCAAGCTCATCGCCAAGATCATCGCGGGCGGTGTCTTCCGGGCAGCACCACATGCATTCACCCATGCCGCAGAAGACCTTGACGAATAGCGTCACCTCCCCGTCGAATTTGAAGTGGAGGGTGGGCCTCCCCACCAGGCCGTATGCGCGGGCAAACATTTGCCACCCGCGAACGAGGTACACGTAGCCCGTCGGGGTGACCTCAACCTCCACCCATGACACTGCACTGCAGTAGTCGTCGGCCTGCAGCCATAGGCCGCCAGGCCACCCAGCCGGTAGCGCCCCCGCAAAGTACTTCGGGAGTTGGAGCCAGGCGGTCTCCAGCCTCTCCACCCACACCATGAACTCACGGTTTGTGTCAGCCGTATGGAGCCACGGACGTGGTGGTAGGGCCGCCATGGTCGCCCTCCCACCGCGAGCGCCACTACTTCGACTACTACGGGCGCCCGCGCTAGTCGGGCCCATGCCGTGGTCGCCGATGGCAACCCCAGACCGTGCCCTCAGGAAGCCACCGAAGGCGTCGCGGCGTACTTCCGAGGATAGCAATGACCCCTCTTGGGAGGTGGAGGAGCAGGGCTCTCCTCAGGGGCCTTCCCCTTCTTGGCGGCGCAATGCTGGCTCACGGGAGCCATGATTAGGAGAGCGGTGACTTGGAGATTGGAAGGCGAAGAATATGAAGGTGTTTTGAGGGGTTTCTCCCCCTCGCTGGCTTACATATAGCCGGGGCCAACTTATGCCCGCTCGCATCCTGAGAGGCATGTAGACTCCGAAGGGTCATATCCGTGTGACCCGAGGACGGAAGGCCTGGGCGGCAGCAGCATTCAAGGCAAGGTAATGATGGTCAGCGTTGTGCGCGGGCATCGCATCGGTTTGACTTATGACAATTCCTGACACCTTCGGGCAGCGGGAACATCGACGCGCAGGCGTCCGATGCGTGCAAAGCCTGGCCCGTAGGAGTTTGGGACCTGCGACGCTTCGGGCTGTCCTCAAGGCTTCTCTTTGAAGCCAGCCCGGGGGCACCTTGGGCCCGGCGGCTACTGTCGGTCTTCTGGGAATGGGGGTACCCTGTCTTGCCTGCCTACGGCCCACTTCGTCAGCCAGACATGGCCCGACGTGGCACTACTCAAGACAAGGCCCTCGTGAGGACCTTGGGCTCACGAGGAAGAACAACATCAAGACCAGCCAGGATGGCCCTCCTCAGGCCCCCTCCTGAGCGGCGGTGATCTCTATGCGGAGTCTGGCCTTAGGAGTCAAAGGTGACACAAGGAAGGACAAGAGGGTGCTATTGCGCCGGACGAAGCAGTTTCATCATTGGTGCAAAGGGAGAAAGGACGTACATAGGTTCCCAAAGTGCCACCCAAAGGTTTCCTCTTCGGTGTAACAAGACCACGACCACGAGCCCCGTAGGACGGATGTCATCGCTGAGCCCACCACTGCATCATCAACAGTTACTTTGCAGGCGATGACCACCTTTGAACAGGGCACAGATGTACTCGTGGTCCCCTTCAAAATTGGCTGTTGTGAGACCCCTTGCCGGCATTGTGATAAGGGAAGAGGACTCGGGCCGCCGCTATATATAGAAGCTAGGCCACGCAATAGAGGAGCGGATCCAACACTTAGCCACTCCACACACCACCACGAGATAGCCAGCCAAAAACACACCATGAGCACCCACGTGAGGCTCAAGCACACTTTACTATTTCTTCCACCCAAACCTCCACGAGAGGCAATCCACAAAAGCAGGAGTAGGGTATTACGCTTCACAGCGTCCCGAACCTGGGTAAACTTCCGTGTTCATCTTCTTCCTTGTCATCATGCGAGTTTGCAATCATATCCATCGAGTAGTGAGCTAAGTTGGGTGCGGCTGCAGGAAACCTTCGCACACACCCTAGTGTTCAAACCTTAAGGGTATTGCGGAGACCGAAATCTGACAGACACTCCAGCCGCAAATGGCGAGCACAAACCTAAAAACAATGGCGACAAGTCAGCGAAAGCACCATCAAGGCGTAGGAAGCCTCATAAACGGTCAAAACGCAAAAAGGGAAGTGAAGCTATCATTGGCACCGGGGACGGAGATACCTCGGAATACTTCACCGATCCCGATATCCCCAAACAGACGCTAGGGCGTCAGGAGAGGCCTGAGGACCAGCGCAACCCCGATGAGCTAAATGATTCTGAGGACGACAATTACCTCCTCCCTATCGAGGAGGAGGACATCCCGGAGGCCGATGACTTTGCCATCCCCGACAATCTCAAAGATTAGGAACTATTCAGGAAACAGCTCATAGCCACCACCCATAGCCTGAAAGCAAAAGAACGACAGCTTATGGATGAACAAGACAACCTCAACGGTCGATGGATGAAAGTTGTCTCAACTAAGGAAGGATACGGTACCGGTCCATTGGATCACCCCATGACTTATCCAATGCAGAAGGCTGTTGCCACAATTTGATGATGATCTTACTGATACACCGTCTCCCAAACATACCCATACGACAAGCCAGAACGCCCCCCTCGAGGATGAGACAGGATGGCTGACTACAACGGTTATAGGCCGACGATACCCAAAGAGGGGGAAAGAGCCAATAGATCTCAATGATAGGCTCGACCCGCGGCATGACTTGGACCATACGGCAGGTCGCATAAGATCATCGATGGATACAGAGGGTACTCACCCGATCAACGGAACGGGTACCTGGCCTTAGCTCGACCGCAACAACAGAGGCTGGGAATGAAACCGAGCTAGAACAGATGTCGACTATTAGCGCAGCATAGCTCGGGTAAGAGGCGCTACCCACCTACTATGCTTCACGGACGAGGTGATGCAGCATTAGTTTCTAGAGGGGTTTAAACCCATAAACATAGAGCAATATGATGGGACAACTAACCCTACCATATGGATTGAGGATTTCGTCCTCCACATCCACATGGCGCGAGGAGATGATCTCCACGCCATCAAGTATGTACCCCTAAAGCTTAAAGGGCCAGCTCCGCAATGGTTAAACAGCCTCCCCGAAAACTCAATCGGGTGTTGGGAGGATTTAGAGGACGCATTCCAATCTAACTTCCAGAGAACCTATGTTCCGCCGCCGGACTCCTCCGACCTAAGCACAATCGTCCAGAAGCTACGAGAGTCCACATGACAATTCTGTAATCGGTTCTTGACCAAGAAAAACCAGATCACCAACTACCCAGACACGGCCATGATAAACCTCTGACATTGTCCGCCCTTACATCACTCATGACCCACTTTGCGTGGGCTTGGATAATTGGCTCGCAAGACGGAGGCACAACACCAAAGACCCCAGAACCTTCAAAGTTCAGGACGGCAACAAGAAACCAGAGCGCAACAAGAAGAAGCACAGACACAATAATAGTGATGTTGATGACACAGCGGTCAATGCCGGCTTCCGCAATTCCTGACTAGGGCAGCGGAAGAAACCTCCTAAAGGCACTACAAGGGAAAACCTTATACACAAAATCTTAGCAGCATCGCAGGACAAGAATGGGCGCTACTGCCATGATAGGTTTAGCAGTAGTGCTCCCACGATAATCGCGCTACTTCTAATGTAATAATAGTAGCGTGCTTTCCAACTCCACTTTCCTCATTGGTTCAAAGAGCATATTATAGCAGTAGCGCTTCTTGGCGAAACGCGCTATAGCTAACGTAGCTATAGCGCGTTTTGCAGAAACGCTCTATTGCTATATTCACTTCCCCTAAATCCTGAGTCTCTCTTATCCCCCATTGTCGCCACCAGAGCCCGTGCCCTCGCCGTTCCCCTGCCTCAAACACCGGAGCCCTGCCCTTGCCCTCGACCTCTCCGGATTCCTGCCCTCGCCCTCGACCCCGACTCTCACCCCTGACCCCGGTGGTCGCCCCTAACCTCCTGACCCCGGCGACCTCGCCCTCGCCCCGACCCCGGCCCTAGCTCGCCACGCCTCCCTCCTCTACTTCCTACCCTCCCAACCTCGGCCGTCGTCGGGCCTGCCTCCTTGCCCTTGCACCTTCTGTAAGCCCCCCACTGCTCCTCCTCTCTCTGCTAGCTAGGGTTCTTTCAATAATTTACTTAGGTTTTAGTCAGGGCTGTAGGTTAATTACGTTATCTATTTAGTTATGAATTTAACTAGGTATCAAACTAGTAGGTTAATTTGGCTATATTATGAACCCTAGTTAGTATGAACCCTAGTTAGTTAGGGCAGTAGGTTAATTAGGTTCTTTGTCAAATTTGGATAGAAATTTAGGGTTAGGTGTTTTAGGTGTAGTTAAAAGAAAAAACAGAATTGATTATATAGGTTTCTTCCATTTTTTAGTTTAAGCAATTGTTGCTATTTAAATTTTATAGTGCTAGTTAGTTAATTAGAATTAGTATGAAACCTAGGACAGATTAGTTAAAGTAACTGTTGCTATTTAAATTTTTGAGTTTAAGCAATTGTTGCTATTTAGAGAAACAAAATTGAAAGTGGACAGATTCGTTAAAGCAATTGTTGCTATTTAAATTTTTTAGTTAAAGAAATTGTTGCTATTAAAAAAATTGAAGTGGACAGATTAGTTAAAGCAACTGTTGCTATTTAAATTTTTAGTTAAAGCAACTGTTGCTATTTTTTAGTTTCAAATTTAGGTAGGCTGAATTTAGTTTCAAATATTGTGAAGAAAAGTGACTTTTGCATTTTCCTTCAAGTTCTATATTTTTCTTCCTTTTATATGCAAATTTGAAGTTGACATTTGTTTGCGAGCTCCTCGTGATTCAAAACCATGTCATTGTTCCGAGTGGCCTTTTGTTGTTTGCAGGGAATGATTCCGAGTGGCCTATGTTTGGCCGAAATGTTGATTCATTTCCATTCCAGCAAATTTCAGGCGCTCTATTTGTCAAGTTTGTAGAACAGTTCATGTCGCAATTTCCCGTGAATTTCTGCATGACTTGTGCTACAAACTATGACATATCAAGTGCCCGGGATTTGCCGCAACGGGAATGAATCAATATTCCTGCAAAACATTGGCCTTTTTTATATCATTATTCATTTTATTAGGTCTAGAATTAATTGACGAGATTTAATCGTAGGAAACATTGCTAGTAACGATGAAGGTCAGGGTTCTGATGATTGCAACGTCTCTACGCCGGCAGACGCCTAGTTGAACCTTCTCAATGAGCAACGGTTGTTGCAGGGACTCCCTACCACATCCGACATTGAGACCAACATCGATACCGGTGCCGAAACCGGTGCCGAGACTAGCGAAACCGGTATAGAACCGGAACCAAAGAGGCAAAGACGCCCAAACCAGCTCATCGCTACTAGACTGGTGGTCACGGAGGTGGACAACGACAATTTTGAGCCAAAAGAGCTTGCAGAAGCGCGCGCATGCTACAACAATCAAATAGACTGCATTCTATGGGCAACCGCTACCATTAACAATGTGAAACTATGGAAGATACCACATATGAAGCAGTCCCTCCTAACGAAGCTGCACCAGGTGTTCTTGTTCCTGCCCTGTGATGAAAGCAAATATAAAAATCTAGATAAAGACCCGGCAATCAAGAAGATAAACAAACACGCCATGGGAAAGTTTAGCAACGTGTTGTCCACCTGGAAAGTAAGGGTGAAAGCAAGGATCATCGACAAAAAGGAACCCTACCCCGAGATTGTAAAGGATAATCCCACAATTACGGAAGAGCAGTTTGAAATATTCAAGGCGGCTTGCGTTGCCGAAGCTGCCAAAGAAAAGTCGGAGTACATGAAGGGGCTTCAAAAGAGGAACATGGGGTGCCACCACCTCGGAAGTTGTGGTTACGTGGGGAACAGGTCCATATGGGCAAAGGAGGACACGGAACGCGAAAGTCTGGGCATCCTAGACCCCTTGGCGGAGTTCACCATCCCCGAGGAGAGTGACTTCCTCAAGGCCTGGTACCATGGAGACCTAGTCAAGAAGGTTTACGATACGGACGCGGTCACGATGGAGTTCATGAGACTGTTGGTAATTTTTGATTTACGCCCTAATTTTAGCTTCTGATCAATTCGACTGAACGTTTAGTCATATTTGTAAACGATCCTTCGTCCTTTTGCAGAGAGAGCAGCACAAGATTGCGGGCGAAAGTGACTCGCCGTTTGAAGCGTTAGCAAGGCCCAAGTGGGACACCCCATTTAACCGGGACTTGAACATATTGAAAGGACTCCCGGTGGACACTCAGTCGTCCTATGGATGCGTGCACGCATCGGAGACGGCTTCACGTGGAAGAAGTACTACTGTGAGACCACGTAGGAGAGAAAGGAAAGACAGAGGTTAAATGAAGGAAACATAGACAAGAAGGTTGCGATTGCAATCGCAGCAGCGGTAGCTGCTGCAAAATAGGAGATTGCAGCTTCGTTTGGTGTCTTGGTTCCGGCTGCTGTCAGTTGGAGCAGGCAATTTCCAAATAAAGAGCGAGCGAACTTTCCCATTTCCAACTTCTTCGGGAGCATCTCGACTAGCATTGCACTAGCACCTGCTCCTGCACCGTCTCCCACACCTGCTCCTGCACTGGCCCCCCCACCTGCTCCTGCACCGGCTCCTGAACCTGCTCATAGGAGCCCGTCCTCTGTCTTGGATGTGCTCGGTGGTGCTTCGTCTTTGGCTAAGCTCGACGCCCTCATGGTACATGTCACACCGGCCCTCTTCAATAAATGTATAATCTCCCATTTCCATTGCCTTTTGGACGTCTCATGTCGCAGACATGTCTTTGCAGGCTGACGTAACCCCGTGCACCATATTGTACACCATCAGGTGCCAGAAGGTGGACGTGGGTAAGGCGACGATAGTGAAGCCGAAGGAATAATTGTTCCATAGGCGGACGATCCCCCTGACGTCTTCAAGGTTTCCAGTGTCAAACCGGGCCACGAGAATTTGGCTCCTCTGGTACTAGGGGGAGATGACGACGAGACCCCATGGTGGGCTTGGCGATTGCAAGAGGTGGGTCTTGTTGTGGCCAAAGAGTCTGCTTAGTCTGGAGGCGGCCAGGAGCACACCCACGACCACGCAGCCTCTACAAGGTATGAACATCAACACCCCACCTACCCAATTAGCATTGCCTATCATGCTGGGTGATAGCGAACCGAGTGAAGAAGAGGCTCCATTAGTCGCTAATGACATCACCGCTGTTGAAGAAGCAGTGCATGATATTGATGCCATGGATGAGGATGAAAATGACACTCTACAGTATCTCAATACTAGCGCTGATGACGATGGAGGATTGATGGCTCTGCAGTATGAGTACTCAGGGTTTGAGCGTCATGAGTCGGTGCCTGAATTGTCGCCTCCGAAGGTTGAACGTATTATAGACGACCTTCCAGTAGCAAAGAAGCATAGGAAGACAGCGAGGAAAGGCAACAAAGCTGCTTCTATGATCCAACCGCCTCCATAGCCTTGGGTTCAAGACCGTATACCTGTCATGGGTGCGGCGAAACATCATATCCCCGGTGAACCAATCCTACCTAAGGCAGCGGTAGAGGCCATATACGGCGATCTCAGCATACTTCATGATGATGTGTTGCGAAGAGAGAAAAGCCTGATCGCCTTGCAAAATCCAGGATACCCACTCTACGTGGCTAACATGCCGCGGCAAAGGTTGTATGTCGCTACATTCCCCGTGGAAAAGTTATTCCTTCGATTCGATTACATCTTCGAGATATTTCATTTGAAAAGGCTGGATTTTCTGTTTGTTCGCATTTTTTCCTTGAACATGAACTACATCATCAGGATTGAGCAGATATCTTATATTTCTGTCACTGACCCGTATGTCATACACGAGAGCTTCTTGGCAGTCTAGGAAAAGCACGGTGAATACGCGAGTAACTACATTGCCTATTTCATGGTCGGAAATAAGGACAAGGAGATGATTCTCGTGCCTTATAATCCCACATAAGTCATCCACGTGGATATCCTTCCTCCGATTTCAATCATTTCATTTGCACGCGTGGAGGCTAATTTGAGGTGTACTTATTTTGCACAGCTATGGGCACGCCGTCCTCATAATCCTTTAACCCCGATTCTCCCATGCTCTTTACTTGGACTCGTTATAGAACATGAAGAAAAAGGATTACACCCACATAAGGTCTATTATCAAGAGTGGTATCTTTATGTACAGCGTATGAGGTGGAGAGATCATGCTCAGGAAGGCAAGGAACCACGCGCCCTGCTTCGGCCATAAGGCTGACTTCTGCCGCCTCTAGCAACCGAGTGGTAATATCAGTGATGGATTCTATGTCCTCCGTCACATGCTGGAGTACAGACGGGATCAGCAGAACCTTCACATGTCACACAGATCCGGCAATGCCCATATTCTGCAATGGGCAAAGAAGCTATGAGATATCTCGGATCATTGACTTCGAGATGAGTTCTATCACATCCAGTGTCAACTTTCCCAAATCATCATGAAGGAGGTCCTCAAAAAAATAGGGATGTTCTACGAAGAAGGGCAAATGTCGCGGGAAGACGTCCAAACACGCGTAGCCGCTCAGCGTCTCGACCTGAAGCCTTTCACTATGCTCGGGGACTATCTCCCTGCCTTGCATGGATGGCACGACATGTTGGAGTGATTGACGATACATGACAATGTGTCCGTTTAGTCAATACTTTCTCTATGACGAAACTTTGAGTTATGCACGACGAAACTTGGAGTTACGCACGATGAAACTTTATTTGTGATGTAATTAAACCGTCCTCCTCAACTAGCAAAGATCACTCTAGTTAGTGCAGTTTGGGTATGATGAACTTTGTTATTTATTCTTATGATATGTTGCTTCTATTTTTGCCAAGTTTGTCTCTGTTTGTTGCTCAACTGTTTATGTTGCATATCATCAAGTCATGTGATGATGAAGGTGCATAGATCATCGATGGCGAAGAAGTGCTACTCCAGGAGTATACGACGAGTGGCCGGAGTGTTAGGCCCAGGTGTACCGGTTTTTGGTTTCTGATCGACAGCCAGTAGTTAGTTTAGGTTCACGCTAGTGCGAAAGGGATATGAATCGTGATTATGATGTGACGACATGATATGTGTTGGATGATATGATGATACTATTATGTGTACGAAATGATGAGCATATTGCATGCATATGATATGATTAGAATATTGTATGAAACCTCTACAGAAACATCGCAAATACATAGAAAAAAATATGAGAAAATATAGTAGTAACGCTCTTTAGCGGTGGACAGGAAAATGTTGCTACTAAAGGACTTAGCAGTAGCGCTTGTATGGAAAGCGGTACTGCTAAGTAGGTATAGCAGTACCGCATGTCATACCGCGCTACTACTAAACGTTAGCTGTATCGCCGTATCAGTAGCGCGGGTACCCACACTACTAATACACCAAATACACGTGCTACTGCTAGGGTTTTCCCTAGTAATGAGGCAACCGCGACGGACCCACTCCGTTGGACAAGATCATGGAGAGACCTTGCCAGATCCATGGCACTCAAGAGAAGCCCGCCAATCCCACCTATCGTAACTGTTGGGTATTCAAACAGACCGGCAAACTCGCATCTGAGGATCAAGGCAAGAGCCCACGCAGTGAGGACGAAGAAGAGGATCAGGGTCCGATCTGTGGCGGACAAAAGAAGTTCCCTCCAGAGGTGAAAACAGTAAATATGATATGCACCACTCATATACCCAAAAAGGAGAGGAAGCGTTACCTTCGAGAGGTCCATGCCGTAGAGCCTGTAGCCCTAAAGTATAACCCATGGTCGGCGTACCCGATAACTTTTGATTAACGTGACCACCCGACCAGTATCCGTGACGGGGGTTAAGCAGCCCTCGTCCTAGATCCCATCATAGTGGGGTATCACCTCACTAAAGTCCTAATGGACAGAGGAAGTATCCTTATTTTGATTTACTCAAACACAATGAAAAATATGGGTATAGATCCGTCAAGGATCAAACCCAGCAACACTACCTTTCAAAGAGTGATCCCAGGTGTCGAAGCCCGGTGAACAGGCTTTCTTAGCCTGGACGTAGTGTTTGGCTCCCTCGATAATTTCCGGAGTGAAGACTTGATCTTCGACCGTGTACCTTTCCGCAACGGCTATCACACCCTACTAGGCCGTACAACATTCACTCACTTTAATGTCGTCCCACACTACGCATACCTCAAGCTCAAGATGCTGGCCCCAAGGGGTTCATTACTATCAATGACAATATAGAGCGCTCTCTTCGAACTGAGGAACATGCGTTGGCCCTGGCGGCCGAATTCCATTACAATGATGATCGGAAAACGCCGACACCTTTCGTTAAGGCACGTAAGGTTGGGAAACGATCTTGGTTTCAGCCCAAACTCTCAGAACCTTCTTATCCCCATAAATAGGGACTCGCCCCCCATCGCATAGACCTAGGACCAGCAAAGCGTGTGCCAAGGAGGCACAACTTCGTGCTCAAGATTCCATGGGCGGCGGTGGGAAAAAAGGGTAAATGTTTGGCTAGACCGAACTACTACCGTCAAATGTCTTCGGACACAATGCAGGTACCGTCAAGGGCCTGCTAAAGGCATAAAGCTCATCCACACTTCGGCGACCTCTCAAGATTTTGTTTGCAAGATCAGTTCGCCAAACAGTACTACCCATTGAGGTATACAACTCCCTAGGAGGCATAGGAGCAGATAAGCCACATGGCACATCGAGGACGTCAGGTCACACATCAAAGACCCCTGGTACAACCACTCCTATAAAATTTATATTTCAAATACATGTAAACAGTTGCCTCGGCAATTTGAGCACTAAGATATGTTCAACAAAATATAAAGCCATTATACATGGTTATCTCACTATCCTTTTTGGCACATATTCTATTTTCTCCCTCTTCTTGTGAAACTGTTTAGTACATTACGATGCGACCGGCTAATAGACTGAGGGTTCGAGTTTAAAAAGACAAAAATCGCCTTATGCACAATTTATTATGCATTCAGCATCTTGGGATTCACTTTATATGCATTGGTTTCGAACTATGTCTTGGATCAATAGTTGGGTTGCCCGGCTCTTGTGCTTACCCCTTTACGTTTCGCTTGTTCGGCTAAAAGGGCGAAGGGAGAACCTCTATGATTGTGTTTTTAGCTATCCTGGTCAAGCACCTTAGAAGAGAAAGCCAAAAACTGACTGTCATAGTATGTGAGAACCGGTATGTGAATCCGAGCTTAAGTGTTATACTAAAGACCTCGTCAGAGGTTATTCCATGTCAGGCGATGGGTTTGGTATTCGTACAAACCATGTGATATCGCCTTTAGACGCGGTTCATCTGAACATCACAAAT
The DNA here is from genome assembly GCA_022496015.1 of Hordeum marinum. Taxonomy (NCBI): domain Eukaryota; kingdom Viridiplantae; phylum Streptophyta; class Magnoliopsida; order Poales; family Poaceae; genus Hordeum; species Hordeum marinum. Next base: position 241,485,501 of record CM039672.1, on the reverse strand, counting down.
CGCTGGGGGCTAGTTACCAGGCCCCGCATTCCTTTTTCGCACCCCTACGGCTAAGTGAAAGCAATAAAGCATTATGGTCTGATTGCTTGGTCCGCCACACCGTACTGCCTTCGGATACCGATAGCTCGCTTGAAGGGTTACAATGCGTAGGAAGAGACAACACATGTAGTATCTACGCAGGGGCTGAAGCCGACGACTCACAGCTTTTAGTTTCAGCGGCCGCACAGGAGTTGTAAGGAATGCAAAACGTTAAAAATATGATAAATCATGCATCATAACTATAAACTGTTAAAAGGTCTTCGGACATACTACAATACATCTACTCATAAACGTTTTCTTTTGAGCATTGTGCCTCTATTGCCCGAGCACCCTCCATCACTACGGAGAAGTATCGCTCAGGGCACCTATGCTCCTTTCCAGGTGGTGGAGGACATATGGCTATCTTTGTCGGATCAAGACCCGGCGAGTGCACCTTGGCCCTTGCAAAGGCCATCCAAGCTCCCTCGATACAGGATGAATACCTTAGTGTGTCGTTCTGAGGCAATGCGTCAATAAGCTTCTGCACCAGGGCGAAGTAGCAGCTCGGCAATGGCTCGTTGGGCCATAGCCGGATGCAGAGATCCTTCATGGCCGGCTCCGCCTCCTTGTGTAAGTCCATCAGCTGCGTCAGTTGCACGATGAGAAGAGGAGAACGCTCAAAGGTTTCGAATTGCTCCCAAAACAACCGGGCTTCATTTCCCTCTCCACGCGAAGCATAAAATAGGTTTGCGTCCGCTGTGCTCTTCTGGAGGTCAGGGCAGATGCCTGAGGAATGCCACACCCAGGTAGGCAACTTGAACTTGTTATCCCCGAAGACACCCTATAGTAAATACGGCTTACCATCCATGATAACCTTCGCTTGGCGGACCTGCTCCTCAAAAAACCGCCTATCCACCCGCTCCTTTTGGAGAAAGGATTTCAGAATGGATAATTCGGGACCTCCTTCTTGCCTTTTTGTTCGAGGTCCACGCACTTCTGGTCGGCATCTTTGACCTCTTGTTGGATTTCCTCCACTTGAGCCTCATGCTTGACACTAGTTTATTTCAAAGCGAAAAGCACGACAGCCTCTTGTTCGGTCGCCGCCCTCTCGTCCGCGGCCTCCTGCTTCGCATTCTGCAGCTCGTCCTTGAGCATCTCAATTTCTTTCGCCAAGGCTGTGTAAGCATCAAACATATAAATACTTAGTCAGTTCTACGGTAATGAAATTTCGGATGTTGTAAATCCGGTTTACCGGGCGCCTCGTCGAATCTCTTATTCAGAGCGTAAAGCTCATCTTCGGAGCTCTTGAGATTCTGATTTAGCTCGTCTAGCTCTGCGGGATTAGAAGCTGCCGCCAATCATGAAGCCTACAAAACAAATCCCTATCAGGTTACATGGGTTCAAACCTCCGAACTGTCCTAAATATGATCCTATGTCCGGTCCTCTTAAAGGCTGTTAGAACATTACGAACATATAGCGTCTTGTGCATTGTCTGGATAATGTTCTATGATTGACCCCCAGGTGAGTTTTCTCCAAACTCACGTAGGGCTCAGGGGCTGCCATGTATATAATGATAGTACAAAGAAATTAATATTCTGCAAAGAGAACATTACGTGGCTCGCCTGCAAGCCCGTTAGGAGACCGTTGAAGGCCCTCTTCAGTCCGTTATCGACGGATTGAATACTCTGCAAAACCGCACCCATAAGGGTGTGGTGATCCTCGGAGATGGAGGCGCCTGATCGAGCCTCCTTCATGACTGGCCACCCATTGGTCGGTGGAGCCGGTGGTCATCGGTTAGCCCGATCTTCAACCGGGGATTGAACCGGTGGCTCCGGAGGCATGGCACGCTCCGGAGATGCCCTTGGAGGAGACCGGACGTCACTTCGTCTGATCTCCTCAGTATCTGGGAGGAGCTCCTTCCCCCGGTCTTTGGTGTCCGAGTCGTTAGCCTAGACCATCACAATGTTTCCCCCACCGCCTTGTTGGGGAACATAGTAATAATTCAAAAAAAATTCTACGTGTCACTAAGTGGAACATAGTAATAATTCAATCTAGGAGATGCTAGAAACAAGAGAGAGTTAGTGCATCTTCATACACTTGAAGATCACTAAGCGGAAGCATTGCAAAGAACGCGGTTGATGGAGTCGTACTCATGGCGATTTAAATCGCGGAAGATCCGATCCAAGCGCCGAACGGACGGTGCCTCCGTGTTAAACACACGTATAGCCCGGGGACATCTCCTCCTTCTTGATCTAGCAAGGGAGGAGGAGAAGTTGAGGGAGAACTCCGACAATACGATGGTGTGGTGGCGGTGGAGCTCGTGATTCTCCGGCAGAGCTTCGGTAAGCACTACGAAGGAGGAGGAGGTGTAGGAGGGGGAGGGCTACGCTAGGGGCAAGGGGTGAAGCTCCCATGCGCCTCCTCACTATATATAGGGGTGGAGGGGGCTGGTTTCTAGCATCGTAGTCCATTGGGGCATTGGCAAAGGTGGGAGGTAAAAATCCCATCCTTTCCCTTCCCCACCGATTGTTATCCCCCCTTTTTAGGGATCTTGATCTTATCCCCTCAGGATATGATCTTATTCCTTCTAAGGGAAGATCTTGGTGCGCCTTGACCAGGGGTCTGGGCCTTGCCCCCAACTAACCACATTCATGTGGGTCCCCTCATGCAGGTGGGTGCCACTTCAGAACCTTCTAGAACCTTCTTGATACAATATCGAAAAATCCTGAACAATTTCCGATGGCCAAAATACGACTTCCCATATATAAATATTTACCTCCGTACCATTTCGGAACTCCTCGTGACATCCGGGATCTCATCCCGGACTCCAACCAACTTTCGGTAACCACATACAGTTCCCATTACAACCTAGCTTCACTGAACATTAAGTGTGTAGACCCTACGGGTTCGGGAACCATGTAGACATGACTGAGACACATCTTCGGTCAATAACCAATACAGGGATCTGGATATCCATATTGGCTCCCACATGTTCCACGATGATCTCATCGAATGAACCACGATGTTGGGGATTCAATTAATCCCGTATACAGTTCCCTTTGTTCATCGGTATGTTACTTGCCCGAGATTCGATCATCGATATCCCTATACCTTGTTCAATCTCGTTACCGGCAAGTTTCTTTACTCGTTCCATAACACATGATCTCGTAACTAACTCCTTAGCCACATTGAGCTCATTATAATGATGTATTACCGAGTGGGTCCAGAGATACCTCTCCATCATACGGAGTGACAAATCCCACAGTCTCAATTCGTGCCCACCCAACAGACACTTTCAGAAACACTCTCAGGAGCAGTACGAATCCTTGTCGACCTACGAGGTTTGATAGTAACTTGATCCTAAGCTTCATGATCATCATCATTAACTTCCTCTTCAACAGACATCGGCTCCAAAGAAACATCTTTTTGGTCTGCGCTACTCTCTGGTTGAAACAAAGGTTCAACAACCTCATCAAGTTCTATCTTCCTCCCACTCAATTCTTTCAAGAGAAACTCTTTCTCAAGAAAGGACCCGGTTTTAGCAACAAACACTTTGCAATCGGATCTGATATAGAAGGTATACCCAACTGTTCTTAGGGTATCCTATGAATTTGCACTTTTACGCTTTGGGTTCGAGCTTATTAGACATAAGTGTCGTATTCCCAAACTCTGAGAAATGACAGCTTAGGTTTCTATCCAACTATAATTCATATGGTGTCATCTCAATGGATTTAGATGGTGCCCTATTTAAAGTGAATGTAGTTGTCTCTAATGCATAACCCCAGAAAGATAGTGGAAAACCAAGAAGAGAAATCATAGTAAGCATCATATCCAATAGAGCACGACTATGACGTTCGGACACACCATAACACTATGTTGTTCTAGGTGGCGTGAGTTGTTAAACGACTTCCACATTGTCATAAGTTGTGTACCAGACTCATAACTCGGATATTCACCTCCACGATGATATCGTAGACATTTCTATCTTGCTTGAAATTTTCAAACATTTCAGACTTGTGTTTCATTGCGTAAATATGCCCATATCTACTCAAATCATCAGTGAAGGTAAGAAAATAATGATATCCACCGCACACTACAACACTCATTGGACCGCATACATCAACATGTATTATTTCCAATAAGTTACTAGACTGCTCCATCGTACCGAAAACGGGGTCTTTAGTCATCTTGCCCATGAGGCATGGTCCGCATGTCTCAACCGATTCAAAATCGAAAGAGTCCAAAGATCCATATGCATGGAGTTTCTTCATATGATTTATACCAATATCACATTTAGCAGCAGTGCCACAAGTATGTGGTACTATCATTATCAACTTTGTAACTTTTGGTATCAATGTTATGAACATGTGTATTACTACGATCAAGATTCAATAAAGCATTCCCAGTGGGTGCATGACCATTGAAGGCATTATTCATGCTATCAGAATAACCATTATTCTCTAACTTAAATGAATAACCGTATTGCACTAAACACGATCTAATCATGTTCATGCTCAACGCAAACACCAAAATAACATTTATTTAGGTTTATCACTAATCCCGAAGGTAGAGAGAGCGTGCAATGGTGATCCCATCAACCCTGGAAACACTTCCAACACACATCGTCACGTCACCCTTAGCTAGCCTCCATTTATTCCACAACTTTTATTTCGAATTACCAATATTTAGCAACTGAACCGGTATCTAATACCCATGTGCTACTAGGAGTATTAGCAAGGTAGGCATCAATAATATGTATATCAAATATACTTCGGCCGACGTTGCTAGCCTTCTAATCTACCAAGTATCTAGGGATTTTCCGTTTCAGCGTCCGCTCTCCTCATAATATAAGCCCTTAGTCCCGGGTTTGGGTTCAACCTTGGGTGTCTTCACTGGAGTAGCAACTTACTTTCCACCCATGAAGTTTCCCTCTGGGCCCTTGCCTTTCTCGAAACTAGTGGTTTCACTAACCATCAGCACTTGATGCTCCTTCTTGATTTCTACCTTAGCGGTGTCAAACATCGTGAATAGCTCAAGGATCATTATCCCTGGCATTTTATAGTACATCACAAAGCTCTAGTAGCTTAGTGACAATGACTTGGAGAATTATATTTATCACTATCTTATCTAGAAGATCAACTCCCACTCGATTCAAGAGATTGTAGTACCCAGACAGTCTGACCACATGCTCACCAATTGAGCTATTCTCCTTCATCTTGCGGGCAAAGAATCTTGATGGAGGTCTCATACCTCTCAACACGGGCACGAGCCTAATATCCCAATTTCAGCTCTTAGAACATCTCATATGTTCTATTACATTCAAAACGTTTGGGAGCCTCAATTCTAAGCCATAATGCATGATGCACTGAACTATCAAGTAGTCATCAGAACGTGCATGTCAGGTGTTCACAACATCTACACATGACGGTTGAGAGGGTGGCGCACCGAGCAGTGCATTAAGTACATTAGCCTTCTGTGCAGCAATGAGGACAATCCTCGGATCACGGACCTAGTCCGCATTATTGCTACCATCATCTTTCAAAACACTTTTCACTAGGAATGTATCAATAAAACAGGGGATTTACAATGTGAGCTATGTACAACATAATTTGCAAAGACACTTCTGACTATGTTCATGATAATGAGTTCAGTTAATCATATTACATAATTAACACCCACTCAGATAGGAATCCTCTAGTCATCTAAGTGACACATGATCCATATCGACTAGGCCATGTCCGATCATCACGTGAGACAGACTAGTCATCAATGGTGAACATCTCCATGTTGATTGCATCTACTATACGACTCGTGTTCGATCTTTCGGTCTCTCTCATTCCGAGGCCATGTCTGTACCTGCTAGGCTCGTCAAGTCAACCTAAGTGTTTTGCGTGTGTAAATCTGTCTTACACCCATTTTATGCGAACATTAGAATCTATCACACCCGATCATCACATGGTGCATCGAAACAACGATCCTTCACAGCAGTGCACACTTAGGGGGAACACATTTGTTGAAATTTTAGTGAGGGATCATCTTATTTATGCTACCGTCGTTCTAATCAAATAAGATGTAAAAACATGATAAACCTCAAATGCAAATCATAAAGTGACATGATATGGCCAATATCATCTTGCGCCCTTGATTTCCATCTTCGGGGCGCGGCATGATCACCATCGTCACCGGCATGACCCCATGATCTCCATCATCGTGTCTTCATGAAGTTGTATCGCGAACTATTACTTCTACTACTATGGCTAAGTGTTAGCAATAAATTAAAGTAATTACATGGTATTTTTGATTGACACGCAGGTCATACAATAAATTAAGACAACTCCTATGGCTCCTGCCTATTGTCATACTCATCGACATGCAAGTCGTTATTCCTATTATAAGAACATGATCAAACTCATACATCACATATATTTGATCACATCCTTTTGGCCATATCACATCACATAGCATACCCTGCAATAACAAGTTAGACGTCCTCTAATTGTTATTTCAAGTTTTACGTGGCTGCTATGGGTTTCTAGCAAGAACGTTTCTTACCTATGCAAAAGCCACAATGGTGATATGACAATTTCTATTTACCCTTCATAAGGACCCTCTTCATCAAATCCGATCCGACCAAAGTGGGAGAGACAAACACCCTCTAGCCACCTTATGCAACAAGTGCATGTCAGGCGGTGGAAACTGTCCCGAGACGACAAAGAGGAATGGTGGCCCACTAATGGGTAATAGCTCACGAACACTTTATTTTCCGTCGGCTAGTAGACGGCAAAGCTTCTTTATCGTCTTCTAGCAGATGGCAAAGAAGTAACATCCATTCCGACCGGCCCACCCCACTAGCTAGTCTCTTTGTCGTTTGCTAGCAAACGGCAAAGCGATTTAACCTACCTAACCCCCTACGCCCCACCACTCTCTCTCCCCTCTCTCCCCTCACCTCACCTGCGTTGTCCCCCGTGCCCGAGCCACCGCCGCCCCATGCTACCCCCTCGGAGCCCCTGCCACCGCCTGCCAGCCCCGCCCCTCAGAGCCTACCTCGTCGCCCCACCCCTCTCTCTCTCCCCTCTCCTCACCCGTGCACGCCGCCTCGTGACCGAGCCGCCGCCCCCCATGCCATCCCATGGAGCCCCCGCCGCCACCGGCCAGCCCCGCCAACCGGAGCCCGCCCCGTCGCCAGCTACCAGCTCGCCACGCCCCGGCTGCCCCTCCCAGCGGACGCAGGCCGCGGTGGCCGCGCTGCCCCGCCCCACCGTCAGAGCCGCGCCGCGCCGGGCCGCCCCACTTCCTTAGCCGTGCCATGCCGCCCCGCCCCGCCCCGCCATCGGAACCACGCCGTGCCGCCCCGCCCCGCCGCCGGAGCCGCACCATCGTCGGAACCCTAAGGTGAGATTTTCTGGTTTTTTTCTGTTTTTTTAGATTTAGTTTAGGTTTATTTAGATTGTCGGGGGTCGAGGATCGAGGGGAAAAGGAGTCAAGGGTCAACCCCGACATGACACAGCCGACGCCTCGACCCCCGACACGACACTCCGACACCCCGACACGGCACCCCCAACCCCGACACAACACCCCTACCCCGACACGACACCCTCGACACCCGGACCCCGACACGACACCCCTGACACCCGGACCCTGACCCGAAACGCCGACCCCCGACACGACACCCGACACCCCGACACGGCACCCCCGACCATGACACAGCACCCCTACCCCGACACGACACCCCCGATAGCCCGACCACGACATGACACCCCCGACACGGACGTATGATAGCACCACCTATCGGAACAACGGGAAAAATCCTTGCGTCTCCTGTTGCGTTTGATCTTCCTATCTCATCTCTTTACTTCATGTGCAATGTCTTTACTTTCCGCTACCATATTTGTAGACATGCATGTGTAGGGCTGTTAGACTCGCCAGACTTGCTAAAACTTGGGAAAAGGTTAGGTTTTAAATTCCTGCTAGTAGTCTATTCAGCCTCCCTCTAGACACTCTTCTAGTGATCCTACAAATGGTATCAGAGCACTGGTCTCCATTGCTTCGGTTTAATCACCATGGAGGAAGATGGATGTGTCTAGTGTAGAGAGTTTGAGTTGTAGAGTTCCCATTCTTGATGGAGAGTACTATAGTCAATGCTAGAATGCCATGATTGATATATTTGATAAATTCCATTTGACAAAATATATTGAAATCCCCTATGTGCTCCCCATTGATGAATTGCATCCCACACACGAAGAGGAAATTAACATGCTTCGTAACCTTAGGATTGTCAATCTTATTGTTAGAGGCTTACCAAGATTCGTGCATTCTCAGTTGAAGAACTTTGCATGTGCTTACACCTTGTGGACTGATTTGGAGAAACATTATCCGAATCTTTCATTAGGAAATCTTGATGAAATTCTTCATAAAACCATTGCTTTTCACAAAATGAAGGCCAGTGATCCAAACTTTGATAAATGCCTATTTGAGCTCCATGATCTTATGCGTGCTAAAGGAGATGTCACCACTATCAACAATATTATCTTTGAAGCCATCCGCATTCATAAACTTGAACATTGTCATGATCACAATTCTAACGAATCTCTTGTTCTTTATGACGAGGATTTCCCACTTGATGATGACAGTGTCACTACTGGAATCAGAAGATTTTCCGTCTGCCTCCTCTTTGCTGTCAGCTAGCGAACGACAAAGAATGGCTTTTCCATCAGCTAGGAGAAAGCGGACGACAAAGAGTTGGCAGGCTACAAAGAGTGGCTTTGCCATCAGCCACCTCTTTGCCGTCTACTAGCGGACGGCAAAGGAGCTTTGTCGTCCACTAGCGGAAGGCAAAGAGGGAGGGGCCCCACCCACGACCCAGCCCGCTAGTTGACCTAACAACCCCCCTCTTTGTCGTCCGCTAGCGGACAGCAAACCTCCTTTGTCGTCCGCTAGCAGACGGCAAAGAGGGGGTGTTAGCACGCCCCCGGCCCGCCTCTCTCTCTCTCTCTTTCTCTCCTTCCCTCTCTCCTCCCTTCGCCCATCGCCCCCGCCGCCAGCGCCCACCGCCCCCGACACCACCGCCGCCCCTTCGGCTTCCCCCCGCCGCCGCGCGCCGCGTCACCCCCACCACCGTGCGCCCCCGTCCCTGCCACTGCGCGCCTGCACCCCCGTCGCCGAGCGCCCTCGCACCCATACCATCGGGCGCCCTCGTCGCCCCTGCCGCCATGTGCCCCCGCCGACGCGTCGCCACCGCTGCCCCGCCGGCCCGCGTCGCCACCGTCGCCCCGTCGCCCGCCAGCGCCGCCCCACCGGCCCGCGTTGCCACCGTCGCCCCGCCCCACAGGTCTAGTTTTTTTCTCTGTTTTTTCTGTTTTTTAGATTTTTCTGTTTTTTTAGATTTAGGTTTAATTAGTTTAGTTTAGTTAGTTTTTCTGTTAAGTTAGTAAGTTAGTTACTTAGTTAGGAGGAGGAGAGGAAATGAAGAAGAAGAAGAAGAGAGAAGAAGAAGAGGAGGAGGAGAAGGAGACGGAGAAGAAGAAGAAGAGGAAGGAGAAGAAGAAAAAGAAGAAGAAAAGGAGGAGGAGGAGGAGAAAAAGAAGAAAAAGACGACAAACCGGACGGCACTCACCCCCACCGCCGCTCGCGCACCTCACCCGAGAATAAGAAGAAGAACATTAGGAGGAGGGGTGCGTCAGCGCCGACGTAACCGGGTCGAGGATCGCCGACACGACACCCCTCACACCCCGACCCCGACACGACACCCCAACACCCCGACCCCGACACGACACCGACTACCCCCCGACCCCAACACGACACCCCGACCCCGACCCCGACCACGAGACCCCAACCCCGACACGACACCCCCGACACCCCGACCCCGACACGACACCCCGACCCCGACCCCGACACCTCGACCCCGATACGACACCCCGAAACCCCGACCACGACACGACACCCCGACCCCGACACCCCGACACCCCGACACAACACACCGACCCCGACACCCCGAGTCCCCAACACAGCACCCCGACCCCGACACCCCGACACGGTACCCCGACCCCGCACGACACCCCCTACACCCCGACCCCGACACAACAACTCGAGACCCCGACATGGCACCCCCGACGACGACACATCACCCCGAACCCGCATTGACAGCCCCGATACCCCGACCCTGACACGAGGTTTCATCGACGTCGAGGAACCCCCTAACCCAGACACATCACCACTACCCTGACACGACATCCCCGACACCCAGACCCCGACATGACATCCCGACCCCGACACATGTCGAGTAGCTTGGCAAGATGAGTGATCGTGAATCATCCGTATGCGTGAACACTATGCGTCTCCCATCCGAAAGGGTTACATCTATAAATATGCATACATTTGCATATTTATAACCATGATTCTTTTGAATTGTCCAACATTATCCATGGACAGCCCGAGTATGTGTCGATTCGGTTCGTTTTCCCATATGCTCTGCTCCGGATCCGATGCAGAATTTCGTTAGTGCCTCCCTGTTGTTCTCCGGTTACACATCCTCTCTTCTTATTGCCGAGACGTGTATCAGGAGAACAACGGGGAGGTGCTGCCAAAATTTTGCATCGGATCCGGAGCAGAGCATGGGAAAACGAACCCAATCTACACATACTCGGATGGGATTAGGACCTATCTTTACCTACTAGCGTCTAGGTTGCATCGACGTAATGAAACTGACAATCTCTATTAACTTATGAATATGGTTTGCTCAATTATGTATATATTTTGTGTGTGTCCAGTAGCTAGGCAGGATGAGTGATCGTGGGTGGATGTACACCAGTCACACTAGTTAGAAAGACATGACCCGTGAATGGTTAACAAAAGCCAAGGAGTTTGTGAGAGTCGCAGTTGCAAATGGACAGAAAACAACCTGGTGCGCTTGTGTCGATTGCGACAACTATAAGAAGAAGTCAGAGTTTGAAATGATCAAACACCTACAGAAGTGCGTTTTACGCCTAATTATACGGTCTGGATATTTCATAGTGAGTCTGGCCAACGTGCCAGAGCTGAGGTGCTTCGTCGTCGCACATACGAGCATGGTACCGGGATCGAAGACATAGTGCAAGACTTTGATGATGCTCGGGATTCGGACGATGAGATGAAGGAATCTGCAAAGGCCTTTTATGAAATGTTGGAGTCTTCAAAACATCCTCTCCACGAGCACACTGAGCTTTGTCAGCTGGATGCCATCGCACAAGTAATGGCTCTAAAGGCTCAGTTTAACCTGGGCAGAGAATGCTACGACGAGATTATGAGGATATTTGGACGCTTTCTACCCAAAGGCCATGTAGTGCCACCAAACCTGTACCAGTCAAACAATATCCTGCGTGCGCTTAAGATGCCCTATGAGAAGATAGATGCCTATGAGAATGGATGTGCCTTAATTAGGCTTCAGTATGCGGGCTTGAACTATAGCCCCATTTGCAATGCTTCGAGGTATGTTCTAGTAGACAACAGTATGGGTGAGAAGAGTCAGACCAAAATCCCCATTAATGTTCTTCAGTATCTGCCAATCATACCAAGACTTCAACAGCTTTTCATGGTCGAAGAGATGGCTAGACAGATGATGTGGCATAAATTGGGCAAAAGAACAGAACTGGATGTAGATGGGAATCCGATGTTGGGACACACTTCGGACGCTTTTGCGTGGAAGCACTTCGATGCATTACATAAGGATAAAGCGGCGGAACCAAGGCATCCTCGAGTTGCCATCAGAACGGATGGGTTCAGTGTGTATGGTATGACGACAGCACAATACAGTTTTTGGCCTGTATTTGTCATTCCACTCAATCTCCCCCCGGAGAGATTATGAAAAGAAAGAACATTTTCCTGACCCTGATAATTCCAGGGCCCAAATATCCGGGGATGAATATGAATGTGTACATGCAACCTCTTAAGGATGAATTACAAGAAGCCTGGGATAATGGCATCAAGACATGCAATGCCGCTACAAAAAAGAACTTCAAAATGCATGTGTGGTACATGTACTCGATGCATGACTTGTCGGCATATGCACTATTCGTTGGCTGGTGTGTGCATGGAAGGTTTCCGTGCCCCACATGCAAGGTAGCTCTTTAGTTCCGTTGGCTGGAGGCGGGTCGCAAGTTTTCTTGCTTCAACATGCATAGACAGTTCCTGGATCCTCACCATAAGTTCAGAAAAGACAAGAAGAATTTCATCAAAGGTAGAGTTGTCAAAAACATTGCACCACCTGTGTTGACAGGCCAACAGATCCTGGATCAGAGAAACGCTCTCGAGCCGGATCCAAATCGTCTAGGGTATTTCAAAGGGTATAATACGGAACACGCCTGGACTCACAAGATATGTTTGTGGGATCTACCTTACTTCAAAGACCTCCTTTTCCCACACAACATCGACGTGATGCACACTGAAAAGAATGTCACGGAGGCCCTTTTTGGTACATTGTTCGGCATACAGGGGAAGTCGAAGGATAATCCTAAGGCTAGAGTCGACCAGGAGGCTCTATCTGATAGACCGTTACAAAACATTCAACAACCAAAAGGAAAGAAGAACTGGAGGAAGCCAAAGGCATGGTTCAATCTTGGAAGGCCAGCTATGAGGGAAATGAACTTGTGGGTGCAAATGGAGTTGATGTTCCCCGATGGGTAAGCAGGGAATCTAAAGAGGGGAGCGAGTCTTGAAAAATTGAAAATATTTGGTCTCAAGAGTCATGATTGGCACATATGGCTTGAGCGGGTAATGTCGGTGATGTTGCGTGGCTATCCCTAAGGCTAAATGGCTAGTACTGGCAGAGCTGAGCTATTTCGTCTGTGCTCTTTGTGCGCAAGAACTATCGCCTGACAAAATGTAAAGAACTATTGAAAGATGGGGGGGCGTGCAAAATCATTAGTGCTTCTCAACTGAGAGGTTGCAGAAGACACTTCAAGCAAAATGTATTAATAAACGTAGAGTTGAAGCATCGATGGCTGAGGCATTCATTACTGAGGAGGCGGCAAACTTTGTGACAAAACACTACACATCCCAGAATCGTCATTTGCATAATCCGAAGCCTCGGTACAATGATGGCGACCGTGAAAAAGGTCGATCCAACCTCAGCCTATTCAAAGGGAAGCTTGCACCAGCCGGTGCTTCGAAATCATTAGGGTTGGATGTTGAAGAATGGTAGACCATTTTGTTGTATATCCTCAACAACCTAACAGAAGTGCGGCCGTACATCGAGTAAGTTCTCGGTACATTGTTTCGCAACTTCTAATTCCTTTGAAATGCTCTTATTCCCGGATATGTGATACAGTCGATACGTCGCCAAATTCTCGGCTAGAGCGGTGATCCAAAAGGATTCCATCGAAGAGTATGAGCTTCAGGCAGAGCATGGAGGCGGTTATCCCGGTTTCATCTCTTGGTTCAAGCAAACTGTAATTTCCATTAATTAGAGGATTTCATTTCTTCGCCTAGTATGCGGCTAATGCAACAATCCTTTGGTATTAAACTTGTAGGCTAATGCAGAGTCTATGGACTCTGAATTGAGACAAGTCGCTAATGGTTTTGACTTTAAGGTCCGTTCATGTGACAAATACGACATCAATGGGTATCGCTTTCGTACTTTTGGCAAAGAGCTATCTATGGCCGACCAAAAGACTACAAATTGTTGTGTCTCTGCTGTCAGCGAAGGAGGGGTCGAGTATTATGGAAGAGTTGAAGCAATTTATGAACTTACATTCTTTGGTGAAAACCCACCAAACGTCGTAGTCTTCAAATGTTAATGGTTCCAGCCGAAGGAGACTAGAAGGACTCATGAACATATAGGGCTAGTCGAAATCAAACAAAGCACCCATTTGGATGTTCCCGATGTCTATATTATGGATCAACAGGCAACCCAAGTTTTCTATCTACTATGGGCCTGCCAAACGGATCCAAATTTGAAAGGTTGGGATGTCGTTTATGATGTGCCGCCACATTTTAGACCACCTCCCCTCAATGAAGATGATTATGAACCTCACATTAACCCAGACACATATGAAGGAGAATTCTTCCAAGAAACACGTGTTTCCAAAAAACGCTTCAAGAACCGCTCTACCTCACCCCAGAACATTAAGGTCGACGGCGATAGTGAACCCGACATCACCCCTGAGCAGGAACAAGAAGAGACGGAAGAAGAAGAGGTTACTGCTGCGGATGACATGACAATGCTTGAACGATTACATAGAGGCCTTCCACATGTTGATGCATTTATTGATGATGCTGATGAGCATGTCATTACTGATAGTGATGATGATTATGCATTTATTGATCCCGGAGCATATATAGACGATGAAGATTAATATTAGTAATGTGAAGTATTCAATTATTATTATGTACATATATATTATTAATTAGTTCATGTTATTAGGTATTCAATTTTTTTATGTTGAACTAATTTCGTTCTCTTTGTCATTGCATGTGTTGACAGATGGTGGGCGGGGGTCAAGAGCGCTCTGAGCCTCCTTCCTCGGCGCGTGCTGGGAGGGGTGATATTATTCCACCCCAACAACTCCGGAGAGTGCTGGTACACGGCATGCAGACACCGGCGGGCGCTTCTTCTTCGACCGGGAGAGGTCGGGGGAAGATGAAGAGAGGTACTAGAGGTAGGAAGGCTGCTGCACCTTCCTCGCCGCCACCCCCAGCTGATTCTCCCAACCACAGGAGTGCTCCGTCTCGGGTGGACCCGTCTGACATGGACCCGTCTCAGACTCCGGTCCACGAGCCTCAGGTCGACGAGCCTCGGGTCACCGAGCTTTCGTCCGAGGTGACTCGGGTCCCAGAGTCTTCATCCCAGGAGACTCGAGTCCCAAACTCTTCGTCCCACGTGACTCTAGAGGCGAGTGGCCATCTTGATGGTGGCGAGGACAATTACTTGTCTAAGGACACCTATAGCGAGAGCGAGCTGGTTCAGGAGGGCAAGAAGGTCTACCAGCGTGGTTGTACAAAGCTGCCTCCCGTGCCGACGACCCACGAGCAGAGGTGGTTGATTGCACCTAATGTGGATAAGTAAGTGCATTTACTCTTTTTTAACCTTTTGCCTTCATGTTTCTTCAAATTAATATCTAATGTGTTGTCCTTGTCCTACTGCAGGGGTTGGAAATACGAGCGTGGTGGTGTCCGCAGGCCCAACCAGGTCCTTGGTGTGCTTCTTCGGCACCACTTCCCAGGGAAGGTCCAGTTACCCAGTGAGGGTGAGTCTCAACATGTAGGACTGGCCTGGGAGCTGTACAAGGCTGCCCTGGCCCCGCCGGAGGAGATGGTCGATGGTGTCTTGTGCGAGACGGTGGCTGACATTGTTATCAGTAGCTTTTGGGTAATTTCTCCTTTACAGAATTAAAAATCAACAACACGTGGTGATTGTACTAATCAGTGTCTAATGTGTTGTCTTGTTTGATTGTAGACCTTCTATAGGTGTCTTGAGGAAGACGAGGCGAGAGCGGCTGTTGTTCTCGAAGCCGAGTGCAAGCGCCTACTTCAGAACTTACGGCACGAGGCTCGGGTGCAGGCTATTCGAGACTACTAAGCCTTGAGTAACATTAAGAGGGCCAAGAAGAAGTTCCACAAAAATTATCTGAGTAAGGAGAAGTTTATGAAGGTAATTATCTATTCTTAAGGCCTTGTACTTAGTTTCTTTGATTTGATTCGTAGCCGTAGCGTTGAAATTTCTCTTGTCTAACTTAGGTGCCCCCGAGATGGTGTGCGGATAGGATGGACTGTTGGGAGGCATTGGTGGATGAGTGGTGCTCTCCCGAATGGCTAGCCGAACACGACAAGGCCAAGGAGAAGCATGCCCAAATGAGAGGTGTGCCACACCATCAAGGGAGCTCCAACCTGTTTGAGTACGGGGATAACTGGGTATGTGGTTTGCTTCATGATTCATGCAATTTCATTCTTCATGCTAGCTTGAGCCCTTAACTAATATTTTATTCACCTCTTTTAGGCGCGAGAAAACAAGAAGGAGATGCCACCTCTGTTCAACCTCTATGCCATGGCCCATACTGCCTCGTACAAGAAGGCCAAGGCATTCTCTGAGGATGACCTCGATCATCCAGAGAGCTTCAGCAACATCTCCTCCCACAACAAGCTCGTGAGTTACAGAGATGAGGGGAAGGCGAGGAAAGGGGAGGACTTGAACCCAAGCTGGAGTCCTTTTGATCCAGAGCTCGTGATGATATCTAGTGGTGGGAGGCCTCATGGCTCAATAGCCATTGGGGATGGACTGATACATTGTCCTAGAAGTCTCCTAGAGATCAAGAAGCGCCAGACAAGCTCTGATCCTGAGATATGGCCTCGTCCATGGCCAATGGAGCTCGCCATTGAGGCTAGGTCCCAGGAGCTTCTGGCGGAGGCAAATAGGCAGGCGGCGCAGAGGGAGAGGGAGATGGAGGAGAGGACGGCTAGGCTGTTGGAGGAGGAGAGGAACCGGAATGACGCATCTCACCAGGCCCTATACGAGCTCCTCGTGGTAAGTTTCTCCTACATATTAGCCAAATCATTCACGTAATGTTCGTTTCATCACTAACTAATATGAATGACTCGTGAAAACAAAATGTGCAGACCATGTGCCAGAACAGTGGTCAGACCCCTCCGTCGATGCCCCATATTGCTATAGCACCCATGGTGAGTTTCATTTAAATGGTCATTAGTGATTGGTATTCACATTTGAGTAGCATCATGCTAAGGAGACATTGCAAATGATCTTTGGTGCAACATGCCTCCCGACAAGCATCGACCGATCATTCTGCGTCTGCCGCAACCCCGACTGGTCCTTCTACGTCTCACCCTGGCCCAAACCCTACCGGTCCTTCACCTCCATGTTGATGGTAAGTTTTCCCAAGTGTTTTCATTAACAAATGCATACTTTGCTCCAAAATGACCTATACTTAGCTTATTTTCATCAAAAATGACTTGATATGCTTAGTTAACTAGAAAATGGTATATTCTACCTAGGATAGCTATAAAATGACATATACTTAGCATTTTTTCCTCCAAAATGACTTGATATGCTTAGTTAGCTAGAAAATGGCATTAGTAGCTAGTATAGCTGAATAATGATCTATAGCTAGTTCATTTATGACATAATTAGCTCACTTAGGTACAAAATGGCATAACTACCTAGGATAGCTCAATAATGATCTATAATTAGCTTAGTTAGTTCATTTATGACATAATATGCTCACTTAGGTAAAAAATGGCATAATAACCTTGGTTTACCTCCAAAATGACCTATACTTAGCTTATTTTCCTCAAAAATACATAATAACCTTACTTACCTCCAAAATGATATATTCTACCTAGGATAGCTATAAAATGACCTATACTTAGCTTATTTTCATCAAAAATGACTTGATATGCTTAGTTAGCTAGAAAATGGTATATTCACCTAGGATAGCTACAAAATGACCTATACTTAACATTTTTTCCTCCAAAATGACTTGATATGCTTAGTTAGCTAGAAAATGGCATTAGTATCTAGTATAGCTCAATAATGATCTATAGCTAGTTCATTTATTACATAATTAGCTCACTCAGGTACAAAATTGCATAACTACCTAGCATAGCTCAATATTGATCTATAATTAGCTCAGCTAGTTCATTTATGACATAATATGCTCACTTAGGTAAAAAATGGCATAATAACCTTGCTTTACCTCCAAAATGACCTATACTTAGCTTATTTTCCTCAAAAATACATAATAACCTTACTTACTTCCAAAATGATATATTCTACCTAGGATAGCTATAAAATGACCTATACTTACATTTTTTCCTCCAAAATTACTTGATATGATTAGTTAACTACAAAATGGCACTAACACCTTGGAGAAGAGGAGAGGAGAGGAGAGGAGAAAAACAAATAGAAGATAAATTCTTCTTCTTTTTTCTTCATTTTCTTCTTCTTCTTCTAGCTAGTCTTCTTCTTCTTCTAACTATATTTTTCCTACTTTGCAGATTTGCTATAGATGAGGAAGAGTGCATTTATGGACTGTACTCTTCCACTTCTACTACCTTTATGTGTATGGAAAACTTGTTTTGGATACATATGTATGGATATGTTGTTGAAAACCATATTGTGTGTTGTTGGAAACTTGTATATATGTTGGACTTGTATGTTGGAACTTAATTATTGGTATATATATGCTTGTTTCAACTTATTTGGTATGCTTGTTGGAACTTGTTGAATGATATGTATGTTTTGGATATGTATATGTTGGATATATATGAATATTTTGTCAAACTAAATGATTTTATGAAAAAACAAAAAAATAGGGGCTATATAGCCACTTTGCCATCTGCTGGCAGACGGCAAAGAGCTTTGTCATCCGCCAGCAGACGGCAAAGTGTCCATGTGGCAGCTACCTGTGCAAACTGGGGCTGGCCTAGGTGGGTTCTTTGCCGTCCGCTGGCAGACGGCAAAGAATTAAGATTATTTGCTGTCTGCCAGCGGACGGCAAAGAACCCACCTAGGCCAGCCCCAGCTATAAAAAAAGGTGCTTTGCCGTCCGTTGGCAGATGGCAAAGACCTTAGGTTCTTTGCCGTCCGTGGGCAGATGGCAAAGAACCTAAGGTCTTTGCCGTCTGCCAGTGGACGGCAAAGCACGCCGTTAAGCCCCCTAACGGAGCTAAGTGCCCACGTGTGCCGTCTAGGCTCTTTGCCGTCCCCTGACAAACGGCAAAGAACCTAAGGTCTTTGCTGTCCGCCAGCGGACGGCAAAGCGGCCTTTACTGTGGATTATTCAGCCGGACGGTTTGCCGTCCGCTAGCGGACGGCAAAGCCTTTGCCGTCTGTGTTTCATGCCGTTGCCGTCCGGGATGGCGGACGGCAAAGTACTTGTTTCCTGTAGTGTGTGGAACATGACTACTTTGGTGAAGATGAGTTATTCGACATCGAGCATGAAAAGATCATGAAGAATCTGAGTCTTATGGCAAACTTTAAGGATTACATGTCCCGAGGAAAAGATTGGATTTTCGATAGCGGATGTACCGATCATATGACTGGGGATACAGAGATGTGCAAAGAGATCACACAAAACAATGGACCGCGAAGGTACGTAATGTTTGGGGATAACTCCAAAGGTAAGGTACTTGGTCTTGGTATGGTGGCCATATCCCATGATAGATATATTCAAAATGTTATGATTGTTGAATCTCTTGGCTACAATCTTATTTCCGTATCTAGACTTGCCGACTGCGGTTTCAGTGTGTTATTCACGGAAGTAGATTGCCAAGCGTTTCGTCAAGATAATCATAAAATGGTCTTTACCGGTTTCTGTAGAGGTGATCTATACATTGTTGAATTCACTAAGAGATCCAAACCTCGTACTCGTTTTAGTGATAAATCTTCTAGAGTGTGGCTTTGGAATAGAAGACTAGGACATGTTGGCATGCGTAATTTAGATAAGCTTATCAAAGGTGATCCTATACATGGTGTTAAAGATGTTATCTATGACAAAGATAGACTTTGTAGTGCTTGTCAAGATGGAAAGCAAGTAGGTGGAAGTCATCTCGTTAAGAATATCAAGACTACTAGGAGACCACTCGAGTTACTTCACATGGATCTTTTTGGTCCTAATGCTTACAAGAGTCTCGGTGGAAATTCCTATGGTCTAGTTGTAGTTGATGATTTTTCCAAATTTATGTCGGTATCCTTTCTTGATGATAAGTCGCAGGTTCAAAAGATCTTCAAGAACTTCGCTCGCAAAGAGAAAAAGCAGTTTGAAGTGAAGATCAAGAAGGTTCGGAGTCATAACGGATCGGAGTTTAAGAACACCCATGTGGATACCTTTCTTGATGAAGAAGGTGTCTCACATGAGATCTCGACTACGTACACACCTCAACAAAATGGAGTTGTTGAGAGGAAGAACTGGACACTCATTGAGATGGCAAGAACGATGCTTGACAAATATAAGACGCCAAGACACTTTTGGGCAGAAGCCGTTGAAACGGCATGTTATGCCACAAACACACTTTACTTGCAGAAGCTTCTCGGTAAAACGGCATACATGCTACTCACCGGTGATAAGGACCCTTCGGAAGCTATTCTAGAACTACCCATCGGCAAGATTCACCCCATGGAGGTGAAGGAAAGAACTTCATCAACTCAAGTGGAAGCCCCTATTTCACGTTATGGTGAACCTCAACACGACATGGAGGCATCCACAAGCGATACATGACAAGATGATGAAGAGGAGGAACTGCATCAAGAAGATCCACCACAACCACCTTCACGACCACCTCAAGGGAATGATACCTTCAACAACAATGAAGATGAAGGAGATGAATAAGAAGACGAAGTTCCACCATCCAACAATCGGAAGTTGACCCGAGTTTGAGCACAAGTGACCAAGAACCATCCCCTAAACCAAATCTTTGGTGATATACAAACAGGTAGAATCACTCGCTCTAAAACCAGTCTAGCTAACTTGTGTGAGCATTATTATTACATCTCTAGCATTGAGCCTTTGAAGGTAGAAAAAGCTTTTGAAGATACGGATTGGGTGAACGCTATGCATGAAGAGCTTCACAACATCGAAAGTCAGGAAGTGTGGACACTTGTGGAGAAGCCCGAGGACGAACAAAACATCACCGGAACCAAATGGGTGTTTCGAAACAAGCAAGACGAAGACGGTCAAGTTGTGTGCAACAAGGCTCGTCTCATAGCCCAAGGATATACACAAGTCGAAGGTATGGCCTACGGTGAGACTTATGCCCCCGTCGCTAGACTTGAAGCTATTTGTATCCTTCTTGCTTATGCTAATCACCATGATATCATGCTTTATCAAATGGATATCAAAAGTTCGTTTTTAAATGGTGAAATTTAAGAAGAGGTTTATGTTAAGCAACCACCTGGTTTTGTAAATCCTAAGAAACCTAATCATGTTTACAAGCGTCGTAAAGCTCTTTATGGTCTTAAGCAAGCCCCTCGTGCTTGATATAAATGTTTAACGAAGTTTCTCATTGAAAAAGGTTTTGAAATTGGTAAAATTGATGCAACCTTGTTCACTAAGAGCGTTAATGGTGAATTATTCGTGTGCCAAATCTATGTCGATGATATTATCCCTGGTTCCACTACCCCTCAATTTAGTGAAAGTTTTGGAAGGTTGATGTCCGAGAACTATGAGATGTCTATGATGTGTGAGCTAAAATTATTTCCTGGTTTGCAAATAAAGCAATCAAGAAAAGGAACTTTCATCTCTCAAACTAAGTATACGAAGGACTTGATCAAGAAGTTCAACATGCAGGAGTGCAAAGGTATGAAAACTCCCATCCCCACTAGTGGACATATTGAGCTTACCAGGGATTATGAAACAGTTGATCAAAAGGTTTATCGATCTATGATTGGTTAATTGCTATATCTATGTGTATCTCGTCCCGATATTATGCTTAGTGTTTGCATGTGTGCTAGATATCAATATGCACCTAAAGAGTGTCATCTTTTGGCTACGAAACGTATTGTGAGATACTTGATACAAACACCAAAATTTGGCATTTGGTATCCCAAGGGATCTTCTTTTAATCTTGTTGGCTATTCCAATTCGGACTATGCCCGTGAAAAGGTTGATAGAAAGTCCACCTCGGGTACTTATCAATTTTTAGGTAGGTCTCTTGTGTCTTGGTCCTCCAAGAAACAAAACTTGGTATCTCTATCTACTGCGAAGCTGAGTATATTGCTGTTGGATCTTGTTGTGCGCAATTACTATGGAAGACACAAACACTTAAGTATTATGGAATTTATGTTAAAAATGTTCCATTACTTTGTGACAATGAAAGTGCTATTAAAATTGGTCATAATCCTGTGCAACATTCTCAAACTAAGCATATTCAAGTTCGACATCATTTCATTCGTGATCATGTTGCCAAAGGAGATATTAATCTTAAGCATGTTCTCACTAACAAGAAATTAGTCGATATATTTACCGAGCCACATGATGAGCAAACATTTTTTCACTTGAGGAGTGAGTTGAACATCATTGATGCTTCAAACTTGAGCTAGACTCACTCGGTTGCATGCAAGGGAATGAGCTTTCTTGTTATTTCCTTGTTCCCGTAACTCGTTATCATATGCCATGGAATTCTTCGCTCCCTTATATTGCATCTAACCTTTTGTATGTACTTGAAGAACCTCATTCCACAAGATTGCCATCAACTCCAATCATAAGCAATCTTGTCATTACCAAGTATCCACAACCCCTCTTGATGATGGAAGGAAGAAGACAACAAAAACATATCCTTGACATATACTTGATCTTAGTTGCACAACCTTAAGTGATATCATGTCAATTGGATATATGCATTGTTCTTCCTTGCATGACTAACGTCTATAGGTGACTAGTGTACTAGAACAAGAAGGATTGCTCTCAATTTAAGATGATCTTCATCAACCTCGAGCATCCTCAACAAGTACGAGCAACGTCATCAACATCACTCAAAGGTATGTACTCATATCCTTGAAAAGGATTTACTCCAAGTCATGGGCTAAAGCAACTCAACTTATATGAAGATATTCAAATTCTTAATTGAAAAATGGTAACCCCATTTTGAGCTTAACGTAGAGTACCTATGGTAAAGTATTCTTGCTTGGCTCCTAAGTCAATACACTCTAATATATGTGACCTAGTCACCGCCCATCATCTAGTTAAGAATCTTGTGAGGTTTTCTCTCAATTTGCATGATCTCTCGTAACCACTCAAATCTTATCTATCTGATGTACTTTGTAAAAATTTCACATTCCTTTTTGAAACTACTTCTCTTGTCTCTGCGAAAACAGAAACGTGGTCTCTCATTCAGAGCCATCGATATAAATAACTCGGTTTTACCGAAATTACAGATGAGATGCACTACATAATCTCGGTACCATTGATTTATTTATCACAGAGTCAGCGATTTTCCTTCTTTTCTAAATCTCTGTTTCTTAAATATTTTTTAATTGGTATATGTTCTTGTGTTGTTCTTGTTCCTTCGATGACCCCTTTATTAAAAAAATTAGGGGGAGAAGAAAAAACAACACTTTGGGGGAGAAATTCTTTATTCAAGCATCCCTAGCTCCAAGGAGAAGAAGACTAAAATTTGCAAAAGGGAGAGAATTTACATTCAATGATTCCATTATTTATTTTCTATGAACCCTACTTTCAATGACCCTTGTTCTCGAGGATCCCTTCCTTGTCAATGATCCTTGTCACCACTCATAACTTTAACATTCGGGGGAGAATATCAAAGTTTCATGCTCAAGGGAGTGTTACATGCTTACGCAAAGGGGAAGATATGATTTAGGGGGAGAGGAGAATATCAGAAGTTCACACTTATACAAATAAGGGGAGAATACCAAAGTAATGGGGGGGGGGATTCCATGTGAACAATCAACAAGCTTTCAATAATATTCTTGTTCGCTTTAGACCTTTTCTCACCCTACCCAATCCCAATATCTACTTGTTGAGATTCAAGGGGAGAGGATTAACTACCACTTTCATATCTAAGGGGAGAAAAGATGTAAAAGATTAATGCTAAAGGAGGAGACATATCAATCTTAAGGATTATCATATTTAATATGTTCTCCATATCTTGATATCCTTTGAGTTATATTGCTTTTGTTTGTTTAGTAGAATACACTTGCGTTTCCTAACATTGTTTTCTCAACTGTGTCTCTACTACTAGAGTGCTCAAGAACTCAAGGTAAGTATATACATCATATCTTTGATCAATATGATGTCTCGCTTCTTGAACATATTGTTTGCAAGAGTGAAGTCTTGATCAAACATACACCTCATTAATATACATTTGATGCAAATAGCCAAGATACACATGACCTTTCATATCCCTTTTACTATTTGTGTGTCCATGCTTGCCAAAGCAACTATCCTTTAAACGACTGCACAGGTTTAGGGGGACAAAATCTAAGTCATGTGTTTCTCAAAGTCTTCATTACATCCATGCAAATCTTTATTTGAAGCTTTGATTGTATGTTGTCATCAGTTACCAAAAAGGGGGAGATTGAAAGCCTAACATGCTCCCTTGGTGGTTTTGATAATTCATGACTACATACATTGTCTGTTGGACTAACACCTCTATCTAGTGTATTTCAGAGAAATTCCATGGAGAGTTGGGTTGGCAAAAGGATTGTGGAGATTGTGGACTTACCCCATGATGCAAGGAAATAGGTTGTCCAACCTTCAAGCAAGAGGACTGTACATTTTACATTTGTGAGAAATCCAATACTATTAAAAGGGGGTAAGTTTTTTTGATGGTGAACAAAATGCTCATACGTGCACAAGTGATAGTCACCAAAAACATCCACTAGCTCTCTCACCAAAGTCTGCTTATAGCCAAACATTCAAAACGGGTGCAACCAACATTCCTATCCTAGTGCCACCGATTCCAGAACCTAGACGGACTCAGCCAAACCCTAGCCACTTCGGTGCAACCGATTCCACACCGGTGCCACCGAGTTTAGGTTACCAACTTTCTGTTATGCAAATTCACATTTTCCGTCCGACCAAGAATGTTGGGTCGATGTCACCGAGATTGGAAATCTGATTGTTGGTCACCTTATCGATGCAACCGAGATTCGTATATCGGTCCCTCTGAGCTTCCAAAGTTGCCACCTTTTGGTCACTTTAGTACCACCGAGATTAACACATCGGTGTCACCGAGTTGGTCATTTTGTTCGTAATGGTTGGATTTTTGGGATGCCTATATATACCCCTTCAGCACCACCTACTCGAAAGAGAAGGACTCAGAACTATTCCATACCTATCCTATCAAATTTTCTGAGAGAGAACCACCTACCCTTGTGTTGAGATCAAGATCTCCCACTCCAACCATATGGATATTGATTTCTAACCTCCTCAAGTTGCTTTCCACCAATCCCATCTCTTCTACCAAGCCAAATCTGTGAGAGAGTCATTGTGTGTTGAGGAGTCTATCATCTTGAAGCACAAGAGCAAGGAGTTCATCGTCATTACCGAGCCTATTACCTTTTGGAGGGTGGTGCCTCCTAGATTGGTTAGGTGTCGCTTGGGAGCCTCCTACTTCATGTTGGGGGTGTACGAAGAAGTTTTTAAGGGCAAGGAGATCGCCTACTTCATGTAGATCTACCCATAGTGAGGCTGGTCCTTCATCGACGGAAGCCATATGGAATAGTCCTGGTTGCTACTTCGTGGACCCTTATGGGTGGAGCCCTCCGTGGACTCTCGCGACTGTTACCCTCCATTGGTTGAGGACTCCATAAACGTGGACGTACGATAGCACCACCTATCGGAACCACGGGAAAAATCCTTGCGTCACCTATTGTGTTTGATCTTCCTATCTCATCTCTTTACTTCATGTGCAATGACTTTACTTTCCGCTTCCATATTTGAATACATGCATGTGTAGGGCTGTTAGACTTGCTAGACTTGCTAAAACTGTTAAAATCTGCCAACCAATTAACTTGGGAAAAGGTTGGGTTTTAAATTCCTGCTAGTAGTCTATTCACCCCCCTGTAGACACTCTTCTAGTGATCCTACATCAACCGATAAATATGTAGGAACCAATATGGGCATCCAGGTCCTACTATTGGTTATTAACCATAGAGGTGTCTCAGTTATGTCTACATAGTTCTCGAACCCGCAGGGTCTACACACTTAAGGTTCGGTGATGTTTCGGTATAGTAGAATTATGTATGGTGGTGACCGAAGGTTGTTCTGAGTCTCGGATGAGATCCTGGAGGTCACGAGGAGCTCCGAAATGGTCTGAGGTAAATATTGATATATAATAAGTCCCATTTTGGTCACCGGAAAAGTTTTGGGCTCATCGGTAGTGTACCGGGAGGGTGCTAGGGGACCATCGGGAGGGGTGTCTCGACCCAAAGGGCCACATGGGTTGTGGAAGGAGGCAAACCAGCCCCTGGTGGTCTGGCCGAAGCCCCACTAAAGTCCCATGCAGTCGGGGTGGGAAAAATCCAAAGGTGGAAAGGTGGAAAGTGTTTCCATGTGGAGAGGAGGAATCCTACTCCTAGTAGGATTGGAGTTGGACTCCTCCACCTCAAATTTCAGCCAACCTTTGAGGGTTTGAGGCTGCCTCCTCTCCCTTGCTCCTATATATACTAGAGGATTTAGAGGGGAAAGTTAACCCTAATTTCCACGTGCTGCGCTCTTCTTCCCAAGATCAGTTTCTCCTCTAGATTAGTTCTGCGGTGCTTAGGCGAAGCCCTACAGGATTAGTTCACCACCACCCTCACCATGTTGTTGTGATGCTGGAGAACTCATCTACCTCTCCACCCCTCTTGTTGGATCAATAAGGCGGATATCGTCATCGAGTTGTACATGTGCTGAACACGGAGGTGTCGTCCGTTCGGCGCTATATTAGAAGGACCGTGATCATGATCGCGAGACAATTCGTGATTGGATCACGGGATGGATCGTGATGGGATCGCAGGACGGATCATGATTGGATCGCGATATTGCTCGTGATGGGATCACGGGATGCTTGGAGATTTGGATCGTGAAGACGTTCGACTACATCAACCGCGTTTCTTAATGCTTTCCGCATAGCGATCTACAAGGGTATGTAGATCCACCCTCCCTCTCGTCGATGCTCATCGCCATGGATAGATCTTGCATGTGTGTAGGAAATTTTTGTTTTCCATGCAACATTCCCCAACACTTGGACCTTGGGTCCTCGGGCTGTGGTGTCGGGCAGTTCATGCCCGTGGCTTTGCTCAACCACTTCTGCAAAGGTGATCGGAAAGGTGCTTAACTTTTCTTCCGGAGAAATAGAGCCGATCAAAGAAAACTATGATATACCTGGGAAGGATTTGGCGTGTAGACCCCAATCCTCCTTCTCGGCTGGTCAGTTCTCCTGCGCATTGAACAACGCCTTCCACAGCTTCTCCCGCGTGGTGAGGAAGAGCCGATGAATAGTAGGCTCATCGTCAAGACGATAAGCCCACATAGGATAGTCCCGGCACTGGCAGGGGAGGATGTGCCGCCGAAGCATAATCTAGACCATGTTGGCCAGCTCGATCTCGCCTTTGATCATTGAGGCGATTTGCCTCTGCAGGTTGTCCACCTCTGTATCCAACACCCTCAGTTGAGGCCCTTTCGGATCCATGAAGTCAATTTGGTGGGGGGACCGGATCTGAATTTGTCCGGACCATCTCAGGCTTCCTCCCTTGGCTGGATGATATAAAACCACTCTTTTTTCCAGATCTTGATGGTGCCGATGAAGGTGTTGAATGGCCATCTGATGCGAGGGAGTTTGCTGATGAATGCCCCGCCGCAGTCTGCGTGTTCGCCTGCGACACACTTGGGCTTGATATTGAATATCTTGAGAGACAGTCTGATGTGCGGTTCGACCTGTAAGAAGGCCTCGTAGAAGATGATGAACGCCGATATATGCATGAAGGAGTTCGACAAGAGGTCGTGGAAGTCGAGTCCGTAGAAAAACATGAGTCCCCTCACGAAGGGGTGGAACGGGAAGCACAGTCCCCGGATGAAGTTAGCGATCAAGACCACCCTCTCTCCTAGTTTGGGAGTAGGAATCACCTGGCCCTTCTTTGGCGTGCGGTGGTAGACATTGGTGGGGAGGTATCCAGCGTCCTTGAGGTCCCGGATGTCCTAGTCGATAAGCCTGCCACTTGCCATTGTAGCCGGCCATGATCAAGCTCGAATGGGTAGTTGTGGAAAACCTAGATCTGTGCTCTGGAAGCTCAAGAGATTGGGGAGGTGGGGGATGCGAATGGGAAGCGCGATTAGGCTTTGGGGTTTTCTTTCCCTTTTATCAAATTAGCTTCCCTTTATTGCACCATGAATCCCTCCGCTTCCCAGTCCTTGCATGTCATTATACGTGCATGATTAAACATATCCTGTGTGAAACAGAGCACGATTTGTGCATTCATGGATCACGCTAATGAAGATGGCCTCGAACCTTTGTTCGAGTTTTTGCAACTGGTCCAACGGTCATGGTGGGACGTGACCTTTCGTTACAAAGGTTGTTACGGAAATATGTTTGCTCCTTGACGCTCGGCCTTCAGGGATAGGATATTCATGGTGTTCGGGCGATTCACAAATCGGGTAAATCTACATGTCATCGGAGGCTGAACTAAAGACGTCCGATCACTGATTGAGGAGCAGAACTCACCTCACAAGACGAAGACTCTGATCAAGAGAAGCTAGAGCTAAGACCCTTGGCGCTGGAGGCTAGTTCGGGGGCTACTGAGGTAGTCCTGGTTTCAGGCATCCTCGGGTGGCCGGCCTGTTTCTCATGGGCCCGACTATATGGGTCGATTATCGAACATTGGATTGAGCAAACGCCCTTTCTCCAGGAAGTAAGCTTCCGGAATCATGGCGTATCCTCCACGTTTGGAGTAGTGAATAGGCATGTTTATCCCTTCGATGTGTAATCGACCATGTGTAAACCCTAGGTACCCTCGACGTCTGTATAAGCCAGAGGGTTTTAGGTTGTAGACGGAGGACAACTCATCTAGGGTTTTAGCTATTGGATCTCGAGGTAGATCAACTGTGTAACCTACATATCATCAATACAATCAAGCATGACATAGGGCTTTACCTACATAGGAGGGCCCAAATCTGGGTAAACATTGTCTCCTTCGTCTCCTGTTACCATCGATCATAGTCTACCATATCGAGACCCCCTACCCAAGATCGTCTAGTTTTAACACTCACACCGGGGGCACTTCAAGCTCTCTGGCCGTTGGCTGTAGCCACTCCTCAATAGGATCGTGTCCCTCAAGGAGTGATACTCATTATCTGCTTTGGGTTTTCCATGTAGAGGAACATGTAATCGTAGCACGAAGTGGGTAAGTATTTCCGTCAGTTATGAAACAAAGGTTTATCGAACCAATAGGAATACCAATCCTCAACCATCTTCAATGGCTGCACATGAAAGAACAAACAACTTGCACCCAACGTCTGCAAGAGGGTTGTTAATCCCCTTGATCTCGTTATTTTCCAGCAAGTGAGTTGTGTAGAAAATTGTGGATAATAGTAAATTGGAAAATAAAAGAAAAGGTAATAGATAATAGCAAGGTAATGATATCGTTTGTGACTATATAGGCGAATAGACCCGGAGCCGTAGAGTTCTCTAGTTGCATCTCTCATAAGCAATGCATATGGCGGGTAGACAAATTATTGTTGGGCAATTGACCGAAAAGCGAATAATTATGCGATGTTCATGGAAATTACTGTTGGGAAATTGATAGAAAAGCAAATAATTATGCGATGTTCGTGGCAATAATCATGTGTATATAGGCATCACTTGCATATGCAAATAGGTTGACTCCTGCCTGCACCTACTACTATTACTCCACTTCAAGAGCACTTCTATGCTTGCCCCTCTATGTATTAAGTTCATGACAAACGAAGTAATGCTTGGAGAATGATTACGTGATGTAGACAAAGTAAACTCAACTAATATGAATAAACCCCATCGTGTTATCCTCAGTAGCAACAACAATGCAACTTGTCCCCTTCTATCACTCGGATATAGAAACTCGTCTGGTTGAACCTACTACAACGCACCGCTCCCACTGATGAAATATCAAACTAGTTGCCCAAACTATCTCAATAGATCGGAGAGCATTACGAAGCTATGATGATCATGCAAATAAGAATCATAGTAATAAGGTTGGACCCAAATACATTTCATGAATAATCTGAACATAAACTCACAATTTGTCGGATCCCAACAAATATACCATACAAAAGGATTACATCAGATAGATCAAGAAAAAGATGCGATGAACATTTTATTGAAGATCGAGAGAGAGAGAGAGAGAGAGAGATTGCCATCTAGGTACTACTTATGGACCCGTAGGTATGTGGTGATTTACTCACACATCATTCTGCGGGTGGCAAGGTTGATGAAGAGGCCCTCCGTGATCGATCTCCCCTCCGACAGGATGTCGAAACGGAGGTGTAGATGGTCTCCCGTCGGAATAGAGACATGCGGCGGCGAAAAAGTGTTTCGGGAGCGCTTATGGTGTTTCTAGGGTCTTTGTGAATTTATAGGCCAGAGAATGACGTCAGTATATGCTCCAGAGGGCCACCACACATCTAGACCCGGACCTGTTGGAAATCTGCCCTAGAGGCAATAATAAAACGGTTATTATTATATTTCCTTGTTCTTGCTAATCGTTTATTATGCATGTTATAATTGTATTGATTGGGAACGCATTGCATGTGTGGATATATAGACAATGATGTGTCCCTAGTATGCCTCTAGTAGACTAGATCATTGATCAAAGATGGTCAAGGTTTCCTAGCCATAGACATGAGATGTCCTTTCATAAGGGGATCGCATCATTAGGAGAATGATGTGATGGACAAGACCCAAACTATGAACGTAGCTTATGATCATTTCAGTTTATTGATATAGTTTCCTGCATGTCAAGTATCTGTTCCTATGACCATGAGATTATTCAACTCACTGACACTCGAGGAGTACCTTGTGTGTATCAAACATCACAATGTAAGTGGGTGACTATAAAGATTCTCTACAGGTATCTCCAAGGGTGTCTGTTGAGTGGGCATGGATCAAGACTGCGATTTGTTACTCCGTGTGACGGAGACGTGTATCAGGGCCCACTCAGTAATGCAACATTACAACAAGCCTTGCAAGCAATGTGACTAAAATGTTAGACATGGGATCTTGTATTATGGAACGAGTAAAGAGACTTGCCGGTAACGATATTGAACTAGGTATAGAGATGCCGACGAAAGAATCTCGGGCAAGTAACATACCGAAGAACAAATGGAACAGCATACGAGATTAACTAAATCCTTGACATAGAGGTTTAACCGATAAGATCTTCGTAGAATATTTAGGAACCAATATGGGCATCCAGGTCCCGCAATTGATTATTGATCGTAGAGGTGTCTCGGTCATATCGACATAGTTCTCGAACCCGCGGGGTCTGCATACTTAACGTTCGGTGACGTTTTGGTAGTAAAGAGTTATGCATGGTGGTGACTGAAGGTTCTTCAGAATGCCGGATGAGATCCTGGACATCACGAGGAGCTCCGAAATGGTCCGGACATAAAGTACGATATATAGGAAGTCCCATTTTGGTCATCGAAAAAGTTTTGGGTATTTCCAATATTGTACCGGTAGTGCCGGGAGGGTTCCGAGGGTCCACCGGGAGGGGCCCACTCACCCCAAGGGGTACATGGGCCTAGTAGTTGGTGCACCAGCCCCTGGTGGGTTGGGAAACCAGCCCCTAAGGGCCCATGCGTAAGGAGGAGGAGGAGGGGCCAAGTAGGGAGGAGTCCTACTAGGAGTCCACCTCCCTTGTGGGAGGTGGACTCCTCCCCTTTTCCTCGGCCGAAGCCATCCTTGGAGGAGGGGATAGGACTGCCACCTCCCCCCTTGCTCCTATATATACTAGTGGTTTCCAAGGGCAGCCCTAACCCTAATTGCCACGTGCTGCCCTCTTCTTCCTCTAGATTGTTTCTCCTCTAGTTTAGTTCAATGGATCTCGGCGAAGCCCTGCCGAATTAGTTCTCCACCACGGCCACCACGTTGTTGTGCTACCGAAGAACTCATCTACCTCTTCGCTCCCTCTTGCTGGATCAATAAGGCGGAGATCGTCATCGAGTTGTACGTGTGCTGAACGCAGAGGTGTCATCCGTTAGGCGTTAGATCGAGACGGATCGTGATTGGGTCGCGGGACGCTCGACGATTTGGGATCACGAAGACGTTTGAGTACATAAACCGCATTTCTTAATGTTTCCCTCTTAGCGATCTACAAGGGTATGTAGATCCACTCTCCCTCTCGTAGATGCTTATCACCATGGATAGATCTTGTATGTGCATAGGATTTTTTCCCATGCAACGTTCCCAATAGTGGCATCATGAGCTAGGTCTATGTGTAGATGAGATCACGAATAGAACACAAAGGAGATTGTGGGCGTTGATGCTCAGATTAATTCCTCCCTTGGTATTTTCATGATTCAGAGGTATCTTAGTATGAAGCAGCCCGGACGAACCTTACTCGTACGTTATGAGAGACCGGTTCCATTGGCTGACTTGTGACTCTGTTGCATAAAGATGGCTGGCTGGTGTCTCTCTGCTACTTTAGTTGGATCGGATTTGATAAAGGCGGTCCTTGAGAAGGTTTCGCGTAGGTAAGAATTGTGGTTTCGCGTAGGTAAGAATTGTTCTCTAACTAGTTTTGCAGGGTATGATGTGATATGATATGGCCAATTACATGATGAGATACATGTGATGTATGAGATGATCATGTTTTGTATAGAATATCACGACTTGCATGTCGATGAGTACGGCAACCGGCAGGAGCCATAGGGTTGTATATAATTATTGTATGACCTGCATGTCAATCATTAAGCACTATCTAATGCTTTACTTTGTCGCTAAGTGGTAGCAATAGTAGTAGAAACATGGTGCGTGCGACAACCCCGATGGAGACATGCTAATGGAGATCATGGTGTCATGCCGGTGAAAATGGAGTTCATGCCGGTGCTTTAAAGATGGAGATCAAAAGCACAAGATTATGTTCATATCATGTCACTTATGATTTGCTTGTGATGTTAATCCTATTATGCATTTTATTTTGGTTAGGACGATAGTAGCATTATAAGGTGATCCCTTACTAAAATTTCAAGATAAAATTGTGCTCTCCCCGAGTGTGCACCATTGCAAAAGTTCGTCGTGTCGAGACACCATGTGATGATCGGGTGTGATAGACTCTACGTTCACATACAATGGGTGCAAGTCAGAATTGCACGTGCAAAACACTCGGGTTAAACTTGATGATCCTAGCATGTAAAGACATGGCCTCGGAACACAAGAGACCGAATGGTCGAACATGAGTCATATAATAGATATGATCAACATGAAAATGTTCACCATTGAAACCACCTCAACTTACGTGATGATCAGACTTGGTTTGGTGAATTTGGATCACGTGACACTCGAATGACCTGTGGGATGTCAATTTGATGGGAGTTTTTAAGTAATTTGATTAACTAAACTCATTATCTTGAACAATAGTCTTAGTAAGCTTTGCATATTTATGTTCTAGATCAATGGCTCGCGCAGTAATGTCATGATTATGATCACAGCTTCCTAGAAGTCTTATGTCCTTGATGCACCGCTCAGTGATCCACCCGCTCCCGTGTTGTCCGAAGACGTTAAGAACGCTTGGGAGACCCGTTCTCGAGGTTAATCAATAGTTCAATGTGCAATGTTGTATGGCTTAGAACCGGGACTTCAATGACGTTTTGAACGTCATGGAGAATATGCGATATTATAGGAGTTGAAGTTTATATTTGAGAAGAATGGATGGCTCGAGAGGTATGAGACCTCCGATAAGTTCTATGCTTGCAAGATGGATGAGAATGGGTCTGTCACTGAATATATACTCGTAATGTCTAGATATTCGAACCGTCTGGATGATGTACGGATATGTCTGGACATTCAAACCGTCTGGCTGAGTTAGGGATGCCCCTTCCGCCGGAGGCGATCACTCACAGAGTTCTTCAATCATTGCCACTAGCTACAAGAGCTTCATGATGAACTATAACATGCACGAGATGAACAAGTCCATCGCCGAGCTGCTTGCGATGCTGAAAATCGCTGATTGTGAAATCCAGAAAGAGTATCAAGTGTTGATGGCTAATAAAACATGTAGTTTCATAAATAATGGCAAGGGAAAATGGTAACTCCAAGAATAGTGGGAAAGCAATTGCCCCTCCCATGAAGAAACCCAAGGCTGGACCCAAGATAGAAACTGAGTGCTTTCATTGCAAGGGAACTTGTCACTGGAAGCGGAACCACCCCTTGTATCTGGCCGACAAGAAGGCGGCCAACACCAAACAAGGTATATATGATATCAATGTTATTGATACGTACCTTACCAACTCTCGTTGTAGTGGATGGGTATTTGATACCGGTTCGGTTTCTCACATTTGCATCTCAAAACAGGAGCTACGGAATAGATGAAGGCTGGCTAAGGATGAAGTGACGATGCGCGTGGGAAATGGTTCCAGGGTTGAGGTGATCGCCGTAGGCTAGCTCACTCTTCGATTACCATCGTGATTAGTGATGAACCTGAATAATTGTTATTTTGTGCCTGCACTAAGCATGAACATGATATCTGGATCTTGGTTATTGTGAGTAGGATACTCATTTAAATCAGAGAATAATGGTCGTTATATTTCTATGAGTAATTTCTTTTATGGTAATGCACCCAATTTGAGAGGTTTATTCCTGTTGAATCTCGATAGTGATGATACAAATGTTCATACCATAGATTCTAAAAGATCTACAGTTGATATTGATAGTGCCACTTTCTTGTGGCACTGTCGTTTAGGTCATATTGTTGTAAAACTCATGAAGAAGCTCCATGCTTATGGATTTTTGGAGTCACTTGAATTTGAATCACTTGACACATGTGAACCATACCTCATGGGCAAGATGACTAAAATCCCGTTCTCTAGAACAATGGAATGGGCAAGTGACTTGTTGGAAATTATACATACTGATGTGTGCGGTCCGATGAGCATTGAGGCGCGCGGTGGATATCGTTATTTTATCACCTTCACAGGTGACTTAAGTAGATATGGGTATATTTACTTAATGAAACACAAGTCTGAAATGTTTGAAAAGTTCAAGAAATTTCAGAGTGGAGTTGAGACTCGTCATAACAAGTAGATCCAATTCCTACGATCTGATCGAGGAGGAGAATATCTAAGTTATGAGTTTGGCTGTCGCTTAAGAAAGTGTGGAATTGTTTCACAATTGACACCGCCTGGAACACCACAGCGTAATGGTGTGTCCGAATGTCGTAATTAAATCTTATTGGATATGGTGTGTTCTATGATGTCTCTTGCCGGTTTTCCACTATTGTTTTGGGGTTATGGATTAGAGACAGCTGCATTCACTTCAAATAGGGCAACGTCAAAATCCATTAAGGTTTGGGATGTGATGCTTATGTCAAAAGTTTCAGGCTGAAAAACTGTAACCCAAAGCAAAGAAATGTGTCTTCATAGGGTACCAAAAAGAGACAGTTGGGTATACCTTCTATCTCAGATTCGAAGGCAAAGTGTTTGTTGCTAAAAACGGAACATTTCTTGAGAAAGAGTTTCTCTCGAAAGAATTGAGTGGGAGGAAAATAGAACTTGATGATGTTATTGAACCTTTACTTCAACTAGAGAGTAGTGCAGTGCAGAAACATGTTTATGTGGAGCCTACATCGGTTGGAGAGGAAGCTAATGATGATGATCATGAATCTTTGGATCACGTTACTATCAAACCTCGTAGGTCAACAAGGACGCGTAATGCTCCTTAGTGGTATGTCAACCCTGTCTTAGAGGTCATGTTATTGGATAACGATGAACCTACGAGCTATGGAGAAGCGATGATGGGCCCGGATTCTGAGAAATGGTTAGAGGCCATGAAATCCAAGATGGGATCCATGTATGAAAAAAAAGTATGGACTTTGGAAGTATTACCTAAAGGGCAGAAGGCCATTCGGAAAAAATGGATCTTTAAGAGGAAGATAGACGCGGACAGTAATGTCAGCTTCTATAAAGCTCGACTTGTGGCAAAGAGTTTTTCACAACTTCAAAGAGTTTACTATGATGAGACCTTCTCACCTGTAGCGATGCTTAAGTCTGTCAAAATCATGTTAGCAATAGCTGCATTTTTCGATTATGAAATTTGGCAGATGGATGTCAAAACAGCGTTCCATAATGGTTTCCTTAAGGAAGGGTTGTATATGATACAACCAGAATGTTTTGTCAATGCTAACAAAGTTTGCAAATGTGGGGACCCCGACTCATAAGTCGTGGTCATAGTGATCCTAGAGATCAATGCTCACTAAACACACAGAAACTTGAATACAAGAGTCTTACATCCTCACATACCATCTTACACAAATAAAGGCCGTCTAGGCCAAGTCTTAAATAGATATGGCCGCAAGGGCCAAACTCTTAAACATAACAAACATTAGAAATCTTGGTCAAAAGTGTGAACCCATGCCATCTTCCTTAAACCTACAAACATTCTGACTGGGAAGCATCGTAGATCGCATGTTTGTCACCATCGAACTCTTCACCATATTCCTGCTCTTCCATGCCTGACCAATTAAATAACCAGTGGCAAGCCAATAAGTAGTTTGAATGTACTTGCAAGCAACCCATGTTCGGAACGTGGCAAAAACAATGCATGACATAGCACTAACTAGGTAAGTATGCATAAAGCTAATTATGAGTGCAATGACATGATCAATTAACTTGTGCAAACATGCATCAACAGTTGGCAAATATCTCTATGAACAAGTTACAAATATCATCATAAGCACGGGGTTGAGCATCTCAAGTTTAGTCATGTCATCAAGTCATCTAACTTAGCTCAAGTACCATCTTTGTCACATACTCACACCAAGTTTTGAGGAAACATCTAGACATAGTTTAAGAAGGACTTCCAACTGTCTATGACCGTGGACACGACTATTCAAATAGTTTTACACTCTGCAGAGGTTGCACACTTTACCCACAAGACTAGGGAAACATCCGTGTCAAGCCACGACTTGCGGTATTGTCCATACCCGAGGTAAGTACCTGAACATTGTCTTTCCCTGGCGATACTAAACAAAGAGTCCACTCGATTGGTACCCAGCCCACATGATGTACATCACAAGTAGCATCCATGTAGGGACCAACGGTGTGCCCGGTGCCTGTGAAGACTGTGCATGATCGTCCTTACCGGCATGACCCCGTATCGAGAATGAACGTGCCACTCCCACCGCTAGTAATACGGGCTCCATGCTAGTACCCACTAAGGTAATCAACTAAGCCCTGTGTGGTAAGGGTATCGTGGTTGTGCATGTAAGGTTGGAACGGTCAGCAGACCTTAAAACTAATCCGTTTTTGAAAAAACACACACTCACTTGCTCCGATACACCACTTCTTTCTCAAGTGTTTACCCAACTCATCATCATCTCCATCCGACATTAGTGGAATCTGATGGGTTTTTTGAGAAGTCTTTGAAATCATTTCTTTGTTTCCATCACCATACATATTCTTCATCCTACTTGTGTACCATCTACTAGCATCCTATCTAGTCCCACCTGCACAACCCTCATAAGGATGGTAGGGTCATGCACAATGCAATTATCAATGAAAAAGTATCAGAGGCATCCCATCGAAGGGGAATATCACGTCAACATGATCAAAACATCGAAACAAGAAGTGATATATTACAAGCATGAGAGTTTCTTAACACGGTCAAAGGGCTGCTTGCCTGGCGCAACAAAGTCTTCGGGGTCTTCAAAGTCTTCTGGTCCAACTCCCTCGTCAATAGTGCAATCTATCATCGCGATGAATAATGATAATACTAAGCATCACAATAAAAACACAGCACAAAGTCTACTTTAAAATGTTATACAATTCTGATAAATCCTGAAAGCAGTATTAAAAATATTCCCCTAAGGTTTTATAGTGAAAAAGGTTTTCAATAACATTTTCAACATTGGCTAAAAATGGCAAAAGGGGGTTTTAAAAATAAAATAATACTTAAAAGATTTTCAATTTTTTTTACAAGTAGCGCTATAAAACTCTATAGATTATTACAAAAAAAATTGGTGGAAAAAATATTTGGCATTGGAGTTTTAGTTAATTCACTGGAATTGTTGGAAAACTGGAGAAAAAGGAAAAAAAGAAAAAGGCCTTACTTCCAACTAGGCTCGAACAGACCCAGTTAGGTCGGCCTGAGGCTAAGCCAGGCCAGGGTGAGCCGGGGCACGCTCGCCATCTAGGTTCAAACCCAACAGGCGGGCCCCTGGCGCCAGTCTCACAGAGAGGGAGAGAGAGAGGAGGGGATGATAGGTGGGGGCTACATGTCATGTCCTTCCTCTTGACAGGAAGGGGGCGGCGCTCACTGGCGCTGAAGGTGGGCATAGAGAGGGTATCTGAGGGCAGGAAAGGACTCAGCGTTGAGACGCCATTCTTCTGGAGCTGCAGGGTATGCCGAAGACGCAATGGTTTGTTGGCGACAAGAAAACACGGTGGAGCCGATTGGGCAGGAGATCGTCGGCGTTATTCATCGGCTGGAAAATGGACGGGGAGGAAGGGAAAGGGTCAGGGGGACCCTTCAGACCTATAGAGAGGGAGAGGAGGACTAGAGCAGGTCAGTAACCCAAGATCGACGGAGCCCCGATGAGGCGGCACCTCGGTTGATCTCGAGCACTGTTGCTTGGGGAGTCCAAATGGGGTCTTGCGGGGACAAATGAGAGTGGGAGAGGGCCAGAGGAGGAGA
Source organism: Hordeum marinum (assembly GCA_022496015.1). Classification (NCBI taxonomy): domain Eukaryota; kingdom Viridiplantae; phylum Streptophyta; class Magnoliopsida; order Poales; family Poaceae; genus Hordeum; species Hordeum marinum. The sequence goes on along the minus strand of CM039672.1, from coordinate 241,447,182 downwards.
GAGGGGAGCCCGGGGATCCCTTTTATAGTAGGGACGCGAGTCCAACATGGACCTGTGCACCGCCGATGTTGGGCTCAACACTGGAGAGGGAGGGAGCACATAGGGCTTGCCCAGGGGTGTTCCCAGGGTCAGTCCACGGGCTAGGGAGGAAAGGGCGAGAGAGGGGGAGCTCGCACGGTCTAGGGTTTTACCCCACTTAACCATAGAGCTGAAGCTTGAAATTTTTACTGGGGGTAGAATGTGATAATGTGGGACTGTGGGAAATCTTTTGGGGCAAGGAGAATAGTGGAAGGGGGTTAAACTTGGCTTTTACCAATCAGCCAGAAGGTGTTTGATGCAGTCTTAGGCAAGCAAATGGATTTTGCTGGACATGAGATTTAACAATAGGGAAATGTAGGTAAAAATAGGGAGGATCACCAAGTTTGAGGAGATTTGAAGAAAGTCGATAGTACAAACTTGGAAAACCCTAGAATTCAATAGAATCAAATTTCTATAGATCTAGGGATGCAATCCTGTGCTCCCAAATTCACAACTTGGTGTGGTATTATTATTTGAGGTTTCGAACATTCCCACAAAGTTTGGGGTCAATAGGACAAACTTCACAATGTAATTTTTTTCAAATTAGAATCTGGACAGAGAGGGTTTTGGAATATTCTGATGAACCAAATCAATTGGGATAGAGATGAAACCTTGCAAGACCGATGTTTGACCTGCTGGAATTTTCTTGGAATTTATTGAGAATATTTCTTATAGAAATATTTCAAAAGCTTGATTTAAGCAGAAAGGGTGTTGCAGAGTTTTGCCCATGATTTTGAACATGACCCTGAGTTCAAACTCATTTATATAGAAAATATATGTCCACTAAGTTTCCCTAAATTTTCTCAAATATTTTTAAAGCATTTAAATAATTTCCCCCCATAAAATGCCATTCCTGGAAATAACAAAAAGCCTTTAAATAAAATAGTAAAATAATATTTAAAATTAATATTTTGTGGTTTTTGGCATGTCATATATATAGTATGTTTTATATAAAGCCTTTGGGGGAAAAGGGTCCACCCAATTTGAGGACCTGCACTGCAAACCTAAACTGAGGGGTTTTTGAAAACCTAATTTGAATAAATTCTTTTTGGTCAAGATAAATTTTGATAAAATTAGTTTTAGGTACTATACACATGGTATGGTCATTGGGAATTTATTTTGGATCAAGGAAGATGAGTATCGAGAGGAGTAGAACCTAGGAGTGCCAAACACAATCAACCAAACAAGCGATAATTTTAACAAGCATGCACTCAAAGTTTGTAATGGTTCCAAATTTGGTGAAACCAGGAATAGCAAAGTGATACAAACACAAGGTGTGACAAATCTACCCCTTACAATAATCTCATCCTCGTGATACCTAGGCTAAGAGCCAAAAAGATAAGGGAACTCGGATCTAAGATAATCTTCATGCTCCCAGGTTGCTTCAGCTTCTGTGTGGTTGCTCCATTGGACCTTGAAGTACTTGATGGTGCGTCTTTAGGTGCAACCTTCTACTTCATCCAAAATACGAACTGGCCTGTCACAATAAGTGAGGTCAGGATGAAGGTCGATGGCTTTATGGTTGATGTCCTTGTAGAGGTCGGGGCGGTTGGGAACTTGAAGACACTTTCGGAGTTGAGACACGTGGAACATGTTGTGCACATGTGATAGCTCGGAAGGTAGCTATAGCTGGTAGGCAACTTCTCCTCGTCTAGCAATGATCTTGAAGGGGCCAATATATCTTGTCGCAAGCTTTCCCTTGATGTGGAAACGCTTGGTCCCTTTGAGAGGTGTGACTCGAAGGTAGACATATTCTTCGACATTGAGGTTCACTCTCGGCGATGAGAGTCAGCACAACTCTTCTGTCTTGAATTGGGGATCTCGAAGTGCTCTCGGATGAGTTGAACTTGCTCTTCTGCTTCGCGGAGGATGTCTACCCCAAATTCTAGTCCTTCTCTAGTCTTTGACCAGTTGAGGAGAGTACGACACTTGGGTCCATACAACACCTCAAAGGGTGCCATTTGAAGAGTCGACTGATAGTTGTTATTGTAGGAGAACTCAGCATGGCAGGCAATCTTACCACTTGGCTCCATATGCTAAAACACAAGAATGGAGCATATCTTCGAGTATCTGATTTACCCATTCTATTTGTCCACTTGTCTAGGGGTGAAAAGCGGTGCTGAAGGAAAGCTTGGTTCCCATTTCCTCTTGAAACATCTTCTAGAACCTTGAGGTGAACTGGGTGCCTCGGTTTGACATGATCTCCTTAGGAACTCCATGAAGACTCACGATACGCTTGATGTAAAGGTTGGCTAGCTTGTTACCATCATAGGTGGTCTTGATGGGAATGAAATGGGCTACCTTGGTCAGGTGATTGACAATGACCCAAATAGAATCATATCCTGTGCTTGACCTTGGTAATCCGATGATGAAATCCATCCCGACTTTGTCCCACTTACATTCAGGCACTTCGAGAGGTTGCAACAATCCAGCAGGTCGCTGATGCTGAGCTTCGACTCTCTCGCATATGTCACAATTAGCAACAAATGTGCCTATTTTCCATTACATGCCGTGCCACAAGAATCCTACCTTGAGGTCTTGGTACATCTTGGTTCCTCGAGGGTGGATGGAATATGGAGTGTCATGAGCTTCTTGCAAGATCAATTTCTTGAGCTCTTCTTTGTTGGGTATGCAAATGCGATTCCCAAACAATACAACTCCTTGTCCATCCACTCAGAATCCTGGGGCCTTGAGGGAGTCTTGGATTAGGGGGTCCTCGGATAGCCGACCTATTGTTTATGGGCCAAACTATATGGGCTACTTACCGAACACTGGAAGATTTGAAGGACAGATCTCCAGGATGGAAGCTTCGGGAAGCACGGCTTACGCTCCACGTTTGATGTAGAGAATAAGAATGTTTATCTCTTATACATGTAACCGACCATATGTAAACCCTAGGCATCCTCGGCGCCTATATAAGACTGAGGGTTTTAGGGTATAGACACAAAACAACTCATCTAGGGTTAGATATTCGATCTCAAGGTAGATCAACCCTGTAACCCATATCATCAATACAGCCAAGCAGGATGTAGGTTATTACCTCGATAGGAGGGCCCAAACCTGGGTAAATCCGTGTCCCCTTCGTCTCCTGTTACCGCCGATTCTAGTCTCACAGTTTGGGACCCCCTACCCGAGATCCGTCGGTTTTGACACCAACATTGGTGCTTTCATTGAGAGTTCCTCCGTGAGCAAGATGGAATAGACACCTCGCCTTGTCATCAATGAAGAGGTTCGCAACATTGACGCTTTGGTCCCCGGACAGATCTTCGCCTTTGGCAGCGTTGTGCTGCACGCTGATTCCGCTAGCCATATAGGCCGCATTGAGAGCTTCGCCCCTGATCGAGAGGTCAAATTTGGAAACTTAGAGTTCTCCATCGACTCTCGGGGTGACTTGTCATTAATCGGGCTCACAGCTTCGCCCATAACCTCCAAGGACTCCGAGGCTTTAAACTCGAGCCCTTTCTTCGGACATGCCGATGGGGTCACTCATGGAGATGAGCCGATCTCTTATCCCAGTCCGGCCATTAAGTCAGATGACCGGACATGTGTTCTTGCCGAACACTTTCCATGTCTGGACATCTTGAAGGTTAACTCCACAAGTCCCGAACAACTGGATCTGATTGGGCCCTAAGCGGTCGACGAGGCCCTGGATCAATTCTCATCGATGAGGATCACCGACGATCCAACCCTGATCTACTATCGGTTCGGCTCGGGTGCGGGCCAGGACTAATTTTTTGACCCACCCACAACCAAACTGATATGATAGCCACCGTCCAGGATTTAACTGACATGCTGGACTATGCCTCCGAGGAGGCAGAATACATGGATGAAGTGGACTGTGCTCCCACCCCCGTTAACACTGGGAGTTGGGCCGCCACTTCCACATACGACGTCTACATGGTAGATACTCCTGCCACCAATGGTGACAAGATGCCTCACAACGACTGTGTCAAATTGGGCGATGCGCCATCAAGGCGCCGCAAATCGCATAAGCGTTTGAAAGGAAAAAAGCGAAGAAAATCTATTATCGACAACGGGGACGGTAATACCCCCGATGATCATGGCAATCTCAATATCCCCGAGCACCCGTTAGAGGGTCCGGAAGGGCCTAAGGACCAAAACAACCCCGATAACGTCAACAACTCCGAAGGCGATAATTACCTCCCCCCCCCCCCCCCGTCAAGGAGGAAGATGTACTAAAAGCTGATGACTTGTACATCCCTGATAACCTCGAAGACCAGGAAGAAATCAGGCAACGGCTCATAGCAACGGCTCGTAGCCTAAAGGCTAAAGAACGACAACTCAAAGCTGAACAGGACGACCTCAATGACCGATGGACGAAAGTCCTCTCAGCCAAGGAAGTATATGACACCGGTTTGTCAGACCAGCCAAAAATCTACTCTCGGAGAAGGCTGCTGCTGTAATTCGATGATGAACTCACTGATATTCCGTCTCCAAACCGTACTTCATCCGACAAGTCGGACCGCCCTCCTCATGGTCGGGAGAGGACGGTTGACGACATTGGTTATATACCAGCAGTGCCCCGAAGACGGGGTAAGGAGCCATTAGAGCCCAATGGTAGGTTCGGCCTGCGAGATGACCTGGATCACAGAGTAGGCCACACAAGATCCATATATGGATCAAGAGAGTACTCGCCCGATAGACGGGGCGGATACAGACCACGGTGCGACCAAAACAACAGAGTACGGGAACGCAACCGACCCCATACAGACACCGAATACAATCAACATAGCACGGGTCAGAGGCGCCGCTCACCCACTGTGCTTCAGAGATGAGGTAATGTGGCATTAGTTCCCTGAGGGTTTTAAACCGGTGAATATGAATAGTATGATGGGACCACCGACTCAACCGTATGGATTGAGGACTTCCTCCTCCATATCCACATGGCGCGAGGAGACGATCTCCATGCCATCAAATACCTCCCTCTTAAGCTTAAGGGACTAGCTCGACACTGGTTGAACAGCCTCCCCGAAAAGTCCATTGGACGCTGGGAAGACCTGGAGGATGTGTTCCGCTCTAACTTCCAGGGAACCTTTGTCCTCCCGTCAGACTCTTACGATCTTAGCAACATCGTCCAGAAGCCTGGCGAGTCTGCTCGGCAATTCTGGAATTGGTTTTTGACTAAGAAGAACCAAATCGTCGACTGTCCGGATGCCGAGGTCATAGCCTCCTTCCGGCACAATATTCAGGATGAATCGCTGGCCCATGAGCTAGGACAAGACAAACCTCGGACCATTTCCGTCCTTACCTCCCTCATGACCCTCTTTTGTGCGAGCAAAGACAATTGGGTGGCAAGACGCAGCCACAATTCCGAAGATCCATTGCACCTGAAGCCCGGGATGCCAACTTAAAACCAAAGCACAATAAGAATAAGCGCCAGCACAATAATAGCGATGCCAATGATCCGGGTGTAAATACCGGATTCCGCAACTCCTGACCTGGGTAGCGGAAGAAGCCTCCTAAAGGCAATTGTGATGGACCCACTCTGCTGGAGAAGATCATGGAAAGGCCTTGACAAATCCATGGGACTCCAGAAAAGCCCGCCAACCACACACACCGCAACTGTTGGGTGTTTAAACAGGCCGGCAAGATACCACCCAAGGACCAAGGCAAAGTTCTCCCAGCAAGGACGAGGATGAGCCTCAGGGTCCAATTGGTGGCGAACAGAAGAAATTCCCTCCCGAAGTCAAAATTATGAACTTGATATACACAACCCATATTCCCAAGAAGGAGAGGAAGCGCTCCCTTCTGGAGGTCTATGATGTGGAACCCGTAGCCCCGTAGTACCACCCATGGTCAGCATACCCGATCACCTTTGATCAACGTGATCATCCGACTAGTATCCACCATGGGGGTTCGGCGGCCCTTGTCCTAGACCCCATCATAGATGGGTATCATCTCAGAAAAGTCCTAATGGACAGAGCAAGTAGCCTCAACCTGATTTACTCAGATACGGTGAAAAAGATGGGCATAGATCCGTCAAGGATCAAACCCAGCAACACTACCTTCAAAGGAGTGATCCAAGGCGTTGAGTCCTAATGTATGGGTTCCGAAACTCTGGTAGTGGTATTTGGCTCACCCGATAACTTTCGCAGCGAAGATTTGGTCTTCAACATTGTGAGCAACGGCTATCACGCACTACTTGGTCGGACAGTATTCGCTCGTTTCAAGGCGGTCCCACAGTATGCATACCTCAACCTCAAGATGTCTGGCCCCCAGGGGTTCATTACCGTCAACGGAAATACAGAGCGTTCCCTTAGAACTGAGGAACATCCATTGGCCCGATCGGCCGAATTTAGGTACAAAGAAGATTGGCAAGTTCCTACATCCGCCATAAAGGCACACAAGGCTCGGAAGCGAGTTCGGCTTCAGACCGAAAACTCAGACCCTTCCTCCTCCGCTCTATAGGGACTCGCCCCCCACCGCACAACCTCAAGACCAGCAAAGTATGTGCCGAGGAGGCACAACTTCACACTTAAGATTCCATGGGTAGCGGTGGGGAAATAAAGATGAGCTTTCGACTGGCCCGAACTTCTACCATCAAAATGTCTTTGGACAAAATGCAGGCACTCCTAAAAGAGCCTGCCTACGGTATAAAGCTCACCTACAATTTGGCGGCCCCTTGAGATTTTGTTGGCAAAATCAGCCCGCCGAACACTAACACCCATCAAGGTGCATCTAAGAGCAGGAGTCAACTAGCAAGGGGGCATATCAAGGATGTCAGGTTACCAATCAAAGACCCCTGGTACAACAACTCATATATATTTTTATTTCTTGCACATACCTATAAACAGTTGCTTTGGCAATCCGAGTTATAAGAGTTGTTGAGAAACTGCAAAATTGCGTGGCACATGTTCACCTCATTTGTCCTTTTTTTAGCGCATATTTTTCCTCCTCTCTCCCTCTTATCGTAAACCTGTTCGGTATGACGCGAGGTAACCGGCTAATACACAGGGGGATCGAGTTCAAACACAAATCGCCTTATCTATCATGTGTTTAGCATCTTGGCGTTCGCTTTATATGCATCGGTTCCAAACTATGTCTTTGGTCAATAAGTTGGGTTGGGCGGCTCCTGTGCTTGACCCTTTACATTCCGCTCAGTCGGCTAAAAGGGCAAAGGGAGCACCCCTACGATTGTGCTTCCGGATAGTCTGGTCAAGCACCTCAGGGGAGAAAGCCGAAATGGACTATCATAGTATGCGCGATCTGGTCTAGTCTGCCGCACTGTACCGCCTTCCGGTTCTGATAAGACGGCTAAGGGACATAGTGCATTGGCATACACACCCCATGTAGTATCTATGTGGGGGCTAAAGCTGACAACTCGCATCTTTCAGTATTAAACAACCACATAGGAGTTATAAAGGAATGCAAAACTATATAAGAAAAAATGGTAATATCATTAAAAGTTTGGACAAGTCTTCGGACGCATTACAGCTCATTTTGGAATGTTATGATTATAGCTATGCATCTAGCAGCATCATTGCTTGAATGTATGTGTTTGATGAAATGTCTCTTCTGGATTTCAGAAAGCTCTTTCTATTTTTCCCTAAGTTGCTTTCACCTATTTGAAATTTTGGTTAAAAGTTCAAATAAGAGAGGAGGAACATGACACTCCAAACCAGGGACTAATTGGTGGTTTATTTGAACAATAATAACCAGGGGTTATTTTGAAAATATTTGCAAAAAGGGTTTAAAAACAATTAGGCAATTTCTGAAAATATTATTTTTCCAAAGTGTTCAAATGACAGAATAGAAATGTTCATTAAATAGCATTTATTATTCTGTTAATTTTGATATATAATACCCCTACATTTAGAGACGATTTGAATGCTTTAAAAGCTTTTGAATGTGAGTGGAAAATTATTAAAAAGAAACGGTAACGGTTACTGTATTAAACGGGCCGGCCCACGGCAGTTATTTCGCGCATTAACTAGAAGCCGGCCGACCGACGCGTAATGGAAGTTTCCCCTCTCGCTGACACTGGACCCGACCCCGACCGACAGTTTCGCCCGCGCGGTCGCCCTCTTCCTCTCGCCCGACCTCGTCGCCGGCAGTTACTCCACCGGATCTCTCTCCTTTCTCCTCCCCCCACATCTCCCCGCACCCTCTATAAATAGTGCTGCCTCTCCTCTCTCCATTCACTCCCGAGCCCCCTCTCTTCCGTCACCGAGGCGCTGCACAATTTCTCGCCGGAGTTCCCACCACCACCGGACCTCTCGTCGACCGTAGCCAGCGACTCCGTCCATCCCTCGCCCCTCCGACCTCACCAATCGACGCCGGACGTCAAGCCCCGGTCGCCCGGGACACTTCGCTACATCCCTCGACCACCAGAGCGCCAACACCGACAACGTCGCCATCTCAGACTCGCCGGAGATCTCTCGCCGGCGACCTCTTAACCCTGTGAGCACTCCCACCCCTTGGATCTAAGATCCACGGCTGAGATTAGATCGTATTAAATCCGAATCGTTTTCCTTTAGGAACCGGTCGCCCGCCCGGAACCCTCGAGCGCACACCACCCTTAGTCAATCCGACAGCGCCACGTAGCCCCCTGACCGTCGCAAATCATTTTATTCTTTTTCTGTTTTTGTTTTAATTAACAGAATGTTTTCAAAATTTGTTTTGCTTATATCTTTTAATCTATTTAGTGTTTTGAATTGATTCTTTTTGCAATAGCTCAAATTTTTCATGTAGTTTCACCCTGTACATTTAAATTTCAAATTTGAACTATAAAATTTGAATTTAATCAAATTTGCTCAAAATCTTCAAATCTGAATAACTAGAGTTTGAAAATAGATTTTGATATGAATCTTTTTGCTACTGTTTGGTATTAGTTAGGACTACCTTCATGCTTAGTTTGAAGATTTTTAGGATATATTTGAGTAGTGTTTTAGCTATAAACAGAATCTGCCTATTATTACAATATAGTTTTATATACTTAATTTTAATTAGTTTGATTTAGAATTTGGTTTTATTTGTTTATTAGGTTCTGTTAGTAAACATTTAGTGTTTTCACTCACTGTTAATAAAAATATAAATTTGCTTAGTTTAATTTTATTTAACATAGGAATCACAACTTATTTTCAAATAGGTTTACTTTCATTAAAACAACTAACTAGTAATAGTTTTGTTTTCAAACAAAGTTTTGTATATTTTAATTCTGTTTTCTAAGACAGATTTAATTGTAAATTATTTCCTGTTAAGAACATGTTTTACAAATAAATAATAAGTTTAGTTCTTCATTCTTTTGTTAATATAACTATAGTTGATTCATATAGTGTTTATCACAAACTTGTATAAACTTTACTAAACTTTTCCCAACAAACTTAAATTGATTATATTCTGTTTATTAATAAAATATTCTATTGTTTCCTTGCTGACAACAATAGTTTTGTTATTACAAATGGTTTCATTATGTCAGTAGTGTTTTCATTCCTCACCTTTTGAAAACAAAACTTTGTGTGTTTTCCTACTTGAGATTTGTGCATTGTTTTGTCTTGATTGTTTACTAGTTCTTGGTTTATGTTTGTGAGTTACAATATTCTGTTGTATGCTTATTGAGTGCTTGTTTGCTTCGTTAGATTATCCGGAGTGCGAAGCTTGTTACTTAGAGTCACTCACGTACGAAGATCATCAACCAGGCAAGTCACTTTGACCATGTTTACCCATGTTTTATATGCATTAGTTCTACCATCTCCCCAATTGCATGCAATATAGGTTAGTTGGAAACTTGGTTACATTGTAGTAGTATCATGTGGTAGGTACCCCCCTCAACCTCTTGACACATTGGCCCCGGGAAACGTTGTTTTACCTTTTGCTATGCTATTAGCAGACGGGGTTGGTTGTGTGATTCATGAGAGTTGAGAGAGTTAATAATTTCAAGACCTACATAATGATCAAGATTTAAGACTCCGAGTTTTCAACATACCTCTGGGTGGATGATGGTCGAACGGCACCCTGGAGAAACCAGTGGATTTGCCTAGGTGATGCTGGAGATGGCCAGTATTCACGCGGAAAGGTCCACCCGGGCACAAAGAGATGGATGGATGCTTTAAAACCCAAGGCTTACCTGCATAGGCACAAGTCATTATGGGCTCTGGCTTGGTTGGATATCGTGGTGACCCTGGACAGGCGGTGCTACGAGAGGTAGAAGAACGGTAGGAAAGGATGGGCACCGACAGAGTCGTAGGGAAACCCTTTGGAAGACCATGCTTTGGTCATCCGTTTCTCAAACACCCTGAAGTGCGAGAAATCAAACGAAGGCGACCAAATCTTTTGGGGAACGTGTGCACAACTCTGCAGAGTACTTAAACCTAATCGATTAGCCGTGTCCACGGTCATGGACGACTTGAGCCAAAGGAATTGAAACTTCCAAAACTCTCAACACAATTAATAATGAGGATGTGGGTATATTCAATTTGGGAATGAGAAGTGGTTGGTGGAACCATCTAATTAATCAACAAACTTAGTAATATTTTGCTTAACCCCTCCCTTGATGTAGGAAAAACTTGGCTTTACGCAAAAACTTACCACCCCACCTGCCATATTTGCATATAGATTAGATGATTATCTTTTCACCCCTCTCTTGTGACTTTGCCGGCATATTCCATATGCTGACCTACATGGCTGCAATGTATCCTGTTGCAGAGTACTTTTCCGACCAGGAGTGAGGACACGTTTTATGCTCAGTGAGATGCCCTTGGAGTCAGATGGACTCATCTACCTTCGACGCTTCCGCAAGATTTAGATATTCTCATGAGTTGGCTTTTAGCCACTTTATTGTAATTTTTATTGTAATAAAGGACTCGACATGAGATTTCGATTAATATAATGCTGTGTGATTTCCCTTTGATATATACATGGATGTACCGTGTGTGTACCAACATGATCTTGGGATGGTACGGAAACAACGGAGACTTGACCTTCAGGTCGGGTCGTTACAGAAATGGTATCAGAGCACACGCTGACCGTAGGACGTAACCTCTAGGATTGGAAAGCCTTAGGATTGTTTCTCTTTGTCTTTAAATATCTTATACTCTCATCTATTCGTTTCTGACTCCTCTCCGATTATTTCAAAATTTATAGATGGCCACCTTCATCCCAGTGTTGATCACGGAGTTTTGCCAGCCTGACGCAACGATGCCCTTTCGTAAGGAGCTGATGAGGATCGTCAAGGACGTAAGGATTGCTTTGCCGAGCATCACCGGGACTCCTATCATGTCATTTCCCCAAGATGGACGCTACAAGATCGAGGTGCATATCCCAGGGAAGACTTTTGGGAACCGGAAGGAACCCATCGACCTCTAGTTCGTGGCACCCAGTTGGATACTTGGGAGAGACATGGCCATTCATCATGCCCTTGGACGTATTCAGGAGGAATACAGAGGTGGAACCATTTCACCAGGACTCGGCGTGGTTGGTCGCAGAGATGCCAATGGAAACATCATAACTCCTCCCACTTCAGACACCGCTATTTCCTATATCCAGACCCTGGAGACTCACATCAGGACTCTTGAGCTTCGAGTTCGTGCTGATACAAAGACAATCAAGAATCTGATGAACCGCGAGCTGGACCTTGAAGCTGATCTACGAGAGGCCAACTATGAACACGAGCATGAAGTGAAGGACTTCCTAGAGAGGATTGATGAGCAGAATGCACGCATCACAACTCTGGAGGAGCAGCTAGACATGGGGGAAAACCTTCACCCCGAAGGAGACATGGCACCCTTCATCAGCGACGATGAAGACTATGAGGAAAGCACCACCGGAGGACCTACGACTATGCACTTCTGAGGAAAAACATTAGTTATGCCCTCCATGTATCTTTTACTTTCGTCGTTAAAGCGTAGGTCGATGCTTAGTTGTTTGAGATTTGTATTCCCGATGTTTGACGTTGATTGAATAAATGAATGAGTGTTTGGTGTGATATGTTTGTTGCATTGCATATGGGTAGTGAATTTCTTCTAGACCCTTGTTCTATTCTAATTCTCATCCCTCTGAAAACAACAAGATGCCTCCACGACGTGAGACCGATTTCACTTTTCCGCCGGAACTCACTCAACTCCTTCAGCAGCAGAATGCACTGATGCAGTTATTGATTCAGAATCAGACCAACAACCAGAACAACAACAACCACCATCCACCCCAGACTGACAATCTCACCCGTTTTCTGAGGTTGAATCCTCCAACTTTTTCCAGCAGCACTGAGCCCATTGTGGCAGATGACTGGCTCCGTAAGATGGAGAGAGAACTTGTCACCGCTGGATGTACTGATGCTGAGAAGGTGCGATTTGCCGCACATCAACTTGAAGGACCACCAGCTTCATGGTGGGAGAACTACACCACCACTTATCCTATTGCAGATGTGACATGGGAGCAGTTCCAGCAAGCTTTCCGCACCGCACAGGTTTCAGCTGGAGCCATGAGTCTGAAGAAGCACGAGTTTCGCAACTTGCGCCAGGGTAATCGCTCTGTGGCCCAATATGTGGAAGAGTTCAACACATTGGCACGTTATGCACCAGGAGACGTGGCCGATGATGCGGCCAAGCAAGAGAAATTTCTGGAAGGACTCAACGATGAGTTGAGCATGCAGCTGGTAGTGGCTAATTTCAACAACTACCAAGAGCTGGTGGGTAAGGCACTTATTCCGGAAGGTAAACAGCAGCAGATTGAGAACCGCAAGAGGAAGTACACTCAGGGGAAGTTCAACTCTGGAGCTCATCAGAAGCTTCGCTACTCCCCGTACTCAGGGAATACCGGATCAGGGACCGGTAAGTTTGGAAGACACACTCATGCTGTGCCCAACCATGGAGGCCACCATCATGGAGGAAATGGGAACACCCGTCTCAACCATGGCAATTTCAAGACTGACAATGGGAATGGGAACAACAACCAGCACCGTCAAGTTCCTGCTCAGAAGGATCTGAGTCACATTACCTGTTTCAAGTGTCAGAAGACAGGACACTATGCTACTGAGTGTTCCCAGAGCAAGCAAGGCAGTGGAGACGGCAACAACAACGGCAATTCCGCATCCAAGAAGCCAAACCTTTCTCCTCGTGCCCAGGTGAACCATCTCGACGTGGAAGAAGTCTATGATCAACCCGAGACTGTGGTTGGTAAGTTTTTATTGCATTCACGTCCTGTTACAGTACTTTTTGATTCTGGTGCAACTCATTCATTCATATCAAGGGTAGTTGTGGATAAGTATGGCTTGCCCACCAAAACCCTTAGTCAGCCCATTAAGGTCAGTTCCCCAGGAGGTATGATGATGGCAGGGATAGGATGCCATGCCTTGAAACTCAATATAGGAAACCATGTTTTTTCCACCGACCTCATCATCTTAGAATCCCAAGGATTGGATGTAATCCTAGGCATGGATTGGATGACCAAGTATGAAGGAAATCTTGATTGCCTCAGCAAGTCTGTTTCACTCACCACCCCGGAGAACAAGAGGATTAAGTATGTATCCCGACGCACACGTATGAGTGCTCGGTTAAATTCTCTCACGGGAGTTGTTCAGGAGGAAGTACCTGTGGTAAAAGACTTTCCAGATGTATTTCCGGAAGAATTACTAGGCATGCCACCAGATAGGGAAATTGAGTTCCTAATAGAGCTACAGCCAGGGACAGCACCAATTTCCAAGAGACCCTATCGGATGCCCGCAAATGATCTGTTTGAAATCAAGAAGCAAATTAAGGAGTTATTGGACAAAGGTTATATACGCCCCAGTTCTTCACCTTGGGGAGCCCCAGTTCTTTTGGTGGAGAAGAAGGATAAAACCTTGAGAATGGTAGTCGATTATCGTGCCTTGAACGAGGTGACTATTAAGAACAAGTACCCTCTGCCGATGATTAATGATTTGTTTGATCAGCTCGTAGGAGCCAAAGTATTCTCCAAGATCGATCTTCGATCAGGGTATCACCAGTTGAAAATTCGTGAACAGGATATACCCAAACCAACTTTCACCACGAGGTATGGCTTGTATGAGTATACGGTCATGTCTTTTGGATTGACTAATGCTCCTGCCTACTTCATGAATTTGATGAACAAAGTATTCATGGAATACCTACACAAGTTTGTTGTGGTGTTCATCAATGACATTCTGATATTCTCCAAGAACGAGGAAGAGCATAAGGAACATTTGCGTTTAGTTCTGGAGAAGCTGAGAGAGCATCAACTATATGCCAAGTTCAGCAAATGTGAATTTTGGCTGACGGAAGTCGGATTCCTTGGACATGTTATTTCCGGAGATGGAATAGCAGTGGACCCTGCTAAGGTTGAAGCCGTCACCGAGTGGAAGTCCCCTACCTCAGTTAAGGAGATCCGCAGTTTCCTCGGACTTGCCGGTTATTACCGGAGATTCATTGAGAATTTCTCAAAGATTGCCAAGCCCATGACAGAGTTGTTGAAGAAAGAATCTAAGTATGTTTGGACTGAGGAATGTGAAGCCAGTTTCCAGGAGTTGAAGAAACGTTTGGTCACAGCCCCAGTGTTGATTTTTCCCAATATTCGGAAGGATTTCCAGGTTTATTGTGATGCTTCACGTCAAGGACTTGGAGGAGTACTCATGCAAGATGGAAAGGTTGTAGCTTATGCATCCAGACAACTACGACCTCATGAGTTGAATTATGCCACGCATGATTTGGAACTAGCAGCCGTAGTGCACGCACTCAAGACTTGGAGACATTTTCTTATCGGAAATGGTTGTGATGTTTACACCGACCATAACAGCCTGAAGTATATCTTCACGCAGAAAGAGTTGAACCTCAGACAGAGGAGATGGTTAGAGTTAATCAAGGACTATGACATGAGATTACATTACCATCCAGGTAAGGCTAATGTTGTAGCCGATGCCTTGAGTCGGAAAACTTATGTGAACACACTCACAGCGGGAGGATTACCTCAAGAGTTAGCCGATGATCTTAGACAGCTCAAGCTAGAGATAGTTCCAAGAGGATATGTTGGTACACTAGAGATCCAGTCCACCTTGACCGAAAGAATTCGTGAAGCCCAGAAATCGGACAAGGAGATAGCTGAGATAAAGCAGAGAATGGAAGATGGTAAAGCTAAAGGTTTTCGTGAGGATGAACACGGAACTTTGTGGTTTGAGAACCGAATCTATGTGCCCAATGACCCAGAGCTCAGGAAGTTGATACTTCAGGAAGCCCACGATTCACCTTACTCGATACACCCAGGCAACACCAAGATGTATCTGGATTTAAAGGAAAGTTATTGGTGGACAGGTATGAAGAAAGATATTGCGGAACATGTTGCAATATGTGATGTTTGTCAGAGAGTAAAGGCAGAACATCAGAAACCAGCAGGGTTACTCCAACCTTTGCAGATACCCGAGTGGAAATGGGAAAAGCTTGGTATGGATTTCATCACAGGATTGCCCAGGACCCGTTCAGGTTATGATTCCATCTGGGTAGAGGTAGATCGCTTGACCAAGGTAGCTCATTTCATTCCAGTGAAAACCACCTATACCAGTGCTAAGCTAGCCAAGATATATATGACCAGGATTGTATGTTTACATGGAGTTCCGAGGAGTATCGTGTCAGATAGAGGAACACAATTTACCTCAAAGTTTTGGCATCAGTTACATGAAACTTTGGGTACAAGGCTAGAGTTCAGTACAGCCTTTCATCCGCAGACAGATGGTCAGACTGAGAGAGTCAACCAGATTCTGGAAGACATGTTGAGAGCTTGTGCGCTAGATTATGGATCTAGTTGGGATGACAACTTACCTTACGCAGAATTTTCGTACAACAACAGTTATCAGACCAGTCTAAAGATGGCCCCTTTCCAAGCTTTATACGGAAGGAGATGCAGAACACCACTGACGTGGGATGGTGTTGGAGACCGACAACTTTTTGGTCCCGACCTTATCCGAGATTCTGAAGAGAAAGTCAAGATGATTCGTGACAGACTCAAGGTAGCTCAATCTCAACAGAAGAGTTATGCTGACAGCAAACGTAAAGAAGTGGCATATGAAGTGGGAGACAGAGCATATCTTCGTGTGTCCCCGCTTCGAGGAATCAAGAGATTTGGTGTTAAAGGAAAATTAGCACCCAGATTCATAGGCCCCTACAAAATTCTTGAACATAGAGGCGAAGTTGCATACAAACTGGAATTGCCGGAAGGATTATCCGAAGTTCATGATGTGTTCCATGTGTCCCAGCTGAAGAAATGCCATGCTGAGATGGCTGATATCCCTTTGAGAGACACCGTGCCCCTAGAGGCCATACAGCTTGACAATGATCTGACCTACGAGGAGAAGCCTGTCAGAATCCTCGAGACTGCCAATAGAGTTACCCGCAGCAAGATCATCAAGTTCTGCAAAGTTTTGTGGAGTCACTATACTGAGGAAGAAGCCACCTGGGAACGCGAAGAAGATCTTCGTAGAGACCACCCGCACCTATTTTCTAGCCAACCCGAATCTCGAGGGCGAGATTCATTTTAAGGTGGGTAGGTTTGTAACATCCCAAAAGTTCATTTTGGAATGTTATGATTATAGCTATGCATCTAGCAGCATCATTGCTTGAATGTATGTGTTTGTTGAAATGTCTCTTCTGGATTTCAGAAAGCTCTTTCTATTTTTCCCTAAGTTGCTTTCACCTATTTGAAATTTTGGTTAAAAGTTCAAATAAGAGAGGAGGAACATGACACTCCTCACCAGGGACTAATTGGTGGTTTATTTGAACAATAATAACCAGGGGTTATTTTGAAAATATTTGCAAAAAGGGTTTAAAAACAATTAGGCAATTTCTGAAAATATTATTTTTCCAAATTGATCAAATGACAGAATAGAAATGTTCATTGAATAGCATTTATTATTATGTTAATTTTGATATATAATACCCCTATATTTAGAGACCATTTGATTGCTTTAAAAGCTTTTGAATATCTCTAGAAAATTATTAAAAAGAAACGATAACGGTTACTGTATTAAACGGGCCGACCCACAGCAGTTATTTCGCGCATTAACTAGAAGCCGGCCGACCGACGCGTAATGGAAGTTTCCCCTCTCGCTGACACTGGACCCCACCCCGACCGACAGTTTGGCCCGCGCGGTCGCCCTCTTCCTCTCGCCCGACCTCGTCGCCGGAAGTTACTCCACCGGATCTCTCTCCTTTCTCCTCCCCCCGCATCTCCCCGCACCCTCTATAAATAGCGCTGCCTCTCCTCTCTCCATTCACCCCCGAGCCCCCTCTCTTCCATCGCCGAGGCGCTGCACAATTTCTCGCCGGAGTTCCCACCACCACCGGACCTCTCGTCGACCGTAGCCAGCGACTCTGTCCATCCCTCGCCCCTCCGACCTCACCAATCGACGCCAGACGTCAAGCCCCGGTCGCCCGGGTCACTTCGCTACATCCCTCGACCACCGGAGCGCCAACACCGACAACGTCGCCGTCTCGGACTCGCCGGAGATCTCTCACCGGCGACCTCTTAACTCTGTGAGCACACCCACCCCTTGGATCTAAGATCCACGGCTGAGATTAGATCGTATTAAATCCGAATCGTTTTCCTTTAGGAACCGGTCGCCCGCCCGGAACCCTCGAGCGCACACCACCCTTAGCCAATCCGACAGCGCCACGTAGCCCCCTGACCGTCGGAAATCATTTTCTTCTTTTTCTGTTTTTGTTTTCATTAACAGAATGTTTTCAAAATTTGTTTTGCTTATATCTTTTAATCTATTTAGTGTTTTGAATTGATTCTTTTTGCAATAGCTCACATTTTTCATGTAGTTTCACCCTGTACTTTTAAATTTCAAATTTGAACTATAAAATTTGAATTTAATCAAATTTGCTCAAAATCTTCAAATCTGAATAACTAGAGTTTGAAAATAGATTTTGATATGAATCTTTTTGCTACTGTTTGGTATTAGTTAGGACTAACTTCATGATTAGTTTGGTATTAGTTAGGACTACCTTCATGATTAGTTTGAAAATATATTTGAGTAGTGTTTTAGCTATAAACAGAATCTGCCTAGTATTACAATATAGGTTTATATACTTAATTTTAATTAGTTTGATTTAGAATTTGGTTTTATTTGTTTATTAGGTTCTGTTAGTAAACATTTAGTGTTTTCACTCATTGTTAATAAAAATATAAATTTGCTTAGTTTAATTTTATTTAACATAGGAATCACAACTTATTTTCAAATAGGTTTACTTTGATTAAAACAACTAACTAGTAATAGTTTTGTTTTCAAACAAAGATTTGTATATTTTAATTCTGTTTGCTAAGACAGATTTAATTGTAAATTATTGCCTGTTAAGAACATGTTTTACAAATAAATAATAAGTTTAGTTCTTCATTCTTTTGTTAATATAACTATAGTTGATTCATATAGTGTTTATCACAAACTTGTATAAACTTTACTAAACTTTTCCCAAAAACTTAAATTGATTATATTCTGTTTATTAATAAAATATTCTACTGTTTCCTTGGTGACAACAATTGTTTTGTTATTACAAATGGTTTCATTATGTCAGTAGTGTTTTCATTCCTCACCTTTTGAAAACAAAACTTTGTGTGTTTTCCTACTTGAGATTTGTGCATTGTTTTGTCTTGATTGTTTACTAGTTCTTGGTTGATGTTTGTGAGTTACAATATTCTGTTGTATGCTTATTGAGTGCTTGTTTGCTTCGTTAGATTATCCGGAGTGCGAAGCTTGTTACTTAGAGTCACTCACGTACGAAGATCATCAACCAGGCAAGTCACTTTGACCATGTTTACCCATGTTTTATATGCATTAGTTCTACCATCTCCCCAATTGCATGCAAGATAGGTTAGTTGGAAACTTGGTTACATTGTAGTAGTATCATGTGGTAGGTACCCCCCTCAACCTCTTGACACATTGGCCCCGGGAAACGT
Source organism: Hordeum marinum (assembly GCA_022496015.1). Lineage (NCBI taxonomy): Eukaryota > Viridiplantae > Streptophyta > Magnoliopsida > Poales > Poaceae > Hordeum > Hordeum marinum. The sequence goes on along the minus strand of CM039672.1, from coordinate 241,428,207 downwards.
TGTTTTACCTTTTGCTATGCTATTAGCAGACGGGGTTGGTTGTGTGATTCATGAGAGTTGAGAGAGTTAATACTTTCAAGACCTACATAATGATCAAGATTTAAGACTCCGAGTTTTCAACATACCTCTGGGTGGATGATGGTTGAACGGCACCCTGGAGAAACCAGTGGATTTGCCTAGGTGATGCTGGAGATGGCCAGTATTCACGCGGAAAGGTCCACCCGGGCACAAAGAGATGGATGGATGCTTTAAAACCCAAGGCTTACCTGCACAGCCACAAGTCATTATGGGCTCTGGCTTGGTTGGATATCGTGGTGACCCTGGATAGGCGGTGCTACGAGAGGTAGAAGAACGGTAGGAAAGGATGGGCACCGATAGAGTCGCAGGGAAACCCTTTGGAAGATCATGTTTTGGTCATCCGTTTCTCAAACACCCTGAAGTGCGAGAAATCAAACGGAGGCGACCAAATCTTGTGGGGAACGTGTGCAAAACTCTGCAGAGTACTTAAACCTAATCGATTAGCCGTGTCCACGGTCATGGACGACTTGAGCCAAAGGAATTGAAACTTCCGGAACTCTCAACACAATTAATAATGAGGATGTGGGTATATTCAATTTGGGAATGAGAAGTGGTTGGTGGAACCATCTCATTAATCAACAAACTTAGTGATATTTTGCTTAACCCCTCCCTTGATGTAGGAAAAACTTGGCTTTACGCAAAAACTTACCACCCCACCTGCCATATTTGCATATAGATTAGATGATTATCTTTTCACCCCTCTCTTGTGACTTTGCCGGCATATTCCATATGCTGACCTACATGGATGCAACGTATCATGTTGCAGAGTACTTTTCCGACCAGGAGTGAGGACACGTTTTATGCTCAGTGAGATGCCCTTGGAGTCAGATGGACTCATCTACCTTCGACGCTTCCGCAAGATTTAGATATTCTCATGAGTTGGCTTTTAGCCACTTTATTGTAATTTTTATTGTAATAAAGGACTCGACATGAGATTTCGATTAATATAACGCTGTGTGATTTCCCTTTGATATATACATGGATGTACCGTGTGTGTACCAGCATGATCTTGGGATGGTACGGAAACACCGGAGACTTGACGTTCAGGTCAGGTCGTTACAGGCAGCCACCGATGACGAAGCCTGCATTACACACACAGACGATGCATTACATGGGATCTCAATTCCCGAATTATCAACAATCCGATCATATGTTGAGTTATCCTAACATGCCGGACACTTTAGTTCAATATCGGATACAGACGTGAACCCTAGGTGAGCTCTTTTACCTCACCTAGGGCTCAGGGGATGCCGTGTATATAATACGAATAAATAAAATATTTGCAAATAAACACATCGGATGACTTACTTGAAAACCCATAAGGAGACCTTTGAAGACCTCCTTCAGTCCGTTGTCAACGAAATGGATGCTCTGTAGTACCGCACCCATAGAACCACTCCTTCTGCCACCCCTTGATGGTGTCAATAAAGGTGTCCGATGGCCACCCAACATGGGTGAGCTTGCCGATGATGGCCCCACCACAATCTCTGTGCTTTCTGCCAACACACTTGGGCTTGATGTTGAACACCTGTAGCCAGAGCACAAAGTTTGGCTCGATGTGCAAGTAGGCCTCACAGACGAGGATGAACGCTGAGATCCGCATTATGGAGTTCGACAGGAGGTCTTGGAAGTCGAGGCCATAGAAGAGCATCAGCCCCCTGATGAAGGGATGGAGAGGAAAGCTCACCCCCTGATGAAGTGGGGAATGAACACCACCCTTTTGCCTAGATTGGGGGTGGGGACCACTTGGCCCTCCTCCGCTGCACAGTGAGGGATGTTGGTAGAGAGTTAGTCGGCCTTCTTAAGGTCGAGGATGTCCCGGTCGGTGACTGTGGAAGCTTCCCATTGGCTGTTGGAGCCCGCCATTGATGAGCTCGGAGGTGGTGTCGAAGATACCTAGATTTGTGCTTCGGAGGCGCAAAGGAATGGTAGGCAGAGAATTCGAATGGAGAGCATGAATAGCCTTCGGGGGTTTCCTCCTATTTTTATGAGCCCTATCGATTTGGACTCCCCTTGTTGTGTCGTGAATCCCTCCACTTGACGAGACGTGCGAGCCATTGCATGCGAATGATTAACTATATCCCGTATAAAATGGGACACGATCGGTATATTGATAGATTATGATCCTTAAAACGGCCTCGAACCGCAAATCGAGTCTATGCACTTATCTTAGCGGTCATGGTGAGCCGTAGCCTTTTGTTAGAGAGGTCGTCAGAGGGATGTTTCTTACCCCCTGACGTTTGTCCTTCAAAGCCAACCAAATTGCAGTGTCCGGACAAGCCACTATGCGGAAAACTACTTACCATCAGAGGCCAAACTATGATTCGGTGAGAAGGAACTCACGTTGCAAGACGAGGACCCTGTTTGCGAAGCAATAGGAGAGGAAGACCCTTGGCGTTGGAGGCAACTTCAGGGGCTACCGAGGGAGTCCTGGATTAGAGGGTCCTCAGATAGCCGACCTATTATTTACGGGCCGGACTATATGGGCTACTTAACGAACACTTGAAGATTTGAAGGCACAGTCTTCAAGACAGAAGCTTGGGGAAGCATGGCTTACGCTCCATGTTTGATGTAGCAAATAGGAATGTTCATCTCTTCAGCATGTAACCGACCATATGTAAACCCTAGGCATTCTTGGCGCCTATATAAGCTGGAGGGTTTTAGGGTATAGACATAGAACAAGTCATCCGGGGTGAGCTATTCGATCTCAAGGTAGATCAACTCTGTAACCCCCCATCATCAATACAACCAAGCATTCCGTGTATTACCTCCATAGGAGGGCCCAAACCTGGCTAAATACTTTTCCCCTTCGTCTCCTATTACCACCGACTCTAGTCTCATAGTCCGGGACCCCCTACCCGAGATCCGCCGATTTTGACACCGACAAGCCTTGCCTGCCTTGATCTTCCTCTTGATGCCTTCATTGCTTTCATGTCCTCTCTCAGCTTCCTTAATATCATCCATCAAGGTAGGATTTGCTTCGAGGTTGGCAAGGAATCGAGGTGCAACTATTTACAAGCCAAAGCTTTCAAGCTTTTCATATAGGGCGGGTTGCCTTTCCTTAATCATATCATTTAAGGAACAAGCCTCTGCTTAAGGCATTCGCTACCACATTAGCCTTTCTGGGTGGTATTGAACACTGAGGTCATAATATTTGATGAGCTCCAACCATCTTCATTGCCTCATGTTCAATTACCTTTGGGTGAAAATATACTTCAAACTCTCGTGGTCTGTGTTTATATCACGTCGCTTCCCCAGAAGGTAATGTCGCCCTATTTTCAAGGCGTCAACCACGGCTGCCAGCTCAAGATCATGAGTAGGATATTTCTCTTCGCGAGGACATAGGTGTCTGGATAGATATCCTATGACTCTGCCTTCTTGCATCAGAACACCTCCAAGCCCGGTTCTCGATGCATCACAATATACCACAAACTCCTTGTGAATATTAGGGGTGGCCAAAACTGGAGTTGTGGTTAATCTCTTCTTGAGCTCCTGGAAGCTTTCTTTCCACTTAAGTGTCCATTCGAACTTCTTGTCCTTCTTCAAAAGCTGGGTCATGGGTCGGGCAATGCTAGAGAATCCTTGGATGAACTTGTGGCAATATCCCGCGAGTCCGAGGAAACTCCTCACTTCCTTCACATTGGTTGGGGACTGCCACTAATTCATGGCCTCAATCTTTGCAGGATCCACTGACAATCCTTCTGCAATCAACACATGACCCAAGAATCCAACTTCATGTAGCCAGAATTGACACTTGCTAAACTTGGCCTAAAGCTGGTGCTCTCGAAGATTTTTTAGGAGCAATCTCCAGTGTTGCTCATGCTCTTATTCAGATTTGGAAAAGATGAGTATGTCATCAATGAAGACGACAACAAACTTGTCCAAGTACTCCATGAAGACCTTGTTCATGAGGTACATGAAGTAGGCAGGGCATTGGTTAACCAAGAAATGAACGTGTATTCATGCATGCCATACCAGGTCACGAACAACGTCTTTGGAATGTCTTGGGGCCTGATCTTCGGCTGATAGTACCCAGACTTGAGGTCGATCTTGGGAAACACCTTAGCTCCATTCAGCTGATTGAATAGGTCTTCAATCTTGGGCAGTGGGTACTTGTTCTTGATTGTGACTTCATTGAGAGATCGGTAACCAATGCAAAGTCGGATAGTTCCGTCCCCCTTTGAGACAAATAGAAGAAGTGATCCCCGAGGGGTGGCACTAGGGCGAATGAATCCTTTTCTGAGCTGCTCTACTAGTTGCTTCTTCAAATCAGCGAACTCTTCAGATCCCATTCTATAGGTCTTCTTATAGATGGGCCCTGATCCAGGCATTAGCTCAATGATGAACTCAATGTCGCGGTCAGGAGGCATTCCAGGAAGCTCATCAGGAAATAGATCAAGGTATTCACATACCACCGACACTTGATCCAACTTAATTCCCGACGGACAATTAAGCTGAGGGGCTTGAGTGGAGGCATGGTTGGGGACATACTTGACTTCCACTCCTTGGCTATTGGTTATGGTAACTATCCTCCTGGCACAATCCAAGTAGCCTTGGTTCTTGGTTAACCAGTCCATGCCTAGGAGCACATCCAAGCCTTCTAACTTTAGGATGATAAGGTCTGCTAGGAACTCTACCCCATTGATGATAATCTCAACTCCTTTACAACCTATCTCGGACTTCATAACTGATCTCGGGGTTTGTACCAACATACGACTACCCAAGGGTGTAGGTTTCATGCTACTCTCTAGTGCAAACTTTTGGGTGACAAAAGAATGCGAACCTCCACAATCAAACAATACTGTTGCTGGTGTTGAGTTGATGAGGAACATACCCAGTATGGCATCTGGGTCTTCCTGGGTTTCCTCTGAAGTGCTGTGATTCACACGACCCTTGCCATTGTTGGGCTGGTTGCGGGGAGCTGGGTTCCTTGGTGGCGCTCCATGACCTTGACCTTGGTTCGGTGCATTGGGGCGTGGAGCATCTGACTTCTTGTTGGGCCATAGACTAGAGATGTGTCCTGGCTGACCACATCCAAGGCAAGTGACTTGTCCAGGGTTGTTGTTGTAGTTCCTATTGGAAATTTGCCCTAGAGGCAATAATAAAATGATTATTATTATATTTCCTTGTTCATGATAATTGCATATTGTTCATGCTATAATTGTATTAACCGGAAACCGTAATACATGTGTGAATACATAGACGACTTCATGTCCCTAGTGAGCCTCTAGTTGACTAGCTCATTGATCAATAGATGTTAATGCTTTCCTGACCATGGACATTGGATGTCATTGATAACGGGATCACATCATTAGGAGAATGATGTGATGGACAAGCCCAGTCCTAAGCATAGCATACGATCATGTAGTTCGTCTGCTAGAGCTTTTCTAATGTCAAGTATCATTTCCTTAGACTATCATATTGTGCAACTCCTAGGCATACTTTGGCTGTATCAAATGTCACAACATAACTAGGGGACTATAAAGGTGCACTATAGGTGTTTCCAAAAGTGTGTGTTGGGTTGGCACGAATCGAGACTGGGATTTGTCACTCCGTGTGATGGAGAGGTATCTCTGGGCCTACTCGGTAATACATCATCATAATGAGCTCAATGTGACTAAGGAGTTAGTCACGGGATCATGTGTTATGGAATGAGTAAAGATACTTGCCGGTAACAAGATTGAACAAGGTATACAGATACCGACGATCGAATCTTGGGCAAGTAACATACATATGGACAAAGGGAATTGTATACAGGATTAAATGAATCCCCAACATCGTGGTTCATCTGATGAGATCATCATGGAACACGTGGGAGCCCATAAGGGTATCCAGATCCCGCTATTGGTTATTTTCCAGAGAGGTGTCTCAGTCAGGTGTGCATAGTTCCCGAACCCGTAGTGTCTACGCACTTAAGGTTCAGTGTCCCTAGAATTGTAATGGGAATTGTATATGGTTACGGAAAGTTGTTCGGAGTCCCGGATGAGATCCCGGACGTCATGAGGAGTTCCGAAATAGTCCGGAGGTGAATATTTATACATATAAAGTCTAGTTTCAGTCACCGGAAAGGTTTCGGGGTTTATCGGTATTGTACCGGGACCACCAATAGGGTTTCGGGGGTCCACCGGGAGGGGCCACCTACCCCGGAGGACCACATGGTCTGAATATGGGTGGGAACCAGCCTCCTAGTGGGCTAGTGCGCCCCCAAGGGCCCAAGGCGCCTAAGGTTGGGAACCCTAAGGGGTGGGGGCGCCTCTCACCAACTTGGGTGGCAAGCTCCCCCCCCTTGGCCACCGCCCCCCTCTAGATGGATCTAGGGGGCCGACCCCCTCTCCCCTTCAGCTTATAATTAGAGGGGAGATGGAAGGGCAGTCGCACCCTTTCCCCTGGCGCAACCCTCCCCTCCTACACTTCCTCCTCCTCTGTAGTGCTTAGCGAAGCTCTGCCAGAGAACCACGAGCTCCACCGCCACCACACCGTCATGCTGCTGGAGCTCTCCATAAACTTCTCATCCCCCCTTGCTAGATCAATAAGGAGGAGACATCCCCGGGTTGTACGTGTGTTTAACGTAGATGCGTCGTCCGTTCGGCGCTTGGATCGGATCTTCTGCGAGTGAATTGCCGGGAGTACGACTCCATCAACCGCGTTCTTTGGAATGCTTCCGCTTAGCGATCTTCAAGGGTATGAAGATGCACTCCCTCTCTCTCATTGCTAGCATCTCCTAGATTAATCTTGGTGACACGTCGGCAAGTTTTTGAATTATTACTACGTTTCCCAACAGTTCCCGCCGCCGTTGTTATTATTGGGGTTGTCGTGAGCTGGCCTGGGATAGCCTACTGTGGCTAATAGGTCGGCTTGGCTGGGGCGGGCTACCAGGGGCGAGGCTTCTGGTTGCTAGAACTACCCTTGCTAATCATCTTGCGCTTGCAATTGTCGTCTATGGCACGACGCTTGTCTTCCAACATGAGGGCCTTGTTCACCAGGTTAAAGAAGGTCCGACAGTCGTAGACGATGAGTTGATACTGTAGGATCTCCTAAAGTCCTTCCATGAAGCGTTCCATCTCAGCAGCCTCCGTGTTGACGTCTTCAGCTGCATACCTTGACAGCGGGTTGAACTTCTGCATGTACTCCATGACAGTGCCACTTCCTTAGTTCAGCACTCGGAATTCTCTCTTCTTGATAGCCTTCATCCCAGAAGGAATGTGGGCGGTGTGGAATCCTTCCTTGAAGTTATCCTAGGTAAGCACACGATCGCCTTGCACGACCTTGATTCCATCCCACCAAGCTTTGGAGGAACCTTCTAGGAAGTGAGAGGCTTAAAGCACTTTCTCATGATCCTCGTTGCAATTAACTAGTGCAAGGAGGTCCTCAATTGTACGGATCCAGTCGTCAGTATCCAAGGGTTTTGCAGTCTTGGTGAAGGTTGGCGGAGAATTCCTCATGAACTCAGATAGAGTGGAGCAGCCATTGCCATTCCTACCTTGATGTTGGTTGTTCATGAGGGCTTGAGCCATTTGCTGGATAGCAGTGGTGTTGGCTTGGCGTTCCTCCCAGAGAGCTTGGAGAAACTAAGCTATGGTCATGTTCTCCGGCGGAGGTGGTGGCAGGGGAATGTCGCCGTGTGGCCGCTCCTGTTGTCCTCGAGCCTGAGCAGTCCCACCAGTTCCTTGTTGCTGGCTGAAGTTGCCGGCTTCATGGTTGGCGAAGGAGCTGTTGCGGGTTGCAGTCACCATCCTGTTTGAGGCAGCCAAGTCAAACAACTGGGATAGACTAGAGAAAAAGCAATAACGGAGAAAATACGCCTAATGTGGTTGGTATAGTGCAAGTGTGGTAAAACAGAGGTTGAAAGACCAACACATATATTAAGATAAGACAGATGATGGAGTCACTTACATGTTGCCTAAGGCAAAAAAGTGACTAGCATCGGAACACAAACATCAAAAACAAACAAGAAGCACACATGGTTTCATATGAACCATTACATCGACTCAACTTCGCATGAGGGGTACATGATTGATCCTACCCTAGGGGTTGTCGGCGTCACGTGCTGGGGTGCTATGCTTCCGGCCCAAGAGGAAGGAAGACTTGGTTCCTTGCTCGGACTCCTTCTGGCATGATACCCATGCTTGCGATACCTGAAGCATGTGACGAGAATAGAGAGGTTGCTACTCAGCCTTGGGTCAAGATGTCAGTTGTTTGGAGGAATAGCTCTCGAAGGTGGTGAAGTTCCTGGCGAAGTTTCACGGACTCCTTAATCAGCTTGTGAACCAGACTATCGGTGGAGAGGCTGAAGTAGGTCTCAAATCTGAGGGGCACGCCATCCCCCTTGGATGGAACCATTGTCTGACTTTCACCGATGTCGTCCATTCTAATGGGTAGGTAGTGAGTAGCGGGCTCGTCGGCCATCTCTAGAATGATGCCTCTAAGGTGGATAAGTGCCTTGCGTGTTGCTGTCTCGACTGTGAGTGCCAGGGTCTCCATCTATGGTCCTTCAAAGAACCAACTGTTGGAAATATGCCCTAGAGGCAATAATAAATTATTTATTATCATATATCCTTGTTCATGATAATCGTTTATTATCCATGCTATAATTTTATTGATCGGAGACTTAGATGCATGTGTGGATACATAGAGAAAACCATGTCCCTAGTATGCCTCTAATAGACTAGCTCGTTGATCAAAGATGGTTAAGGTTTCCTAGCCATGGACATGAGATGTCATTTGATAACAGGATCACATCATTAGGGGAATAGTGTGATGGACAAGACCCAAATTACAAACATAGCATATGATCGTGTTAGTTTATTGCTACTGTTTTCTGCATGTCAAGTATATGTTCCTTTGACCATGAGATCATGCAACACACAGACACCAGAGGAGTGCCTTGTGTGTATCAAACGTTGCAACGTAACTGGGTGACTATAAAGGTGCATTACAGGTATCTCCGAAGGTGTCTGTTGCGTTGGCATGGATCAAGACTGGGATTTGTTACTCCGTGTGACGGAGAGGTATCTCAGGGCCCACTCGGTAATACAACATCACAATAAGCCTTGCAAGCAATTTGACTAAGTGTTAGCCATGGGATCTTGTATTACGAAACGAGTGAAGAGACTTTCCGGTAATGAGGTTGAACTAGGTATACATATACCGGCGACCGAATCTCGGGCAAGTAACATACCGAAGAACAAAGGGAAACATCATACGGGATTAACTGAATCCTTGACATAGAGGTTCGACCGATAAAGATCTTCGTAGAATATGTATGAACCAATATGGGCATCCAGGTCCCGCTATTGGTTACTTACCGTAGAGGTGTCTCGGTCATGTCTACATAGTTCTCGAACCCGTAGGGTCTGCACACTTAAGGTTTGGTGACGTTTCCGTAGTATAGAGTTATGCTTGGTGGTAACCGAAGGTTGTTCGGAGTCCCGGATGAGATCTCGGACATCAGGAGGAGCTCCGGAATGGTCCAGAGGTAAAGATTGATATATATGAAGTCCTATTTTGGTCGCCGGAAATGTTTCGGGCTCATCGGTAGTGTACCGGGAGTGCCGGTAGTGTACCGGGGGACCATCGGTAGGGGTATTTCGACCCAAGAGGCTACATGGGATGTGGGAAGGTGAATACCATCCCTTTGTGGGCTGGTGGAAGTCCCACACAAGCCCCATGCGGCTGGGCAGAAAAGCCGAAAAGGAAAAAGGTGGAAAAAGGCAAAAAAGGGCCAAATAAGGAAGGAGTCCTAATCCTACTAGGAGTGGAGGAGGAGGACTCCTCCCTCCTTGGTTTGGAGGACCCAAGGGCTGCCTTTTGGGAAGCCAAGCCTCCTCCTTCTATACTCCTATATATACTAGAGGATTTTAGGGTTTTGGGACAATATTTTCAGCCACGTGCCACCCGTTCCTCTAGTGCATAGCTTCTCCTCTAGATCGGTTTTCTGTAGTGCTTAGGCGAAGCCCTGCCAGAATAGCTCCACCACCATCGCTGCAGCGGCGTCACGCTGCCAGAGAACTCTTCTACCTCTCTGCTCCCTCTTGCTGGATCAAGTAGGCGGAGATCGTCATCAAGCTATATGTGTGCTGAACGCGGAGGTGTCGTCCGTTCGGCACTAGATCAGAAGGACCGTGATCAAGATCGTCAGACGGATCATGATGAGTTCGTCGGACGGATTGTGATAAGTTCGTGGGACGGATCATGATGAGATCGCGGGATGGATCGTGATGAGTTCCCAGGACGGATCGTGATTGGATCGCGGGACGGATCGTGATGAGATCGCGGGACACTCAGCGATTTGGATCGCAAAGACGTTCGACTACACCAACCGCGTTTCTTAACGCTTCCCGCTTAGCGATCTACAAGGGTATGTAGATCCAATCTCCCTCTCGTATATGCTCATCACCATGGATAGATCTTGCGTGTGCATAGGATTTTTTTTGTTTCCCATGCAACGTTGCCCAATAGTGGTATCAGAGCTAGGTCTATGTGTAGATGAGATCTCGAGTAGAACACAAAGAGTTTGTGGGCATTGATGCTTAGATTGCTTCCTACCTTGGTCATGTTTTGGTTCAGCGGTATTGTGGGATGAAGGGGCCCGGACCAACATTACTCGTACGCTTACGAGAGACCGGTTCCATCGACTGACGTGTAACTTCGTTGCACAAAGATGGCTGGCAGGTGTCTGTTTCTCCTACTTTAGTTGGATCGGATTCGACTAAGGCGGTCCTTGAGAAGGTTGAAAAGCAACTTATGTATCACCGTTGTGGTTTATGTGTAGGTGAGAATTGTTCTTTCTAGATACCCGTAGCAGCCACGTAAAACATGCAACAACAATTAGAGGACGTCTAACTTGTTTTTGCAGGGTATGTTGTGATGTGATATGGACAATTACATGATGTGATATATGTGATGTATGAGATGATCATGTGTTGTATGGAATATCACGGCTTGCATGTCGATGAGTACGGCAATCGGAAGCAGCCATAGGGTTGTCTTTAATTATTGTATGACCTGTGTGTCAATCATTAAGCGCTATGTAATGTTTTACTTTATTGCTAAACGGTAGCAATAGTAGTAGAAGCATGGTGGGCACGCCAACCCTGATGGCGACACATTGATGGAGATCAAGATGATGGAAATCATGGTGTCGTGCCGGTGACGATGGATATCATGCCGGTGCTTTCAAGATGGAGATAAAAAGCACGAGTTCATGGCCATATCATGTCACTTATGATTTGCATGTGATGTTAATCCTTTTATGCACCTTTTTTTGTTTAGGATGACGGAAGCATTGTAAGGTGATCCCTCACTTAAATTTCGAGATGAATTGTGTTCTCCCCGAGTGTGCACCGTTGCGAAAGTTCCTCGTGTTAAGACACCACATGATGATCGGGTGTGATAGACTCTACGTCCACATACAACGGGTGCAAGCTAGTGTTGCACATGCAGAACACTCGGGTTAAACTTGACGAGCCTAGCATGTACAGACATGTCCTGAGAACACAAGAGACTGAAAGGTCGAACATGAGTCATATAGTAGATATGATCAACATGATGATGTTCACCATTGAAACCACCTCAACTCACGTTATGATCGGACTTGAGTTGGTGAATTTGGATCATGTATCACTCGAATGACTGGAGGGATGTTAATTTGAGTGGGAGTTCTTAAGTAATATGATTAATTGAACTCATTATCGTGAACATAGTCAATAGTGTCTTTGCAAACTGTGTTGTAGATTACTAGCTCATGCTGTAGCTCCCTTGAATATTTATATGTTCCTAGAGAAATAGAGTTGGAAGATGATGGTAGCAATATTGCGGACTAGCTCTGTGATCTAAGGATTGTCCTCATTGCTGCACAGAAGGTTTATGTCCTTAATGCACCGCTCGGTGCGCCAACCCCTCTAGTGTTGTTTGTAGATGTTGTGAACATCTGACAGGCACGTTCTGATAACTACTTGATAGTTTAGTGCGTCATGCATTACAGCTTAGAATTAAGGATTCGAAACGTTTTGAACGTCATGGAACATATGAGATGTTCTAAGAGCTGAAATTAGGATCTCAGGCTCGTGCCCGTGTTGTGATATATGAGATCTCCAACAAGATTCTTTGCATGTAAGATGAAGGAGAATAGCTCAATTGTTGCGCATGTGCTCAGATTGTCTGGGTGCTATAATCGCTTGAATCGAGTGGGAGTTGATCTTCCAGATAAGATAGTGATTGATATAGTTCTCCAAGTCATTGTCACTAAGCTACTAGAACTTGGTGATGAACTATAAAATGTCAGGGACAGAAATGATGATCCCTGAGTTGTTCGCGATGTTTGACACCACGAAGGTAGAAATCAAGAAGGAGCATCAAGTGTTCATGGTTAGTAAAACCACTAGTTTTGATAAGGGCAAGGGCAAGGAGGGAAACTTCATGGATAGCAAGTCAGTTGCTGCTCCGGTGAAGCAACCCAAATTTGAACCCAAACCCGAGACTAAGTGCTTCGATTATGAGGAGAGCGGTCGCTGAAGCGGAACAACCCTAGATACTTCATAGATAAGAAGGCAATGTCGACAGAAGTATATTTGATATACGTGTTATTGATGTGTACCTTGCTAGTACTCCTAGTAGCACCTGGGTAGTGGATACCGGTTCGGTTGCTAAATGTTAGTAACTCGAAATAAAAGCTACGGAATAAACGGAGAACTAGCTAAGGGTGAGGTGACGATGTGTGTTGGAAATGTTTCCAAGGTTGATCTGATCAACATCGCACGCTCTATCTACCTTCAGGATTAGTGACGAACCTAAATAAATGTTATTTGGTGTTGTGCGTTGAGCATGAACATGATTAGATCTTGTTTATTGCAACACGGTTATTCATTTAAGTTGAAGAATAATGGTTATTCTGTTTACGTGAATAATACCTTCAATGGTCATGCACCCAGTGAGAATGGTTTGTTGAATCTTGATCGTAGTAATACTCATGTTCATAACATTGATGCCAAAAGATACAAAGTCAATAATGATAGTACCACATACTTGTGGCACTACCGCTAAATGTCATATTAGTATAAAGCGCACGAAGAAACTCCATACTGATGGATCTTTGGACTCATTCGATTTCGAATCGGTTGAGATATGCGAACCATGCCTCTTGGGTAAGATGACTACGGACCCCATTTTCTGGTTTGATGGAGTGGGCAAGTGATTTATTGGAAATGATACAAGTTGATGTATGCAATCCAATGAGTCTTGTAGCATGCGGTGGATATCATTATTTTATTACCTTCACTGATGATTTGAGTAGATAATAGTGTATCTTTACTTAATGAAACGCAAGTCTGAATCGTTTGAAAAAGTTCAAGCAAATTCAGTGTGAAGTTTAAGATCATCGAGACAAGAAGATAAAATGTCCGTGATATGATCGTGGAGGTGAATATCTAAGTTACGAGTTTGGTATACAACTTAAGACAATTTGAAAGTTGTTTCACAACTCACGCCACCTGAAACACCATAGTGTGATGGTGTGTCTGAACGTCATAGTCGTGCTCTATTGGATATGGTGTGAATTATGATGTCTCTTATCCTTTTACCACTATCGTTTTTGGGCTTATGCATTAGAGACAACTACATTCACTTTAAATAGGGCACCATCTAAATCCGTTGAGATGACACCGTGTGAATTAGGGTTTAATAGAAACCCAAGCTGTCATTTCTTAATTTTTAGGGCTGCGACGCTTGTGTGGAAAATGTTTTCACCTAATGAGTTCGAACCCAAAGCGGACAAATGCATCTTCATAGAATACCCTAAGAACAGTTGGGTAAAGCTTCTATCTCTGATCCTAGCATAAAGTGCTTGTTGCTAAAACTGGGTCCTTTCACGTTAAAAAGTTTCTCTCGAAAGAATTGAGTGGGAGTAAGATAGAACTTGATGAGGTTGTTGAAGCTTTGTTCAACCAATGAGTAGAGCAGCGCATGAATTTGTTTTTTGTGAAGCCTACGTTAGTTGAAGACGAAGTTAATGATGATGACCATGAAGCTTCGGATCAAGTTACTATCGAACCTCGTAGGTCGACAAGGATGTGTACTCCTCCTGAGCGGTACGACAACCCTATCTTGGAGGTCATGTTGTTGGACAAACGATGAACCTACAAGCTGTGGAGAAGCGATGATGGGCCCAGAATCCGACAAATGGTTAGAGGCCATAAAATCCGAGAAAGGATCCATCTATAAAAACCAAGTATAGACTTTGGTAGACTTGCTGGTTGGACGGCAGGTCGTCGAGTACAAATGGACCTTTAAGATGAAGACAGACACTAATGGTGAATGTCACCATTTATAAAGCTCGACTTGTCGCAAAGAAGTTTCGGCAAGTTCAAGGAGTTGACGGCGATGAGACTTTCTCACTCGTAGCGATGCTAAATTCTGTTGGAATTATGTTAGCAGTTGCTGCATTTTTCAATTATGAAATCTGGCGGATGGATGTCAAAACATCATTTCCTTCCTCAAGGAAAGGTTGTATGAGATACAACCAGAAGGTTTTTGTCAGTCCTAAGGATGCTAAAAGGTGTGCAAGCTTCAGTGATCCTTCTATGAACTGAAGCAAGAATCTCGGAGTTGGAATATACACTTTGATGAGGTGATCAATGTTTTTGATTCTATACAAAGTTTATGAGAAACTTGTATTTACAATAAAGTGAGTGGGAGCACTATAGAGTTTCTGGTAAGCATATGTGGTTGACATATTGTTGATCAGAAATGATGTAGAATTTCTAGAAAGCATGAACGGTTGTTTGAAACGAGTTTTTCAAAGGAATACCTAGATAAAGCTACCTAATTGTTGAGCATCAATATCTATAGAGATAGATCAAGAAGCTTGTTGAGACATTTCAATAAGTACATACCTTGACAAAGTTTGTGAAAGAATTCAAAATGGATCAGTCAGAGAAAGAGTTCTCGCCTGATTTGTAAGGTGTGAAGTTGAGTAAGACTCAATGCCCAGTGACTGCAGAAGATAGAGAAAAGATGTATGCAATGTTGTGCACAAGACCCGATGTCAGCCTTGCCATAAGTATGGCCGAAAGGTTTCAAAGTGATCCTGGAATGGAGCACTGGATAGCGGTCAAGATTATCCTTAGTAGATAAAAGACTAAGGAGATGTTTCTCAATTATGGAGGTGATAAAGAGTTTGCCGTAAAGAGTTACGTCGATGCAAGCTTTAACACCAATCCGGATGACTCGTAGTAGCAATCTGGATACGTGTAGTGGAGTAGCCATTTGGAATAGTACCAAGTGGAGTGTGGTAGCAGTGTTTATGGTTTGACATAGAAATTTGCAAAGTACACATGGAACTGAATGTCGCTGATCCATTGACTATAAGACCTATCTCACATGCAAAGCATGATCAAGCCCCAGAACTCATTGGGTGTTAGATTCATAACAATGCGAATCACATGGTGATGTGAACTAGATTATTGACTCTAGTGCAAGTGGAAGACTGTTGGAAATATGCCCTAGAGGCAATAATAAATTAGTTATTATCATATTTCCTTGTTCATGATAATCGTTTATTATCCATGATATAATTGTATTGATCGGAGACTTATATGCATGTGTGGATACATAGACAAAACCAAGTCCCTGGTATGCCTCTAATAGACTAGCTCGTTGATCAACGATGGTTAAGGTTTCCTAGCCATGGACATGAGATGTCATTTGATAACGGGATCACATCATTAGGAGAATGGTGTGATGGACAAGACCCAAACTACAAACGTAGCATATGATCGTGTCAGTTTATTGCTACTGTTTTCTGCATGTCAAGTAAATGTTCCTTTGACCATGAGATCATGCAACTCACGGACACCGGAGGAGTGCATTGTGTGTATCAAACGTCGCAACGTAATTGGGTGCTATAAAGGTGCATTACAGGTATCTCCGAACGTGTCTGTTGGGTTCGCATGGATCAAGACTGGGATTTGTTACTCCGTGTGACGGAGAGGTATCTCAGGGCCCACTCGGTAATACAACATCACAATAAGCTTTGCAAGCAATCTGACTAAGTGTTAGCCACGGGATCTTGTATTACAAAACGAGTGAAGAGACTTCCTGGTAACGAGGTTGATCTAGGTATACAGATAACGACGATCGAATCTCGGGAAAGTAACATACCGAAGAACAAAGGGAAAAATCATACGGGATTAACTGAATCCTTGACATAGAGGTTCGACCGATTAATATCTTCGTAGAATATTTAGGAACCAAAATGGGTATCTAGGTCCCGCTATTGGTTATTGACCGTAGAGGTGTCTTGGTCATGTCTACACAGTTCTTGAACCCGCAGGGTCTGCACACTTAAGGTTTGGTGACGTTTCGGTAGTATAGAGTTATGCATGGTGGTGACCGAAAGTTGTTCGGAGTACTTGATGAGATCCTGGACGTCACGAGTAGCTCCGGAATGGTCCGTAGGTAAATATTGATATATAGGAAGTCCTATTTTGGTCGCCGGAAAAGTTTCGGGCTCATCCGTAGTGTACCGGGGGACCATCGGGAGGGGTATTTCAACCCAAGAGGCTAGATGGGCTGTGGTAAGGTGAATACCAGCCCTTTGTGAGCTGGTGGAAGTCCCACACCAGGCCCATGCGGCTGGGAAGAAACCCCCAAAGGAAAAAGGTGGTAAAATGCAAAAAAGGGCCAAATAAGGAAGGAGTCCTAATCCTACTAGGAGTGGAGGAGGAGGACTCCTCCCTCCTTGGTTTGGACGACCCAAGGGCTGCCTTTTGGGAATCCAAGCCTCCTCCTCCTCTCCTCCTATATATACTAGAGGATTTTAGGGTTTTGGCACAAGATTTTCAGCCACGTGCCACCCATTCCTCTAGTGCATAGCTTCTCCTCTAGATCGGTTTTCTGCAGTGCTTAGGTAAATCCCTGCCGGAATAGCTCCACCACCATCGCCGCAGCACCGTCATGCTACCGGAGAACTCTTCTACCTCTCCGATCCCTCTAGCTGGATCAAGAAGGCGGAGATTGTCATCAAGCTGTACGTGTGTTGAACGCAGAGGTGTCGTCCGTTCGGCGCTAGATCGGAAGGACCATGATCAAGATCGCGAGACGGATCGTGATGAGTTTGCGGGATGGATCGTGATAAGTTCGCGGGATGGATCATGATGAGATCGCGAGACAGATCGTGATGAGTTCGCGGGACGGATCGTGATTGGATCGCGGGACCGATCGTGATGAGATCACGGGACACTCGGCGATTTGGATCGCGAAGACGTTCGACTACACCAACCGCGTTTCTTAACGCTTCCTGCTTAGCGATCTACAAGGCTATGTAGATCCACTCTCCCTCTCGTAGATGCTCATCACCACGGATAGATCTTGCGTGTGCGTAGGAAATTTTTTGTTTCCCATGCAACGTTCCCCAACACCAACTAGTCGGGGAGTCATTTCCTTTACGAACACTTCAACGTAATACTCCTCCGTGATGGCATCGACCCAGTGCTCGTGGTAGAGGAAAACAGGTGGTTAGCGAAACTAGCACTTCTCCAGGCTATCCCCAAGGAGTAGGGGAAATTCGGATTCTAGGAGGGCTTCGGGTATGAGGTCTATCTATAAGGGTTGAATGGACGAGAGTCAGGAAGAGTTTGAATAGAAGAGAAGAGAGGTATATAATTTTCTACACCTAGCAACCAGGCAAAATTTTGAAATGGTTTTTACCCTAACTAACGCCCATCCTAACTAAGGCTTCCTAAAGTCAGGATGGCTCTGATACCAGCTCTATGGGGACCCTGACTCATAACTCGTGGTCATCGAATGCACGTGCACAGTGATCCTAGAGATCATTGCTCACTGAACACACAGAAACTGGAATACAAGAGTCTTAGATCCTCACATACCTTCTTACACAAATAAAGGCCGTCTAGGACAAGTCTTACATAGATAGGACCGCAAGGGACAAACTCTGAAACAAAACAAACAACGGAAATCTTGGTCGAAAGCGTGAACCCATGCCATCTGCCTTAAACCTACAGGCATTCTGATTGGGAAGCGTCCTAGATCACATGGTCGTCACCATCGAACTATTCACCATATTCCTACTCTTCGTTTCCTGGCCAATTAAATAACCAATGGCAATCCAATGAGTACTTTGGATGTACTCGCAAGCAACCCATGTTTGGAACAAGGCAAAAACAATGCATGACATAGCACTAAGTAGGTAAGTTTGCATAAAGCTAATTTTGAGTGCAATGACATGATGAATTAACTTGACCAACCATGCATCAACAGTTGGTAGATATCTATATGAACAAGTTACATATATCATGATAAGCACGAGGTTGAACATCTGATGTTCAGTCATGTCATCAATTCATCTGACTTAGCTCCAGTACCATCTTTTTCACATACTCACACCAAGTTCTGAGGAAAAATCTGGACGTAGTTTAAGAAGGACCTCCAACTATCCATGACCGTGGACACGGCTATTTGAACAGTTTTACACTCCGTAGAGGTTGCACCCTTTACCCACAAGACTCGAGAAACTTCCGTGTCAAGCCATGACCCGCGGTATTGTCCATACCTGTGGTAAGTTCCCGAACATTGTCTTTCCCCTGGTAATAACACATGATGTACATCACAAGTAGCATCCATGCAGGGACCAACGGTGTGCCCGATGCCTGTGAAGATAGCGCATGGTCGTCCTTACCGGCATGACCCCGTATCGAGAGTGACTGCGCCACTCCCACCACTAGTAATGCGGGCTCCATGCTATTACCCACCAAGGTAATCAACAAAGCCCCGTCCCATAAGGGGTATCGTGGTTGTGCATGTAAGGTTGGGACGGTCAGCAGACCTTAAATATAATCCATTTTTGAAAACACACACAGTCACTTGCTCCGGTAGACCACTTCTTTCTCAAGTGGTTACCCAACTCATCGTCATCCCCCTTGGGCATTAGTGGCACCCGACGGGCTTTTCGAAAAGTCTTTGAAATCATTTTTTTCGTTTCCATCACCATGCATATTCCCGATCCCACTTGTGTAGCATCTACTAGCATCATATCTACTCCCACCTACACAACCGTCATAAGGATGGCAGGGTCATGCACAATGCAAGTATCGATGACAAAGTATAGGAGGCATACCATCCAAGGGAATACCACATCAACATGATCAACACATCAAAACAAGAAGTGCTATATGACATGCATGAAAGTTTCTTAACATGGTCAAAGGGCAGCTTGTCTGGCTCAACAGAGTCTTCGGGGTCTTCAAAGTCTTTTGGTCCAAATCCCTCGTCGATAGCCCAATCTATCATCGCGTTGAATAACGATTATAATAATCATCACAAGAAAAACATAGCACAAACTCTACTTTAAAAATGTTACATTGTTGTGATATATCCTAAAAGCAATACTAAAAATATTCCCTTAAGGTTTTGTAGTGAAAAAGGTTTTCAATAACATTTTTCACAGTGGATGAAAATGCCAAAAAGGGGTTTTAAAAATAAAACAGTACTTAAAAGATTTTCAATTTTTTTACAAGTGGCGCTATAAAATGCTATAGATTATTACAATATGTGTGGTAGAAAAATTATTTAGCATTGGAGTTTTACTTAATTCACTTGAATTTTGGGAAAACTAGAGAAAAAGGAAAAACAAAAAGGCCTAACTTCCAACTGGGCTAGAACAGACCCAGTTGGGCCTGCCTGAGACCGAGCCAGGCTTGGGAGAGCCAGGGCACATGCGCCATCTGGGATCAAACCAGACAGGTGGGCCCCTGGCGCCAGTCTCACACATAGGGAGAGAGAGAGAGGAGGGGATGATAGGTGGGGGCTACATGTCATCTCCTTCTTCTCGATAGGAAGGGGTCGGCACTCACCGGCAGCAAAGGCGGACACAATGTTGAGCCGCCATTCTTCTGGAGGTGGAGGGGAAGCCGGAGATACACTGGTTCACCGACGACGAGAAAACACGGCAGAGCCTATTCGGAAGGAGCTCGCCGGCATTGTTCCTCGGCTGGAAATGGACAAGGAGGAAGGGGAAAGGGTCAGGGGGACCCTTCAGACCTATAGAGAGGGACAGGAGGACTAGAGCAGGTTGGTAACCCGAGATCGACGGATCCCCAACGCGGTGGCACCTCGGTCGATCTCGAGCACTGGTGCTCGGGGAGTCCAAATGGGGGCTCGCGGGGGACTATTGAGAGTGGGAGAGGGCCAGAGGAGGAGAGAGGGGTGCTCAGGGATCCCTTTTATACCTGGGACACGAGTCCACCGCGGACCCGCTTGAGAGGGAGGGAACACACTGGGCTTGCCCGGGGGTGTTCCTTGGGTCAGTCCACGAGGTAGGGAGGAAAGGGAGAGAGAGGGGGAGCTCGTGCGCGTGACAAGGAGGGTTGGCCGAACCAGGCGGCAATGGCGCATGCGAGTGGAGCCGTTGGAGGGAGAGGGAGGATGGGGCCGACAAGGTGCCGTGGTGCAGACGTCTAGGGGGGCCAAGTGGAGAGAGGGGGAGGCCGAGGGTGCCAGGGCCAAGCAGTAGGCGGTGGCTACAGTGCAGTCGGGCACTGTAGCACGCTCCAGAGCGCGCGTATGACTTGCCATGGCATGCCAACAACGTCCTGGGCACGACCAACCCTGTCCAGTGGGTCCAATGGGGAGTATACTATGTGAAAAGGGCATAGAATGCTCTCGGGAGTAACTTAGAATAAGAGGGAAGGGGAGAGAGAAGGAGATTCCTGCTGTCTAGGGGTAAAAATGGAGTTTTGCCCCACTTAACCATGGAGCTGAAGCTTGAATTTTTTTGTGGGGGTAGAATGCGATAATGTGGGATTGTGGTAAATCGTTTGGGGCAAGGAGAATAGTGGAAGGGGGTCAAACTTGGCTTTTACCAATCAGCCAGAAGGTGTTTGATGGAGTCTTAGGCAAGCAAATGGAGTTTGCTTGACATGAGATTTAATAGTAGGGAAATGTAGGTAAAACTAGGGAGGATCACCAAGTTTTAGGATATTTGAAGAAAGTTGACAGTACAAACTTGGAAAACCCTAGAATTCAACAGAATCAGATTTATGTAGATCCAGGCATGCAATCATGTGCTCCCAAACCCACAACTTGGTGTGGTATCATTATTTGGGGTTTAGAACATGCCCACAAAGGTTCGGGTCAATAGAAAAAACTTCACAATGTAAAGTTATTCAAATTAGAATCTGGACAAAGAGGGGTTTGGAATATTTTGATGAAGCAAATCAATTGGGATACAGATGAAACCTTGCAACACAATAACATATACCATGTTTGACCTACTGGAATTTTCTCGGGATTTATTGAGAATATTTCTTATAGAAATATTTCAAAAGCTTGATTTAAGAAGAAAGGGTTTTGAGGGGTTTTGCCCATGATTTTAAACATGACCATGTGTTGAAACTCATTTATATGGAAAATATATGTCCACTAAGTTTCCCTAAATTTTCTCAAATATTTTTAAAGAATTTAAATAATTTTCCCCTAGAAAATGCCATTTCTTGCCCTAAGAAAAAGCCTTTAAATAAAATTGGAAAATAGTCTTTAAAAATAATATTTTGTGGTTTTGGAAAGTCATATATAGTAGGTTTCAAATAAAGCCTTTGGGGAAAAAGGGTCCACCCAATTTCAGGACTTGAAGTGCAAACTTCAACTCGGGGGGGGGGGGGTTGAAAACCTAATTTGAATAAATTCTTTTTGGTTAAAATAATTTTTGATAAAATTAGTTTTAGGTACTATACACATGGTATAGTCATTGGGCAAAATGTTTGGGTCAAGGAAGATGAGTATGGACAGGAGTAGATCCTAGGAGTGCCAAGGACAATCAACCAAACAAGCAAACAAGCAATAATTCAAACAAGCATGCACTCAAAAGTTTTATTTTGTTACAAATTTTGTAAAACCAGGCATAGCAAAGTGATAAAAACATAGGTTGTGACAGCAAAATCCAGCGATCCATTTATGGACTGGTGCAAGCATCTCAGAGTTTGAATCTTCACTTTGATGAGGTGATCAAAGCATTCGAGTTTATAAAAGTTTCTAATATTATATGTGGATAACATATTGCTTATTGGAAATAATATAGAAATGCTGGAAAGCGTAAAGGAATATTTGAACAAGAGTTTTTCAATGAAGGACCTAGGAGAAGCTGCTTTCATATTAGGCATCAAGATCTAGAGAGATAGATCGAGACGCTTAATAGGACTTACACAGAGTACATACATTGATAAAGTTTTGAATAAGCTCAAATGGATCACTCCAATAAGGGGTTCTTGCATGTATTTCAAGGTGTGAAGTTGAGTAAGACTCAAGGCCAAGTGACTGCAGAATATAGACAAAAGATGAGTGTCCTCCCCTATGCTTTAGCCATAGGCTCTATCATGTATGCAATGCTGTGCACAAGACCCGATGTCAGCCTTGCCATGAGTATGGCTGGAAGGTTTCAGAGTGATCCAGGAATGAAGCACTAGATGACGGTTAATAATATAAGTACCTGAAAAGGACTAAGGAAATGTTTCTTGTTTATGGAGGTGATCAAGACCTCGTCTTAAAGGGTTACGTCGATGCAAGCTTTGACATAGATCTGGATGACTCTAAGTCTCAAACCAGATACATATTTGTTTTCAATGGGGGAGCGGTAACTGGTGTAGTTCCAAGCAAAGCGTGGTAGCCGATTCTACGTGCGAGCGGAGTATATCGCAGCCTCGGAGGTGGCGAAGGAATGTGTCTGGATGAAGGAGTTCATGACAGATCTTGGAGTAGTGCCCAGTGCACTGAATCCAATGGTTACGTTCTGGGACAAACCTGGTGTCATTGCTCTGGACAAGCAACCAAGGTTTCACAAAAGGACCATACACATAAAACGATGCTTCAATTCCATCCGCGATAATATCAAGGAGGAGGACATAAATATTTGCAAAGTGCACAAGGATCTGAATGTCACATACCCATTCACTAAACCTCTTCCAAGGGCTAAACATGATCAACATGAGAAGTGTATGGGTGTTACATTCATTACAATGTAAATCGCACAGTGATGTGAGCTAGATTATTGACTCTAGTGCAAGTGGGAGACTGTTGGAAATATGTCGTAGAGGCAATAATAAAATGGCTATTATTATATTTCCTTGTTCATCATAATCGTTTATTATCCATGGTATAATTGTATTGATTGGAAACACATTGGATGTGTGGATACATAGGCAACAATGTGTCCCTAGTATGCCTCTAGTAGACTAGTTCGTTGATCAAAGATGGTCAAGGTTTCCTATCCATAGACATGAGATGTCATTTGGTAACAAGATCACATCATTAGGAGAATGATGTGATGGACCAGACCCACACTATGAACGTATCATATGATTGTGTCAGTTTATTGCTATAGTTTTCTACATGTCAAGTATATGTTCCTATGACCATGAGATCATGCAACTCACTGACACTAGAGGAGTACCTTGTGTGTATCTAATATCGCAACGTAACTAGGTGACTGTAAAGATGATCTACCGGTATCCCCCAGGGTATCTGTTGAGTGGGCATGGATCAAGACTAGAATTTGTTACTCCGTGTGACGGAGAGGTATCTTAGGGCCCACTTGGTAATACAACATCACAACAAGCATTGCAAGCAATGTGACTAAAGTTTTAGCCACGGGATCTTGTATTACGGAACGAGTAAAGAGACTTCCCCGTAACAATATTGAACTAGGTATAGACATACCGACGATAGAATCTCGTGCAAGTAACATTCCGAAGAACTAAGGGAATAGCATACGGGATTAACTGAATCCTTGACATAGAGGTTCAACCGATAAAGATCTTCATAGAATATGTAGGAACCAATATGGGCATCCAGGTCCCGCTATTGGTTATTGACCGTAGAGGTGTGACGGTCATGTCTACCGAGTTCTCGAACCCGTAGGATCTGCACACTTAACGTTCGGTGACGTTCAGTAGTATAGAGTTATGTATGGTGGTGACCAAAGGTTGTTCGATATCTCAGATGAGATCCCGGACATCACGAGGAGCTCCTTAGTGGTCTGGAGGTAAAGATTGATATATAGAAAGTCCCGTTTTGGCATCGAAAATGTTTCAGGTATTTCTGGCATTGTGCTGGGAGTGCCGGAGGGTTCCGGGGGTCCACCGTGAGGGGCCCACTCGCCCCATGGGATACATGGGCCTAGTAGGTGGTGCACCAGACCCTGGTGGGCTGGTTGACCAGCCCCTAAGGGCCCATGCGCAAGGAGGAGGAGTATGGGCCAAGTAGGGAGGAGTCCAACTCCCTTGTGGGAGGTGGACTCCACCCCTTTGCCTTGGACCAAGCCCTCCTTGGAGGAGGGGCTAGGTCTACCTCCTCTCCCCGTCCTCCTATATATACTAGAGGTTTTTGAGGGAAGCCCCAACCCTAATTGCCATGTGTTGCCCTCTTCTTCCTCTAGATCATTTCTCCTATAGATTAGTTCGGTGGATGCTCGGCGATTTCGATCGCGAAGATGTTCGGCTACATCAACCGCGTTTCTTATCGCTTCCCCCTTGGCCGTCAACAAGGG
This sequence comes from Hordeum marinum, assembly GCA_022496015.1. Taxonomy (NCBI): domain Eukaryota; kingdom Viridiplantae; phylum Streptophyta; class Magnoliopsida; order Poales; family Poaceae; genus Hordeum; species Hordeum marinum. The sequence continues at coordinate 241,403,579 of CM039672.1, read as the reverse complement.
TATGTAGATCCACTCTCCCTCTCGTAGATGCTCATCACTATTGATATATCTTATATGTGTGTTCCCAAACAGGACCCCATGAAACGTTCCCCAACAAGACCCCCAGGCGGCGGCTGGATATGTGATGGGCCCCTGGCGCACTTCCTGGCCCTCATCGGAAGCTTCTAAGTCTTGTATTGGTCGAGAAAAAACCACCAAAATGTTTCGTGGCAATTGGACTCCGTTTGGTATGGTAACTTTGAAAAGGTAAAAACACACAAAACAGGAACTGACACTAGGCACTATGTCAATAGGTTAGTGCTCAAAAATATTATAAATTGGTAAATAAATACCCAAAAATTATCCTAGAACGATAATATGTCAACATGGAACGATGAAAAATTATAGATACATTGGAGACGTATCAACATCCCCAAAATTATAGATATGCCTCTGTATGAATGCCTCTGGGAGTGTACCAGGATGTGCAACGATCTAGCATGACATGTATGAGAAAACATGATGAACGGTGGCTTTGGCACAAATACTATGTCATCTCTATATGATCATTCAAAGCATTATGATGAGGAACGAACTAGTCATGTGAAGTGACGATGGAATTTGCATGGCAATATATCTCGAAATGGCTATGGGAATGCCATAATAGGTAGGCATGGTGGCAGTTTTTCGGAAGATATAATGAGGCTTATGTGCAACATAGCGTATCATGTCATGGGGTTTGGATACACCGGCGAATATTTGCACCGATCCTGGAGGTGAGAATGGGCTATGCATGACATCGAAGAGGCTAGCAAATATGAGGAGGTGAGGATGCATATTTCCATGGTGTCGCATTAGACATAAAGAACTCACATACTTATTTTAACTTTTTATTATTTTTATCACAAATCAAAGTACTCCTCGCATGGCCCGACGGAGGAGGTTGGTAGGAGTTAACCATCGCACGCCCCCGACTCTAAACAACACTAGGATTTCAACGAGGAATATAAATGTTCTCACATCATCACCATGCCTCTTTAATTTTTATATGAGTAACAAGTTAACACCTCTTCATCTCGACACTTCAACAAATCAACAATTTTGGACTCACTCATTTTTCATATTAGCACATCAGTGACATTAACCCATAACTTCTCTACATGTGCTACATGATGGTTTTGATTATGATTCATTGAATACTTAATATTATTAGACTCTTCTTATGACCCATACAAATTACCGTCACTATTAATGAAGCTCTCAAAAAAATATAAGTGAGGAACGAGAGCATATTATTTCTATAAAATCTACATGTCGTCGTCCTCAAAAAGATATAAGTGAAGTACTAGAGCAAGTGCCTAGCTCAAAAGATATAAGTGAAGCACATAGAGTATCCTAGCAAATTATCATGAAGGTGTGTCTCTCTCAAATAGGTGTGTCTATAAAATGTTAATTTTTGCAAACTTAAAGTAAAAGCAAGCAAAAGCAAATGATGCTCCAAGGAAAAAACATATCATGTGGTGAATAAAAATATATCTCCAAGTGACATACCGATGGATGGAGACGAAAGAGCGGATGCCTTCCGGGGTGTAGCCAATCTTATATGCTTGAGTATCCTTAGAATTATAATTGGCATGTCTTGTGAATCCACAAGCTTCGGCTCTTGCTACTCTTGATTCTGTGGTCCATCGTGTTCACACCCAAAACGTAAAAACTTCAATCACACAAAAAACAACAAAACTTCATAAGATCCGTTATTATTAGAAACATGTTGCATACTTGAGGTACTGCGTTAAATTGATTCAAATTCGTTTTCACATAATAGGTGTGTATTCTAACTTCTCCATGACTTATACCCCCGATATAATCCATGGCATAATCAAAACAAGCAAACTACGCAAGCAAAACCGAATAGTTTGTAAGAATTTGTAAAGAGACCATAATTCTATAACTCTAAAAATTCAAAAACTTAGGACAATGTAAAGAATTTGTATAGAAATAATGTGCTAAGATTTCAGTTCATTATCACACTCCGGTAAAACATGAAAATTCCTGCGCTGGAGTCAAAGTTTCTGTTTCAGATTCAGCAGCGTTTCTACTCATCTTGTGAGTCATCCCAAAGGCTTTACTTCGCACAAATACTAATTAAAAAACATGATCATTACAGAGGCACGAATCAAGTTATCACACAAAAACAGGAAGTAAAAACAAAAATAAAGAGACATATTGAGTTGCCTCCCAACAAGCGTTATTGCTTTATGCCCCTAGCTAGGCATAATGCATAGTTTCAAGTGTTGTAATCTTTGACATTCAACTCCTTGATAACACAACTATGATTAATATGAACAATGGAATTATTGAGTATGGGTCCCTTTATCATGTTCAAAAAGTTGGCGTGCACACTAATCATTTTGAGATCTTTGTTTCTTTTGGAAGGAGGTGTACTAATGCTCTTAGGAATAAATATGAACTTGGGATTTTTGTCTTGTGACGTACTAGCACTAGGTTTGGATGGTGTGAAAGCGGAGCTCACTTTGTCAATAAACTTCTCCTTTTTATCAATTCTACTCAATCCTTGTTCCACCCTATTATCAATAGTAGCATCTTTTTCCTTTAAAGTTTTCAAAGTTATTCCTACTCGTGATCCAAATTGAGTGATATGATTATGAAGTTTTTTACCCAACTCCTCATTAGGCTCACTAGTGATCATTTTATTTTCAATGGCATCAAGCCTTCCATAACATGTTCCAATGTAAAATTGGTTTCATTAACAATAAGAGGTGGTGTTCCAACAAGAATTTCAATAGCATTATAAGCATCCAAAGTATGACATATTAAGAAGTTCCCACCGGTGAGGGTGTCAAGGACAAACCTATACCAAGTTGTCACACCAACATAGAAATTATGAAGCAAATTGATGGTGGATAGCTTATTAGTTTCTTTATTTTGGACATGGCAAATCCTATAACAGGAATCCTTCAAACTTTCTCATCCCCTTTGTGTCAAATTGACAAAATCACTATTGGGAGGGACACGCACAAAACAAGAACTAGCCATGACTTCAAGCAAGAACTAGTAACAAGCAAAGGTAATCATTTTTGTATTTTTGATTTTCATGAGACCAAATAAATATAACATCAAATAAAAATTAGAACATGTGAATGAAATTTTGTGTGAAATTACTTGATAGTTGGTGATGGTATTCCATGGCAACGGTGCCAGAAATCCTTCCTGATACTCGTGATTTGCGTTGGGTTTTCCGTGAAGAGGAACAGGTAATCGCAATACAAAGTGGGTAAGTATTTCCCTCAGTTATGAAACCAAGGTTTATCGAACCAATAGGAATACCAATCCTCACCCGTCTTCAGCGAATGCGAACAAAAGAACAAACAACTTGCACCCAACGCCAGTAAGAGGGTTGTCAATCCCCTTGATCTCATTATTTGCAAGCAAGTGAGTAGTGTAGATAATTGTGGATAATAGTAAAGTTCAAAATGAAATAAAAGGTAATGTATAACAGAAAGGTAATGATAGCATTTATGAATATATAAGTGAATAGACCCGGGGACCATAGAGTTCTCTAGTGGCATCTCTCATAAGAAAAGCATACGATGCGTAGACAAATTACTGTTGGGCAATGCATAGAAAAGCGAATAATTATGCGTTGTTCCCGGAAATGATCATGTGTATTTGGCATCACGTCCCTAAGCAAATAGGCTAAATCTTTCCTGCACCTACTAACATTACTCCACTTCAAGAGCACTTCTATGCTTGCCTCTCAACAATTAAGTTCATGCAAATGGAGTAATGCTTGGAGAACGATAACATGATGTAGACAAAGTAAAGTCAACAAATGTGAATAACCCCATCATTTTATCCTTAGTGGAAACAACACCAAGATGCAACTTGTCCCCTTCTGTCACTGGGATATAGAAACTCGTCAGGTTGAACCAACTACAACGCACCACTCCCACTAAAGAAATATAAATCTAGTTGGCCAAACTATCTCAATAGATCGAAGAGCATTACGAAGCTATCACGATCATGCAAATAAGAATCATAGCAATCAGGTTTTACTCAAATATTTTTCATGAATAATATGAACATAAACTCGCAATTCATTCGATCCCAACAAACACAGCATACAAAGGAATTACATCTGATAGATCAAGGCAAAGATGCGATGAACATTGTGTTGAAGATCAAGAGAGAGATATTTCCATCTAGGAACTACCTACGGACCTATAGGTCTATGGTGAACTGGTCACACATCATGGTGAGGGAAACAAGGTTGATGAAAAGGACCTCCGTGATCGATCTCCCCTCTGATAGGGTGCCGGAACAGAGGCGTAGATGGCCTCCAGTCAGAACAGAGACCTCTGGTGGTGAAAAAAGTGTTTCGGGAGCGCTTCTAGGGTTTTTAGGGTATATGTGAATTTATAGGCCAAAGAACGACATCGGCAGACGCTCCTAGGGGCCACCACACATCTGGCCGGGGGCCTCCCAGGCGGCAGCTGGATATGTGGTGGGCCCCTGGTGCACCTCCTGGCCTTCCTCCGAAGCTTTTAGGTCTTGTATTGGTCCAGAAAAAATCACAAAAAGTTTCATGGCAATTGGACTCTCTTTGGTATGGTAAATCTGAAAACTTAAAAACACGTAGAAAACATGAACATGCACTGGGCACTATGTCAATAGGTTAGTGCTCAAAATTATTATAAATTGGTAAATAAATACCCAAAACGTATCCTAGAATGATAATAAGTGACCATGGAAAAATCAAAAGTTATAGATAGGTTCGAGACATATCAAGGAGGCCGACCACATGGGAGCAATTGTCGCCAAGGAGTTCGTGCACCGTAGAATCGCCCCTTTTAGAAGCACTCGCACCTAGCATGGGCCTATGCCGACCGCAATGACACGCCTAGGCTGAGCGACGAGAGCCTCACAGATGATGTAGTGGAGGCAATCATGAAGATCCTATTCACTGATGCCATGCTAGAGATGCTTGTAGCCAGCTAACCAGTGTACCGCCTCGCAACAGGGACGACATCGTGGCGGCGATGTCGCGGTTTGATGAGTGGGGATTGGTTCCTGAGGGACATGAGGGGCCTTGTGAGAACCATTCCTAGTGATGCCTAGCTCGGGCAACCGCGAGCACTCCAGGCCTTCAAAAGGTGCTAGCATGGAGACCAATGAGCAAGCACAATGAAGGAGATGCCGCAAGCTGCTGCTTGATAACAGCGACAACGACGATGACGACGAGGAATTTGTGATTGCTCTCTCCCAACTCGTGAGCACGGGAGGTTATTTGTATGATGGTGAGGTGACCGACGAGCTTCGTGAAGAGGATACTAGCGAGACTGCGAGGCCTCATGAGGGGGAGGCCTGCTCCAGTCTACCAGGGACACGCTTCAGTGGGCCTCATGGCAAGCCTCCTAAAGGGGGCTCCTCGAGCCCCACGGGAAAGGCCATGCCATGTGCCCCCGCTCGAAGCTGAGGAAGAGGCGCTAGATCACCAGAGACGAATAAGTCACCATACTCTGCTCTTTCTTCTTTGATTTTTGTCTTGTCTCTTAAGGAGGAGGGGTAAATTCATGACTCTGTCGGGTGCCGCAATCCAAGAAGAAGAAGGGCCTGACACCAACCACATCAACACTGGTGGCGTGAACCAAGAGGCCCACGTGCCTCCCATGATCCCTGAGGCGCACGAGGATGTTGCCCACCATCTCGAGGCTAAGGTAGGGCACACTAAGGCGGTAGAGGAGCGCGACACAACTCCTGTGCTGCCTGAAGACTTGGATTCTTTGGCTGGGGGGCTGCTAGCCTCAGGACAAGCCCTCCAAAGGACGGCAGGTGCTTCTGTAGGCACCTGGCAGAGATGACACCACGAGGATTGAGTGGGCTAACCCTATAGAGGACTCCACGCCTACCGAGGAGGACCTGGTTAACAAGGGGGACACGGCGAGCCCCCATGGATCGCTCGTGCATTAGGCCCCTGAGGTCATTTCCACGAGCCCACCATGTCCGCTGCCGCGATAGGCTGAAGAGGAGATCTCACAGAGAGCCAACACATGGAGGAGGAGGCAGCCCTTTGCACGAGAAAGGGCTAGGGGCCTGCGGAAGAGGCTAGATCAGGGCCCTCGCAAGCCATGACATCGGAGGGTGGCGCAGAGACACAACTTGGTTGGGCCCTCCAGCTCATGAACAGCTGTGCCTTGCTGGTGCATGGCTCTCTATAGGGCACTCGTTCTGCTCTAGACGTGCTCAAGGTCAACCTCCAGGCTGAGGAGGTGCGACTTGCTGACGAGCGCATGTGCCTGGCCAATGGATGGTGCCATCTTGACGTCACCATAAATCTTGGTTGTAGGCAAGAGAACATCATACGATAGAATCTTGAGAAGACCCCCTCAGACGTTGAGGAGCTCTAGACGGGCGTAGTACAGGAGGCCGACAAGGCCGGCCAGCGGCGCAATGAGGTAGTGACCCACAAGAGGGCAATCATGGAGCAACTTTACCTGTGGGAGCAGGACTTCCGAGCGCAAGTGGATGCAGACGAAGTGATCGAGGTGCAGCTATCCTCTTGATAGGACGAGTTTGCCAATTGTTAGGAAGCAATCAATGCTCATGAGGGTGATGTGGAGATTTGTGAGCAGGAGCTCGCCAGGACCACCTCTGATCAGGACGCTAAGCGCGAGCGCATGACGGCTCTAGAGCGAGAGGTGTTGGATGCCCAATCCTCCGACCAGGAGAACTTCGCCTAGGACAACCTCCAACTGGAGGGAAGGGAGAAAAGGATCAACGCAAAAGTCGGCGCGAGACTTGTGCACCGACGTTCTATACAAATGGTTTAAACCCCTTTCTATGATGTAGTTTTAAACTATCGCCTAGTGTGTCTGGGGGATATGGGTCCATCCCACATGACATAGAAAAATCGTTGGCGATTGTGACCCGTGAACGCAAACGTTTGGCAAAACTAACCGTATGGGATGTGCACATCTATCACAAACAGGAGTCATCGGTCAACCGTTTAAGATATGTCATATTTCCCACACCACCCATCTTTGCTACTCGTGTGTGATCATTAACATTGCACACGCTATTCTGTGGTGCACCGTTTATGATGTGCGTCGCATCACAAAGAATTCATGATTATAAAGCGTGTATAAGAAGAGGCATATTACACACATGTAGTTCTACTATGACCGTCTGTGACATGATATAAGAGTGCATACGTTTATCCTTATAAAACCATATGCAAAGGTTATACCTATCCCCCACGCTGCACTATTAATAAACGTTTGTGATTTATTAAATGTCCCAAACGTTTCATCCATACTCCTCGTGTCGGATGAAGACCTATGATACACGTTCTTATTTGACCAACATGTACATTCGGCACAACATCATATACAGTTCACGGTACCAAATCATGTGTGATAAGGAGACTATCACAAACACTTGCTGATAAGTAACTGTGTGCATTGGTGTTGTTAATCTCACATATTATTTCTCGTCTGATCATGTGCACAGCAGGGATTCATCGCACACATCATGAGTGGAGAAACGTTTGTGATCTTGAAATTGACAACAAATGTTTTGCTTTCTCAAACTATGTGCATTGTAATGTCCCGCACAACATAATTTACCCATAATTCAATACATGCGTTCATAATTCACGTAATATAAATTTGACAGTAGGAAACCATTTATTTCATATCAAATCATGTTTAAATATAGGTGGAAGAACAAATACATAATTCGATTCACATGTACATATATTCAAGAACTACATAAGCATCAATTCACAAAAAAGGAAAACTACACAAGGGACACATAAAGAATGGTGGAATCACGATTGTATTAAAGATGGCAAAGAGAGAGCCTAAAGACATTCTGGTTGCTAGAGAAGGTGAAGCATAATGCCCATATTGTGCCCTCCACCATGCCTAAAGCACCAACGACTATAGGCCAGCCCCTTCTGATGGCCGCCCACCCATTCCATATCGAAACAACAAAGCTTCACCTCATAATTAATCTATGGTTTGCGTGGGGCTTGTGCCAAAACTTGTCCCAAATTGGATATTATTTTACCAGGGCATATATGATCCATGCATGTTATGACACCATGCCAAGTTTCATCAATTTTCTGACTAGTATTTTATTTACACATGATTTAAAACCCGTGTTTCTCAATGTTTGTATGGCAGAGCGAAGACCGGGAGATGTTTGAAATTCATTCCCATATATTGCATGGGATCCTAAAGATGCATGTACACTTATACGCTTTTCAACCCATTTTGATGCACCGTACCTTGTGAATGTACCTCAAATTTGAATTATGCACGTTAAATAATGCATATCGAAGTCAATTAATGTATAAAAAGTGTCATGGTTTCATCACGGCAGATGTCCGAGGACTTAGATTCGGGGCCATCGCTAAGGTGATGGACTCAAAGGGGTTGGTTGGGACGAAGGACACGAGTTTACCCAGGTTCGGTCCCTCAAGTAGAGGTAATAGCCAACGTCCAGCTTGTGTTGTATTGATTGGAGTATCGATTACAAGGTAACGGAATCGCTTGACCTAGAACTCTATTAGTTGGTTTCTGCTTAAGTCGCCCTGGGTCTCGCCCTTATATAGGAGGTCAAGACCATGGGTTACACTAGTCGCATACCGACTCCTACAACGTGTTTGAGTCTGTCTCTATGTTGTCTTGCCTTCTTGAGCAAGCCATCTCCAGGAGGCTTACCCGCCCGGGTCTTCATGACTTCTTTGCCTGGGCCACATCTTGGCCCATCTTTGTGAGCCGCCGAACGCCACACCATGTGTCTCTAGGCCCGTCCTTGGTCTGGCCCATGAGCCGTCAGGTGTGACCCGGCCCTGCCCGGGCGGGTCTCACCACAGGGTTATATCCCCAACAAAAAGCCCAAACGATCCATGTATAATTTCATATTTTGGAACAACACACAATTTGGTATATGTTGCCTCTAGAAAATATAGTTTGAAACGAGAAGAGTCAGCGGATGTTGATTCGCCCACATAAGATGACACATTCCTTATTGAAACCACAAAAGCTAGCTTTCCGTGAGTAGTCGAGTTTTGTAAGGGCTTGTGCCAAAATGTGTCTCAAATCGGACAATTTATCACGAGGACACATATGAGCCATGCCATGACACAATGCCAAGTTTCCTGAATTTCTACTGAGTTTTTGAGTTATACATGAATATAAAACTAAGTTTCTCAATCTATGTGGCCAAGCCAAGACCCCGAGATGTTTGAAATCCATTTCCATATCTTGCATGGGGCCCAAAGTAGCCATGGACACTTATATGATTTTTTAACCCATTTTGATGCATTGGACCTTGCGATTTTAGTTCAAATTTTAATTATCCACATTTTATGCCTAGAGAACTCAATTAACATATGAAAATGAGAAAAGAACCCTAAATAATTTCACATTTAAGCAACACACTCTTACTGGTGCGAGTTGCCTCTAACAAAAGTTCATGGTGAGAAGATGAGCAGATGTCGTTTTGCCTACGTAAGGTGATGTTTTCCTTATCGCGACCTCGAATATTGAAGTGATACGCTCTACTTTGTAAGGGAATTGTGGCTAAAATTGTCCCATGTTGGACAATTTTTTACCATGGCACATATGTGCCATGCCGCAGTTTTTATAATTTCTGACATATTTTGGATTTATAGTAATTTAAAAACCAAGTTTCCCAACATTTGTGGCCGAGCCAAGATGCCGTGATGTTTGAAGTTCATTCCCATTTATTGCCCGTGACCTAAAGATGAAGCAATGGACACTTATATGATTTTTCATTACATTTTTAAACACAGACATCGGGATGATAGTTCAAATTTGAATTATACACATTAATGTCTATAAAACGCAATTAAGTTATAAAAATGCCAAAAAGACCCTGAATAATTGCATATTTTAGCACGACACAGCTATGTGAGAGTGTTCACTACACATAAATCTTATTGCAATCCAAACACCATCCTTTATCGAGCTAACCTCATTTTTTGTTTTAAAAACATTTTGAAAATTAAGTCTTCCACAAATAGTTGATGTTCATGAATCGTGTGTGATGTAGTAACAAATATCTTGGGCCAATCCTCGTAATGCATTACTTAGGCCGGAAGCTTCGTCAGCTGCAATAAACCGCGGCCAGTTTAACCCAGAGACTCCTCAGACCATTTTACTTTTCAATCATCACTGGTGAAAGATGGGGCCATGGATCCACGTCATGAGGGAAACTTTTGCAACCCACTCCGGCCGAGCGCGACCGCATCAGCCATGAGAATGCTCTCAACATTCCTAAACGTGGCCGCTACTTTCGGGTGAGCAGCTGCAACAACCGAAAGGGAAGATTCTGCAGTTGAGAGGGCGGCAACAACAACCCCATGGGGATAGAAAATGGCGAGAATGGCACATCAGCTGTTAGTTCCTCGGCGGTCGCCGTAGCCCTAATGGCGGACGCCCAGTCCCATCTCGAGGTTGCCCATGCCCATTTTGTGTCGGTCTCTGCACAAATCACATCTTCCTTCTCGGACACCGATTGACAACCCACCTCCGTTGAGTTGGTAATCGTTGAGTGTGCTCGAGCAGGCGTTTGTTCATCGGTGGCCTCCCTAGCCAAGATTATGGCCGTCCATGCCCAGAGCAAGGCTGCCCACGCCTGGCTCATGGCGACCTTATCCAAAGAGATGGTGGACGAAGACTACGAGATGCTAGAGTATGTGGCAATAGATCTCCTTTCCCCGTATTTCGTCGAGTGGGAGCTGGTCATCGAGGAGGCGGCGGAGATCGACGAATGTTAGGTGTAATATTAGTCTCTGTCTAGAGGGATGGTGTTTTGTTAGAGTAATGTTTATGTCAATTAACTAATGTGTATTAGTTGCTCGATTTAGTAAGTCCGGGTAGTGCTATATCCTCTTTTATGTAGTACTCAAATTTCCTAGTGTTGTTAAACTAAGAAATGACCAATGTAACGAGGGAAATTTGAACCAAAAGTTTCCTTCGTATCCCCATTTTCTCTTCCGAATGAAATGCAAGTATTGTGTTCATTGTACTATCTGATATTTTACACCGCAAGCTTACATTGTGTTGGAAATATGCCCTAGAGGCAATAATATATTGGTTATTATCATATTTCCTTGTTCATGATAATCGTTTATTATCCATGCTATAATTGTATTAATCGGAAACTCAGATACATGTGTGGATACATAGACAACACCATGTCCCTAATATGCATGTAATAGACTAGATCGTTGATCAAAGATGGCTATGGTTTCCTAGTAATGGACATGAGATGTCATTTGATAATGGGATCACATCATTAGGAGAATGATGTGATGGACAAGACCCAACTACAACCGTAGCATATGATCGTGTCAGTTTATTGCTATTGTTTTCTCAATGTCAAGTATTTGTTCCTATGACCATAAGATCATGCAACTCACTGACACCGGAGGAGTGCCTTGTGTGTATCAAATGTCGCAATGTAACTGGGTGACTATAAAGGTGCTCTACAGGGATTTGTTACTCCGTGTGACGAAGAGGTATCCCAAGGCCCACTCGATAATACAACATCACAATAAGCCTTGCAAGCAATGTGACTAAGTGTTAGCCACGAGATCTTGTATTATTGAACGAGTAAAGATACTTGCTGGTAACAAGGTTGAACTAGGTATGGAGATGCCGACGATCGAATCTCGGGCAAGTAACACACTGAAGAACAAAGGGAACAACATACGGGATTAATTGAATCCTTGACATAGAGATTCGACCGATAAAGATCTTCGTAGAATATGTAGGAAGCAATATGGGAATCCAGGTCCCACTATTGGTTATTGACCATAGAGGTGTCTCGGTTATGTCTACATAGTTCTCGAACCCGCAGGGTCTGCACACTTAAGGTTCGATGACGTTTCGGTAGTATAGAGTTATGTATGGTGGTGATCGAAGGTTGTTCGGAGTCCCGGATGAGATCCCGGACATCACGGGCAGCTCCGGAATGGTCTGGTGGTAAGGATTGATAAATAGGAAGTCCTATTTTGGTCATCGGAAAAGTTTTGGGCTCATCGGTAATGTACCGGGAGCATCGGGAGGGTACCAAGGGACCATCGGGAGGGGCATCTCGACCCAAGTGGCTACATGGGCTGTGGGAGGAGGTAAACCATCCCCTGGTGGGCTGGCCGAAGCCTCGTCTAAGGGCCCATGTGGCTGGAGTGGTTTGAGAAGGAAAAAATCCAAAGGTGGAGAGGTGGAAATTGTTTCCAAGTGGAAAGGAGGAATCCTACTCCTAATAGGATTGGAGTAGGACTCCTCCACCTCCAATTTCGACCAAAACTTGAGGGTTTGAGGCTGCCTCCTTCCCTCCCTCCCTCCTATATATACTAGAGGGATTTAGAGGGAAAAGCTAACCCTAATAGCCACGTGCTACCTCTCCTCAAGATCATAGTTTCTACTCTAGATCGATTTTTAGTGGTGCTTAGGCGAAGCCCTGCTAGAATTCCTCCACCACCATCGCCGCAACGCTGTCGCGCTGCCAGAGAACCTGTCTACCTCTCCGCTCCCTCTTGCTGGATGAAGAAGGCGGAGATTGTCATTGAGCTGTATGTGTGCTGAACACGGAGGTGCCGCCCATTTGGCGCTAGATCGGAAGGACCATGATCAAAATCGTGGGACGGATCATGATGAGTCCGCGGGACGGATTGTGATTGGATCACGGGACGCTCAGTGATTTGGATCGCGAAGACGTTCGACTACACTAACCGCATTTCTTAACGCTTCCCGCTTAGCGATCTACAAGGGTATGTAGATCCACTGTCCGTCTCGTAGATGCTCATCACCATGGATAGATCTTGCGTGTGCGTAGGAAATTTTTTGTTTCCCATGCAACGTTCCCCAACATTGGCATCATGAGCTAGGTCTATGTGTAGATGAGATCTCAAGTAGAACACAAAGAGTTTGTGGGCGTTGATGCTTAGATTGCTTCCTCCCTTGGTCGTGTTTTGGTTCGGCGATATTGTGGGATGAAGCGGGCTATACCAACCTTAGTCGTACACTTACGAGAGAGCAGTTCCATTGACTAACGTGTAACCTCATTGCACAAATATGGTGTGCGGGTGTCTGTTTCTCCTACTTTACTTGGATCAGATTCCACAAAGGCGGTCCTTGAGAAGGTTGAAAAGCAACTTATGTATCACCGTTGTGGTTTTTGCTAGGTGAGAATTGTTCTTGCTAGATACCCGTAGCAGCCACATAAAACATGCAACAACAGTTAGAGGACGTCTAACTTGTTTTTGCAGGGTATGTTGTGATGTGATATGGCAAAATACATGATGAGATATATGTGATGTATGAGATGATCATGTTTTGTATAGAATATCACGACTTGCATGTCGATGAGTACAGCAACCGACAGGAGCCATAGGGTTTTCTTTAATTATTGTATGACCCCTGTGTCAATCATTAAGTGCTATGTAATGCTTTACATTATCGCTAAACGGTAGCAATAGTAGTAGAATAATGGTGGACGCGACAACCCTGATGGAGACACATTGATGGAGATGAAGATGATGGAGGTCATGGTGTCATGCCGGTGACGATGGAGATCATGCCGGTGCTTTCAAGATGGAGCTCAAAAGCACAAGTTCATGGCCATATCATGTCACTTACGATTTGCATGTGATGTTAATCCTTTTATGCAGCTTGTTTTGCTTAGGACGACGGTAGAATTATAAGGTGATCCCTCACTTAATCAAGATAAATTGTGTTCTCCCCGAGTGTGCACCGTTGCGAAAATCATCGTGTCGAGACACCACGTGATAATCGGGTGTGATAGACTCTACGGTCACATACAGCAGGTGCAAGCCAGTGTTGCACATGCAGAACACTCGGGTTAAACTTGACGAGCCTAGCATGTACAAGCTTGGCCTCGGAACACAAGAGACCGAAAGGTCGAACATGAGTCATATAGTAGATATGATCAACATGATGATGTTCACCATTGAAACCACCTCAACTCACGTGATGATTGGACTTGAGTTGGTGAATTTGAATCATGTATCACTCGAATGACCAGAGGGGTGTCAATTTGAGTGGGAGTTGTTTAGTAATATGATTAATTGAACTAATTATTATGAACATAGTCATTAGTGTCTTTGCAAATTATGTTGTAGATTACTTGCTTGCGTTGTAGCTCCCTTGAATTTTTATATGTTCCTAGAGAAATAGAGTTGAAACATGATGGTAGAAATATGGCGACTGGGTTCATGATCTGAGGATTGCCCACATTGCTACACAGAAGGCTTATGTCCTTAATGCACCACTCGGTGCGTCAATCCCTCTAGCATCGTCTGTAGATGTTGTGAACATCCGATAGACACGTTCTGATGACTACTTGATAGTTTAGTGCGTCATGCATTACACCTTAGAATTGAGGCTCCGAAACGTTTCGAACGCATAGAACATATGAGATGTTCTAACAGATGAAATTAGGATCTCAGGCTCGTGCCCGTGTTGCGAGATATGAGATCTCCAACAAGATTCTTTGCCTACAAGATGAAAGAGAATAGCTCAATCGTTGAGCATGTGCTCAGATTGTCTAGGTGCTACAATCGCTTGAATTGAGTGGGAGTTTATCTTCCACATAAGATAGTGATTGATATAGTTCTCCAAGTCACTGTCACTAAGCTACTAGAACTTGGTGATGAACTATAAAATTCCAGGGATAAAAATGATGATCCCTCAGCTTTTCGCGATGTTTGACACCGCGAAGGTAGAAATCAAGAAGGAGTGTCAAGTGTTGATGGTTAGTCAAACCACTAGTTTCGAGAAGGGCAATAGCAAAGAGGAAAACTTCATGAATAGCAAGTCAGTTGCTGCTCCAGTGAACCAACCCAAAGTTGAACCCAAACCCGAGACTAAGTGCTTCGATTATGAGGAGAGCGGTCGCTGAAGCGGAACAACCCTAGATACTTCGTAGATAAGAAGGCTGGCAACGTCGACACAAGTATATTTGATATACGTGTTAATGATGTGTACCTTGCGAGTACTCCTAGTAGCACCTAGGTATTGGATACCGGTTTGGTTGTTAAATGTTAGTAACTCAAAATAAAAGCTACGGAATAAATGGATAACTAGCTAAGGGTGAGGTGACGATGTGCGTTGGAAATGTTTCCAAGGTTGATGTGATCAACATCACACGCTCTCTCTACCTTCGGGATTAGTGACGAACCTAAATTAATGTTATTTGGTGTTTTGCGTTGAGCATGAACGTGATTAGATCGTGTTTATTGCAACACGGTTATTCATTTAAGTTAGAGAATAATGGTTATTCTGTTTACATGAATGATACCTTCAATGGTCATGCACCCAGTGAGAATGGTTTGTTCAATCTTGATCGTAGTAATACACATGTTCATAACATTGATGCCAAAAGATACAAAGTTAATAATGATATTACCACATACTTGTGGCACTGCTGGTAAATGTCATATTGGTATAAAGCGCATGAAGAAACTCCATGCTTATGGATCTTTGGACTCATTCGATTTTGAATCGGTTGAGACATGCGAACCATGCCTCTTGGGCAAGATGACTAAGGACCCTGTTTTCCAGATGGATGGAGCGGGCAAGTGATTTCATTGGAAATGATACATGTTTATGTATGCAATCCAATGAGTCTTGTAGCATGCGGTGGATATCGTTATTTTCTTACCTTCACTGATGATTTGAGTAGATATAGGGTATATTTACTTAATGAAAAACAAGTCTGCATCGTTTGAAAGGTTCAAGCAAATTTAGAGTGAAGTTTAGCATCATCGTGACAAGAAGATAAAAATGTTTGCGACATCATCGTGGAGGTGAATATCTGAGTTACGAGTTTGGCATACAACTTTAGACAATGTGAAAGTTGTTTCACAATTCACGCTACCTGGAACACCATAGTGTGATGGTGTGTCTGAATGTCATAGTACTACTCTATTGGATATGGTGCGTGCTATGATGTCTCTTATCGTTTTGCTACTATAATTTTGGGGTTATGCATTAGAGACAACTACATTCACTTTAAATAGGGCACCATCTAAATCCGTTGAGATGACACAGTGTGAATTAGGGTTTGATAGAAACCCAAGCTATCAGTCCTTGATGTTTGGGGCTGCAACGCTTGTGTGGAAAATGTTTTCACCGAATGAGCTCAAACCCAAAGGGGACAAATGCATTTTCATAGAATACCCTAAGAACAGTTGGGTAAACCTTCTATCTTAGATCCAAGCATAAAATGTTTCTTGCTAAAACTGGGTCCTTTCTCGAGAGAGAGTTTCTCTTGAAAGAATTGAGTGGGAGGAAGATAGAACTTGATGAGGTTGTTGAACCTTTGTTCAACCAGAGAGTAGCGCAGCGCAGGAAGATGTTTCTGTGAAGCCTATGTTAGTTGAAGAGGAAGTTAATGATGATGATCATGAAGCTTCGGATCAAGTTACTATCAAACCTCGTAAGTCGACAAGGATGTGTGCTGCTCCTAAGTGGTACGACAACCCTGTCTTGGAGGTCATGTTGTTGGACAACGATGAACCTACGAGCTGTGGAGAAGCGATGATGGTCCCAGATTCTGACAAATGGTTAGAGGTCATGAAATCCGAGAAAGGATCCATGAATGAAAACCAAGTATAGACATTGCTAGACTTGCTCGTTTGACGACAGGTCGTCGAGTACAAATGGACCTTTGAGATGATGACAGATGCTGATGGTAAATGTCACCATTTATAGAGCTTGACTTGTCGCAAAGAAGTTTCCGACAAGTTCAAGGAGTTGACTGTGATGAGACTTTCTCACTTGTAGCGATGCTAAAGTCTGTTGGAATTATGTTAGCAGTTGCTACATTTTTCAATTATGAAATCTGGCACATGGATGTCGAAACATCGTTTCCTTCCTTCTATGAACCAGAAGGTTCACATGTCACAAGGATGTTAAAGGTTGTATGAGATACAACCAGAAGGTTTTGTCAGTCCTAAGGATGCTAAAAGGTGTGTAAGCTGCAGTGATCCTTCTATGAACTGAAGCAAGCATATTGGAGTTGGAATATACACTTTGATGAGGTGACCAAAGTTTTTGAGTCTAAGAGAAACTTGTATTTACAACAAAGTAAGTGGGAGAACTATAGAGTTTCTGGTAAGCATATGTGGTTGACATATTGTTGATCAAAATGATGTAGAATTTCTGGAAAGCATAAACGGTTGTTTGAAAAGAGTTTTTGAAAGGAAGACCTCGATAAAGCTACCTAATTGTTGAGCATCAAGATCTGTAGAGATAGATCAAGATGCTTGATGAGGCTTTCAATGAGTACATACCTTGACAAGATTTTGAAAGAGTTCAAAATGGATCAGTCAAAGAAAGAGTTCTCGCCTAATTTGTAAGGTGTGAAGTTGAGTGAGACTCAAAGCTCGACAAAGGCAGAAGAAAGAGAAAGGACGAACGTCTTCCCCTATGCCTTAGCCATAGGCTATACATTATGCCATGATGTGTACCGCACCTGGTGTGTGCCTTGCCATGAGTCTGTCAAGGGGTACAAAAGTGATCCAGGAGTGGATCCCTAGACAGAGGTTAGGATTATCCTTAGTAACTAGAGGACTAAGGAAATATTTCTCGATTATGGAGGTGATAAAGGGTTCGTTGTAAAGGGTTAGTTGATGCAAACTTTAACATCAATCCAAATGACTCTGAGTACCAATCCGGATATGTATAGTGGAGTAGCCATTTGGAATAGCTTCAAGTAGAGTGTGGTAGCAGTGTCTACAGTATGACATAGAGATTTGCAAAGTACACATGAATCTGAATGTCGCAGACCCGTTGACTAAAAGACCTCTCTCACATGCCAAGCATGATCGAGCCCCAGAACTCATTGGGTGTTAGATTCATAACAATGCGAATCACATGGTGATGTGAACTAGATTATTGACTCTAGTGCAAGTGGGAGACTGTTGGAAATATGCCCTAGAGGCAATAATAAATTGGTTATTATCATATTTCCTTGTTCATGATAATCGTTTATTATCCATGCTATAATTTTATTAATCGGAAACTTAGATACATGTGTGGATACATAGACAACACCATGTCCCTAGTATGCCTCTAATAGACTAGCTCGTTGATCAAAGATGGCTATGGTTTCCTAGTCATGGACATGAGATGTCATTTGATAATGGGATCACATCATTAGGAGAATGATGTGATGGACAAGACCCAAACTACAAACGTAGCATATGATCTAGTTTTTTTATTGCTACTGTTTTCTATATGTCAAGTATTTGTTCCTATGACCATGAGATCATGCAACTCACTGACACCAGAGGAGTGCCTTGTGTGTATCAAACATCGCAACGTAACTGGGTGACTATAAAGGTGCTCCACAGCTATCTCCGAGGGTGTATGTCGGGTTGGCATGGATCAAGACTGGGATTTGTTACTCCGTGTAACGGAGAGGTATCTCAGGGCCCACTCGGTAATACAACATCACAATAAGCCTTGCAAGCGACGTGACTAAGTGTTAGCCACGGGATATTGTATTACGGAATGAGTAAGGAGACTTGCTGGTAACGAGGTTGAACTAGGTATGGAGATGCTGACAATCGAATCTTGGGCAAGTAACACATCGAAGAACAAAGGGAACAACATACGGGATTAATTGAATCCTTGACTTAGTGGTTCGACCGATAAAGATCTTCGTAGAATATGTAGGAACCAATATTGGCATCCAGGTCCCGCTATTGGTTATTGACCATAGAGGTGTCTCGGTTATGTCTACATAGTTCTCGAACCCACAGGGTCTGCACACTTAAGGTTCGGTGACGTTTTGGTGGTATAGAGTTATCTAGTGGTGGTGACTGAAGGTTGTTCGGAGTCCCGGATGAGATCCCGGAAGTCACGAGGAGCTCCATAATGGTTCGGAGGTAAATATTGATATATAGGAAGTTCTGTTTTGGTCACCGGAAAAGTTTCGGGCTCATCGGTAGTGTACCGGGAGTGCCGGGAGGGTACCGAGGGACCATCGGGAGGGGTGTCTCGACCCAAGAGGCTACATGGGCTGTGGGAGGAGGTAAACCATCCCCTAGTGGGCTGTCTGAAGCCTTCTCTAAGGTCTCATGTGGCTGTAGTGTTTTGAGAAGGAAAAAAGCCAAAGGTGGAGAGGTGGAAAGAGTTTCCAAGTGGAAAGGAGCAGGACTCCTCCACCTCCAATTTCGACCAAACCTTGAGGGTTTGAGGCTGCCTCGTCCCCTCACTCCCTCCTATATATACTAGAGGATATAGAGGGAAAAGCTAACCCTGATAGCCATGTGCTACCTCTCCTCTAGATCGTAGTTTCTCCTCTATATCAGTTTTCAACAGTGCTTAGGCGAAGCCCTACTGGAATTCCTCAACCACCATTGCCGCAACGCCGTCGCGCTGCCGGAGAACTCGTCTACCTCTCCGCCCCCTCTTGCTAGATCAAGAAGGCGGAGATCGTCATCGAGCTGTACGTGCGCTGAACGCGGAGGTGCCGTCCGTTCGGCGCTAGATCGGAAGGATCGTGATCAAGATCGCAGGACGGATCGTGATGAGTTCGCAGGACGGATCGTGATTGGATGGCGGGACGGATCGTGATGAGACCGCAGGACACTCGGTGATTTGGATCGTGAATACGTTCGACTACACCAACCGCGTTTCTTAACGCTTCCCGCTTAGTGATCTACAAGGGTATGAAGATCCACTCACGCTCTCGGAGATGCTCATCACCATGGATAGATCTTGCGTGTGTGTAGGAAATTTTTTGTTTCCCATGAAACGTTCCCCAACATTCATTGTACTATCCGATATATTATACCGCAAGCTTGGAGACGAAAATTTCCAAACTCGGTCTCATCACACATGGGGTAAACTATAGGATACGTTTATGTTGTTGAATATCACACACAATTACGGTAAAGGTATTGTGTCCGATGTGATTGTGCGCGCTACTTTTTCGCTGCACCAAACGAATTTTTGGGCTGCCTCACAAATATCTACCTCCCCCACCTCTCATACCAATGAAAAGCCACATTTCCCATTCCCCTACCCCCCCTTCATTTCCTAAGTTCAAACTTTCACTACATGCTTGCAGCACCGCCTCCTCGCCAGCGACGCTCCTTCCTACTGCTCGGCCTCATCCATCTAGTCATAGTAAGGTAATCCAAACCTTCCCCATACCCCCACCCCCTCCACCCCTCCTCCTCCATTCCACATGGACTGACCACTGGCGTGACACATTCCACCAAAATCACCAGCCCACCCCCCACATAATCGTCGCCGAAAGACATGGTGCACCCAATATGCCCAGGATCTCAAGGAGCACCTGTCAGCGAAGAAGCCAATCGGGGCTGCACATGCGGATGAGGCCGCGATGGCTGCCAAGTGTGCTGACCCCCAGATCTTGGAGCAGCATCTAGATCCTTAGGCCACCGTCGAAGCCTTGCGCAGGGACATCGCCACACGGTTGGCTGCTTTGAACAACAGATCGTTGTGTTTTCTCCAGGGCTCTACTGTTGCCTTCGACGACAATTCCGAGTTGTTTTCTCAGCGTTCTCGTGTTTTCCTCAACTCCATAGAAGGCAGGTTGGTGCCCGGATAGGATGAGACAACTCACCACTACGAGGAGGGAACCCATGATGCGGAGGCCTCGCCCTCGTCCAAGCCCATCGTTATCGGTATCTCCAACGACGAGGAATATCTTCTTTTTAAGCTTACCTAATAATGACCTGTGTTCAGCTAGCTACGCCTGTTACGCTTGTTTGTTTTACCTACTGCATGTGCTGCTCCTGCCTTTCCTTAAGAAACTCTAGTGAAATATGATATTTAATGCTACTATGTAATCTCACCTTCTACTACTATGTTGTATTGCGCAATTTGATGCTCAGTTAACTATTTGGTTCAGTTGTTTTGGTGATCATCTACAATGTGATGTTCAATTATTGTTGGTACAATTTTGTTTTGTTATGCACGTGAAACATACAATTGCTATATTTCATAGTTCTTAGCACGCTTGGCTTTTCAATGCGGCTTCAATTCATAGTTCTCATTCATTTCCATGTGCATGTGTGTTTCATTGCCTTGCTGTGATGTGATGGTGGTGACTGGTTTGATTGTGAGGTGTGAGATGTTGTGAGTGGATGGATCTATGGGTGCATCTTACTCTTTTCCCTCTCTTGTTCCTTGCAATCCCCTCCAAAACCCTTTTTCTCCCTATTATTATTATGACAAGATTTAAGTTGTTGTATAAATCTTTTAAAATGTTCATGTGTTAGCTCAATATGCCCTATGAATATTGGGAGTGTAGTTTTTCATATTTGAATAGGTTTGGTTTCTGAAACTATTTAAGCAGGGGCTGTTTTATTATTATATTAATAAAATAACTTGTCCTAAAAATCTTATCTATATTTTGTTATATTGGAGCATATTATTTTCTCTTCAAAACTATTTTGTTTTATTATAAAAACCTTTTATAGGCTCTGAGGTTTAATTTTAATGTGGCTGTTTTTATTATAGGAAACCCCCCCTCCTTTTTTTTTCTGTTTTGTGAGAGAGAGGGAAGGAGCAAGTGAGCTGAGGCCCAGCCCAGAGCCACAGTGGCGGTCGCCTGCTCCGTTCCCCTCTCCGTCAGTGGGGTTCAGAGACAGAGCCGCCCCGCTGTCGCCTTTTCCGTCGGTCGTCGCCGTCAGCCTGCGCGTATTTATCCCCCCCTCGGCGTGCATGCCCCCTCGCCTAGGGTTCCTCTCCCTCTAGCTGCCGCCGCCGCTCCTCTTTCCCACTCCATCGCTCTCCGTCCTCGCTTCTTTTGTCTGTCAGGTAAGGGTCTCAGCAAGCTTCAGAGTGCGCAGCATCATCGCGGGCGACTAGCTCGTCCTCTCCGTCGAGCCCCTCATCGTCCATGGCGTCTAGGGCCTCTGCGGTCGTGCCGCCATCCCGTTCCCGGAGCTAGGAGGCCTCGGGAGGTCTTCTTCTTCCTCCTCGTTGTCGCAGCACGCCCGGTCTTCCTCCTCTCCGTCGCCGCCGTGTCCCTACCTCTCCTTCCTCTTCGCCGCCGCCGATTCGTGGCCGGTTTGCCGTCGATGTTCCCTCGGTGAGCAGCCCGTGTTCCTCTCGCCGTAGCGCCCGTCTCTCGTAGCCTCAGCCTCCGCCGTGCCTCGAGCCGAGCCGCAACTCGAGCTCGAGCGCCTCCATGCCGCCGCGTCCTGCCGTTGTAGATGTGGGGATGGGTTCCCAAGGGCCCATTTTCCCCCACAGGTGGGTTGCTTCGTCGAAGTGCCCCCTGTACTCGCTGCCGTCGTCGCCGTTGCTCTGTCGCCGCCGCTGTGCTCTACTCTGCTCGCTTCAGTTTCATCAGTCAGGAGCCTGTGTGTTATGTGTGTATAAGAGGAGTGCAGCGCCTATACTAGTAGGAACCGAGCCTGTAGCCTAGTGGTGTGTTGTGTGTGTGTCCGCTGGGTCTGCGGTTCGATCCCCCCTTCTCCCCCCTTTTTTTGGTTCCTTTTTATTTTATTTTATTTATTTATTTTCTGGTGTGGGGTGTATTGCATGTATGTATATGTAGATCCAGGGGTATTTATTTTCTGTTATATATATATTTATGTGGGGGAGTGCCCTTGCATGAATACATGTATATGTGTGTGTATACACCTAGTGTATACATATACATATGTATGTGTGGATAGTAGGTGTATGTGTGTGTGCATGTGTGTAGTGTATAGAGTGTATGTATGCATGTATGTTGTTTGTGTGTGTGGTGTTTGTGTTTGTTGTAGGTGGAGTGAAGAGCTCCCCATGGTGTGGTGCCATATATGTTTGTGTGTGTGTGTTTCACACACTCATACATGTGTAGGTGTGCTAGAGTGTGTGTGTGTGTGTTGGGTGTGTGGTGCACCTTGTATGTGAGTGCCTGTGCATGTGTGTAGGTACATGTGTTAGTACCTACATGTGCATGTGCACATGTGGATTGTTGCTTGGTGTGTGTGTGGTGATTTTTCATATGTTGTGGATGGGGGTGAGCTTGAGTGTAGAGATGCATGTGTAGGTTCCCTTTTATGTGCATATGATCATTTCACCCCTCCTAGGTTGCTTACCTTCTAGTTCTTGATGATATGCCATGTATCATGTCCTTAGCATGCTAAATAACCTCTCTCAACATGTATCTATGGAGCACATAGCATTTTGTGACACTTACATCAAGTTTAGGGAGTGGCATAAGTCACCATGGCCTAGGGTGGTCAAATTTCGACCCCCCTTTGCTCCCTTTTGCTCCATGCAAGCACAGTGGTATGTGTATTGATTTTGGGGTAGAATCCACACATGAATGCATCTGTGAAGTCTGGTTTGACTTTGGGGCAACTTGACAAAACTGCATTTTTATGTTGTGATACCTTTTTGTCTTTTTCATATGAATCAATCTATGCATGCTTTCAAGTTCTTGCCAACATGAAGTTGTTAGTAAAAGTTGTTGGGAATTCCCCAGTGTTTTTTTATTCATGTCAAGTCACTAGATAACTGGGAACCATGCTGTTTAGTTGGCTACTTTCTGTTTCTGCCAACCTGCTCTATAAATGGCTAAGTCTGGAGAATCTGTTGTTATTGTTTTGCCATGAAGAGTGGGGTGTAGCAAGTACTGTGGTGTGTTTTTGATCATGCTCAGTGTTAGTTAATTGTAGTGTATGTTGCCACCTACCATAATGTTAATTTTCATGACATTTGTAGCTTTCTAGCATATTTAACCAGTGCTATCAACATGCTACTTTGTTACCCCAGATTCCAGAACACTGGAATTTTCACCAAGTCCCTAAAAACCTATTTCATCATGCCTTCTTGACAGCTCCATGCATAGTGATGTGTAGCTCTTTTGCGGATTGAATAGTTGGATAAATTGGTGTGTGTGTGGTCTAGTTTATGTACATGTCTTGTTCGTGGCTGTAGAGTTCCTGTAGAAATAGTTGTGAGCTTTTCAAATTGCTATGTTGCTGTTTTGTGGCAGGTTTGTGCTATGTTGTTTTGTGTGTTGTGGGAGCTATACTCCATGGAATTGAGTGATTCTTGAGTCTACTGTGATTGGTTTTTCATCACCTATCTAGTGGCTACCTTGGAATGCCAAGAATTAGCCCAGGTATTTGGTGATCTTGTGTTTTACCTCCGAGCCTTGTCGTGAGCGTGTCTCGAGAACTGTAGCTCCGTTCCTTGCGATCCTTATATGAATGTTCATTGATTTTGCATGATGCATCCATATTTGCCATGTTCATGCATGTCTAATTAACTTAACATGAGGTTCTGTCCAGATCCATTAATATAGAACTTTGCATGTGAAACATGACTAGTTTAGGATTGCCATGTTATAATCCTTCATCAAATGGATCATGCATCATCTTGGTTGCGAATTGCACGTTGGTTGGTTATTTATTTGCTGTTTCTCTTGGGTACACACGAGTGTCGAAACTGAGTTCGAGGACCCTGGAGAGTACCACTACGAGGATCCCGCTACTTGTTCCGTTGAAGAACCAACATGCAAGAGGATCATACCCGGATCCCAATACTACTTTTGCTTGCTAGTTTCTCATTCTTATCATTACAATTGCGCTACCTACCACATGATATCAGCCCCCATGTTGCCATGACAGCCTCTAACCTCCACATCCCAACAAACTGATGATTGGCTAAGTTACCGCTGCTCAGCCCTTTTATAGCATTTTTAGTTGCAGGTGTAGGTTATTCCATGCGTTAACATGGATTGGATATCACAATAAATTCTGTTATTTAATTTAATGCACATATATATCTGGTATTGGTGGAAGGCTTGGCCTTTTTCTAAGTGATTTGTTCGACTCGTGCCTTCATTAGTTCCTTGTTACCGGTGTTATGTTTCCATATTTTGCGCTCCTAACACGCTTCGGGTTGTTATGGGGACCTCCTTGATTATTCGGTTGAGATTAAAACTTGTCTGGCAAGACCCAACTTTGGTACTACATTTGCTATAACTAATGAACTTGCATAGGGCTTTGCAACCCCGTCGATAATTTAATCAACCCCCGGGCCAGTGCTCCTCATGAGTGTTGGTCCAAACTAGAGCACTGTGCGGGGCCAACCCAGGGCAACTTGGGAGATTTCCATCGGGCCTTCGTACGTGTAGCTTATCCGTCGTGTCCTGAGACTGAGGTACACGGCTCTTATCGGGTTTGTCGACACGTCGGGAGGTCTTGCTGGATTTGTTTTACCTTTATCGAATGTCTTGCGTGAGGAGTCTGAGTGCCTTCGGGTTCACTCGAGGTGTTGGCCTCCTTTGGATTTGTCTATGATGATCGCGAGAACCACGTTCGAGACTATTCCCACGGAGTGTGGTTATTTGTGATGGACTAGTTGGAGCACCCCTGCAGGGTAAAAACTTTCGGAAAGCCGTGCCCGCGGTTAAGTGGCAACTTGGATATTTGTTTAGCACCCGGTTATAGCAAACTTGAAGTAAACTCTAATTAAAATACACCAACTGTGTGAGTAAACGTGATCGTCTCTGCTCGTGAACATGAACCGAGAGAGAGCACGGTGGGGTTATGATTGACGTAAGTAAGTGTTCAGGATCTCTTAGAGATCATTCTAGATTCGATCGTCTCCGTAGGCCACTCATATTTATTTTATGTTGCATAAGCTAGCCACCATAAAAATTCTTAGTGCCGCTGCAAACTTAACATCCTCTTCCTTCCTAAAGCTTAAATAGTCGTTGTACCCGGGCACATGATAGATGAGTCCTCTGTGGCTCACAGTTTACTACAACAATCTAGGTACAATATCAGATGAGTTCGTGCAGGATGATCTTACTCACCTCCAGTGGCAGTATGATGAGGAGAAAGGCAGGATGTACGTGACATATCCGGATGAGTAGAGGACCTGGTCGTGATCATTGGGACAGCTTGATAGTATCATTTGCACCTTTTTATCGTTTGATTTCGTCCGTAGTCGGACCCTGTGTTCAACTTGATGCTATGATTTGAGTGACATTGTAAGTTAGCATGTGGCGAGTGTAAGCCAACTTGTATACTCTTCTCATTCAGTATTATATGTTGTGATGATACTATTCTTGCTAACGGCAAGATGCGCCTCTATCCCTTGCGAGGCCCTCATGCCTTTAAACGGATAGGCGTGCATCTTGGGCATGACAAGTTGGTATTCAGAGCCATACGACCATAGGAGCCTTTGCTTTTTCGAACTTGGCCGAGTTGTGTCTAGTAAAAATATTTTGAGTCTAGTTATATCGGAGAGTAGGATTCTTTTTACTCCTCTTCTATGCTCTGGTGAGGTTTCCGACTTAGGAATTTTAATTCTACACCTCTTCTCGCTCAAAAAAAATTTTAGGATCACGTGGGTATTTTGGAATCTATATGATACCGATGTGACAGGGTACTGTCTTGGTGCCTCCTGTCTGATTTGATTTCTTCCGGGGAGTCGAGCTCCGAGGAATGTTGGCACATCGTTATCATTCAACCTGCTTGATATCTCAGGACGGAAATTGTTCGAAATTGCTTCAATACTTATCGTGGTGAGATAAGGTTGGAGTCACCCAGTACTGGGGAGGCGTCCGGGGTAACACCATGGTTTAGTATCATTGTGAGTTTGAGGATTCGAGATTAGATGAGTTTGCGAAATGTCTTGAATTATGGTGTGGAAGGTTGAAGATGCACTCGCAGCTGATTGCCTAGGGCAGGTTCCCGATTCCGCAACCCGAATCGCATAAACAAGAAATTTTTCGGAAGTTCATAGGTGGGAAATCTTGTAGTCAGCTAGGATCATCTTCTCCAGATGTATTGGGCATGTACATTTGTTCCGAGCGCTTAGCTCAATACTTGTTGTGTTATTGCAAGTAGCTGATTATGTCTAACGATGTTATCATGATCCGAAGAAGCATTCTTACTATTTTTTCACAAGGAAGGCTATGTGTGTTGTTCAATTCTTTCAAGCATTTGATTTAGCCTATGTTTCATCTTATCAATGAGGTGCTGATGCGTTTTTGTCCATCGTCAGGATGGCTCCACCAACTCGCAACAATCCGGGTCCTGGCGAGGAGCAGACTGATGTTCCACCACCACCACCACCACCGCCTCCTCCGCCTCCTCCTCCAGAAGCTTGGCAAGCTATGATGGCCGCAACCAATGCGAACACTCAGATTTTGCTCAGGCTGTTGCAAGAAAGGGAGCAGGGTCAGCAAGGTTTTCAAGTCAATTTTCAGAATCAGCTTCAGTTTGCGACACTCAATCAGTTCCTTGCCAACCAGCCCAAGACTTTCACCTGTTGTGAGCAGCCTCTAGATGCTGATGATTGGCTTCGTGATATGAGCAAGCATTTTGAGTGCAGCAATGTCAGGCCACACGACTTTGTCAGATTTGCTTTGTTCGAGCTTAAGGGTCAAGCAGCTGACTGGTGGCAATAGTACAAGGATTCCAGGGGCGATCGTGTTGTCACTTGGGACGATTTCCGTCGTGACTTCAGGGCTCATTACATTCCGACAAGCTTTGTCGAGGAGATGAGTTAGAAGTTCAGGCACCTGAAGCAGGGAACTAAGTCAGTCTACCAGTACAACATTGAGTTCCAGAATCTAGCTCGTTATTCCAAGCAAGATGTTCTAGATGATAAGGCTATGATCTATCAGTTCAAAGGTGGTCTCAAGGATGAGCTTCTGCCAGGCCTTCTTCTTCAAGAGCCTCGTGAGTTTGATCAGTTCTACGACATGGCTTTGAAGATTGAAGCAGCTCAGCTCAAGTTGGAGAACTCCAAGAAGCGTTCCAGGGATTCATATTCTTCTTCCAGCTCTCAGGTTGTTCCCAAGCAGCAGAAGTATTGGGCGCCAAATCCTCTTCTGTTCCGTCCTCAGCAGCAGCAGAAGCAGTTTGGTGGTCGTGGTTCTTCCCACCCACCCAATCCGGGTTTCCAACAGAAGAACTAGGCGTCCAAGGCAGTTCTTGTTCCTCCTCCAGGCAATGTTCGTCCGCTTTCTGAGGTGACTTGTCACAAGTGTGGTCAGAAGGGCCACTATGCAAACAAGTGCAACCAGTGGCGTCTTCTGCCTCCTCCTCCTATCAAGCCTCTAGGCAATGCTATGGTGAAGCATAATCCCAAGTCAGTCAGAGTGAATATGGTGAATGCAGCTGAAGCAGAGCAGGCCAATGATGTGATTATGAGTAATCTCTTAGTCAATTCTATTCTAGCAAAAGTTTTGTTTGATTCTGGTGCATCGCATTCATTCATTTCTAAACCTTTTTCTTGGAAGCATGATTTCAATTCAGTAGTTCTGCCTAGTCCTTTTCGGGTTGTGTCCCCAGGCCATTTGATGAGTTCCAATGTAGTGATTCCAGATGTTTCTATCAAGATGGGCAATTATTCTTTTCTGGCTTCTCCAATTGTTCTTGGGAATTCTGATATTGATCTCATTCTGGGCATGGACTTCCTGGCTATGAATAAGGCTCATATTGGTTGGAGAGCAAAAGAAGTCAAGCTGACTCATCCTTCAGAAGACGTGATTATTTTCGCAGCTCGCGATGACACAATCCGTCTCTTTGCTCTTAACGAGAAGGGAGAAATCTCGGCGATTTCTCAAATTCTGGTGGTTTGTGAGTATGAAGATGTCTTTCCAGAAGAATTGCCAGGAATGCCTCCGCACCGGCCAGTTGAGTTCGTGATTGATCTCGAGCCTGGAACTGAACCGGTCTACAAGCGCCCGTATAAACTTGGCCCCGAAGAGTTGAAAGAGTTGAAGAAGCAGCTAGATGAGCAAGAACGTCTGGGTCTGATCAGACAAAGTTCTTCTCCGTGGGGTTGTGGAGTTTTGTTTGTCCAGAAGAAGGATGGCACGGATCGTCTTTGTGTGGACTACCGACCATTGAACAAGAAGACAATCAGAAACAAGTACCCACTTCCCAACATCAATGAGGTTTTTGAGCAACTGAAAGGTGCCAAGGTTTTCTCCAAGTTGGATCTCCGAATGGGTTATCATCAAATTCACATTCGCGAAGAAGACATTCCCAAGACCGCGTTCGGGACGAGTTTTGGCTCATATGAGTACACCATGATGTCGTTTGGTCTTGCGAATGCTCCTCCAACCTTCTCAAGGATGATGAATTTCATCTTGTCTCCTTTCAAGAATGAGTTTGTCTTGGTTTATCTTGATGATATTCTGGTGTTCTCGGAGACAGAAGAAGATCATGCAGAGCATCTCCGCCTCGTGCTTGACAAGTTAATGGAACATCGTTTCTATGCCATGTTTTCCAAGTGTGAGTTCTGGCTTGATGAAGTGGTGTACCTCGGGCATGTCATCTTTGCCGAGGGAATTAAAGTGCACCCTGAGAAAGTCGAGGCAATCTTGAAGTGGGATCCTCCTCAGAACGTCAAGCACCTTTGGAGTTTCCTCGGGCTTGCTAGCTATTGGAGAAGATTCGTGGAGAACTTCTCTCAAATTGCTAAGCCTCTGTCCAATCTCCTCCAGAAGAGTGTCAAGTATGTTTGGTCTCCTGAGTGTGATGCGGCGTTCAATACGCTCAAGCTGAGACTGACTTTAGCTCTAGTTCTTGTTCCTCCTGAGCAGTCCAAGCCTTTCCAAGTTTTCTTTGATGCTTCTCTCCAAGGCCTTGGTGGTTTTCTTATGCAAGACAAGAAGATTGTGGCCTACACCTCGCGTCAGTTGAAGCCTGCCGAGAAGAACTACCCCACTCATGATCTTGAGTTGGCTGCAGTTGTGCATGCTCTTATGACTTGGAGGCATTTGTTGTTGGGTAGACCAGTTGAGGTGTACACCGATCACAAGAACTTGAAGTACATTTTCACTCAACCCAATCTCAATCTTTGGCAGTCTCGTTGGGTGGAAATGCTCGAAGACTTCAATCCAAGCATTGAGTATACTCCGGGGAAAGCAAATGTCATTGCAGACGCGCTCAGCCGTAAGGCGTACTGCAATAGTCTGATCTTGAAGCCTCTTTAACCTGAGCTTTGTGAAGCCTTCCGCAAGCTCAACCTTCAAATGATTCCGCAAGGATTTCTTGCCAATCTTCAAGTCTCTCCGACTCTGGAAGATCAGGTTCGCCAAGCGCAGCTGCTAGACGCTATGGTGAAGAAAGTGAAGAAAGGTGTGGCCAAGAGCATTCCGAAGTATAAGTGCTTTCGTATTGATGACAAAGATACCTTGTTCTTTGAGGACCGTCTTGCGGTTCCAAAAGGCGATCTCAAAAAGGTTATCATGGACGAAGCACACAATTCTCTTCTATCCATCCATCCAGGTAGTTCCAAGATGTATCAGGACCTCAAGCAGACCTTTTGGTGGACTCGCATGAAACGTGAAATTGCTCAGTTCGTGAACGAGTGTGATGTTTGTCGCAGGGTGAAAGCGGAGCATCAACGTCCAGCAGGTCTTCTTCAGCCTTTGCCTATCCCAGAGTGGAAATTCGATCATGTGGATATGGATTTTGTAACTGGGTTCCCCAAGGCCAAGAGAGGCAACGATGCCATCTTTGTGGTTATCGACAAGCTGTCAAAAGTTGCTCATTTCCTGCCAGTCAAGGATTCTATTTCGACAGCTTAGCTTGCTGAGTTGTATAAGTCAAGAATAGTATCTCTGCATGGTATTCCTCAGCTCATCTCTTCTGACCGTGGAAGTCTCTTCACTTCCAACTTTTGGGAGTCCTTCCAGACTGCTTTGGGTACTAAGATTCGTTTCAGCACGGCGTTCCATCCGCAGACAAGTGGTCATGTTGAAAGAGTCAATCGGATCCTTGAAGATATGCTCAGAGCATGTGGGATTTCGTTCAGCATGAAGTGGGAAGATTGTCTTCCTTATGCTGAATTCTCATACAACAATAGCTTCCAAGCTAGTTCAGGCAAGGCCCCATTCGAGATTCTCTACGGCAGAAAGTGTCGTACCCCGCTTAACTGGTCTGAAACCGGTGAGCGTCAGGTTTTGGGTAATGACATGATCACTGAAGCCGAAGAAATGTGCCATGTCATTCGTGAGAACCTCAAAGCAGCTCAGTCCTGACAGAAGAGCTACTATGATAGCAAAAATCAGGATGTTTCCTTCCAAGTGGATGATCTTGTCTATCTCAAAGTTTCCCCCATGAGAGGCATGCAGCGATTTGGGATCAAAGGGAAGTTGGCTCCTCGTTTCGTTGGTCCATTCAAAGTTGTTAACAAGAGAGGTGGTCTTGCATATCAACTTGAGCTTCCTCCAAATTTTGCAAACGTGCACGATGTCTTCCATGTTTCTCAGCTCCAGAAATGCTTCAAGACTCCAGAGCGAACCATTGACCTCCAAGACATCGATCTTCAAGCTGATCTTTGTTATCGTGAGCACCCAGTTGCAATTCTTGAAGAAACTGAGCGTAAGACTCGCAACAAGTCTATCAAGTTCCTCAAGGTGAAGTGGTCTCATCATTCCGACAAAGAAGCTACTTGGGAACATGACGACCTGCTCCGTTCCAAATTTCCAGACTTCTTCCGTTCCTAGATCTCGGGTCGAGATCCTCATGTAGTGTGGGAGAGTTGTGACATTCCAAGTGATGTCCCTACCTTATTTGGCATGTAATCCCAATTTATGAACCTTGTGTCATGAGCTATGAGATGTATGTCTGCTCCTTGCCATTCATGTGTTTGCATTCATGCATCATCATGCATCATTCTCATTCATTTCCATGTGCATGTGTGTTTCATTGCCTTGTTGTGATGTGATGGTGGTGACTGGTTTGATTGTGAGGTGTGAGATGTTGTGAGTGCATGGATCTATGGGTGCAACTTACTCTTTTCCCTCTCTTGTTCCTTGCAATCCCCTCCCAAACCATTTTTCTCCCTATTATTATTATGACCAGATTTAAGTTGCTGTATAAATCTTTTAAAATGTTCATGTGTTAGCCCAATATGCCCTATGAATATTGGGAGTGTAGTTTTTCATATTTGAATAGGTTTGGTTTCTGAAAGTATTTAAGCAGGAGCTGTTTTATTATTATATTAATAAATTAACTTGTCCTAAAAATCTTTTCTATATTTTGTTATATTGGAGCATATTATTTTCCCTTCAAAACTATTTTGTTTTATTATAAAAACCAGTTATAGGCTCTCGGGTTTAATTTTAATGTGGCTGTTTTTATTATAGGAAACCCCCCTCCTTTTTTCTATTTTGTGAGAGAGAGGGAAGGAGCAAGTGGGCCGAGGACTAGCCTAGAGCCACAGTGGTGGTCACCTGCTCCGTTCCCCCCTCCGTCAGTGGGGTTCAGAGACAGAGCCTCCCTGCCGTCGCCTTTTCCGTCGGTCGTCGCCATCAGCCTCGCGTATTTATCCCCCCTTGGCGTGCGTGCCCCCTTGCCTAGGATTCCTCTGCCTCTAGCTACCGCCGCCGCTCCTCTTTCTCCCTCCATCGCTGTCCCTCCTCGCTTCTTTTGTCTGTCAGGTAAGGGTCTCAGCGAGCTTCAGAGTGCGCAGCATCATCGCAGGCGACTAGCTCATCCTCTCCGTCGAGCCCCTTGTCGTCCATGGCGTCCAGGGCCTCCGCGGTCGTGCCGCCGTCCCATTCCCGGAGCTAGGAGGCCTCGGGAAGTCTTCTTCTTCCTCCTCGCCATCGCAGCGTGGCTGGTCTTCCTCCTCTCCGTCGCCGCCGCATCCCTGCCTCTCCTTCCTCTTCGCCGCTGCCGATTCGTGGCCGGTTCGTCGTCGACGTTCCCTCGGTGAGCTGCCCGTGTCCCTCTCGCTGTAGCGCCCGTCTCTCGCGTCCTGCCGTCGTAGATGTGGGGATGGGTTTCCCAAGGGCCCCTCTTCCCCCGCAGGTGGGTTGCTTCGTCGGAGTGCCCCCTGTGCTCGCTGGCGTCGCCGCTGTTGCTCTGTCACCGCCGTTGTGCTCTGCTCTGCTTGCTTCAGTTTCGTCAGTCAGGAGCCTGTGTGTTATGTGTGTATAAGAGGAGTGCAGCGCCTATACTAGTAGGAACCGAGCCTGTAGCCTAGTGGTGTGTTGTGTGTGTGTCCGCTGGGTCTGCGGTTCGGTCCCCCCTTCTCCCCCCTTTTTTTGGTTCCTTTTTATTTTATTTTATTTATTTATTTTCTGGTGTGGGGTGTATTGCATGTATGTATATGTAGATCCAGGGGTATTTATTTTCTGTTATATATATATTTATGTGGGGGAGTGCCCTTGCATGAATACATGTATATGTGTGTGTATACACCTAGTGTATACATATACATATGTATGTGTGGATAGTAGGTGTATGTGTGTGTGCATGTGTGTAGTGTATAGAGTGTATGTATGCATGTATGTTGTTTGTGTGTGTGGTGTTTGTGTTTGTTGTAGGTGGAGTGAAGAGCTCCACATGGTGTGGTGCCATATATGTTTGTGTGTGTGTGTTTCACACACTCATACATGTGTAGGTGTGCTAGAGAGTGTGTGTGTGTGTTGGGTGTGTGGTGCACCTTGTATGTGAGTGCTTGTGCATGTGTGTAGGTACATGTGTTAGTACCTACATGTGCATGTGCACATGTGGATTGTTGCTTGGTGTGTGTGTGGTGAGTTTTCATATGTTGTGGATGGGGGTGAGCTTAAGTGTAGAGATGCATGTGTAGGTTCCCTTTTATGTGCATATGATCATTTCACCCCTCCTAGCTTGCTTACCTTCTAGTTCCTGATGCTATGCCACGTATCATGTCCTTAGCATGCTAAATAACCTCTCTCAACATCTATCTATGGAGCACATAGCATTTTGTGACACTTACATCAAGTTTAGGGAGTGGCATAAGTCACCATGGCCTAGGGTGGTCAAATTTCGACCCCCCTTTGCTCCCTTTTGCTCCATGCAAGCACAGTGGTATGAGTATTGATTTTGGGGTAGAATCCACACATGAATGCATCTGTGAAGTCTCGTTTGACTTTGGGGCAACTTGACAAAACTGCATTTTTATGCTGTGATACCTTTTTGTCTTTTTCATATGAATTAATCTATCCATGCTTTCAAGTTCTTGCCAACATGAAGTTGTTAGTCAAAGTTGTTGCGAATTACCCAGTATTTTTGTTATTCATGTCAAGTCACTAGATAAGTGGGAACCATGCTGTTTAGTTGGCTACTTTCTGTTTCTGCCAACCTGCTCTATAAATGGCGAAGTCTGGAGAATCTGTTGTTATCGTTTTGCCATGAAGAGTGGGGTGTAGCAAGTGTTGTGGTGTGTTTTTGATCATGCTCAGTGTTAGTTAATTGTAGCATGTTGTCATCTACCATCCTGTTAATTTTCATGACATTTGGAGCTCTCTAGCATATTTAACCAATGCTTTCAACTTGCTACTTTGTTAACCCAGATTCCAAAAAACTGGAATTTTCACCAAGTCCCTAAAAACCTGTTTCATCATGCCTACTTGACAGCTCCATGCATAGTGATGTGTAGCTCTTTTGCTGATTGCATAGTTGGATAAACTGGTGTGTGTGTGTGGTCTAGTTTATGTACATGTCTTGTTCATGGCTGTAGAGTTCCTGTAGCAATAGTTGTGAGCTTTTCAAATTGCTATGTTGCTGTTTTGTGGCAGGTCGAGTGCTATGTTGTTTTGTGTGTTGTGGGAGCTATACTCCATGGAATTGAGTGATTCATGAGTCTATTGTGATTGGTTTTTCATCCCCTATCCGTTGGATACCTTGGAATACCATGAATTAACCCAGGTATTTGGTGATCTTGTGTTTTGTCTGTGTGCCTTGTCGTGAGCGTATCTCGAGAACCGTAGCTCCGGTCCTTGCGATCCTTATATGCATTTTCATCGATTTTGCATGCTGCATCCATATTTTCCATGTTCATGCATGTCTAATTAAATTAACATGAGGTTCTAGACAGATCCATTAATATATAACTTTGCATGTGAAACATGACTAGTTTAGGATTGCCATGTTACAATCCTTCATCAAATGGATCATGCATCATCTTGGTTGCGCATTGCACCTTGGTTGGTTATTTATTTATTGTTTCTCTTGGGTAGACGCGAGTGTCAAAACTGAGTTCGAGGACCTTGGAGAGTACCACTACGAGGATCCCGCTACTTGTTCCGCTGAAGAACCAGCAGGCACGATGATCGTACCCGGATCCCAATACTATCTTTGCTTGCTAGTTTCTAGTTCTTATCATTACAATTGCGCTACCTACCACATAATATCAATTCCCATGTTTCCATGACAGCCTCTAACCTCCACATCTCAGCAAACCATTGATTGGCTAAGTTACCGCTGCTCAGCCCTTTTATAGCGTTTTTAGTTGCAGGTGCAGGTTGTTCCATGTGTGAACATGAATTGGATATCACAATAATTTCTGTTATTTAATTTAATGCACATATATATCTGGTATTGGTGGAAGGCTTGGCCTTTTGCTAAGTTATTTGTTCGACTCGTGCCGTCATTAGTTCCTTGTTACCGGTGTTATGTTTCCATATTTTGCGCTCCTAACACGCTTGGGGTTTTTATGGGGACCCCCTTGATTATTCGGTTGAGATTAAAACTTGTCTGGCAAGACCCAACTTTAGTACTACATTTGCTATGACTAATGAACTTTCATAGGGCTTTGCAACCCCATGGATAATTTAATAAACCCCTGGGCCAGTGCTCCTAATGAGTGTTGGTCCAAACTAGAACACTGTTTGGGGCCAACCCAGGGCAACTTGGGAGATTTCTATCAGGCCTTCGTACGCGTAGCTTATCCGTCGTGTCCTGAGACTGAGATACGCGTCTCTTATTGGGTCCGTCGACACGTCGGGAGGTCTTGCTGGATTTGTTTTACCTTTATCGAATGTCTTGCGTGAGGAGTCTGACTGCCTTCGGGTTCACTCGAGGTGTTGGCCTCCTTTGGAATTGTCTATGATGATCGCGAGAACCGCGTTCGAGACTATTCCCACGGAGTGTGGTTATTTGTGATGGACTAGTTGGAGCACCCCTGCAGGGTTAAAACTTTTGGAAAGCCGTGCCCGCGGTTATGTGGCAACTTGGATATTTCTTTAACACCCGGTTATACAAAACTTGAAGTAAACTCTAATTAAAATACACAAATTGCGTGAGTAACCGTGATCGTCTCTGCTCGTGAACATGAACTAAGAGGGAACACGGTGGGGTTATGATTGATGTAAGTAAGTGTTCAGGATCTCTTAGAGATCATTCTAGATTCGATCGTCTCCGTAGGCCACTCATATTTATTTCATGTTGCATAAGGTAGCCACCATAAAAATGCTTAGTGCTCCTGCAAACTTAACATCCCCTTCCTTCCTAAATCTTAAATAGTCTTGGTACCCGGGCACATGATAGCTGAGTCCTCTCTGGCTCACAGTTTACTACAATAATCCAGGTACAGGATCAGATGGGTTCGTGCAGGATGATCTTACTCAGCTCCAGTGGGAGTATGATGAGGAGAGAGGCAGGATGTACGTGACATATCCGGATGAGTAGAGGACCTGGTCGTGATCGTTGGGACAGCTTGATAGTATCATTTGCAACTTCTTTTATCAGTTGATTTCGTCGGTAGTCGGACCCTGTGTTCAACTTGATGCTATGATTTGAGTGACATTGTAAGTTAGCATGTGGCGAGTGTAAGCCAACTTGTATACTCTTCTCATTCAATATTGTATGTTGTGATGATACTATTCTTGCTAATGGCAAGATGCGCCTCTATCCCTTGCGAGCCCTCGTGCCTTTAAACGGATAGGCGCGCATCTTGGGCGTGACACTACCAAGGCTCGGTGGAAGCACAAAGAGGCAGTTCCCTGTAAAGAGTACTACTGAAGGCACACAACTAGGTGTCGAATGCTATGCATATCCTTGCATGTCACACGTACGCACGACATGCCTGATATGCATAGATACAACTATGGCATCATAACAAAACCATACAACAACACAACATTTATTTAGGAGGCTCATAAGAGCCAATATAGTGTGATATTACAAGCAGGGGTCACATGACCCAACACACAAATCATACAAACAACAAGCGGAAGCTTAACATGTGTGGGTACAGACATCTATTAAAGAAGAAGGCTGAGGAAGCCTGTCTATCTACAAGGCCCTCCACAGGAACCAGACCTCTGGCTGGGATTCCCAAGCTAAATGACCAACATCGATCTTATCGTAGAAACCACTAGCGAGACTTGAGTCTCCTCTACAAAAACATAATTAAGCAACCGTGAGTACTGAGTGCTTAATAAGACTTACATCAGAACTAACTACATATGCATCGGTATCAACAAGGAAGTTGTGGGGTTCAGTGCAGCAAGCCAGCTTTGACTCGGTGGCTATCCTGTACTACGACTTTCATAACTTTGAGAAGTTTTGTGAAGCGTACATGAGTCCACTAACGCCACATCAATACACCACCATGGATCCACTCACGTCTTCCTACAAGAGTGCCATCCACGGTACTCACACTTGTCTTGAAGCTTTTATGAGTAACCCTTTAAATTGTCTATGAACCATATAAGTATCCAAGTAGTCCATATCCGCGGACACGGCTATTCGAAAAGAGTGATTACCCTGGAGGGGTGTACTTCATCACACATGCTCTCACCACTTACCGCCATGTGCTCGTAAGAAGGTACCTCGACAACCTTCAAGCGGAAGCCCAGTGAGGGAGTCTTCCATGCCCTGACTAATCACACAAGACTCTAGTCCAGGTTTATCGTCTATTTGAGACTGAACCCGCAAGGAAGTCCGGCCGAAGTTTCCTCAACGGACCCAAGCGATGTGTACAAGGTTCCCAAGCCCACCTCGACGGATGGTACTACGCTTGGTACCCCAGGCCACAATGCCTAGTATGTCCCAAGCCCACTTGTACGGGGTGCCACCCGGTAGACTACTAGCATATCCTACAAACACCAAAAACTAGTTACAACTCCTGGACAGAGATCAAGTCAGTTAACAAGTCGAGATAGTCTATTAAGGAGCCCAATGTGCAGTAGTAGCTAGTCTTGGACAACACACACATGACTCAGTTCTTAAGGATGGTCCCAATGAGACAACCCGCCACATACTCCTACATGGCCTCTCATCCCTACCTTTACCAAATCATGTTCACAACTTAATTCTCATCATCAGAACAAGTTCAGTTCATTCTGGTTCACCACCCCGATGAATCAGACCTGATACAACTCTAAGCATAGCAAGCATTGCAGGTTAAAGGCACAACATGGCTCAAGCATCTACCAGGTATGCGAGGTTGCATGGTTCAGCTATTTACTGTGACAATGACAGGTCATGCAGAGGAATGGGTTCAACTATCGAAACTTCTAAAAGTTGAAATGTTTTGTCCTAATGCAATAAGTGAGAGCAAGAGCGAGAGAGTGGGATTGTATCGGATATGTTCAAGGGGGTTGCTTGCCTGATAAGACGATAACACGTTACTGCTCCGCGGATGGATACTCGACCGTATCCTCCGGAACAGTGCCTAACACGAAGAACAACCATCAAGGGGGAACAACTCAATACACATCAAATGCAACAATATGATGCATTAATATAACATGGCAATATGATGTGTTTGAGCTAATACATCTAGCAACAGATTTAAATGAAGTAAGTTTGAACTCAAGGTTCAAATTCAACTTCATATATGGAGTTTCATAATGCATTTGAACCAAAATGTCCAAGTTTACCTATTTAAGTTGCTCTAACATGCATGAACATGGTACAGATGGATTCATTGAATTTTTCTGGTCAATTTTCATATATAAATTGTTTTCATCTGATTTACAGATTATTTTATATTAATTTTCTATGTTTTTAGAATTTTCTAGAATTTATTTAAATACAAAAATGCATTATTCCATCAGCGTGACGTCACTATGATGTCAACCTAGTCAAACGGCCGGTCCAGGTCAAACTAACCAGCGGGACCCTCTGGTCAGTGACCCACCGGTAAGCAGGGTCAAATCCTGTGCTGGCTGGGGTTTGACCCGCTTGCGGGGCCCACTATTAGTGACTAGGGGGTTAACTAGCCGCGGGGGTTTAGCACTAATGGCTGCCACAACGGCCCCGCCGGAGTTTGGCCGGCGGGGACCAAACCAACGGTGGAGGCTCACCGGAATCGCACTACAGGGGGTCTCCAGGAAGGCTACGACCACTTGGGCGTATCTTGAGCTCACCCGTATCGCATGGGACACGCTGGGAGGCAAGGGGCGGTCGGAGCTGACGGCGGCGACCTCACTCGCGGCGGCCGGAGCTCGGGCGAGGGTGGCAGCGGTGCTACAGGCTGCGGGAGGAGGAGCCGGTGGTCGGGGCGGCATCTACAGGTCCGCGAAAACTCGCCGGAGTGCTCAGCTGAGCACGGCGTGTGCTCTGGCCGTGGTGGCGAGGTGCCCGGCTACTATGGGGAAACGGCGGCTACGGTGGCTAGACAGCAAGGAATAGAGGTGGAG
This sequence comes from Hordeum marinum, assembly GCA_022496015.1. Classification (NCBI taxonomy): domain Eukaryota; kingdom Viridiplantae; phylum Streptophyta; class Magnoliopsida; order Poales; family Poaceae; genus Hordeum; species Hordeum marinum. The sequence continues at coordinate 241,364,153 of CM039672.1, read as the reverse complement.
ATGGACGGAGAAGCTCACGGCGCATTAGACGACGGCTCAACGGGCTTGGGGAGGCACCATGGGCGGTGAATCGATGGCGGTTTCGGTTCGGCGACGGGAGAGAGAGCAGAGGAGAGGGGGAGAGCGAGTGAGAGAGCAGCAGGAAGGGAGAGGGGAAGAAGGGCATGGCGAGGGGGTCACGCTGGCGCCTTTCTGGCCTTCAGAGGCAAGCAGCCAGGCAGGAGGTGGCCGGCACGTGTCTGCGCGCCCCAGCCACACACCCCAATCCTACTGGCGGGAGGCTGGGGCTGACTGGCAGCTGGACCGCTAGGCCAGCCTCTCTTGGGCCTCTTTTTTATTTTTTTCATGTTTTCTTCTTTTCTTCTTTTTTCTGTTATTTCATTTATTTTATTTTAGGCACTAAAATATTTTATAAAAATATGAATCTTTTTCTAGGCACTAAAGGAAATATTCCAAAGGCCCTAGCCAAATTTCTTATTTATTGGAGCTATCAAATTATTTATAATATTAAAAGCCCCAATCTAAATAATCATTGATTTAATTCAATATACCAAATGACATGTGTAAAATGTGCAGCACCGCTGGTTTATGTTGCCACATTATTCCAGAGAAGATGAACATTTTTCACAGCCACTTTGGATCATTAAAAAATATTTTGGTTGAGCCTATTTGAATTCAAATTGTGCTAGGGTTTTGATCATCCCCATTTCAAGTTTAAAAAGAAATTAAAGATGATGCAATCACAAGCATGGATCCTAGTGCATGTTAAAGCTAGGGATGTGACAACATTATTGTGCAATTGCAGGAACCATTATAATATTTAGGTTTCTAACAATAATTTGGTCTTGCACATGTAGATCCTATCGTGAGAGGTTTAGACCCACTGTTCGACCCATTTAGCATGTGGGGGAAATGATGTGTTCATGAATATCAATCAAAACAAGAAACTCACAAAGATTGTTAAGATAAAGAAACTTGCGACAAAAAACAACAAGCTGTTTGTCTGCACAATATACAAGACATCAGTGAACTATAGGATGGCACTATCTCTTTTACCTTGTTTTTTTCCTTTGTGACATTTCAATTTTTAGAAATGAAATTTACGCATATCTTCATTTCCAGTCCTTTCCAAAGCAGTTCATCAATGAGTTTGTCTCAAACCACCTGTATGGTCAAGAGGCGAGGAAGGTATTAATACATCACCCACGATACAATCTTGAAGTCTTCCTCAAGAGGATGAAGGATGGGTGGGCAACCATCCACGGGCACTGGCATAAATTTGCAAGAACCTTCGACATCAAGGAAGGATTAATATTTGCCTTCCGCTTCAACAGTTTTCTAGACGAGATTCATCTATATATTTACTGTATATGATGCTATTTTCCAAAGGTTTTAGATGTTGCATGGGAAACTCGGTGCTGTTGGGTAATTGGGTAGCTAGGTAATATATGCCTATAGGATATTGTACTCTGATGTATTTCAATTATGAAATCCTAGTTTCCATAATACGAAATAAAATATATTGTGTGCTTGATCTGAAGTATCAATTTGTTTACTAGCTGGATTATAAACAATAGAGCAATTAGCCTGATTATTGGGGTTTCATATTGCATACGGTTTGTCATAGAACATCGTCATCGATAACCTCAACAAGCCCACATGCTTGCTGGAAAGTTGGCATGTTGCATCAGTGAACAATCACACACGATTCTTGGGCGCAAACTTTGGGTGTTAGAAAACCCATTGGCAAACGTTTTCACATAAAACATGTGTGTGATGAACAGCCCTATGCCAAACAGTTTCTTCCAGGGACTGTGCGTGATGGCCACCCCTAACACACACGATGTTAAGCAGAAAATTGTGTGTGATGTACAATACCTGTTTGGGATAGTCCTTCCGGTCGCACACAACATAATTTTGCCTATCGTGTGTGATTGGGAGCAAACATCACCAACGGGTTTTTCCTGTCATGTGCGATAGACCCCCCCTATCGCCCACACATGCAAGGCGATGGTTTGATATCCATATGGAGTTAAAAAACGTTTGTACAGCAGGCACCTGCACTAGTGCTATAAATTAAGATCCATATGGTTGGAGTGGATGATCTTGATCGAGGTAGGTGGTTCTCTCTTAGAAATTTGGATATGAGGAGTGGGGAACTGTTCTGAGTGCTTCTAGTTTTGAGTGGGATGTGGTCGAGGGGTATATATATGCATCTCCGAAAATCCAACTAGTACACCATTATTAACCAACTCGGTGACACCAAAGTAAAACTCGGTCGTACCGATTTGTTCAAAATGTGGCAACTTTAGGCATCTCGATGAGACCGATATGACATTCTCGGTAGTACTGATATGAGTGGCCGAGGGCAGTTTCCAAACTCGGTGGGACCAATCCAAAAAACTCAAAAATTCTGATTCTATAAATTTGGTCACCCAGATCCTGGTCACCAAAACTCGGTTGCACCAATGTAGGGTTTGGCTAGGGATCGTCTGAGGAGAAAATCGGTATGGCTAAGTGGGAAACTTGGTGGCACCGATTTTGCATGATAGGGTTTAGACGGAGTATTTTTGTGGGAGAGCTTGTGGGTATTTTTGTTGGTTAGAACTTGTGGACATGGAGCAATTTTTCACCAACGTTACCTTACCCCCTTTTAATAGTATTGACTTCCCAATGGACTCAAAGTGATTTATCACAAAGTAAAATGTAGAGTCTCCTTGCTTGAACCGTTGCCAATTCCATTCCTTGCATCTTGGGGTCTCCTCACAATATATAGCCACCCCATCATTGGAATTTTCATAAAATATACTTAGTGGAAACATGAGTACAATGAGATATATGTTGTTATTAATTACCAAAACCACTAAGGAATTAAATGTGATTTCACCAGTAGGCGGCCCATTCAATGTCTCCACGCAGGAAGAACCTCACGAGGCTCGGACCTCGTGAGCCCCCTCCCAGCAAGGTAGAACTCTTCAAGTCAAGCATCTTCAGCATCGGGCAGTCTCGCAATGCCCCCCTCGCGAGGCGGCTTCTCGTGAGGCCCTCCTCCTGGAGGGGCCATGCGTTACTAGTCGCATGGTTGCGTGCCAGCCATGTGGGTAATGCGTCAGCGCAGTCAAGGACAGCAGAACCATGCCAGCAGGTGCGGGCATAGAGGATAACCTTTTCTATGATTAAAGGGTGTCAACCGATGCCTCCTCCAAAGGTAGTTCACAAATCTTATCATTTTGGTGCAAAGGTAGAAAGGACGTACGCGGGTTCCCAAAGCGCCCGCCAAAGGTTTCCATTCTGGTGCAACAATACCACAACCACGAGCCAGGCATGACGGATATCATTGCCGAGCCCACCTCCACATCACCAACAGCTACTTTGCGGGCGAAGACCACCTTTCATCAGGATAAAGATGTACTCCTGTCCCCCTTCGAATTTGGAAATTGTGGGATCCGTTCCCGCCATAGCGATAAGGGAAAAGCACTCGGGTGTCGGGACCTCGATCCTAAGCCATAAGAATCCAGCCTATAACACATCACATCACTTTGCGGTCTCACGCACGGTTATCTCCACGGCTGCCACCTTACCTGGTCCGGGACCATTTGCTTCTTTTGACTCATGTATGTGAATCTGTTGCTAGCATTCAAATGTCAAAGAACCCGGGCTGACATGACTAGTCGTAGAACCCAAGTGGCACATCCGTACAGGGACAGGCATACGTAACCCAGCAATGCAGGTGGTGATCTCTAGAGTGTGTAGACGAGTTATAGCAAGCTGCAAGGACTCCATTATGCTGTGGGACATAAATGTCATCACTGCATCTATATGATTCATAGCAGGCTACAGGGACTCAATTACACTGCAAGACACTTCCCCGAAGGGACAGACACAGCAGCAAAGAAGGATACATGCCAGTCAATCAATGTGTCCAGAGCAGTAGGAAGCTACCAAGGCTCGGTGGAAGCACAAAGAGGCAGTTCACCGTAAAGAGTACTACTAAAGGCACACAATTAGGTGTCGAATCCCATGCATACCGTTGCACGTCACACGTACGCACGACATGCCCGGCATGCATAGATACAACTACAGCATCACAACATAACCATACAACATTACAACATTTATTTGGAAAGCTCGGAAGAGCCAATACAATAAGATGTTACAGACAAGGGTCACAAGACCCAACATTTAGAGCATTCAAACAAGCAAGCGGAAGTTAAACATGTCTGGGTACACACATCTACAAAAGTGGTTGGAGGAGCTTGAAAATCTAAAATGACCCTACCAAAGGAACGAGACCTCTGTCTGGGATTCCCAAGCTAATCTAGTCAACATCGAACTTCACATCGAAAATACCACTAATGAGACTGTCGGGACCCCGATCCTAAGTCATAGGAATCCAGACTGTAACATATCACATCACTTTGCGGCCTCACGAACGGTAAGTTCCATGGCTACAGCCTTACCTTAGCCGGGACCGTTTGCGTATTTTGGCTCACGTATGTGAACATGTCGCTGGCAATCAAATGACAGAGAACCCGGGCCGACATAACTAGTCATAGAACCCAAGCGGCACATTCGTACGGAAACATGCATACATAACCCAGCAATGCAGGTGTCGGACTCAAGCGTATGTAGACGAGTCATAGCAAGCTATAGGGACTCCATTATGTCGTGAGACACGAATGCCATCACTGCACGTAGACGAGTCGTAGCAGGCTATAGGGACTCCTTTACACCGTGAGACATTTCGCCGAAGGGACAGACACAGCAGCAAAGAAGGATACATGTCGATCAATCAATGTGTCCGGAGCAGTAGCAAGCTACCATGGCTCGGTGGAAGCACAAACAGGCAGTTTCCCGTAAAGAGTACTACTAAAGGCACATGACTAGGTGTTGGATCCCATACATACTGTTGCACGTCACACGTACGCACGACATGCCCGATATGCATAGATACAACCATGGCATCACAACATAACTATAAAAAATCATGACTTTTATGTAAGAGGCTCAGATGAGCCTTGCACAATATGTTCTTATAGATAGGGGTCACATGACCCGACACTGAAGTCATACAAACAAGTTCGTACAAACCAAGCGGAAGCATAAGTTGCCTGAGTACAAACAGATGAAAGGATAAAAAGGCACATGGCCTGACTATCTACAGCCTGCCACAGGGGAAAGGTCGTAGCTGGGACACCAGCTATTCGGCATCGTCAACATCTAGGTAGAACCAACCTAGCGGGTCCTGGGTCTCATCTGCAACATTTATTAAGCAAATGTGAGTACAAACGTACTCAGCAAGTCTTTAAAGCAGACCTAGTCTATTCATGGTCATGTATCAACAAAGGAAGTGGTGGAGTTATGCAACAATGGCAGCTTTGACTCATGGCTAACCTACACTACTCAATTTTAACTCTTTGATTACATTTTATATATCGCACACGAGTCCACTAACTCCACAGCAATACACCACCATGGATTCACTTTCCCTCCTGGGAGAGTTCCATCCACGATACTCACACTTGTCTTGATATTTTTATGACTATCCATTTGATTATCTATGAACAACATAAGTTCTCCAAGTAGTCCATATCCGAGGATGCGACTATTCGAATAGTTTCATACCCTGCAGGGTTGCACTTATTCACACATGCTCTCGCCACTTATCGTTGTGTGCTCATAGAACCACGCACCTCGGCAACCTTGAAGCTGATGCCTAGCGAGGGAGTCGGCGACGACTGTCAATCACATAAGACCTCTAGTCCTGGCTATCGCCTATTTGAGACTGAACCCGCACGGAAGTCCGGCGGAAGTTTCTGCAACGGCCCCAAGCGATGTGCGCAGGGTTCCCAAGCCCACCATCTGGGTGACCCTTGGTACACCATGCCACTGCCTACCGCGTCGTAACCCACCCCTAGGGTCAGCACTACACACGGCCTCCAGCATGCTATAAACACGAGAAACTACTTGCAACTCCTGGACTAAGGACTAAGCGAATGATAGGTCGAGAGGGTCAATTAAGTATCCCAACTTGTGGTAGTAACTAGTCTTGGATCAAAAACACGGAAATTAGTTCCTAAGAACGGTCCCAATGAGACAACCCGCTATGTACTCCTACATAGCCTCTCATCGCTACCTTTACCAAATCGAATTCATCTTTATATCACCACATCAAAACAACATCGTCTCACTTAGTTCATCACCGAGATGAATTAAACCTGACCCAACTCTAAGCATAGCAAGCATAACAGGCAAAGTATGCTAAGCACTTCATGGCACAAGCATCTACCAGGTATACCATGTTGCAAGGTTTGACTATTCACTGTGACAATGTTAGGTTATGCAGCAGAATAGGATCATCTACCGTGTATGACTGACATGTGATCGACTGTCCTAATGTAATAAACAAGAGCGGGAGCGAGAGAGTAGGATGTTATCGAAATGATCAAAGTGGTTGCTTGCCTTGCTGGGTAGAGGAAAGGTTCTCTCCTTCATCGGGATACTCGGGGGTATCCTCAGGAGCAGGGCCTACTTCAATGAAGATAAGAAACAATCAACACACGCAAGTGCAACAATATGATGCATGATCATGGCATAATAGCATGTATGGATGAGCTAATGCAATTAGTATTGATGCTAATTTGAAATGAGTTTGAATATAGGTTCAAAATTGTTCTGTATTTCAAATTCCATATACTAACCTATTAGTAATTGTCAATGTTCACCTATTTAGATTTCTCTAACATGCATAACAATAGCACCATTGGATTCATTGGATTTTTCTGATATATTTTCAAATATAAATTATTTTCATCTGATTTACAGATTAATTTATATGAATTTTTGAAGTTTTGAATAAATTCTGGAATTATTTTTAAACTAGAAAATGAAATAATGACATCAGCCTGACGTCACTGGGACGTCAGCTCGTCAGCTGACCGGGCCACAGTCAAACCTGACATGTGGGGCCAGATGTTAGTGACTCACACACTTAACTAAATAATTAAAAGTAAATCCTAATTAATTAACAGAAACTGGGCCCCTATCAATGACTAATTAGGGTAATTAGAATAATTAATTAAATTCTTAATTAACTTTGACTTGACAGGGCCTCGCCCCACCTGCCAGTGACTCAGGGGGTCAAACCTCGTGGTCAACTCCGTCAAGACCCACCGGCGTTGAGCCGCCGGTGGCTCTAGACATGACGGAGGGCTTCGGGATCCCTCCTCCAGCGACTAAAAGGACGGCAGAGGGCACCAAACGACTCAGGACACACGCGCGCGTCCATTCCGACCCCTCCCAGGAGCTGAGATGGTCGGAATCAACGCTGGCGGTGAGCTGGGTGGCGGCCAGATCTCGGGCGAGCACGGGCTCGTCGAACCAGGGCGCAACATGAGCTCTACTAGGCACCTGCAGACTCTAAACAGCCTCGTGAACACGACGGAGGCCTAAGACGGACCAGCTGGTCACCGGAACATGGTCAGTGTCGAGCTCGAGCGGCGGGGGCATTCGGACCTTGATGGAATCCAACGCTAGAGCACGCAATCGAAGGGGGAAAGAGGGGGGAAAGACTTAGGGGCTCACGTCGGTCGCAAAGACGTGGAGAGCGGGCTTGGGAAGGTTCTGGAGCAGCGGCGAGCTCCACTTGATTTCCGGTGGTCAGAGGTTGAAGATGACGCGAAGACGGTGATGGGGAGCTCCTAGCGGTGCACGGCTCGGCGAGGAGGAAGATGAAAGCTAGTCGGATCGATTGGGGGGCTCAGGGGTGAGGGGGAGCGGCTAACGCGACGGCGGCGAGCTCGAGAAGGGCTCGGTCATGGCTTAGCAGAGAGGGGAGAGTAAGAGAGGCAGGCGAGAGAGAGAGGGAGCGATTTGGACGGCTCTGGGGAGCTTATCCCTGTCGTGCTGGCGAGGAGGACACAGGCAGGCAGCTGCCAGCGTGGAGGCATGGCAGCGCGCGCGCTCCAGCCACGCGCTCGTCCTCCTGGCCGCCAGGAGGACGATGACCTTTCTTTTGTTTTCTTCTCTATTTTATTTTACTCACATTTGTTTATTTTCTTTTCAGGTACAAATCACTTTATAAAATATCCCATATATTTTCTATAATGAAGTTTGAATATTTCAAACTTGTCTAAAAAGTTTCAGGATATTTTCAAAACAAAAATAATGATCGTGCTTTATTTAATGATTTCAGGAGCCTTATCAATTATTTTTAAATTGCCTCAGGTGTTCAAATAATTAAAATGATCCATGTTATAATCATGTCCAAATTTACCAAACATAGGGAACATTTTTGGTGGGCATTTTGGATTTGTTGAATTTTCATCAAATTTGAATTGTCTTGATTCAATGTGAACTTGGGGTTTCTTTTGTTCCCCATTTCATGTTGATGCAATAGAATGAAACATGATGCGAACACATGCTATCCTAGGACATCTAGCTAGGGATGTGACAGAGCTTGACGCTCCTCTACGAAAACATAAATTAAGCAAATGTGAGTACAAAGGTACTCAGCAAGACATACATTAGAACTATCTACATATGCACCAGTATCAATGAAGGGGATTGTGGAGTTTATTGCAGCAAGCCAGCTTTGACTCTTGGCTAACCTATACTACGACTACAGGTAGTATCTTTGAGGTGGGATTGCGCACACGAGTCCACATATTCTCCAATCAATACACCACTATGGATCCACTTCCGTCTCCCTACAAGAAGGCTATCCATAGCACTCACGCTTATCTTGCATATTTTAGAGTATCCACTTCAACTTATCTGTGAACCACATAAGTTCTCCAAGTAGTCCATATCCGAGGACATGGCTATTCGAATAGATTCATAACACTACAGGGGTGTACTTCGTCACACATGCTCTCGCCACTTACCCCCATGTGCTCATAAAAAGGCACCTTGGCAACCTTCAAGCGGAAGCCCAGGAAGGGAGTCGGCCACGACCTGACTAACCACACAAGAGTCTAGTCCAGGTTTATTGCCTATTTGAGACTAAACCCGCAAGGAATTCTGGCCGAAGTTTCCTCAACGGCCCCAAACGATGTGTACAGGGTTCCCAAGCCCACCTCGAAGGATGCTACTATGCTTGGTACACTGGGCCACAATGCCTAGTCTGTCCCAGGCCCACCTGTATGGGTTACCACTCGGTAGACTACTAGCATATCCTACAAACACTAGAAGCTAGTTGAAACTCCTGGACAGAGATGAAGTCGGTTAATAAGTCAAGAGAGTCAATTAAGGATCCCAATGTGCGATAGTAGCTAGTCTTGGAGAACATACACAGGACCCAGTTCTTCAGGACAGTCCCAATGAGACAACCCGCCATGTACTCCTACATGGCCTCTCATCGCTACCTTTACCAAGTCGTGTTCAAAACTTAGCTCTCATCATCAGAACAAGTTCAGTTCACTCCGGTTCATCACCCAGGTGAATCCGACCTGGCACAACTCTAAGCATAGCAAGCATAGCAGGTTAAAGGCACAACATGGCTAAAGCATTTACCAGGTATGCTAGGTTGCATGGTTCATCTATTTACTATGCCAATGACAGGTCATGCAGAGAAATGGGTTCAATTACCAGAGCATGTAAAAGTTGAAACGTTTTGTCCTAATGCAATAAGTGAGAGCAAGAGCGAGAGAGTGGGATTGTATCGGACATGTTCAAGGGGGTTGCTTGCCTGACAGTCCTGAAGATATCATTTCTCTTCATCAGTGTCAACGATCACATCGTCGGAACCATCGTCTACCGAGAGGGAACAAGCACTAACAAACAAGAAGAAGGAACACATTCACTGTGATGCAACAATCATGATGCATTAAATGGCATGTTAAATTACTGAATTGACCTAGTGCTATAGGTAGTCATATGAAGTGAAGTGGAATTCAAACTTATACTAAATTCCAACTCCAACACTATTTATTAAATTATCCTAATCATGAAATGTCCTACTTGGTGATGTTAACTTGCTCAAACATGCATCATCATGGCATAAAAAGATTCATTTGATTTTTCTGATCAACTTTCATATATAAATTATTTTCATCTGATTTACAAATTATTTTCTATGAGTTTTAGAAGTTATAAACATTTTCTGGAATTTCCTAAATTATTCTATTACTAGGAAATCAGTTAATGCGACAGCATGACGTCAGGGTGACGTCACAGGTCAACAGGGTCGGCCAGGGTCAAACCTAACTGCCTGGACCCACCTGTCAATGACACATGGGGTTAATTAGGATTAACTAAATACTAATCAAAATTATTAAGGGTTGGGCCCACTAGTCAGTGCGTGTTTAAGTTAATTAAGCACTTTAATTATTTTTAAACTAACCCAAAATTAACAGGGGCTAGGCCCCACCTATCAATGACTCTAGGAGGTCAAACCTCCGGTCAGTGGGGTCAAACCTACCGGCGTTAAGCCGCCGGCGAGGCCAGATGCGGCGGAGGGACGCGGCGCTCCGGCGTCCAAATGGACGGTGGAGGCCATCTACCGTGAGTTGACGCCCCCGTGCGTCGAGTAGTGAGGTCATCCGGGCTTGGGGGGCGAAGGCAATGGCGGCGACCTTAACCGCGACGGCCGGAGCTCGGCAATGGCAAGGATGGCAGCTAGAGGGTGAACGGGGCAGCGGGGATAAGGGGTGGAGCAAGGGGAGCTCACAGGGACGCCGAAGAGCTGGCCAGCGGCTCGGGAACGACCAGGACGGCGTGAATAGACGGATGAAGCTCCGGTGTCCGGCGGGGAAAAACGGCGATGGCAAAGGCGATGAGGCGCTCCCGGCTTGATTTCTGTGGCGAGGGGGAGCAGGGGGATGTGGCGGTTCTGGTGGGCTTGCTTGCTGGGCGAGGGGAGGACGGATGCCACGGCGGAAGTGAGCAGCGGCAACGGCGACCTTCGGGTCTGGGAGGAGGGAGGCAGGGTAGCAAGGAGGGGTGAGGAGAGAGGGAGAGAGAGTCAAAATGGGCTTCGGGGACAAGCGTGACGTCTCTATCCACCGCGGGGCAACGACGGCAAGCAGGAGGTGGCTCGGGCGCATGCCGGCGTGCCGCGGCCACACTCGCTTGTCCTCCTGGCGAGAGGTGGAGGATGACTGGCACTTGGGCCAGATGGGCCGCACAGTGCTAGGCCTTAGGTAAGCCCCCTTTTTTAGTTTTTGTTTTCTGCTTTCTTTTCTTCTGACATTTGTTTTTATTTTGTGAGGCCAAAATACGTAGCACAATAATGCCCACATATTTTATGAAATATAGTTTGATCATTTCAAACTCCCACAAAAGGTTTGGGTATTTTTGGACATATGTCATAATTATAATGCTTTATTAGTCAATTTCAGAAACTTTCCTATTTTATTTAATTTACCAAAATAGTTGTTAAAATATAATTCACCCTTGGTATGTTGGTTTCCAACATTTATCAGAAATGGTGAAAAATTTTGAAGGCCATTTGGAAACATTCAAAATTCAGTTGTTGGAGTTTGGTTTAATCCATGAGATGCTAGGGTTTGTCATCCCCATTTCAAATTCATTTGAAGTTAAACATGATGCAATGAATGCTCAATGATGCAACTAATACAAGCAATTTCTAGGGTTGTGACACCGGGCCACTATAAATAGAGGCTAGGCTCCACCGTAGAAGAGAGGAGAAAACAGAGCAACGAGGTAAAACAACAACGAGAGAAGAGAGGCAAGACCACAAGAATGCCCTCGAGAGGCAACTTACCACTGTACTAGTTCATCCACAAACCTCTTCGTTAGGCAATCCACGAAAGCAGGACGAGGTGTTATGCTGCATAGTGCAATCTTCTTCCTCATCATCGTGCGAGTTCGTCGTCCAAACCATCGGGTTGTGAGCTAGGTGGGGTGAGGCTGTTGGGGATCCTGACACACCCCCCTGAGTTCGAACTTCTTTGGGTTTTGTGGAGCCTGAGATCTGACATTTGGCGCGCTAGGTAGGGGGCGTGTCGAAGTCTTCCTCAAGCCACGCTCTTTCTTCACATCGCTACTCTGATGTCTGATGCTCGCCGGGCCCGCACCAAGCGCAGAGCTGCCTGCATCACCAAGATGGCGCCCATTGGCCACGCCGCCCCGCGCCGGTCCGCCTCTCCTGTGGTCAATGCCGCCATGGTCCTGGAAGCCCACGAATAACAGGACTCCTCCCAGCCGGTCACCGTGCAGCGCAATGGCTGCATCACCCCACCGTCGCTCGTTCCAGCTACCGGGTCGCCCCCCATGCTCGTCCTGGGCCGGCGCGTGGGACAGGCGCACTCGCCATGGCATGCAAGTTGTTGCGTTATCGCCCTGCCCCCGAATGCCATGACAACTAGCTCGGGCGCATCGTAGAGCTCGTCAGTGTCGCCGGGGACCCTTCAGCACTCTCCTACTCGCTCCGGCCCTACCCCTCTCTAGCAGACGACGTGGCCCATGACGCGCCGCCCCCTCCTCCACAACGCGACATCGACCCCAAGACCAGGCGTGAAGCACGCCCAGCGCGAGCCGCGAGCAAGGGAAGGAGATGAAGTAAGCTGCCAGGTGGTGCCACGGCTGCATGTCGACGCGCGTGCACTCGTGACCGGGAGCCCCTCGAAGCAGCCCCGCAGGAGCGTCAGGACCGGTTCCCTCTCGTACGCGCGACACTCATCGGTCCGATGGGGTGCCGTGCCATCGCCTCGGAGCTCCATCCGGTCATGTGCCCCTGAAAGTTCAAGCCTAACCTACCCCCTCGCTAGGACGGCGCCCCACATCCTGCTAAGTTCCTACAACTCTACTTGCTGAGCATCCAGGCGGCTGGTGGAGACGCACAAGGTCATGGCGAGCTGGTTCCCCATTGCACTCAAGGGAGGCGCGCTCTCCTGGCTCCTCAACCTCCCGAAGGGTCCATCACCTCTTGGGATGACCTGCGCAAGCGCTTCGTCGCCAACTTCCAAAGTACCCGCGTCCGCGCGCTCACCGTGAACGACCTGCGACGTGTGAAGCGGCAAGAGGGAGAGATTCTGCACAAGTTCATACAATGCATCACGACCAACCGCCTCAAGATCCCGAGGGTGTTGGTTGAGGCCATCATCTTTGCGTTCAGTGACGGTATTAGGGACGTCAGGATGAAGGAGGAGCTCGCCATCAACGACGAACTGTAATCGGCCCTAGAGATCTTCAACCTGGCAAACAAGTGCGCCAAGTCCAAGGAGGGCCGCTCTTCGCTCAGCGAGCTTCCGACCAAGACCAACGAGGCGAAGCGCAAGGCCCTCGTGGTGCTTGCGGCTGAGCCTGAGGCGAAGCACAACCGAGACGAGGAACCCCTCACAGGAGGGCGGTCGTCCTGCATCTTCCATGGCACCAACATCCACAACACCATTGATTGCCATGAGCTGAGTCTGTTCCACAACGAGCACTTCGGTCAGCGCCCGTGGCTTCAGACGCGTTAGAGGCTGCCGCGGAGGCTGTTGGGACAATCGGGAGCCATGCCAGAAGTGGCGAGACCAACCCAGGGAGGACCGCTGGCGTGATCAGGCTCGGGAGGACCACTGGCACGATGACCCTCTAGAGGGGTTACGTCATGGACAGCCTCGTGAGGGCCGTCCTCGTGAGGTCGGCCTACCCCCACTGCTGCCACCACCCTAGTGGATGGAAGAGGACAGACATGACGATGGGGCTAGGGGCTTCCAGGAGGTTAGGGCGATAGCCTATATCCTGGGCGCTCAAGCCCCAGCATCAAACCGGATCTTCAACAGTTCTCACCGAAGGTGAATGCAGCCCTCCCGAAGCCCGAATCCATGCATCCCTCAAGTGGTGCCAGAAAGCAATCACCTTCGACTCGAGGGATCAGCTTAGGTGCTCAGCCATGGTGGGTACGCTCCTCATGTTGTGCACGCCGACCATCAGCAATGTCCTCGTCAACAAGACCCTCATCGACAATGGAGCGGGGCTCAATGTCCTCTCCATTGAGACATTTGAGACACTGCAAGTGTCGTACGACTAGCTCATGCCAACTAAACCCTTCTTAGGAGTCACTGACAGGTCCATGGTCCCCATTGGGCAAGTGCGCCTGCCCGTCACATTCGATGGATGCAAGAACTACCACACCGAAATCATCGTCTTCGACGTCCCCCACATCCACCTCCCGTACAACGCGATCCTTGGGTACCTAGCCTTCGCCAGGTTCATGGCGGTGACACATCATGGCTACAACCTCCTCAAGATGCCAGGGAGTGGCGGAGTCATCATCATCACCTACAATGATAAGGATGTCGTCTGCTCCCTCGAGCGTGCCTATCGTGTCATAGCAGCCGAGCACTCAGACAACAAAGGAGATGCACTGCCTCGTGAGAATGTCCCTAGGAAGAAGAAGCAGCTCACCTACGGAGGGCACCAAGGGGCTGAAACCTCCAAGGACGGTGCCTCAAGATCAGCGCCCAGGGCCGAGGCCCCTCCCTCCATCGCATAGGAAGGACCGCTCGATGCCCTCCTTGGGTCGGCCACGAGGGCTTCCATTTGGGAAGCTTCCGACCTAGCCGGTGAGACAAGGGAGGCATTCGGGCACAACTTGGAGGCGTGTTCTGACGCGCGTCTACCCAAGCCAGGAGCACGACATGTGGTGTCGAGCTCACGAGAATGTGTTACCAAAGCGATTGGGGAGTTTTAGGAAGCACATGTCACACGAGGCAGGAGCTGCCCTACACCACCAATGGTGGCCGCCATCGCCGGCTCGGTCGACAAGTCGCATGTCTATGTTAGCGCGCTCCCGATCAACAAGGCCGCGTCCCAGGATGTCTTTTGGCTGGCGTGTGTCGATCGCGGCTGGGTCTACCCGTGCAACTGCACCCGCATGCCCTTCAGCCTGGCGAACGGGTGCACCATGTTCCAACGCCTTGCCTAGGCCATGCTCGTGCCCTACCACGCAAGGCGCAGTGAGGAGTTGGAGGAGGTGCCCAGACCGAGTAGGGGTCCCGAGCCTCGGGACGCGACGAACTCATCAGGGTCACATTCATGGAGACACAAGGTCATGCTACGTCGACCGCTTTGACTCTTCAGCGGCATGGCCGCCAGGTGATTTTTTGGTTCGTGCCAGGTAACTTTTTGGTTTACACCATTTGAGGGCGCCCACCGGGCTGCATTATCCTCAGGCGATCAGCACACACCCCTTTAGTGGCCTCCTTTACGCATGTTTTAGCACTTTTCATGCATATGATCTATTTCCTAACATTCCATCCTGCCTGCATAGTGTTTCACCACCATGAATGTCGCCACACCCTAATGATCCTACCTCCTACTGCCTCATGATTAAGGGCTAGCATGACGTTTGTACTCGGGTCCGTCCCTGCAGCGTTAACCAATCCAAGCGATTGAGCTCTGTCTCGCGGGCCAGCCAAGTGCGCATCACCTCCCGTGGCCCTTGGTGCTTTGTTTTCGCGTGAGCTAATAGGGAGTGGGTGAGTCAGGCGTGCGGCACGGTTCCTACAACCTCAGTCGGGTTTTCGTAGTTGAAGGAGATGCACACCAAGTGTTTTCTCCTCGGAGTTGTCGGATGACAAGACTGGGCATGACATCTGTGCTCGGGTCCGTCCCTGCAGCGTCGATA
This sequence comes from Hordeum marinum, assembly GCA_022496015.1. Lineage (NCBI taxonomy): Eukaryota > Viridiplantae > Streptophyta > Magnoliopsida > Poales > Poaceae > Hordeum > Hordeum marinum. The sequence continues at coordinate 241,348,576 of CM039672.1, read as the reverse complement.
AATCCAGTGGCTGAGCTCTGTCTGTCGGGCTGGCCCCGTTGACATCACCTCCTCGAGTCACTAGTGTTTGGCCTTCTCATGTGATGGCCCTTGGAAATGCATTCGGCATAGGTTTCTCAAAATTTACAAGACCTCGGATGGTGTTGTGTCTACAGGAAGATTGAGGCGCAAACCGCCTTTGAGGCAGGGCCTCACGAGGCCAGAGCACCCTTCCAATTGCCTAGATACACCTCCTAGTTCTACCATGCAAGCCATGTGTACGAACTAAATGGGTTGTACACGCCCGGGGGGCTCAGGAGCCGGGGGCCCCCATTCCCACCCCCAGTATGAGAAGCCCCATGAATCAACAAGACAAACGAAGAAGTGAAGACAGAAGATAGAGCTGCGGCCCGGCAGCCTCCTCCCGGCTGGCTCCTCCCGGCAGCCTCCCCTTGGCTGGCTCCTCCCGGCAGCCTCCTCTCGGTTGGCTCCAACTGGTAGCCTCCCCCCGGCTGGCTCCTCCCGGCAGGCTCCCCCCGGCTGGTTCCTCCTGGCAGACTCCCCCCAGGCTGGCTCCTCCTGGCAGCCTACTCCCAGCAGCCTCCCTCGGGATGGCTCCTCTTGGTAGCCTCCTCCCGGCTGGCTCCTCCTGGTAGCGACCCTCGGCTAGAACCTCCTAGCAGCTTCCTCCCGGCTGGCTCCTCTTGCCCGGCTGCCGGCTGCGCCCCGACAAAGTTAGTTCCAGGCATCCCATCAGACACAAGCACTATAGCTAATGGACTGCTCAACCTGCCACCCCGCTATAGACGGGCACTATTAGCGAATAGTGCCCCGCTGTTCATCCATCACGCGTCGCTTCACTGTGCCCCAATTGCGACGCACTGTATGCGCGACATGTACTACTATCTACTGTGTAACCTACCCCCTGGACACTGATTTATAAAGTGCACAAGGGGACAGGCATAGCTTAGTCCACAAGCTAAATGTGGCTTGACATGTAAGCTACCCATGGTAGCTTACACCTCAAGCTGCTTGGGATGTAAGCTACCCACTGTGGCATACATCCCAAGCTACCCCTCCATGCCTATATAAAAGGCTCATGCCCACCACATATGGGGGCTAACTTCCCTCACATTCTCTCATGCCCACTCCCAAACTCACGTATGAGGCAAGAAGCCTCATGGCTCTCCTCCCCAAACACAACTCTAGGAGCTACCATGTACCAGATATACCACAGTTATACAGATATGCAGGAGTAGGCGTATTATCTCTCCGGAGAGCCCTGAACCTGGGTAAACCACTTCATGCTATTCGCATACCCGTCCCGAATCATCGAAGGTATCCTTGCCCTCACCTCGATAAGCTTACCTATGATAGCTGCCGTCTCGTGAGACCCCTCGTTAGAAAATGACGATAGTTGGCGCCCAGCGTGAGGCCCGCTGCTGTTGGAACCATGGTTTGGGCGGGACCCTTTTTCGTCATCATCATCGTGGCATCGCCACTGTCTCTCCGGTAGCGCTCGGGGGCCCGACATCGACACGCCCCTGGGGAGACCGTGCAAGGCTACGCGCCCTCATCCTCAGCCTCGCGCTCTTTGCCACAACAGCATCCTCCTGACGTCCCCACACCGCCTTCGTGTGCGTTGCGACACCGCTGTGCCGGCGCGACGCGCGCGACTTTGTCCTCCCGGTGACCTCGCGTTGCTGCGTGGCCGGCACCTCCATCGCCTTATGGTGTGCACGCCGGCACTGATGTGCCCCCATTCCGTGCCGGTCCCTCTCCGCATCGTCCAGACGTGCTTGTGGCTCCGCTCCGATGAACTGCGCCCCCACGTCGGCTCGCTGCGGCCGACGATGCTCCGCTCTGGCCGACTGCGCCCCCGCGTCGGGGCCAGGGACGGGTTTGCCCGCTCTACCCCACCTCCAAGCGGCGCGAGCGCCGGCCGCGGCTCACCACGCTCATGGCTGCAGCCGACGCGACCGCGGCCGAGGCTGGCCCCTCTGGCGAGCAGGCGCTCCGCGTTCGGCCCCCTCCGTGCCCGCATGCCCCCTCGATGCCTCGCTGCGTCCGTGCCTGACCCTCATCTAGCGCGACACGTACGCGCGCAACCCCGCCCCGTGTCGAGTCCTTGCGCACGCGGGGCCTTCATCCGGCGGCGGATCGCCCCACCTCCACCGTCACGTCGGCCACGTCCGCCCTTCCTAGCTGGCTCATCCTCGACCCTACACCCGATCATCGCCCGGACCTCGCGGGCAAGCCAGCGGCTTCGCCAGCCCTACGCTCCCTCGATACGCTACCACGACGCTATCTAGATTAGCTCTGCCCTGCCCCTACATGATCAGATCGGCCGGCCTCGGCCCTGCCCCTCAGCATCGCCCTACCCCAGTCGCGGCTGTGGCAACCGGCTCCTCCCAGACACCCTACGTCCTACTTCGTGGCCGGACCGCTGTGGCACTGCGGGCCGCCGCGCCTCGTCCGCTCCGTGGTTTTCTACCCCATGTGCGCCGCCCAGGCTCTGCCTCCCTTCTGCACCCGGCGCCACTCCCTCAACATAGGCGTCCACGCCTCGTGCCCGACCACCAACCACCACTCTGACTAGTCCCACATCCCTCCACCTCGCCTCGCGGCCAGGTCATTGCCCGCCGACTCTGCCCGGCCGTCTGCACCGGCTGCTTCGCCGCGTGGCCGGCTCCGCAAGCGGCCGGTTTCCTGCGGCCTCTGTGCGTCCGCATCTCCCTCCGCGAGACCGGTTCTGGACATGTACGGCTCGCCCCTAGCCCGCTCCTCCTCATCGCTTTCCCATGGCTCCATCGGGTCCTGCGCCGACCGGCTCCCCTGCCCGGTGTCCGGCTCGCGGCCAGCAGGCCGCACCTACGTGTGCCACTCCCTGTGACCCGCAGATTGAGCTGTCACCCCTGGCAGGCTGCTACGCGGCGCCCGCCTCCAGCGTAGTTGGCCGCACCCCCGCTCCGGCCCATCGTTACCGACTCCACGCCTGGCCATCCTCGCGGCCCCAGGAGGCGGCTCCGCCTGCCCGTCCCGTGGTCGGTTTCGCCGCGCCCGTCGGGGGCCGGCACCGCACGCGCCGGATCCACCTGCTCCGGCTGCCTAGCCTCCGCGCACAGACTGCTCCACGGCCCGCGACTAGCTTCATCGCAGTCGTCCGGCTATCGCTCTGCTGCTCCCCCTCTCCCATGCCTCCGGCCCCGCATCGGCTATTGTGCCCTAGCAGGCGGTGGCCCGTCGTTGGTTGTCCAGCATGGCCTCACTGTCGGGCTGGCTGCCTCTTGACAGAAGGACCCGAGAGAGGGAGTGACCGGCTGGAAAAAAGATGTTGCCGGCCCAAAAAAAGGTGGTGCCCTCCTACTGCGTCACCATTTGGTCGTCCGACTCGTGACGTCGCTGGGCCGGCTGATTGTCGACAACTGGCTGACGCGAGTTGCTTGCCTACTCCGACATCGGGCCTTTCGGCTTCCCATCTGCTTCGATGTTGGCCGGTCGGGCCTGGCCGGCCGAAACCTGCATCAACCTCCCCGGAAGCTACACCCAGCGGGTGCGCCCGACACGACCATTGCTAAACAAACCGTGCCAGCAATCTTCAACAACACCCACCTCGCCTATGTGAAAATAAACGAACCGCCTTGCCTGGAGGCTCGGAGGCTACTTCAGGCAGCACCTCGCGCTCGACAGCCGTCAGACCCCGTGTCCACGCCCGGCAGCGCCTCGTGCTCATTAGCCGACGGACCCTGCGTCCGCCCTCGGCATCGCCTTGCGCTCATTAGCCGGCGGACCACGCATCCGCTTCCGGCAATGCCTCACGCTTGACCGCTAGTGGACCCCGCATCTGCCCTTGGCAGGGCTCCACGCCCATCAGCCAACGGACCCCGCGTCTGCCTTTCAGCAACGCCTCGTGCTCGATAGCCGGCGGACCCGACGTCTGCCCTCGGCAGGGCTCCGTGCCCATCAGTCGGCGGACCCCGCTTCCCTTCCTGACAGCGCCTCCTGCTCATCAGGCGGCGGACCCCGCGTCCGTCTTCGGCAGCGCCTCGTGCTAGTTAGCCAGCGGACCCCGTGTCCGCGCCCGGCAGGGCTCTGCGCCCACCAGCCGGTGGACACCCCGTCCACCCCCGGCAGCGCCTCATGCACTTCAGTCGGCGAACTCCGCATTCGCACCTGACAGCGCCCCGCGCCCATCAGCCGGCGGACCCCAAGTTTGCGCCCACCAGCGCCTCGCGCGCGTCGGCAGGGCCACGTCGGCTACAAACCACATTGGCCGGCATCGACAAAACCACCTCGCCGGCACCCAAAAGCAATGTGAGATCTCCATGCGCATACCCTTGCACCGTACACACAAAACAAAAAGATTCCCTGAGCAACCTTCGGGGGCCATCTCCGCGCTTATTCGGCCGCACTAGTATTCACCCTGGCGCCAACTAGTCTCGGCCCGGGGCTGGCCGCTTGGCCTGATACGTTCGTTCCCACAAGACGGCTTAGTAGCGTGCATGGGATCGAAGGTCCACTCATTGGCTTAGCTACAGACCGCACCGCGGCTGTCTGACTAGCAAGAGAAAAAGCTGGAGGTCACCACATGCGAAAAGCATCCATGGAGAAGACGACTTTCGCAACGCGATCGTTTCATTTATGAGTATCTGCTCGGTCGAGCCTGCTCCCAGATTCCGAGTACAGTATGCTCCATTCCGCGATCCACTCTTCGTCTCAACTACAGACCGGCTCCTGGCTGTCTGGCTAGAAAGAGCAAAAGCCAAAGAGCGGAGCGAACATGAAAAACACCTAAAGGGACTCGGACGAAACCGAGTCGGCACCCTCTGCACAAACACACACTACCAAAATCAAATATTTGATATCTCTGCACCGACTTAACCTTGTCTATACGATCGTTTCCATGAGGAACCTTCTCGCCCGGAGCCTACTGCCAGCAAGGCTCCATGCCCCATCAGCCGGCGGACCACGCGTCCGCCCTCGGCAGGGCCCCCACGCCCATCATGCGGCAGACCCCGTGTCCGGCCTCGGCAGGGCTCCACACCCATCAGCCGATGGACCCCGCTTCCGCCCTCGGCAGAGCCTCGCGCTAATCAGCCGGCGGACCCCGCGCCCGTCCTCGGTAGAGCCTCAAGTTCATCAGTTGATGGACCCCGCATCTGCCCTCGGAAAAAACCTCTTGCTCATCAGCCGGCGGACCCCGCGTCTGCCCTTGGCAGCGCCTCGCGCTCATCATCCGGCGGACCCCGTGTCCGCCCTCGACAGAGCCACATGCTCATCAGTAGGTGGACCCCACGTCTGCCCTCGGCAGAGCCTTGTGCTCATCAGCCAGTGGACCCCGTGTCCACCCTCGGCAGAGCCTCGCGCTCATCAGCTGACGGACACCACGTTTGCCGTCGGCAGCGGCTCGCGCTCATCAGCCGGCGGACTCCGCATCTGCGCCCGGCATCCTCGACGCCACCGTCTACTTTAGCAACATCAAAGACCCTCCGCCCGACTCCTTGAGTCAAGTAGAGGCTTGGAGTCTACACCTAGTAGGTGCGCTGGCGCACCACAGTTGGAATCCGCCAGCCGGTGGACGCCGTGTCCACCCCCAACGGCGCCTCCTGAACATCAGCCAACGGACTCCGCATTCGCACCCGGCATCCTCGATGACACCGTCTACTTCAACAATAGCAAAGACCCTCCCCCCGACTCTTGAGTCACCCGGAGGCTCGGAGGCTACACCCAATGTGCCCCTGCTGGAAGCAAGCCGCGTCATCCCCGACCAGTCATGTATCGTCATCAACGACTTCTACAACAAACAACTCCACCGGCATCAACCAACCGCCCGACTGTCCTAGTCGCCCGGAGGCTCGGAGGCTACTATCGGGGGGATTACCCTCGGGTAGGCTCAAGGAGACGACTCAACATTTTAAAACATTAGGGGACCCACCCCCGGTATGCAAAACCCCATGAATCAACAAGACAAACCAAGAAGTGAAGACAGAAGACAGAGCTACGGCCCGACAGCCTCCTCCCGGCTGGCTCCTCTTGGCAGCCTCCCCCCAGCTAGCTCCTCCAGGCAGCCTCCTCCCGACAGCCTCCCCCCAGCTGGCTCCTCCCGACAGCCTCCCCCCGGCTAGCTCCTCCCGGCAGCCTTCCCCCGCTGGCTCCTCCCGGCAGCCTCCTCCCGGCTAGCTCCTCCCTGTATCCTCCTCCCAGCAGCCTCCCCCCGGCTTGCTAATCCCGTCTGGCTCCTCCCGGCATCCTCCTCCTGGCAGCCTCCTCCTGACTGGCTCCTCCCGGCTAGCTCCTCCCGGCAGCCTCCTCCTGGCAGCCTCCTCCTGGCTGGCTCCTACTGTCCGGCTGCCGACTGCGGCCCGACAAAGTTAGTTCTAGGCGTCCCGTCGGACACAAGCCGGCGGCACTGTAGCTGATGGACTGCTCAGTCTGCCACCCCGCTACAGACGGGCACTATCGGTGAATAGTGCCCCGCTGTGCACCCGTCACGCGTCGCTTCACTTCGCCCCAATAGCGACGCACTGTACGCGCGTCATGTAGTACTATCTACTGTGTAACCTACCCCGTGGACACTGATTTATAAAGTGCACCAGGGGACAGGCATAGCTTAATCCACAAGCTACATGTGGCTTGACATGTAAGATACTCATGGTAGCTTACATCTCAAGCTGCTTGGGATGTAAGCTACCCAATGTGGCTTACATCCCAAGCTACCCCTCCATGTCTATATAAGAGGCCCCATGCCCACCACATATGGGAGCTAGCTTACCTCACATTCTCTCATCCCCACTCTCACACTCATGTATGAGGTAAGAAGCCTCATGGCTCTCCTCCCTAAATAGCTCCAAGAGCAATCATGTACCAGATATACCACAGTTACATAGATATGCAAGATTAGGGGTATTATCTCTCCGGAGGGCCCCGAACCTAGGTAAACCACTGCATGCTAATCGCATACCCATCCCGAATCATCCACGACTTCCCTCACCTCGATAAGCCTACCTATGGCATCTGTCGTCTCGCGAGACCCCCGTGACAAAGTAACGATAAGGACATAGAAAAACATCAACCCCCTAACGAAGGGGTGGAGCGGGTAGCTCAACCCCCTATTGATGGGGTGGAGCAGAAAGACCACCTATTCGCCCGGCTGGGGGGTGGGGATCACTTGGCCCTCCTTCGGTGCACGATGAGGGATGTTAGCGGAGAGGTAGTCGGCCTTCTTGAGGTCGAGAATGTCTCGATCGTTGAACATGGAGGCCTCGCACTAGCCGTTGGAGCCCGCCATTGATGAGCTTGGAGATGGCGGCGGAAGAACTAGATCTGTGCTTTGGAGGCGCCGAGGAATGGAAGACAGAGAAAGTGAATGGGAAGCGTGAATAGGCTTCAGGGTTTTCTTCCCCTTTTATGAGGCTTATCGATTCGGTATCCTCTTGATGTGCCATGAATCCCTCCGCTTCCCGAGACATGTGAGCCGTGGCGCACACGTTATTAAACATATCTCGTATAAAACTGGACACGATCGGTATATTGATAGATCGTGATGATTAAAACAGCATTGAACCATGAATCGTGTTTGTCTAACTGGCCTAGCAGTCGTAGTGGGCCATGAAATTTTGTCAAAGAGGTCGTTAGAGGAATATTATTTACCCCTTGACATTTCGCCATCAAGGCCGGCCTATTTGCAGTCTTCGGACACGTCACTATGTAGCAAGCTACTTATCATTGGGGACCAAACTAGGTTCGATGGGAATAACTCACCTTGCTAGCCGAAGACTCTGGTCGTATGAAGCAATCGAACCTGGGACCCTTGGTGTTGGAGGCAAGTTCGGGGGCTACTAATTGAGTCCTGGATTAAGGGGTCCTCGGGAGGCCGACCTATCTCTATGGGCCGGACTGCATGGGCCACTTACCAAACACGGGGTTGATTGAAGGTCTTATCTCCAAGATGGAAGCTTCGGGAAATACGGCTTTCGCACTACGTTTGATGTAGCAAATAGGCATGTTTATCTCTTCGGCGTGTAACCGACCATGTGTAAACCCTAGGTACCCTCGATGTCTATATAAGCAAGAGGGTTTTAGGTTGTATAGGAAGAACAACTCATCTAGGGTTAACTATTCGATCTCGAGGTAGATCAACACTGTAACCACCATACCATCAATACAACCAAGTAGGACATAGGGTATTACCTCTAAAGTAGGTCCCGAACCTGGGTAAATCAGTTTCCCCTTCGTCTCGTGTTACCATCGATTCTAGTCTCACAGTTCGGGACCCCCTACCCGCGTACGTCCTTGCCTCCCTAGCACGAAAGAGGAATCTGTCCTCCTCTACGCTCGGTGGTGCCCGCCTGGCTCAGACGTCAAAGCACACGTCATCTCGGCCTTAGAAGTCCTAACACCTTCATAGGAATCTCCGATCCCCGGCAGGCAGCCTGGGGGATGCCACTCCTCTGGAAGTCTAGGCGTTGCTCGCCTCGCGAGGTTGTGGCTGTCACGAGGTCTTTGACTTGAGGGGCTTGTCGCTGGGCCGGACCGGGCCATCGAGATCTGCCACACACTAGGCCGCAGGCAGGCAGATCTGCGTACCCCCAGTCCCAAAACACCGACCATAACTGAGTGCAATACTTACCTACATTTTGCTGAGATAGCCCATTCCTGTTCAAAAAAACCAATGCAGATCACATGTATCGGCCATAAAGCTCCTCCCTTTTGCAATTGCGTACAACCATGTCGACCTATTAAATCTCATGTGTTGGCTGGTTTTCTTGCCAAATGGACGAAAGCCGGTCTCCCCAAGGAGTACAACACGTACTCCCATTGGACAATGTACTTTGACGGGTCCAAGACACATGCGGGACTGCAGGCTCTGGTTATACTTACATCCCCCACCGTCAACAACATCTACTATGCTTGTAGATCGTGTACACTGAATCCAATAATGCGACCTAATGCGAGGCCCTCTTGCACGGGTTTCAGATGGCAGCATCAATGGTCCTACAACGGCTCGAGGTATGGGGAGACTCTAACCTGCCATCTCTCAAATCAATGGCGAAATTGATGCCAAAAACCCAAAGAGTCTAACATCACCATCGCACATGGTTCAAAGGATTAGAATTCCACCATGTCACTACAGACAACAATCAATCTAGTGACATCCTTGCCCGCATGGGCGCCAACCATCACCCTGTCCCTAAGAAAAACTTTCTGGAACGGCTTGTCAAGCCATCCATGGTATGGCAGGACGAGGATAAGGACGTTGAAGTCAATGGTCCAGAACAAATCATCCCTCTTGTCATCGAACCAGACAACCAAATTAATAGCGGTTTGGCACTTGAAGAAACGCCTTCGTCTCACCAGGTCATGGTAGTAATCGCGCCTTGGACCAACCCTTTATTGCCTATTTTCTCCACCGGGAACTCCCCGATGACCAAACCGAGACAAGACGCATCACGTGGTGCTCCAAGGCCTATAAGGTCCATGACGGTGAGCTATACAAGAAAATAACCACCAGAGTTCTGCAATGGTGCATATCCAAAGAAGAAGGAAAGTAGTTCTTGGCCGAGATGCATGTAGGCATGGGTGGTCACCATGCAGCAGCTCGGACCCTGGTAAGCAAGACTTCCCGAGCTAGATTATTTTGGCCCGCTAGTCGCGAAGATGCCTATACACTTGTCTAGCACTATGTTCGTTGTCGGCTCTTTGCATATTGAAGCCACATGCCCCCAACGGATAATCGAACGATCCCGGTCACTTGGCATTTTGCGGTGTGGGGGCTGGACATGGTCAAACCACCTAAAGGGGGGACCAAGAAAATAAATATCTACTAGTTATGGCCAACAAAATTCACCAAGTGGATCGAAGCGAAACCAGTAACATCAGCTAAGTCCACATCGGTCATGGAGTTTATATCTGGCGTGGTTCACCTTTACGTCGCCCCCATAGTATAATTACGGACAATGGATCCAATTTCACAGCCTAGGAGGTAAAGGACTAGTGTGCTTACATGGGCATTAAGCTTGATTACGCCTTAGTATACCACCCACAGACCAATAGACAGGTCGAACGGGCCAATGGTCTTATTATGAGTGGTATAAAACCTCAACTGGTCCATTCTCTAAAAGAATATGACTACCATTGGGTGGAGGTGCTTGACTTCATATTATGGTGCCTCCACACTGATACGACTCCAACGTATATATAATTTTTTATTGTTCCATGCCGATATATTATTGTTCTAGGACAATTTTTGGGCATTTGTTTACCAAATTATAATATTTTTGAGCACTAACCTATTGACCTAGTGCCCAGTGCCAGGTGCTATTTTTGCATGTTTTTTACTTGTGAGGTTAACAATACAAAACGAAGTCCAATTACCACGTACATTTTTGTTGTTTTTTTCTAGACCAAAAGAAGACCTAGAAGCTTCGGGAGGAGGTTGAGACGCACATGAGGGCCCCACTACACATCAGGGGGCGCCCTAGGCGGGCGCCTTGATATGTGGTGGGCCCCTCGTGGCTCTCCCGACACCCCTCTCTAGTCTATAAATTCTCTAGTATTCCAAAAAAACCCTAGAGGAGGTCCTCAAACACTTTTTATGCCACCACAAGTCTCTATTCCGATGGGATCGTACCTAGACCTCCGTTCCGGTACCCTGCTGGAGGGCGGATCACTCACGGAGGGCCTCTTCATGAACCTTCATTCCCTCGTGATTATGTGTGAGTATTTCACCACAGACCTACAGGTCCATAGGTAGTAGCTAGATGGCAATCTCTTTCTCTCTCTCTCAATCATCAATACAATGTTCATCGCATATTTGCCTTGATCTATACAATGTAATCCCTTTGTACGATGCGTTTGTTGGGATCCCATGAATTGTAAGTTTATGTTCAGATTATTCATGAAAAGTAATTTACTCAAACCTGATTACTATGATTCTTATTTGCATGATCGTTATAGCTTCGTAATGCTCTCCAAACAATTGACATAGTTTGGCCAACTAGATTGATATTTCTTTGGTGGGAGTGGTGCATTGTGGTAGGTTCAACCTGACAGTTTTGATATCCCAATGACAAAGTAGGGGACAAGATACGTCTCTGTGTTGCTGCTACTAAGGATAAAATGATGGGGTTAATTCATATTGATTGAGTTTACTTTGTCTACATGTTGTCATCGTTCTCCAAGAATTGCTCAGTTTTACTTAAAACTCTAGATGCATGCTGGATAGTGGTCGATGAGTGGAGTAATAATAATAGCTGCAGGCAGGAGTCACCTATTTTCTTATGGACGTGATGCCTATATACACATGATCATTTCCATGAAAATCACATAATTATTTGCTTTTCTATCAATTGCCCAATAGTAATTTGTGTACCCACCATATGTTATTTCTTTGAGAGATGCCAATAGAGAACACTACGGCCCCTGGGTCTATTCACTTATATATTTACAAATTCTACTGTTACCTTGCTGCCATTTACTTGCTTTTATTTTATTTTGCAATTTACAAATTACCTACAATTATTTACACAACTTAGTTGCTTGCAAATAACGAGACCATGGGGATTGACAACCCTCTTGCCAGTGTTGGGTGCAAGATTTTTGCTCTTTTGTGTGCAACCACTAAAGATGGTTGAGGATTGGTATTCCTATTGGTACGATAAACCTTGGTTTCATAATTGAGGGAAATACTTACCTACATTGTGTTGCGATAACCCGTTCCACTTCACGGAAAATTCAGCGCAGATCACAAGTATCAGGAAGCATTTCTAGTGTCATTGTTGGGGAATACCATCACCAACTATCAAGTAACTTAGCACAAATTTTCATTCACTCATTCTTCTTTTTATTTCCTGTTATCTTTAGTTTTTTCATAAAAAAATGGAGTTAAGGTTGCCCCATATGCTTCGTCTTTCCTGAAAATAAGGATTTAGAAAATTGTGCTCAATTGTTAGAGGAAGAATTTGTAAAAATGCTTAATGTGAGTTCTGTAAACATGAGCATGATATAAATATTGTTAGTATGAATTCTCTGAATATCCATGATGCTAGCAATATGCAAAACCACAAGCTTGGGGATGCTATGTTTGATGGAGATGATATTTTTCTCCCCCAAGTTTTGATGAGCAAATTTGTTGCGATGATTGCAGTGATGACACCTATGCTATAATTAGTAATGATAACCATGAAACTTGTCATCATTATTTAAATTTTCAATTTTCTTATGTCAATCAACTGTCACATGATATTTATTTTGTTAATTTTCTCCCACTACCATGAATGAAAAGGAAATTGCTTATGTGAAGAGTAATAAATTTTCCATGCTTGTTGATCATGAAAAGAATACTTCTTATTGCTACTGAAAATTCTTTTGAGGGGGTAACATATGTGTGTAGGAATTGCAATAATATCAAGTTTCCTCCCTATGTGTTCAAAGTTTCAAAGTTATGCTTTTTTCCTTCCTATGCTAGTTGATTCTTCCTCCCATAATTGTTTGCTCACAAAATTTATATGCATATGAAGTGGGTTAGGATTAAATGTTCTTTTCATATGCTTCATAATTCTCACATTGTGTTTCAATTCTTTACTTTTATGTGAGCATTGTTGAATTCATTATGCCTAGCTAGGGGCATCAAACAATACCGCTTGTTGGGAGGCAACCCAAAAGTTATCTTTATTTTTTCTTTTTACCTTCTGTTATCTTGTGAAAACATGATTATTGCCTCTGTAATTATTATATTTTTATCTTTTAATTAGTGTCTGTGCCCAGAAATCCTTTGGGATAACTCACAAGATGAGTAGAAACGATGCCGAAACAAAACAGAAACTTTTGATTACAGTACAGGAATTTTCAATTTTTATTGGAGCATGATAATGATCTGACGTTTTTACACTGTATTTGTGTACAAATTTCCCACGTTGTCATATTTTTTCAGAATTTGGGGGATGAAGCGTCTTGGACCAACCTTACTTGTACGCTTACGAGAGATCGGTTCTATTGACTGACATGTGACTTTGTTGCACAAAGATGGCTGGCGGGTGTCTGTCTTTGCTACTCTAGTTGGATCATATTCGACAAAGGTGGTCCTTGAGAAGGTTGAATAGAAATTTGTGTATCACCATTGTGGTTTTTGCATAGGTAAGAATTGTTCTTTCTAGATACCCGTAGCAGCCACGTAAAACATGCAACAACAATTAGATGACGTCTAACTTGTTTTTGGGGGGCATGTTGTATTGTGATATGGCCAATTACATGATGAGATATATGTGATGTATGAGATGATAATGTTTTGTATAGAATACCACGACTTGCATGTAGATGAGTACGGCAACTGGCAGAAGCCATAGGGTTTTGTTGAATTATTGTACGACCTGCGTGTCAAACATTAAGCGCCATGTAATGATTTACTTTATCGCTAAGCGGTAGCAATAGTAGTCGAATCATGGTGGACATGACAAACCCGATGGCAACACATTGATGGAGATCAAGATGATAGAGATCATGGTGTCATGCCGGTGACGATAGAGATCATGCCGGTGCTTTGGAGATGGAGATCAAAAGCACAAGTTCATGGCCATCTCATGTCACTTATCATTTGCATGTGATGTTAATCTTTGTATGCATCTTAGTTTTCTTAGGACGACGATAGCATTATAAGGTGATCCCTCACTAAAATTTCAACATAAAATAGTGTTCTCCCTAAGTGTGCACCGTTGCGAAAGTTCGTCGTTTCGAGACACCACGTGATGATCGGGTGCGATAGACTCTACGTTCGCATATAATGGGTGCAAGCCAGTTTTGCACATGCGGAACACTCGGGTTTAACTTGAAAAGCCTAGCATGTATAGACATGACCTCGGAACACAAGAGACCGAAAGGTCGAACATGAGTCATATAATAGATATGATCAACATGGAGATGTTCTCTATTGACACTGATAACCCACAATTATAGGGGATCAATTGTAGCCTTTTTCGATAAGTAATAGTGTCGAACCCAATGAGGAGATAAACGTAGAACAAATATAACCTCAAGTTCTATGGACCACCGATACAACTCTACGCACGCATAACGTTCGCTTTACCTACAACAAGTATGAAACTAGAAGTACTTTGAAGGTGTAATGGGATAGGTCTGCAAGATAATATTGAGGACGTAAATAACAACTAGGGGCTGAGAAGATAAAGTAACAACTAAGTTAGTTTAACAAGTGTGGAAAAGTGGTGGTAGGAGTTGCGGAATTGTCCCTATGGAATCGATAACTAGACCGGTCATCATTATTGCAATTTTATATGAGGGAGAGGCATAAGCTAACATACTTTCTCTACTTGGATCATATGCACTTATGATTGGAACTCTAGCAAGCATCCACAACTACTAAAGATCATTAAAGTAAAACCGAACCATAGCATTATAAGGTATCAAGTCCTCTTTACTCCCATATGCAACAACCCACCTACTCGGGTTTATGCTTCTATCACTCAAGCAACCCACCATAGGCAAATCCTGAACACATTGCAACACCCTACAGTGAGGATCCCTCATGCTTGCGTAACACGAACAACACCATAGGACATCACCAATAGTAAAACATGCAACTCAAACCAATCATGACCATCAATCAACCCATAGGACAACAAAAATCTACTGAGACGTCAGAGGATGGCAACACATCATTGGATAATAATATGAAGCACAAATCACCATGTTCAAGTAGAGGGTACAACGGTTTGGGGGAGAGGTGACTGCTGTAGATAGGTTGGGTAAGGTGATGGAGGTGTTGGTGAAGATGACGAAGTTGTTGGAGTAGATTGCTGTCACGATGATGGCCCCGGCGGCCTTCGGCGCCACAGGGAGACAAGGGGCGAGAGCCCCCTTCCTTCTTCTTCCTTGACCTTCCCCCTATATGGGAGAAGGGTTTCCCCTCTGGTCCATGGCCTCCACGGCGGTGGAGGGGCGAGATCCCCTCCGAGATTGGATCTCTCTCTTTGTTTCCTTCTACTTCTTTGCTCCCAGACTCTGGCCTTTAACCGTTTCTTAAATATCCGGAGATCCGTAACTCCGATCGGGCTGAAATTTTGAGGGGATCTTTATACAAAAATTATCTTTCTTGCGGCCATGGGACATCTCCAACCGACCTAAGGGGTGGCCATAAGCCTGCCAGGCGCGACGAGGGGGTAGATCACGCGTCAAGGCTTGCCACCTCCTCGGGCATCGTCTCACGTTGATTTTTTTCCACAAAAATCACATATATTCAAAAAAAATCTCCATAAGTTCTTATCATGTTTGGACTTCGTTTGGTATGGATATTCTACGAACAAAAAACATGCAACAAACAGGAACTGGCACTGGGCACTGGATCAATATGTTAGTCCTAAAAATAGTATAAAAAGTTGCCAAAAAGTATCTTTAAAGTTGTAGAATATTAAACAATCAAAATTTATAGATACGATGGAGACGTATCAACATCCCCAAGCTTAATTCCTGCTCGTCCTCGAGTAGGTAAATGATAAAAAGATATTTTTTGATGTGGAATGCTACCTAGTATAATCTTGTTCATAAATCTAATCATGGCATGAATATTAAGACACGAGTGATTCAAAGCAATAGTCTATCAGTTGTCATTAAGACAATAATCTTTCAAGCGTACTAATAAAGCAATTGTATCTCTTTGAAATATAATGGCAAAATAAATTTATCCCTACAATATCATATAGTCTAGATATGCCCCATCTTCTCCGCACAAAGTATTTATATCATGCACAACCCTGATGACAAGTCAAGCAATTGTTTCACATGTTTTCTATTCTCAAACTTTTCCAACTCTCAGCAATACATGAGTGTCAGCCATGGATATAGCCCTATAGGTGGACTAGAATATGGTGGAGGTTTTTAAGAAAAAGGAGAAGATAGTCTCACATCAACTAGGCATATCAACGGGCTATGGAGATGCCCATTAATACATATTAATGTGAGTGAGTAGGGATTTCCATGCAAAGGATGCACTAGAGATATAAGTGTATGAAAGCTCAAAAAGAAACTAAGTGGGTGTGCATCCAACTTGCTTGCTCATGAAGACCTAGGGAATTTGAGGAAGCCCGTCATTGGAATATACAAACCAAGTTATACAATGAAAAACTCCCAGTGGTATATGAAAGTGAAAAAATAGGAGACTCTCTATCATGAAGATCATGGCGCTACTTTGAAGCACAAGTGTGGAAGAAGGATAGTAGAATTGTCCCTTCTCTGTTTTCTCTCTCTTTTTTTGGTGGGCATCTAAGGCCTCTTTTTTTATTTGGGCTTAGCTTGCCTCTTTTATATTTCATAAAGTCCGGAGTCTCATCCCAACTTGTGAAGGAATCATAGCTTCCACCATCCTTTCCTCACATGGGATAATGCTCTAACAATGATGGTCATCACACTTTTATTTACTTACAACTCAAGAATTAGAACTTGATATCTAGAACAAAATATGACTCTATATGAATGCCTCTGGCGGTGTACCGGGATGTGCAATGATCTAGCATAGCAAATGAGATAAAAGAACGGACAAGCCATGAAAACATCACACTAGTTATCTTACGATCGTGCAAAGCAATATGAAAAATCATGGTACGTGTCATAATAAACGGAACAGTGGAAGTTGCATGGCAATATATATCAGAATGGCTATGGAAATGAAATAATAGGTATGTATGGTGGATGTTTTAAGGGAGGATATATGGTGGGTTTAATGCACTGGCGAAAGTTGTGCGGTACTAGAAAGGCTAGCAAAGGTGGAAGGGTGAGAGTGCGTATAATCCATGGACTCACATTAGTCATAAAGAACTCACATACTTATTGAAAAAGTCTATTAGTCATAGAAGAGAATTATTAGACGCATGCTCCTAGGGGAGAGGTTGGTAGGACTTAACCATCGCGCACTCGCGACCCTCACACAAAGGTTGACAATCAATAAACAAATCATGCTCCAACTTCCTTACATAACGGTTCACCATACGTGCATGCTACGGGAATCACAAACCTTTACACAAGTATTTATACCAATCCACAATTACTCACTAGCATGACTATAATATCACCATCTTTATATCGCAAAAATATTCCAAGGAATCAAACACATCATATTCAACGATCTACAAGTTTTATGTAGGAATTTATGACTAACCATGTGAATGACCAACTCATGTTAACTCTCTAAATAGATATAAGTGAAGCATGAGAGTTTAATTATTTCGAAAAAAGATATTCCCATGCTCTAACAAATATGAGTGAATCAAAAGAGCATTCTACAAATGGAGGTTTTCTATGTGTAGAGAAACAGGCAATCCAAACTTCAAATGATATAAGTGGAGCACAATAAGCATTCTATAAAGCCATACTCAAAAGATATAAATTAGGTGCAAACAACCTGCTATAAATCAACCAAGGAATTTCTCGTACCAGAATGGTGCATTATTAAAATAAAAATAAAAATCACATGACGCTCCAAGATTTACGCATCTCATGTGACGAATAAAAATATAGCTCCAAGTAAAATTACCGATGGTTGTTCGAAGAAAGAGGGGATGCCTTCCGGGGCATCCCCAAGATTAGTTTCTTGGGAGTCCTTGAATATTACCTTGGTGTGCCTCGGGAATCCCCGAGATTAGTCTCTTTACACTCCTTATTCCTTCATCCATCCTGATCTCACCCAAAACTTGAAAACTTCAATCACACAAAACTTAACAAAACCCTCATGAGATACGTTATAGTATAATAAAACAAATCACCACTTTAAGTACTGTTGCCAACCAATTCATATTTTTTTTGCATTTTATCTACTTTAATATAATTTTTCCATGGCTTATACCACCGATACAATCGATAATTTCATCAAAACAAACAAAACAATGCATCAAAAACAGAGTCTGTCAAAAACAGGACAGTCTGTAGTAATCTGAACATTCACCATACTTATGTAACTCTTAAAATTCTGGAAAAATAGGAACAAATAAATAATTTTCATATCAGTACTGTGTAAAAATTTCATAAACTTTTGAAATTCCAGTAAAAAATATAAATTTACGCACTACACCCAAAGTTTCTATTTTTGCACTTCACACAAGAAACAAGCAATCTAATCATCCTAAAGGCAAATCTTGGCACAAAATTTTTATAATACAATGGATTTTTACAAGGGGATAATTATTTTTGTTGAAAAGTTTTTGTAATCATGACTCACAAAGTTTCCATGGGCATGAACAAAGTTCAAGGCTAGCCCTCACAATGTTGCTCGTCTTTCTCACTTTCACTTTTGTTTTTGAAAAGGTTTGAAGTTTCCCACTTTAACTAATGTTTTTAAACTATATAAAAGCACACAACAGAACAAAATGACTCTCTAAAACCTCTGGGTTGTCTCCCTGGCCATGCTTTCTTTAAAGCCATTAAGCTAGGCATATAGTGCTCAAGTAATGGATCCACCCGAATGCCAAGGTATATTAAAGCCAATTTTAATTAACAATGATTTGTAATTTGGTAGTGAGCACCAAGTAACATATATCATGGAACAAAGAAGTCTAACTCTCTTCCTATGCATCGTCATGTCATATGTGAACAATTCATGCACACAAAGTAAAGGCCAATGCATAGTGTAAACAGTTTCTTGCAATTTTATCGTAGTGGGAACATAGAGAGGTGAAGATGTAGTTCGTCCCTCATAATAATTGCATTTAGGAATAGCAAGCACATGCATATTATAAAAATAATCATGTGCAATAGGAAAACACAACCCATCAATATAATCCTTAATAAGTGAAAACTTCTCCGATATAGAGTAGTTTGGAGAATTCAAAAAGATAATAGGACTATCATGTGTGGGTGCAATAGCAACAATTTCACGTTTAACATAAGGAACTATAGCAAGTTCATATCCATAAGCATTATTCATATTTGCATCATGGACACAAGAATAGCAAGCGTCAAGCTCATCAAAAAGGGATATTTCAAAAGAATCCATGGGATCATAGCATCAACATAGCATTCATCCTTCGGTAAGCACGAAGGGAAATTGAATAATGTATGAGTTGAAGAGTTACTCTCATTAGAAGGTGGGCAGGGGTAGCTAATTCGCTCTTCCTCCTTTTGTTCTTCGTTCTCCTCCTCATCTTTTTCATCTAATGATCTTATAATTTCAACAACTTCCTCTTCCATAGATTCTTGCAAAATATTAGTCTCTTCCAAGGCAGCGGTCATTCTTTCAATAAAATCTTTAACATAAGAATTAGAAGCATAGTTTTCATAGCAATATTTAAGTATGGAAAAAATTTCAAAATTGTAAGGAGTAGCATCATACATTTCAATGAAAGAAGCAATTTCATAGGCACCCTTAAAAGCAACAAATTCTTCAATTTGTTCAATATCATTATAGAAATAGGCCTCCTTGGCATAAGAGGATAATATTTCATTATCATTAAACTCACATTGATAGGGAAGGTGTTTTTAGCTTCTTCAGAACAACATGTAAAATCATAAATTTCACATAGATTCCAAGCATAGCAACACAAAGTATTAATTTTATGCCACAAGAGTTTCCTTTTTTGAGATATGTGGTGTCGCACATAATGATCACGTTCATTTAATGATTTTACCTCAACTAAGCTAGTTGGGTTTTCAGCACGAGCACAAGTGTATGGAAGATGACCCAAGTAATATTCTTTGATGTACGGAACACTAGTGGTTCCTTCACTTTTGGTGCAGGAAGTACAACTATTTTCTTCGTATTTTACGTTTCCTACCCATATCTAAAGATAGAAAACAACTTATAACAGAAAATAAAAATTACTGAGTGATAAAGCAAACAAGCACACTTGAGAATATTCACCCCATGCTATTGCTCCCCGGCAACGGCGCCAGAAAAAGGTCTTGATAACCCACAAGTATAGGGGATCAATTGTAGCCTTTTTTGATAAGTAAGAGTGTCGGACCCAACGAGGAGCTAAAGGTAGAACAAATATTCCCTAGTTCTATCGACCACCTATAGAACTCTATGCACGCTTAATGTTCGCTTTACGTAGAACAAGTATGAAACTAGAAGTACTTTGTAGGTGTAACGGGATAGGTTTGCAAGATAAGAAAGAGCACGTAAACAACTATTAGGGGATGCTAAGATAAAGAAACAGCTAAGTTAGTTTAATGAGTGTGGAAAAGTGGTGGAAGGAGTTGCGGAATTGTCCCTTGGCAATCGATAATAGACCGGTCATCATTATTGCAATTTTATATGAGGGAGATGCATAAGCTAACATACTTTCTCCACTTGGATCATATGCACTTATGATTGGAACTCTAGCAAGCATCCGCAACTACTAAAGATCATTAAGGTAAAACCCAACCATAGCATTATAAGGTATCAAGTCCTTTTTACTCCCATATGCAACAACCCACCTGCTCAGGTTTATGCTTCTGTCACTCAAGAAACCCACCATAGGCAAATCATGAACACAATGCAACACCCTATATAGAGGATCCCTCACACTTGCGTGACATGGAGAGCACCATAGGATAGCACCAATAATAAAACATGAAACTAAAACCAATCATGATCATCAATCAACCCATAGGACAACAAAAATCTACTCAGACATCCTAGGATGGAAACACATCATTGGATAATAATATGAAGCATAAATCAACATGTTCAAGTAGAGGATAAAGCAGGTTGCGGGAGAGTGGACCGTTGTAGATAGGTGGGGGAAGATGATGGAGGTGTTGGTGAAGATGACGAAGTTGTTTGAGTAGATTTCCATCACGATGATGTCCCCTCTGGTGTTCCGGCGCCATCGGGAGAGAGAGGGAGAGAGCGACCCTCCTTCTTCTTCTTCCTTGACCTTCCCCCTAGATGGGAGAAGGGTTTACCCTCTGGTCCAGGGTCTGCATGGCAGTGGAGGTGCGAGAGACCCTTCGAGATTGGATCTCTCTCTATATATATATTTCCTTTTGTTTCTGCGCTCCCAGATTCTGGCCTTTCACCCTTTCTTAAATATCCGGAAATCCGACCGGGCTAAAATTTTGAGGGGATATTTATCCAAAAATTAGCTTTCTTGTGGACAATGGACCTAAGGGGTGGCCATAAGCCTTCCAGGCGTGACCAGGGGGTGGGTCGCGCCACGCACACTTGCCACCTCCCCGGGCATCGTCTCGCATTGATTCTTTTTCCCAAAAATCACATATATTCTAGAAAAAACTTTGTAGGTTCTTATCATGTTTCAACTTATTTTGGTATGGATATTATGCAAAAGTAAAAATGTAACAAACAGGAACTGACACTGGGCACTGGATCAATATTTTAATCCCAAAAATAGTATAAAAAGTTGCCAAAAGTATATGAAAGTTGTAGAATATTGGCATGAAACAATAAAAAACTATAGATATGACAGAGACATATCACACACCACCTCATGTCATGTGATGATTGGACTTGGGTTGGTGAACTTGGATCATGTAACACTTGGATGACTAGAGGGATGTCAATTTGAGTGGGAGTTCTCAAGTAATATGATTAATTGAACTCATTGTCATTAATATAGTCTAAATTTGTCTTTGAAAAATTATGTTTTAGATCAATAGCTCACGCTGTAGCTCCCCTGTGTTTTTGATACATTGCTAGAGAAAATAGATTTCAAAGATGATGGTACCAATTATGTAGACTAGGTCTGTAAACTGAGGATTGTCCTCATTGCTGCATAGAAGGCTTATGTCCTTGATGCACCACTCGGTGTGCCACCACCTCCAACATCTTTTGTGGATGTTGTGAACATCTGACAGGCACGTTGTGATGACTACTTGATAGTTCAGTGTGTCATGCATTACGGCTTAGAGTTGAGGCTCCAAATATGTTTTGAAAGTCATGGAGCATATGAGATGTTCTAAGAGCTGGAATTGACATTTTAGGCTCGTGTCCGTGTTGAGAGATATGAGACCTCCAACAAGATTCATTGCCTGCAAGATGAAGGGGAATAGACCAATTAGTGAGCATGTGCTTAGATTGTCTCGGTGCTACAATCGCTTGAATCGAGTGGGAGTTTATCTTCCAGATAAGATAGTGATTGATAGAGTTCTCCAAGTCACTGCCACCAAGCTGCTAGAGCTTCGTGATGAACTATAACATGCCAGGGATGGAGAAGATGATCCCTGAGCTATTCGCGATGTTTGACACCCCGAAGGTAAAAATCAAGAAGGAGCATCAAGTATTGATGGTTAGTAAAACCACTAGTTTCAAGAAAGGCAAGGGCAAGAAGGGAAAACTTCAAGAACGGCAAGCCAGTTGCAGCTCTAGTGAAGAAACCCAAGGTTGAACCAAAACCTGAGACTAAGAGCTTCTATTATGAGCAGAACGGTCACTAAAGTGGGGAATGCCCTAGATACTTGGTAGATAATAAGGCTGGCAACGTCAAGAGAAGTATATTTGATATACGGTTTATTCATGTGTACCTTACTAGTACTCCTAGTAGCACCTGGCTATTAGATACCGATTCAGTTGCTAAATGTGGGTAATTGTAACATCCTAAATTTTCATTTTGGAATGTTATGAAATATAGCTATGCATCATCATTATATTGTTTGAGACTATATATGTGAATGAAATGAGATGCTGGAGCTTCTGTTTGAAATACTGAAAATCACTTCTAGTTCTTTTTGTTTTGCCTCTTCAACTTATTTGCAAACCATGAAATATTTCAATTATGAGAGGAGGAACATGACACTCCACATCAAGGATATTTTTTGAAGTATTTTGAACCATAAAACCGAGGGGGTTATTATAATATTATTTGCAAAAAGAATTAAATTCAATTTAGGCATTTTCTGAAAAAATATTTTTTCCAACTATTTTTTCTCGCCATGGAAAAATGTTCATCATGTTGCCTTTAATTTTTTGATAGTTTTGATATATAAAACTGCTATATTTTGGTGTATATTTATTTTCCTTTGTTAAGTTTTACTTCCTATTTTTATTTATTAGGAAAATTTTATAAAAAGGAAAAACGGACTTTAAAATGGAAACGTACCGGTGGCCCATTAGGAAGGATTCGGCCCAATTTTTTCTCTCGCCACATCCGATCGATATCCGGATCGGTCACCGATCCCGTGCGATGTGTCTCTCTCTCTGACCGAACGCATCTTTCTTCTTCCTCCCTCCCCGCTCTTTCCTTTGTTAGACTGTATATATGTAGACTTTGTATACACCGTGTATTGTACCCTTTGGTACATCTATATAATGAGATACCCACACCCCGTTTAGGGTGTCGAGCAGTTTCCCAAAATATATGTTTTACATGGTATCAGATTAGGGTTATGATGTCTTCCGCTGCCCCTACTGACGTCGTCGTGCTGGTTGCAGCTGCCGCCGCCATCGCTGCGTCGGCTCTTGCGCCAGTGTCGGCCGTCGTCCCCTCATCGCCTTTCCTTGCCTCTTGGCCCCTAGCTGCGGCCTGGCGGCAAGCCTAGAACCCTGGTGGAGCCCCTCCGAGTTCTCTGATCGAATCGGGTGGGCAAGGCGATCTGTCTCCACCGGTCTCCTTCGGCGGTCCGTCTTCCTCGACCAATGCCATTGCGCCGCTGCCCTACCGTGGTCCTACGCCCGTGTACAACGTCGTTCCTGAATCGACCTATGGCGCCCCGCACCCGTACGGCGTCTCGGCGCCGGCCTATGGCACTTCATGGTATGGATCCCCTACATCAGCGAATGGTGTCATGCCACCACCGTCGTCTGCCTGGCCGGCGCCTCCCTACAGCATGCCGCCCTCGCAGCCGTACGCGGCGCCGTCACGTGCTCAACCCTATGCGGCGCCGACGCCTTCATTGCCCTATAGGGCTGCGCCTCCTTCATCACCTGGGGCCCTGGTCGCGACTACTGGTGATGCCCTAGTTGTTCCTGGTGCCTACCCATCGTCGCCATACTCTGGTGCTGTGCTTGGCTATGGTGCACCTCTGGCGATCTCCCTGCACATGGAGATGGATTCATCGATGGGTCTCCATGCGCCACCGACATAGGAGCATGTTGCGGCACCATTGACGTTTTACTTCTCGCACCTTCTTCTGGTGAAGCTCATATCGGACAATTACTTGTCGTAGCGGGCTCAGGTGCTACCTCTCCTCTGAAGCCGCTACTTGGAGGGGTACATTGACGGCTCCATCCCGTGCCCGCCACAATATCATCCGGCTTATCGCGTGTGGGTGGCCCAAGATCAGGCAATCCTCTCCGCCATCCAGTCGTTGCTCACTCTGAGCATGTCATCGCTGGTCATCATTGCCGCGATGTCTCGGGAGGCTTGGTTGGCACTTCACCGCAGCTTTGCCTCTCAATCTTAGGTGCGTGCTCACTCTATATGCACCGAGTTGGGGGAGATCAAGCTTGACAGCCTCAGCATCACGGACTACTTCAACAAAATGACTGGTTTCGCTGACACTTTGGCCTCGATCGGTCAGTCGCTCGGTGATGAAGACTTCACCACCCACGTGCTCAATGGCCTTGATGACGACTATGATAATCTCATCGAGAACGTCCATGGTCGTGAGGCTCCACTTCCGCCACGTGAGTTCTATGCACGCCTCCTTGGCTGCGAACAACGCATTAAGGCGCGCCGTGCTTCCCCGAGCTTTGTCTCCGCCAATGCCACGACCCGCGGCAAACCCTAGGAGCCGTCACCACTTGGTGGAAAAATGGCGGCCCCACCTCAGCAGGCTCCGTGGGGTGCCACGCCATCCATCACCAGCGATAGTCGGTCAGTTGCTTGCTGTCCCTGCTGCGACGCTCAGCAGGTCTGCCAGCTGTGTGGTATTGAGCACCACATTGCCTCCGCTGTCATCGAAGCTTCAAGCAAGATTCCCTTGGCCTTGGCAACAATGGAAAATGGAATGATAAGCAGTCTGCCGCTGCGGTGACGAGTCATGAGCACGGGTGCACTCCGTCCTACTCCATTGATCCTACGTGGTATATGGACAAGGGAGCTGCAAACCACCTCACGAGCGAGATGGGTAAGCTCTCAACACAGGAACCATATCGTGGTCATGATCAGGTGCACACCACCAATGGAGCAGGTATGCGCATCTCCCATGTTGGTCAGGCCTCACTTCTTGCACACAACTTTCAAAAACTGCATCTTTCCAATGTTCTTCGAGTTCCCTCTACTACACGTAGTTTGTTGTCTATTCCTCAACTTACTCGTGATAATAATGTCCTTGCTGAGTTTCATCCTTTTCGTTTCTTTATCAAGGACGGGGACACGAGGGCCATTCTCCTTAGCGGTCTTCTTTGCCGTGGCATGTATGCACTTGACGCACCGCCCACACCTCCTACACAGTATTCTCCTCATGCGTTTGGCGGGGTTCGTGTGTCGCTTACGCACTGGCATGCGCATCTTGGTCACGCTGCTAATCCTATAGTTTATCATGTCTTGCATCATCATGAACTACCAGTTGTGTCCAATAAAACTGCTGAAGCTATCTGTGATGCCTATTAGCAGGGCAAGAGTCACCAATTTCCGTTTTCAGAGTCTAGTCGTGTTGTGAAACATCCTCTTGAGCTTGCGTTTTCTGATGTACGGGGTCATGCCCAAACGTCTATTAGTGGCCACAATTATTATCTCAACTTTATTGAGGCTTATAGTCGGTTTACTTGGTTGTATCTTATTAAGCAAAGGTCAGATGTGTTCGACGTTTTCATTTAGTTTCAAGCATGTGTTGAGCGTCTCCTTAAGCAGAAAATTATTCATGTTCAAACCGACTATGGGGTGAATATCACAACCTCAATTCTTTTTTTAACAAACTTGGGATTTAGCACCGTGTGTCTTGTCCTCATACACATCAGCAGAATGGAACTGCTAAACGTAAGCATTGTCATCTTGTAGAAACTGGCCTCACCTTGCTAGCTCATGCCTCCATTCCGTTTTGGTTCTGGAGTGATTCTTTTTCCACAACCTGTTTTTTGATTAATGGCTTCCCTCACGACTTCTGAAAATGAAAACCCCTCTTGAACTCTTGCTCAATGAAATTCTAGACTACACATTCCTCAAAGTGTTTGGGTGTGCATGTTGGCCTCACGTGCGTCCGTATAACAAGCGTAAGCTAGAGTTTCGGTCTAAAAAGTGTGTTTTTCTTGGGTATAGTTCCCTTCACAAAGGGTACAAGTGCCTACATCTTCCCACCAATCGCTTGTACATATCACGTGACGTTGTGTTTGATGAGAATGTGTTCCCCTTTCATGCACTTCCGAACAACTCTACCACTCCTACGCCACATGTTCACTCAGCCATACCTTCGCCTGATCAATTTGTGGATGTTGCAAATGCTCTTGTGATGCTTCCTAATCATGCTACAGGTATTGGACGAGATGCTCGCCTTGAGATCCTCGATGAACGGGCGACGAACCCGTGCATGGGCCATGCATGATGGGTGGCGCCCGTCAGCCCATTGCTGATACACCCGTGGAGGCTGCACCTGTAGCTGCCCCGCGGGCACCGGCCTCGCCTGGCCCGATGCCGGCCTCGCCCGGCCCGATGCCGGCCTCGCCCGGTCTGGTGGTCACTTCGCCTGGGCCAGTTGCCATCTCACCTGGCCCAGAGGCCGGTTCGCCTGCACCGACAAGCCTCACCTCGGCTCCCAATGGGCCGGTCTCGCCCGGCCCGAAGCCACCTGCCTCCCCAACACCAGGGAGCTCTGGTGCAAGCTCTCTGGGTGATGTAGCTTCGCTGTTGTCGCCTGCTCCATGCTCGGCGTTGCCATCATAGGCTGCTGCGACTTCTCTTTGTCCTCGAACACGCAGCTAATCTAGTATTTTTCGTCCAAAGGAACGCAAAGACGGGATTTTCGCATGGCTTGCTGCTTGCATGGCTCATGCCACTATCGATCCCACTCCCGAGCCTCGTAATTTTGGGGCTGCACCGGGCATTCCTCAGTAGCGTGCTGCGATGGAACCGGAGTTTCAGGCTTTACTAAAGAATGACACTTGGCAGCTTGTTGCTCCCGTGTCTGGCGTCAACGTCATTGATTCCCAGTGGGTTTTCAAAGTCAAGAGACATACTGGCGGTTCTATTGAATGCTACAAGGCAAGGCTAGTTGCCAAGGGCTTCAAACAGAGGTACGGTCTTGACTATGAAGACACGTCAGTCCAGTTATCAAGCCTACTACCATTTGTTTGCTGCTGTCTCTTGCAGTTACTCGAGGTTGGTTCCTTCGTCAGATCGATGTGTAGAACGCTTTCCTACATGGAATCCTGGAAGAGGAGGTTTATATGCGTCAGCCACCGGGTTTTGTTGATCTTGCACGTCCTCAGCATCTCTCTCATCTTGTTAAGGCACTATATAAACTTAAACAGGCTCCTCGTTCATGGCGTGCACGCCTCAGCTCAGTTCTCTGGGCTCTTGGGTGTATTCCCTCCACTACTAACACATCCTTGTTTCTCCTTTAGCGTCCTAAGGTTACGATGTTTCTGCTAGTTTATGTTGATGATATCATCCTCATCAGTTCCTTGGATGCTGTTGCTGATCGTCTTGTGACTGCATTGAGTTCTGATTTTACGGTCAAGGATTTAGGTGCTCTGCACTTCTTTCTTGGTATGTAGGTCTCACGATCTTTTGGTGGGTTGACTCTTAGTCGAAAGAAGTATTCTTTGGAATTGTTGCGTCATGCTCGAATGCTGAAATGCAAACATGATATCACTCCAATGTCTGCAACTGATTGGCTGTCTGCCCTTGATGGAGACGCTCTTTCACCTGATGATGCTACTGAGTATCGCAGTCTCGTTGGTGGTCTGCAATATCTTACTATCACCAGATTAGATGTCTCTTATGCAGTCAACAATGTGTGTTAGTATCTCCATGCACCCAGGACATCTCATTGATTAGCTGTGAAGCGCATTCTGCGTTATATGTGTCACACTGCCTCCTATGGTTTGCTTCTTCAGCCTACGCTGTCTTGTCAGCTCTCAGCTTTTTTATATGCGAATTGGGATGGTAGTCCTGATGACAGGCGATCCACGAGGGGTTATGCAGTATTCCTTGGTCCTAACTTGATCACCTGGAATGCTCGCAAGCAAGCTAAAGTGTCTCGTAGCAGTACTGAAGTTCAGTACAAGGCAATTGCTAATGCGACTGCTGAGATCATATGGGTACAGTCCCTATTGAGAGAGTTGAGAGTCTCTCTAGCTCATCCTCCAGTTCTTTGGTGTGACAACATCGGTGCTACATATCTTTCATCTAATCCGGTGTTCCATGCTCGGACGTAACACATCGAGGTTGACTATCACTTTTGGGAACGTGTTGCATAGAAGCTACCCTGTATCAAGTTCATCTCATCAAAAGATCAACTTGCTATGTACTTCAGGCATCTTCACGAAGCATCTTCCACAACCACAGTTTGTAGGCTATAGGCGCAATCTTAACTTGCTATGTACTTCAGGCCATAGTTAAGATTGAGGGAGGGTGTTAGACTATATATACGTAGACTTTGTATACACCGTGTATTCTACCCTTTGGTACCTCTATATAATGAGATAGCCAAACCCCGTTTAGGGTGTCGAGCAGTTTCCCAAAATATATGTTTTACATCCCTCGCCGGCGATCCGATCGGATCCGCGACGGATCCGTCGATCCCCTTCCTCCCCGAGCCTCGAGACCCCCTATAAATAGAGGAGGGTCCCCTTTGCCCATTTTTGCCTGAAAACCCCATGTTCCCCGTCGCTAAAACACCGCCCCGCATCTCGCCGGAGTTCGGCCGCCACCTGAAGCTCCTCGAGCTCAAGGAGCTCGCCATCGTCACCCTCAAACCCCACCGATGCCACCAACCGATGCCGGAGGCTGGACGCCTTCTCCTGGAGCCCTAACCTGCGTCCACCGACCACCGGAGACGCTCCCCCAATGACGTCATCGTCCCCGCCATGCCGAAAAACCTCCAACTCCGGCAACCTTTTCTTTGCGAGCCCCGCATCCCCTCTTAGCCGTTCGATCTGGTATCTACGGCGTAGATTAAATCATGGATAACGCTTCGGTTTATTTTTAGTGAACTGGTCCCTTTTTTTATTAGGTATTGAGCAAAGTGTTTCGTTCTATTTTGTGACCGTTCGTTAGTCAGCAGCCGCAGCACACCGCCACAGCCACTCATAGACTGCCACGTCACATGTTCGTAGATTAGTTTTTTTCTTTGTTTCTGTTTTAGAAAACAAAATAGTTCTATTTTTATTTTTGCTATATCTTGTAGGATATTTAGAGTTTTTGATTGTTTCCTTTATGTCACAAATTTCATGTAGTTTCTGCCAGTAGTTTGAGTTTTCAAATTGGGAACTTTTAAATTTGAATTCTGATAAATTTTCTCAAATCACTAGATTTTGAATAACTTAAGTTTAAAAACTTATTTTTGAGTGATTCTTTTTGCAACTATTTTTTATTAGTTAGATTTATCACCTTGTTCTGTTTCAATTTTTTTCGGATATTCTAAATTAGGCTTTTTAGCAAAACAGATTCTATTTAGTTATTTTTAGGATTGATTTGATTTTTTTTATTGTTTTGATTATGTTTTATTTTAACTTTCTGTTGTACTTCTTTTAGTTCTGTTGTTCATCATTAGGTGATTTATTTTCTGTTAATAAAAATATTTTTCTTTTGTTTTGTGCTCTATTTTAATAGGTAAACCTTGTTTTCACCATATTTAGTGTTTTATAAAAGGTTTTGTAGTATTTCTTTTTGAACAAAAGTTTTATGGTGAAATACTTTCTGTTTTCTAATAAAATTTTAGTATTTATTTTCTGTTATATCTTTGTTAGTTGCTAAAAACAATTCTTATCTTGTGTTATTTTAGTAGCAGCTTTGCCATAAACTTTGAAAGACATTTCTTTTGTTTTTGTCTCTTTTCTTCGCTTGTGCTATTGGTTGTTCTAGTATTATTAGTTTACCTTGCTATTGTTGTAAGTTGTGATATGGTTATGCTTATTGTGTGCTTTGTCTGATTCGTTAGATCATCCGGAGTGCGAGGCTTGCTATTTAGAGTCACTTGAGTACGACGATCGTCAGCAAGGCAAGTCACATTGATCATGTTTTTACCCATGTTTTTATTGCATTAGTTCTACCATCTCCACCCATTTACATGCAAAGTAGCCACTTGGAAACTTGCTTACTTGAGTAGTATCATGTGGTAGGTAGCCCTCCAATCCTTGTCACCTTGGCCCCGGGAAATGTTGATTTATTTCTGCTATTCTATTAGTAGACGGGGTTGGTTGTGTGATTCATGATAGTTGTGAGATAAATTATTACAAGACCTACATGATGATCAAGACTTCAAGACTTCAAGTTTTCAACATACCTCTGGGTGGATTGGACATGCATCTGGCAACCTGATATCTCTGATGGTTATGCCCGAGAATCCTGGTATCTACTTGTGATCAACCCAACGGAATGCCACCCAAGATCAAAGAGATGGATGGATACTTTAAGGACGGAAAGCTTACGTGTGAAATCGCAAGTCAATATGGGCTCTTGCTTGGTTGACCCTAGTGGTGACTTTGGCAGGTCAGTTGCTACGAGATGTATAAGAACGGTAGGATTTGGATGGGCATTGACTTTCCATTAGAGGATCACTATGGAAGACCATGTTTCGATCGTCCCGTTCTCAAACACCAGGCAGTATGAGGACATAACGGGAGGGATCGATTCTTGCGGGTAAAGTGTACAAGACTCTGCAGAGTAACAAATCTAATTGAATAGTCGTGTCCCCGGTTATGGACAACATGAGCACCGGAGATGATACTATCATCTAGTCTCAACACAAATAATTTAATGTTGTGGGTTTTATTGATAACTTGGGTATGAGAAATGGTTGGTGGAACCATCTCATTAAGCACCCAACATGGTAGTAATAATTTCTACTTTGCCCCTCTCTTGTTGTAAGAAAAAATGGCTTTACGCCAAACTTACCACCCCACCTGCCATATATGCATGTAGAATAGATGATTATTTTCACCCCTCTCTTTTGTGACTTGCCGATATATGCAATATGCTGACCTACACGGCTGCAACGTATCATGTTGCGGAGTACTTTTCCGACCAGGAGTGAGGATACGCTCTATGCTCGGTGAGATGCCCTTGGAGTCAGATGGACTCGGCTACCTTTGAAGCTTCCATAAGATTTTTGGGTTAGTTTATCTCATGAGTTGGCCTTCAGCCGCTTTATTGTAATCCTTATTGTAATAAAGGACTCGATATGAGATTTCAATTAATAAATTAATGTCATTTTCCTTTTGATATATACATTGATGTACCGTGTGTGTACCAACATGATCTTGGGATGGTACAGAAACACCGGAGATTCAACCGTTTCAGGTCGGGTTGCTACTAATATTGTATCAGAGCACACGCTGACTTTAGGACTTAACCTCTAGGATTAGAAAAGCCCTAGGAAGAAAACCATTTTACTAATGTCTTTCAAATTCCTATATTCTCATCTACTCATTTCTGACTTCTCTCCGATTTTTCCAACATTTCTAGATGGCCACCTTCACGCCAGTTTTGTTCACGGAGTTTTGCCAGCCTGACTCGACAATGCCCTTTGGAAAAGAGCTGGTGAAGATCATCAACGACGTAAGGATATCTTTGCCAAGCATCACTAGGACTGCTATCATGTCTTTTCTAGCAGACGCTCGCTATAGGATCGAGGTGCACATCCCCGGAAAGACCTTTGGAAATCGTAAAGAGCCCATCGACTTCAAGTTTGTCGCACCCAGCTGGATCCTCGGGAGAGACATGGCGATTCACCATGCCCTTGGATGTATGCAGGAGGAATATAGGGGAGGTCCCATTTCACCAAGCCTCAGCATGGTCTATCGCAGAGATGCTAGTGAAAATATCATAAACACCATGATTGAGGACTCCACCATTTCTTATATCTAGACGCTGGAGACACACATCAGGACTATAGAGCTCCATGTACGCACACACACGAAGACGATTAAGCAGCTGATGAACCGTGAGCTTGTCCTCGAAACAGATATACGAGAAGCCAATTACGAGCATGAGCATGAAGTGAAGGACTTCTTGGAGAGGATCGAGAAGCTGAAGAGTTGCATTGCATATCGAGGGAGCATCTAGACATGGGAGAGAATCTTCACCTAGAAGGCGACATGGCTCCCTTAGTCAGCAACGATAATGGCTGTGAAGAGAGCTCTACCGAAGGACCCACCACCATGCACTTTTCAGGAGGACCTTAGTCATGACCACCATGTATCTTTACT
This sequence comes from Hordeum marinum, assembly GCA_022496015.1. Taxonomy (NCBI): domain Eukaryota; kingdom Viridiplantae; phylum Streptophyta; class Magnoliopsida; order Poales; family Poaceae; genus Hordeum; species Hordeum marinum. The sequence continues at coordinate 241,316,349 of CM039672.1, read as the reverse complement.
TTCTCGTTAAATCGTATGTTGATGCTTAGTTTTTATTAGGAGACTTGTATCTCAATGTTTGAACCTTTCAGTTGAATAAATGAATGAGTGTTTTGGTGTGATATGTTTGTTGCTTTGCATATTGGGTAGTGAATTTTCTCTTTAGACCCTTGTTCTATTCTAATTCTCATCACTCTGAAAAAACACCAGATGCCTCCGCGACGTGAGCCTGACTTCACCTTCCCACCGGAACTCACACAACTCCTCCAGCATTAGAATGCCTTGATGCAGCTGTTGCTCCAGAACCAGACGAACAACAACAACCACCTCAGGCCGACAACCTCACCTATTTTTCTGAGGCTGAATCCACCGACCTTTTCTAGCAGCACTAAGCCCATTGTGGCATATCATTGGCCCCGCAAGATGGAGAGGGCTCTTATCACCACTGGATGCACTGAGGCTGAAAAAGTGTGCTTTGCCGCCCATAAACTTCAGGGCCAGCAGCTTCATGGTGGGAGAACTACACCACCACGTACCCCATTGCTGGTCTTACTTGGGAGCAGTTCAAGCTGGCTTTCCGCACCGCTCATGTCTCAGCTAGAGCCATGAGTCTGAAGAAGCATGAGTTTCGCAACTTGTGCCAGGGGAATCGCTCAATGGCCCAGTATGTTGATGAATTCAGCATGTTGGCCCGTTATGCACCAGGGGATGTGGATGATGATGCAGCCAAGCAGGAGAAGTTCCTGGAATGACTCAACGATGAGTTGAGCATGCAGCTAATGGTGGCTACTTTCAACAACTATCAGGAGCAAGTAGACAAGGCCCTCATCTTGGAGGGAAAGCAGCAGCAAATTGAAAACCGCAAGAGGAAATATGGACAGGGGAAGTCAAACTCTGGAGCTCAGCAGAAGCCCCGCTACTCCCCTTACTCAGGGAATACCGGATCAGGGACCGGTAAGTATGGAGGACACACCCATGTCGTGCACAACCATGGAGGAAATGGGGATAATCATCCCAACAATAGCAGCCACAGGAATGGCAATGGAGGAAATGGTACTCAGCATCGTCTCGCTCCAGTAATGAGGGACCTCAACACAGTAACCTATTTCAAGTGCAAGTAGACTGGACATTATGCCAACAAATGTCCCGAAACTAAACCCAGCAATGGCAATGGAAATGGAGGTGTCAATGGCAATGGCAACTCATCAGCTAAGAATCCCAATCCTTTTCCCTGTGCTCAGGTGAACCACATTGATGTGGAGAAAGCCTATGATCAGCCCAAGACTGTGGTTGGTAAGTTTTTATTGCATTCATGTCCAGTAATGGTACCTTTTGATTTCGGTGCAACTCATTCATTCTTATCAAGGGTAGTTGTGGAAAAGTATAGTTTGCCCACCAAAACCCTTACTCGGCCCATTAAGGTCAGTTCTCCGAGAGGCGTGATGATGGCAGGGATAGGATGCCACACATTGAACCTCCACATTGGAAACCATGTTTTCCCCACCAACCTCATCGTCTTAGAGTCGCGGGGATTTGATGTGATCCTAGGCATGGATTGGATGACCAAGTATGAAGGAAACCTTGATTGCCCCAGCAAGTCTATTTTGCTCACCACCCCAGAACACAAGAGGATTAAGTATGTATCCTAACGCACACCAAAGAGTACTCAGGTGAATTCCCTCACAGGAGTTGTTCAGGAGGAAGTGCCCATTGTACAAGACTTCCCAGATGTATTCCCGAAGGAATTGCCAGGCATGCCACCGGATAGAGAGATTGAGTTCCTGATTGAGTTATTGCCAGGAACAACCCCAATTTCCAAGAGACCCTAACGGATGGCCGCAAATGATTTAGAAGAAATCAAGAAGCATATTAAGGAGTTATTGGACAAAGGGTATATTCGCCCAAGTTCTTCACCTTGGGGAGCCCACTTCTTTTGGTGAAGAAGAAGGATAAAACCTTGAGGATGGTAGTTGATTATCGTGCATTGAACGATGTGACTATCAAGAACAAGTACTCTCTACCGATGATTAATGACTTGTTCGATCAGCTAGTGGGAGCCAAAGTATTCTCCAAGATCGATCTTCGATAAGGGTATCACCAGTTGAAAATTCGTGAACAGGATATACCCAAAACAACATTCACCACAAGGTATGGCTTATATGAGTATATGCTCATGTCTTTTGGTTTGACCAATGCTCCTGCCTATTTTATGAGTATGATAAACAAGGTATTTATGGAATATCTGGACAAGTTTGTCGTGGTGTTAATCGATGATATATTGATTTTCTCCAAGAGCGACGAACAACAGAAGGAACACTTGCGTTTAGTTCTAGAGAAGCTCAGACAGCATCAGTTATATGCCAAGTTCAGCAAATGTGAATTTTTGCTGACGGAAGTCGGATTCCTTGGACACATTATTTCTAGAGATGGAATAGCAGTGGACCCCGCTACGGTTGAAATAGTCACCGAGTGGAAGTCAACCACCTCAGTTAAGGAGATCCATAGTTTCCTTAGACTTGCCGGATATTACCGGAGGTTTATTGAGAATTTCTCAAAGATTGTCAAGCCCATGACGGAATTATTAAACAAAAAGTCTAAGTATATTTGGACTAAGGAATGTGAAGCCAGTTTCCAGGAGTTGAAGAAATGTTTGGTCACAGCCCCAGTGTTGATTTTGCCAAATATTCGGAAGGACTTCCAGGTTTATTGTGACGCTTCATGTAAAGGACTTGGAGGAGTAGTCATGCGGGAGGGAAAAGTTGTAGCCTATGCATCCAGACAGCTACGACCTCATGAGTTAAACTATGCCACCCATGATTTGGAGTTAGCAGCCATAGTGCACACACTCAAGACCTAGAGACATTTCCTTATCGGAAATAGTTGTGATATTTACACTGATCATAAGAGCCTGAAGTATATCTTAAAGAAGGAGTTGAACCTCAGACAGAGGAGATGGCTAGAGTTAATCAAGGACTATGACATGAGATTGTATTACCATCCAGGGAAGGCAAATGTTGTAGCAGATGCCTTGAGTCGGAAGAGTTATGTGAACACACTCATAGCGGGAGGATTACTCCAGGAGTTAGCCGATGATCTCAAAGAGGTTAGACTAGAGATAGTTCCAAGAGGATATGTTGCCACACTAGAGATCCAGACCACTTTGACCAAAAGAATTCGTGAAGCCCAGAAGTCGGAAAAGGAGATAGTTGAGATAAAGTAGAGAATGAAGGATGGGAAAGCTAAAGGCTTTCGTGAGGATGAACAAGGAACTCTATGGTTTGAGGACCGTATCTATGTGCCCAATGACCTAGAGCTTAGGAAGTTGATACTCCAAAAAGCCCATGATTCTCCGTACTCAATACCCCCAGGCAACACCAAGATGTATCTGGACTCGAAGGAAAGTTTCTGGTGGACAGGTATGAAGAAGGATATTGCCGAGCATGTTGCAGTATGTGATGTTTGTCAGCGAGTAAAGGAAGAACATCAAAAACCAGCAGGGTTACTCCAACCTTTGCCGATACCCGAGTGGAAATGGGAGAAGCTTGGTATGGACTTCATCAAAGGATTACCTAGGACCCATTAAGGTTATGATTCCATCTGGGTAGTGGTCGATCGCTTGACCAAGGTGGCTCATTTCATTCCAGTGAAGACCACCTATACCAGTGCTAAGTTAGCCAAGATATATATGATCAGGATCGTATGTCTGCATGGAGTTCCGAGGAGTATCGTGTCAGATAGAGGAAGACAATTTACCTCGAAGTTTTGGCATCAGTTACATGAAACTTTGGGTACGAGGATGGAGTTCAGTACAACTTTTCTTCCCAGACAGATGGACAGACTAAGAGAGTCAACAGATTCTTTAGGACATGTTGAGAACTTGTGCACTAGACTACGTGTCTAGTTGGGATGACAACTTGCCTTACATAGAGTTCTCGTACAACAACAGTTATCAGACCAGTCTGAAGATGGCCCCTTTCGAAGCTTTATACGGACGGAGGTGCAGAACACCATTGATGTGGGATGGTGTTGGGGACCGAAAGATTTTTGGTCCCGATCTTATCCGAGATTCTGAAGAGAAGGTCAAGATGATTCATGACCGACTCAAGATAGCTCAGTCCAGGTAGAAGAGCTATGCCAATAGCGAACGCAAGGAGGTGACATATGAGGTGGGAGACCGAGCCTATCTCCATGTGTCCCCACTTCGAGGATTCAAGAGGTTTGGTGTTAAAGGAAAGTTAGCACCCAGATTCATACGCCCCTACAAAATTCTTGAATGTAGACACGAAGTTGCATACAAACTGGAATTGCCGAAAGGATTGTCTGGAGTTCATGATGTTTTCCATGTTTCCCAGCTGAAGAAATGCCATGCTGAGATAGCTGATATTCCTTTAAGAGACACAGTGCCCCTAGAGGCCATACAGCTTGACAGTGATCGGACTTATAAGGAGAAGCCCGTTTGAATCCTCGAGACTGCCAATAGATTTATCCGCAGCAACATCACCAAGTTCTGTAAGGTTCTATCGAGTCACCACATCGAGGAAGAAGCCACCTGGGAAGGAGAAGAAGATCTTCGTCAAGACCACCCGCACCCATTTTCTTGCCAACCCGAATCTCGAGGGCGAGATTCATCTTAACGTGGGTAGGTTTGTAACATCCCAACATTTCATTTTGGAATGTAATGAATATGGGTAGCTCAAAATGTTCCCTATGTCTCATAAATATGGACATAAATATGGACATGAAATTAATTTAAATATTTGAACAGTTATAGCAATTTAAAAATAAATAATAAAGCCTCTGAAAATGCCAAATAAAGCATTATCAATATTTTATACTTCAAAATGTCCTGAAACTTTTTAGATAAGTTTGAAATATTCAAACTACAATATATAAAAAATTTGGGATTTTCTAAAATAGAAGATGTGCCTGAAAATAAAATAAAACGAATGTCAGAAATTAGAAAAGAATGCAAATAAAGAAAAGGGGGAGAAAAACTCACCTGAGCTTACCTGAAGAAGAGGCCCAGCCTATGGGGCGCAGCAGCGTCTTCTTCCTCCTGCCAGGAGGAGAAGCAGCTGCGTGCCTCCACCGCAGCCAGCCGTGGCCACGCGCTGGCCACCTCCTCCCTGCCTGCGTGGCCGCCTCCTCATCGCGCTGGTGAGAGGATAGGCTCCGCCGCCGCCTGGACCCGTTCCCCCTCGCCATTCCTCTCTTCCCCTCTCCCCTGCTTCACCCTTGCGGGGCTGAAACCGCCGGTGATTCGCCGCCCGCCGTGCGTCCCCGGCCACGCCTCGGCACCAGAAGCCCCTCCGGTGAGGCCCCGGTCCGTTTACCCCTGGTTCCATCATCGTTCCCCTCCGCTAGCCCCACCTGTCGCTGAAACCGACAGGAGCTCGCCGCTGGTCATGGCGTAGCCATGGCCACGGTGGCCAAAGCTCGCTCCCGACCATGGGCTCGTGCCCATAGTGTCCCCGGGAGCCCGTAACCGCCCGTAGCTCCTCCTCCCGCAGCCTATAGCGCCGTAGCCGGTCCTACATGAGTGGTCGCCGCCTCTCAGCTCGAAATGGTTGTCGTCTCCGGCGACCCCAAGCCCCCTCTGTTGCCCTGCTAGACGTGCGCGTGCACGGGCTACCTCCCGGTGCCCTCCGCGTACCAAATGGTCGCCAGAGGCGCAACTCTGGTGGGTCGCCACCATGCTGTTGGTCGCCGCTGGCCCCGCTCTGGTGGGCGCCGAGCTGGCCGGCCATTAGGGGTTAATCCCCCTCTTATTTAGGCCCACAACCACTAACTAGTGGGCCCCAGCTGCGGGTCAAACCCTGGTCAGCGTGGGAATTAGCCCCGTGTCACTGACGTGTGGGCCCCGCACGTCAGGTTTGACCGTGCCTGGTCAGCCGACCAGCTAACGTCGTAGTGACGTCAGGCTAACGTCATATTTCATTTTCCAGTTTTTAAAATAATTCCAGAAAATGTTTAAAACTTCAAAAATTCATATAAATTAATGAGTAACTCAGATGAAAATAATTTATATATGAAAATTTATCAGAAAAATCCAATGAATCTAATGGTGCTATTTTCAAGCATTTTAGAGCAACCTATGTAGAAGAACATTGACATTTTCTAATAGGTTAAAATATGGAATTTGAAATGAAGAACGATTTTGGACCTATATTCAAACTGACTTAAAATTAACTTGGACAATAGCTGCATTAGCTCATCCATACATGTTGCCATGTCATGATCATGCATCATATTGATGCACTTGCATGTATTGATTTCTATTTATCTGCATTACGATAGGCCCTGCTTTTGAGGATACCCCCGAGTATTCCAACGAAGGAGAGAACCTTCCCGCTACCCAGCAAGGCAAGCAACCCCTTGATCATTTAGATAACATTCCACTCTCTCGCTCCTGCTCTTGTTTATTGCATTAGGACAACCGTTCACATGTCTGTCATACACGGTAGATGAACCTATTCTTCTGCACGACCTGTCATTGTCACAGTAAATAGCTAAACCTTGCAACCTAGCATACCTGGTAGATGCTTGTGCCATGATGTGCTTAGCTTACTTTGCCTGCTATGCTTGCTATGCTTAGAGTTGTGTCAGGTCCGATTCATCTGGGTGACGAACTGGAGTGAAACATTGTTGTTCTGATGTGATAAGCTTATGATGAACCCGATTCGGTAAAGGTAGAGATGAGAGGCTATGTATGAGTACATAGCGGGTTGTCTCATTGGGACCGTTCTTAGGAACTGAGTTCCGTGTTTGTGATCCAGGACTAGATACTACCACACATTGGGTTCCGGTAACTCGACCCCTCTCGACTTATCAGTCACTTAGTCCTTAGTCCAGGAGTTGCAAGTAGTTTCTAGTGTTTATAGCATGCTGGAGGCCGTGCGTAGCGTTGACCCTAGGGGTGGGCTACGATGCGGTAGGCAATGGCACGGTGTACCAAGGGTCACCTGAATGGTGGGCTTGGGAACCCTGCACACATTGTTTGGGGCCATAGCGGAAACTCCGTCTGGACTTCTGTGCGGGTTCAGTCTCAAATAGGCGATAGCCTGGACTAAAGGTCTTATGTGTTTGACGATCGTGGCCGACTCCCTCGTTGGGCTTCCGCTTGAAGGTTGCCGAGGTGCATGGTTTTAAGAGCACACGACGATAAGTGGCGAGAGCGTGTGCGAAGAAGTACACCCCTGCAGGGTATGAAAATATTCGAAAATCCGCGTCCTCGGATATGGACTACTTGGAAAGCTTATGCTGTTCATAGATAAACAAATGGATACTCATAAAAATATCAAGACAAGTGTGAGTACCGTGGATGGCACTCTCCCAAGAGAGGGAAGTGAATCCATGGTGGTGTATTGTCATGGAGTTAGTGGACTCGTGTGCAATACCTAAAATTTAAAGAAAGAGTTAAAATTGTGTAGTGTAGGTTAGCCATGAGTCAAAGCTAGCATTGCTGCATAAACTCCACCACACCCTTGTTGATACATGAGCATGAATAGACTAGGTCTGTTTTAAAGACTTGCTGAGTACGTTTGTACTCACGTTTTCTTAATAAAATGTTGCAGATGAGACCCAAGACCCATCGGGTGGGTTATTTCTAGATGTCGACGATGCCGAATAGCTGGTGTCCCAGCTACGACCCTATGCCCTATGGCGGGCTGTAGATAGTCAGGCCGTGTGCCTATTTACCCTTTCATCTGTGTGTACTTAGACAGCTTATGCTTCCGCTTGGTTTGTATGAACTTGTTTGTATGACTTGAGTGTCGGGTCATGTGACCCCTATCTGTAAGAACATGTTATGCAAGGGTCGTCTGAGCCCCTTAAATAAAAGTTGTTGTATGGTTACGTTGTGATGCCATGGTTGTATCTATGCATATCGGGCATGTTGTGCATACGTGTCATGTGCAACGGTATGTATGGGATCGGACACCTAGTCGTGTGCCTTTAGTAGTATTCTTTATGGTAAACTGCCTCTTTGTGCTTCCACCGAGCCATGGTAGCTTGCTACTGCTCCGGACACATTGATTGACCGACATATCTCCTTCTTTGTTGCTGTTTCTGTCCCTTCGGGGAAATGTCTCGCAGTGTAATGGAGTCCCTGTAGCCTGCTACGACTCGTCTACGTGCGGTGATGGCATTTATGTCTCACGACGTAATGGAGTCCTTGTAGCTTGCTATGACTCGTCTACACGCGCTTGAGGCTGACACCTGCATTGTTGGGTTACGTATGCCTGTTTCCGTACGGATGTGCCACTTGGGTTCTATGACTAGTCATGTCGGCTCGGGTTCTCTGTCATTTGATTGCCAGCGACATGATCACATACGTGAGCCAAAAGACGCAAACAATCCTGACTAAGGTAAGGGTACAGCCATGGAGCTTACCGTGTGTGAGGCCGCAAAGTGATGTGGTATGTTACAGTCTGGATTCATATGACTTGGGATCGGGCTCCCGAGAGGGCCATCCTAGGAGAATTGAACAAGATTCTCAAAGAGTCAATACTGATGCACCTATTCCTTCCAATAAGTGTATGAAAAGGAATGGTGGTAGTACTTTGCACATTGCTAGTGAACCTGTTATAGATACATCTGAGAATCCAAATGATATTTCTATTTCTGATACCGAGACACAATCTGGTGGTGAACATGAGCCTAGTGATAACATTAATAATGATGTTCATGCTGATGCTCAACCTAGTAATTATAATGATGTGGAGATTGAACCTGCTGATGATCTTGATAACCCACAACCTCAGAATAAAAGATGCGATAAAAAGGACTTCATTGCTAGGAAACATGGTAGATAAAGAGAACCATGGGTTCAGAAGCCCATGCCCTTTCCACCCAAACCATCCAAGAAAAAGGATGATGAGGAATTTGAGCGCTTTGCTGAAATGCTTAGACCTATCTTTTTACGTATGCGCTTGACTAATATTTTGAAAATGTCTCCTTATGCTAAGTATATGAAAGATATTGTGACAAATAAAAGAAAGATACCAGAAGATGAGATTTCCACGATGCTTGCTAATCACACTTTTAAAGGTGGAATACCTAAGAAACTAGTAGATCCTGGAGTACCTACTATACCATGCTCTATTAAAGGAAATTATGTTAAAACTGCTTTATGTGATATTGGAGCTAGTGTTAGTGTTATGCCTTTCTCTTTATACCGTAGACTTGATTTGAATAAGTTGACACCTACTGAAATATCATTGTAAATGGCTGATAAATCAACTTCTTTGCCTATAGGTATTTCTGAGGATGTACCTGTCATAGTTGCAAATGCTACTATCTTGACGGACTTTGTTATTCTTGATAATCCCGACGATGACAGTATGTCGATCATCCTTGGTAGACCCTTTTTGAATACTGCATGGGTTGTTATTGATTGCAACAAGGGCAATGCCACTTTTCATATTAAGGGTAATGAGCATATGGTACAATTTCCGAAGAAACAACCTCAAGTTCGTAGTATCAATTCTAGTGAAAAACTTCCAACGATTATTATTGGAGACTTTGAGTTCCCTCTTCCTACTGTTAAGAAGAAATATGATATACTTATTGTTGGGGAAATACATATCCCATTGAGGTAACTTAGTGTTATTCAAAAATTCTTCGGTTTCATGTTATTCGAAAGAAGTTTGTTAATAAGACTTGATCAACCTTATTGATGGATTCCTTTTGATAAGCATGAGATGGAGGAATCTAGAAAGCACAACTTCCTGCACCTTAATTTTACTTTTTGTTACCAAGATGAAATTAAGTAAAAAATGCAATTATTTTTCTGTTCTCTGAGTTTTCCGTGCAATAGAAAATGACCTGAAAATAAAAGTTCCCAGAATCCCCTGAAAATTTAGTATGATTTTTTCTGGATTATTTAAGAATTTTTTGGCACTCAAAATGCATCAGGGGCTACACCAGTGGGCCACAAGCCTGCAGGGCGCGGCCACCCCCTGGCCACGCCTAGCAAGCTTGTGGGTCCCACATGGCCCTCCTCCACTTATTCCAGCACCCATTCACTTCATCTTCCTCCAGAAAAAATCCCACCATTGCTCAAACCCGTGTTCTAGCTCATCTGGCTACCATTTTCAATCTCCTTGCTCAATTTTTTAGGGGAGTAGTTACTACGAGTATAGTTGAGTTTTGTTCAGCACACGTGCAGCTTGATGACGATCTCCACCGTCTTGATCCAGCAAGAGGAGGCGGAGAGGAGGGAGAGTTCACCGGCAGCGTGACGGCGCTCCGGTGATGGTGGTGGAGTTATTCCTGCAGGGCTTCGCCTAAGCACCGTAGAAAACCAATCTAGAGGAGAAACTATGCACTGGAGGTTAGGGTTGCACGTGGAAGAAAGAACTTGTGCAAAACCCTTGAAACCCTCTAGTATATATAGGAGGAGAGGAGGAGGAGAGGCAGCCTTGGCCTCCAAGGCTAGCTGGTTCGGCCGGCTAGGAGGGAGGAGTCCTTCTCCTTCTACTCCAAGTAGGATTAGGACTCCTTCCTTATATAGCCCCCTTTTTGCCTTTTTCCACCTTTTCCTTTTGGTATTTTTCCCTCCTAGCACCATGGGACTTTGTGGCTGTTCCACCAGCCCACTAAGGGCTGGTTATTATTCTCCCACAACCCATGGACCCTCTAGGGTCGAAATACCTGTCCCGGAGGCCTCCCGGTACACTACCGGCACTCCCGGTACACTACCGATGAGCCCGAAACTTTTCCGGCGACCAAACCAGGACTTCCTATATATGAATCTTTACCTCCGGACCATTTAGGAGCTCCTAGTGACGTCCGGGATCTCATCCGGGACTCCGAACAATCTTCGGTCACCACCATACATAACTCTACACTACCGAAACGTCACCGAACCTTAAGTGTGTAGACCCTGCGGGTTCGAGAACTATGTAGACATGACCGAGACACCTCTCCGGCCAATAACCAATGGCGGGACCTGGATGTCCACATTGGTTCCTAGATATTCTACGAAGATCTTTATCGGTCGAACCTCTATGTTATGGATTCAGTTAATCCCGTATAACGTTCCCTTTGTTCTTCGGTATGTTACTTGCCCGAGATTCTATCATCGGTACCTCCATACCTAGTTCAACCTCGTTACCGGCAAGTCTCTCTAATCATTCCGTAATACAAGATCCCACAACTAACAATTTGTCACATTGCTTGCAAGGCTCATTGTGATGTTGTATTACCGAGTGGACCCCGAGATACCTCTCCGTCACACGGAATAACAAATCCCAGTCTTGATCCATGCCAACTCAACAGACACCATCGGAGATACCTATAGAGCACCTTTATAGTCACCCAGTTACGTTGCGACGTTTGATACAACAAGGCACTCCTCAGATATCCGTGAGTTGCATGATCTCATGGTCATAGGAAAATATACATTGACATGCAGAAAACAGTAGCAATAAACTGACATGATCATACGCTACGTTTGTAGTTTGGGTCTTGTCCATCACATCATTCTCGTAATGATGTGATCCCATTATCAAATGACATCACATGTCAATGGCTAGGAAACCCTGACCATCTTTGATCAACGAGCTAGTTCACTAGAGGAATACTAGGGACACAGTGTTGTCTATTTACCCACACATGCAATGTGTTTCCAATCAATACAATTATAGCATGGATAATAAACAATTATCATGAACAAGGAAATATGATAATAAACACTTTATTTATTGCCTCTAGGGCATATTTCCAACAGTCTCCCACTTGCACTAGAGTCAATAATCTAGTTCACATCACTTATGTGATTTACATGGTAATGAATTGAACACCCATACAGTTCTGGTGTTGATCATGTTTAGCCCTTGGAAGAGGTTTAGTCAACGGGTCTCCAACATTCAGATCCGTGTGCACTTTGCTAATATTTATGTCCTTCTCCTCGATGCAGAACCGGATGGAGTTGAAGCGTCACTTTATGTGTCTGGTCCTCTTGTGAAACCTTGGTTCCATGGCTAGAGCAATGGCACCAGTGTTGTCACAGAACAGGTTTATTGGATTCAGTGCACTAGGCACTACTCCAAGATCTGTCATGAACTGATTCATCTAGACAGCTTCCTTCGCTGCCTCCGAGGCTGCGATGTACTCTGCTTCGCACGTAGAATCAGCTACCACGCTCTGCTTGGAACTGCACCAGCTTACCGCTCCGCCGTTAAGAATAAATACGTATCCGGTTTGCGACTTAGAGTCGTTCGGATCGGTGTCAAAGCTTGCATCGACGTAACCCTTTAGGATGAGCTCTTCATCACCTCCACAAACGAGAAACATCCCCTTAGTCCTGTTAAGGTACTTAAGGATATTCTTGACCGCTTGCCAGTGCTCCATTCCAGGATCACTTCGAAACCTTCCAGCCATACTTATGGCAAGGCTGACATCGGGTCTTGTGCACAACATTGCATGCATGATAGAGCCTATGGCTGAAGCATAGGGGATGACGCTCATCTTTTCTTTATAATCTGCAGTCACTGGGCATTGAGTCTAACTCAACTTGACACCTTGTAACACAGGCAAGAACCCCTTCTTGGACTGTTCCATTTTGAATTTCTTCAAAACTTTATCAAGGTATGTGCTCTGTGAAAGTGCTATTAAGCATCTCGATCTATCTCTATAGATCCTAATGCCTAATATGAAAGCGGCTTCTCCTAGGTCCTTCATTGAAAAACTCTTATTCAAATATTCCTTCACGCTTTCCAGCATTTCTATATTGTTTCCAATCAGCAATATGTCATCCACATATAACACTAGAAACGCTATAGATCTCCCACTCACTTTCTTGTAAATACAAGCTTCTCCATAAACTTGTATAAACCCAAACGCTTTGATCACTTCATCAAAGCGCTTATTCCAGCTCCGAGATGCTTGCACCAGTCCATAAATGGATCGCTGGAGTTTGCAAACTTTGTCAGCATTCTCTGGATCGACAAAACCTTCGGCTTGCATCATATACAACTCTTCCTCAAGGAAACCGTTAAGGAATGCCATTTTGACATCCATCTGCCAAATTTCATAGTCGAAATAAGCAGCTACTGCCAACATGATTCTGACAGACTTAAGCATCGCTACGGGTGAGAAAGTCTCATCGTAGTCAACTCCTTGAACTTGTGAAAACCCCTTTGCCACAAGTCGAGCTTTATAGACGGTGACATTACCGTCCACGTCCGTCTTCTTCTTAAAAATCCATTTGTTCTGAATGGCCTTTCGCCCTTCAGGTAGTACTTCCAAAGTCCATACTTTGTTTTCATACATGGATCCCATCTCGGATTTCATGGCCTCTAACCATTTCTCGGAATCCGGGCCCATCACTGCTCCTCCATAGCTCGTAGGTTCATTGTTTTCTAACAACATGACCTCCAAGACAGGGTTGCCGTACCACTCGGGCGTAGTACGCGTCCTTGTCGACCTACGAGGTTCAATAGTAGCTTGATCTGAAGCTTCATGATCATCATCATTAACTTCCTCTTCTACCGTCGTATGTTCCACAGAAACATCTTTCTGCACTGCGCTACTTTCTGGTTGAAGTTAAGGTTCAATAACCTCATCAAGCTCTATTTTCCTCCCACTCAATTCTTTCGAGAGAAACTCTTTCTCAAGAAATGTTTCGTTCTTTGCGACAAACACTTTGCCTTCAGATCTGAGATAGAAGGTATACCCGACTGTCTGTTTCGGGTATCCTATGAAGACGCATTTCTCCGCTCTGGGTTCCAGCTTTTCAGGCTGAAGCTTTTTGACATAAGCATCACATCCCCAAACTTTAAGAAACGACAACTTTGGCCTTTTGCCAAACCACAGTTCATATGGCGTCGTCTCAACTATCTCTAATGCATAACCCCAAAACGATAGTGGCAAATCGTTAAGAGACATCATAGAACGCACCATATCTAATAAGGTTCGATTACGACGTTCAGACACACCATTACGCTGTGGTGTTCCGGGCTGTGTCAACTGTGAAACAATTCCACATTGTCTTAAGTGACTGCCAAACTCATAACTCAGATATTCACCTCCTCGATCAGATCGCAGAAATTTTATCTTCTTGTTACGATGATTCTCAACTTCACTCTGAAATTGCTTGAACTTTTCAAACTTTTCAGACTTGTGTTTCATCAAGTAAATATACCCATATCAACTCAAGTCATCAGTGAAGGTGAGAAAGTAAAGATATCCACCGCGCGCTGCAACATTCATTGGACCGCACACATCAGTATGTATGATTTCCAATAAGTCACTTGCCCGTTCCATTGTTCCAGAGAACGACGTTTTAATCATCTTGCCCATGAGGCATGGTTCACATCTGTCAAGTGATTCAAAATCAAGTGACTCCAAAAGTCCATCAGCATGGAGCTTCCTCATGCGTTTTACACCGATATGACCTAAACGGAAGTGCCACAAGAAAGTGGTACTATCATTATCAACTCTACATCTTTTGGCATAAATGTTATGAACATGTGTGTCATCACTATCAAGATTCTATATGAATAAACCCCTAACATTGGGTGCATGACCATAAAAGATATCACTCATATAAATAGAACAACCTTTATTCTCTGATTTAAATGAGTAACCGTCTCGCAATAAACAAGATCCACATATAATGTTCATGCTTAACGCAGGCACTAAATAACAATTATTCAGGTTCATCACTAATCCTGATGGTAATCGAAGAGAGAGCGTGTCGACGGCGATCACATTAACCTTGGAACCATTTCCCACGTGCATCATCACTTCGTCCTTTGCCAGTCTTCGTTTATTCCGTAGTTCCTGCTTTGAGTTGCAAATGTGAGCACCCGAACCGGTATCAAATACCCAGGCACTACTACGAGAACTAGTAAGGTACACATCAATAACATGTATATCATAATACCTTGTTTGTCTTTGGCCGCCTTTTTGTCAGCCAGGTACTTGGGGCAGTTCCGCTTCCAGTGACCAATTCCTTTGCAATGAAAGCACTCAGTTTCTAGCTTAGGTCCATGCTTAGGCTTCTTTGTAGGAGTAGCAACTGCTTTGCCATCCTTCTTGTTTTTACCCTTCTTGCCTTTGCCCTTGCCATTTTTCTTGAAACTAGTGGTTTTATTGACCATCAACACTTGATGTTCTTTCAGGATTTCAGACTCAGCGTCTTTTAGCATCGCAAACATCTCGGATGAAGACTTGTTCATCCTGTGCATGTTATAGTTCATCACAAAGCTCTTGTAACTAGGAGGCAGTGATTGAAGAACTCTGTCAATGATCGCCTCTTGCGGTAGGGTAATTCCCAACTCAGCTAGACAGTTTGAATACCTAGACATTCTGAGTATATGCTCACTGATAGACGTGTTCTCCTCCATCTTGCAAGCATAGAACTTATCGGAGGTCTCATACCTCTCGATCCGGGCATTCTTCTGAAAAATAAACTTCAACTCCTGGAACATCTCATATGCTCCATGATGTTCAAAACGTCTTTGAAGTCCCGGTTCTAAGCCATACAATTTCGCACACTGAACTATTGAGTAGTCTCCAGCACGAGCCTCCCAAGCGTCCTTAACATCTTCGGAGGTCATGTCTTCTGGTTGTTCACCAAGCGGTGCATCAAGGACATATTGTTTCTGGGAAGCCGTGAGGATAATCCTTAGATTACGGGCCCAATCAACAAAGTTACTTCCATCATCTTTCAACTTAGTTTTCTCTAGGAACGCATTAAAATTCAGGGGTGCTACTGCGCGAGCCATTGATCTACAACATAAATATGCAAAGGTTACTTAGAATATTGTTCAAGATAATGAGTTTAGTTAATCAAATTACTAAAGATCCCACTCAAATTGACATCCCTCAGGTCATCTGAGTGTCACATGATCCAAATTCACCAACTCAAGTCCAATCATCAGGTGAGTTAAGGTGGCTTCAATGGTGACCATCATTATGTTGATCACATCTACTATATGACTCATGTTTGACCTTTCGGTCTCTTGTGTTCCGAGGCCATGTCTGTACATGCTAGGCTCGTCAAGTTTAACCCAAGTGTTCTGCACGTGCAAATCTGACTTGCACCTGTTGTATGTGAACGTAGAGTCTATCACACCCGATCATCACGTGGTGTCTCGACACGACGAACTTTCGCAACGGTGCACACTCAGGGAGAACACAATTTATCTTGAAATTTAAGTGAGGGATCACCTTATAATGCTACCATCGTACTAAGCAAAACAAGGTGCATAAAAGGATTAACATCTCATGCAATTCATAAGTGACATGATATGGCCATGAACTTGTGTTTAAGATCTCCATCTTCAAAACATCGGCATGATCTCCATCGTCACCGGCACGACACCATGATCTCCATCAATGTGTCGCCATTGGGGTTGTCATGCCCTGCATGCTTCTACTACTATTGCTACCGTAGCGATAAAGTAAAGCATTACATAGCGCTTAACGATTGACACGCAGGTCATACAATAATTAAAGACAAACCTATGGCTCCTGCCGGTTGCCGTACTCATCGACATGCAAGTCGTGAAATTCTATACATCATATGATCATCTCATACATCACATATATCTCATCATGTAATTGGCCATATCACATCACAACATACCCTGCAAAAACAAGTTAGATGTCCTCTAATTGTTGTTGCAAGTTTTACGTGGCTGCTACGGGTATCTAGCAAGAACGATTCTCACCTACGCATAAACCACGACGGTGATACATAAGTTGCTTTTCAACCTTCTCAAGGACCGCCTTTGTCGAATCCGCTCCAACTAAAGTAGGAGAAACTGACACCCGCTAGCCATCTGTTGCAACAAGTGCAGTTGAGGGAACCGGTCTCTCGTAAGCGTAGGAGTAAGGTTGGTCCGAGCCGCTTCATCCCACAATAACGCTGAACCAAAACATGACCAAGGGAGGAAGCAATCTAAGCATCAACACCCACAAACCTTTTGTGTTCTACTCGAGATCTCATCGAACCATCAACCTAGCTCATGATGCCACTGTTGGGGAACGTCGCATGGGAAACAAAAATTTTCCTACGCGCACGCAAACCTATCCATGGTGATGAGCATCTACGAGAGGGAGAGTGGATCTACGTACCCTTCTAGATCGCTAAGCGGGAAGCGTTAGGAAACGCAGTTGGTGTAGTCGTACTTCTTTGCGATCCAAATCGCCGAGCGTCCCGCGATCTAATCATGGACCGCCCCGCAATCTCGTCAAGATCCGTCCCGCGATACGATCACGAACGTGCCGTGGCCTTGATCACGATCCTTCCGATCTAGTACCTAACGGACGGCAACTCCCAGTCTCATCCATGCCAACTCAAAAGTCTCGATCCATGCCAACTCAACAGACACCATCGGAGATACCTGTAGAACACCTTTATAGTCACCCTGTTACGTTGCGACGTTTGATACACACAAGGCACTCCTCCGATATCCGTGAGTTGCATGATCTCATGGTCATAGGAACATATACATTGACATGCAGAAAACAGTAGCAATAAACTGACACGATCATACGCTATGTTTGTAGTTTGGGTCTTGTCCATCACATCATTCTCCTAATGATGTGATCCCATTATCAAATGACATCACATATCAATGGCTAGGAAACCCTGACCATCTTTGACCAACGAGCTAGTTCACTAGAGGTATACTAGGGACACAGTGTTGTCTATTTACCCACACATGCAATGTGTTTCCAATCAATACAATTATAGCATGGATAATAAAAAATTATCATGAACAAGGAAATATGATAATAAACACTTTATTTATTTCCTCTAGGGAATATTTCCAACATATTACTCTACCTGCTTCTTCTCTGTTCGATATTCATTTAGGCAGGTACACTATTATGCCCGATGATATCTACCGATATTGGGGTTTAGCTCAACCCCCAGCACCTGGGCTAGCATCGGCTCTGGATCCATATCTAACCCCGGTTTTTCAATGGGAGCCACAAGAGGTTGCTAACTAGTGGAACCCTAAGTGTCCTTCGGAGTATCCTGGAGAAGGTTATTTCCATTCGTGGCCCTTGACCAACTTAGGCCAAAAGCCTAAGCTTGGGGTAGTACATATTTCTCACCAACATTACATTCATGTTCACACACTTATTTCAGTTGTTAGTGTTCATAGTTTTTCATTTTACTATCCATGGTAGTTTAATTCTTGTTTAGCTTTCTTCTTGTGTGCTTAATAAACTTTGAGGAAAATAAAAAAAATTAGTTCGAGCTTTATTTCAAAGTTGCTTAGTTGTAGCATTAAAGAGAAAACCCAAAAAGAATTCTTGTTCTTATTTTTGCTTGTTGGGAGCTTTCCCGTGTAAATAATTTCCCTTTCTTTTCCTTGTGTCGTAAGGAGAAGACCACGATGTCGTGTTGAGTGGCTCTCATATGCACTATTGTTTATCTTACAAAGAGCCCATATTGCCTTGTCTTCTCCTTTGGTTTATTTTTTGCAGATTCCAGCTTAGTCCGATGCACGTGCACTCTAATTATTATTCACACTGTTCGGTCTTGAAATTCAAAGGCAATAATGACGATATTTGATGAAAAGGTTGACATCAAGAAAAGCTGGTATGAACTCAACCTATCTTGCTTTTGTAAATATGATTAGCTCATCGTTCCGAATTCAGTGCATTATGGGTTGAACATGTTGGCAATAACAATTAGAGATTATAGTTATTCATGCCATGCTTTATTAGCTAAGAGTGGATAATGGTTCTTCTTGAGTGCCAACATGCACATTAAAATGGTTGTGATGTAGTATGATAGAATGGTATCCTCCTCTGGATGACTCAAGTGGCTTGACTTGGCACATGTTCACACAATAGTAGAAACAAATCAACATAGCCTCCACGATATTTATGTTCATAGTAAATTATATCCTACTCATGCTTGCATTCAATGTTGGTTAATCTCAAAGCATGTTGATGACTGTGTTGCTCTCTAGTTAGTCGCTCCCCGGTCTTTTGCTAGCATTGACTTGTACTAAGTGGGAATACTCCTTGTGCATCCATCTCAATAAACCTGAAGTTGTTCCATATGAGTCCACCATATCTACTTGTATGCGGTATTTACCTGCCGTTCCAAGTAAATTTGCATGTGCTAAACTTTAAACCTTCAAATAAACTTTTTGTTTTGTATGCCCAAATCACTCATGTGGAGACTAGGGGCTGTCAGTATCTTCCATGCTAGGTGGGTTATTCTCACGATATGTGTTGATTCACTATCATTCACGAGAAAGTGGTTGGTAATCGGGATGCCCAGTTCCATGCTCGAAATAAAGAAAAAAAATACAATTAAACAAAACTCCCCCAGGAATGTGTTTGTATGGACGTTAACCATGAATTCGGCCCGTCGTGGAGTGTGACTGATTGGTGGAGGGGAAGTAAAAGCTTTACCATTCTGTTTAGGAACCGCCTATAATGTATCTAGCATGGAAGATATTGAAAAGCTCTTGGTCGTTATGTGAGCAATGAAAGCATACCGCTCCAAAATCATTACCTATCTCTGTTTTAAAAGCTTGAGCTCTGGCACCTTTGCAAATCAATGCTTCCCTCTGCAAGGGCTTATCTATTTACTTTATTGTTGAGTCATCATCCTCTTCTAAAAGGCACCAGTTAGAGAGCACCATTGTCATTTGTATGCCTTGCTATTAATTGATATTGAGTGTGAGCATGACTGGATCCCTCTCCAGTGGTGCTCTGCATTTATGTTTTGCGGTCTCGGAAAGGGCTACCAAGATACCATTATGTCATACTGTATCACGATTGTTTTGATAAATTTTTGTCATCTGAGACTTGTTATTATTGCTATGTAGTTGGTTATGCCATTGCCATTAGTAAATGTGATACCTAAATGTTATTGGGAATGTGGTTAGTTTATAGTCTTTGCTGAAAATCTGAACATAAATTAGACATATTTACAACAGCAAGATCAAACAGAGTTTGTAAAAGTTTTTCTTTATCACTTTCATTTTATCGACTGAATTGCTTGAGGACATGGCAAAGGTTTAAGCTTGGGGAAGTTGATACGTCTCCAATGTATCTACTTTTCCAAACTCTTTTGCCCTTGTTTTGGAATCTAATTTGCACGATTTGAATGGTACTAACCCGGACTGGCGCTATTTTCAGCAGAATTGCCTGGGTGTTATTTTTGTGTAGAAATAAAATTTCTCAGATCGTCCTGAAAATTTACTGAAAATATATTTGGAATTAATAAAAATACTGGCGCAAGAATTAACCAAAGGGGGGCCACCAGCAGGCCACAAGCCTACTAGCCGCGGCCACCCCCTAGATGTACGGGGCAGGCTTGTGGGGCCCTCGTGGCTCCTCTGACCTCCTCTCCAGCTCCATATAACGCTATTTGTCGAGAAAAAAAACTAGGGAGAAGAGTTCACCGTGTTTCACGATACGGAGCCGCCGCCATCACCTGTTCTTCCTCGGGAGACTAGATCTGGAGTCTGTTTTGGGCTCCGGAGAGGGGAAATCGACGCCTTCATCATTACCAACCATCCTTCATCACCAATTCCATGATGCTCCCCGCCGTTCATGTGTAATCTCATCGTAGGCTTGCTGGACAGTGATGGGTTGGATGAGATTTATCATGTAATCGAGATAGTTTTGTTAGGGTTTGATCCCTAGTATCCACTATGTTCTGAGATTGATGTTGCTATGACTTTGCTATGCTTAATACTTGTCAGTAGGTCCCAAGTGCCATGATTTCAGATATGAAACTATTATATTTTCATGAATATATGTGTGTTCTTGATCCTATCTTGCAAGTTGTAGACACCTATTACGAGTTATGATCCGCATCCCCCAGGGTGACAATAACTAGGATTCTTTTCGGTGATTACTGTAGTTTGAGGAGTTCATGTATTCACTAAGTGCTAACGCTTTGGTCCGGTTCTCTATTAAAAGGAGGCCTTAATATCCCTTAGTTTTCAATAGGACCCTGCTGCCACGGGAGGGTAGGACAAAAGATGTCATGCAAGTTCTTTTCCATAAGCATGTATGACTATATATGGAATACATGCCTACATTACATTGATGAATTGGAGCTAGTTCTGTGTCACCCTATGTTATAATTGTTGCATGATGAATGCCGTTCAACATAATCATCCATCACTGATCCATTGCCTACGAGCTTTTGATATATTGATCTTCGCTCAGTTACTATTCCATTGCTACTGTTACAATCAATAAAACTGGTACTATCACTGGCCACCGTTACCGTTATTACCATATTACTTTGCTACTGAATACTTTGTTGCAGATATTAAGTCTTTCAGGTGGGGTTGAATTGACAACTCAACTTCTAATACTCAAGAATATTCTTTGGCTCCCCTTGTGTCGAATCAATAAATTTCGGTTGAATACTCTATGCTCAAAAACTATTGCGATCCCCTATAATTGTGGGTTATCAATCTTTCTATGGTGTTGGTGTACTAAGGATTGGGTCTATTAGTACCCTTTACTTATGCACATGCAGTTGTAGCCGTGCCCACGACAAGGCCCGTCGGAGGTCTACTAGAAGCAAGCGCGAAGACGTCAAAGGAACACTCAAGTCAACAAACACGAGACCGAGAGCCAAAGGCTAGAACCCCGGCAAGATCTTGTCAAGAGTGGCATATGGAGACGTGGTAAGGAGGGCACTTGGAAAGGCCTCACAACCTTGCCAGCACAGAGGCTAGGTGTCGACCCCTAGGATACGTGTCAAGGCATTGGCAATGGAGAGGCTAAGCGGCGCAGATGGGACGGGCTCCTGTCCCGTCCCGTAGAAGGTCAGGGACGCCCGATGGAGCATTAAATGCATTTGTCCCACTCCCTCAGGGTTAGGTATGATTACATGATAGCACTATGCACCCCATGCGCATATTGTACACCACTATTGGGATCCCCTTTGGTCGTATAAAAGGAGGCCCAAGGCATTACGAGAGAGGACTTTTTGGCTACCACCTTCTAGCTCACGCGTGTAGCAGCTGTGGATAGCGCTCCTGCAGCTGGAACCCTAAACACACCCATAATACATCAAAGCAGGAGTAGGGTTTCACGCTCCACAGCGGCCCGCACCTGGATAAAAATCTTCCCTCGCGCCATTCGTTTGATTTACTCTTTGGGCATACCTCCTCGCCTCCTAACTACAAAGGGATCCTTGCGGTCCCATAGGTGTCGTGCACTGACATCTTTGGCACGCCAGGTAGGGGGGAGATTGTGTGAACCTAATTACACGGTGTGCGCCAGTTCTTCCAGTGCCAAGGCCCGCAGGAGAAGGGTTTCATGGTGGTCGACCTGTCCACGTCCTGTGCACCCTTAGCCACTCAGACGGGCGACGGTGTGGATGCCGGCAGAGGCCTCGAGCCTCCTCGACATTCTGGAGATCAAGGCCAAGCCAGTGGCGCCATCCGCAGCGACGGTGACAATCCATGCGCCGCTGGATCTCAAGACGGAGCCATGCGGTGCAGGCTACCGGTGCTTGCGATGACAAGATACTCGCCAACTACTTCCCGTTGGTTCTCAAGCCTAACGTCAGGTCATGGTTGATGCACCTTCCGAAGAATTCCATTTCATCCTGGGCAGACCTGTGCCATGAGTTTGTTGGCACCTTTAGTATAGGACACCAAGCTCTTCGTCAAGCAAGCGATTTACATCTCATCCCCTAGAAGGAAGGCGAAAACTTGCACAAGTACATTCAGAGATTCACTCGCATACACACACAACATTCCAGGTGTTCATCATGTCGCTGTTATCAGTGCGTTTCATCAGAGCATGCGTAACCGCAGGATGCACGAAGAGCTGGCGATGAATAAGGTCAAGGATGTCGCCGAGCTCTACGCCCTGGATGATAGGTGTGCTCGATCTGAATAAGGAAGGAGACTCCCCAGTGAGGATCCCGGTGTTGAGGTTGACTCGGAAGAAGACACTACCGCCTCGGGAAGGAAAGGCCGATGGCGGAACAAGAAGCGCAAGGACAAGGTCGTGCTTGCCGTCGAGGAGTCCAGCAACCTTAGCGCCGCCAAGAAGACAATGGTTGACAACCCCGGCAAGGAGGTTGGCAGGTGCGCCTCTTGTCAGGCCTTGGCGGCTGCCGACAAGCCGGAGGGCTCCGACAAGCAGTATTGCAAGATCCATCGCACCAAGGGAGATGACCTCCAAAACTCTTGACAAGTCGAGCATCTTGCCGAAAGGCAGAAAGCTATGTACGTAAGGCGAGACAAGGAGAAGGCCAAAGAAGGTGCAGAGGGGTCCGGCAAGAAGCGAGGCGGCCGAGGAGGTCACCGCGACAAGGCCAAGTAGCAAGAGAGGCCCGCTCAAGTCCGAGACAAGGAAGAGGAGCAGGATGATGGCAATGAAGATGATGATGAATCCAGCGAGCACGAGTTTCATAGAGCTACAAATGTCATGTGCGTCGACGGAGGTGCCTCGTTGCATTCTTCCTGCTGCCAACTGAAACAGTGGGCACACGAGATTGATGTGATGGAACCATCTGTTGAAGCCCGGAAACCCCTCAAATGGTCCCACACACCTATCATTTTCGACGTTGAGAATCACCCTGATCGCACAACAGCGGTCGGATGTCTGCCATTGTTGGTTTCGCCAATGACTCGCAACCTCAAGGTGAAGAAAATGTTCATTGACGGTGGGGCTGGTCTGAATCTGATATCGCCTGATGTGATCAGGAGATTACATATTCCTGACGGGGATCTCGAGGAGACATGCACTTTTCAGGGGATTAATCCAAGAAGGAATTAGCCGAAGGGCAACATCACACTGTCGGTAACATTTGGCGATCACATGAACTTCAGAATAGAGAAGATTATTTGTTACGTTGTGAAGATACCCTTGCCGTATAATGGGATACTTGGATGCCCGACGCTGGCTAAGTTTATGGCGGCGTCACACTATGCTTACAATGTGTTGAAGATGCCCGGGCCGATCAGCATCTGTAATGACCCGAACCTGATAAGATTCGATGTCTTTGTGCTAGTCCATGGATCAATATCTAGCACACACAGTACAAAATTAAATACCAAGAATAAACCACATGTCATAATATTACATCGCAGATCTAGAATTTTATAAGATACATACCTCATAGCTCAAGGCTACCGTACAAACAAAATACAGCGGAAAAGTAAATGCAATCTTCATGAATCCATTGACACCATAGGCAAATGTTGAGTATAGACCTTGTAACCCTACATCGTATCACTCACTCATCGTATAAAATATGCAACATGATAAGTTATAGCCACAAGGGTCAGTACTTTGAATGTATTGGCAAGTCACACAAGGAATGCTATAACATACCTAAATCTACATACAAGGTATATCAAGAGGAGACTGCTGTGGTCATTTTGTAGAAAGCTAATTTTTCCGAACTACATAGTAGTCAAATTTTAATTTAGTCTTACTACAGTTAATACATATATGGTTGAATTGGGAGCTCCAATTCCAACCTATCCCCATTATTAAGTTTCCCACTCAATTTCACTAAGGTGTATCATCTATCAAGATCATCCAACAACTGTAATGGCCTAGCTGCTCAAAGTTGTCCATAACCGGGGACACGGCTAATCATGATTAGTTTTATTACTCTGCAAAGTTTAGTACGCTTTACCCACTAGACCCAACCCAAAGATTGAGACGAAGTCTTTCAGAAGCAGTCACCTAGTCCCAAAGGAGGCCCATCCCAACTATCATAACTACATCTTCTGGCACATCCGGGTATGGTTTCTACAACTAATCAACTAAGTCAGAGCCCATATAGCCAGTGGTCGCACATGGAAGCTACTAGTCACTAAGTCTGTCTAATATTTTTGAATCTGTGCAGCATTCCACTTAAATTCAGGGGGTAGATACCGTGATGTTCTTGAAACGGAGGTGAATTTTAAATTCTGCTCATATACCGCCCAACATTCCACTCATATTCCTCCCAGAGGTGAATTATATATATATATTAAGTTTCATCACAGGTTATATAATAGTCCTCACATAATCTCAATGTATGCACGAACCAATCCCTGTCTACACTACGACGATCTACACAAGGCTCTACTAATCTGAAACTCAATAGCAATATCAAATAGTACCATAATATTCCTACACATGCATAATATAATATTGTGGTAAAGAACTACATGCATAGAAAAATAGGTAAAGGATGATCAAGGTGAAACTTTCCTGGTACGTTTGATGAAGATCGTCGCACTCACAAGCCTATTATTTCTACGCATCACACTTCGGAAAACCTACACATTTCAAACAATCACAACAAGTAAATCACCGCACTCAAATAACACCAAATAAAACTAACAACAAGAAATAATTTTTTAATCTAAGAAAATAGTAGCACAATAGTAGGTATAAAACATCTACAACTCAATAGAAACATAACACAAAAATAATCAATAAGTTTTAATAAACGGTTTACAAAATATGGCCTCTAGAAGGTTTATTTAAAATTTGGTCAAACTAAAATTTGAAAATTGCAAACATGTAAAGTTTTCGTGATGTCATATTCTACTGCTAAATATGAGTGCATAGGAAAAACAATTATCTAATTTGAGCATACAAATTAAAAGTTAGAGCAATTTCAAATTTCAGTGTGAATCTGTCCAAAATAAACAGAACAGGGACTATAGCTCATGTGGTTACTGTAGCGTTTGCCAAGTGTCACATTGGGATTGGCTGAGGGAAACATCTGTGCATGTGTGCGCTCACCAAAACAGAGAAAACACCGGTGGTCTCGGGTGTCGGCGGCAGCGCTCCTGCGGCGGTGCTCCGGCAAAGGTGCAACAACAGGAGGATGCGGAGGGAAACGGAGGAGGCAATGGTGGTGCTGCAGGAGGCGGGTGTCCTCTGTTAGCTCCGATGTCGACTCGAACTGCCGGTGCTCCGGCGGCATCGAGTCTGCTCGGGATAGTGGTCCTTGGCTTTGGGAGTGGGCCGGATGCTTGTGGAAGAGACCTGTGAAGGACATGGCAATCACGGTGGCTTCGGGGAATCGTGTAACCGTGGCATTGGTCTGCTGAACCGGAGGTGGAGATGGTGTTGCGGGCGTTGGCCCATGCGCTCGACCCAGTGCGTCCTGGACGAGGTAGTAGGTGAGGGGGACAGAGGTGACAAGGGAGAAGATGATTGAGGCACAAGGATAGGCAGGGAACCTCCAGAGGCGATGGATTCGCCCTACAAAGTACGGCAACCATTGAAGCTTCGGAGAGATCGGGCGAGATCCGTGTGCTCGATTTCGTGAACAAACTCGATTGGAGGTTGGGGAAATTAGACAAGGGGATCGAGAGGAGTCTCCTGGTGTCCATGGACTGGAGAAGCGTGCATGGATCACGCGAATCGTGGAGTTGGATTTGGTCGCAAAGGCTCTGTCGTGCGTAACAGGGAGATCGAGTGGAGGTTGAAGACGTGCACGGGCTACACCAGTCAGCGGTAGCAGGAAAAGAAGAGTAGGGAAAAAAGAGGGGGGGTGCATTTGCGAGGGGGCTCCGGCCTTGCTGGGTGCTGGGCTGGGCCTCACTGTGTTCCCGCTACGGCAGGACTAGGATTAGGTTAGAAAAATAGGGATTTTCCCATTTATAAATTTACGGAAGTTGTTTTTGGCTCCAAGAAAGATATAAATAACTTTACAAATAATAGTGCAACATTTTGAAAACTATATCTACTAATATAGATCAGAGTGAACACTTTTACAAATTAAATATTTGCATAAAATACATATACAACTTTTTATAAATTATTTGTGGCCTTATAAATGTTATTTCAATGTTTTTAATACCAAATAAATATCCAAATTAGTCTTGAAACATTTTCAACTCTTTTCATATGGAAGGAGTCATATTACCTTCACTCTTTGGATTTGGTTTTGAGTTGGCTTTGTTTCAAATATTGAAATCCAAATAAAAGAACATTCAATTACCTTCCAATTTAATCATTGAGGAAGTCATGTCATCCTCTCTCGTATTTGAATTGGAATTATTATGAATACTCTCAAACCAACAATAGATCCAAATGAATAATTGGGAAAGTCATTTTATTCCCTCTCATTTGATTATTCAATACACCCCAAAAACTTAAAATCCTAGTCAAAACTAACTAAGAACAAGCAACACAAGCAAGTTTTAACTAAATCTATTTAAATAAATAACATTCCCAAATTCTAAATTTTTGGATGTTACAGCATCATCACGATCAACTCCGACAAGGAGGACGCACTTATCTATGCCGACCAACTTTACCGGGAGTCAGTTGCACCACCTGCCGCCAAGGCACCTGCTCCTACCGTTGAAGCTCCCGTGGGAAGAAGACCGGCAAGTCCTCTAGTGCACACTCCAGCAAGCGTGCCTCTTCGGAGTGCTGCACTCCCATCAACGATGTGCCAGAGAGATCCATCGGCAAGAACAAGAAATCTAAGGCAGCTCCGCGAGAAACCAAGAAGGTGTCCGTCAAGGAGGATGGCACGGGGGGAACTTTCAACATAAGTTCCACCCTCGATGACAAATACGAAAGCACGCTCATTTCCTTCCTGCGGGCAAACGTCGATGTTTTCTCGTGGATACCATCTGATGTCCTTGGTGTTCCTAGGGAGGTAATTGAGCACCACTTTGCCGTCTGTCCCCATGCGTGGCCCATCAAGAAGAAAGTCACGAAGCAAGCCTTGGACCGGCAAGAATTCATTGCCAAGGAAATCAAGAAATTGGAAATGGCAGGCTTGGTCAGGGGAGTGCTTCATCCAACATGATTGGACAATCCAGTTGTGGTGCGCAAGGCGAACGGAAAATGGAGGTTGTGCATTGATTATACAGATCTTAACAAAGCCTGTCCAAAAGATCATTTCCCCTTGCCACACATCGACCAGATTGTGGACTGATACTTCTCCAACATATCTATAATTTTTGATTGTTCCATGCTATTATATTATCTGTTTTGGATGTTTTATATGCATTAATATGGCATTTTATATTATTTTTGGGACTAACCTATTAATCTAGAGCCTAGTGTCATTTCTGTTTTTTCCTTGTTTTTTGAGTTTCGTAGATAAGGAATATTAAACGTAGTCCAAACAGAATAAAACCTTCGGAATGATTTTTTCTGGAACGAAAGGAAACTATGAGACTTGAGAACCAAGGCAAAGGAGCCACCGTCGGGCCACTAGCCCTAGGGGCACGGCCAGGGGGTAGGTCGTGTCGGGCAGGCTTGTGGGCCCATGGCACCTCCCCTAACCCTAATTTTTGGTCTATAAATTCCCAAATATTCCATCATTATAAAAAAGAGCCATGAAAACACTTTTCCTCTGCCAGAAGCCTCTGTTCCCGAGAGATCCAATCTTGGAGCCTGTTCTGGTAATCTGCCAGAGGGGGATCCGATCATGGAGGGCTTCCACATCAACTCCATTGCCCCTCCGATGATGCGTGATTAGTTCACCACAGACCTATGGGTCCATATCTAGTAGCTAGATGGATTCTTCTCTCTCTTTGCTTCTCAATACCATGTTCTTAATGATCTTCATGGAGATCTATCCGATGTAATACTCTTTTGTGGTGTGTTTGTTGAGATCCGATGAATTGTGGGTTTATGTTCACATTATCCATGAATATTATTTGAGTCTTTCCTGAATCTTATATGCATTATTTCATATCTTTGCAAGTCTCTTCGAGTTGTTGGTTTCGTTTGGCTAACTAGATTGCTAATTCTTGCAATGGGGGAAGTGCTTAGTTTTGGGTTCAATCTTGCGGTGTCCTCGCCCAGTGACAAAGTAGGGGTAGCGAGGCACGTATTGTATTATTGCCATCAAGGGTAAAAAGATGGGGGTTTCATCATATTGCTTGAGTATATTCCTCTACATCATGTCATCTTACTTAATGTGTTACTCTGTTCTTCATGAACTTAATACTCTAGATGCAGGCAGGAGTCGGTCGATTGTGGAGTAATAGTAGTAGATGCAGAATCATTTCGGTCTACTTGTCACAGACATGATGCCTATATGGATAATCATTGCCTTGGATATCTTCATAATTATTCGCTTTTCTATCAATTGCTCGACAGTAATTTCTTCACCCACCGTAATACTTGCCATCATGAGAGAAGCCATCTAGTGAAACCTATGGCCCCCGGGTCTATTTTCCGTATTATACTTTCAGATCTCAGACCAAAAATACCAAAAATACTTGGTGCATTATTTCTACTTTTAGTTTTACTTTATGTTCAAGCATCCTATTATATCTATATCTATTAGATCTCATCCTTGCAAGTAACCGTGAAGGGATTGACAACCCCTTTATAGCATTGGGTTCAAGAATTTGATTCTTTGTGGAGGTACATCTATTGGTGACTCGCTTGTATCTCCTACTGGATTGATACCTTGGTTCTCAAAAACTAAGGGAAATACTTATATACTATTCTGCATCGAACCGTTCCTCTTCACGAGAAACCAACGCATGCTCGAGAAGTAGCAAGAAGGATTTCTGGCGCCGTTTCCAGGGAGATACATAGCAAGTCAAGATAAGAACTCTCTCGTCAACTTACCAATTTCTAGTTTGGCTGCAGGGAGATCTACGTCAAGCGTACCAAGTACCCATCACAAACTCATCTCCTGCATTTACATTATTTGCCATTTGCCTATCGTTTTCCTTTCCCCCACTTCTAAAACGATTTTTAGAAAACACCAAAAAGATTTGCCTTTTCATTTGCCCTTCTTTCGCTTGCCCTTTTGATTACCTAAACCATGTCAAACATCACCACATCCCCCTTGTCACCAGACTTTGAAGTTCTTTACTTCAAACAAAAACAAGGGGAAAATTGGAAGGATGCTTGGTATAGGCTAATGGAATCTTATCATGTTTCCAGTCTAAAAGGGGATGCATAAGTTTTGCTTAGAAATTTTTACATTGTTTTAGCTTTGCATCATAGGGAGCTTTTAGATTTCGGCTCAAAAGGAAATTTTATTGAGCTGGACACGAATACAGCCTATGATGTTTCAGAAGGGATTTTGGGGTGTCCTCCACCAAAAAGGGGGTTTGCTTTCCCTCAAGAGGGATTTCAAGTTCTTGACAAATTGGGTGACTTACATAAACACTTGGTCGAGTGACAACAACATCATGAATCCCTCAAACATATTAACAGGAACCTTAATCCCTTGAATACTTTGATCACCCTTTGCAATAAGCATTTGGACATTTTGGACACCAAGATGGATCCTCCCCCTACAAGTGGGGGGTGGAAAGAACCTCCTGGATTTGAGAAGATCCTCACAAAAGTTGCCAATACCAAAGATGAAAATACCTAGATCTATTGTGTTTTGCCTAGCTAGGGGCGTTAAACAATAGCGCTTGTTAGGAGGCAACCCAATTTTATTTTGCTTTCTACATTTTGCTTCTGTTTTGGTGTGTTTGGCACATTATTACTTCTATAGTAATTGTGTTTTTGTGTTTTTATTAGTTTTGAGACAAGTGAAATCTTTGGGGTGATCTATGGTAGTTGTTGATTTGATCTTGCTGAAAAACAGAAACTTTTGCGCTTAGTCCAGGAATTGTCCAAATTTTTCAAAGCATTGAATTGATCTGAAATTTTATACAATTTTTTCAGAGCATTGAATTGATCTGGAATAGACAAATTTCCCTGATTTTCCTAATTTTTCAGAATTTGTAGACTTTCACAAGTATTGGAAGTTTACATATTGCTACAGATTGTTGTGTTTTTGACAAATTCTGTTTTCTTTGTGTTGTTTGCTTATTTTAATATATCTATTGGTTGTATCGGGGGGTATGAGTCATGGAAAAGTTAGAATACAGTAGGTATTACACAAATACAACTAAAGAAGGAGTTCAAAACAGTACCTAAAGTGGTGATTTATCTTTTTATACTAACGAAACTCATGAGTTTTTGTTGAGTTTTGTGTTGTGAAGTTTTCAAGTTTTTGGGGAAGATTTGATGGACTACGGAATAAAGAGTGGCAAGAGCCTAAGAGCATCTCCAGCCGCGCCCCCAACACCCCCTAGGCATTTTTTCCATGCCGACACCCAAAAATCGGCCAAGTGGCACCCCCAGGAGACCTTTTTTGCCGCCTTGGGACGAAACTGGCGCCGGCGGACCTAGGTCGAACCCGGTGCGTTCGGGGCGCCTGGGGGCGCAAGGGCGGGCGATTTTGGTGCGAAAAAGGGTGGGCCCGCCGAGTCAGCGAGATGCCGCTTTGTCGTCCTCATCGCCTCGGTTCCCGCGAGAATCATTGCGAAGGCTGCCATGCTGCCGCTCCAGTCACATCAATTGATGTCTCACGGGTGGCGCAGTGAAGGCGCCGTGCCGCGCGTCGCCTGGCATGCAACCTCTCCCCGCCCCCGCTGCGGCTATAAAAGGCGACATCCCGGCCGGTGGACGGCACAGGCCTCATGTCTCCCCTTACTCAGGCGCACAACCCTGCACTCTACCCCCCTTCCCTCTGACGAACATGGTTCAGAGGTTTCCAGGTGACGGTGCAGCGGCGAACGGCTTTGACCGCCGCCATCTCCAAGAGCTAGAGGCATGTCTCCTCTATGAGGCCAAGTACCCGGCGCCCCCAAAAAAGCGGGTGCCGGGGACGTGGGTGCTAAGCGTCGGCAGCGTCCCGGTGCCACCTGTGCCCGAAGGGGCGGCGCGATGGGCCGAGATCGCCTGCATCCGCTCGTCCATGATGGAGGAGCAGCGGAATGAGCAGTGGTACGCCGCCGACAGCCACACAATGTGGTCAATGTACTGCGTGCGTCGCCGCGAGGAGCAGATCGCCTCCACCAACGGCGTTATCCCCCGTGGCCGCCTCAACGCCGATGGCCTGCGTGAGTAGTGGGGCGTCCCGGCTGCACCCTCGACGCTGTCCTCAACCACATCGAGACCTGTAATGTGCCGCCCCTCGAGTACTCGCAGCGGCCGTCTTTCTCTCGCCGTCGTGGCAGCTCCTAGATGCTGAGGCAGATGGAGCCGGGGTCGTCCTCGTCGTCGGGCTCCGGCTTGCGGCGCTTCGCCTCATCAAGCCTGAGCCGGAGGATACGCCGCTCGGGCGCTGCACTCGCAGCGGTGCCCTTGCCATCACCGAGGGTGCCCGACCCTCCCTGCGCTCCCTCCGCCTGGTGCGGCCGAAGCCCTCACCATCGCCGAAGCTGCTCCCCATGAAGCCGGAGCACACCGACATGGTGGCCCCCGACGACGAGTCCAACCTCAAGTGGGCAAAGGAGGACTACGTCCGCGAGTAGGTGCGCCACCAGCATCGCGAGTACCTGAAGCTCCAGGCCCGTCGCCGCGAGAAGGAGGGCGGCATCATCGTCCTCGACAGCGATGGGGAGGACGAGGTCGGGCCATCCAGCGCCCCACTGCGTGTCGGCGACCTCGGCCAGGGCTGCAGCAGGGACAGCCGCAGCGCAGGAATGGCACGTGACGACGACGACGGCGACTACACCCGCTTCTACAGGCTTCTTCGCATGTAGGCGATGGCGGCGGCAGTGGCGTAGTTTAGGCCTAGCTTAGGCATAGTTCGCATGGTTTTATGTTTTTCTACAAATATCAATGAAGTATCACCGAGTTTGTGCAAAAATCGTCGAGTTTGCAAAAAATCTGAATGTAATATCGCCGACCTCGCGGCGACCTATGGGCCGACGACTGGGAACGAAGTCGCCCCCTGGTGCCAATCTGGCGCCGGTTCGCCCCTAGGCCGCTCTTTTTTGATGCCCTGGGGGCGAACGACTGGAGATGGTCTAAGCTTGGGGATTCCCAAGGCACCCCAAGTCATATTGAAGGATACCAAGTCCTAAGCTTGGGTATGACCCGGAAGGCATCCCCTCTTTTGTCTTCAATCCATCAGTAAATTTACTTGATGCTATATTTTTATTCACCACATTATATGTGTTTTTCTTGGAGCGTCTTGTATGTTATGAGTCTTTGCTTTTTAGTTTGCCACAATCATCCTTGCTGCACAGATCTTTTGAGAGAGACATGCTGAACCATGAATTTGTTAAAATACTCTATGTGCTTCACTTATATCTTTTGAGCTATGCAACGTTGCTCTAGTGCTCCACTTATATCTTTATAGAGCATGGTGGTGTTATAGTTTATAGAAATTATTGAACTCTCGCTCCTCACTTATATTATTTGGAGAGTTTCTTAAAACAACATGGTAATTTGTTTAGGATATGAATTTAGTCCTAATATAATGGGCATCCAAGAGGGATATAATAAAAACTTTCATACTAAGTGCATTAAAAAACTATGAGAAGTTTGATTCCTTGCATATAGTTTTGAGATACTAGGGATGGTAATATGAGAGTCATGCTAGTGAGTACTTGTGAATTGGAATAGATATGTGTGTTAAAGCTTGCGATTCTCGTAGCATGCACGTATCGTGAACCATTATGTAACGAAGTCGGAGCATGATTTGTTTAATCATTGTCGACCTTTTTGTGAGAGTAGGGAGCGCGCGATGATTAATTCCTACCAACCTCTCCCCTAGGAGCATGCGTATAATGCATTGTTTGATAACTAATAGACTTTTGCAATAAGTATGTGAGTTCTTTATGACTAATGTTGAGTCCATGGATTATACGCTCTCTCACCCTTCCACCTTTGTAGCCTCTCTAGTACCGCGCAACTTTTGTCGGTACACCAAACGCTCCTTCCTCAAAACAGCCACCATATATTCCTCAAAACAGCCACCATACCTACCTATTATGGCATTTCCATAGCCATTCCGAGATATATTGCCATGCAATTTCCACCATGTAGTTTTCTATGACTTGCATCATCACTTCATATTGCATATAGAGTCATATTTTGTCATAGGAATCGACATGTAATTTCTTTTTCTTTGAGTTATAAATAAATAAAAGTGTGATTATTTTTCATTAATAGAGCATTGTCCCATGAGAGAAAAGGATTATGGAGGCTATGACTCCCTCACAATTTGGGATGAGCATCCGGACTTTACAAAAAATAAAAGAGGCCAAAGAAGCCCACCAATATATATATAAATGAGAAAAGAGAGAAGGGACAATTGCTACTACCTTTTTCCACACTTGTGCTTCAAAGTGGCACCATGATCTTCATGGTAGAGAGTCTCCTACTTTGTCACTTTCATATAACTAGTGGATATTCATTATGCACGACGACTTAGTTTTATTTTTGAGCTTTCATACACTTATAGCTCTAAGTGCATTTGTTGCATGGAAATCCCTACTCACTCACATTGATATTTATTGACGGGCATCTCCATAGCCCGTTGATACACCTAGTTGATGTGAGACTATCTTCTCCTCTTTTCCATTGCACCTCCTCCATATTCTATTCCACCTATAATGTTATATCCATGGCTCACGCTCATCTATTGCATGAGAGTTGAAAAGGTTTGAGAACACCAAAAGTGTGATACAATTGCTTGACTTGTTGATCGGGGTTGTGTATGATTTAGATACTTTGTGTGGGGAAGATGGGGCATAGCCACACCATATGATTTTGTAGGGATGAATTTCTAAGGCCATGTTATTTCGAAAGGACAAGACTACCTTGTTGGTGTGCTCGAAGTATTACTGTTTTTATGTCAATATTAGACTATGGTTTTGAATCTTACGGATCTGAATATTCATGCCACAATAAAGAATATTACATGGATAAATATGTTAGGTAGCATTCCACATCAAAAATTCTGTTTTTATCATTTACCTACTCCAGGACGAGCAGGACTTAAGCTTGGGGATGTTGATACGTCTCCAACGTATCTATAATTTTTTATTGTTTCATGCTATTTATATTATCTGTTTTGGATGTTTTATATGCATTAATATGATATTTTATATTATTTTTGGGACTAACCTATTAATCTAGAGCCTAGTGCCAGTTTCTGTTTTTTCCTTGTTTTCGAGTTTCACAGATAAGGAATATTAATGGGAGTCCAAACGGAATAGAACCTCCGGAATGATTTTTTCTAGAACGAAAGGAAACTACGAGACTTGAGAACCAAGGTAGAGGAGCCACCATGGGGCCACAAGCCTTGGGGCGCGGCGAGGGGGGTAGGCCCCGCCGGGTAGGCTTGTGGGCCCACAACAGCTCCCCTAACCCTAATTTTCGGCCTATAAATTCCCAAATATTCCATCATTATCAAAAAGAGCCATGAAAACACTTATCCGCCACCAGAAGCCTCTGTTCCGGAGAGATCCAATCTTGGAGCCTTTTCCGGTAATTTGTCGGAGGGGGATTCGATCACGGAGGGCATCTACATCAACTCCATTGCCCCTCCAATGATGCGTGAGTAGTTGACCACAGACCTACGGGTCCATAGCTAGTAGCTAGATGGCTTCTTCTCTCTCTGTGCTTCTCAATACCATGTTCTTCATGATCTTCATGGACATCTATCCGATGTAATACTCTTTTGCGGTGTGTTTGTCGAGATCCGATGAATTGTGGGTTTATGTTCAGATTATCCATGAGTATTATTTGAGTCTTTCCTGAATTCTAATACGCATGATTTCATATCTTTGGAAGTCTCTTAGAGTTATTGGTTTTGTTTGGCAAACTAGATTGGTAATTCCTGAAATGGGAGAAGTGCTTAGTTTTGGGTTCAATCTTGCGGTGTCCTCACCTAGTCACAAAGTAGGGGTAGCGAGGCACGTATTGTATTGTTTCCATCAAGGGTAAAAAGATGGGTGTTTCATCATATTGCTTGAGTTTATCCCTCTACATCATCTCTAGATGCACATAATACTCTAGATGCAAGAAGGAGTCGGTCGATGTGTGGAGTAATAGTATTAGATGCAGAATCGTTTTGGTCTACTTGTCATGGATGTGATGCCCATATGCATAATCATTGCCTTGGATATCTTCATAATTATTCGCTTTTCTATCAATTGCTCGCCATTAATTTGTTCACCCACCGTAATACTTGCCACCATGAGAGAAGCCGTCTAGTGAAACCTATGGCCCCCGGGTCTATTTTCCATATTATACTTTCAGATCGAAAACCAAAAATACCAAAAATACTTGATGCATTATTTTTACTTTTAGTTTTACTTTACGTTCAAGCATCCTATTATATCTATCTCTATTAGATATCATCCTTGCAAGTAACCGTGAAAGGATTGACAACTCCTTAATAGAGTTGGGTGCAAGAGTTTGATTCTTTGTGCAGGTACATTTATTGGTGACTCGCTTGTATCTCCTACTGGATTGATACCTTGGTTCTCAAAAACTGAGGGAAATACTTATCTACTTTGCTGCATCAAACCGTTCCACTTCACGGCAAACCAACACATGCTCGAGAAGTAGCATGGACTCCACTGCAGGCTGTGATTTGCTGTCATGTCCAAGGAAGATGAAGAGAAGACTGCATTTATCACCCCATGTGGCATGTATTGCTTTGTGCATATGCCTTTCAGGTTGAAAAGTGCTGGTTCGACATTTGCAAGAGCAGTCCAGATTGGTATTGAGCCCCAGCTACAAAGAAATATGGAAGCCTATATGGTCGACATAGTGGTCAAAACCAAGGACAAAGCAACGCTCGTGCAGGACCTGGAAGAGACATTTGTGAATCTGCGCAAGATCAACTTGAAGCTCAATCCTGAGAAATGTGTGTCCGGTGTTCCATCTGGTAAGGTTCTCTGATTCTTTGTATCTCAGCGCACGATCAAGGTGAACCCCGACAAGATCAAAGCTATCGAGCAGATTGAGGCACCAAAACACGTCAAGGATGTGCGTCGTCTTGCCGGCAGCGTTGTGGCTCTGAGTAGGTTCATCTCAAAGTCTGCTGAGCGTGCCCTTCCGTTTTTCAAAATCTTGAAGA
The DNA here is from genome assembly GCA_022496015.1 of Hordeum marinum. NCBI lineage: Eukaryota > Viridiplantae > Streptophyta > Magnoliopsida > Poales > Poaceae > Hordeum > Hordeum marinum. Next base: position 241,279,574 of record CM039672.1, on the reverse strand, counting down.
AGGCGGGTCCAATGAAGTGGACTCCGGAAGCAGAGGCAGAGCTGCAGAATTTGAAGAGGTACCTCTCCTGTCCGCCAATACTAGTCATGCCTAGACCACAAGAGTCGTCGTTGCTATACTTGGTGGCAACAAATCTAGTGGCTAGTGCTATGTTGGTAGCACAGAGAGAAGCCGACGAGGAAGCAGCGACAAGGGCAGGACCGCCAAGCGACGAACCGGGATCTTTCCCGGCAAGGTCTGGTGCCGACAAGTCAGGACATGCACAGATAAATGAAGCTACACACAAGAAGAAAATGGTGCAGCGCCCAACGTACTTCGTCAGGTCCCTTTTGCAAGGCGCCAGGTTAAGGTACTCTAGTGTACAAAAGTTACTTTTTTGCCTCCTCATGTCCTCAAGGAAGCTGCACCATTACTTTTTAGCACATGAAATTACCGTCATCACTCGCTTTCCGCTGCAACAGATTTTACAAAACCCAGACGCGACCGGCAGGATTGTGGAGTGGGCTTTGGAGTTTTCAAGCTTTGGCCTCAAGTTTGAAAGCACTTCAACCATCCAGAGTAGAGCTTTGGTAAAATTCATCATAGAATGGACCCCAACGCCAGGTGAAGAGATCCAAGAAACGACCATCCCTGACAAGGAAACAAGCCAAGAATGGGTTATGTACTTTGAGGAGCTTTCTCCCTGCAGGGAGCCGGTGCTGGCGTGCTGCTTGTCGCATCCACCGGAGAGCACCTCAAGTAGGTAATTCAGATGCACTTTCCCTAGGAGAAGTCGACAAACAGCACCACATAGTATGAGGGGCTGCTTGCCGGCATCAGAATCGCGGCAAACCTTGGGATCAAGAAGCTCATTGTTAGAGCAGATTCACAGCTTGTCATCAAGCAAGTCAATAAGGATTATCAAAGTCCATTGATGGAAGGTTACATAGATGAAGTGAGGAAGTAGGAGGAGTGATTTCACGGTCTACAAGCAGAGCTTGTTCCTCGTGCAGAGAATAGTGTTGCTGACGAGCTATTGAAGCGTGTTGCCCTCAAGTTACCTGTGGAACGAGGGACTTTCATGCTCCAACTGAATCAGCCATTTGTACCACCGCCGACAAAGAAGAATAAGAGGAGGAAGTTGAATTCTGGATAGTACTTCCTGGCAGAGCTCAGGGAAGCTGCCGGCAAGGAAGTTGTCGGGATCGACGCCAATCTTGCTGGGGGGAACAGGCTCCGGCAGGTCCTCCAGCCCATTCCATAGAGACAAGCTCCCCCGTAGCAGAAGAAATGCCTTTAGTCCTTGTCGTGGAGCCTCAGGCTCCAACATGGGCACAGTGCATAGTTTGGTTCCTTCAAATAGGAGAACTCCCGAAGGAACAGGAAGAAGTAGAGAAAATAGCCTGTCAGTCTAGTATGTACCAGTTTGTGGACGATGTCCTATACAGAAACAGACCGAACGGTGTGAAATTGAAGTGCGTTCCACGAGAAGATGGACTGGAGCTGTTGGCAGAGATACAAGGAGGCATATGTGGCTCCCACATAAGATTAAGAGCTCTTGTCGGGAAGGCCTTCCGGCAAGGTTTCTTTTAGCCCAGTGCTCTCCAGGATGCAACTGCACTAGTAACCAAGTGTGAATCATGCCAGTTCCATTCGAAGAAGCTACATCAACCAGCTCAAGCTCTTCAGACAATCCCTCTTTCCTGGCCATTTTCGGTCTGGGGGCTCGACATCTTGGGCCCCTTTCCTCATGCTACCGGGGGCTTTGAGTACTTTTACGTCGCAATTGACAAGTTCATGAAGTGGCCGGAAGTGGAAGTAGTGAGAAAGGTGACAGCGCAATCAGCCGTCAAGTTCTTCAGAGGACTAGTTTGCCATTTATGTGTACCAAGAAGGGTCATCACCAATAACGGCACACAGTTCACAAGACGCACCTTCATGCAGTATGTCCAAGACCTTGGCGGCAAGATCTGCTTTGCTTCTGTTGCTCATCCAAGGAGCAAGAGCCAAGCGGAAAGGTAAAATGCTGAAGTGTTGCGAGGGCTTAAGACGAGAACTTTCGACAGGTTGCACAAGTGCGGAAGACGCTAGATTTATGATCTGTCAGCGGTTCTTTGGTCGATCAGAACTCTGCCAAATTGAGCCACCGGCCATACACCATTCTCCCTAGTGTACGGGGCGGAGGCAGTTCTCCCCACAGAACTCATATACGGGTCACCTCAAGTGCTCGCTTATGATGATCTTGAGCAAGAGCAGTTGTGCCAAGACGATGTGACTCCCCTTGAGGAAGGTCATCTTGTTCTTCAGCGTGTGCTAGCTGCATGCTACCAGCAAGCTTTGCGCAGCTACCATAGCCGCAAAATTCAAGCCTGGAGTCTTGAGGAAGGCGATCTTGTTCTTCAGCGTGTTCAATCAGCCAAGAATTCAAACAAGTTGACGCCAAAGTGGGAAGGCCCTTATCGGGTAGTACAAGTCACCAGGCCTGGAGTGGTCCTCCTAGAGACCAAAGATGGCATCCCGGTGAGCAACTCCTGGAACACCAAACATCTTCATAAGTTCTATACATAAGGCATGGTTGTCGGGCCCCCCGGCAACCACCTTTTGTACAAGTCTTGCCAGCAGGGCATGTCAGCCTTTGTACAAATCCAGGCGTAGACCCTGTGCATAGTTGAATAAGATCAGGCATCTCACAACTTTTGTCAATACCCATGTTTCCTTACATACATGTTTATCTGAGATGTTTCATTACGCTTACTCCCGACAAGTGCTAACAAACCTCCAAGGTTCTATACCCCTATTTTCTCTTCTTTCTTTTTCTTAAGGGATAGAAGGTTCCCTCGCATGCAAGTTGCCGAGGGGATGAGGTGGTGTGGACACCTACGAGCAATGTTCGAAGTTGGAACCTTGTGGAAGGGAGTACGACAACGAAAACATAAGTTGCAAAACTCTAAGTAAACTTTTATTATGAGGTTATTTTTGTTGTTGAATGATTTTTAACTTTTGTATGGAAAACTTGCACGCGAAGGAACCTTATTGTGATCGATTGCGCCCTTGTTCTGTTTCAATTCCGCTCAACAGCTTAAGTGGATGCACTAGAAACGTTAAGGTAACTTGTCACTATTGGTCGCGGCCTTACTCTGTTTTGGGTCCACCCAATAGTTTAGGTGGCTGTGCTAAAAGTGTCATGACATCTCGCCGGCAGTGGCATCTCCAACAGGCTGCTATAGACCCGCTCCTCAAAGCGCTCGCGGTGGTGTTGCATATGCCGACAAGTTTTGCGATAAAGCATAGAGAATACACCATACATAGGAAATTCAAATGAGAGGAATAACATGCATCCATTCGAAGCTGTCACATTCCTAGCTAGATGTCATAGGATAGCATGTGTGTGCATCATATATCATTTTGGCATCAACATGAAATGGGGACTAAAGGAAACCCCAAACCCTCGTTTGAATCAAACCAATTCAAACTTTGTGAAAATTCAACAAATCCAAAATGCCCATCTAAAATGTCCCCTATGTCTGACAAATATGGACATGATTATACAAGGGGCATTTAAATTCTTTGAACAACTATATCAATTTAAAAATAAATGATAAAGCTTCTGAAAATATCAAATAAAGCATTATCATTATTTTAGTTTTAAAAATATCCTATAACTTTTTAGATAAGTTTGAAATATTCACTGCATTATATAAAATATTTGGGATATTCTAAAATAGCTTATGTGCGTGAAAATAAAATAAAAGAAATGTCAGAAATTAGAAAACAAAGAAAAAAAAGAAAAAGGGGGGAGAAAAACCCACCTGGGCTTACCTAAAGAAGAGGCCCAGCCCACAGGGGGCAGCAGCGTCTTCTACCTCCTGCCAGGAGGAGAAGCAGCTGCGTGCCTCCACCGCAGCTGGCCGTGGCCATGCGCTGGCCATCTCCTCCCTGCCTGCCTGGCCGCCTCCTCATCGCGTTGGCGACGGGATAGGCTTCGCCGCCGCCTGGACCCGTTTCCCCTTTGCCATTCCTCTCTTCCCCACTCTCCTGCTTGCCCCCTCGTCGGACTGAAACCGCCGGTGATTTGCCGCCCTTCGTGCATCGCCGACTATGCCAAGGCACTAGGAGACCCTCCGGTGAGGCCCTGGATCATTTCCCCTAGCCCGGACACCATTCCCCTCCGCTAGCCCCGGCTATCGTTGAAGCCAAGAGCAGCTCGCCGTCGGTCATGGCATAGCCGGGGCCACAGCGGCCAAAGCTCGCTCCTGACCACGGGCCCATGCTCGTAGCGTCCCCAGGAGACCATAGCCGCCCATAGCTCCTCCTCCCGCAGTCTGTAGCGCTGTAGTCGTTCCTGCCCGCTCAGCTCGACGGGGTCGTCATCTCCGGTGACCCCGAGCCCCCTTTGCTGCCCTGCTAGACGCGTGCGTGCACGGGCTACCTCCCGGTGCCCTCCGCGTGCCAAATGGTCGCCAAAGGCGCAACTCCGACGGGTCGCCGCCGTGCTGTTGGTCGCCGCCGGCCCCGCTCCGGTGGGCGCCGAGGTGGCCGACCATCAGGGACTAATCCCACTTATTAGTTAGGCCCCAATCACTGACCAGTGGGCCCTAAGGTGGGTCAAAACCCTGGTCAGCACGGGGATTAGGCCTGTGTCACTGACGTGTGGGCCCCGCATGTCAGGTTTGACCTGGCTTGGTTAGCCGACCAGGTGACGTCGTAGTGACATCAGGCTAACGTCATATTTCATTTTCCTGCTGTAAAATAATTTACGAAATTGATTAAAACTTTAAAAATTCATATAAATTAATTTTTAAATCAGATGAAAATAATATATGTAGAAAATTTATCAGAAAAATCCAATGAATCCAATGGTGCTATTATCATGCATGTTAGAGAAACCTATGGAGAAGAACATTGACATTTGATAATAGGTTAAAATATGGAATTTGAAATGAAGAACGATTTTGAACCTATATGCAAACTCACTACAAATTAACTTGGACACTAGCTGCATTATCTCATCCAGACATGCTACCATGTCATGATCATGCATCATATTGTTGCACTTGCGTGTATTGATTGCTATTTATGTGCATTGCGGTAGGCCCTGCTTCTAAGGATACCCCTAATTATTCCAACGAAGGACAGAACCTTCCCGCTAGCCAACAAGGCAAGCAACCCCCTTGATCATTCCAATAACATCCCACTCTCTCGCTCCTGCTCTTGTTTATTGCATTAGGACAAACGCTCATATGTATGTCATACACGGTAGAAGAACCTATTCTTTTGCATGACCTGTCATTGTCATAGTAAATAGCTAAACCTTGCAACCTAGCATACCTGGTAGATGCTTGTGCCATGATGTGCTTAGCTTACTTTGCCTGCTATGCTTGCTATGCTTAGAGTTATGTTAGGTATGATTCATCTAGGTGATGAACTGGAGTGAAACATTGTTGTTCCGATGTGATAAGCTTATGATGAACTCGATTTGGTAAAGGTAGCGATGAGAGGCTATGTAGTAGTACATAGCGGGTTGTCTCATTGGTACCGTTCTTAGGAACTGAGTTCCGTGTTTGTGATCCAAGACTAGATACTACCACATGCTGGGCCCTGAAATATGACCCCGCTCGACTTATCAGTCGCTTAGTCCATAGTCCAGGAGTTGCAAGTAGTTTCTGGTGTTTATAGCATGCTGGAGGACGTGCGTAGCGCTGACCGTAGGGGTGGGCTATGACGCGGTAGGCAGTGGCACGGTGTACCAAGGGTCACCCGAATGGTGGGCTTGGGAACCCTGCGCACATCGGTTGGGGCCATAGCGGAAACTTTGGCCGGACTTCCGTGCGGGTTTACTCTCAAATAGGTGATAGCCTGGACTAGAGGTCTTATGTGATTGACGGTCGTGGCCGACTCCCTTGCTGGGCTTCCGCTTGAAGGTTGTCGAGGTGCATGGTTTTAAGTCGCACACGGCGATATGGACTACTTGGATAACTTATGTTGTTCATAGATAATCAAATGGATACTCATAAAAATATCAACACAATTGTGAGTACCGTGGATGGCACTCTCCTAAAAGAGGGAAGTGAATCCATGGTGGTGTATTGTCTTGGAGTTAGTGGACTCGTGTGCGATAACCAAAATCTTAATAAAGAGCTAAAATGGTGTAGTGTAGGTTAGCCATGAGTCAAAGCTGGCATTGCTGCATAAACTCCACCACCCCCTTGTTGATACATGAGCATGAATAGACTAGGTCTGTTTTAAAGACTTGTTGAGTACGTTTGTACTCATGTTTGCTTCATAAATGTTGCAGATGAGACCCAGGACCCATCAGGTGGGTTCTTTCTAGATGTCGACGATGCCGAATAGCTTGTATCCCAGCTACGACCCTATGCCATGTGGCGGGCTGTTGATAGTCAGGCCATGTGCCTTTTTACCCTTTCATCTGTCCGTACTCAGATAGTTTTATGCTTCCGCTTGGTTTTTATGAACTTGTTTGAATGACTTGAGTGTCGGGTCATGTGACCCCTACCTGTAAGAACATATTATACAAGGCTCGTCTGAGCCTCTTAAATAAAAGTTGTGTTGTTGTATGGTTATGCTGTGATGCCATAGTTGTATCTATGCATATCGGGCATGTCGTGCGTACGTGTGACGTGCAACGGTATGTATGGGATTCGACACCTAGTCGTGTGACTTTAGTAGTACTCTTTACGGGAAACTGCCTCTTTGTGCTTCCACCGAGCCATGGTAGCTTGCTACTTCTTCGGACACATTGATTGACCGGCATGTACCCTTCTTTGTTGTTGTGTCTGTCCCTTCGGGAAAATGTCTCACGATGTAATGGAGTCCCTGTAGCCTGCTACGACTCGTCTACGTGCAATTATGGCATTTATGTCTCATGGCATAATGGAGTCCTTGTGGCTTGCTATGACTCGTCTACACACGCTTGAGGCCGACACCTGCATTGCTAGGTTACGTATGCCTGTTTCTGTATGGATGGGCCACTTGGGTTCTATGACTAGTCATGTTGGCCCGGATTCTCTGTCGTTTGATTGCCAGCGAATGATCACATACGTGAGCCAAAAGGCGCAAACGGTCCCGGCTAAGGTAAGGCTGCAGCTGTGGAGCTTACCGTGCGTGAGGCTGCAAAGTGATGTGATATGTTATAGTATGGATTCATATGACTTAGGATCGGGGTCCCGACAGAAGCACATACAATTACATTACACTAAGTAATTACCACAGTTCTGACTTAAGATAGAATCGTCTCTGATATGAAACATCGGTGACAAGGAAAAGTGGAGCGGCTAGTCTCTGCGATCGCCCTCGACCCTCTTTACTTGGTTTACCTTGTCGACAATGGCCTCAACAAGTTCCTCAAGCGCCCTAACATCCAAGTCCGTCGGCAAGCGATCAAGGAAGTAGGTGCCGGGTTTCCTGTGCGCCACCTTGACGAGCACCTTGAGGAGGACGACCCGCAGAGCTTCTAGGATTCATTGGCTAAATGGGCCACCCGGTCACACTAGAGCTGCTTCAGGGCGTCGACTATACCATCTAAGAACATGGTTACCTTGATGCTCAAAGACTCCCTGTCGTCGGAGGAGAAGTGGAAGCTTTGTAAGCCTAGAGCGGACAGCTGTGAGTCAAGCTTCTCTGCCACATCCACGAGGCACTGGGTCCAAATCTGCAAGCCTTTCACATAATCATTATGAGAGGCGGTGGCGCTCTTGAGCAAGTCTTGCTCATTTAGGATGTCCTTGGCCAGGGTCTTCTCACGAGTTGTGCTGCTATTGAGAGACTCCTTCAGTGTATTCAACTTCAGATCCAGATTGACGATGGACTCTTTGGCTCAGGACAGCTGTTTGGTCTTCTCGGACATGGCGATTTTCATCTCCGTCAAGCTGTGGAGAGTTTTCTCTCTAACAGTCTCGAGTGACGAGATCTCTTTGTTGCATTCCTCAAGGTCCACCTCCCGCCCCCTCACCTTGTCGGCAAGCTCATTTATAGCATCCTCTATGGCTTCGGCAACATCGACGGCTTCTTTCAACTTGCCGGTGTGGTCCATGAGCAGAGCTGAGAGGGCTTCCTTGTGCTTCTGCTCCAGCTCCTGGGTTCACTGCGCAACAAGCTTTTCGATTTTTTCATCCTTGCGACGAAGCTTGTCGGCAAGCACCCTCTCGCGAGCGGCAAGGTCCTCTTCGTGGGTATCAAGCCCAATGCAGCGCTCCTTCAAACAAGCGTTGTACATTGTAGCCTGTTGTGAAGCCTCCTCTCGGGCTCTTTCGACGTCGGACTGCTGCAGGAAGAGCTCATTCCATCCTTGGCCCAGCTGCTCCCGACTAGTCTTCAACTCCCTGGAGGCCTCGACGAACCAAGCCTGTGTTTCCTTGACGCGCCCCTGGAAGTCCATCTCCGCCGCCTGCATAATTGCCACCCTGGTGTCCACCTTCTCCTTTCGAGTGCGATAGAGAACCTGGAGTTTTTGGAAGTTATCGCCCATCGCTTGGAGGAGCTTTTCTGCCTTGGGTTTGCCATCGATGCCCGCCACGTAAAGAGCTTTGGGTCCGGCACCAGCGGTGATTTCCCCGTCAAGGGCCTTCCCTTTAGTGGGCTCCCCAATGTTTGTCGTCCCTGGCACATTGACAAATAGGTCCTCACCATCCTTGAGGTATCTTCTTAGGGAGGGGGCTTCGAATGTCAACGGTTGATCCTCGTCGACCGTCTGACTGGTGGACGGGGGCTCTGTGGCCACTGCAGCACCTGGTGCTCTTGTGGCAGGAACGTCGTTAGTGCGGTCGCCGGACCCTTCGCCAGCCTCCCCAGTAGGTCTCCCAGCGGTGTTCTCATGTGCGTCCCTGGTGGCCTCGTCAGCGGCAACCCTGGTGGCGTCAGCAACAACATCCCTGGCCGTCTCCTCAATAATGGAGTCAATGTCCATTTGTTTCGCCAAGGGGGATGTCAAAACCAGAAACCGAGAGCAAAGATGAAGCCGAGGTTGAAGTTCAATAAAATTATGCATGTGGACAAAATAACAAGAGCTCTGCGGTGAAAGGTCTTACCTGCACCGGCCTGTTGGGAGGTGGCTGCTTCTTCCCCGACAACTTCGGTTGGCGGCATAGGACTACTCGCACCAGCGCTTGCTGACTTCTCCTCGGCAAGGATCGGCTCGTCGGTGGAATACCCTACCGGGGAGCCGCCTCCGGGTGGCGTAGTCAACGGAGGCGGCGCGTTAGAAGCAGCCCCTAATGGCCCCCTTTGGTGCTGCCTTTCTTCTACAAGCCTAGTGATGTCAGGGACGAAGATACATGGCCCAACGCTCGCTGGTGGCAAATGAGTAACAGACTCACGTTGGGGGCTGTGTTGGGGGCTGCTTAGCGGGATGGGCTCTGGGCTGATGTCAATCAGCTCCGGCATGTTTGTGGTGCTTGCTGGCAGTACGTCACCCGTTTAAGTCCTCGCCCTCTTCGCCATCCTTTGCGCTAGCACTTCTGTATCTCTGTGGGAATAGGCCAAAGCAAGACAAATAAGTTGAGCAAAATCGAAGAAAATCGACAAATAAGAGGTGTCGAGGGATCCTTACTCTTCTTCCCCCGAGTTGAAGGTGGAGAGGTCGAAGTCCACCTCCGGAATCGTCCGAAGGTGGAGAAGGGGCAGCCCTGGGTCGCTTGGCCACGGCTGGAGCTAGGGGTGCTGTTGAGCTCCTCACCGCTGCACAGCCTTGTCGGCCGTACCCTTGCTGGGGTTTGGCCTGCTAGAAGAAGGATGGAGAGCAGGGACACCAAAAAAAGCTTTCCAAACGACATGCTTCTTCCTCTCAAGGGCTGGGGGATCCTCATGCGACTCCTCTTCAGTGGTGTCGCTCGGTTCCCCGACAACTTCACCCTGCCTAGCGAGTTGATCCTTTGATACCACTTCTCCTTCACGGGCTTCCTCTTCCACGAATACTACACTGCCGGCCTTCGCGGCAAGGGTTTCCTCCTCCACCTTGCTGGCAATGTATGCCATTTCTTCCTAAGTGGTGTCCCGGATGAGGTTTGTCTCTTTCCATATGGCCTTCTCCGACAAGCTGTCGAAGAACTCATGTACCAGTTCGGTGGACGACTCTTCACAAGTCCCGTCAGGTCCATGGGCATTGCACACTAGCATCATGGCGAGGATCGAGGCCAAGGCAGAATTGTTGCATAGGGGGGTCAGACCGACCAGCAAGTCACTCCTCGCATCAGACGTGAACAATCTTTGACAGAGAGTTGTGTGTTGCATCATCGTGAAGTTATTGTTCAGACCAAGGCGCAACCTCATGATGTCTGCCGCGTTCCTAAAATCCCAAGTTGGCCTCCCTTTGTTCTGTAGAGGGGCTATGCGCCGGCCGAGAAAATCAGCCCCGATCATCCCCACTATGAGCCCGACAACCTTGAGCCGGTGGATCCTGGTGACTGCGACTGTGAGCTTCTCGTTGAGGGGATCGAAGTCGCTCCAGTCCTCACCACATGCCATTTTTGTCTGCCTGGGCGAGCAGGAAGATTGGGGATCATCCTCCCTGATCCAGCACCACCTGGCCCGCCATTCATCCCACTTATCATGGAGAGCCCCGGTTGGGTATATTTCCTTTTTCCATCCCCTCGGAATTGAGGCGATCGAATCAGAAAGGGCTTCTCCCCTTTCGATACGAGGGGTGAAGTAATGGTGAAACAAGGCAGTTTTTGGGACTACCCCAACAAAGTTCTCACAGAGGTGGGCAAAGACGGACATACATGTTATGGCATTTGGCATGAAATCCAGGAGATCGAAGCCGTACGTATACATGATGTCATTGAATAAATCGGAAACGGGGGGGACAGAGCCTGCAGTAAAACTAATCGACGAAGAAGGGGAATTTGTCAGGACCGCCATTGGAAGAACCTAGGCTCACGCGGGTAGAGGGGTGCGCGTTCGTGTCCCTTGCCCACATACTCTGGTACCGCTCTTTCAACGGCTTCGCGTCGAGCACCAGAGGGAAGACGATGCGCTCCTTCTACATCCTTGCCAGATATTTCTCAGAGATGGCAGCTTTTGCTCCCTTTCCCTTGCTCGTCTTGGGCAGAATGGTGGTTGTGGGGGCAAAGGCTAAGCACGGGGAGAGGGCGGAGGCGGAGGTTGAGTGGGAGAAGCTCTGCTTTGGGATCTAGGAAGGAGACGGCAGAGGTTTCCATATTGGAGAAGACAGGGAGTAAATGAGCAAGTGCCTCTGCGGGTCCTTTTTTATGGGGAACACACGAGGCCGCTTCTTTAATGATCAACGGTAAATACCTTAGCGAGCATGCTCCGATTACAACCGCTCCGCGCATGCCTCCCACATCATGCACTTAACACGCAATGTGGGGAGGCGTAGTAAGCGGAATGATTGCAACTGTAGGCTCCTGCCACACGTGCCTATGCACTGTTTAGGCCTAGCCCAACAAGGCCTTGCACCGTGTCTGGCCTAGGCTTGGGGGCTCCTGTCGATGTACTAAGGATCGGGTCTATTAGTACCCCTTACTTGTGCATGGGCAGTTGTAGCCGCACCCATGGCAAGGCCTGCCGGAGGCCTATTGGAAGAAAGTGCGAAGACATCAAAGGAACAGTCAAGTCAACAAACACAAGACTGAAGGCCGAAGGCTGGAACCCCGGCAAGATCTTGCCAGGGGTGGCCTCTGGAGCCCTAGAAGGAGGGCACTTGGCAAGGCCTCTCCACCTTGCGAGCGCGGAGGCCAGGTGTCGAACCCCAAGATAAGTGTCAAGGCGCTGGCAATGGACAGGCTAAGCGGCGCAGATGGGATGGGCTACTGTCCCGTCCAGTGGAAGGTCAGGGATGCCTAATGGAGCACTAAATGAATTTGTCCCACTCCATTAGGGTTAGGTATGGTTACACTGTAGCATTGTGCACCCCGTGCGCACATGGTACGCTACTATTGGGATCCCCTTTGGACGTATAAAAGGAGGCCCAAGGCATTACGAAAGAGGACTTTTTGGCTACCACCTTCCAGCTCACGCGCGTAGCAGCTGTGGATAGCGCTCCAATAGATGGAATCCTGAAAACACCCATAATACATCAAAGCAGGAGTAGGGTTTTACGCTCCATAGCGGCCCGAACCTGGGTAAAAATATCCCCTCGCGCCGTTTGTTTTATCTGCTCTTTGCACAAACCTCCTCCCAGCCGAACCATAAACAGATCCTCGCGGTCCCATAGGTGTCATGCACCGACATATGGGCTGGAGCAAGCATCTTGGAGTTGGAATATACACTTTGATGAAGTGATCAAAGTTTTTGGGTTTATACAAAGTTTATGGGAAACTTGTATTTACAGGAAAGTGAGTGGGAGCACTATAGAATTTCTGATAAGTATATGTTGTTGACATATTGTTGATCAGAAATAATGTAGAATTTCTGGAAAGCATAAATGGTTGTTTGAAATGAGTTTTTCAAAGGAAGACCCGGATAAATCTACTTAATTGTTGGGCATCGAGATATATAGAGATAGATCAAGACGCTTGATAAGACTTCCAATGAGTACATACCTTGACAAGATTTTGAAAGAGTTCAAAATGGATCAGTCAAAGAAGGAATTCTTTCCTAATTTGTAAGGTGTGAAGTTGAGTAAGACTCAAAACTCGACCACGACATAAGAAAGAGAAAGGACAAAGGTCATCCCCTATGCCTTAGCCATAGGCTCTATATAGTATGCCATGATGTGTACCGCACCTGTGTGTTCCTTGCCATGAGTTTGTCAAGGGGTACAATAGTGATCCAGGAGTGGATCACTGGACAGCGGTCAAAATTATCCTTACTAACTAGAGGACTAAGGAAATATTTCGCGATTATGGAGGTTATAAAGACTTCATCGTAAAAGGTTACGTCAATACAAGCTTCCACACCAATCCAGATGACTCCTAGTACCAATCCGGATACGTATAGTGGAGCAGCCATATGGAATAGCTCCAAGTGGAGCGTGGTAACAGTATCTACAATACTACATAGAGATTTGCAAAGTACACACGGATCTCAACGTCGTAGACCCGTTGAATAAAACCTCTCTCACATGCAAAACGTGATTGAACCCCAGAACTCATTGGGTGTGAGATTCATAACAATGTAAATCACATAATGATGTGAGCTAGATTATTGACTCTAGTGCAAGTGGGAGACTATTGGAAATATGCCCTAGAGGCTATAATAAATTAGTTATTATCATATTTCCTTGTTCGTGATAATCGTTTATTATCCATGCTAGAATTGTATTAATCGGAAACTCACATACATGTGCGGATACATAGACAACACCATGACCCTAGTATGCCTCTAATAGACTAGCTCGCTAATCAAAGATGATCAAGGTTTCCTAGACAAAGACATGAGATGTCATTTGATAATGGGATCACATCATTAGGAGAATGATGTGATGGACAAGACCCAAACTATAAACATAGCATGTGATCGTGTCTGTTTTTTGGTATAGTTTTTTGCATGTCACGTATTTGTTCCTATGCCCATGAGATCATGCAACTCACTGACACCAAAGGAATACCTTGTGTTTATCAAATGTCGCAACGTAACTGGGTGACTATAAAGATGTTCTACAGGTATCTCCAAAGCTGTCTATTTAGCGGGCATGGATCAATACTGGGATTTGTTACTCTATGTGACAGAGAGGTATCTTAGGGCCCACTCGGTAATACAACTTCACAACAATGCTTGCAAGAAAATTGACTAAAGTGTTAGCCATGGGATCTTGTATCACGGAACAAGTAAAGAGACCTGCTGATAAAGAGATTGAATAGGTATGGAGATATCGACGATCAAATCTCGGGAAAGTAACATACCGATAAACAAAGGGAATAGCATACGGGATTAACTGAATCCTTGACATAGAGGTTCAACCGATAAAGATCTTCGTAGAATATGTAGGAGCCAATATGGGCATCCAAGTCCCGCTAATGGTTATTGTCCGTAGAGGTGTCTCGGCCATGTCTACATAGTTCTCGAACCCATAGGGTCTACACAATTAATGTTTGGTGACATATAAGTATAGTTGAGTTGTTATCTTGGTGACCGAAGGTTGTTCGGAATCCTGGATGAGATCCCAGACATGACGATGAGCTCCGGAAGGGTTTCGAAATTCACCGAAAGGGGTTTCAGATGTTTCTCGAAATGTTCGGGGTACAAGAACACTTTATTTGGGCCAAGGGATAAAGCCCACGAGGCTTTAGGAAGGAGCAAAAGGATTTTTGCAGAGGCCAGGGGCCAAACGCCAGGGACCGTGGCTTCTGGGTCCACACGCTGAGGACCCTAGCGTCTGGTCTTGGAGTCCGAGGAGGACTCTTGCCTTGCAAGCGAAACCGACTTTGAGGAGGCTCTTTGTCCATGTTTTGACACCAGGGCTGAACATATAAATAGAGGGGTAGGGCTAGCACCCGGAACACATCAAGAATTCCCCAAGCTATGTGTGGGCAACCCCGTCCCCTCTAGTTCATGCCCTGTCATATTTTCCGTTGTGTTTGGCGAACCCTTGCAGAGATTCTTCTTCATCACCACCGTCACCACGCCGTCGTGCTACCAGAACTCATCTACTCACAACTAGGGAAAACCTTACAGACAGGAGCCTACTAGTAGCACTGCAAAATAAAACCGTTGCTGCTAATTACCAGTAGCGCTCTATTCCTGCAGCTACAACTAAGGGCTTAGCAGTAGCGCTGGGCGCTAAGAAAGCGTTGTTCATAAGGTGGCCCTGATGACACTATTTATAGTAACAACGCTGGGTGGATGGAAGCACTACTGCTAAGGCTGCTTCCAGTAGCACTTTATGACATGCAAGCGCTACTGCTAATGTGCCACACGTAGTAGCAGCGCATTTTTGTAAGCAGCGCTACTGCTAGTTGCGGCTGCTGCCACCTTTTCACCCTCCCTCTCTCCCCCACTTTGCCGTCTATCCCCTTCTTTCCCCTCTCCACTCTCCACCATTTTTGCTCTTCTTCTCTCTTCCTCCTACCTCTCTAATTCTCTCCTCATTAATGTTCCCCTCCACCATATCTCTCCTCCATAAATGGCCTCTCTCACATTATCTCTCTTTCTCCTACCTCTCTTCCTCTCCCCCCATTAATGTCCCCCTCCAACATAACTCCCTCTCCATTTGTTAGCTAGCTAGATTCACCGCTACTCCCCAAGAACTAGATCTAGCTAGCTATTTAGGCATCCACACATCTCGATCAGCCTCTCTCATCATCTAATTACCGGCGTGCTCTCTCGATCGGTATCGCTCTCAGCAGATATATAGGTGAGTAAATAGTTGTTCATTTCAAGAATGGGAATATGTGTGTGAATGCGAATATGTGTGTTTGGGACATATGGAGATATTTCTGTGAGTGACATGCCCTCGAGTTGCTAATGTTTCGCCGAGATGTCGATTTATTTCTGTTTTAGTGAATTTCGAGCAAACTCAATATGTCCTATTTTTAGGCAAGGTCATGCCAAAATTTTATATGACTTTGAAGCATGCATGCACTATTTATTTTATAACCCTTTTGCTTGTTATATCATACAGTCGGTCATGAAGGTGAGTGGACGGAAGGTGGAGCGGTACATGCAATCCGCGGTGATGGACATGTACGCAAATAATTGGACTAGGATTAGATGTCTGTGTGCAAGATGCAAGGAAGGAGTCCTTTTGGACCCTTTTGATTGTGGCACTTTGAAGGTGCCCTTGCTGAAGAATGGTTTCATGGATGGCTATACTCAGTGGATAAGTGAAGAAGCTGATGATGATGAGGACGTCCACATGGCAGGTAATAACGACATGGGGCTCGACGAAGAGATGACCGATCAACACGACGATGGCGCCGGCGAAGAGTCTGGAAATGACCGCATCGGAGAAGATTTCGGACAGGGTGAAGAAGAGTCCGGACATGGCGGAGAAGAGGGCACGCCACAGTCTTTGATGCTACTAAGTGCAGTCATGCAGGACCCTCATGTTTGAGACCTCCTTCGCTAGAGTACGACTAGCGAGAGAGCTGCTTCTAGAGAGGAGACCAAGCTGGCGCAACTTGAAGTAGACTCGAAGACTCCATTGTATGACGGTTGCGATCCTGAGGTGACCCGCTTGAGTTTCACGCTCGGACTTCTGAAGACGAAGGCCTCGATGAGCATTTGAAGTATCTACATAATAAAGTTCTTCCCACGGGGAACCTGTGTCCTACTAGTGTCGAGGAGGCCACGAAAACTGTTTTCCCTTTTGATTTGCCGCACATTAGGTACCATGCATGCACCAACGATTGCATCATTTATCGGGGGGAGCACGCGGAAAAACCTAGCTATCAAGTGTGCAATGCTTCTCGATACAAGAAGGCAGGAAAGAAAGCTCCTCAGAAAGTTGTATGGTACTTTCCGATCACTCCCCGTCTATAGCGGTGTTTTATAGATCATAAGGAAGCAAAGCTCATGCGCTGGCATGCAGAGAGGAAGAAGCCTGACGATGGATATGATCTGAAGCTGAGACACCTCATAGATGGTAGCAAGTGGAGAGAATTAAATGCCATATATGGATTTGCTACAGAAGATCCAAGGAACATTGTGTTTGGTGTGAATATCGATGGCGTGAATCCGTTCGGAAACCAGAACACCAACCACAACACATGGCCCGTGTTTGTATGGATGTACAACCTCCCCCCATGGATGTGCATGAAGACAAAGTACATACACATGAGCATTCTGATTCAAGGGCCGAAACAACTGGGAAATAGTATTAACCTGTATATGGGGCTTCTGCAAGAGGAGCTAGACACGTTATGGAAAACACCGGCATGGACATGGGACGCCAGCAAAGGAGAGTATTTCCATATGAGAGCCGCGCTGATGACGAGGGTGCACGACTATCTCGGTTATAGGTACACCTCAGGCCAGGTGTGCCACGGATACTGCGGATGCACGAGGTGCATCGATGACACAACGTCTCAGCAGCTTACGTCAACGAAAGGTGGCGGGTCTGGGAAAATCGTGTAGATGGGCCATCCTAGATGGCTCGAGAAGGATGACCCATGGAGAAAGCGTGGAGATCTATTCAATGGGTTGGATGAGATTCGAGTACCGTCACGTAAGAGGAGCGGCGCAGAAATCGACAAGCTGTTGAGAAACTGGGAACAATGCCCCGTGCCGGGAAAGATCAAAAAGGCGCCGGAGCCGCTGCTGAAGGTATGGAAAACGAGGTATGTTTTCTGGGACTTGGAGTACTGGCCCAATCACGACACGCCTCATTGCCTTGATCAAATGCATATCACAAAGAATGTCCTCGAGAGCTTGCTTGGCACACTGATGAACATGCCGGAGAGGACCAAGGATGGGCTGAAGGCAAGGAAAGACTTGGAAGATTTGAAGATCAGGAAAGATCTCCACCGTAAAAAGTCAATGGAGGATATGGAGACAGAGACGGAGGAGGGGGAAAGGGGAAGAAAAGTCAGCAAGAAGGAGGAGAATTATTGCCCCCCTTGTTGCTTCACCTTAAGTGCGAAGGAGAATGATCGATTCATCAAGTGCCTTATGGGAATCAAAGTCAGTTGCGGTTACTGTGGGAAGATAAGCAGATTTTTAGACCCCAAGACGAAAAGGTTCAGCGGGATGAAGTCTCATGAGTATCACTTGATGATGATGCAGATACTCCCGGTTGCCATTAGAGGGATAATGGAGAAGCACGTCCGTGACATGCTTACTGGTCTGTGCAACTTCTTCAACGTTATCTCCCGAAAGTCCATGAGTGTGAAGCACCTCCGAAGGCTACAGGAAGAGATCATTGTCATACTATGTGAGCTTGAGATGTACTTCCCGCCCGCGTTCGTTGACGTCATGGTGCATCTGTGTGTTCACACTGTGGACGACATCATCGACCTCGGGCTGACAATCCTTCACATCATGATGTCGTTCGAGAGGATGAATGGAGTCATCAAAGGATTCGTTCGTAACATGTCGAGTCCCGAAGGGAGCATCGTCTAGGGGTATTTGACGCATGAGTGTGTCTCCTTTTGCGAAAATTATATAGGCGTCGGAGACCTTGTTGTTGGTTTGCCCGACAAGAAGCACGATGGAAAGATCGAAGGAGATGGTCGTAACAACGGTCGGAGGGAATGGCACGTGGACTACTCGGATCGACGAAACGACTTTGACATGGGTAACTTAGTAGTGCTACAACACCTAGATGTGGTAGATGATTATGTGGCACGGCACAAAGAAAGCATCACAAAGAAGTACCGTGATAAGGGGATGCTCAAGACGGACGACGAAGTTACTGTAGAGCACAACGCCACTTTATTGCATTGGTTCAAAGAGCAAGTTCGAGCAGATTGCTAATACACGCCTTAGCACATGGCCCCGTGCCCAAGCTCACGACCTATCAGTCCTACGATATCAATGGGTACACGTTCTACACGGAGGTCAAAGACATGGACAGTGATTACCAAAACTCCGGGGTCACAATTCAATGCGTGACGGACGCCAACGGCAGAACTGAAAGATTGTATGGAAGGGTTGAAGAGATCTGGGAGCTTGACTATGCTGGAATGCACGATGTGATGATGTTCCGTGTCAGATGGGCCAAGGACGTCGTAAGAGAAAGCAAGTATTTCACCACCATGTCTATACCCAACGCGAAGAGCACTCCCGTGAACGTTAACGTCATTGCCAAAAATGAGCCATGGGTACATGCTAAGCACGTGACACAATGCTTCTTCATAACCGACTCAGCCAATCCCAGCCGTGTTGTCGTGAGGAGATCCAAAAGGAGCATCACTGAAATGGATGTAGTCGCCAACGAGGAAGACTACGACCAATATGGCAACCCAATGAGGGAAGATGACGATGACGATGAAGCATACGTGAAAAGAAGAATAAATACTACATTACCAAAGAAAGATCATACTCCATGGCTCCGGAAAAGTCACAAGGAGGGGCTCAATTACTCACCAACGAACAAGAAAGGGAAGAAGCTCAATGTGAAACGTCATCGACGCAGCTGACCAGAAACCATCATTTATATATATGTATCTAATTTGTGTATGCACATAAGTAACCATTATCGGTCAACTTATATGTTACCACCACATGCATGGTTCTGATGATAATATTCGCGCAGTGTGCATGCGAGAGGGTGACGCCGTCGTCGGGAGAAAAGCAAAAAACAAAAAAACAAAAACAAAAGGGAGAAAGTAATACAAAAGAAAAGAAATGTATACAGAAAAGAAAAGGAAAATAATAAAAGAAAAGAAAAATAAAAAAGGAAAAAGGAAAAATAATTAAAAAAATAAAATTGAAATATTTAGGAGTAGCGTTGGTTTAGGAACAAGCGCTATAGCTACCTTAGCTATAGCGCTAGTTCCTAAACAGGCGCTACTGCTATTTGGGGTTAACCCCCACGCGGGCTCCCCCGTAGCAGTAGCACTGGTTTAGGAACAAGCGCTATATCTACCTTAGCTATAGCGCTGGTTCCTAAACCAGCGCTACTGCTAGTTGGGGTTAACCTCCCGCCGTTCCGGCTCAAAATTTCGCCAACTCCTTCCCCCCCCCCCACCCCGCCCCTCTCCACTCTCTCCCCCCACTGCTCTATCGCCGCCACCCTCTCCCCTGCCCGCCCTCGACCTCGTCGCCGGCCGCCGTCGCCACCCTCTCCCCTGCCCCCCGCTATAGCTTCCCCGCCAATGCTCCCGGTGCTTGCCGTGCTTCCCTTCTGATTTCGCGGCGTAGGGTTCCTCTTCCTGTCTCTGCGGCGGCGGGAGGACAACGTCTTGGCTCCGGCGGCTGTTCCCGTCCTGCCCAGTCCTGTCCACCTCAGGTCACGGATTCCCCTTCCTCCTCCCTTTATTTATCAGCATGTATGTACTCCTACTTTTGGATCGAACATAGCCCGCTAGTGCCACATGTTAAACTCGGCCGGACAGCCCGGATTCCTCTAGTTCATATCCCATGGAATTTGTGCTCAGAATCTGTAAATAAAAAAAGAAAGAGAAAGAGAAAATACCTGATGGAATCTGTGCTCGGACTGCGTGTGCGATATTGCCATGTTGTGCTACTAGATAACATGTTCTTTGATCGAGACAGCGAGGCGGTGCTCGGATTCGTTAGCTACTTGGTGGGGAACCTTTGGTGATAATCTCAGTCAACTGACACATCCAAAGTTTTATGAAAGTGCGCTAGGAGTTAATTGTGTGTTTATTGATGTTTATTGTTATATGATATATGTCATTCATGTTCATTGTTGTTATATGTTCATTTGCATATTCCACATTTTAGGAATGTAGTATGATATATGTTCATTGTTGTTCATTGTTGCTATATGATATATGATATATGTCATTTGGTATCTGATATATGACATTGATGTTTTGCCAGAATGACTGAGTGGCCTATGTTTTGCCAGAATGTTGATTCATTTCCATTACGGAAAATTTCAGGCGCTCCATATGTCCACTTTTTAGCAAAGGTCATGCCGAAAATTTCTGTGATTTTCGGTATGACTTGTGCTAGAAACTAGGACATACGGAGTGTTCGGGATTTGCTGGAAGGGGAATTAATCAACATTATGACCAAATATATATAGGCCCCCTTTTCTCTTCATTATATATTTTATTTACAATTGTTGAATAGAAACATGTCTAACGACGCCGAAGCTGGGGGTTCTGCTTGCCTCGAAGTAGACCCCCACGAGGCGGCAAATGCATATTTCAATTACCTAGACGAACACCATATGGGGTTGCATGGTGGTGGCAGTGGCACCAACCCTGACACCGACACGGGCACTGGCACCGGCACCAACACCACCCCCGAGACCGGCAACGATGCTGTCGTAGCCGGTAAAGCACCAGAGAAGAAGAGGTCACGAAAAGCAAACGAGCTCGGCATCGCACAAATTGTGGTCACGTAGATGCACCCCAAGAAGTTAGAGCCAACGGCACCGGAGGAAGCGCGGTCCTGCTGCAGCAATGAACTAGGATGCATTCTTAGGGACCGTGAACATCAATGACTTTTTGTTGAAGAAGATACCACATATGGAGCACATGCTCCTAAAGAAGTTGCACAATAGGTTCCTGTTCCCCGAACGAGATAATAAATCATTTAAAGACCGGTGGGACGACGTCGCCATGACAAAGATAAACGCCAAGGCGATGGTGACGTTCCCCAATGACTTGTCCTCTAGGAAAGTTCGGGTGAAAAAAGCGATTGCGAAGAATGAACCGTGGTCCAAGATTCATGCTGATAATCCGTCAATAACGGAAGAGGACTTTGAAAAATTCAAGGAGAATTGCGGTAAAGAAGAAGTCAAGGCAAGGTCGGAGAAGATGAAGGCGCTCCATGCCAGGAACACGGCTCCCCGCCGCCTCGGAAGCCGTGGTTACGAGGGGAAGAGGCACGTATGGGCCAAGGAGGAAGCCGAACGTGAAAGTCACAGAATCCTAGACCCCTTGGCGGAGTTCACCGACCCGCTGGAGCATGACTGGATCAGGGGCCAGTACAAGTGGGACAAAGTCAATAAGAACTTTTACACGGACCCGAACACGAGGGAGTTCATGAGACTTCTGGAAATTGTTATATGAACACATTATCATATTAGCTTCCAATCAGTTCGACTACAAGTTTTGTCACATCAGTAAACCATCCATGTCCCTTTTGCAGAAAGAGCAGCACCAAAAGGCAGCTGAAAGCGACGAGTCATCATAATCGTCGGCAAGGCCCAAGTGGGACACCCCATTCAATCGGGCCCTGAACATACTAAGAAAGGTCCCGATGGCCAAGCCGCCATCCTATGGACATGTGCACGGCGTCGAAGATGGCACCTTGTGGAAGACGTGCTACAGCGAGGAGCCAGAGGAAAGAAGGAAGAGATAGTCGGTCGTCACTTAGCAGACCATCGACGAGAAGATCGCGATTGTGGTTAATAAGACAAAGCTAAGACCAAAGAAGAGTTGAGCGGGGCCGTCAATGCAGCGGTCACTAACGCGGTGGCCATCTTGATTCCGACAATTTTCGATTTCACGAAGAACTATCCAAATGCACGACCGGAGGACTTTCCCCTTCCCAGCTTGTTTGGGAGCAATTCGGCGAACACCACAGCACTGACACCTGCTCAAGCAACCGCAAAAGGTCCCGCTCCTGTTCATAGCAGCCCGACCTTCGTCTCTTGCATGCTCGGCGGGCCTTCATCGCTGGCTAAGCTCGATGCCCTCATGGTAATTATGCGTCATAACTTTTTCACCAGCATGTCTATAGTCTTCCGTTTCAGTTGCCTTTCGAATGTTTGACTTTGCAGACATGTCTTCTTCGTAGGCCGACGATACCCCGTGCACCCTACTGTACGACATCAAGGGCCAGAAGCTGGTTGTGGGAAAGGCAATGATCGTGAAGCTGAAGGACCGCAGGTTCCACAACCGAGAGATGCACGATGGCGTCTTCAAGGTTAACGTGGCCAGTGTCTTAGCGGGCTTCGAGGATTTGCCTCATCGAGTACCAGCCGATAAACGACGAGACCCCCAGAGGATTGACGCATGCAAGAGTTGGTTCTTTCCTTGGCCGAAGTCTCTTCTTCGTCTTGAGGCGCCCAATATCACGCCAACGCCACCTTCTCAAGAAGGTATGAACACTACCCCACCTACCACATTACCAGCACCTGTCGTGGTGGGTGCTAGCAGATGACATGAGGGAGAGCCTCCATTAGTGCTAGATCATGTCTCCCCCGCTATCGAAGATGCAAATGTTGATGACATGGGGGAGGATGATGATGACCCAGACAAGTATTTCAATACCACCTACGATGATGGAAGGTTGATGGCTCAGGACGATGATGACTCAGGCTATGAGCGTAGAGATGATGACTTGATGCTGCCTGATTTGTCGGAGCCGGAACATCCTAAGGCGGAATGCAAAAAGTCTCTCTTCAAGCAATCCTCGGAGGAGACGCCTCCAGATGCCGCCTCTACCCAGCAACCCCCCGAGGCCCATTCAATGTTTAGCCCAACGACACTTGGGGTGGTTAGGGAAGGTATGTTGGGCTCACTACCGCTGTGACCCAACAAGAAGGCAAGAAGGAGACCGGAAAAGAATGGCCCTAAAGGCACCAGAGCTACTTCAAGCAGCCAGCCGCCTTTGAAGCCCCGAGTGGTAGACAGAATACCTGTCAAAGGTAAGAATCGTTTCCATGTGGCCGGCGAGCCGATCCTACCCCCAAAGCGCTAGACAACATACTGAACAATGATCTAAGGAGACTCCATGAAGATGTGCTGGCCAGAGAAAAAAGCCTTTTGATCGCGGAAAAACTAGGATACCCGCTTTACATGGCTCAGGTGCCGAGTGGGAAGTTGTACGTTGACACCTGGCCCGCGATTGGACTACATCTACAACATGTTCCACATGACCAAGCTGGATTTCGAGTTCATCCGCATGTAAGCGATGTATCTCAACTACTTCATCAGGATTGAGAACATACGATATATCTGTGTCGCAGACCCGTTCTATATGCACAAGAGCTACTTGGCAGTTTGCAAAGAGCACCGTGACTATGCGAGCAAGTACCTCGACATGTTCATGATCGCTAATAAGGACAAGGAAGCGATTCTCCTGCCTTATCATCCCACGCAAGTCATCCACGCATATCCTTTCGTAAGTGTCGTTAATCATTCCTTGCAAGCATGGAGGCTAATTAGAGGTGTGTACTTCATTTGCGCAGCGAGGGTGGTGTCGTGCTCATCGTTCTGTACCCAGAATACTCCCATGCTATATACTTGGACTCATTGAAGAACATCAAGAAAAAGGATTACACGCACGTAAAGAGAGTTCTCAATAGTACCATGTTACCTTCAGCATGTTTGGTGGATATATAAAGGTGAAAACGAATATGAAGGATGGGATGGTTTTCCACCATAAGACCGACTTCTGCTACATCCAGCAACTGCACACCAGTCAGGCTGATGGATTCTACCTCATGCATCACCTGCTCGAGTACAGAATGGATAATCAACGCCTTTGCATGTCACCTAGTACCGAAGATGCCGAGATTGTCAGCTGGGCCACAAGCATAGGACAGACACTAGATCATCGACTCTGAACTGAGTTTTATCACGTACAGTGTGAACTTGCCCAAGTGATGATGAAGCAGGTCCTCGAACCAATAGGGAAGTTCTACCATGGGCCAACAATGACGTGGGATGATGTACGAGCACTGCTACTCACTCAGCGTCTGGACCTTAAGCCTTTCATGAAGCTCGGGTGCTTCATCCCTGACTATGAAGATTGGACCGCCGACATGGAGGACTGATCGCTCTTGCTAGTTAATTAGTTTGGGTATATATGAGGAACTTCATCACTTATGTTTACTTTAAGTTGCATGTATTTTGCTAATTATGCCTCTTTGTTTTCTTAAGTACATTATGTTGCATATTATCGTTCAATTGATCAACTATCGATGCAGGTACATAGATCAGAGATGGCGAAGGCATTCTACACCGTGTGTTTTTTACCAACTACTATAGGGGAGAGCAGCCCACAGCCTTTTCTTTTATTGCATATAATAGATTAAAAGGCAGGATCTAATCTCTAAAGTTACAGAGTTAGTGCATTAGGAAGACTAACCTAAACTCAAGGAGGTAAAAAGGAAACCCACCTTAGAAGGCCATCCCTATAGCTAGCCTTAATTCTATGAGCTAACAAGGATATATCAGTAACAAAAGCTACCTTCAAAAGCTGCTACACCGTGTTCATTGGGAAGGTTCCAGGAGTCTACGACCACTGGCCTGATGCTCAGGACCAGGTGGACAAGTATCCGGGTGCTAGCCACAGAGGGTTCAACGGCAGAGCTGAAGCAGAAAGGAGTTACTTGAGGTGGACACTCCAGCATGAGCGAGGGTGGGACCGCCGGTGCCTCAAGTACTACATAGTTGCGCTCTTGCTCATGTTGATCGCTCTTCTCTTCTACATCATGGTTTAGATAGATATGATGAAACTTGTGTGTGTGTGCCATGACCATGCATTTGCACTTATTCGAGACATGACATGATCACATTTGTGTATCGCTATTTTCGAGATGTGATGATATTTGTGTTGAATGATGATGATGGTATGATGAGAGTACTGTATGTCTATGATATGATGATAATAGTGTGTGTTTAGTATGATCTGATGAAACTACTGTATAGATCTTGTATAAATACATCATAAATACGTAGAGGGTGTAAACCTGTGAAAGTAGGAATACTAGCAGTAGCGCTACAAATCATCTAATAGCAGCACTGGGTTAGCAGCAGCGCTTCGTTTGCCCGAGCGCTACAGATAGTTAGCAGTAGCGCTGGCTTGGCAAGCGCTACTGTTAACAGCACATAGTAGTAGCGCTTGCCAAGCCAGCGCTACTACAAAAACTTAGATGTAGCGCGATAGCAGTAGCACTGGACCCAGCGCTACTAATATGCATATTTCGAGTGCTACTACTAGGGTTTTCCCTAGTAGTGACTACTTCACCATCGCTCGCTAGATCGAGGAGGTGAAGGTGTCATCAAGCTGTACGTGTATTGAATGCGGACCTGCTGTCCATTCGGCGCTAGATCAAGATTGGATCACGGGATGACTTGTGATTTGGATCGTGAAGACGTCCGACTACATCAACCACGTTTCTTAATGCTTTCGCTTAGCGATCTACAAGGGTATGTAAATCCACTCTCCCTCTCATAGATGCTCATCACCATTGATAGATCTTGCGTGTGTGTAGGAAATTTTTTGTTTCCCATGCAATGGTCCCCAACACTCAATTGCTTGAAAATAATGAGACCAAGGGGATTGAAAACCCTCTTGCTAGCGTTGGGTGCAAGTACTTTGCTCTCTTGTGTGTAGCCACTATAGACGGTTGAGGATTGGTATTCCTATTAGTTTGATAAACCACGGTTTCATAAATAAAGGAAATATTTACCCATATTGTGCTGCGATAACCCGTTCGTCTTCACAGAAAACCCAATGCAGTTCACAAGTATCACGCACCACCCTGAACCGATCAATGGGATACACACATTCTTTTTGTTGTATGTAGTAGAAGAAGTCGTCCCTTATGACCTCATTCACAATGCACCTCGGGTGCACATGTACGAAGAAAAGGAGGCTGAGTTAGATCATAAAGACGACCTCGATGCCCCAGAAAGATAGCGCAATATAGCTCGAGACCTCTCTACCTTTTATCAAGAACAGCCCCAACGCTACTAGAGCGGGGAAGTTTGAGCAAAGGCATACAACATGGATGACCTTATTTTATGCCTCTCAAAGAAGCAAAATCATAAACTCCACCCCAAATGTGAGGTTCTTTTGATAATTGATTAAGTACTTGCTAGAGAGGCTTATCACCTCCGCAACCCACCGGCCTCGAACCAAACCCATGGAATGCGGCTCGTCTTTGGCACTTCAACGGATAGACCAATGTGGTCACCCCGACTGTTCATTTTCTCCTCTTTAGCTTTCCTTTCCCTTTCATGTTTTTCGGATTGGGTAACATATCCCAGGACGTGTTCAGCCAAACTGAGCTACGTTAAGTTTTCCTCGATATTCATCTTGAAATGTACTACTAGGTCTCACCTAGGGGCTTCTTAATCAAGCCAATCAATACTTTTGTGCATTTATTCGTCTTCGTCGTGTGTGCATCCTTCTAGTATCATTTTTAAGCCACTATATGCATCAATTTGACCTATGATTTGGCCAAGCTGGCTTGCTTTGCTCCTGTGCTTACCATCGTTGTTCCTTATTGTTTAGCTAGGGGGAAAAGTGAGTACCTCTGTGATTGTTACGACTAGATTACCTGGGTAGGTATCTCAGACGGGTGAAGCTGAAAGCGAGCATTCTTAAGAAAACAAGTCGTTGGTCATGAGGGAAGTGAAAATAATTGGTGATCATCACCAAAACCTGGGGTTATTTTCTTAAAGTAACCATCACCGCATACTATGTGTATTCGAGCGTCTACGGTTAACGTAGCAACCCAAAGAAAGGAACCCCTGGAGGAACTATTTTCTTTGGAAGATGTTTCTTATGTTCAAAATTAATATAACATAACTTCCTATATGTGTTCTGTCTATTTGCACCAAATGGCAGGATTGCCTGGTAGATGCCGAAGTGATTCCCTGTTACTTCAGGTCAGATAGTATGGAACACTCCCCGGCCACTTGCGGGGGAGGTAGAAGCGATGGTCGGTTAAGAAAATGTTTATAGTATGGATGGAGTACATTTGATGTAAAGTACTTAGTTACACAGATTCAAACATCTGCTTGCTTGTGAAGATTGTCTATTATGATCTCCAAGGTAAAGTCTTCTTGCGAGATACGAGCGGCTGGCATGACTTGGTCATACACCAAGTGAAGTGGGACTTCTTTACCATCTGGCCCTACCAGTCCAACCAGAGCTAAATGCTCTGGGTTAAGTTTGGTAAAGCGGGTCTTCACTATTTCCCATCCATCTCTTGCTCCCTCTTGCCAAGCCGATATCTACCATAGATCGAGTCAGCGCCGAGCTTCTTTAAATTGATTCGCCAGCTCGGCCATGCCTTCTGGAAGTGTCTCGGCCAGCCATAGTGCCTTGACCATGCTCTTTATTGCCTTTTGAGCCTGCTCATGCAGGAAGGATAGATCCTTCAACAGGTCCCCACTGATCGAGCTGATTTCCTCCCCGGGGCAGCCGATAAGGAGAGATACGCAAGAGACATGCCAGGTTTCTCACAACAACATAATACGCACACTGTATGGGGTTTCTATTTGAAATTTCACTCACCAAACATCCCACATTTCAATCTCTGGTTCTCCTCATGGTCTTGGGAAAGTTGAGCTTTTAAAGTCTCAATTTCCTCGACATGTCCCTGATTTTCCACGTCAAGGAAATTCTTTTCCTTGTGATCCTGGTTTAATACCGGACGTCTAGCCTCATGTCTTGATTCGGCATACCTTTGAGATTCGCTGGTCGTTTGCAATTGACCTATGGACTTAGTTGCTATAAAGCAATCTTTCATTTGAAAAGGTGCCCCAAGCAATTCGGCGTATTAAACCTTCTTACTCACCGTGTGCCTCCCTAGTGAACTTATTCACATCTTCCAATTCGGCATTCACAACGTCTAGCTATGTTTGGTTTAACTCAAGGTCCTCGGTTAGTTTTTTGTTCAGTTCCCTTGAGACCTAAACAATAGTTCAACATTACTCAAAATCTTAACTTGGCTGTCCTAACCAAATTAAGGCTTTGGGGCTACTAGGTTAGGATTTGTGTTTGGTTTTAAAAACTAATCACGCACCCGCATGCTTGTCAACATAAGGTTAGCGGATCCTCAAGTCCCGCACGGGCGGCTTCGAGATATGCGTCCATGCGCTAAGAGCATTAAACTCTTGGTCAAAAAAAGCAGGGTGACGTAGTGACTCCTTCTGCCGTTGATGATTCATCATACTATCGACTTCAGATTGAGTTAACGACACCTCATTGGGATCCCCTGGAAGCTGGTCTGTGTTAAGGATCTTCGTAACCTCAGGCCCTGTCGAGGACCTCAGCTTGGGGCAACCACTTGGCAATTCTTGGACGTCCTTGGACGTAGGCGGCTGTACTCATCTCCTGCAAAGCTCGGCAAGGATTGTCACTATTGGAGGTGGCAATAAAAATTACCAAACTAGGAGTTGAAAATATTACCTCTTTGTCGGGGGTGCGCGTGTGGTAGTTCATGTGGCGGTCGCGCACTTGGTAGTTTTACCATCATTTGGTACGGGTGCTGCTCTCACCGATGTTCGCCGCATGGAGTGACTACCCTTCGAAGAAGAAGTCAGCGTACTTGGAACAACCGGAGGCAAGTGCCCTTCTTGGGAAGGGGCCTTCTTGTTACTTAAAGTGGAAGAAGGGAGTGTTCCAGGGTGATCGGCCAAAAGGGACACCTTAGTGCCATCAAAACTCTCCTGGTAAAATACCTCATCCTCAAAATAAAGAAACATCTTTGGGTCATCATGGAATCCTAGATCACTGGCACATGAATAACTCTTCTGTTGAGGAGGGGGCAGTTGACTATCTCGATCCAGCGCCTCCATTCATGTACGGCAAGTTAATAGATTGGATCAGCAAATACATATGGGACATCTGGACTATGAAAATATAGTTGTCTTACCCATTCGATGGGATTATAACTCGAATAGCCATACTTGGTACTCGGACAGACAAACTGTTCTTTTTCCTCATTAATGAGACCAGCCAGTATGGCTGTCATTGTTGCTTGGTTGGTGGGCCCTTGCCATTTGTAGTGGGTCATATCGTTTGTCCCATTGTAAATCCATAAGGGGTGTATCCTCTGTTGGAGGGGTTGGACACATCGAGCAATGGCTGTGACCATCATGTCAATGATGGTTAGCTTATTATGAGCTAACAACCTCACCTGAGTGGCTAGCCACTTCACTTTGATGCTCTCCTATTGGGACGGGATTTTTGGTCGACAGTTGAATCATGAGAACAATTATGAATCTTCTCTTGACAGAACCTAAGCGAATGATCTATCTTTTTTACACTAACCCATCTCACGGAGTTCTGTTAACTTTTGTGTGACTGAAGTTTTCATGTTTTGGGTGAGATACCGATATGAGGTCAACAAGGAGCAGCAAGGACCTAATGTTGGGGATTCCCAAGGCACCCCCAAGGTAATATCCAACAAAGACTCAAGCGTCTAAGCTTGGGGATGCCCCGGAAGGCATCCCCTCTTTCGTCTCCAACATTATCGATACATCTTACTTGGAGCTATATTGTTATTTGTCACATGATATGTGTTTTGCTTGGGGCGTCAATATAATTTTGTTTTCTATGTTAGATGATATTTCTAATCTTGTTTTTCAATAAAAAGTTCCAAGAATGGCCTCTTAGGATACTTGAGTTACATGTTTGATATGTGTTGTGTAAAAACACAAACTTTTGTAGTAGTGTTTGAATTTTCATATTTTACTCGGACATGGAAAGTTTCTAAAAAATTTACATAGTGTTCTCAATTAAATTCTTAATCACGTCCTAAATTTTCATAAAGTTTTGAGTTACATAAGTACAATGTTTTTATAAATTGATACAGACTGTCCTGTTTGAACAGATTGTTGTCATCATTTTTTTACCTACTTATCCTATAGTTTCCATAGCCTATATTGGTAGATATAAATCATGGAAACGATATTAAACAGTAGATGATGTTTGAAAATTATTGTGCAACTTGTTTTGGCAGGAGATTAAATTTTGATTTTTTTGTACTAACCTATCTCACGAGTTCTTTTCGAGTTTTGTGTGGATGAAGTTTTTGAGAATAGATGAAACCGTGATATGAGAAGATTGAACAAGATACAAAAGATCAAGCTTGTGGATGCCTAATGCACCCCAAGTAAATATTTCAACAAGTATCAAGCATGTAAGCTTTGGGATGCTACGCATCCCACCTCTCTTCATCAAACAACTATCAGTTAGCCTATGTTGAGACCAAATTTTTATTTTTCCACATGATATATGCTATTCTTGGAGTGCTATTTTTCCTGCTTGTTGCTTAAATAGAATACTCAGATCTCAAAATCTTTATTGAGAGAGAGTCCTCACATATCTACTTGATTGTTTACCTACTCATTGATCTTCACATATATCTTTTGAAAATTAGTTTGATGTTTACTCTTGTGCTTCACTTATATCTTATGCCTAAATTTTGAATCATCGAAATATCATAAATATGAAATTATCAATTTGCTTTATGATTAGTAGTAGCTTCACATCTGGTTTAGAAAGTAAAATCAATTGAAGTTTGATAATCACAATATTGGTCATACAAGCAATTCGTGAATGATTAGTATAAGGAAGAGAACTTTCACATACAAATATATTATCTTGGACATCTTCTATGACTGTGAATTCCCATTAATTATTTTCAAACTTGAGAAAATTAGTTGAAGTTGGAAAAGGAAGACAACGTAATAAGTTATGGTTGTGTATATTTGCATAGAAGTTATATTGTTATGGATCCTCCAACATGTGGTGTTTCCTAGGATCTTTTGCTAACCAAAAATTCGTACTAAGAAGAGATACTACTTGTGCATCCAAAAACCCTTAAACCTAGTTTCTTCCCATGAGATTCCACTATATCTACCTATATGTGGTATTACCCTACCGTTCCAAGTAAATTTGCATGTGCCACCTCTAAAATTTCAAATGAGCATCTATTTTGTGTGCCTGGATCGCTTAGGGAGCGACAAGGGGCGGTCAGTATCTTCCATGTTAAGTGGTTTATTCTTTTGATGAGTGTTTATTTCTCATCCTTGCATGATAGGGGCGGTAATAGGGATTCGAAGTCCAGAAATAAAAAATGAAAATAATTAAACAAAACTCCCCGAGGAATGTTGTTGGTACGGATGGTACCTGTAGATTCGGCTAGCCATGACGTGTGTTTGTTGGTGGAGGGGGGTAAACCTTTATTTTTACCGCTTGGTAACCGCCGCTAATGTGTTTAACATGGAAGATATTGATAACTCTTGGGCGTAAAATTAATAGGAAGGGTGCACCTTCGCAAAATTATATTTATCTCTGTTTTAAACAATGAGCTCTGGCACATATGCAAATCCCTGCTTCCCTCTGCGATGGGACAATCTATTTACTTTAATTTTATTTACTTTTCATGTTGAGTCAACTTCTTATTCCTAGCTACTTGTATTAGTTGGCAAGCATCATGTGGTGGGGAAAGATCCAAACATATGTATCCACTCAAACATATTTGATCATGATTTATTATTGTTGACATTTATCTTTATGATAAGTATGTTGGGAGGAGAAACATTAAGCCCCAATCTTTCTCTGTGTTTGATGGATGTTGTTTGTTCTAAAAATATGCTTTGAGTACTAGCAATCATAGAAGACTATATGATGATTGAGTATGTGGAAATCTTACTTAGACTTTGTGGAAAATAAGTTGAATTGCAATTGTTTGGTGACTAAGAACATAGGTTGTTAAGTTTCAAGAAAATTCATTGTTTGAACCATAACATGTGAATTGGTTGCTACTTTATTATGATGAGTTTTATGAGAAAGAGTTGTTGTTATGATGCTAGGAAAAGTGGTTGAAATTATAATTTATCAAACTTATGTAGTATGCTAGCATTCACACTTCATAAATTATTTCTTTTATCATTTTCCTACTCGAGGACGAGTAGGAATTTAGCTTCGGGATGCTGATACGTCTCCAACAATCGATAATTTATGAACTATTCATGCCATATTCACCTATGTTCACAATACTTTTATATGATTTTGATGCATGTTGCATGATGTATTTAGAACTAACCCGGACTGACATTGTTTTCAGCAAAACTACCGTGGTGTTATTTTTTGTGCAGAAATAAAACTTCTCCAAGTGCAACGAAACCATTTGACAATTTTTTTGGAACAAAAGAGGCACTGGAAGCTTCGTTGGAGGGCCAGAAGAGCCACAAGGTGGGCACAACCCACCAGGGCGTGCCAGGCCCCTCCAGCGCGCCCTAGTGTCTTATGCTCTCCTCGTGGCCCATCCTCGTGTGAAACGGATGCACAAAAATCCTCTAAATACAGAAATCATCAGAAATAACCCAGGACTCCTTGTTCCGCTGCCACAACTGTCTGTATCGATGAAAAACCAATCTGGAGGCATTCTAGTACCCTGCCGGAGAGGGTAGATCATCTTTTGTGGCCATCTTCATTATCCTGACTGAGGCCATGATGAGGAGGGAGTAGTCCACCCTCAGGGATGATGGTTTGTACTAGTATCTATGTGTTTAATATATATCTCTCATGTTCTTGAGATGGAACGATCTTGATGTCTCACGGGCTTTGTTAATAGTTTGATCACATGGTGTTTTCCCCTCTCTATCTTGTAGTGATGAATTGAGTTTTCCCTTTGAGATTTTGTTATTATTGGATTGAATAGTTTTATGGATTTGAGAGCACTTGATGTATGTCTTCCATGCGGATACCCGTAGTGACATTAGGGTATTCAAGTGATTCACTTGATATATGTTATGGTGTCAACTTGCGGATTCTGTTGACCTTGGGGATCTATGCATAGGGGTTGATTGCTCATTTTCCTAGCTTGTTCTTCGATAGAAATCTTGGGGCACTCTTTGAGGTTCTTTGTGTTGGAATGGGGGCTCCAAGCTTACTGGAAAAGGCTCCAAGATTGGATCTCTCGGGAACGGGGGCTTCTGGCGGCGGAAAAGTATTTGCGTGGCTCTTTTTAGTATTGGGAATATTTGGGAATTTATAGGATGAAGAATAGGGTTAGGAGACCTTGTGGGGGGCACAAGCCTGCCAGGCGCGGCCAGAGGTGGTGGCCACGCCCCCTGGCTTGTGACCTCCTAGCAGGTCTCTTGCCTTGCTCTGAGATTCTAGTAGATGTCTTCTTATCGAAGAAAAATCATCGCTAAGATTTTATTCCAATTGGACTCCATTTAATATTCCTTATCTGCGTTACTCAAAAACAAGGAAAAAACAAAAATTGGCACTAGGCTGTAGATTAACAGGTTAGTCCCAAAAATAATATAGAATAGCATATAAATGCATATAAAACATCCAAAACAGATAATATAATAGCATGGAACAATCAAAAATTATAGATACGTTGGAGACGTATCAGTTGATTGCACGTTTTCATACCACGTTCTCCTATAGAAATCTTGGGGCACTCTTTGAGGTTATTTGTGTTGGATTGAGTATTATGAATCTAAAATTGTTTGATGCGTATCGTATAATTAACTCATTGATACTTGTGGTGACATTGGAGTATCTAGGTAATATTAGAGTTGGTTGATGCATATCATATGCTCTTATTCTAATACGAACTCTTAGATAGATCGATCGGAAAGGATAACTTGGTGTTATTTTAGTACGAACTATTGGATAGATCGATCAGAAAGGATAACTTGGTGTTATTTTAGTACGAACTATTGGATAGATCGATCGGAAAGGATAACTTTAAGGTGGTTTCGTACCCTACAAACAATTGCTTCTTATGTTCTCCACTAGATAAGAACTTTGGAGTGATTCTTCATTGCGCCTTGAGGGATGGTTATGTTATCCAATCATATTAGCATTGTTGAGAGATTGCACTAGCGAAATTACGAACCCTAGGCCTTATTTCCAAGCATTTATACACCCTTTTGCTCGCTGTTTTACAGTTGCTACCTTGTTGTTTTTATATTTTCATATTAAAAAAACACACACATATATATATATACCATTCATATTGCACTTGTATTGCCATCTCTTCGCCAAACTAGTGCACTTATACAATTTGCCATTGTGTTGGGTGTGTTGCGGACACATGATATTTCTTGTATTTTATTGCAGGAATGTTTGAGACAAACCATCTTCATCCTACACCTCCCACGGATCGATAAACCTTAGGTTATACACTTGAGGGAAAATTGGTATTGTCCTACAAAACTTTGCGCTTGGAGGCCAAACACGAGTCTACAAGAATAAAGTTGTGTAGTAGACATCACCCACGTACATCTCGATGACGTCTCCGCCTTCTTGATCCAGAAAGCAATGACGGAGAAGGTAGATGAGTTTTGCGGAACCACGACAGCGTGGTGGCGATGGTGGTGGAGTTGTTCTGTTAGGGCTCTCCAAGCACTACCAAAACCGATCTAGAGGAGAAAGAGATCTAGAGGAAGAGAGGAAACCAATGGATTTTTCAGGTGTGGTTGCCCTCTCTCCCCTCCACTATAAATAGGGGGAAGGGAGGAGGGATGGCACCCTAAGGTTTCCCATAGGGTTGGCCGGCGGCCAAGAGGGAGGTGTCCACCTCCCACAAGGGAGGTGGGGCGTCTAGGGAGGAGTCCCTCTCCTCTTGGATTCCTCCCACCTACCACCAAGGGCGCATGGGATCATGTTTCCAGAATTCCTCATGAAATCCGAGATCTCATTTGGGACACCGAACAACCTTAGTTACCAACATACATAACTCAACAATACCAAATTTGCACGGAACATTAAGTGTGCAGACCCTACGGGTCGAGAACTATGTAGACATGACAAACACAACTCTACGGTCAATAACCAATAGCGGGACCTAGATGACCATATTGGTTCCTACATATCCTATGAAGATCTTTATCGATCGAACCACGATGTCAAGGATTCACACAATCCCGTATGCAGTTCCATTTGTCCATTGGTATGTTACTTGCCCGAGATTCGATCATCGGTATCTCCATACCTAGCTCAATCTTGTTACCAGGAAGTCTATTTACTCGTTCCGTAAAAGAAGATCCCGTGACTAACTCCTTAGTCACATTGCTCGCAAGCTTCTTGTTATGTTGTGCTACCGAGTGGGCCAGAGATACCTCTCTGTCATATGGAGTGACAAATCCTAGTGTGGATGCATGCCAACCCAACAGACACCCTCAGAGAGACCTGTAGAGCACCTTTATAGTCACCTAGTTACGTTTCGACGTTTGATTCACACAAGGCATTCCTACGGTGTAAGGGAGGTGCGTGATCTCATGGTCATAGGAATAGATACTTGACATGGATAAAGCAGTAGCAATATACTAACAGGATCATATGCTATGCTTACTGTTGGGTCTTGTCCATCACATCATTCTCCTAATGATGTTATCCCATTATCAAATGACAACTCATGTCCATGGTCAGGAAACCTTAACCATCTTTGATCAATGAGCTCGTCTACTAGAGGCTCACTAGGGACATAGGAAATAAACGATTATCACGAACAAGGAAATATAATAATAACAACTTTATTTTTGCCTCTAGGGCATATTTCCAACAGTCTCCCACTTGCACTAGAGTTAATAATCTACTTCACAACACCATGCCATTTACATTGTAATGAATCTAACACCCATAGAGTTCTAGTGATGATCATGTTTTGCTCGTGGAAGAGGCTTAGTCAATCGGTTTGCAACATTTAGATCCGTGTGAACTTTGCAACTATTTATGTCCTCCTCCATGATGTAATCAAGGATGGAATTGAAGCGGTGCTTTACATGTCTAGTCCTCTTGTGAAACCTTGGTTCCTTGGCTAGAGCAATGGCAATAGTGTTGTCACTCAAGAGAGTCATTGGATTTAGTGCACTGGGCACGACTCCGAGATCTGTCATCAACTCCTTCATCCAGACTCCTTCCTTCACCGCTTCCGTAGCAGCGATGTACTACAATTCAAATGTAGAATCAACTACCACTCTTTGCTTGGAAATACACTAGCTTACCGATCCACCATTCAGAATATATACGTATCTGGTTTGAGACTTAGAGTCATCGGATCTGTGACAAAGCTACCATCGAATTAACCCTTTATGATGAGCTCTTGATCACCTCTGTAAGCGAGAAACATTTCCTTACTCGTTTTCAAGTACTTCAGGATATTCTTGACTGTTGTGTAGTGTTCCATTCCTGGATCACTTTCAAACCTCCTTGCCATACCTATGGCAAGGCTGACATCTGGTCTAGTGCCCACCATCGCATACATGATAGAGCCTATGGCTGAAGCATAGGGGATGACACTCATCTTTTCTCTATCCTCTGTAGTTGTCGGGCATTGATTCTTACTCAACTTCACACCTTGTAAGACAGGAAAGAACTCCTTCTTGGACTGATCGTCCTTTTTGAACTTCTTGAAAACCTTATCAATCTTCTTGAAAACCTTATCAAGATATGTGCTTTGTGAAAGTCCTATTGAGCATCTCGATCTACCTCTATAGATCTTGATGCGGAATATGTAAGCAGCTTCTCCGAGGTCTTTCATTGAAAAACTCTTGTTCAAATATATATTCATGCTTTCTAAAAGTTCTATATTGTTTCCAATCAGCAATATGTCATCCACATATAACATTAGAAACTCCATAGAGCTCCCACTCCCTTTCTTGTAAATACAAGCTTCTCCATAAACTTGTATAAACTCAAACGCTCTGATCACCTCATCAAAGCGTTGATTCCAATCCGAGATGCTTGCACCAGTCCATAAATGCATCGCTAGAGCTTGCACACTTTGTCAGCATTTTTAGGATCGACAAAACCTTCTAGTTGCACCATACACAACTCTTCCTTAAGAAAACCATCAAGGAACAATTATTTGACGTCCATCTGCCAGATGTAATAATCAAAAAATGCAGCTAATTCCAACATGATTTTGAAGGACTTAAGCATCGCTACGGGAGAGAAAGTCTCATCATAGTCAACTCCTTCAACTTGTGAAAACCCTTTTGCAAGAAGTCGAGCTTTGTAGACGGTGCCATTATCATCCGCGTCCGTCTTATTCTTAAAGATCCATTTATTTTGTATGGCCTTACGATCATATGGTAAGTCCTCCAAAGTCCATACTTTGTTCTCATGCATGGATCCTATCTCGGATTTCATGGCCTTAGGCCATTTGTTAGAATCCACGCCCACCATCGCTTCCTCATAGTTCGTAGGTTCACCTTGTCCAACAACATGACCTCCAAGACGGCATTGCTGTACCACTCAGGGGCGGTATGATTCCTTGCCAACCTACGAAGGTCAGTAGTAACTTGATGTGAAGTTTCATGATCATCATCATTAGCTTCCTTTTCATTTGGTGTAGGCACCGCAGAAACATCTTTCTGTGTCGTGCTACTATCATCATTAACTTTGCATCTTTAGGCATCAATGTTATAAATGTGTGTATCACTACTATTGAGATTCAACAAGAATAAATCATTCACATTGGGTGCATGACCAAAAAAGATATTACTCATATAAATAGAGCAACAATTATTCTCTGATTTAAATGAGTAACCGTCCTGCAATATACAAGATCCATATATAATGTTCATGCTCAACGTAGGCACCAAATAACAATTATTTAGGTTCAAAACTAATACCTATGGTAATTGAAGTGCGAGCGTTCTGACGGCGATCACATCAACCTTGGAACCATTTCCCATGCGCATCGTCACTTCATCTCTTGCCAGCCTTAGTTTATTCCATGGTTCCTACTTTCGAGTTACAAATATGAGCAACCAAACCGGTATCAAATACCCACGCACTACTATGAGAGCTAGTGAGGTACACATCAATAACATGTATATCAAATATACCTTTGTTGATGTTGCCAACCTTCTTATCAGCCAGGTACTTGTTCAGGAACATTGCCTGGGAAACAAAGAATTTCCTATGCACACGCAAGATCTATCCATGGTGATGAGCATCTACGAGAGGGAGAGTGGATCTAAATACCCTTGTAGATCGCTAAGCGAGAAGCGTTCAGAAACGTGGTTGATGTAGTCAAACGTCTTCGCGATCCAAATTGCCAAGCATCACGCGATCCCATCACGATCCATCTCACGATCCCATCACAATCTGTCCTGTGATCCCATCATGATCCGTCCTACGATCAAATCATGAATCATCTCGTGATCTTGATCACGGTCCTTCCGATCTAGTGCCAAACGGACGACACCTCCCCTTTCAGCACACGTACAGCTCGATGACGATCTCTGCCTTCTTGATCCAGCAAGAGGGAGCGGAGAGGTAGATGAGTTCTCCGGCAGCACGATGGCGTGGCAGCGATGGTGGTGCAA
Organism: Hordeum marinum; assembly: GCA_022496015.1. Lineage (NCBI taxonomy): Eukaryota > Viridiplantae > Streptophyta > Magnoliopsida > Poales > Poaceae > Hordeum > Hordeum marinum. The sequence goes on along the minus strand of CM039672.1, from coordinate 241,241,043 downwards.
CAATTTCAGCAGGGCTTCGCCAAAGCACCGCCCAAACGATCTAGAGGAGAAACTGTGATCTAGAGGAGAAGTAGCACGTGGTTGTTTTCTGTGTCTCAAAACCCTCAACACCTCTAGTATATATAGGTGGAGTGACAGAGGAGGCTTGGCGCCCAAGGGGCTAGCCCTTGTCCTTGGCGCAAGGAGGAGAGGAGTCCTCCTCCAATCCTCGTAGGATTAGGACTCCTCCTTCCCACTTGGAAACTCTTTCCACCTTGAGTTTTTTCCCTCTCAAACCACTCCAGCCGCATAGGCCGGGAGCCTTCAGCCATCCCACTAGGGGCTAGTTTACCTCCTCCCACAGCCCATGTGGCTTCTTGTGGGGAGACACCCCTCCCGATGGTCACCCAGTACCCTCCCAACACTCCCGGTACACTACCGACGAGCCCGAAAATTTTCTGGCGACCAAAACAGGACTTCCTATATATATCAATCTTTACTTCTGGACCATTCCGGAGCTCCTCATGACATCTAGCATCTCATCCAGGACTCCGAACAACGTTCGGTCACCACCATACATAACTCTATACTATCAAGACGTCACCGAACCTTAAGTGTGCAGACCCTGCGGGTTCGAGAACTATGTAGACATGACTGAGACACCTCTACGGTCAATAACCAACAGTAGGACCTGGATGTCCATATTAGTTCCTACATATTCTACGAAAATATTTATCGGTTGAACCTCTATATATGTCAAGGATTCAGTTAATCCCGTATGCTATTCCCTTTGTTCTTCGGTATGTTACTTGCCTGAGATTCGATCGTCGGCATCTCCATACCTAGTTCAATCTCGTTACTGCCAAGTCTCTTTACTCGTTACGTAATACAAGATCCCTTGCTAACACTTTAGTCACATTTCTTGCAAGGCTTGTTGTGATGTTGTATTACCGAGTGGGCCCTGAGATACCTCTCCATCACATGGAGTAACAAATCCCAGTCTTGATCCATGCCAACCCAACAGACACCCTCAGAGATACCTGTAGAGCACCTTTATAGTCACTCAGTTACGTTGTGACGTTTGATACACAGAAGGTATTCCTTTGGTTTCAGTGAGTTGCATGATCTCATGGTCATAGGAACATATACTTGACATGTAGTAAAATGTAGCTATAAACTGGCATGATCATATGCTGCGTTTATAGTTTGGGTCTTGTCCATCACATCATTCTCCTAATGATGTGATCCCATTATCAAATGACATATCATGTCCATGGCTAGGAATCCTTAAACATCTTTGAGCAACGAGCTAGTCTATTAGAGGCATTCTAGGGACATGGTGTTGTCTATGTATCCACACATGTATCTGAGTTTCCGATCAATACAATTCTAGCATGGATAATAAAGGATTATCATGAACAGGGAAATATGATAATAACTAATTTATTATTGCCTCTAGGGAATATTTCCAATAGTCTCCCACTTGCACTAGAGTCAATAATCTAGTTCACATCACCATCTGATTCAGATTGTTATGAATCTAACACCCAATGAATTCGGGGGCTCGATCATGCTTTTCATGTGAGAGTGGTCTCTTAGTCAACGGGTCTGTGACATTCAAATCCGTGTGTGCTTTGCAAATCTCTATGTCATACTGTAAACACTGCTACCACACTGCACTTGGACCTATTTCAAATGCCTGCTCCACTATACATATCTGGATTGCTACTAAGAGTCATCCGGATTATTGTTAAAGCTTGCATCGATGTAACTCTTTACGATGAACTCTTTATCACCTCCATAATCAAGAAACATCTCCTTAGTCCTCTATTTACTAAGGATAATGTTGATCGTTGTCTAGTGATCTACTCCTGGATCACTTTTGTACCCCTTGATGGACTCATGGCAAAGCACACACAGGTGCGGTACACAGCATGGCATACTATACAGAGACTATGGATAAGCCACAGGGACGACCTTCGTCCTTGTTCTTTCTTCTACCATGGTTGAGCTTTGAGTCTCACTTAACTTCACGCCTTACAAATTAGGCAAGAACTCTTTCTTTGATAGATCCATTTTGAACTCTTTCAAAATCTTGTCAAGGTATGTACTCATTGAAAGTCTCATTAGGTGTCTTGATCTATCTCTATAGATCACGATGCCCAATAATTAAGTAACTTTATCCAGGTATTCCTTTGAAAAACTCTTTAAAAACAACCCTTTATGCTTTCCGGAAATTCTACATCATTTCCGATCAACAATATGTGATCCATATACGCTTATCAGAAATTCTATAGTGCTCCCACTCACTTTATTGTAAATACAAGTTTCTCATAAACTTTGTATAGACTCAAAAACTTTGATCACCTCATCAAAGCGTATATTCCAACTTCGAGATGCTAGCTCCAAGACATAGAAGGATCACTGGAGCTCGCACACCTCTTAGCATCCTTAGGACTGACAAAACCTTCTGGTTCTATCACATACAACCTTTCCTCAAGTAAACCGTTAAGGAAACAATGTTTTGACATCCATCTGCCAGATTTCTTAATTGAAAAATGCAGCAACTGCTAACATAATTCCAACAGACTTTAGCATCACCACGAGTGAGAAAGTCTCATCGTAGTGAACTCCTTGAACTTGTCGGAAACTTCTTTGTGACAAGCTGATCTTTATAAATGGTGACATTTACCATCAACGTCTGTCTTCATCTTAAAGGTCCATTTGTACTCAACGACCTGCCGTCCAACAAGCAAGTGTACCAAAGTCTATACTTGCTTTTCATGCATGGATCCTTTCTCGGATTTCATGGCCTCTAACCATTTGCCGAAATCCGGGCCCATCATCGCTTCTCCATAGTTCGTAGGTTCATCGTTGTCCAACAACATAACCTCTAAGACAGGGTTGCCGTACCACTCAGGAGTAGTACGCGTCCTTGTCGACCTACAATGTTTGATTGTAACTTGATGCCAAGCTTCATGATCATCATCATTAACTTCCTCTTCAACTGACGTAAGCTCCACAGAAACATCTTTCTGTCCTGCGCTACTCTATGGCTGAAACAACCCTTCAACAACCTCATCAAGTTCTATCTTCCTCCCACTCAATTCTTTCAAGAGAATCTTTTTCTCGAGAAAGGGCCCGTTTTAGCAACAAAAACTTTTGTGCTCGGATCTGAGATAGAAGGCATACCCAACTATTCTTAGGGCATTCCATGAAGATGCATTTGTCTGCTTTGGGTTCAAGCTCATTAGGTGAAAACCTTTTTTCACATAAGCGTCGTAGCCCAAAACATTAAGAAATGACAGCTTAGGTTTCTATCAAACCATAATTCATACGGTGTCATCTCAACGGATTTAGATGGTGCCCTATTAAAAGTGAATTTAGTTGTCTCTAATGCATAACCCCAAAAAGATATTGGCAAAACGATAAGAGACATCATAGTACACACCATAACCAATAGAGCACGACTATGACTTTTGGACACACCATCACACTATGGTGTTCCAGGTGGTGTGAGTTATGAAACAACTTTCACATTGCCTAAGTTGTATGCCAAACTCGTGACTCAGATATTGACCTCCACGATCATATCATAGACATTTTTATCTTCTTGTCACGATGATCTTAAACTTCACTATGAATTTGTTTGAACTTTTCAAACATTTCAGACTTGTGTTTCATTAAGCAAATATACTCATATATACTCAAATCATCAGTGAAGGTAAGAAAAGTAATGATATCCACTACATGTTACAACACTCATTGGATCGCGTACATCGACATGTATTATTTCCAATAAGTAACTAGCCCGCTCCATCATACTGAAAACAAGGTCTTTATTCGGCTTGCCCAAGAGGCATGGTCCGCATGTCTCAACCGATTCAAAACCAAATGAGTCCAAAGATCCATCAGCATGGAGTTTCTTCATGCGATTTATACCAATATGACATTCAGCGGCAGTGCCATAGGTAAGTGGTACTATCATTATTAACTTTGCATCTTTTGGCATCAATGTTATGAACATGTGTACTACTATGATCTACATTCAACAAACCATTCTCTCTGGGTGCATGACCATTGAAGGTATTATTCATGTAAACAGAATAACCATTATTCTTTAACTTAAATGAATAACCGTGTTGCAATAAACAAGATCTAATCATGTTCATGCTCAACGCACAACACCAAATAACATTTATTTAGGTTCGTCACTAATCCCGAAGGTAGAGAGAGCGTGCGATGTTGATCAGATCAACCTTGGAAACATTTCCAACACACATCATCACCTCACCCTTAGCTAGTTCTCCGTTTATTCCGTAGCTTTTATTTCGAGTTACAAACATTTAGCAACCGAACCGGTATCCAATACCCAGGTGCTACTAGGAGTACTAGCAAGGTACACATCAATAACACGTATATCAAATATACTTGTGTCGACATTGCCAGCCTTCTTATCTACCAAGATTCTAGGGTTGTTCCGCTACAGCGACCGCTCTCCTCATAATCGAAGCACTTAGTCTCGGGTTTGGGTTCAAATTTGGGTTGCTTCACCGGAGCAACAACTGACTTGCTATCCATGAAGTTTCCCTCCTTGCCCTTACCCTTCTCAAAACTAGTGGTTTTAATAACCATCAACACTTGATGCTCCTTCTTGATATCTACCTTCGTGGTGTCAAACATCACGAGTAGCTCAGGGATCATCATCTCCATCCTTGGCATAATTGTAGTTCATCATGAAGTTCTAGTAGCTTAGTGATAGTGACTTGGAGAACTATATCAATCACTATCTTATCTAGAAGATCAACTCCCACTCGATTCAAGCGATTGTAGCACCCAAAAAATCTGAGCACATGCTCAACGATTGAGCTATTCTCCTTCAACTTGCAGGCAAAGAATCTTGTTGGAGATCTCATATCTCACAACACGGGCTTGAGCCTGAGATCCCAATTTCAGCTCTTAGAACATCTCATATGTTCTGTGACGTTCAAAATGTTTGGGAGCCTCAATTCTAAGCCGTAATGCATGACGCACTGAACCATCACTTATTCATCATAACATGCCTGTCAGATGTTCACAACATCTACATACGATGCTAGAGGGGGTGGCGCACGATCAGTGCATTAAGGACATAAGCCTTGTGTGCAGCAATGAGGACAATCCTCAGATCACGGGCCCAGTCCGCAATATTGATACCACCATCTTTCAACTTTATTTCTCTAGGAACATATAAAAATTCAAGGGAGCTACAACGTGAGCTAGTAATCTACAACATAATTTGCAAATACACTACTGACTATGTTCATGATAATGAGTTCAATTAATCATATTACTTATGAAATCCCACTCAAATTGACATCCCTTTGGTCACTCGAGTGATACATGATCCAAATTCACCAACTCATGTCCGATCATCACGTGAGTTGAGGTATTTTCAATGGTGAACATCATCATGTTGATCATAGCTACTATATGACTCATGTTCGACCTTTCGGTCTCTTGTGTTCCGAGGCCAAGTCTATACATGCTAGGCTCATCAAGTTTAACCCAAGTGTTCTGCATGTGCAACACTGGCTTGAACTCGTTGTATGTGAACGTAGAGTCTATCACACCCGATCATCACGTGGAGTCTTGACACGACGAAATTTTGCAATGGTGCACACTCGGGGAGAACACAATTGATATTGAAACTTTAGTGAGGGATCACCTTATAATGATATCGTCGTCCTAAGCAAAACAAGGTGCATAAAAGGATTAACATCACATGCAAATCATAAGTGACATGATATGGCCATGAACTTGTGCTTTTGATCTCCATCCTTTAAGCACCGGCATGATCTCCATCGTCACCGGCATGACACCATGATCTCCATCATCTTGATCTCCATCAACGTGTCGCCATCGGGGTTGTCACGCCCACCATGCTTCTACTATTATTGCTACCGCTTAGGGATAAAGTAAAGCATTACATAGCGCTTAATGATTGACACGCAGGTCATACTATAATTAAAAACAACCCTATGGCTCATGTTGGTTGCCCTACTCATCGACATGCAAGTCGTGATATTCTATACAATACATGATCATCTCATACATCACATATATCTCATCATGTAATTGGCCATATCACATCACAACATACCCTGCAAAAACAAGTTAGATGTCCTCTAATCGTTCTTGCAAGTTTTACGTGGCTGCTACGGGTATCTAGCAAGAACAATTCTCACCTATGCAAAAACCACAACGGTGATACATAAGTTGCTTTTCAACCTTCTCAAGGACCACCTTTGTCGAATCCGATCCAACTAAATTAGGAGAAACAGACACCCGCCAGCCATCCTTGTGCAACAAAGTTACACGTCAGTCGATGGAACCAGTCTCCTGTAAGCGTACGAGTAAGGTTGGTCCGAGCCGCTTCATCCCACAATACCGCTGAACCAAAACACGACAAAGGGAGGAAGCAATCTAAGCATCAACACCCACAAACTCCTTTGTGTTCTACTCGAGATCTCATCTACACATAGACCTAGCTCAGATGTCACTGTTGCGGAACGTTGCATGGGAAACAATAAATTTCCTACACACACGCAAGATTTATCCATGGTGATGAGCATCTATGAGATGGAGAGTGGATGTAGTCGAACTTCTTCACAATCCAAATCGCCGAGCGTCCTGCGCTCCCATCATGATCCATCTCGCGATCTGATCATTATCCGTCCCACGATCCCATCAAGATCTTTCCCGCGATCAAATCACGAATCATCTCACGATCTTGATCACGGTCCTTCCGATCTAGTGCCGAACGGACAGCACCTCCGCGTTCATCACACGTACAGCTCGATGACAATCTCCGTCTTCTTGATCCAGCAAGAGGGAGCGGAGAGGTAGATGAGTTCTCCGGTAGCGCGAGGGAGCGGAGAGGTAGATGAGTTCTACAGTAGCCCTTGACCTTGGCGCAAGGAGGATAGGAGGAGTCCTCCTCCAATCCTTGTAGGATTAGGACTCCTCCTTCCCACTTGGAAACTCTTTCCACCTTGACTTTTCCCTCTCAAACCTCTCCAGCCGCATGGGCCCTTAGGGGAGGCTTCGTCCAGCCCACCAGGGGCTGGTTTACCTCGTCCCACAGACCATGTGGCCTCTTGGGTCGAGACACCCCTCTCAATGGTCCCCCAGTACCCTTCCGGCACTCCCAGTACACTACCAATGAGACCGAAACTTTTGCGGCGACCAAAACAGGACTTCTTATATATCAATATTTATCTCCGGACCATTGTGGATCTCCTCATGATGTCCGAGATCCCATCTGGGACTCCAAACAACCTTCGGTCACCACCATACATAACTCTATACTACCGAAATGTCACCGAACCTTAAGTGTGCAGACCCTGCGGGTTCAAGAACTATGTAGACATGACCGAGACACCTCTATGGTCAATAACCAACAGCGGTACCTAGATGTCCATATTGGTTCCTACATATTCTATGAAGATATTTAGCGGTTGAACCTCTATGTCAAGGATTCAGTTAATCCCGTATGTTGTTCCCTTTGTTCTTCGGTATTTTACTTGCCCGATATTCAATTGTAGGCATCTCCATACCTAGTTCAATCTCATTACCGGGAAGCCTCTTTACTCTTTACGCAATACAAGATCCCGTGGCTAATACTTTAGTCAAATTTTCTTGCAAGGCTTCTTGTGATGTTGTATTATTGAGTGGGCCCTGAGATACCTCTACGTCACACGGAGTAACAAATCTCCATCTTGATCCATGCCAACCCAACAGACACCCTCGGAGATACCTATAGATCACCTTTATAGTCACCCAGTTACATTGTGACATTTGATACACACAAGGTACTCCTCCGGTGTTAGTGAGTTGCATGATCTCATGGTCATAGGAACAGATACTTGACATGAAGAAAACTGTAGCAATAAGCTGACACGATCATATGCTACGTTTATAGTTTGGTTCTTGTCCATCACATAATTCTCCTAATGATGTGATCCTGTTATCAAATGACATCTCATGTACATGGCTAGGAAACCTTAACCATCTTTGATCAACAAGCTAGTCTAGTAGAGGCATACTAGGCACATGGTGTTGTCTATGTATCCACACACGTATCTGAGTTTCCGATCAATACAATTCTAGCATGGATAATAAACGATTATCATGAATAGGGAAATAAGATAATAAATAATTTAGTATTGCCTCTAGGGCATATTTCCAACAGTACTTGGGGCAATTCTACATCCAGTGGTCGGTCTCCTTGAAGTATAAGCACTCAGTCTCAGGCTTGGGTACAACCTTGGGTTTCTTTGCGAGCGGGCCAACTTGCTTGCCACCCTTCTTGAAGTTTACCTTCTTTCCCTTACCTTTCTTGAAGATAGTGGTCTTATTCACCATCAAGACTTGATGCTCCTTCTTGATTTCTACTTCTGCTACTTTCAACATTGCGAATAGCTCGGAGACAGACTTATCCATCCCTTGCATATTATAGTTCATCACTAAGCCATTGTAGGTAGGTAGTAGTGACTGGAGAATTCTGTTAGTGATCGTTTCGGGCGGAAGCATAACTCCCAAATCATTCAAACGGTTTTAGTACACAGACATTCTGAGTAGGTGCTCATTGACAGTCCCATTTTCTTCGATCTTGCGGGCGAAGAACTTATGAGAGGTCTCATACCTATCGATCTAGGAATTTGATTGAAATATCAACTTCAACTCCTGGAACATCTCATATGTTCCATGGTGTTCAAAACCCTTTTGTAGACCCAACTCTAAGCCATACAACATGGCACACTTAACTATCCAGTAGCATCTAAACACTCCTGCCGGAACTTCACAACTTCTGCAGGCGCCACCTTAGGGGGTGGCATGCCAAGCGACACATCAAGGACATAAGCCTTTTGCGAATCTGTGAGGATAATCCTCGAATTACGGACTTAGTCTGCATAGTTACTTCCATCATCTTCCGACTTAGCTTTCTCTATGAATGCATTACAATTCAGGGGAGCTACTACGCGAGCCATTGATCTACAACATAATTTCGCAAAGACATAATTTTCACATGTTTTCCTATGGAGTATAGCATCACAGCTAGGTAAGTCAACATGCTCATCATCATATTCATCATAAATAGGTGGCACATCTAAGCATGAAGAAGACATAGCATGTGAAGTATCCATAAGGTGGTCAACATCATGCAAGCAATCAATCTCGAGATAGTCCACTAGTGGGACAAGCAAGGCACCTTCACCTATGTTACCTTTCTCATTCCACTCATGTGGTGTAGGTGAGGTGGGAGAAACCAAATCGGGGTCATCGTCATCATGATGGAACCATGTGTGGGGTGTGCATGATATTCCAGCATGGCCATCGTCTTGTCCAAAGGGAAGACGAAGTTGTCAAGGACCGGTGTGTCGTCATATATGGTACCTAGCACCAAAGGAGAAGGCATAATATAGGTAGAGGTTAAGTTGTTAGAAATCGAAACAGCCTCACATGCCCTATCAACTACCTCACTCGCTCTATGTTGTGGTGGCTCACTCACTCCCTGTAGGTAGTTGCGCTCATAGTTACATATGGTGGAGTCACTCATCTCACTCAAGTTGTGGGGGATGTGGCTCTACTCACATGGTAATTGGTGAAACTCATCATATATGGGGCTAGTGGTGAAGTCACACTCACTGTTAATATGGTGGAAAAGGTTTCTCAAGTCATCACCAAACGTCATCGTGGTCGAAGGGATTGTACCATGCTCAACCATCTCGTCGTTGTCATCGTGGATGAAGGCCGAAGATGGCAGATCATCACTCGCCTCTATGACCGAAGGGAAAATCCCATGCTCGGTCATGTTCCTTGTGATGCTTCTAAAGATGGAAGGGTCATCCATGCGTGTAGTCGATCGCCTTGATATTGGCGTCGAAGCTTGTCCTTAGTGGTGTTCTTTGTCTTCGCGCACTTGTCTCTTCGAAGATGTGTGACTTGAGTGTCTACGTCGTGATGATGACGAAGGGGAAGAAGACATGTAGTTGGACACCATGTGTCGAAGTTGCTCCATGTGTGTGTCCACCATGTCTCTTTTGCAAGCTTCAGAGTGTTGTATATCGATGGCGAGTTTCTTGAGTTGTTGGTTGATGTGGTTGCTCATGCCAATGTAGTCGTCGAAGACTGAATATTATGTGTTTTGCCTAGCCATCACAAGACTCGAGCAAAGGTGGGTGGGAAATGAGATAAACAATAACAAGATACCTTTCCCAAAGTTGAGGATGTTTCCCGTTTCACTCAATGTGAATTGAGAGAATGGTGGAATTGGTACCAAACTTGTTCACTCACACCTACAACATAAAGCTTATCGAGTGGCTCGGTTAGGACAAGTGGCACAAATTCATGCAAATTGAAGTCCAAGATATTGTAAATGTTGAAATAAATCCAAAGGACTAAAAAATGCAAAGCAAGAGATCACAAATATAAAGTAGGGCAATTGAGAAACACATACGGTGGGATAATGGGGCTTGTGCAACTATAGGGATGAGCAATACTAAATTGCCTAACAAAGACTAAGCTCACGTTGCACAAACACAAGGAGAGATGCTAGCTAGATTGCATATTTGGTCATAATTCACCACTTGGCGCTAATCTTATTCATGCAAGCATACATTTCCTATTCCATGTATCCTCATGCACAAGTATCTCTTTTCATGCTCAACTCTTTTTGCTTATAAGCTTTGATCATTCTTTCTTGCTTAAAAGCTTTTTCTTTTCTTTTTTTATTCCTTTTCACTATTCATATTGAGCCTAAACCAACTATATGAGATAAATATCGCAAGATACACGTGATCAAGCAATTACACTATATGATTTTTCCAATGATGCAACAATATGATATCCTATCACTATGGTGCACAAGTTTTCGCAAAGCCCTGCAAAACTCGGATCGCTAGTCTCAATAGGTATGAAGGTAATCGCAAAGATGGTGGGGCTAACAAGATGTAATGGCAATGAAGGGAAAGTTCATCACGGAATGTATACTTTCATCACACTTAACCTTTCACGAAGTTGGGGTGAACCGGCCTTGCTTTCGGTTGAAGATGGTCTCAAAGGATGGATGGTCGTCGTCGATGTCGAACATCAATGGTCCATGTAGATAATGGACCGATACAAGTCACCGGTGGTTCATGAAGAAGTAACCATCCCTAAGTAGCCAAAACACCTTTGGAGACTCAAATCACAACTCAAACAACCACAAATGCAAAGGGAACCAAAATGGGTTATGTTGCGGAAGTTTTGGGTGGTGGCGCGGAAGTTATGGTGGAAGGCCTATGCAAAGATGCCAAAATGTGAAAATTTTTAAGTGGTCAAATGATTGTAAAACCAAGATGAGCATCTTGGGCACGTCAATAGCTTCAAAACAAGCCAAAGAACACTCAAATCGGAGTTCGGGAGCAAAAGTTATGGGCAAAACGGGAAGTGACTAATGCTGGTCTAGGAGGGCCATGGACACGGGGTCTAGGGCCGTGGACACAAGGTCCCATGCGCACGGGACAAGGTCGTGGACACGGGGTACTCTGGGAGTATGCGGGGGGGCATGTGCACAGGGTCTTTTGAGCCCGTGGGCACGAGGTGGGCAGAAATTTCGCGATTTCGGCTCAAATTCGAAGGGGATAAAGAAAAATTGGTCTAAGGGGACACAAAGGGAGGTGGATCAGCTTGCTAAACACCAGATCCATGGATTCAAATCAACAAAAACGTACTAGGTACAACAAATCACAAAACAATTGGTATGGCTCTTTTTGGTGGGGATTTTCAAATTGGGATGAAATCAAACAAAATCAAGCTAGAAATCGAAGAGGGGACTCCAAATTCGTGACAAACATGGCTCATGATACCATAATGATATGGGGCAAACCTGTGGGTGTCGATCTTCCACTAATTGGAGGGGGAAACCTCAAGAACACGAAGAACACGGGGATGAACAGGGAGAAATCACAAGAGTAAACACTGAAGAACAAGTCCAATCACACATCCAGTAGACTCGAAGCCACACAAGATCCAAAAGGTACAAGAAAAACAAAGGGAAAGTAAGATACATGGTAGAGTTCATCCCAAATCCCATGGGGAGATGGGGCCTTGAATCCACTAGGGATCTTCCCTCTTGAGGGGCCTTGGACATCCACTAGGGGATCTTCTCTCATAGGGGCATCAACTCCATGGGAGAGGTAGTGGAAGGAGCTAGGATCAACTAACTAAGAGCTAAACCATTTATAACCCTAGATGGAGGAGGGACGAGAGTATATATGGGTCCAAGGAATGAAGTGGTAAGGAGGGGCGAAATGGGCATACAAGGGCAAAGCCCAACAGCTGCACACAGGCAGCCCCGTGCACGGGTTAAGTGGAGCCCGTGTGCACGGGGTCTCCAGGTTGCCATCCACTTATCCCATGCGCAATGGGATGTACCGTGGGCACGGGGGTCCCGTGGTAATGGGGTCTTCTAGGCCCATGTGCATGGGGTGTCTAGGGAGATTCGGGTAACCTCGTGTGCACGGGGTTTTTTGGGCCTGTGTGCACGGGTCTCCTAGGACTTGGCTGTTTTGCCTTCCTCCAGCTTCTAGACTCCGTCTTCTTCCGTCTCCGCTTCCAAGCTTCCCTCGTGTATGGTGTAGTCATATGTATATGACAATACCTATGCATGCACATGAGAGGCGTGTCAAGTAGTATACCAACCTTGAAGGGATCAAGTGAACATGTTTAAAGGAGAGGATTCACCTTTAAGTATGCGAAGTAGTCGTGGCACGTGGTACTTGCCAAACAGACTGTTGTCATGGTGATGTTCGTAGGATGCTCCGCATCATAATGCTACCGTCGTCCTAAGCAAAATAAGATCCATAAAAGTATTAACATCACATGCAAATCATACAAGTAACATGATATGGCCATCATCATCTTGTACTTTTGATCTCCATATCCAAAGCACCGGCATGATCTCCATCATCACCGGCATGACACCATGATCTACATCATCTTGATCTCCATCAACGTGTCGCCATGGGGTTGTCGCTCCAACTATTGCTTCTATAGCTATTGCTAACTCATAGCGATAATTTAAAGGAAATGAGACGAATTAATTAAAGACAACCATATGGCTCCTGTCGGTTGTCTTACTCATCGACATGCAAGTCATGATAATCTATACAAAACATGATCATCTCATACATCACATATATCACATCACGTCTTGGCCATATCACATCACAACATGCCTTGCAAAAACAAGGTAGATTTCCTCTACTTTGTTGTTGCAAGTTTTACATGGCTGCTATGGGCAACTAGTAAGAATCGTTCTTACCTACACAATGCCACAATGGTGATAATAAAGTTGCCTTGTAACCTTCTACAAGGACCGGCTCTCGCGAATCCAAATCAACTAAAGTGGGAGAGACAGACACCCGCCATCCATCTTTATGCAACAAGTGCATGTCAGTCGATGGAACCGGTCTCTCGTACGTGGACGAGTAAAGTTGGTCCGGGCCGCTTCATCCCACAATATTGCCGAATCAACATAAGACAAAAGCGGTAAGAAATTTGAACATAAATGCCCACAAACTCTTTGTGTTTTGCTCGTTCATATCATCTATGCATAGACGTAGCTCATGATGCCACTGTTGGGGATGTTGCATGGGAAAAAATTATGAACACCCAATATCTATGTATGGCGATGCATAGCAATGAGAACGAGTAGATCCACATACCCTTGTATATCGCTAAGCAGGAAGCGTTTGTAAACGCGGTTGGTCTAATCGAACGTCTTTGTGGTCCAATCATGATCCATCCCGCGGTCCAATCTTGTTCCGTTTAGATCTAGCGCTGAATGGATGGCACCTCCGCGTTCAGCACATGTATAGCTCGATGATGTCTCTGCCTTATTGATCCAGCAAGCAAGGACATAGAAGGTAGATGAGTTCTCCGGCGTCACGATGGCATGGTGGCAATGGTGGTGGAGCTTTTCTGTTGGGCTTCACCAAGCACTACCGAAACCGATTTAGAGGAGAAACAGATCTAGAGGGAGAGAGAGACAGTCTGTGGCTTATTCAGGTGCGGCTGCCCTGTCTCTCCTCCACTATATATAGGGGAAGGGAGGAGGGGTGGCGCCCTAGGGTTTCCCTAGGGTTGGTCGGTGGCCAAGGGGGAGGTGTCTACCTCCCACAAGGGAGGTGGGGCACCTAGGGAGGAGTCCTTGTCCTCTTGGTCTCCTCTCACCTACCACCAAGGGCACATGGGCCCTTAGTTGGTCGGCTGCCTAGCCCAACCACTATAGGAATCAGGTAATTTGCCGTCTGCCATGGCTGACGGCAAAGGGCAGGAAACCGGATGGCAAAGGGCTTTGTCGTCCGTCAGTAGACGGCAAAAATTCCGGCAAAGAAAAACTCGATACAACAGTCCTTTGCCGTCCGCCTCAGTACCACGGACGACAAAGAATCTTTGCCATGGGGGAGTGGACGACAAAGAGTTTGGATGGTAGATCCAGGGGCTACGGCCGTCAAGTGTTAATGGCAGTTCCTTATCGTCCGCTCCCTTTGTCGTCGGCCTTCTGCCCCCTTTGGCGTCGGTGAGCGGACGGCAAAGGGTAAGGCCCTTTGCCCCTGGGGTCCCCCTTTGCCATTGTCCTTGGGCCCCTACCTTACCGTCGGCCTTGCCCACCCCTTTGATGTCTACCTTGCTCCCCCTTTGGTGTCGATGGGCCGACGACAAAGAGTGAGGCCATTTTCCCCTAGGGTTCCCCTTCGCCGTCTGCCCAAGGCCCCCCTTTGCCGTTAGCCCACCGACGGCAAAGAGTAAGTCCATTTTCCTTTTTCTATTTTTTATGAAATCCATTTCACAGCAATATGACACACACACACACACACAAACATATATATATATTTAACAGGAATAAATATGTTGCCATACTGATAACCATATTCAAATAAGTTTCATCCATACAGATTATGAAAGTTTCATCCATACCCAACCATATTACAATAGTTTCATCCATACATACATAGTTTCATATACATTTGTAGCAAGTGTCACACTGTTCATCGATACAAAATAAAAAAATACAAGTAACCCAAGCACTCCATCAATGCAAACTTCCGTGAAGTGAATGTAATCTGCAAAATGGGAAGCTCCAAAATTCGAAAAAGACTAGATGAAGAATAGAAGGTAAAAATAGGTCACTTAGGAGCTAACTATGGTTATTATGGCATTTTGAAGCTAAGTAAGATAATTATAGGTCATTTAATAGCTAGCTTTGGTAAAATAGGCCATTTTGGAGCTAGCTAAGCTTATTATGCCATTTTGGAGCTAACTAAGCGAAGTATAGGTCATTTTTGTTAAAATATGCCATTTTGGAGCTAATTTAGCTTACTACGTCATTTCGGAGGAAACTAAGCTAACTATATGTCATTTTAGAGCTAACTTAGGTAAAAAAATAGGTCATTTAGGAGCTAACTATGCTTATTATGCCATTTTGGAGCTAAGTAAGCTAACTATAGGTCATTTAATAGCTAAGCTAGGTAAAATAGGCCATTTTGGAGCTAGGTAAGCTTATTATGGCATTTAGGAGAGGACTAAGCTAAGTATAGGACATATTTGATAAAATAGCTCACTTAGGAGCTGATTCAGCTTACTATGCCATTTAGGAGGAAACTAAGCTAAATATATATCATTTTAGAGCTAACTTAGGTGAAAATAGGTCATGTAGGAGCTATCTACGCTTATTATGCCATTTTCAAGCTAACTAAGCAAATTATAGATCATTTTATAGCTAATTTGGGTAACATAGGTCATTTTCGAGCTAACTAAGCTTATTATGCAAGTTTGAAGCTACCTAAGCTTATTATGTCATTTAGGAGGAAACTAAGCTAAGTATAGGTCATTCTAGAGTTAACTTGGGTAAAATATGTCATTTTGGAGGTAAGGTAAGGTAAGTAACCATCATTATGCGGTTGTTAAGCAAAAACTAGAAAAACATACCATTCTCATCAGCACGGAGGTGAAGCACGGTGGTTCTAGCTTGTTTCACCTTGAGAAGACTCCCCTATAGAAGGGTCGTGTGATGCGTTTCAAGAGATATTCTGCACCAAACATCATTTGCAATGTGTTGTTAGCATGATGACACTCAAAATATCACTTCATTGAAATGAAACTCACTGTCCCCGCCATGTTAATGACTGGCATCACCGGACGGGCATGGCCAGTCTTCTCACACATAGACTGTACATTTGGTTTCGACAAGTCAAACTTTGATTTATTAATGAAACGAACATCAAAATGAAAGATTTCACAAATATGAAGAAGAAACTTACCACGAAGAGCTCGTACATGGCCCTGTTAGACGCATCATTTCGTGCCCTCTCTGCCTCCATCAATGCAGCCGTCCTCTCCTCCAGCTCCTTCATCTCCTTATCCTTCACCGCCAAAAGCATCTTCATTGCCTCTCTCTCTCTCTCTCTCTTTCAGAATAGCAGCCTGCAAGACAACTCATTGTTAGCATTGTAATCATATTGGTTCGCACACACAATGTAATGCAGAAAGATAGTTGAGTCCATTAAACTCACCTCGATGGCGAGCTCGACTGGCCATGGACGAGGTGTTATCTCAGGACAGGAGCTCGTTTGGCATGCCTTTATCTGCCGGAGAGTGGTAGGACAACATATAAGGCCATCTCCAATGGCGATCGAGCCATCGGGCCTCCCATTGCCAGCTATCATCACTAGCTCTGGATTAATAGGCCCCTTGCTCGGGTTAAAGTCCTCCCCTTTCCTCGCCTTCCCGTGATCTCTGTCCTTCATGAGCTTGTGGTGGGAGGAGATGTTGGTGAAGTTTTCGGGGTGATCGAGGTCAGACTCAGAGAATGCTCTAACCTTCTTGTACGAGGCAGTATGGGCCATTTCATAGAGGTCGTACATCTCTGGCACCTCCGTCTTATTGTGACGCGCCTAAAAGAGAGAGAGGAAAAAAGCATTAGTAAAGGACTAAAGCTAGCATTAAGAATGAATTGCATGAGTCATGAAACAAACCACATACCCAGTTCTCACGAAACTCATTTAAGTTGACGCTCCCTTGATGGTGTGGCACACAAACCATTTTGCCACGCCTATCCTTGGCATTGTTGTGGCTAGCCTCCCACTTTTTGGAGCACCACTGATCCACAACGGCCTCCCAACAATCCATCTTATCCACACACCATCTTGGGGGCACCTAAGTTAATAAAGAGAAATTTGAGCGCTACGCTTAAGAATCAAATCAAGGAAACTAACTACAAGGCCTAAATAATATGTAATTACCTTCATGTAATACTCCTTCTCCATCTTAGAATCGTGGCACTTCCCCTTTCCCTTCCTAATACGCTGTGAGGCGTAGTAGTCTCGAATGGCCTGCACCCGAGCCTTGTGCCGCAAGTTTTGAAGTAGGTGGCGACATTCAGTTTCAATAACCTTTGTCGCGGCCTCCTCATATCCCTCCTCACACCTATAGAAGGTCTGCAAAATGAGACAACACTAATTAGTACAATAACTAGCTAATGTTGATTTTTAATTGTCTAAAGGAGAAATTACCTAGAACTGGCTGATCACCATGTCGGCCCTCGTGTGGCACAAAACACCGTCGATCTCCACCTCCGACGGGCCCGGGGCACCCAAATAGTGCTCCCAGGTCATTCCTACCTCTTTACCCCGACTGGGCAACGTAACAAACCCTGGGAAGTTTTGCCGGCAAAGCACACCAAGGACGCTGTTGGGCTTGCGGACACCCTTGGCAACAATCCAACCCCTGCAGTATGAAAAATTAAAGCCAACACATTATATATTTGAGAAAACGTGAAGGCAAAAGGTTAAATAAGTGTAAATGAACTTACTTGTCCCCACTTGGCTGAATCGACCACCTCTGCTCGTGGGTCGCCGCACAAGCGGGGGGCCCATACTACAGCGCTGGTAGACGGTGCCCCCTCACCCAGCTCCTCGTCGCTATCAGCATGGCCACTTGGCTCCGTCTGACCCAGATCAGGCCAAGTATCCCACTGGGTCTCTTGGGACGTACCCTCATCCCTTCTTTGCTCCAGAGTCTCCTGGAACGAAGCCTCTGGTACACGAGTCTCGTCGACCTTAGGCTCGTGAACCGGAGTCCGTGTAGCCTCCACCTCAGACGGGTCCACCCTAGCAGTCATATGCTTAGGTGAATCAGCTGAGGGTGGCGGCGAGGAAGGCGTGGCAGCCACCCTACCCCTCTCGTGGCCACATGTACCTTTAGTAGCTCTCTTCTTCACGGGGGGTCGACCTCCTCTCACGGGGGCCGCGGTCATCGAAGAAGCGGCCACTCCATGCAGACTAGAGAGCAACGCTCTTTGGAGAGATAGGGCAGGAATGGGAGTAACCATCCCACCACTCGCCAACGAAGAAGGAGCCTCGGAGTGCTCTCAACCCTTTCCCACCATCTTTCAACACCTGCCATGACAAATAGTAAATGAAATTAGTACAACATAAATACCAACATGAGTAATAAAATGTATATAATTGAAGTGTATCATCATCATAATTACCAACATGAGTAATAAAAAACTATATATGTATATAATAATAGTTGAATACCTGACATGAACTAATAATAATCTTGATCATCTATATATGCTTCATGATCAATAAATGCATCATGATCATCACTATCGTCAATAGATGCATCATCATCATCACTATCATGAAGAACATGTGGAAGGCCTCCATTGTGTAATCGGTCAAGAAGTGGCATGTCATCCTCAACAGTAACCTCTTCCTCTTCCATCTCTTCCTGTTCCGGCTCAAGGGTTATGACGGATTCACTACCGCTGTCTACTTCAATGTTCTGGAGTGAAGTAGAGCGGTTCTTGAAACGTTTTTTGGACATATGTGTTTCTTGGAAGAATTCTCCTTCATATGTGTCAGGGTTAATGTGACGTTCATAATCCTCTTCATTGGGGGTAGGTGGTCTAAAACTTAGCGGCACTTCATAAACGGCATTCCAACCTTTCAGATTTGGATTAGTTTGGCAGGCCCACGGTAGATAGAAAACTTGTGTCACCTGTTGAGCCGTAATATAGACATCGGGAACATCTAAATGGGTGCTTTGGTTGATTTCGACTAGCCCTATATGTTCATGAGTCCTTCGAGTCTCCTTCGACTGAAACCAATAACATTTGAAGACTACGATGGTCAGTGGGTTTTCACCATAGAATAGAAGTTCGTAAATTGCTTCAACTCTTCCATAATACTCGGTACCTCCTGCGTCGATAGCAAGACACAACAATTTGTAGTCTTTACGTCGAGCATAGATAGTTCTTTGCCAAAGGTACGAAAGCGATACCCATTGATTTCGTATTTGTCAAATGAAGAGACCTTATAGTCAAAACCATTAGCGACTTGTCTCAACTCGGCGTCCATAGACTCTGCATCAGCCTAGAAGTTTAATACGGAAGAATGGATGCATTAGCCGCAAATTAGACCAAGAAATCAAATGATCCAGTAATGGTAATTAATTACCCTTTGTTTGAACCAAGATATGAAACCAGGATAGTCGCCTCCATGCTTTGCCAGAAGCTTATACTCTTCGACAGAATCCTTTTCGATGACCGCTTCATCCGAGAATTCAGTGATGTATCGACTATATCAAATATCCAGGAATAAGAGAAATTCAAAGGAATTAGAAGTTGTGGAACAATAATTTACCGAGAACTTACTCGATGTACTGCCACACTTCTGTTAAGTTGTTGAAGATATACAATGAAATGGTCCACCATTCTTTGACATCCAACGATTTCCCTTTCGAAGCATCGGCCGGTGCGAGCTTCCCTTCGAATAGGCTGAGGTTGGATCGACCTTTTTTAGGCTCGCCATCATTGTACTGAGGCTTCGGGTTATACAAATGATGATTTTTGGCTTCGTAGTGTGTTGTCATGAAGTTTGCCGCCTCCTCAGTAATGAATGCCTCGGCCATCGATGCTTCAACTCTATGTTTATTTTTACATTTAGCTCGAAGCGTCTTCTACATCCTAATAGTTGAGAAGCACCATCGATTTTGAATTGCCCCCCCCCCCAATCTTGCCACGGTCGGTAGATGCAAACTCAAAGGATGCATTGGATTAAAGAAGCCCGGTGGTTAGATCCTTTCTAATTTGCAGATCAACTCCAACGCCAACTCTTCCATTTCATCTAGCACACCAGGCGATAGTACTTTCACACAAAGAGAACAGAAGAAATAGCTTAGCTCTGCTAGTACTAGTCATTCATCCTCAGGAATAAAGCCACACAACATCACCGGCATTCCCGCTCAAGCCATATGTGCCAATCATTACTCTTGAGACCAAATATTTTCAATTTTTCAAGAATCGCTCCCCTCTTTAGATTCTCAACATACCCATCGGGGAACGTCAACCGCATTTTCACCCACAATAGCATTTCCATCATAGCTGGCCTTCCAAGATTGAACCATGCCTTTGGCTTTGCTACACTTTGCTTTCCTTTCCGTTGTCGCAAGTTTTGTAATAGTCTATCACATAGAGCCTCCTGGTCAATTCTAGCCTTAGGATTACCCTTTGACTTACCATCTATGCCGAACAATGTACCAAAAATGGCCTCCGCCATATTCTTTTCAGTGTGCATCATGTTGATGTTGTCTGGGCAAATGAGGTCTTTGAAGTAAGGCAGATCCCATAAGCATGACTTGTGAGTCCAGGCGTGTTCTGTATTATACCATTTAAAATACCCTGGATGCAAAGGATCAAGCTCGAGAGCGTTTAACTAATCAAGGGTCTGTTGGCCTATCAACGCAGGTGGTGTGGTGTTTTTGACAACTCTGCCTTTGATGAAATTCTTCTTGTCTTTTTTGAACTTATGGTCAGGATCCAGGAACTGTCTATGCATGCCGAAGCCAGAAAACTTGCGACCCACCTGTAGCCAACGGAACTAAAGAGCTGCCTTGCATGTGGGGCACGGAAACCTTCCATGCACACACCAGTCAACGAATAGCACATACGCCGGATAGTCATGCGTCGAGTACATGTACCACACATGCGTTTTGAAGTTCTTTTTGGTAGCGGCGTCGTATGTCTTGATCCCATTATCCCAGGCTTCTTGCAATTCATCCTTAAGCGGTTGCATGTACACATTCATATTCTTCCTTTGATATTTGGGCCCTAGAATTATCAAAGTCAGGAAAATGTTCTTTCTTTTCATAATCTCTCTAGGGGAGATTGAGTGGGATGAAAAATACAGGCCAACAATTTTATTGTGTTGCCATCATACCAACCACATTCAACCCATCCGTGCTGATGGCAACTCGAGGATGCCTTGGATCTGCCGATTTATCCTTATGTAATGCATCGAAGTGCATCCACGCAAAAGCATCTGAAGTGTGTACCAACATGTTGTTCCCATCCGCATGTAGTTCGGTTCTTTTGCCCAATTTGTGCCATGTCATCTATCCGGCCATCTCTTTGACCATGAAAACACGTTGAAGTCTTGGTACGATTGGCAGATACCGAAGAAAATTAATGGGGATTTTGGTCTGAATCTTCTCACCCATACCGTTGTCTACCATAATATACCTGGAAGAATTGCAAATGGGGCAATAGTTCAAGGCCGCATACTCAAGCCTAAATAAGGCACATCCATTCTCACACGCATGTATCTTCTCATAGGGCATCTTAAGTACACGTGTGGATTTTGTCTGATTGGTACAGGTTGGCACACAGTACATGGCCTTTGGGTAGAAAGCGTTCAAACATCATCATCATCGCGATGTAGCATTATGTGCGTATGTTGAATTGAGCCTTTAGAGCCATTACTTGCGTGATTGCATCCAGCTGACAAAGCTCAGTGTGCTCTTTGAGAGAACGTTTTGAAGACTCCAACATTTCATAGAAGGCCTTTGCAGATTACTCCATCTCATCGTTTGAATCCCGAGCATCATCAATGTCTTGCACCATGTCTTCGATCCTGGTACCATGCTCGTCGGTGCGACGATGAACCACCTCAGCTCTGGCACGTTGGTCAGACTCACCATGAGAAGTCCACACCGTATAATTAGGCGTAAAACACCACTTCTGCAGGTGTTTACCCATTTCAAACTCTATCTGCCTTTTGATGTTGTAGCATTTGGGACAGGGGCACCATGTTTTTCCCTGGCCATTTGCAAATGCGGCTCTCGAAAAACTCCTGGTTTTTGTTAACCATTCATTGGTCATGTCTTTCTGACTAGGGTGACCAGTGTACATCCAAGCATGATCACTCATCTTGTGTACCTACTAAACACAAAAGAAATATATATATAATTCATCATCGATATTCATCTAGTTATCAAGTTTGTCAGTTTTATTACGTCCATGCAACCTACACGCTAATATGTAGAGATCAGTCCTAATCCCACCCAAGTATGTGTAGATTGGGTTCGTTTCCCATGCTCTGCTTTGGATCCGACAAGAATATCGGCAGCACCTCCCCGCTATTCTCCTGATACACATCTCGGCAATAAGCAGAGAGGATGTGTACCCGGAGAACAACAGGGAGGCACTGACGAAATTCTGCAACGGATCCGGAGCAGAGCATATGCGAAAACGAACCCAATCTACACATACTCAGGCTATCCATGGATAACATTGGACAATTCGAAAGAATCACGGTTATAAATATGCAAATGCATGCATATTTTTAGATGTAACCCTTTCGAACAGGAGACGCATACTGGTCACGCATACTGATGATTGAAGACACCTATATCTAGCAAGTTTCATCGCCACGATGACCGAAACAGAGCAAATTTTTGAAGGGGGACGGAGGAGGAGATGTCATTTGTGCTCACCAACGAACGCAACAGGGGAGCTCGTCAAATGCACGGGGAGGTCGTTGAACAACAGACCCTCGTAGCGACGACGCAACTGCACATTGAAATGAAACTCGATCAACACAAATATATGACCCCGTCGGGGGTGTCGTGTTGGGGTAGGGGTGCTGTGTCGGGGTCGGGGGTGCCGTGTCGGTGTGTGGGGATGTCGTGTCGGGGGTCGGGGTGTCTTTTTCTACTTTTCCTACTTCTTTTTTCATCTTCTACTTCTACTTTTTTTTCATCTTCTTTTTCTTTCTTTTTCTTCTCCTTTTCTTCTTGTTCTTCTTCTTCACCCTCTTCTTCTTCTTCTTCTTCTCTTCTCCTAGTTTTTTATTTTCTTATTTTCTTCTAAGTTTTTACTTTTCTATCTAAGTTTTTTCTAATTAACATAGTAAACTAACTAAAAAATAAACTAACTATCTAATTTAACAAAAAATACAACAAATAAACTAACTACCTAATTTATTCTAAGACTTTTATAACCTAGTAAGCTAACTAACTAACTAAAAATAGGAAGAAAAAAAAAGGTGAGGGGGCAGCGGCCAGGCACTCACCGGAGATGGGTGGGGATGGCCAGGACGGCGGGGGGAGGGGAGTCGCGAAGATGGGGTAGCTGCAGGGAGGGGTGGCACCGGGAACCGGCAAGTGGAGCAGGCGGCTCAGGGAGGGGGCGGCGCGTTGGAGTGACCGAGGGGAGGGGGCGGCACAGGGAGGGGCGTGACTGCACGGTGGTGGGGGCGGTGCAGGGAGGGCAGCGGCGCGGTGGTGGGGGTGGTGCAGGGAGGGGGCCAGCAAGGGGAGGGGCGGCTCAGGGCGGGGGGTGGCATGGCGGGGCGCCGAGGGAAGTCGCGGCACAAGGAGGGAGACAATTCGGTGGTGGGGGTGGCGCGATGGTGGGGTGGTAGGAGGGGGATGGCGGCGGCGATCGCAGGAGGAGGGAGAGAGTGGAGTGGGGGAGGGAGAGAGTGAGAGAGAAAGGAGTGGCGGCGGGGACGGCCGTTATAGGCACGTCCCCTTTGTCGTCTGCCCCCGGACGGCAAAGACAAACGCGGACGATGGCAAAGGCCTGGCGGACTGCGAAGAGCCCTTCCGTTGGACCTGGCCAGGCCCAAGGTCCAATGGGACCCACCTTGACTCTATGTCGTCTGCCCTTGGTCTCTTTGCCGTCTAGGCGCAGACAGCAAAGGACTAGCTGATGGCAAACAGAGACTTTTGTCATGCGCCATTTCTTTCTCGTCTGCATTGCTTCAGCTGACGGTAAAGATCATCTTTTCCATGTGCCATGTGCTAGCAGACGGCAAAGGCCCACCACATGGCAAATAACTGGATTCCAGTAGGGCTGGTGCACCACCTCCTAGGCCCATGTGGTCCTTTGGGATGGGTGGGCCCGGGAGTCCTAGATTAAGGGGTCGTCGGGAGCCCGACCTATTTCTTATGGGCCTGACTATATGGTCCGCTCGTCGAGCATTGGATCGATCGAAGGCCCTGTCTCCACGAAGGAAGCTTCAGGAATTGTGGCTTGTCGTCCATGTTTGATGTAGCGAATAGGCATGTTTATCCCTTTGACGTGTAACCGAACATGCATAAACCCTAGGTATTCTCGGCGTCTATATAAGCCAGAGGGTTTTAGGTTGTAGGCAGGACAACTCATCTAGGGTTTAGCTATTTGATCTTGAGGTAGATCAACTCAGTAACCTACACAACATCAATACAATCAAGCAGGACGTAAGGTATTACCTCCATAGCAGGGCCCGAACCTGGGAAAATATCATCTCCCTTTTCTCATGTTACCATTGATTCTAGTATCATAGCTTGGGACCCCCTACCCAAGATCCGTCGGTTTTTACACCCACATTGGTGCTTTCATTGAGAGTTTCACTGTGATCACCGAAGGAATCGATGGCTCGCATCATCATCAATGAAGTGGTCCGCAACATTGACACGTTTGTCCCTAGACAGATCTTCGCTTTTGGCAGCATTGAGCTGCATGCTGACCCGACCGACCATCTAGGTCGGGTCGGGAGCTTCGCCCCTGATCCAGAGTTCGGTTCGGGAACCTAGAGTTCTCCGTGAACTCTTAGGCCGATCTTTCGCCAACCGGGATCGCTGTCTCGCCTGCCACGCCCGACGACTCTGAGGCTTTAAGCCTGGATCCTTCTTTAGGTCATGACCATGGGATTTTCCCAGGCAACAACCTGACTCTAAGTCTGGATCCGGCCATAGTGCAGGATTTCCAGATACTTGTTCCTGCCGAACACTCCCCTAGCACGGACATAATGGAGGTCAACTACAAAAGCTCTAAGCAGGTTGACCCGGTCGAGCTGTCGATACTCAACAAGGCCCTAGATTGGATCTCGTCGATGAAGATTACCGATGACCCAACCCCGATCCATGCTCAAATCAGTGTCAAGGTGGGTCAGGACAAATATTTCATCCCACCCACGACCCACTTGATAGACATAGTCGAAGATTTAACCGACATATTGGACTACGCCTCCAAGGAGGCACAATACATGGATGTGGAAGATTGTGCTCCCACCCCTGTTAACACCGGGCGATGAGCCGCCACCTCCACATAGGACATCTACATGGTAGACACACCAGCCTCTAATGGCGAGAACACGCCCAAAAACGATGGCGACAAGTCGGGCGAAGTGCCGTCAAGGCACCGGAAACCGCATAAACGGTACCAGGGACGGAGATACCCCGGAAGACCTCGGCGATCCCGATATCCCCGAACACTCGTTAGAGGATCAGGAAAGGCCTGAAGACCAGCGCAACCCCGATGACCTAGACGATTCTGAGGACGATAATTACCTCCCCCTGTCGAGGAGGAGGACATCCCGAAAGTCGATGACTTTGACATTCCCGATAACCATGAAGATCAGGAACTGTTTAGGCAACAGCTTATAGCCATAGCCCGCGGCCTGAAAACTAAAGAACGACAACTTAAAGACGAACAAGATGACCTCAATGATTGGTGGATGGGAGTAATCGGGTCAGAGGAAGGATACGGTACCGGTCTGTCAGACCAACCTAAGAGCAATCCACGCAGAAGGCTACTGCCGTAATTCGATGACAAGCTCACTGATACGCTGTCTCCTAAACATACCCCATATGATAAGCCAGACCGCCCCCCTCGAGGGCGCGACAGGATAGCTGACTACACCAGTTATATGCCGACGATACCCCGAAGACGGGGCAAAGAGACAATAGAGCCCGATGATAGGTTTGACCTGCGACACGACCCGGACCATAGGTCAAGTCGTACAAGATCCATCTACGGATCCAGAGGGTACTCACCCGATCAACGGGACGGGTACCGGCCCTGGCTGGACCACAACAATAGAGGCCGGGAACGAAACCGGGCTAGAACAGACGCCGATCACTGACATGATATAGCTCGGTTCAGAGGTTCTACCCACCCACTGTGCTTCATGGACGAAGTGATGCAGCATCAATTCCTGGAGGGGTTTAAACACGTAAACATATAGCAATATGATGGGACAACTGACCCTACCGTATGGGTTGAGGATTTCCTCCTCCACATTCACATGGCACGAGGAGATGACCTCCTCGCTATCAAATATCAACCCCTAAAACTTAAGGGGCCAGCTCGGCATTGGTTGAACAGCCTCCTTGAAAACTCCATAGGATGCTGGCAAGACCTGGAGGATGCATTCTGATCTAACTTCCAGGGCACCTATGTTCGGCCGCCAAACTCCTTCGATTTGACCAACGTCGTCCACAAGCCAGGAGAATCGGCACGGCAATTCTGGAATCGGTTCTTGACTAAGAAAAACCAAATTGTCGACTACCCGGATGCCGAGGCAATATCCTTCTTCCGGCACAATACTCGCGATGAATGGTTGGCCCGCCAACTCGTCCAGGATAAACCTCAGACAATGTCTGCCCTTACATCCCTCATGACCCGCTTTTGCGTGGACAAGGACAACTGGCTCGCAAGACGAAGCCACAACCCCGAAGACCCCGGAACCTCCGAAGTTCACGACGGAAATGGGAAACCAAAGCGCAACAAGAATAAGCGCTGGCACAACAATAGTGATGCCGATGACATAGTTGTTAACGCCGGCTTCTGCAATTCCCTACACGGGCAGAGGAAGAAGCCTCTTAAAGGCAATCGTGACGGACCCACCCCGCGAGAGAAGATCATGGAAAGACCCTGCCAAATCCATGGCACTCAAGAGAAGCCCACCAACCACACTAACCGTAACTGTTGGGTGTTCAAACAGGCCGGCGAACTCACATCCGAGGACCAATGCAAGAGCCCACACAACAAGGACGAGGATGAGCCTCTGGGTCTGATTGGTGGTGGAAAAAGAAGTTTCCCTGGAGGTGAAGAAAGTAAATATGATATATGCCACCCATATACCCAAGAAGGAGAGGAAGTGTGCCCTTCAAGAGGTCTATGCCGTAGAGCATGTAACCCCGAAGTATAACCCATGGTCGGAACACCCGATCACCTTTAATCGACGTGATCATCCGAACAGTATCCGTCATGGAGGTTCAGTCGCCCTCGTCATAGACAGCATTATAGACGGGTATCACCTCACTAAAGTCTTCATGGATGCAGGAAGTAACCTAAATCTGAATTATTCAGATACGATGAAAAAGATGGGTATAAATCCGTCAAGGATCAAACCTAGCAACACTACCTTTAAAGGAGTGATCCTACGTGTAAAAGCCCGGTGCACGGGCTCTGTAAGACTAGAAGTAGTGTTCGGCTCGCCCGATAACTTTCGAAGCGAAGACTTGATCTTCGACATTGTGCCCTTCCGCAACGGCTATCACACCCTGCTCGGGCATACATCATTTGCTCGCTTTAACGCTGTCCCACATACGCATACCTCAAGCTCGAGATGCACGGCCCCAAGGGGGTCATCACTGTCAACGGCAACACAGAGTGCTCCCTACAAACTAAGGAACACGCGTTGGCTCTGGCGGCCGAATTCCATTATAGTGATGATCGACAAACGCCAGCACCTGTCGTCAAGGCTAGGAAGCGAGCGTGGCTTCAACCCGAACTCTCAGAACCTTCTTCTCCCCGTAAACAGGGACTCGCCCCCATCGCACGAGCCTAGGACCAGCGAAGTACGTGACAAGGAGGCACAACTTCGTGCTCAAAATTCCATGGGGAAAAAAGGGTAAGTGTTCAGCTGGACCAAAATACTAACATCAAATGTCTTTGGACACACTACAGGTACCATCAAGGGCCTGCTAAAGGCGTAAAGCTCATCCACACTTTGGCGACTTCTCAAGACCTTGTATGCAAGATCCGTTCGCCGAACAGTATCACGCATTGAGGTGCACCACTCCCCAGGAGGCGCAACAGTAGACAAGCGATAGGGCACATCGAGGACGTAAGGTCACCAATCGAAGACCCCTGGTAAAACCTCTACTATAAATTTCTTTTTTTCAAATACATGTAAACAGTTGCTTCGGCAATTCAAGTAATCAGAGTCGTTGAGAACAAGAAAAAAATCATTATACATGGTTTTCTCGTTGTACTTTTCTAGAACATATTCTATTATCTCCCTCTTCTCGTGAAACTGTTTGTTATATTGCGACGCAACCGGCTAATAGACCGGGGGATCGAGTTTAAAAAAACTGCTTTATGCACAAGTTTTACGCGTTCGGCATCTTGGAATTCGTTTTATATGTATTGGTTCTGAAGTGTGTCTTGGGTCAATAGTTGTGTTACCCGGCTCCTGTGCTTTCCCCTTCACATTCCGCTAGTTCAGCTAAAAGAGAAAAGGGAGAACCTCTGCGATTGTGCTTCCGGCTAGCCTGGTCAAACACCTCAGAGGAGAAAGCTGAAAATTGACTGTCATGGTATGCGAGAACCGGTCTGCGAATCCGAGCCTAAGTGTTACACTCACGACCTTGTCAGAGGTCATCCCGTGTCATACGATGGGTTTGGTATTCGTACAAACCATGGGATATTGGCTTTAGCCGCGGTTCATCCGAACATCACAAGTCACCGGGGGCTAGTCACCGGCCTCCCGCAATCCTTTTCGCGCCCCTACGGCTAAGTGAAAGCAATAAAGCACGATGGTCTAATTGCCTGGTCTGCCGCACACTACCGCCTTCGGGTACCGATAGTTCGGCTAAGGGTTATAGTGCATAACTAGAGACACCCCATGTAGTATCTACATGGGGGCTGAAGACAACGACTCGCAGCTTTCAGTTTAAACGGCCACACAAGAGTTATAAAGGAATGCAAAACATGATAAAACATGCATAAAAAATATACAAGTGTTCAAAGGTCTTCGGACATATTACAACGCATTGAATCGTACATGTTCTCTTTTGAACATTGCGATGCTATCGCCCGAGCACCCACCATTTGTAACATCCCAAAAATTCCATTTTTGGAATGTTATGAATTATAGCTATGCATCATCATAACATTGTTTGAATGAAATGAATTGTTGAAGTACTTCTTTTGGATTTCTAAAAGGCCACTTTCATTTTTCTATTTACTTGTTTCTCCTATTTGAAAACCCCTGGAAATATTCGTAAAAAGAGAGGAGTAACATGACACTCCCCAGCCTTAACTCCCCAAAATCGCTCTGGATCGGTCACCGAAGCCGCTGACGCCGCCCCCTCCCTCACTGACAAGCGGACCCCACCGCCCGACCGCGCCATCACAGCGCGCATCCCCTCCATCCCGCCCTGGACCTCGCCCGCGAGATCCCACCGCGCCGGATCTCCCTCCCCCTTCCTTTTCCCGATCCCACGAGGCCCCTATATAAAGCCCTGCCCTCACCGCGCTCCATTCCACCCCGAAAACCCCACTCCCCTCGCCAGAACATCGCCCCCGCACCTAGCCGGAGTTCGGGACCCCACCGAAGCTCTCCGAGCTCGTAGTCGTCGCCCCCTTCACCCCTGCACCCCACCGTTGCCACCAATCATCACCGGAGGCTCGCCGCCGTCGTTTGGACCATTCAAACGTTGCCCTCGACCACCGCGATGCCGTCCCCGACCACCTCCGATGCTCCGCCGCCGTCGATCGTCGCCGGAGACACCCCGACCCCCTCTGTAAGCAAGGCCCTCCTCCTCAACCATTGGATCTGGATAAAACAAACCAGATTAGAACAATTAAAACACCGAAACGTTTTCTTCTAACGCTCGGCCACCGCCCACTAGTGCCCGCATGTACACGGCCCAGGCCAATCACCGCATGCCACGTAGCCCCTAACCGTTAGATAGATATCTTCCTTTTTCTGTTTCTGTTTTAGAAAACAGAGTGAGTTCTATTTTTATTTTTGTTATATATTTTACAATATTTAGAGTTTTTGATTGATTCTTTTTGTAGCATGTCACAAACTGCATGTAGTTTCTGCCTGTATTCTTAGTTTTCAAATTTGAACTTGTAAATTTGAATTTTGTTAAAATTTAGCAAATCACTAAAACTTGAATAACTTGAGTTTAGAAATTTATCTTTGAGTGATTCTTTTTGCCACTGCTTTGTAATAGATACGCCTATCATCCAACACTGTTTGAGAATTTTTAGGATATTTTAGATTAGGGTTTTTAGTAAAAACAAATTCTGTTTAGTTCTTCTTAGGGTTTAATTAGTCTGTTTTTATTTTAGTTTACTTTAATTTTCTTTAAATTTTTATTGTAGTTTCTTTAGTTCTATTGTTCAACATTATGTGAATTATTTTCTAATAAAAAAATATTTTAATTTGTTTTGTGCTCTAGTTTAAATAGGTAAACCTTGTTTTCACCATTAGTATTGTTACAAAAAATGTTTTTTAGTAATCCTTTTTGCAGAAAAAATTTATAATGAAATACTTCTTGTTTTATAATAACATTTTTGTATTTTCGTTTCCGTTAACTATTGGTAAATTGCTGAAAAAACCAATTTGTCTTATTATGTCTTAGTAGATATTTTGCCACCAAAACTTTTAGAGTCTTCTACTTTGTTTTGGTTTCTTTGTTTTAATTTTGCTATTAATTGTTGGTGTATTATTAGTTTACCTTGCTGTTGTGTGAATTGTATTGTGGTTATGCTTATGGTGTGCTTTGTTTGATTCGTTAGATCATCAGGAGTGCGAAGCTTGTTATCTAGAGTCACTTGAGTACGAGGATCGTCAGCAAGGCAAGTCACTTTGATCATATTTACCCATGTTTTTATTGCATTAGTTCTACCATCTCCCCAATTGCATGCAAAGTAGGTAATTGGAAACTTGGTTACCTGATGTAGTATCATGTGGTAGGTTTACTCCTCAACCCCTTTGACACTTTGGCCCCAGGAAATGTTGATTTACATTTTTGCTATGCTATTAGTGACGGGGTTGGTTGAGTGTCTCATGAGAGTTGTGAGGTAATAATTACAAGACCTACTTAATGAACAAGACTTCAAGACTCTAAGTTTTCAACATACCACTGGGTGGATGATGGTTGAACGGCACCCTAGAGAAGCCAGTGGTTAGCCTAGGTGTTGCTGGAGAAGTGCCAGTATTCATGCGGGAAGGTCCACCCAGGCACAAAGAGATGGATGGATGCTTCCAGACCCAAGGCTTACCTACACAGCCACAAGCCATTATGGGCTTTGGCTTGGTTGGATATCGTGGTGACCTTGGACAGGCGGTGCTACGAGATGTATAAGAATGGTAGGAAAGGATGGGCACCGACAGAGTCTCAGAGAAACCCTTTAGAAGACCATGTTTTGGTCATCCGTTTCTCAAATACCCTGAAGTGTGAGAAATTCAATGGAGGCGATCAAATCTTGTGGGGAACGTGTGCAAAACTCTGCAGAGTACCCAAACCTAATCGATTAGCCGTGTCCACGGTCATGGACAACTTGAGCCAAAGGAACTGAAACTATCTGGAATTCTCAACACAAAGTATTATATTGATGTGCGTATTAATGACAACTTGGGCATGAGAATTGGTTGGTGGAACCATCTCATTAATCAACCAACAATGTAGTAATAACTTTTTTCTTTACCCTCTCTTGTTGTAGGAAAAATTGGCTTTATGCAAAAACTTACTACCCCACCTGCCATATATGCATATAGAATAGATGATTATTTTACCCCCTTTTGTGACATTGTCGGCATATTCAATATGTTGACCTACACGGCTGCAACGTATCATGTTGCAGAGTATTTTTCCGACCAGGAGTGAGGATACGCTCGATGCTTGGTGAGATGCCCTTGGAGTCATATGGCCTCAACTACCTTTGAAGCTTCCACAAGATTTTGGTTTAGTTTATCTCATGAGTTGGCCTTCAGCCACTTTATTGTAATCTTTATTGTAATAAAGAACTCGATATGAGATTTTCGATTAATAAAGCTATGTGATTTCACTTTGATATATACATTGACGTACCGTGTGTGTACCAGCATGATCTTGGGATGGTACAGAAACACCGGAGATTCGACCTTTCAGGTCGGATCGCTACAGAAATGGTATCAGAGCACACGCTGACCGTAGGACGTAACCTCTAGGATTGGAAAAGCCTTAGGGATTTTTTCTTTTCTCTTGTCTTTAAAATTCTTATATTCTCATCTGTTCATTTCTGACTTCCCTCCGATTTATTTGAACCTTTCTAGATGGCCACCTTCGCCCCAGTTTTGTTCACGGAATTTTGCCAACCTAATGCAACGATGCCCTTTGGCCAAGAGATGGTGAAGATCGTCAGGGACGTAAGGATCACTTTGCCAAGCATCATCGGGACTCCTATCATGTGTTTTCCACAAGACGGTCGCTACAGGATCGAGGTGCACATCCCCGGAAAGACCTTTGGAAATCGTAAAGAACCCATCGACTTCAAGTTTGTGGCACCCAACTGGATTCTTGGGAGGGACGTGGCGATTCACCGTGCCCTCGGACATAATCAGGAGGAATACAGGTGTGGTCCCATTTCTCCAGGACTCAGCATGGTTTGTCGCAGGGATGCCAATGGAAATATCATAAACACCCCCACTGAAGACTCCACCATTTCCTATATCTAGACTTTGGAGACTCACGTCAGGACTCTAGAGCTTCAGGTACGTGCAGACATGAAGACGATCAAGAGGCTGATGAACCGCGAGCTTGACCTCGAGGCTGACCTAAGGGAAGCCAAGTACGAGCCTCAGCATGAAGTGAAGGACTTCTTGGAGAGTATCGAGAAGCTGAACACTCGCATTGCAAATCTGGAGGAACAGCTGGACATGAGAGAAAATCTTCACCCAAAAGGAGACATGGCTCCTTTGATCAGCAACGATGATGACTATGAGGAGAGCGCCACAGGAGGAGGCCACATGACCATGGAATTTTGAGGAGAACCTTATTCATGCCTCCATGTATCTTTTATTTCATCGTTAAAAACATAGGTCAATGCCTAGTTTATTTGGAGACTTGTATCTCGATGTTTCAACCTTGTGTTGAATAAATGAATGAGTGTTTTGGTGTGATATGTTTGTTGCATTGCATATGGGTAGTGAAATTTTCCTTTAGGACCTTGTTCTATTATAATTCTCACCCCTCTGAAAACAGCAAGATGCCTTCGCGACGTGAGCCCGACTTCACCTTCCCGCCTGAGCTCACACAACTCCTCCAGCAGCAGAATGCCCTAATGCAGCTGTTGATCCAGAACCAGACCAACAACCACAACAACCACCCTCCACCTCAGGGCGACAACCTCACCCATTTTCTGAGGCTGAATCCACCAACCTTCTCTAGCAGCACTGAGCCCATTGTGGCAGAAGATTGGCTCTGCAAGATGGAGAGGGAACTCATCACCGCTGGATGCACTGAGGCTGAAAAGGTGCGCTTTTCCGCCCATCAATTGGAGGGACCAATAGCTTCATGGTGGGAGAACTACACCACCACATACCCCATTACTGGTGTGACTTGGGAGCAGTTCAAGCTAGCTTTCCGCACCGCTCATGTCTCAGCTGGAGCCATGAGTCTGAAGAAGCGTGAGTTTCGCAACTTATGTTAGGGGAACCGCTTCGTGGCCCAATATGTGGATGAATTCAGCATGTTGGCTCGTTATGCACCAGGAGATGTGGCCGATGATGCGGCCAAACAGGAGAGGTTCCTGGAAGGACTCAACAATGAGTTGAGCGTGCAACTGATGGTGGCTACTTTCAACAACTACCATGAGCTCGTAGACAAGGCCCTCATCTTCGAGGGGAAGCAGCAGCAAATTGAAAACCGCAAGAGGAAGTATGGACAGGGAAGTCTAACTCTGGAGCTCAACAGAAGCCCCGCTACTCCCCGTACTCAGGGAATACCGGATCAGGGACCGGTAAGTATGGAGGACACACTCATCCCGTGCACAGCCATGGAGGCCACAACCATGGAGGAAATGGGAATAATCGTCCCAACAATGGCAACTTCGAGAATGGCAATGGAAGTGGGAATGGCAACTAGCACCGTCCCGCTCAAGCTCAGAAGGATCTAAACCATATCACCTGCTTCAAGTGCCAGAAGACAGGGCACTACGCCACAGAATGTCCCCAGAACAAGCAGGTAAATGGAAACGGCAACAACAATGGCAACTCATCAGCTAAGAAGCCAAATCATTTTCCTCGTGCACAGGTGAACCACATTGATGTGGAAGAAGTCTATGATCAGCCCGAGACTGTGGTTGGTAAGTTTTTATTGCATTCACGTCCAGTTATGGTACTTTTTGATTCTGGTGCAACTCATTCATTCATATCAAGGATACTTGTGGAAAAGTATGGTTTACCCACCAGAACCCTTAGTCAGCCCATTAAGGTCAATTCCCAGGAGGTATGATGATGGCAAGGATAGGATGCCACGCATTGAAACTCAATATAGGAAACCATCTTTTCCCCACTAACCTCATCGTTTTAGAATCCCAGGGATTAGATGTAATCCTAGGCATGGATTGGATGACCAAGTATGAAGGAAACCTTGATTGCCCCAGCAAGTCTATTTTCCTCACCACCCCAGAGAACAAGAGGATTAAGTATGTATCCCGATGTACCCAGAAGAGTACTCGGTTAAATTCCCTCATAGGAGTTGTTCAGGAGGAAGTGTCAGTTGTACAAGACTTCCCAGATGTATTCCCGGAAGAATTACCAGGCATGCCACCAGATAGAGAGATTGAGTTTATGATAGAGTTACTACCAGGAACAGCCCCAATTTCCAAGAGACCATATCGGATGCCCGCAAATGATTTGGAAGAAATCAAGAAGCAGATGAAGGAGTTATTCGACAAAGGGTATATTCGCCCAAGTTCTTCACCTTGGGGAGCCCCAGTTCTTTTGGTGGAGAAGAAGGATAAAACCTTGAGGATGGTAATCGATTATCGTACATTGAACGAGGTGACTATCAAGAACAAGTACCCTTTGCCGATGATTAATGACTTGTTTGATCAACTAGTGGGAGCCAAAGTATTCTCTAAGATCGATCTTCGATCAGGGTATAACCAATTGAAAATTCGTGAACAGGATATACCCAAAACAGCCTTCACCACAAGGTATGGCTTATATGAGTATATAGTCATGTCTTTTGGTTTGACTAATGCTCCTGCCTACTTCATGAATATGATGAACAAAGTGTTTATGGAATATCTGGACAAGTTTGTCATGGTGTTCATCGATGACATTTTGATATTCTCCAAGAGCGAGGAAGAACACAAGGAACACTTGCGTTTAGTTCTGGAGAAGCTTAGAGAGCATCGGTTATATGCCAAGTTCAGTAAATGTGAATTCTGGCTGACGGAAGTCGGATTCCTTGGACATGTTATTTATGGAGATAATAGCAGTGGACCCGGCTAAGGTTGAAGCAGTCACCGAGTGGAAGTCACCCACCTCAGTTAAGGAGATCTGCAGTTTTCTCGGACTTGTCGGATACCACCGGAGGTTCATTGAGAATTTCTCAAAGATTGCCAAACCCATGACGGAATTGTTGAAGAAAGAGTCTAAGTATATTTGGACTGAGGAATGTGAGGCTAGTTTCCAGGAGTTGAAGAAACGTTTGGTCACAGCCCTAGTGTTCATTTTGCTAAATATACGAAAGAATTTCCAGGTTTATTGTGATGCTTCGCGTCAAGGACTTGGAGGAGTACCCATGCAGGAGGGAAAAGTGTAGCCTATGCATCCAGACAGCTATGACCTCATGAGTTGAACTATGCCACCCATGATTTGGAGCTAGCAGCCATAGTGCACACACTCAAGACTTGGAGACATTTCTTTATCGAAAATAGTTGTGATGTTTACACTAATCATAAAATCCTGAAGTATATCTTCACATAGAAGGAGTTGAACCTCAGACAGAGGAGATGGCTAGAGTTAATCAAGGACTATGACATGAGATTGCATTATCATCCAGGAAAAGCAAATGTTTTAGCACATGCGTTGAGTCGAAAGAGTTATGTGAACACACTCATAGCGAGAGGATTACCCCAAGAGTCAACCGATAATCTCAGAGAGCTCCGGCTAGAGATAGTTCCAAAAGGCTATGTTGCCACACTAGAGATCCAGTCCACCTTGACCGAAAGAGTTCTTGAAGCCCAGAAATCGGACAAGGAGATAGCTGAGATAAACCAGAGAATGAAGGATGGAAAAGCTAAAGACTTTCGTGAAGATGAACAAGGTACTCTATGGTTTGAGAACCGAATCTATGTGCCCAATGACCCAGAGCTCAGGAAGTTGATACTTCAAGAAGCCCAGGATTCACCATACTCAATACACCCAGGCAACACCAAGATGTACTTGGATTTGAAGGAAAGTTACTGGTGGACAGGTATGAAGAAGGATATTGCCGAACATGTTGCGGTATGTGATGTTTGTCAGCGAGTAAAGGCGGAACATCAGAAACCAGCAGGGTTACTGCAACCTTTGCCGATACCCGAGTGGAAATAGGATAAGCTTGGTATGGACTTCATCACAGGATTACCCAGGACCCGTTCATGTTATGATTCCATCTGGGTAGTGGTCGATTGCTTGAACAAGGTGGCTCATTTCATTCCAGTGAAGACCACCTATACCAGTGCTAAATTAGCCAAGATATATATGACCAGGATCGTATGTCTACATGGAGTTCCAAGGAGTATCATGTCAGATAGAGGAACACAATTTACCTCAAAGTTTTGGCATCAGTTACACGAAACTTTGGGTACAAGGCTGGAATTCAGTAAATCTTTTCATCCGCAGACCGATGGACAGACTGAGAGAGTCAACCATATTCTGGAGGACATGTTGAGAGCTTGTGCGCTAGACTATAGGTCTAGTTGGGATGACAACTTACCTTATGCAGAGTTCTCGTACAACAACGGTTATCAGATGAGTCTGAAGATGGCCCCTTTTGAAGCTTTATTCGGAAGGAGGTGCAGAACACCATTGATGTGGGATGATGTTGGAGACCGAAAGCTTTTTGGTCCTGATCTTATCCGAGATTCTGAAGAAAAGGTCAAACTGATTCAAGACCGACTCAAGATAGCCCAATCCAGGTAGAAGAGCAATGCTGATAGCAAACCCAAGGAGGTGACATATGAAGTGGGAGACCGAGCATACCTTCGTGTGTCCCCACTTCAAGGAATCAAGAGGTTTGGTATTAAAGGAAACTTAACACTCAGATTCATGGGCCCCTACAAAATTCTTGAACGTAGAGGCAAAGTTGCATACAAATTGGAATTTCCGGAAGGATTGGCCGGAGTTCACGATGTTTTCCATGTTTCTCAGCTGAAGAAATGCCACACTGAGATGGCTCATATTCCTTGAGAGACACAGTGCCCCTAGAGGCCATACAGCTGGACAGTGATCTGACTTACGAGGAGAAGCATGTCAGAATCCTCGAGACTACCAATAGAGTTACTCGTAGCAAGACCATCAAGTTTTGTAAGGTTTTGTGGAGTCACCACACCGATGAAGAAGCCACCTGGGAGCGCGAAGAAGATCTTCGTCGAGACCACCCTCACCTATTTTCTTGCCAACCCGAATCTCGAGGGTGAGATTCATCTTAAGGTGGGTAGGTTTGTAACATCCCAAAAATTCCATTTTTGGAATGTTATGAAATATAGCTATGCATCATCATAACATTGTTTGAAAGAAATGAATTGTTGAAGTTCTTTTGGATTTCTAAAAGGCCACTTTCAATTTTCTATTTACTTGTTTCTCCTATTTGAAGACCCCTGGAAATATTCATAAAGAGAGAGGAGTAACATGACACTCCACACCAGGGGCATCCTTGTGAAATATTTGAACAATAAAACCAGGGGATCATTTGAAAAAATTATTGCAAAAGAATTTAAAACTCAATTTAGGCATTTTCTGAAAATATTTTTTTAAAGTATTCATTTTGGCCGTGGAAAAATGTTCATTAAATAGCATTTATTACCCTGATCAATTATATATATATATCTTCAATTGTTGGAAATGTTTTGAACGCCTTAATGAGATTTTAATTCTCTGGAAAATAGAAAAGGAAACAAAATTAACGTTTTAGTAAAGAAACCGGCTGGCCCACAGCCTTAACTCCCATAAATCGCTCCGGATCGGTCACCGAAGCCACTGACGCCGCCCCCTCCCTCAATGACAAGCGGACCCCACCGCCCGACTGCGCCATCATAGCGCTCATCCCCTTCATCCCGCCCCAGACCTCGCCGGCGAGATCCCACCACGCCGGATCTCCCTCCCCCTTCCTTTTCCTGACCCCGCGAGGCCCCTATATAACGCCCTGCCCTTGCCGCGCTCCATTCCACCCCGAAAAACCCACTCCCCTCGCCAGATCGTCACCCCCGCCCCTCGCCGGAGTTTGGCACCCACCGAAGCTCTCAAAGCTCGTGGTCGTCGCCCCCTTCACCCTCGCACCCCACCGTCGCCACCAATCATCGCCGGAGGCTTGCTGCCATCGTTTTGACCCTTCGGACGCCGCCCTCGACCACCGCGATGCTGTCCCCGACCACCTCCGACACTTTGCCGCCGTCGACCGTCGCAGGAAACACCCCGACCCCCTCTGTAAGCAACGCCGCCACGTCAACCATTGGATCTGGATCAAATGAACCAGATTAGAACAATTAAAACGCCAAAACGTTTTCTTCTAACGCTCGGCCACCGCTCGCTAGTTCCCGAACGTACACGGCCTCGGCCAATCACCGCATGCCACATAGCCCCTAACCGTTAGATAGATATTTTCCTTTTTCTGTTTCTGTTTTAGAAAACAGAGTGAGTTCTGTTTTTATTTTTTTATATCTTTTAAAATATTTAGATTTTTTGATTGATTCTTTTTGTAGCATGTCAGAAATTGCATGTAGTTTCTGCCTGTAGTCTTAGTTTTCAAATTTGAACCTGTAAATTTGAATTTTGTTAAAATTTAGCAAATCACTAAAACTTGAATAACTTGAGTTTAGAAATTTATCTTTGAGTGATTGTTTTTGCCACTGCTTTGTAATGGATACGCCTATCATCCAACACTGTTTGAGAATTTTTAGGATATTTTAGATTAGGGTTTTTAGTAAAAAGATATTCTGTTTAGTTCTTCTTAGGGTTTAATTAGTTTGTTTTTATTGAGTTTACTTTGATTTAGTTTAACTTTTTATTGTAGTTTCTTTAGTTCTGTTGTTCAACATTATGTGAATTATTTTGTGATAAAAATTAATATTTTAATTTGTTTTGTGCTCTAGTTTAAATAGGTAAACCTTGTTTTCACCATTAGTATTGTTTAGAAAAACTGTTTTGTAGTAATCCTTTTTGCACAAAAAATTTATAATGAAATACTTCCAGTGTTCTAATAACATTTTTGTATTTTGTTTTCTGTTATCTATTGGTAAATTGCTGAAAAAACCAATTTTTCTTATTATGTCTAAGTAGATATTTTGCCACTAAAACTGTTAGAGTCTTCTACTTTGTTTTGGTTTCTTTCTTTTAATTTTGCTATTGGTTGTTGTTGTATTATTAGTTTACCTTGCTGTTGTGTGAATTGTATTGTGGTTATGCTTATGGTGTGCTTTGTTTGATTCGTTAGATCATCGGGAGTGCGAAGCTTGTTATCTAGAGTCACTTGAGTACGAGGATCGTCAGCAAGGCAAGTCACTATGATCATATTTGCCCATGTTTTTACTGCATTAGTTCTACCATCTTCCCAATTGCATACAAAGTAGGTAATTGGAAACTTGGTTACTTGATGTAGTATCATGTGGTAGGTTTACCCCTCAACCCCTTTGACACTTTGGCCCCGAGAAACGTTGATTTACATTTTTGTTATGCTATTAGTAGACGGGGTTGGTTGAGTGTCTCATGACAGTTGTGAGGTAATAATTACAAGACCTACTTGATGAACAACACTTCAAGACTCCGAGTTTTCAACATACCTATGGGTGGATGATGGTTGAACGGCGCCATGGAGAAGCCAGTGGTTAGCCGTGGTGTTGCTGGAGAAGTGCCAGTATTCACGCGAAAAGGTCCACCCAGGCACAAAGAGATGGATGAATGCTTCCCGACCCAAGGCTTACCTGCACAGCCACAAGCCATTATGGGCTCTGGCTTGGTTGGATATCGTGGTGACCTTGGACAGGCGGTGCTACGAGATGTAGAAGAATGGTAGGAAAGCATGGGCACCGACAGAGCCTCAAGGAAACCCTTTAGAAGACCATGTTTTGGTCATCCGTTTCTCATACACCCTGAAGTGCGAGAAATTGAACGGAGGCGATCAAATCTTGTGGGGAACGTGTGCAAAACTCTGCAGAGTACCCAAACCTAATCGATTAGCCGTGTCCACGGTCATGGACAACTTGAGCCAAAGGAACTGAAACTATCTGGAATTCTCAACACAAAGTATTATATTGATGTGAGTATTAATGACAACTTGGGTATGAGAATTTGTTGGTGGAACCATCTCATTAATCAACCAACGATGTAGTAATAACTTTTTTCTTTGCCCTCTCTTGTTATAGGAAAAATTGGCTTTATGCAAAAACTTACTACCCCACCTGCCATATATGCATATAGAATAGATGATTATTTTACCCCCTTTTGTGACATTGCCGGCATATTCAATATGTTAACCAACATGGCTGCAACGTATCATGTTGCAGAGTATTTTTCTGACCAGGAGTGAGGATACGCTCTACGCTCGGTGAGGTGCCCTTGGAGTCAAATGGACTCAACTACCTTTGAAGCGTCCACAAGACTTTGGTTTAGTTTATCTCATGAGTTGGCCTTCAACCACTTTATTGTAATCTTTATTGTAATAAAGAACTCAATATGAGATTTTCGATTAATAAAGCTGTGCGATTTCACTTTGATATATACATTAACGTACCGTGTGTGTACCAGCATGATCTTGGGATGGTATAGAAACACCGGAGATTCGACATTTCAGGTCGGGTCGCTACACCATTACTCCGGAGAAGTATAGCTCGGGACGCCTATGCTCCTTCCCACGAGGCAGTGGGCGATGGCTATCTTAATCGGGTCAAGCCCCGGTCAGTGCACCTTGGCCTTCGAGATGGCCATCTGAGCTCCCTCGATGCAGGAGGAACATCTTAGTGCGTCGATCCGGGGCGAGGCATCGCTCAACATCTGCACCAGACTGAAGTAGCTGCCCTGCGCGGCTCATTGGGACATAGCCGGACACAAAGATCCTTCACGGCCAGCTCCGCCATCTGATGCAGCTCCATCAGCTGCTTCAGTTGTTCAACAAGGAGAGGAGAGCGCTCGGGGGCTTCAAATTGTGCCCAGAATAGACGAGCTTCATCTCCTTCTCCCCGCGAAGCTTAGAAATGATTCGCGTCCCCTACGCTCTTCTGGAGGTCGGGGTAGGCGCCTAAGGAACGCCACACCTCGGTAAGCAACTCGAACGACACTGCAATAAGAATGGCTTACCATCCGTTATAACCTTCGCCTGGTGGACTTGCTCCTCATTGAACCTCCTATCAGCCCGCTCCTTTTGTAGTTCGGTTTTTAGGGTGGATAGTTCGGTAGCTGGCGTC
Organism: Hordeum marinum; assembly: GCA_022496015.1. Classification (NCBI taxonomy): domain Eukaryota; kingdom Viridiplantae; phylum Streptophyta; class Magnoliopsida; order Poales; family Poaceae; genus Hordeum; species Hordeum marinum. The sequence goes on along the minus strand of CM039672.1, from coordinate 241,199,246 downwards.
CTTGAGATCCTTTTGGATCTCATCCACCCGAGCCTCATGCTTGTCGCTGGTGACTCTTAAGGCTAAAAGTGCAGTAGACGCTTATTCGCCCGCCGCCCTCTTGACCGCAGCCACCTGCTTCGCATTATGTACCTCGGCCTTGAGCTTCTCTATTTCCTTCGTCAAGATTATGTAAGCATCAAGAGTATGAATATTGCATCGACAGTACAATGACTAAAAAAATTGGATACGGAGTAAGTCTTACCTTGCACCTTGTCGAACCTCTTGTTAAGAGCATCAACTCGTTTTCGGAGCTTTTAAGCTACCGATTCAGCTCGTCTAGCTCGGCTGCATTCACAACCACCGCTGACGACGAAGCCTGTAAAAACAAATCCCTATCAAGTTACATGGGCTCAGAACTTCCGAACTGTAGTCCATACGATCCAATGTCCAGTCCTTTATTATGGGCTGTTAAGACATTCTGAACATATATAGTCATAGTTCGGATAATATACTATGATGGATCCCCAGGAGAGTTTCTCAAACTCACCTAGGGCTCGGGGGCTGCCATGTACATAATTATAACACAAAAAATTTATATTTCACAAATAAAAGCATTACGTGGCTCACCTGAAAGCCTGTGAGGAGACCATTGAAGGCCTCCTTCAGTCCGTTGTCGACGGACCGAATGCTCTGCAATACCGCACCCATAAGGGTGCAGTGCTCCTTGGAGATGGAGGTGCTCGATAGAGCCTCCTCCATAACTGGCCACCCATTGGTCGGTGGTAACGTTCATGATTGGATAACCCGATCACCAACAGGGAACTGGACCGGTGCCTCCGGAGGCGTGACGCGCTCTGGAGATTTCCTCGGAGGGGACTGAACGTCCCCTTGACCGGTCTCCTCAGTGTCTGGGGGGGCTCTTCCCCCGGTCTTTGGTGGCCGAGGTTTTAGCCTCGACCATGACGTCGTCAACCCCACCGCCGGTGCCTGGCTCTACAGGAGTCTGTTGGTATGACACCTCTACGGCATCCTTCATAGCACCCGGAGGGGTGGGACGCGACGTAGTCCCGCCCTTCACTAGTTCGGCAGGCAGGGTCTCCCCTTACGAGACCTGTTCGGTGGGGAGAACGCGAGGTGGACTGTAAAATCGATAAGTGCTCACATGCTGATAACCTTTGAAACTTATCATTAATTATCGGTGATGTCTTTGGACCCTTACCTTCGAGCTGGGGGGTTGACCCTTAGATTCCTTCGTGGAACCCTCTCGAAGTCATCATACTCGATATCCATGTCCAAACTGTCGTCGAATAGAATAACCTGTGTCCAACGCGCTTCCTTTGGGGCAGGAAGGGGTACCTCCTCTATGGCGTCCGATGACGCCGCCCTCTTTCTTGTGAGGGGGGAATCGCCTTCCCCTCGTTATCAAGCTCTTCGTCCTGGTTGGAGGAAGCATGGGTTTCCCCGGACGTAGTGTTTGGCAGGTCACTTATACGTATGCCTTATCGGCCTAGTTTCTTCTTCTTCTCCTTCTTTGCAGGCGCCTCGTAAGGCACCTCGACGAGCATCTCTGACAACAGCCTGGAACTGGTGTCTTCAGGCTGAGGCACCGGGCGTTCGATGCTCATGGCCTTGCTCAGCCATTTCTGCAAAAGTGATTGGAAGGATGTTTTGATTTTCTTTAGGAAGAATAAAGCCGATCGGACAAAACTATGGTATACCTCGATAGGACGCTTATCGGCGTGTAGACCCAGATCCTCCTCCTCGGACAGCCAGTCCTTCTGTGCCTTGAATAGCGCCGGAGAGCTGAAAAATAGTAGGCTCGTTGTCAAGCCATCAAGCCCACATGGGAAAACTCCGGCGCTGGCAGGGGAGGATGCGCCACCAGAACATAATCTGGACCACATTGGTCAGTGCAATGTCATTTCTAATCATGGAGGCGATGCATTTCTACTGATTGTCAACCTCCTTGTCCGATCCCTAATCAAGGCCCTTTCGGAGCCATGAAGTCATTCTGGCGGGGGTCTGGATTTGAATTTGGCCGGAGCAGCTTGGCCTTCCTCCCTTGGCTTGGTCATGTAGAACCACTCTTTCTGCCACAGTTTGATGGTGTCGATGAAGGTGTGTCAGATGGCCATCGGACACGGGAGAGTTTTCCAATGACAACCCCGCCGCAAACTGCGTGTTTGCATGAGACACACTTTGGATTGATATTAAATATCTTGAGCCAAAGTCTAAAGTGTGGCTCGACTGGCAAGAAGGCCTCGCAGACGATGATGAAGGCCGACATGTGCATGAAGGAGTTCGGCGGGAGGTCATGGAAGTCGAGGCTATAGAAGAACATTAACCCCCTGATGAAGGGATCAACCAGGAAGATGAACCCCCGAATGAAGTGGGGGTGAAGACCACCCTCTCACCGGGCTTGGGGGTGGGGATCACCTGGTGCTTCCCCTGTGCACGGTGGCCAATGTTGGCGGGGAGGTAGTCGGCGTACTTGACGTCCCAGATGTCCCGGTCGGTGACCGTGGAAGCCTCCCACCTGCCGTTGGAGCCGGAACCCCCCATGGATTAGCTTGGAGGAGGTGTGGTGGAAAACCTAGATCTGTGCTATGGAAGCTTAGAAGGATGGGAAACTAGAGGATGCGAATGGGAATCATGGTCAAGCCTTGGGATTTTCTTTCCCTTTTATGAGGCTTATCACTGTTTGGCCTCCCCTTGTTGCGTCGGGAATCCCTCCGCTTCACGAGATGTGCATGCCATTGCACGCATATTATTAAACAAATCCCATGTAAAACGGGGCACGATTTGTGCATTGATGGATCATGCTGATGGAGACGGCCTCGAACCACGAATCGTGTTTTTACAACTGGTTTGGTGGTCGTGGTGGGCCATGACCTTTCGTCAGAAAGGTCGTCGAGGGACGTTGCTTTACTCCTTCATGTTTGGCCTTCAGGGCCGACCTATTCACGGTGTTCAGACGGGCCTCTAATCGTAAAATTACATATCATCGGAGGCCGAAATAAACTCGGAGGGAGGAACTCGCCTCGCAAGCCGAAGATTCTGATTGCACGAAGCGACTAAAACTGAGACCCTGGACATTGGAGGCAAGTTTGAGGGCTGATACGTCTCCAAAGTATCTATAATTTTTGATGATGGCATATTATTGTATTATCTCTTTTGGATGTTTTATATGCATCAATATGGTGTTTTATATTATTTTTGGGACTAACCTATTAATCTAGAGCCTAGTGCAAGTTTCTGTTTTTCCTTGTTTTTGAGTTTTGCAGATAGGGAATATTAAACTGAGTCCAAACGGAATAAAACCTTCGGAAGGAATTTTCTAGAAGGATACAAATCAACCAGGCTTGGAGTGCACGCGAAAACTTGTGCTAGGAGGTCACAAGCCTGCTAGGCGCAGGCCCCCTTGGCCACACCTAGCAGGCTTGTCATATCCCGGTAGGTCTCCTAACCCTAATCTTGGGCCTATAAATTCCCAAATATTCCCCCAACATCAAACAGAGGCAGGCAAATACTTTTCCTCCACCAGAAGCCTCCGTTCTCGAGAGATCCAATCTTCGAGCCTTTTTTGGTAATCTGTCGGAGGCGGTTTCGATTGCGGAAGGCATCTACATCAACTCCATTGCCCCCCCCCCCCACCGATGATGCGTGAGTAGTCCACCATAGACCTATAGGTCCATAGCTAGTAGCTAGATGGCTTATTCTCTCTCTTTGATCTTCAATACCATGTTCTTCATGATCTTCATGGAGATCTATCCGATGTAATCCTCTTTTGTGGTGTGTTTGTCAAGATCCGATGAATTGTGAGTTTATGTTCAGATTATCCATGAATATTATTTGAATCACCTCTGAATTCTTATTTGCATGATTTCATATCCTTGTAAGTCTCTTGAGTTATTGGTTTGGATTGGCCAACTAGATTGGTAATTCTTGCAATGGGAGAAGTGCTTGGTTTTGGGTTCAATCTTGAAGTGTCCTCACCCAGTAACATAATAGGGGTAATGAGGCACGTATTGTATTGTTGCCATCAAGGGTAACAAGATGGGTTTTTCATCATATTGCTTGAGTTTATCCCTCTACATCGCGTCATTTTTCTTAATGCGTTACTCTATTCTTCATGAACTTAATACTCTAGATGAAGGCAAGAGTCGGTCGATGTGGGGAGTAATAGTAGATGCAGAATCGTTTTGGTCTACTTGATACGGATGTGATTCCTGTATGCATGATCATTGCCTTGGATAAATACATGATTATTCGCTTTTCTATCAATAGCTTGACAGTAATTTGTTTACCCACCATGATATTTTCCTTCAAGAGAGAAGCCTCTAGTGAAACCTATGGCCCACAGGTCTACTTTCCATTATATACTTTCATATCTATAAACAAAAAATACCAAAAATACTTTGCTGCAATTTATTTACCTTTTACTTACCGTTCTCGTTTACATCTATATCTTTCGGATATAATCCTTGCAAATAATCATGAAGGGATTGAAAACCCCTTTATAGCGTTGGGTGCAAGAGTTTGATTGTTTGTGTAGGTGCATACGTTGGTGACTTGCTTGTTCCTCCTACTAGATTGATACATTAGTTCTCAACAACTTAGGGAAATACTTATCTACTTCGCTGCATCACCCTTTCCTCTTCAAGGGAAAATCAACGCAAGCTCAAGAGGTAGCAAGAAGGATTTATGGCGCCTTTGCCGGGGAGGATACACATCAAGCCTACCAAGTACCCATCACAAACTCATCTCTTGCATTTACATTATTCACCATTTTCCTCTCTTTTTCCTCTCCCCCACTTCTAGAATGATTTTCAGAAAAAAAAGATTTGGCTTTTTATTCGCTCGCTTTCCGCTCGCCTTTTCGTTGCTATGTTTGCTTGTGTTGCCATGTGCCTTCTAGTTGCTTGCATCTTCGCTTGCTAAAAATCTATTGATATGGATCCTCGTCCACTTTCTAATCATTTCAAAGGACCAAATTATGATGAACCAATTGCTAGTGAGTTGAGAGCACTTGATTATCTCTATGAAGTTTTGTTTGAAAATCATGAATCTGAAAACTTTGATGAAGTATTGGAAGAAGAAATTTATAAGGATATTCATGATAGTTCCTTGAATGAAAAGCATGAGTGCCATGTTGTTAGTATGAATTCTCTGAATATCCATGATGCTAATGATATACAAAACCACAAGCTTGGGGACGTTATGCTCGATGAAGATGATATTTTTTGTTCCCCAAGTTTTGGTGATGACACGTATGCTATAATTGATCATGAAAAGAGTGACTTATGTGATAGTTACATCATTGAATTCCTTCATGATGATACTAAAATTTATTATGAGGGAGGTACATATGCTTGTAGGAGATGGAATAATATCAAGTTTCCTCGCTATGTGTTCAAGGTTTTGAAGTTATGCTTGTTTTGCCTTCCTATGCTAATTGATTCTTGCTCCCATAAATTGTTTTCTCACAAAATCCCTATGCATAGGAAGTGGGTTAGACTTAAAAGTGTTTTTCATGCTATTCTGATGCTCTTTTGCATACCTCAATTACTACTTTTTATGTGAGCATCATTGAAATCATTGTGCCTAGCTAGGGGCGTTAAACAATAGCGCCTGTTGGGAGGCAACCCAATTTTATTTTTGTGTTATGTTTTTTGCTTCTGTTTTTGAGTGTTTACCACATTATTACTTCTGTAGTAATTGTGCTTTGGTGTTTTACTTATTGTTTGAGCCAAGCTAAACCTTTGGGGTGATCTATGGTACTTGTTGATTTGATCTTGCTGAAAGACAGAAACTTTTGCGCTCAATCGAGGAATTTTTTAATTTTTTCAGAGTTTTGAATGAGTCTGAAATTTTTACAAAAGATTGACATATAAATTTCACAGGTTTTTATAATAGTTCAGAATTTTTTGAGTTACCAAAGTATACGAAGTTTTCAGATTTCTACAGACTGTTCTATTTTTGATAGATTCAATTTTCTTTGAGTTGTTTGCCTATTTTGATGAATCTATGGGTCGCATCGTGGGGTATGAACCATGTAGAAGTTAGAATACAGTAGGTATAACACCAATATAAATAAAGAGTGAGTTCACAACAGTACCTAAAGTGCTGATTTATTTTCTTATACTAACGGATCTCACAAGTTTTCTGTTAAGTTTTGTGTTGTGAAGTTTTCTAGTTTTGGGTAAAGATTTGATCGACTATGGAATAAGGAGTGGCAAGAGCCTAATCTTTGGGATGCCCAAGGCACCCCAAGTCATATTAAACGATGCCAATGAGCCTAAGCTTGGGGATTCCCCGAAAGGCATCCCCTCTTTTGTCTTCAATCCATCGGTAAATTTACTTGAGGCTATGTTTTTATTCACCACATGATATGTGTTTTCCTTGGAGCGTCTTGTATGATATGAGTATTTGCTTGTTAGTTTTCCACAATCTTCCTTGATGCACACATTTTTTTGAGAAGGACACGCTGAATCGTGAATTTGTTAGAATGTTCTATGTGCTTCACTTATATCTTTTGAGTTAGGCATTTTTGCCCTGTGTGCTTCACTTACATCTTTTAGAGAACGGTGGTGTTTGCATTTTATATAAATACTTGAACTCTCATACCTCATTTATATTATTTTGAGAGTCTCTAAATAGCATGGTAATTGATCTAGGTTATGAATTTAGTTCTAATATGATAGGCATCCATGAGGGATGTAATAAAACCTTCCATATTAAGTGGATTGAGTATTTATGAGGAGTTTGATTCCTTGCATAAAGTTTTGAGATATGAAGATGGTAATGTTAAGAGTCATGTTAGGAAGTAATTGTGATTTGGTAAAAATACTTGTGTAAAGGTTTGCGATTCCCATAGCATGCACGTATGGTGAACCATTATGTAAGGAAGTCGGAGCATGACTTGTTTATAGATTGTCGACCTTTGTGTGAGGGTCAGGAGCGCGCGATGGTTAACTCCTTCAAACCTCCCCTAGGAGCATCCATTTAATACTTTTCTTCAATGACTAATAGAATTTCTCAATAATTATGTGAGTTCTTTATGACTAATGTTGAGTCCATGGACTATACGCCTCTATAGTACCGCGTAAATTTCGTCGGTATAACAAACAACTTCCTCAAAACAGCCACCATATACCTTCCTCAAAACAGCCACCATATATCGTTCCTCAAAACAGCCACCATACCTACCTATTATGGCATTTCCATAGCCATTCCGAGATATATTGCCATGCAACTTCCACCGTTTCCTTTTATGACACGTGCCATCACTTCCATATTGCATATAGAGTCATATTTTCCATATATCTTTCCTCAAAACAGCCATCATACCTACCTATTATGGCATTTCCATAGCCATTCCGAGATATATTGCCATGCAACTTCCACCGTTTCCTTTTATGACACACGCCATCACTTCCATATTGCATATAGAGTCATATTTTGTCATAGGTATCGAGTTGTAATTATTTTGACTTGTAAGTAAATAGAAGTGTGATGATTATCTTTATTAGAGCATGTCCCATCTGAGGAAAGTATGATGTAATCTATGATTCCCTCGCAAGTGGGGATGACATTCCGGATTTATAAAAATAAATGAAAGAGGCCTAAGATGCCCACCAAAGAAATGCGGAGAAAAGAGAGAAGGGACATTGCTACTACCTTTTTCCACACTTGAGCTTCGAAGTATCACCATGATCTTCATAATAGAGAGTCTCCTATTTTGTCACTTTCATATAACTATTGGAATTTTTCTTCATGATGCACGTCCACTTAGTTCCTCTTTGAGCTTTCATACACTTATACCTCTAGTGCATCTGTTGCATGGCAATCCCTACTCACTCACATTGATATCTATTAATGGGCATCTCCATAGCCCATTGATAAGCCTAGTCGATGTGAGACTATCTTCTCCCTTTCCTTGACAACTCCACCATATTCTTTTCCACCTATAGAGCTATATCCATGGCTCATGCTCATGTATTGCGTGAGAGTTGAAAAAGTTTGAGAAAATAAAGGTGTGAAAACAATTGCTTAAATTTTCATCGGGGTTGTGCATGATATAAATACTTTGTGTGGGGGAAGATGGAGCATAGCCAGAACATATGATATTGTAGGGATAACTTTCTTTTGCCATTATATTTTAAAGAGATACAATTCCTTTGCTAGTATGCTTGAAATGTTATTGTTTGTATATCAATATTAAGCTTTTGTTTTGAGTCTTACAGATGTGAATATTCATGCCAAAATAAATAATATTACATGGATAAATATGTTAGGTAGCACTCCACATAAAAAATTATGTATTTATCATTTACCTACTCAAGGACGAGCAGGAATTAAGCTTAGGGATGTTGATACGTCTCCAGTGTATCTATAATTTTTTTCTGATGGCATGCTACTATATTATCTCTTTTGGATGTTTTATATGCACTAATATGCTATTTTATATTATTTTTGGGACTAACCTATTAATCTGGAGCCTAGTGGCGGTTTCTGTTTTCTCCTTGTTTTTGAGTTTTGCAGATATGGAATATTAAACAGAGTCCAAACGGAATAAAACCTTCGGAAGGAATTTTTCTGGAAGGAAACAAATCAACCAGGCTTGGAGTGCATGCCAGGACTTGTGCCACGAGGTTAAAAGCCTACTAGGCGTGGGCCCTCTGGCCGTGCCTAGCAGGCTTGTCGTCTCCTGGCACATCTCCTAACCCTAATGGTTGGCCTATAAATTCCCAAATATTCCCCCAACATCAAAAGGACCCAAGCAAATACTTTTTCGATGCTAGAAGCTTCGGATCCAACGTCCAACTCTGGCCTAGATCATCCTTCCTAAAAGGAAGGTGGCGAGTAGTCGGCTCGTCAGCCATCTCTGGAATGATGTCTCACAGGTGCAGAAGTGCCTTGCGTGCAGCTGACTCGACTGCGAGTACCATGGTCTCCATCTGTGGTCCTTCAAAGAACCAACTAGTTAGGGATTCATTTGCCTTCATGACCACATCCACGTGGTACTCCTTCGTGACAGCATCGACCCAGTGCTCGTGGTAGAGAAAAATGGGTGGTTGGCAAAACTGGCACTTCTTGAGGCTATCCCCAAGGAGTAAGGGAAAGTTGGATGGCAGGAAGGCTTCGGGTACGACGGCCATCTACAAAGGTTTGAAGGGAGGAGAGTCAGCAGAGTGTTGTGTGAAGAATAGAAGAGGTAAATAGTACAGAATTCCTAAGTATAGGTTCTAGGTGTATTTTTGAAAGTGGTTTTATCCTAACTAACATCCATGCTAACTAAGGGCTTCCTACAGTCAGGATGGCTCTAATACCAGCTCTGTGGGGACCCCGACTCATAAGTCGTGATCACCGAATGCACGTGTACAGTGATCCCAGAGTTAATTGTGCACTGAACACACAGAAGCTGAATAACAAGAGTCTTACATCCACATTTAGCATCTTACACAAATAAAGACCATGAAGGTCTAGTCTTACATAGATAGGGCCACAAGGGCAAAAAACTTAAGCAGAATAAGCAGCAAAAATCTTGATCGAAAGCAACCCATTGCCATCTGCCCTAAACCTATAGGCATTCTGACTGGGTAGCATCCTAGTTTGCATGTTCGTCACCAACGAACTCTTCACCGTACTCCTGTTCTTCCATGCCTGGCGAATTAAATAACAAGTGGAAAGCCAATGAGTACTTTGAATTTACTCACAAGCAACCCAAGTTGTGGAACAAGGTAATAATGATGCATGATATAGCTCTAAGTAGGTATTTTGTGGAAAGGTATTTTTTATTTCAATGTCATGATCAAGTAACTATGTGTAAGAATGCATCAACAGTTAGCAGATATCCTTATGAGCAAGTTACAGATATCATCATAAGCAGGGGTTGAACATCTCATGTTCATTCATCACATCAAGTCTTCAGACTTGTCTCAAGTATCATCCTTCTGTCATCCGCATACACAGACACACCAAGTTTGTGAAAACATCTGGACGTGGCATAAGCAACACCACCCAACTATCCTTGACCATGGACATGTCTATTCGAATAGTTTTACACTCTGTAGAGGATGCGCGCTTTACCCACAAGACTCGGGGAACTTCCTTGTCATCCATGACTCGCGGTATATTACATACCCGAGTTAAGCACCCGAACAATGCCTTTCCCATGGTGATACTAAACAAAGAGTCCACTCGTTAGTGCCATCCCTCATGATATACATCACATGTATCATCCATGAGGGCACGCAACGGTGTGCCCGGTGCGTGTAAATAGAGCGCATGGCCTTCCACTTCTGGGACGACCCCGTCTGGAGAGTGACCACTTCACTCTCGCCACTAGTAATGCGGGCTCCCTGCTAGTACCAACCATAGTAATCAACAAAGCCCCATCCCATAAGGGGTATCGTGGTCGCACATGTAAGGTTGGGACGATCGACAAATCTTAAACCCTCCATTTTCGAAAACACTTATGCTCACTTCCTCTGGTACACCACTTCTTTCTCAAGTGGTCACCCAACTCACCATCATCTCCCTCGGGCATTAGTGGCACCAGACGAGGTTTTTGAAAAGTTTTTGAAATCATTTCTTTTATTTCCATCACCATGCATATCCCATCCCACTTGCGTAGCAATCTACTAGCAACCTAACTACTCCCACCCGCACAACCCTCCTAAGGAGGTAGGGTCATGCACGGCGCAAGTATCAACGGTAAAAGTATTGTAGGTATCCCACCGAAGGGGAAGACACCACATCATGGTCAAATCATTGAAGTAACAAGTGCTATATGTCATGCATGAAAAAGTTTCTAATCATGGTCAAAGGGTCACTTGCCTGGCTCAGCAATGTCTTCGGGGTCTTCAAAGTCTTCGGGTCCAACTCCCTCGTCAACAGCGCAATCTATCGTCGTGATAAATAGCGATAAAAATAAGCATCACCCAAAAACAGAGCACACAAGGTTATTATTATTAAAAATTCTACCCTATTCTGATAAATACTGAAAACTATAATAAAAATATCTGTCCAAGGTTTTGCTGTGAATATATTTTTAAAAACTATTTAAGCAGAGGCAAAAATATGCCAAAACAGGTTTTAAATTAAATCAGTGCACAAAAAGTTTTCAACATTTTTCACAAATGGCACTATTAAGTTCTATGGAATATTCTAGGATTTTAGGTGGAAGAATAATTGTCATTGGATTTGTTTTCTGATCTGAGGGAGTTTTGGAAAGTTGAAGGAAAAGAAAAAGGAAAACAACACTGCTCAGCTAGGCCGAAACCAACCGCTGCTGAGCCGGCCCAGGGAAGAACCGGCCCTGGGTGAAGCGGTGCGTGCAGCCGACGGGTTCGAACCCGACAGGCGGGCCCTACCTGCCGATGGCTCCAGGGGAAGTGAGGGTATGACAGGTGGGCTCCACCTTTCATCCCTCACCTCACGACAAGGGCAGAGGAGCTCACCGGCGGCAGTGTGGGGCACGGCGATGGCAGGTGAATGCGGGGATGGGCTCGGGGCTGAGTCGCCATTCCGGAGGAGGTGGAGGCAGCCAGCGGGCAGGCCCTGGTTACCAGCGATGAACAAGCCATGGCGGAGGAACTTCGGGAGTGATCACCAGGGTCGTCTCGAGCTACAAGAAGAGCGGGGAGGAGGGGGAACCGCGTCAGGGCACTACTACAGCTTCGAATCGAGAGAGAGGAATGGGAGGGAAAGCTCACCGTGGCCGGACGGCGGCGGATACGAAATGGAAGTGCTCCTCTTGATCCCGAGCACGGGAGCACCGGAACGAGAGGAAAGGAGATTAGGGGGTCGGTTGGGGTTGAGAAGGAGCCAGAGGAGGGGAGAGAGAGGCCGGGGAGAGGCCCTTTATAGGTGGATGCGAGTCCATCGTGGGCTTGTGCGCCGATGAGGTCGTGACACCCGCTAGAGGGCTCATGGGAGGGAGAGAGCATGTCTGGGTGCTTCTGGGCATGGTCCATGTCCAGGGGAAGTGAGAGAGAGAGCGGGGGATGGCCCTAGCTCTCGCACGTGCGAACTCATTCGTTAGCCGGCTCAAGCGGCGTCGGGCATGTGCGACCAGGGGTGAGAGAGAGCTACGGAGGATGGGGTTGACACTTTGGAGGGTTGCGAACGTCGAGGGCACCTCGGGGGACAGCTTCCCCATCCCAAAGCTGTTGGGGGCCCTCGGGATGCTCCTGCTAGAGTGCGGGTATGCACTGTAGCATGCTCCAAAGCATGCCTCTGGCATGCCATGGCATGCTTGCATGCTCTCGACAAGTCCTCCAATGTCCCTTAGCTCTTGGACGATCAGCAGATGCTACGGAGAAAAGAAATGGAGTGGGGGAGACGGTAGAAATGCTTCTGCCATGGCGAATCAAAGGGCAAGATGGTGGTTTTACCCTACCCATTATTGGGATGATGCCACACAAAATTTACTAGAAGTAGCTGGTAACCCAGAGAGGTTGTGGTAAAAATTTGAGGGCAAGGGGAAGGGTAGAAGTGGTGAAAACAGTGGGTTTTATAAATGGCCAGAAGGTGTTTGATGGAGGTTAGAGCAAGAAAATGGACTTTGATTGCCATAGGAATTGACAGGGTCAAATGGTGGTTAGAAGTAGGCCTGGGCACCAAGTTTGAGCTTCATTGAAGAAAGTTCACAATGTAGCTTTGTGAAACCCTAGAAATCAACAGAATCTGGTTTCCATAGATCTAGTCATTCTAGGCTAATCCCCTTGATGCATCACTTAGTGTAGCATCATTATTTGGTTATAAGAACATGTCCGCAATGTTTGGGGTCAAGGGAAGAAACTTCACAATGTAAAGTTGTTCAAATTTGAATCTGGACAGGGAGGGTTTTGGAATAGCTAGATGAATCAAATCAACTTGGATTGAGATGAAACTTTGCAAGATCATCACCTCTGATGTTGTTGAATTGCTGGAATTTTCTTGGAATTTATTGAGAATATTTCTTATAGAAATATTTCAAAAGCTTGATTTGGACAAAATGGGTTTTGAGGGGTTTTTCCCATTATTTGGAACATGACCATGTGCTGAAACTCATATATATGGAAAATACATGTCCACTAAATTTCCCTAAATTTTCTCAAATATTTAAAAGCATTTAAATAATTTTCCCCTATGAAAAACCATTTCTAGTATTTAGGAAAAGCCTTTAAATAAAATATAAAAATAATCTTTAAAACTATTATTTGGTTGTTTTGGAAAGTATTATATATATATATATATTAGGTTTGAAGTAAAGCCTTTGGGGGAAAAGGATCCACCCAATTTGAGGACTTGTAGTGCAAACCTCAACTCAGGGGTTTTCGAAATCCTAATTTGAATAAATCCCTTTTGGTCAAAATAAAATTTGGTAAAAATAGTTTTAGGCACAATTCACATGGCATGATCATTGGGAAAGAATTTTGGGTCAAGGAAGATGAATATGAAGAGGGATAGAACCTAAGAGTGACGTACCGAAACAAGCAAACAAGCAAACAAGCAACAATTCAAGCAAGCACAAGCACTGAAAAAGTTTTAATTGGCTCCAAATTTTCTAAATCCAAGCATAACAAGGTGATACAAACACAGGGTGTGATAGACCTACCCCCCTTACAAGAATCTCGTCCCCGAGATTCCTAGGCTAAGCGCTAAAAAGATAAGGGGACTCAGATCTAAGATAGTCTTCATGCTCCCAGGTTGCTTCAGCTTCAGAGTGGTTGCTCCATTGGACCTTGAAGTAATTGATGGTGTGGTTTCGGGTGTAGTGCTCGGCTTCAACCAAAATGCGAACCGTCCTCTCACGATAAGTGAGGCCTGACTGAAGATCGATGGCTTGATGGTCGATGTCCTTGTAGAGGTCGGGGCGGTTGGGAACTTGGAAACATTTTTGGAGTTGTGACACATGAAAGATGGTGTTCACATCCGATAGCTCGGCAGGTAGCTCTAGCTTGTAGGCAACTTCTCCTCGGTTGTCGGTGACCTTGTAGGGGCTCATAAACCTTGGTGCAAGTTTTCCCTTCACGTGGAATCCCTTGGTTCCTTTGAGAGGCGTGACACGGAGGTAAACATGGTCTCCAACACAGAAACTCATGTCCTGACAGTGAGAGTCGGCATAGCTCTTCTGCCTAGTCTTGGTAGTCTTGAGTCGCTCTCAGACGAGTTGAACTTGCTCTTCTACTTCGCGGAGGATATTTGTGCCAAAGACTAGCCCTTCTCCGGTTTCTGACCAGTTGAGGGGAGTACGGCACTTGCGTCCATACAACACCTCAAATGGTGTCATCTGAAGACTCGACTGATAGCTGTTATTATAGGAGAACTCAGCAAATGGCAGATAATCTTCCCACTTGGCTCCATAAGCCAAGACACAAGCGGGGAGCATATCTTTGAGTATCTGATTTACTCATTCCGCCTGTCCACCGGTCTGAGGGTGAAAAGCAGTGCTGAAAGAGAGCTTGGTTCCCAAGGCTTCTTGGAACCTATTCCAAAACCTTGAGGTGAACTGGGTGCCTCGGTCCGATACAATCTCCTTAGGAATCCGTAGAGGCTTACAATCTGGGTGATGTAGAGGTTGGTGAATTGGTTCCCATTGTAGGTTGTCTTAATGGCAATGAAGTGGGCTACTTTGGTCAGGTGATCGACAACGACCCAAATGGAATCATGTCCTTTACTTGACCTTGGTAAGCCGGTGATGGAGTCCATTCTGACTTTGTCCCACTTCCATTCAGGCACTTTGAGAGGCTGCAATAGTCCAGTGGGTCGTTGATGCTCTTCTTTGACTCTCTGGCATATGTCACACTTAGCAACGAACGTGCCTATCTCCCGTCTCATGCCATGCCACCAGAATCTTGCCTTGAGGTCTTGGTACATCTTGGTTCCTCCAGGATGGATGGAGTATGGAGTGTCATGAGCTTCTTGCAAGATCAAGTTCTTAAGCTCCTCTTTGTTGGGTACGCAGATGTGATTCCCGAACCATACAACTCCTTGTTCATCCATTGAGAATCCTAGGGCCTTGCCTGCCTTGATCTTCCTCTTGATGCCTTCAATCCTCTCGTGTCCCTTCTAAGCTTCTTTGATATCATCCATCAAGGTAGGCTTTGGTTCGAGGTTGGCAAGGAATCCAGGTGCAACTAGTTCCAAACTGAAGCTTTCAAGTTCTTCATAAAGGGCGGGTAGCCTTTCCTTAATCATGGTATTCAAGGAACAAGCCTTTTTGCTTAAGTCGTTCGTACCACATTGGCCTTTCTGGGGTGGTATTGGACACTGAGGTCGTAATCCTTGATCAACTCCAACAATCTTCGTTGCATCATGTTCAATTCCCTCTAAGTGAAAATATACTTCAAACTCTTGTGGTCTGTGTACATCTCACATCGCTTCCCTAGAAGGTAATGTCACCATGTCTTCAAGGCATGAACCACGGCTGCCAACTCAAGATCATGAGTAGCATAGTTGTCTTCATGAGGACTTAGTTGTCTGGATAGATATGCTACAAATCTGCCTTCTTGCATCAGAACACCTCCAAGCCCAGTTCTCGATGTATCACAATATATCACAAACTCCTTTTGAATAACGGGGGTGGCCAAAACTCGGGTTGTGGTCAATCTCTTCTTGAGCTCCTGGAAACTTTCCTCGCACTTGGTTGTCCATTCGAACTTCTTGTCCTTCTTCAAAAGCTGTGTCATGGGTCGGGCAAAGCTCGAGAACCCTTCCACAAAATTGCGGTAATATCCCACGAGTCCGAGGAAGCTCCTGACTCCCTTCACGGTGGTTGGGGATTGCCATTCAGTCACTTCTTCAATCATGGCAGGATCCACTCACAATCCTTCTGCAGTCATCACATGACCCAAGAATCCAACTTCATGCAGCCAGAATTCACACTTGCTGAATTTGGCGTAAAGCTGATGCTCTCGAAGCTTGTCTACAACCAATCTCAAGTGTTGCTCATGCTCTTCTTCTGACTTGGAGAAGACGAGTATGTCATCAATGAAGACGACAACAAACTTGTCCAAGTACTCCATGAAGACTTTATTCATGATGTACATGAAGTAGGTAGGGGCATTGGTTAACTCAAAAGACATGACTGTGTATTCATACAGGCCATGTCGGGTTACAAATGCCGTCTTCGGGATGTCTTGGGGTCTGATCTTCAGCTGGTAGTACCCTGACCTGAGGTCGATCTTGGAAAACACCTTGGCTCCGTTCAACTGATCAAACAGGTCTTCAATCTTGGGGAGTGGGTACTTGTTCTTTATTGTGACCTCATTGAGAGAACATTAATCGACACAGAGTCTGATAGTTACGTCCCTCTTTGACACAAATAGAACAGGTGATCCCCAAGGAGAGGCACTAGGGCAATGAATCATTTTCTGAGCTACTCTGCGAGTTGCTTCTTCAATTCAGACAACTCTTCGGACCCCATCCAATAGGGCTTAGATGGGCCTGGATCCGGACATTAGCTCAATGATGAACTCAATGTCGCGGTCGGGAGGCATTCCGGGCAGCTCATCAGGAAATACATCTAGGTAATTCACATACCACTAGCACTTGATCCAACTCAATTCCAGATAGACAGTTAGCCTGAGGGGCTTGAGTGGAGGCAGGGTTGGGAACATACTTGACTTCCACTCCTTGGCTATTGGTTATGGTAACAATCCTATTGGCACAGTCTAGCAAGCCTTGGTTCTTGGTCAACCAATTCATGCCAGGATGACGTCCAAGCCTGGTGAATCCACAACTATAAGATGTGCTAGGATGTCTAGCCCGTTGATGTTAATATCCAGTCCTTTACAACCTATCCCAGACTTCATAACTGATCCCGAGGTTTGTATCAACATACGACTACCCATGGGTGTAGGCTTCATGCCACTCTGTAGTGCAAACTTTTGGGTGACAAAAGAATGTCAAGCTCCACAATCAAACAGTACTGTTGGTGGGGTTGAGTTGACGAGGAACGTACCCAGGATGGCGTTAGGGTCTTCCTGGGCTTCCTCAGCGGTGACGTGATTCACATGACCCTTTCGATTGTTGGGCTGGTTGCAGGGAGCTGGGTTCCTTGGTGGTGCTCCATGGCCTTGACCTTGGGTTGGCGCATTGGGGCGCGGGGCATCTGACTTCTTGTTGGGGCATAGCTTAGAGATGTGTCCAGACTGACCACATCGAAAACAAGTGACTTGCCCAGGGTTGTTGGTGTAGTTTCTGCCAACGTTGTTGTCATTGGGGTTGTTGTAATATGGCATGGGATTGGCATACTACTGAGGCTGGTAGCTCGGATGAGGCGTGGGAGGTCTAGCCTGCTATGGCTGAAAGGTTGTCTTGGCTGGGGCTGACTGCCAGGGGCGAGTCTTCTGATTGCTGGAGCTACCCTTGCTGACTATCTTGCGCTTGCGAGTGTCGTCTATGGCACAACACTTGTCTTCCAGCATGAGGGCCTTGTTCACCAGGTCGAAGAAGTTACGACAGTCGCAGACGATGAGCTGATACTGCAAGGTCTGTTGAAGTCCTTCCATGAAGTGTTCCTTCTTGGCAGCCTCCGTGTTCACATCTTCAGGTGCATACCTTGACAGCAGTTTGAACTTCTGCAGGTACTCCTTGACAGAGCCACTTCCTTGCTTTAGCACTCGGAATTCGCTCTTCTTGATAGCCATGATCCTGTAAGGAATGTGGGCGGTGCGGAATCCTTACTTAAAGTCATTCTAGGTGATCACACGCTCACCTTGCATGACCTTGAATCCATTCCACCAAACTCGGGCGGTACCTTCGAGGCAGTGAGAGGCAAAAAGCACCTTCTCAAGGTCCTCATTGCAATTTACTAGTGCAAGGAGGTCCTCGATGGTGCAGATCCAGTCGTCAACATCCAAGGACTCGACAGTCTTACTAAAGGTTGGGAGCGAATTCCTCATGAACTCAGACAGTGTGGAGCAGCCATTGTCATTCCTGCCTTGCTGCTGGTTATTCACGAGGGCCTGAGCCAACTGTTGAATAGCAGCATTGTTGGCTTGGCGTTCCTCTCGGAGATCTTGGAGAAACTGAGCTATGGTCATGTTCTCCGGTGGAGTTGGTGGCGGGGGAATGTCGCCTTGTGGCTGCTCCTGGTGTCCTCCAGCGTAAGCAGTCCTGCCAACTCCCTGTTGTTGGCTTGAGTTGCCGGCTTCAGGGTTGGCGAAGGAGCTATTGCGGGTAGCAGTCACCATCCTGTTTGGAGCAGCCAAGTCAAACAACTGGGATAGACGAGAGGAAAAGAAGCAATGGAAAAGGGTGCCTAAGGGGGTTGGTCAAGTGCAAGTGTGTTGAAACAAAGGTCGAAGGACCAACACATATATTAAAATAAGATAGACGATGGAGTCGCCTACATGTTGCCTAAGGCAAAAGCACGACTTGCATCGGAACACAAACAACAAAACGATCAAGAAGCATACATGGTTTCATATGAACCATTACATTGACTCGACTTCGCATGAGGGGTACATGACTGATCCTACCCTAGGGGTTCTCAGACTCAGGTAGTGGAGTGCTTGGTCTCGTAGTCACACTCCTCTGGGTCTTCCTCCTGCTCATCATCTAAACAGGCATCATTTCTGATCGAAGGGGTCGGGGAGCAAGGAGGTCCATCCCGATGACGCTTTGTTGGCGGGTCGGTGAGGAGCTCACGATACTCCTTCGCACTCATGTGATGATGTCGTGTGGGTGCATCTCTAGCTAGGGGGCACTCCTCCTCGATAAGCGACGGCAGGTCATACCTCGGGGGCTCCATCCTACTTGATCTTGTCTGGCTTTGTCTTGGCTTGCCGAAGTAGCTCTCGGGTGTGGTGAAGTCCCTCGTGGAGCTTCACGGACTGCTTAATCAAGTTGTGCACCAGACTATCGACAGAGAGGCTGAAGTAGGTCTGGACCTAAGTGGTGTGCCATCCTCCTGGGACAGAACCAACGTTCAACTCTGGCCTAGATCATCCTTCCGAAAAGGAAGGTAGTGAGTAGCCGGCTCATCAGCCATCTCTGGAATGATGTCTCGCAGGTGCAGAAGTGCCTTGCGTGTAGCTGACTCGACTACGAGTACCATTGTCTCCATCTGTGGTACTTCAAAGAACCAACTAGTTGGGGATTCGTTTGCCTTAACGACCACATCCACGTGGTACTCCTTCGTGACAGCATCAACCCAGTGCTCGTGGTAGAGAAAAATGGGTGGTTGGCAAAACTGGCACTTCTCTAGGCTATCCCCAAGGAGTAAGGGAAAGCTGGATGGCAGGAAGGCTTCGGGTATGACGGCCATCTACAAAGGTTTGAAAGGAGGAGAGTCAGGAGAGTGTTGTGTGAAGAATAGAAGAGGTAAATAGTTCAGAATTCCTAAGTATAGGTGCTAGGTGTAGTTTTGAAAGAGGTTTTATCCTAAGTAATGTCCATGTAACTAAGGGAATCCTATAGTCAGGATGGCTCTGATACCAGCTCTGTGGGGACCCCGACTCATAAGTCGTGATCACCGAATGCACGTGTATAGTGATCCCAGAGATCAATGCTCACTGAACACACAGAAGTTGAATAACAAGAGTCTTACATCCACATTTAGCATCTTACACAAATAAAGACCCTAAAGGTCTAGTCTTACATAGGGCCACAAGGGCCAAACATTTAAGAAGAACAAGCAGCGGAAATCTTGATCGAAAGCGTGAACCCATTGCCATCTGCCTTAAACCTACAGGCATTCTGACTGGATAGCGTCCTAGTTCGCATGTTCGTCACCAACGAACTCTTCACCATACTCTTGTTCTTCCCAGCCTGGCCAATTAAATAACCAGTGGCAAGCCAATGAATACTTTGAATGTACTTGCAAGCAACCCAAGTTGTGGAACAAGGTAATAATGATGCATGATACAGCTCTAAGTAGGTATTTTGCGGAAAGCTAATTTTAATTTCAATGTCATGATCAAGTAACTATGTGTAAGCATGCATCAACAGTTAGCAGTTATCCTTATGAGCAAGTTACACATGTCATCATAAGCAGGGGTTGAATATCTCATGTTCATTCATCACATCAAGTCTTCAGACTTGTCTCAAGTATCATCCTTCTATCATCTGCACACACACACGCACACCAAGTTTGTGAAAACATCTGGACGTGGCATAAGCAGCACCACCCAACTGTCCTTGACCATGGACACGGCTATTCGAATAGTTTTACACTTTGCAGAGGTTGCGTGCTTTACCCACAATACTTGGGGAACTTCCTTGTCATCCATGACTCGCAGTATATTACATACCCGAGTTAAGCACCCAAGCAATGTCTTTCCCATGGTGATACTAAACAAAGAGTCCACTCGTTGGTGCCATCCCTCATGATATGCATCACACGTATCATCCATGAGGGCACGCAACAAATCCCCGTCCCGTATGGGGTATCATGGTCGCACATGTAAGATTGGGACGGTCGACAAATCTTAAACCCTCCGTTTTCGAAAACACACACACTCACTTCCTCCGGTACACCACTTATTTCTCAAGTGGTCACCCAACTTACCATCATCTCCCTCGGGCATTAGTGGCACCCGACGGGGTTTTCGAAAAGTTTTCAAATGATTTGTTTTATTTCCATCACCATGCATATCCCATCCCACTTGCGTAGCAATCTACTAGAAACCTAACTACTCCAACCCGCACAACCCTCCTAAGGAGGTAGGGTCATGCATGATGCAAGTATGAACGGTAAAAGTATTGGAGGTATCCCACCGAAGGGGAAGACACCACATCATGGTCAAATCATTGAAGTAACAAGTGCTATATGTCATGCATGAAAAAGTTTCTTATCATGGTCAAAGGGATGCTTGCCTGGGTCAACAAAGTCTTCAAGGTCTTCAACGTCTTCGGGTCCAACTCCCTCGTCAACAGCGCAATCTATTGTCGCGATAAATAGCGATAAAAATAAGCATCACCCAAAAACAGAGCACACAAAGCTATTATTATTAAAAATGCTACCATATGTTGATAACTGCTAAAAACTATAATAAAAATATTTGTCTAAGGTTTTGCTATGAAAATATTTTTAAAACTATTTAAACAGAGGCAAAAAGATGCCAAAACAGGTTTTAAATTAAATCAGTGCATAAAAAGTTATCAACATTTTTCACAAATGGCACTATTAAGTTCTATGGAATATTCTAGGATTTTAGGTGGAAGAATAATTATCATTGGATTTGTTTTCTGATCTGAGGGACTTTTGGAAAGTTGAAGAAAAAGAAAAAGGAAAACTACACTACTCAGCAGGGCCAAAACCAACCGCAGCTGAGCTGGCCCAGGGAAGAACCGTCCCAAGGCGTAGCGGTGCACACGCAGTTGATGGGTTCGAACCCGATAGGTGGGCCCTAATTGTCGGTGGCATAAGGGGAAGTGAGGGTATAACAGGTGGGCTCCACCTGTCATCCCTCACCTCGCGATAGGGAGCAGAGGAGCTCACCTGTGGCGGTCCGGGGCATGGCGATAGCAGGTGAATGCGGGGATGGGCTCGGGGCTGAGTCGTCCTTCCAGAGGAGGTGGAGGCAGCCGGCAGGGAGGCCCTGGTCGCTGGTGACGAAGAAGCCGCGGCGGAGGAGCTTCGGGAATGATCACCGGGGTCTTTCCAAGCTGCAAGAAGAGCAGGGAGGAGGGGGAACCGCGTCAGGGCACTACTACATCTCCGAATCGAGAGAGAGAAATGGGAGGGAAAGCTCACCGTGGCCGGACGGTAGCGGATCCGAAATGGAGGTGCTCCGCTCGATCCCGACCACGGGGGCTCCAATACGAGGGGGAAGGAGATGAGGGGGTCGGTTGGGGTTGAGAAGGAGCCAGAGGAGGGGAGAGAGAGGCCCGGGAGAGGCCCTTTATAGGTGGATGTGAGTCCATCATGGGCTTGTGTGCCGGTGAGGTCGCGGTACCCGCTGGAGGGCTCGGGGGAGGGAGAGAGCATGTCTAGGTGCTCCTGGGCATGGTCCACGTCAAGGGGAAGGGATAGAGAGAGCAGGGAAGAACCCTAGCTCTCGCGCGTGTGAGCTCATCCGTTGGCCGGCTCGGGTGGCGTCGGGCATGCGCGACCCGGGGTGAGAGAGATCCAGGGAGGAGGGGGCAACACTTTGGAGGGTTGCGGACATCGAGGGCAGCTTGGGGTACAGCTTTCCCCATCCCAAAGTTGTCGGGGGCCCTTAGGATGCTCCTGCTACAGTGCGGGTATGCACTGTAGAGTGCTCCAAAGCATGCCTTTGGCATGCCATGGCATGCTTGCGTGCTCTGGACGCGTCCTCCTATGTCCTTAGCTCTTGGATGATCAGCAGATGCTTTAGGAGCTAGGAGAGGCTAGGGAGAAAACAAATGGAGTGGGGGAGAGGGTAGAAATGCCTCTACCATGGTGAATCAGAGGGGAAAATGGGGGTTTTACCCTACCCATTATTGGGCTGATGCCACATAAAATTTACTAGAAGTAGCTAGTAACACAGAGAGGTTGTGGTAAAAAATTGAGAGCAAGGGGAAGGGTAGAAGTGGTGAAAACAGTGGGTTTTAGAAATGGCCAGAAGGTGTTTGATGGAGGTTAGGGAAAGAAAATGGACTTTGCTTGCCATAGGAATTGACAGGGTCAAATGGTGGTTAGAAGTAGGCCTGGGCACCAAGTTTGGGCTTGATTGAAGAAAGTTCACAATGTAGCTTTGTGAAACCCTAGAAATCAACAGAATCTGCTATCTGTAGATCTAGTCATGCTAGGCTAATCCTCTTGATGCATAACTTATTGTAGCATCATTATTTGGTTATTATAACATGTCCACAAAGTTTGGGGTCAAGGGAAGAAACTTCACAATGTAAAGTTGTTCAAATTTGAATCTGGACACGGAGGGTTTTGGAATAGCTAGATGAATCAAATCAACTTGGATTGAGGTGAAAATTTGCAAGATCATCACCTATGATAATATTGACTTGTTGGAATTTTCTTGAAATTTATTGAGAATATTTCTTATAGAAATATTTCAATAGCTTAATTTGGACAAAAAGGGTTTTGAGGGGTTTTGCCCATTATTTGGAACATGACCATGCGCTGAAACTCATATATAGGGAAAATATATGTCCACTGAGTTTCCCTAAATTTTCTCGAATATTTTTAAAGGATTTAAATAATCTTTCCCTATGAAAAAGCATTACTGGTCTGTAGGAAAAGCCTTTAAATAAAATATAAAAATAATCTTTAAAACTATTATTTGGTGGTTTTGGAAAGTCATATATATAGTAG
The DNA here is from genome assembly GCA_022496015.1 of Hordeum marinum. Lineage (NCBI taxonomy): Eukaryota > Viridiplantae > Streptophyta > Magnoliopsida > Poales > Poaceae > Hordeum > Hordeum marinum. The sequence continues at coordinate 241,176,031 of CM039672.1, read as the reverse complement.
ATTTGAGGTAAATCCTTTGGGGAAAAAGGATTCACCCAATTTGAGGACTTGAAGTGCAAACCTCAACTCAGGGGGTTTTGAAAACCTAATTTGAATAAATCCCTTTTAGTCAAAATAAAATTTGGTAAAAACAGTTTTGGGCACTATTCACATGGCATGATCATTGGGCAAGAAGTTTGGGCCAAGGAAGATAAATATGAAGAGGGATAGAATCTAAGAGTGCCATACACAAACAACCAAACAAGCAAACAAGCAACAATTAAAGCAATCACAAGCACTGAAAAAGTTTTAATTGGCTCCAAATTTTGTAAATCCAAGCATAACAAGGTGTGACATAAACTTAATACTCTAGATTCAGGCAAGAGTTGGTCGATGTGTGGAGTAATAGTAGTAGATGTAGAATCGTTTCGGTCTACTTGATACGGACGTGATGCCTATATGCATGATCATTGCCTTGGATAACTACATGATTATTATCTTTTGTATCAATTGCTTGATAGTAATTTGTTTACCCACCATGATATTTTCCTTCGAGAGAGAAGCCTCTAGTGAAACCTATGGCCCTGGGTCTACTTTCCATTATATACTTTCAGATCTATAAACCAAAAATACCAAAAATACTTTGTTGCAAATTATTTACCTTTTACTTACCATTCTCGTTTACATCTATATCTTTCGGATCTAATCCTTGCAAATAATCGACAAGGGATTGACAACCCCTTTATAGCGTTGGGTGCAAGAGTTTGATTCTTTGTGTAGGTGCATCCATTGGTGACTTGCTTGTTCCTCCTACTAGATTGATACCTTGGCTCTCAACAACTGAGGGAAATACTTATCTACTTTGCTGCCTCGCCTTTTCCTCTTCAAGGGAAAACCAACAAAAGCTCAAGAGATAACACGGGCTAATGAGGGAGTCCTGGATTAAGGGGTCCTCGGGAGGCTGACCTGTTTCTTATGGGCCGGACTGTATGGGCCGCTTGCCGAGCATTGGATCGATCGAATGCCTTGTCTCCAGGAAGGAAGCTTCGGGAATCATGGCTTGTCATCCATATTTGATGTAGCGAATAGGCATGTTTATCCCTTCGACGTGTAACCGACCATGTGTAAACCCTAGGTATTCTCGGCGTCTATTTAAGCCGGATGGTTTTAGGTTGTAGGCAGGACAACTCATCTAGGGTTTAGCTATTTGATATCGACGTAGATCGACTCTGTAACCTACACAACATCAATACAATCAAGTAGGACATAGGGTATTATCTCCATAGGAGGGCCCGAACCTGGGTAAACCTCGTCTCCCTTATCTCCTGTTACCATTGATTCTAGTCTCACAGCTCGGGACCCCCTACCTGAGATCCGCCGGTTTTGACACCGACAGTGGGCCCCTCCCAATGGACCCCCGAAACACGAATACCATTTTCCTCTATATAAATCTTTACCTATGGACCATTCTGGAACTCCTCGTGACATCTGAGAACTCATCCGGGACTCCGAACAACGTTCGGTCACCAACATACATAACTCAACAATACCAAATCATCACCGGACATTAAGTGTGCAGAGCTTGTTGGTTCGAGAACTATGTAGGCATGACCGAGACAACTCTACAGTCAATAACCAATAGCGGGACCTCGATGCCCATGTTGGTTCCTAGATATTCTAAAAAGATTTTTATCGGTCAAACCACAATTTCAAGTATTCAGACAACCCCATATGTAGGTCCCTTTGTCCATCGATATGTTTCTTGCCTAATATTCGATCGTCGGTATCTCCATACCTAGTTCATTCACGTTACCGGTAAGTCTCTTTACTCGTTCCATAAAAAAAGATCCCGTGACTAACTCCTTAGTCATATTGCTTGTAAGCTTCTTATGATGTTGTGTTACCGAGCGGGCCCAGAGATACCTCTCCGTCATACGGAGTGACAAATCCCAGTGTCGATCCATGCCAACCCAACAGACACCCTCGGAGATACCTGTAGAGCACCTTTATGGTCACCCATTTATGTTGTGACATTTGGTACACACAAGGCATTCCTACGGTGTCATGGAGTTGCGTGATCTCATGGTTGTAGGAACATATACTTGACATGGATAAAGCAGTAGCAATAAACTAACACGATTATATGCTACGCTTATGGTTGGGTCTTGTCCATCATATCTTTCTCCTAATGATGTGATCTCGTTATCAAATGACAACTCATGTCCATGGTCAGGAAACCTTAACCATCTTTCATCAACGAGCTAGTCTACTAGAGGCTCACTAGGGAAATAGTGTTTGTCTATATATCCACACATATATCTGAGTTTCCGATCAATATAATTATAGCATGGATAATAAACAATTATCATGAACAAGGAAATATAATAATAACAACTTTATTATTGCCTCTAGGGCATATTTCCAACAGAGACTTGCGGCGGTGGAAAAAGTGTTTCGGGAGGCTCCTAGGGATTTTCTTCATACATTAGAATTAATAGACCAGAGAGGGACGTCGAGAGATGCGAGGGGGGCCAGCACACAACAGGGCGCGACCACCCACCTGGGCGCGCCCTAATGTGTGACACTTCCCTCATGCATCCTCCGGTCTCCTCCTGAAGCTTCCAAGTCTTCTTTTGGTCCAGAAAAAACATCAAAATGTTTGGTGGCAATTGGCCTTCGTTTGGTACTTTAACCTGAAAAGCCAAAAACACGCAGAAAATAGCAACTGGCACTAGGCACTGGATTAATAGGTTAGTGCTCAAAAATAATATGATTTGTCAAATAAATGCCCAAAAGGTATCCTAAAATGATAATATTATAGCATGGAAAAATCAAAAATTATAGATATGTTGCAGAGGTATCAGCATCTGCAAGCTTAATTCATGCTCATCCTCGAGTAGGTGGCAACCGTCAATCGCTACATGGCGGCGTTGGATGCCCGGTTCGACAATACATGGCAGATCCTTCAGGGATCTCACCCGAGTTATGATCCCATGATGGTTCCTTATCTTTGGGTGTCCACCGCCGGCGACTCAGAGACCGCTAGTGAACCGAGTTCACCGTCCTCCACTTTGGATTCTAGGATATTCGATCTGTATTAGTGATCTTATATGATAATATTCGAGATGTATTAGTTAATATTTGATGATGCATTAACAGGATTATTTGTGATGATGTATTACTGATACTATATTCGAGTCATTATAAATATTAATGTATTTGTGATATTTTATCAGTATAATGCATGTGTGACTTTCGGTCTGTCATTGCTCCTTGTGTAACTTTCATGTGTGTTCTTGATGGAGGAATCCCGACTGTTGTCATGGGGGGTGCCTCCTCTTTTTTATCTTCTTTGTGATATACTCGTCGATATATTGCGCAAGAAGAGAAGAGGGGGCGTCCATCACCGGCGGTCAAACTATTACTGTGAGAGAGTGCCAACAAACATATATACACCACCATATCAGTGTGAGAGAGAGCGCACCAACACACCATGAGATATGAGAGTTACTTAAGGAAAGCCTCGACGGACCGAAAGTCACACACGCATTAGGATCCAAAGCGTGCCGTAATTCTTGAACTGGATTATCCGGGATGATGTATTACTGATATTATATTCAAGTTCATTATAAATGTATTTGTGATTTGCAAGTCATTCCGGTAAAACATAGGGAATTTTTTCTATGTCATTGCTCGATATATGAAACGGGTTGACTTTAGGTCTGTTTTGGCTCCTTGTGTGTCTTTCAGTGAGGGAGAGTGTCCACCATATATATATACATATATATATACGAGAGAGAGAGGAAGAATCCCGACTGTTGTAGTGGGGGGTCACTTCTCCTTTGTTCCAGTGTGCTAGACATTTTGGTGTAATGCACTCTGGGACGAATGGAGGAGCCACCATCACCGACGGCCCCAATATCAAAGGGAGTGCCCACCATATACGTGAGATCAGAGTTTAGGAAGGAAAGACTAGACAAACCAAAAGTCAACCTGTTGCATATTGAGTAATAGTGATATGTGTGTTGATCAGTTTTCTCGTAGTTTCCTTCGATCGATTTTAAATGTTTCGACTATGAACATAGGAAATGTCTGACCACGAAAGGGAATTCGCTATGTGTGAATACTGTGAAGACAAGTGTGGCATGTGTGACAAGCCTTTCCTAGTTGATGGTAGGCGCTTCAGCATCATGCTGCATGAGACCTTCGAAGTGGATACAATAAGTCACAACGACAAGTCTTTTTTCGTAATTAAGCATGACTTCTGCTTTTTTTGCTTCAACTTATAATTTTAATTTTTTTACTATTCTACTAGCGTATCCCCTGCCATGCAAGAATTCCTGTCTTGGATAAGTTTGGTTTCAATACTAAAAAAACTATGGAGGTAAAGATAGTTCACTTGAGGACCGAGCATGGTTTTACTTTTGCGGTAAAATTGTACCATGCAGACACCTACTGCTGTTTTGAATGCAAAACTTGGAGAGCACTATGCAAGGCTTATGCATTTGAGCCTAATATAATTATCCCCTTTGATATTCGTCCGGAAGATGAAATTGAAGGTAATATCGACATCTGGGTCGATGTGCAGACGCCTCCAGTTCTACCATTATGTGAGTTTCTCAACCGTATTTATTAAGTAATTTATATTGTTTATTTAAAAATAGTTGACATCTCATTTGCATTGACAGCTTATTTTCATTCTTCAAAAAATGTACGAAAGATGGTAGACAAAACCTACTAGATAATCTTACCGCATTTCTTAGTCATGTTGAGAATTACAATAGCTATTATCAAACTCCTCCACATTATGGCCAATACATGCCACTAGTGCATGTGGTGAACTACGGTAACATCCATGGAGATTGCATGGTAAGATTTTCTACTATTACAACATCCGTGCATCTTTTGCATAAATTCTTCTAAAACTAAACTACATTGCTAACTACAAAGTTATTACTATGTTTTTCAACAGAAAATCCAGAAGGATTGTGTGCCTCATCTGATGTTTCCGAGAGGTCGTGTTGTTGTTATAAGCTTAGGGCCACCACGGCCAGGTCAGTCCACGCATCACTCCTGTCCATACCAGATTTCTAAAACCGATGAAGACATGACAATCAAAGATTGGAAAAAATGTATGGTCAATCGTAGAGAGCTACTTGGAAGCAACATTGTGCGTAGGCCAAGAATGGGAGACAGGAGGATCTCCGTTCTCCATAATGGAGAGTCAGGGCCTATCTTGTTTTATGATATTGTACCTAAGAGAGGGTAGAGTAGTAGGTCCTATGAGAGAGGACTAGGTCCTAGGTACAATGTGTTATTACGTGCTACAATGTGTTAGAGTTGATGAGGAGGAGGAGGAGGATTTGTGATTATGACTAGTGACCAACTTGTTATATGATGTCTCATTGACGAAAATGATGATTAAATAGTGTTAGATGTTCTCTCTATACGTATAGTACGTAGCATCGTGACCAACGGAGATAAGAGAGGTCACTTCTCTCTATTAGCTAGCTAAGAAAATATATGAAACACCTAAATTAACCCTCCAAAACCCTCAACCCCCCCCCTCTTTAAAAAAAACAGTTCCTTAGCTGCTGACGCGTGGACGCTCTTTGGTCCTAGTTGGTGTTACCAACCAGGACCAAAGGCCCACCTGCCTGGGCTCGACCGAGCAGCCACGTGTATCCCCATATGTCCTGGTTCATAAGCAATCTAGGACTAACGTTCATGGGCTTTAGTCCCGACCCTTTAGTCCCGGGTCGAGAACCAGGATAGATGGGCCTCTAGAACCGGGACAAATGGGCCTTTTTCCACTAGTGTAAGCATAAGTAACATAATCATCAAGTTTCAAAATATATGATCCTTAAAGGATGCTTACCCCCAATTCATTTTATCATATTAGCATGACATGGCTACGTCTTCACCACATAAATACCGATATCAAGCATCAGGGTGTTAAGTCAGAAAATTGGATCATACTTTTTAACGCGCTTCAGCTTTTTATTACTCATGCAATATATGAGTGTGAACCATGAATGTAGCATAAAGGTGGAATAAAAAATGGTGGTAGGTTTCAAAGGTGTAAAAGTGAAGAAAGTCTCGCATCAACTAGATGTATCAATGGGCCATGGAGATGCCCATCCATAGATGTCAAAGCGAGGAGTAGGGATTGCCATGCAATTGATGTACTAGATCTATAAGTGTATGAAAGCTCAACTGAAGCTAAGTGGGTGTGCATCCAACTTGCTTGCTCATGAAGACCTCGGACATTTGAGGAAGCCCGTCATCGGAATATACAAGCCAAGTTCTATAATGAAAAATTCCCACTAGCGTATGAAAGTGACAAAACAAGAGACTCTTTATATGAGGAACATGGTGCCACTTTGAGGCACAAGTGTGGAAAACGAGGTAGTAGCATTGTGCCTTCTCTCTTTTCTCTCCTTTATTTTATATTTTTTATTTTTTATTTTTATTTTTCTTTCTATATTGTTTTCTCTTTTTTTCGTCCGGAATCTCATCCCGACTTGTGGGGGAGTCATTGTCTCCATCATCCTTTCCTCAATGAGATAGTGCCCTAATAATAATGATCATCACACTTTTATTTACTTACAACTCAATATGAAGAACTATAGTATGACTCTATATAAATGCCTTTGGCAGTGTACAAGGATGTGCAATGATCAAGTGTAACATGTATAAAAATGATAAACGGTGGCTTTGCCACAAATCCTATGTCAGCTTATATGTTTATGCAAATCAATATGATGATGAAAGTACTAGTCATATGATGTAATGGTGGAAGTTGCATGGCAATATATCTCGGTATGGCTATGGAAATACCATAATGGGCAGGTATGGTGGCTGTTGAGCCAATGCCTCACTGGTTCCTTAAGCTTCAGGGGTAAGTATTTGATGGCGTTGAGGTCATATCCTCTTGCCATGTTAATATGGATAAGGAAGTCTTCAATCCATACTGTGGGTCCATGGTCCCATCATAAGGTTTGATATTGATGGGTTTAAACCCTTCGGTTAATTGGTGTTGCATAACTTGTTAGTGAAGCACATCGGGTGTGCAGCTCCTCTAGCTCGGGCAATGGAACGATGGTCGCATGGCATTAGCCGAGTATAATGGTCCTCCCGAGCCCTGGTGTTTCTATCCAACCATTCATGGTAACCTGTGTGACCAGCAGGTTCTTGGCCACTGGACGTATAGATGGACCAAGGTGACATGTCCAGACTCTCACGGAGATCGCATGTCCGTGTGGGTTGGTTAGTTCTCCTTCTGTTCGTACGATCATTAGCAGGGAGTTCTTGGGACCTACTTGGGGGGTTGTCTCGGCCCCTAGGAGGGCGGTCTTGTTGATCATAACAATCATTGTTACACAGAGGGTCGTCTTCTACTTTAGTGACAAATTCAGAAAGTAGTCATCTCTGCAGGTAAGACTTGGATTGACTTATACGTCTATCCTCAAGCTATTGTTCAGCTGACATGATCTCGACCAACTTATAATTTAGTGTATCTTGGTCGGCCTTGAGCCGATCCCACCCTATTTTTCCACTTTGAATCGTTTCCATCAAACGCATCCGGTAGGCCTCGAGGACTTCCAAGTTTTCAAGGATACCAAAGTCGTCGGACTTGAGGCTCGTTTCCTCGGTTTCCAGCATGTAGTTGTCATCCTCGGGATCATCGAAGATCATATGTTTTCCCACACACCCAATGTGACAGAACGTGACCTCATGGGCACTGCCCAGATCCTCGGCAGCTAGAGGTATGTTGTTGTCTTCGGAGTTGCCGTTATCGGCCTCCCCCGTGATGTTACTGCCTCTACTAGGCCTTCTGCAACATAGGTCGATTCGTCTGCATGGGGATGGGTGTTCATCAACTTCTCATGCATCGTCGCGGGGGGTATCCACCATGTAAATGTCATAGGTGGAGGTTTCAACCCACTTGCGTGTCTTGCATTTCTTGGGGCCCGGTCTACCACCGATGCCTTCCTCCATGTCCATATCTTTGGATGCGTAGTGGAGGACGTCAGTGAGATCCTTAGCTGTTGTGACTAGGTGGGTGATAGTGGGAAGTAAATTTCCCATGCATCGTCTTTACATCCAATCTGATCATAGACCAAAGTCTATCCACCCGAGATCATGAGGCTCTAGATCCGATCTAACATGTCGTTTAAAAGCGACAGCTCGGTCGGGTCCATTGATTGGTTGTAAGTTGGGTTGATCTAGAGTATGCTTGCCTGGGCCATCGGGATGACGTAGGTTTTGACCCCTATAGGGGTGATCGAACCCGAGCTTAAAGCTATGTCTGGTGCAGGATCGAGTCCCTGTTTAGGATTACAAGAGGGGATTGGATCCGAACCTGAGAACGGGGCGGATGCTTGATCCATTTCTAGGACATGTTCTGAAGCGGGAACAGATTTAGAGCCATGATCCGTGACTAAAAGAGATAGGTTGGGAAAGGGATCAAGATTGAGGTCGGTTCTGAGATTACGGCACCTGCCAGGTTTCCCCACCGATTTGGGTCCCAGGCAGAGAGGGCTAGGCTACTTCGAGCCTCGGTGGTGCATTACCGAACATGACCACCTGGTCGGGGGGCGAAGCTCTCTATCCGACCAAGGCGACTAGTGGAACTAGCGTGAAAGACCATGCTTACGAACGTGAAAATCTAGGCGGGATGAAGATGTCACCATAGTTCATGTCGTTGTTCATCTGAAGATGAGCCATTGATCTGGACCGACCACACAGTGGGACCTTTATGGGCCACCAATGTCGATGCTAAAACCAGCAGATCTCCAGTAGGGGGTCCCGAGCTATGGATCTAAGAACAATGGTAACAAGGAGAGTAGGTAGAAGATGTTTACCCAGGTTCGGGCCCTCTCGAAGAGGTAAAACCCTACGTCCTGCTTTGATTCTATTGATCATGGGGTATCAAGTACAGGTTGATGATCTACCTCGATAGTGTTGTTGTATAAGCTCTAAATCCTAAGGTCCATAGTTGTCCTCCTATGGAATAAACCACTGGGCTTATATAGATACACGGGGGGATCTAGGTTACATGCCTTAGGTCGGTTTCGGCAATATCAAATACAGATCCATCCTTGGGGTGCACGACAAGTCTTCGAAGGTTTCCTTTCTTCACACGAGGTGGTATTGACGCTACCGTAGTCCTTCAGGCGGTGGCTTAATGGGCCCATTGTTCGTCCTGCATAGATCGATTACTTTAGTCTAACACCCCCTAGTCCAGTAAACCGTCAATTGGACAATGGCGAGGTGGTTGTTAAGGCCCCTGGGGAAGTTGACTATGATTAATGGTCGGCGGCTTTAAATTAGCTACCCCTCACATGTCGATATGTCATGGCAGACGGCTCTGACATCGAGCTCGTCGACAGTGATGGCTTGACGCGGGCTATGTTACAGGTTAAGAGGCACACCTATAGGATCGAAAGTAGGTATATAGGGGGGTGATTAGACTACTTGACCAATTAAAACTATGTTTTTTTCCAATTTTAATTCTTGGCAAGTTTTAGCATTCATAGCATATCAAGTACACCCTACACATGCAAGTCTAAGAGTATTATAGAGGAAAGTAAAAACAAGCATGACTAAAAGGGATAGGGTAGGAAGATCAAACGCAATTGTAGACACGATGATTTTTCCCATGGTTCCGATAGGTGGCGCTATCGTACATCCACGTTTATGGAGTCTTCAACCCATGGAGGGTAACTGTTGCGAGAGTCCACGGAGGGCTCCACCCATAAGGGTCCACGAAGTAGCAACATTGACTATTCCAAACGGCTTCCATCCACAAAGGAATAGCCTCACTATGGGTAGATCTTCACGAAGTAGGCAATCTCCTTGACCTTACAAACTTCTTGGTTCACTCCACAACACGAAGTAGGAGGCCCCCAAGCGACACCTAACCAATCTAGGAGGCACCTGTTGGAAATATGCCCTAGAGGCAATTAATAAAGTGTTGATTATTATATTTCCTTGTTCATGATAATCATTTATTGTCCATGCTATAATTGTGTTGATTGGAAACTAAATACATGTCTGGGCATATAGGCAAATATTGTGTCCCTAGTATGCCTCTAGCAGGCTAGCTCGTTGATCAAAGATGGCTAAGGTTTCCTGTCCATGGACATGAGATGTCATTTGATATCGGGATCACATCATTAGGAGAATGATGTGATGGACAAGACCCAAACTATAAACGTAGCATATGAACGTATCAGTTTATTGCTACAGTTTTCCTGCATGTCAAGTATATGTTCCTATGACCATGAGATCATGCAACTCACTAACATCGGAGGAGTGCCTTGTGTGTATCAAACGTTGCAATGTAACTGGGTGACTATAAAGGTACTCTACAGGTATCTCCAAAGGTGTCTATTGAGTTGGCATGGATCAATACTGGGATTTGTTACTCTGTGTGATGGAGAGGTATCTCAAGGCCCACTCGGTAATACAACATCACAACAAGCCTTGCAAGCAATGTGACTAAGTGTTAGTCGCGGTATCTTGTATTACGGAACGATTAAAGAGACTTGCCGGTAACGATGTTGAACTAGGTATAGAGATACCGACGATCGAATCACGGGCAAGTAACATACCGAAGGACAAAGGGAACATCATACGGGATTACCTGAATCCTTGACCTAGAGGTTCGACCGATAAAGATCTTCATAGGACATGTAGGAACCAATATGGGCATCTAGGTCCCGCTATTGGTTATTGACTGTAGAGGTGTCTCCGTCATGTCTACATGGTTCTCGAACCCGCAGGGTCTGCACAATTAAGGTTCGATGACGTTTTGGTATAGACGAGTTATGTGTGTTGGTGACCGAAGGTTGTTTCGAGTCCCGGATGAGATCCCAGACGTGACGAGGAGATCCAGAATGGTCCTGAGATGAATATTCATATATAGGAAGTTCTGTGTTTGTTACCAGAAAAGTTTGGGCGTCACCGGTAATGTACCGGGGGTGTCGGGAGGGTCCCGAGGGTCCATCGGAATGGGCGACCAGCCCCAAAGGCCTACATGGGCTGTGAGAGATGGCACACCATACCCTAGTGGGCTGGTCACCCCTCACACAAAGGCTCGTGTGGCAAGGGGGTTGGTGGGAGGGCCAACCGTAGGGTTGGCGCCACCTTGCTTGGATGGCAAGCCACCCTAGGGCGCCTCCACCCTTGGCCGCCACCCCAAGGGGGAAACCCTAGGGGTTTGGCGCACCATGCCTCCCTCTATATATATGAGAGGGAGGAGGGCAGCCGCACCCTAAGCCATTGTACAGTCCTTTCTCCATCTTCGATAGCCACTCCTCTAGTAGATTGGTTCGGCGCCACTTAGCGAAGCTCTGCCGGATCAGCTCGACCACCGCCGCCGCCACGCCATCGTGCTACCTACGAACCCATCTACATCTCTGCTCCCTATTGCTGAATCAAGAAGGCAGAGATCTTCATCGAGCTGCACGTGTGCTGAACGCGGAGGTGTCGTCCGTTCGGCACTTGATCGGGAGTTCAAGGGACGGCTTGCGATTCGGATCACGGAGACGTACGACTACATCACCCGCATTCTTTAATGCTTCTGCTTAGAGATCTACAAGGGTACGTAGATCCAATCTCTCCTCTAATAGATGCTCATCTCCTAGATTGATCTTGGTGAAGTGTAGGAAATTTTTTGTTTCCCATGCAACGTTCCCCAACAGTGGCATCATGAGCTAGGTCTATGCGTAGATGAGATCTTGAGTAGAACACAAAGAGTTTGTGGGAGTTGATTTTCAGATTGCTTCCTTCCTTAGTCTTTTCTTGGTTCAGCGGTATTGTGGGATGAAGCAGCTCGGACCGACTTTACTCGTACGCCTACGAGAGACCGTATTCCATCGACTAACATGTGACTTTGTTGCATAAAGATGGCTGGCGGGTGTCTGTCTCTCCCACTTTAGTTGAACTGCATTTGATTAAGGAGGTCCTTGTAGAAGGTTGAAAATCAATCTTCATATCACCATTGTGGTTTTGCGTAGGTAAGAATCGTTCTTGCTAGATACCCATAGCAGCCACGTAAAACATGCAACAACAATAAGAGGACATCTAACTTGTTTTTGCAGGGTATGTTGTGATGTGATATAGCCAATTACATGATGTGATATATGTTATGTATGAGATGATCATGTTTTGTATAGAATATCACGACTTGCATGTCGATGAGTACGGCAACCGGCAGGAGCCATAGGTTTGTCTTCGATTATTGTATAACCTTCTTGTCAATCTTTAGCGCTCTGTAATGCTTTAGTTTATCGCTAAGCGGTAGCAATAGTAGTATGAGCATGGTGGGTGCGACAACCCCAATGGCGACACAATGATAGAGATCATGGTGATGGAGATCATGGTGTTATGCTGGTGATGATGGAGATCATGCCGGTGCTTTGGAGATGGAGATCAAAAGCACAAGTTCATGGCCATATCAGGGCACTTCTGATTTGCATGTGATGTTAATATTTTTATGCACCTTGTTTTACTTAGAACGATGGTAGCATTATAAGGCGATCCCTCACTTAAATTTCAAGATGAATTATGTTCTCCCCGAGTGTGCATCGTTGCGGAAGTTCGTCGTATCGAGACACCACGTGATGATCGGGTGTGATAGACTTTACATTCGCATACAATGGGTGCAAGCCAGTGTTGCACATGCGGAACACTTGGGTTAAACTTGACGAGCCTAGCATGTACAGACATGGCCTCGGAACACAAGATACCGAAAGGTCGAGCATGAGTCATATAGTAGATATGATCAACATGATGATGTTCACCATTGAAACCACCTTAACTCACGTGATGATCGGACTTGAGTTGATGAATGTGGATCATGTATCACTCAGATGACCTCAGGGATGTCAATTTGAGTGGGTGCTTTAGTAATTTGATTAACTAAACTCATTATCATGAACAATAGTCTTAGTAACCTTTGCTTATTTATGTTGTAGATCAATGGCTCGCGTAGTAGCACTGTCGTGGGAACGAGCCTGACAGTAGATGGTAGGGGTACGAATGGAGAGGGCAGAGTCCTAGCTACGACGAGGGTGTACACATAGATGTATGAGTTCATGCCCCTCTCGTGGAGGTAACAGCCCTACATCTCAGTGCTTGGGAGCTTTATGTCGAGTGGAATGTTGAGATTGCAATAGTTTCTAACCCTTGTGCAGGAGGGGAGGGGCGGCTTATATAGAGTTCGCTGCCCCTCATAATGGCCCCGCATCAAAGGGTCTGGTCGTGGGGTGTAAAGTCTGCCATTACAGGTAACATACGGAGTAAAAGCTATTAAGGGACATTAAGCCAGCGTCTGCCCGTTGGGCTCTTGATGATGGCTCCTGGTCTTCTAGCGTTGAGTGAAGCGAGGTCTATTGAGTGACATGTGACAGCCGAGTGAGAGGAGGAGCTCTGAGTGGATTACTATCGAGTGGCCTTGGACGTCTCCAGGGATCCACTCGGAAGTTCATGCTTGATCTTAAGTCCTCCCATGTAGTGTCTTTAGGTAGGGTAGGTGGGCCTTGCATAGGACCCTACCCTAGGTACATATCCTCGTCATTAGCCCCCGAATGGATCAGGGTTCGAGTGGTGGAAGGAAGTATCAACATCAACCTTTAGTTAATGCATCGAATCCTCCGAATGGTATTTGGGGTTTCCATGAAACTTGCGTCGATTGAACTCTAAGCATCGGCATTTATTTAGGATCGACATGCGAGATCTTCCGAATGATATTTGGGGCTTCAATGAAATTTATGCCGATTGAATTCTTCTCCGCTCGCCTGGATCCATTCAGACTTAAAAGTGTCCGAGTGAATTGAGCGCATCCTGGGAGGTGATGGGTCGGTCTGACAGGCCCGGATTCTCCGCGATATGAAAATTTGGGAAGCACACGCACGCGCGAAGATGATGCCACGATCAGGGCATGTGGAGGCATGATGCCTCGATTCTTGTGTCGGTCATCTCGCCACGCACTGGGCGCCGTCAGCGGTTGGCGTGTGCGGTTATCTCACAGGCCCACTGGTCGGTGAGACACTCGGCAGCATATAAAGCTTCCCGAGCCGTGGATTACACAGTACCTTCCGCCGATTCTCCCTCTCTTCCTCCGCCTCCTATGCTCCCCATTGCAGCACTCCGCTCTCCTTCGACCAGAGTCGTCGCTCCGATGATGAAGAATGCGACGGAGAAGCTAGAGTGAGCAAAGAAGGGGACATCGAAGCTCAAGGGCAAGAAGCCCTCGACTGCTCGGTTCACCGTGCCGCGGGGTGGATGCAGGGGGATTTTCTCCCCTCTATTGTCACCCGCGCCGACATCGAGGGTTTCGTCTCCGACGGGCTGGTGGCGGATGGCGCCTGGAGGCTGCCGGGGGAGGAGCGCGAGCCGGAGCCGCGCGATGGGGAGCGAGTTCTTCTCCTCTCCCATGTAGAAAGAGGTTTCTCCATGCCACCCCACCCATTCATTCAGGGATTTCTGAATTTCTTTGGAGCGCAACTGCATCACTTTCCGTCGAACACCATGGCATACTTGTCAGCACTCGTCACCTTGTGCGAGTGTTTCCTGGGGTGCTCTCCCCATTGGGGGTTGTTTAAGCATCTCTTCACTGTCAGATCATAGACTGTGAAGAAAGCCCTTGCCGTCGATGGGAAGACTCATGTGCTCCAGTTGTGTGGAGGTTTAGGAGTCCAGAAAAGGCAGCATAATTCCTTTCCTGCCATTACTTTTCCCGAGTCCGTCAGAGGCTGGCAGTCGACCTGGTTCTACAGCAAAGATGTAGCGCCACCCAACATGTCGACTGGTCTTCCCCCGTTTTCGCCTGACCGACCCGCTGCCCCCAAGTCCTTGAAGGTGACCGACGAGGAGCATGTCCAAGTATGTATCTTAGTCGAGGCGGTGGTGCAGCTGATCCGGGCGGGGTGACAGGCATGGATCTGCTTGAAACATTCCTCGGTTGACGCATTCAGCCACTCCAGGCCAGAGACCACACCATGTGGCACTACGCAGGTCAAGGGGACTCGACTAGGACGCATCCAGAAGAAATTCCACAGGAGACTATTGAGCAGTGGATTCGGAGCATCACTGGAGCTTGCGACAACCCCTCACGAGCCAAGAGGATCCGGCCTTACTCGGCTGAAAACCCACCAAAGAACCTGGTGAGACATGTGATGTCGACTGATACATTTATACCATCGAGTGACGTATTGACTTGTAGACTTACTCTCTTGTTTGAATTATGCAGGAATGGATGAACATGCACTCGCCCGTTCCCAACGGGAACGATGTGGATGACCGCGTGGTGAGCGTGGGCGGCAGCGTGGACGGCGACGGACTTTCTGACTCCGAGGATGAATATGAAGATTCCGGCAAAGAGGAAGGGGGTCAAGTCACCTCCTCGTCGTGAAGGCCGCACCAAGGCCCTCCATGACCCGATAGCTGCTGAGGACAAGGCATTGGGCCCAAGCGAGAAGAACCCAAAATGGACCCGCCCCTCAACTGTCGAGTCGAATGAAAGACTGGCCAAGCAGCACAAGCAAGCTATCTCTAAGCCTCGTAAAGCACTGCCCCGCATGAGGGTGGTCGTACCTATCGTCTCCACATAAGTGTTCATTTCCGAATTATCCTGTTGACTGAACTCTTGAGTTATATCTGAGCGAAAGCTGTTTAATCCTTCAGAGCTGCAACATATGTGACCTCGCCTCATCAAGATGGAGAGGACGCGATGGATGTTGACACCCCTAACGCTGCCACTTCTCATAGAGGTAAGAAAGTTGTTAGTTTGTCTGAATAGGACTCGACACATGCAGATGTTGATGCTGTCGGTTGTTACAGAGGTCATGCGCTCGCACCCCAAGGGCGTCATCGGCGCAAACACCTCAGCAGCACTCAACTGCGGAGTCTTCCTAGAGGAGAGGTGACTCCACGCGACCCAGGGTTGAGCCCGTAACGCCTCTGTCGCATGCTCCTCCAGCCATCTCGACCATCGTGACATCGACTCCGACTGCACCCCTTCAGGCTACCTCAGTTGCCCCTGCGACTACGCCGACCCCACTTGTGACGGCCTTCCCTCTGCATCGCACCCCGGAAGATCAAACCGGAGCTGCAAAGGAAGCCCTGATCCAGGCGGAGCAACTCATGCTGAGGACCAAGGCGGCGTACGAGGCCAGCAAACTGGCTTTTGACGTCAGCGCAGCCCTCCGCACCAATGTCCGAGTAAGTTCGATTGTGAGTCCATTGTCGATTAGAATTCTTGTCTTTTCTTGGCTGTTGTATACCCACTGGGTGATCGCCGTAGAATGTTTGAACTTTCTCTAGTCGAATAGATCGGATCATAGTCGAGTAGGATTAGGATTGGTAGTACACGTGGTACTATTGTCGCTCGACATGTTGAGTGTATTTTCTGACGAGTTACTCGACGGATCGAGAGTTAACTGTCTCAGTGGGGGTGCTCTTAGCGCACCCACTGGATGTAGTCCCCGAGACCGCTGTCGAATGCTTGCATCGATGGGGGTCTTTAGAGTATACAGGATACATTTTGTCTTTGAATCACACCACTCCGTAGATACCTTGCAGGTTTCATGGATATTATTAGCAAACCATTATATGACGCTGCATAGGGATCGACTACACGTCATAGAGTGGGGGGTGCGTCGCTCGATGGGTTCAGTGTCACGACAGGGCCGACCTTGTCGAGTGTATTTTCTGACGAGTTACTCGACAGATCGAGTGTTAACCGTCTCAGTGGGGGCGGTCTTAGTGCACCCACTAGGTGTAGTCCCCGAGACCACTATCGAGTGCTTGCATCGGCAGGGGTCTTAGAGTCTATTGTATACAGGATACACTTCGCCTTGAATCACACCACTCTTGAGCTACCTTGCAGGTTTCATGGATATTATTCACAATCCATGATATGACGCTGCATAAGGATAGCCTGCACTTTATAGAATAGGGTGGGTGCGTCACTCGACGGATTGAGTGTCACGACATGGCTGACCTTGTCGAGTGTGTTTTCTGATGAGTTACTCGACGGATCGAGAGTTAACCGTCTCATTAGGAGCGCTCTTAGCGCACCCACTGGGTGTAGTCCCCGAGACCGCTGTCGAGTGCTTGCATCGGCAGGGGTCTTAATAGAGATAGCTTTCTGTTTGAATGTGTTTACGGCGTGCAGAGCGCCAGAGCCACTCGACATGTCGAGTGGACTTTCTGTTTGAATTCTTCCAACATGGGCATTCACCGGTTTTAATAACTCAGTCGACTTTCCAAGAATCACTTGTTGATTGAAATCTTGTCTTTTGTTGGTTCAAGACGGCTTGCAAACTTGGGACGCAGTACAAGGAGATGGAGGAGGAGAAGAACCAGTTGCAGGTGGACCTTGCAGTCGCCAACAATTCCCTAGAGCGAGCACGTGCTGAGCTGAAGTCTCTGGGAGGTAATAACTGCCGACTGTCATCATTCCCATCTTCACCTTTTCACTCGAACAGACGTGCATAATGAAAACCGTCGACTCCAAGAGCGACTCAACAATGTTGTTTCTTTAGATTCCATGAAGAGGGCACTGGAGGAGAAGGACAAAGCACTTGCTGACGCCCAACGAGTGGCCAAGGACAAAACTGAAGCTGCAGAGCAGAAGCTGGCCACCGCCTAGAAGCTGGAAGAGGAGAACGCCAAACTCAAGCAGGAGCGCGCGGACCTTGCCAAAAAGGCCGAGCAGCTAAACAAGAGGAGCAATGGCTTGGAGAAGCATCTGGGCGAGTTCTCGAGGAAGATGTATATTCTGCTCGACGGTAAGTATTTTTGTCGATTGAGCTTTGTAAAATCTTTGCGGATTACCGTTCACCGATTCTCCTCCCATTCTCCATTCTTCAACAGAATTCTGCCAAGACTTTGAGAAGGAGACAGAGGAGGTTGAGCCCAATCTGGATCCCACCAAGTCTCCTGTCATACACGCGGTGGCCATGAATATGCTCCGACTCAATTTCCGGCTCCAGGGTGTCTAGGCGTATCTTGTGCGACTGAAATCTGCAATGGGGAGGATCGACAAAGAGCTATGGCCTGAGGACACCTTCCAGCTTCACCTCAACTCGATGATGGCTTGCCTGGATGAACTTCCAAGTCGAGTGCAGGCCTGGAAGAAATCTGCTGCTCGCTGTGGGGCTGACGTGGCGTTGTCACTCGTCAGGGTCCATTGCAGGGACGTGAAGGAGGAGAGGCTGAAGGAGCTTCAGGTTGTCAACATGAAGAAACTTCAGTTTGAGGACTTCATGGAGACCTTCATTGAAGCGGCTACTAGAATCGCCGACGGCATCGACCTGGACACCTTCGTCGAGCCCACCAGTCTGTCGCCTACTTGAAAAACTGGTGTTTGAAAGAAATAGTTTCATTTGCCTCAGTATGCCGAGTGGATTTGTATCCCTAAAAACTTCATTCAGGCCTTGGGTCTGAACACATTTGCTTCCTTACGAAACATTTATCCGTGGTTTATCTTTTGGATTTTATTCGTATCTGGCTTTCAATCGTTTTTTCGACTGAGTTTGTTTTTAACTTAGGCGAAGCGTGTTCGCAGCTAAGCCCCCGAGTGTGAGGATCGCTCATCACTCGAAGTATGTTCGAGCTTAGGCGACTGTCGATTCGCGTCTAAGTGGTCGAGTGGATGGATTACTATCCACCTAACGAGGTTTTTAACTTAGGCAACCTGTATTCACAACTAAGCCCCCGAGTGTGAGGATCGCTCATCACTGGAGTATTGTGAACTTAGGCCAATATCGATTCGCATCTAAGCTCTCGAGTGGATGGATTACTATCCACCTGACGAGGTTTTTAACATAGGCGAAATGTATTCATGGCTAAGCCCCCGAGTGTGAGGATCGCTCATCACTTGGAGTATTTTGAACTTAGGCGAATATCGATTCACATATAAGCTGTCGAGTGAATGGATTACCATCGCCTCGACGAGTTTCTTTTTTGAACCCAAGCAAAGACGAATTCGCAAATAGGCCGTCAAGTGAATGGACTGCTATCCACCCGACAGGGTTTTTAAGAGTGCGGGGATTGCTCATCACTCAAAGTATCCCCAAGTAAATAACTGTATGGTTGGAATCGACGAAGTATTAATTGCAGAAACACCAATTGCATTGATTAAGTACTCTTATTACATCAGAAAACTAATGTCTCAAGTGTAAAAACGTTGAAGCAGGTCTGCATTTCAAGATCGTGGCTCATCCATCTGCTTCATGAGAATGTATAAGTGATAGGCTCCATTGTTTAGCACCTTGGTGACAATAACAGGGCCTTCCATGCAGGAGCGAGCTTGTGAGGTCGGTGCTGATTCACTCGGAGCACAAAATCTCCTTCATGGAACGCTCCACTTCTGACATTCCTTGCATGGAAGCGTCGTAAGTCTTGCTGATAGGCTGTCATCCGGATCAGAGCCATCTCAACTCTTCCTCTAGAAGATCTACCCCATCCTGTCTGGCATGTTCGGCTTCAGCCTCAAAATACAGCTCCACTCGAGGAGAATTGTGGGCCAAGTCACTCGGCAGTATAGCTTCAGCACCATAGACAAGGAAGAAAGGAGTTCGTCTAGTCGAACGATTAGGCGTTGTCCTCAACCCCCACAAAACAAACGGCAGCTCAGTTACCCATGCACCAGCGGCATGATCCAAATCACGCATGAGACGAGGCTTCAGACCTTGCAGAATGAGACCATTAGCCTGCTCAACTTGCCCATTGGTTTGAGGATGTGCAACAGAAGCGTAATCCACTTGGGTTCCTTGAGATTTACAGAATCTCGTGAATTCTTCCGAGTCAAAATTAGTGCCATTGTCCGTGATGATGCTGTGGGGAATGTCGAACTGGATAATGATCTCCCTCATGAACGTGACTGTCGTGTGGGAATTTAGCTTCTTGATGGGCTTGGCTTCAATCCCCTTGGTGAATTTGTCGACTGCTACCAACAGGTGGGTGAATCCTCCTTTTTCGGGTCGAAAAGGACCAACCAGGTCGAGTCCCCAAACCACAAACAGCCAGGCAAGTGGAATTGTCTTCAGAGTAGATGCTGGCTTGTGTGACAGATTTGCATAGAATTGACAGCCCTCGTAGTGATCAACAATGTCCTTAGCCATTTCATTAGCTCGTGGCCAATAAAAACCAGCTCGGTATGCTTTAGCGACAATCACTCTTGAAGACGCATGGTGCCCACAAGTTCCTGAGTGGATTTCGTCTAGAATCATTCGACCTTCCTCGGGTGAAATGCAGCGCTGGGTGACACTAGTCACACTTTCTCTGAATAGCTGATCTCCCATCAAAGTCAAAGCCTTGGACCTACGCACAATCTGTTGAGCCTTTGCTTCATCCTCAGGGAGCTCTTGTCTGAGGATATAGGCAATGTACGGCACATTCCAGTCGGAAATGATAACTAGCACCTCCATGACCAGGTCAATCACAGCAGGAACATCAACTTTAG
Source organism: Hordeum marinum (assembly GCA_022496015.1). NCBI lineage: Eukaryota > Viridiplantae > Streptophyta > Magnoliopsida > Poales > Poaceae > Hordeum > Hordeum marinum. Next base: position 241,155,570 of record CM039672.1, on the reverse strand, counting down.
TTGAGTCAGAGGAGCTTAAAGCTTGTGGGGGCTCTTCGGTAAAGGTACCCTCTTGAACCGAAGGAGTGTGCAAATGCTCAAGGAACACTCCGCTAGGGACAGGCCGCGAGTGGAACCAATCTTAGATAGCTCAGCAGCTTCCTGATTTTTCAATCGAGGAACATGGTGAAGTTCCACACCTTCAAGTCTCTTCTCCAGCTTTCGAACTGCGTTGCAGTATCCAGTCATAGTAGGGTTCCTAACATCCCACTCTTTCATCACTTGATTTACCACTAAATCTGAGTCGCCATAAACCATCAGGCGCTTGATGCCGAGTGAGATAGCCATGCGCAACCCATACAAAAGTGCTTCATACTCTGTCTCATTGTTGGAGGAATCAAAGTGAATTTGCAAGACATAGCTGAGCTTGTCGCCTCTGGGGGATATCAAAACAATGCCAGCGTCGGACCCATTCAACATTTTGGAGCCGTCAAAGAACATTGTCCAATGCGTCGAGTGAACTTGGATGGGCTATTGCTATTCGGTCCACTCGGCCATGAAATCTGCCAATGCTCGGGACTTGATTGCCTGCTTGGCCTCGAATCCGATGTCAAAGTGTCCAAGCTCAATTGCCCATTTAGCCACTCGACCTGATGCGTCACGATTATTGAAAATCTCTGATTAAGGAGCATCACTAACGAGTGAGATCGAATGGTCCTTGAAATAATGTGCCACCTTCTTCGCTGATAAGTAAATACCATACACCAGCTTCTGATAATGAGGATATCTCTGCTTTGAGGGGGACAAAACTTCCGAGACATAATAAACTGGCCGCTGGATCTCATAGGCTTTACCTTCCTCTTCTCGCTCGACAGTCAGCACTCTACTGACGACCTGATTTGTGGCCGCGATGTACAGGAGCAAGGGATCTTTGCTGGCAAGAGCGGCAAGCACCGGCTGGGTGGAGAGCAGGGCATTGAGCTCAACGAATGATGCTTCAGGTTCAAGAGTCCAGTCGAATGTGTTGGATTTCTTCATCAACTGATACAGGGGTAGAGCCTTCTCACCAAGACGAGAAATGAATCAACTCAATGCTGCCAAGCAACCTGTGAGCTTCTGAACGTCGTGCACTCGCACGGGAGTCTTCATACGGGTAATGGCACTGATCTTCTCAGGATTGACATCAATTCCTTGTTTGGAAATGAGAAAACCGAGTAACTTGCCACTAGGGACATCGAAGGTACATTTTGCCGGATTCAACTTTATGTCGAATCGCCTCAGATTGGTGAACGTCTCGGCCAAGTCAACCAGCAGGTCGGAACCTTTGCGGGACTTGACCACTATGTCGTCCATGTACACCTTGACATTTTGAGGGATTTGGTCGAGTAAACATTTTTGAATCATGCGCATAAAAGTAGTGCCGGCATTCTTAACACCAAAAGGCATGGTGATGTAGCAAAAGCACCCAAACGGGGTGATGAAGGCTGTTTTTATTTCATCTGGGCCAAACAGACGGATCTGATGGTACCCAGAATAGGCATCTAAAAACGATAATCGCTCGCACCCCGCTGTCGAGTCAACAATTTGATCTATGCGAGGGAGCGGAAAATGGTCTTTCGGACACACCTTATTGAGATGTTTGAAGTCAATGTACATGCGCAACGACTTATCTTTCTTGGGCACCATCACAACATTCGAGAGCCACTCGGAGTGGTAAATCTCCTAAATGAACTTGGCTTGCAAGAGACGGGCCACTTCTTCTCCGATTGCCTTGCGCTTCTCTGCCGCGGATCGATGCAAATGCTCCCTGACAGGCTTGGCTTTCGGATCCACTCGCAAATGGTGCTCAGCGAGCTCCCTGGGAATCCCCGGCATGTCAGCAGGCTTCCATGCAAAGATATCCCAGTTCTCACGGAGGAACTGGATGATCTCGGCTTCCTATTTGTTGTCGAGTGTTGTCGAGATATTCGTCGAGGCAGCGGTTGCTTCCGTCGGGTGGATGTGCACCTTCTTCACTTCCCCTACCGACTGAAATGCCGACTCGGAAGCTGGCTTTTTTGCGCAGAGCAAATCAGCAGGGTCAGCGGTTTTCTTGTACTCCTCCATCTCGACCATGGCCATCTATTAATCGGCGATCTTGGACCCTTGCTCGAGACACTCTTCGGTCTGCTGTCGATTGCCAGTGACTATGATCATGCCCTTAGGACCCAGCATTTTCAGCTTGAGATACACGTAACATGGTCGGGCCATGAAACGTGCATATGCGGGTCGACCCAAAATGGCATGGTAAGCACTCTTGAAATCCACGACTTCAAACGTCAACTTTTCTTTTCAGAAATTTTTGCTATCTCCGAATGCCACATCCAATGCTATCTGTCCGGGTGACTTGGCCTTCTTTCCTGGGATGACCCCGTGAAAATGCATGCTACTTTCGCTGAGATGGGACATAGGAATGAGCATCCCCTTCACGGTATCCTCATACAGAATGTTTAGGCCGCTACCACCGTCCATGAGGACCTTTCTGAGTCGAGTCCCCTGCACCACCGGATCAACTACCAGAGCTTGTCGATCGGGTGTGGCCACACGAGCAGGATGGTCAGTCTGGTCGAATGTGACAGCATATTGAGACCATTTGATGTAGGTGGGGGTGTCTGGCATAGCCATGTTGATCTCTCTATTTATGACTTTCAGACGGCTCTTGCTCTCGACATCAGCAAAGATCACCAGTGTAGCAGTGACATCCGGGAATGCTTCCTTTTCTTCATCTTCATCTTCTTTTTCAGGAGATTTCCCACCCGACTGGTCTCCCTTGAACTGCTGGATGAGGGTTCGACACTGTCGAATGGTGTGCTTGGGCAAAATCAGTTGCCTTCTGCATCTTTCTTCGTGTGAATCACACACGGCTCATCCAAGATATAGGTTCCTGGCTGACCCTTCCCCTTCTTGGGGGCATACTGAGCCTTGGCCTTGCCCTTGTTCTTCGACTGAGTCGCCAGTGCTTCCGCCTCTGCTAGAGCTGGGTCTTCAGCCTTTTGCTTTTGTTTTCTATTGTTGCCGCCGCCAGACTCGTTGGCGACCACTTTTCCTTTGCCGCTACGGAGGCAGTCTTCTTCCTCGCCATTGGCATAGCGAGTGGCAATTTCCATCATCTTGCCGAGTGAAATGTCACCAGTGCGCCCGAACTTCAACTACAACTCTCTGTATCTCACACCGGCCTTGAAGGCACAAACAGCCTGGTGTTCTGACACATTTTCCACCGTATGATGCAGGGTGGACCATCGTTGAATATAGTCCCTTAAGGTTTCATTGGTCTTCTGGACGCAATGATGTAAGTCAACCAAACCGGCGGGGCGTTTGCAAGTTCCCTCAAAGTCCGGACAAACACTCGGGCAAGATCTTCCCAACAATGTATGCTGGAAGGAGCCAAACGATTCAACCAAGCTCGAGATGGACCATCCAACATAAGGGGCAGGTGCTTCATTGCGACATTGTCATTCCCGCCGCCAATCTACACAGCCACTCAGTAATCATCTAGCCAAGTCTCTGGTTTTGTTTCACCAGAAAACTTTCCGATCCCTGCCACCATTCTGAAGTTGGGGGAATCTCCACAGAATGTATAGCTCTACTGAAACACTCTGGACCAAACACTATAGCTGAGCTTCCACTTGGGACATCTCTGTCATGTCCTTCTCTGTAGGCTCTGCTCTTGTCGATCCGCTTCTGAAGAAGGTAGGCGTGGGCGTCAAAGTCCGTGACCTACTCAACCCCGAAGGAGTGCCTGTCGTCCTGGCGCCGGGGCGTGTACGGACCACTCCACGGAGGAGTGGGCACTCCACGATGGTCTTCGCGGTGAAGCTGATCTCTGTCTTGCCCTTCACGAAAACCGCCGCCTCAATGACGCAAGGGCGATCCAGGACTGTGTGTCGACTAAACGGTCTCTGCCTTAAGTGAATTGCTGTGTATCTTGTGACGGGACTAAGAAACTGCTGAATTCTTACATTGTGTTGCATCCAACAGCGCTCTGATCTGCAATAGCCCTCTACCAGCCTCTGACCAGGACGGCTGAATGAAATCTGCTATCCTAGCAGCAACAACAACATTAAGCACACGAGTTCGGTATACCTCAATGCCATCGTGAGATCCAGTCGGGAACAGTTGTCGCTGACCTCGACTGGGGCGCAGCGGGCATGGATGGGTGCGCTCGTCAATCTCTGCCTGGAGCTCTTCCAAATGAACGTGCGCGGCCTCCAAAGCCTGGGCCTCGGCGGTCACGCCGACGATGGAGGTATGAAAGACCTTCTCATCACGACGTGACTACACGTTCGACGGGCCTCCAGCCTCATGCTTGCCACGACCAAAGCCAGGCGGTGAGCTCTGATGAGAGCCCGCCATCAAGACCTCCGCTGCGGGATCGCAGCTCTCGCACTCGGAAGGCACGTCAGACAGCTCGGAATCCGACTCGAACACGCCATAAAGGGACTCGGCAGGCTCGAGTGCTGCAACCTGCGAAGAGGCTTGACGCACCGCTGCGTGTTCGACCCACCGCTGGAGTCGTGAGTGGCCGGACCGCTTGCGACCGCGAATGGCAAAAGGAGCCGATGCGTAGGGGGTCGGCGGTTGATGCAGCAACACGCCGCACGAACTCGTGCAAAAATGCGCGGCCCCGCGGACTGAGAGCGCCTCGACATCGAGAGGCGCCTCCAGGAGCCATGCCAAATCGTTGGCGATGAAAGTGAGCGCTCCGAAACGGATCTCGTGGCCCAGAGCAAAAACACCGCCGAAAGACATGTCGAAGGATGAAAAACGCAACCTCGCCGGAAGTCGCTTAGACGCCTGCCCCACGGTGGGTGCCAACTGTCGTGGGAACGAGCCTGACAGTAGATGGTAGGGGTACGAATGGAGAGGGCAGAGTCCTAGCTAAGCCAAGGGTGTACACATAGATGTATGAGTTCAGGCCCCTCTCGTGGAGGTAACAGCCCTATGTCTCAGTGCTCGAGAGTTATGTCGAGTGGAATGTTGAGATTACAATAGTTTCTAACCCTTGTGCAGGAGGGGAGGGGTGGCTTATATAGAGTTCGCTGCCCCTCATAATGGCCCCGCATCAAAGGGTCTTGTCGTGGGGTGTAAAGTCTGCCGTTACAAGTAACGTACGTAGTAAAAGCTATTAAGGGCCATTGAGCGAGCATCTGCCCGTTGGGCTCTTGATGATGGCTCCTGCTCTTCTAGCATTGAGTGAAGTGAGGCCTGTCGAGTGACACGCGACTGCCGAGTGAGAGGAGGAGCTCCGAGTGGATTACTGTCGAGTGGCCTTGGACGTCTCCAGGGATCCACTCGGAAGTTCATGCTTGATCTTAAGTCCTCCCATGTAGTGTATTTAGGTAGGGTAGGTGGGCCTTGCATAGGACCCTACCCTAGGTACATATCCTTGTCAAGCACCCCTGAATTTTAATGCATTCCTAGAGAAAGCTAAGTTGAAAGATGATGGAAGTAACTTTGTGGACTGGGCCCGTAATTTGAGGATTATCCTCACGGCTTCCCAGAAGGCATATGTCCTTGATGCACCGCTTGGTAACCAACCCGCAGACATGTCATCCAAATATGTTAAGAACTCTTGGGAGGCACGTTCTGGAGATTACTCAATAGTTCAGTGTGCAATTTTGTATGGCTTAGAACCGGGACTTCAAAGACGTTTTGAACTTGATGGAGCATATGAGATGTTCCAGGAGTTGGAGTTTATCTTTAAGAAGAACGCCCAGATCGAGAGGTATGAGACCTCCGATAAGTTCTATGCTTGCAAGATGCAGGAGAACGGGTCTATCAGTGAACATATACTCAGCATGTTTGGGTATTCAACCCGTCTGGCGGAGTTAGGGATGCCCCTTCCGCCGGAGGCGATCACTGACAGAGTTCTTCAATCATTGCCACCTAGCTACAAGAGCTTCGTGATGAACAATAACATGCACGAGATGACCAAGTCAATCGCCGAGCTATTTGCGATGCTAAAAGTAGCTGAGTCTGAAATCCAGAAAGAACATCAAGTGTTGATGGTCAATAAAACCACTAGTTTCAAGAAGCATGGCAAGGGCAAGAAGGGTAACTCCAAGAAGGGTGGCAAACCAGTTGCTCCTCCCGTGAAGAAACCCAAAGCTGGACCCAAGCTAGAAACTGAGTGCTTTCATTGCAAGGGAACTGGTCACTGGAAGCGGAACTGCCCCAAGTACCTGACCGATAAGAAGGCAGCCAACACCAAACAAGGTATATCTGTCATACATGTTATTGATGTGTACCTTACTAGCTCTCGTTGGAGTGCCTGGGTATTTGATACCGGTTTGGTTGCTCACATTTGCAACTCAAAGCAGGACCTAAGGAATAGATGGAGGCTGACTAAGGATGAAGTGATGATGCTCGTGGGAAATGGTTCCAAGGTTGATCTGATCGCCGTCGGCATGCTCGCTCTTCGACTACCATCGGGATTAGTGATGAACCTGAATAATTGTTATTTAGTGCCTACGTTAAGCATGAACATTATATTTGGATCTTGTTTATTTTGAAACGGTTACTCATTTAAATCAGAGAATAATGGTTGTTCTATTTATATGAGTAATATCTTTTATGGTCATGCACCCAATGTGAGGGGTTTATTCTTATTGAATCTCGATATTGATGATACACATGTTCATAGCCTTGATGCCAAAAGATGTAGAGTTGATAATGATAGTACCACTTTCTTGTGGCATTGCCGTTTGGGTCATATTGGTGTAAAATGCATGAGAAAGCTCCACGCTGATGGACTTTTGGAGTCACTTGATTTTGAATCACTTGACACATGTGAACCATGCCTCATGGGAAAGATGACTAAAACGCCAATCTCTAGAACAATGGAACGGGCCAGTGATTTGTTGGAAATCATACATACTGATGTGTGCGGTCCAATGAACATTGAGGCGTGCGGTGGATATTGTTATTTTCTCACCATCACTGATGACTTAAGTAGATATGGGTATATTTACTTAATGAAACACAAGTCTGAAACGTTTGAAAAGTTCAAGCAATTTCATAGTGAAGTTGAGAATCATCGTAACAAGAAGATTAAATTCCTGAGATCTGATCGAGGAGGAGAATTCCTTAGTATATTGGATGTAATGAGATCTTATATAGTGGGACAAAGATAGTATTATACTACATCATTGTGTAATTGAAGTTTATCGTATAATATTAACTTGTTAATTGTCGGTACATATTTCATTGGTAAAGATCCATGCTTCGACCCCTTTTGCATATCGGGCAATGAGATATTCATGAACCAACATCAAGTCAGGAAACTAATCAAGATTTTTAGTAAAATAGGTCAAAAGATGGCAATTAAAATATTTGTTTACACTTTGTGCAAGACAACAGTGATCTGTGGTATGGTAACTAAGAGCATCTCTAGCAGACGCCATAAAAGGGCTGAACCCGTATAATTCCGGCGAGTATATGGGTTCAACCCATTTTTATTGCCAGTAAAGACTCCGTATCACAGGCCCTGCTCGTAAATAGTTTACCGTGTCCCGGAAGAAGGCCGTCTCCATCGCTATTTCTGCGGTTTCACCGCTTGGATATGGGTCAAACCCTATTTGTCTCTATCGTCGCTCCGTCGTGATTCCCCTCCTCCTCCACCCAATTTCTCGCCACCGGCGAGTCAAAAAAATCCCTAGCAACCCTTTCCAACCCATGGACAACTACGGAAGTGGTGGGGATGACGCGGACTACGGCCGCCGCCGCATCTCCGGTGCAGCATGCAAGCTGGGTGCATGGAAGTGGCTCAACTATGTGAGCTGGCCGTCATCAGCTTTCGAATGGCACGAGCTCTTTGAGCTTGCGAGCACAGTCCTCCGCCTCACGTCCTCTGGCTCCTCTACCACGGTGAGCTCGTCCGCAGGGTCCTCGAGCTCGTGGCTCACTCCGGTCAAGAGACAGGAGGAGGAGCTTGGGCTGCTCGCCATCAAGCTCTAGGTCGATGTGGACCCGCCGCGTCGAGGCGTCAGCGGCCCCAAAGACTACCTCTCCCAGGGCAGGAGGACCACCTAGAGCGTGCCATCATGGAGCACTCGGCAAGGGAGCAGTAATAGGCCGACGCGCGTTGTTGCCGTGGGCTCGAGATCAAGGAGATCTTCCTCGAGAGGGCGTCCCTGTGCATCATGAAGGCCAAGCAGGTGAAGGTCTCGATCAACCTCAACTCCGACAAGGACTGAGCTCCTCCGGCTCCTCTGTCGCGCCGTCGCCTCCTATAGGATCGAAAGTAGGTCTAGAAGGGGGGTGATAGACTACTTGACTAAATAAAAATTCTACCTTTTCCCAATTTTAAGTGTTGGCAGATTTTAGCAATTGTAGCAAGTCAAGCACATCCTAAACATGCATGTCTACGAGTAGAGAAGCAAAAAGTAAAGGCAAGCATGAGTAGTAAAGGAAGGGTAGGAAGATCAAACGCTATTTGGAGACACGAAGATTTTTCCCGTGGTTCCGATAGGTGGTGCTACCGTAAGTCCACATTTATGGAGTCTTCAACCCACGGAGGGTAATGGTTGCAAGAGTAAATGGAGGACTCTACCCACATAGGGTTCCATGAAGAAGCAAGCATGACTATACCATGTTGGCCTATGTCCACGGAGGACTAACCTAACTTGGGGTAGATCTTCACGAAGTAGGCGATCTCCTTGCCCTTAAAAACTTCTTGGTTCACTCCACAACACGAAGTAGGAGGCTCCCAAGCGACACCTAACCAATCTAGGAGGCACCACCCTCCAAAAGGTAATAGGCTCGATAATGTCGACGAACTCCTTGCTCTTGTGCTTCAATATGATAGACTCCTCAACACTCCATCACTCTCTCACAGATTTGGCTTTGGTGGAAGATATTGATTGGGTGGAAAGCAACTTGTGGAGGCTAGAGATCAAGATTCATATGGTTGGAATGGAATGGCATGATCTCAACACATCAGTAGGTGACTCTCTCTTAGAAAATTTGATAGGATAGGTGGGGATCTGTTGTGAGTGCTTCTCTTTTGAGTGAATGGTGGTGGTTGGTTATATATAGGCATCTCCAAAAATCCAACTGTTGCACCTTAAGTGACCAACTCGGTGACACCGATTTGTGAATCTTGGTGGTACCGAGTTGCTCCAAAGGTAGCAACTTTTGAATCTCGGTGAGACCGATATATAATTCTGGATGGTACCGATCAGGTGTCCAACTGTCAGAATCCACATCTCGGTAACACCGATCCAAAAACTCAGAAATTCCAATTTTATGAATCGGGGCAATCGAAAGTTTGCAGCATGGACTCGGTGGCATCGATGTGGGATCGGTTGCACCGATGTTCTAGGGTTTGGCATGGTTTTGTCTGAGTTTGGGAATCGGTGGGACCGAGTTGAAATAGTTGGTTTCACAGATTTGAGTGGTAGGGCTCTAGACAGAGTATGTGGGAGAGTTTGCGGGTGTTTTGGTGACTATCACTTGTGGAGCATGTTGTTCACCAACAGTACCTTACCCCCTTTTAATAGTATTGGCTTTCCCATGGACTCAAAGTTATTTATCACAAATTAAAATGCAGAGTCCTCTTTGCTTGAAGCTTTGCCAATCCATTTCCTTGCATCTAGGGCTTTCTCCACAATCCTTTTGCCAACACATCATTGAACTTTTCTTGAAATATGCTTAGTTGAAATATAGTTCATTGATATATATGTTGTTATTAATTACCAAAACCACCAAGGGAGCAAATGTGCTTTCACCACCGCACCCGTCGATTTTGGTAGCCTAGCCAAGGGTACGCTACACGTCCCACAACCCCCCCCCCCATGTAGTACTATGATGTAGTATGATAAAAAATATCTATGAAGTAGTATGATGATCAACTATGTATGATGAATGTCGTTGCTAGTTTCCCTGCGAATGTTTTTTTCAAATTTTACAGTTTCATATACGGGGTCTGATATGCAGCGGACGAATTCACCCCACAAATTTGATCAGCTTCCCATCTGGGTCTGACTTTTACAGGGTCTGCCAGAGATGCTCTAAGAACTTTGTAGCCTTTTTACTAACCATAAGGAGTTGTTAGATGAAAATGTCTGGATCTTATTCATTTCCAGTTGTTCCCAACGAAGTTTACTAAAGATCGACTCTCAAAGTAAATGATTGTTGGAAATGCAAAGGTAAAGGTATTTCCACCATACTACAATGACTATGTAGAAGTACTTAATTATGAAGATAGTAAAGGATGTGCGATCGGCCATCAAGGGGTTTGACTAGAGTCGTGCGTGCATTCGTCATAGAGAGGGCACAATATGGGCATTCCTCTTCACTTTTGTGCGTAGCCCCCACCCATTGTTTTGTTCCCAGGGACAAACGTTAGAGGACTGGCCAGTGTGAGGCGTTGAGAGTAATGAATTTCTCCTCCCAGAGACGAAGATGCCTCCAAGAGATCCAATCCGCGAGAGGCGGTTTGGCGGCAGCAAGCCATGCCGAGGGCCTGAGGAAACAGGTCGGCATGACTAGTCAGACCTTCATTTCTGTCGCATGTTCAATCCTTGGTGACAATACTTCGCCCTTCTATATACATGCGCCAATCAGTGTACCGCTGAAGAGGTTCCCTAGGCCTGATGCTTGAAATCATGGCAAACATGCACATACATACTAGCATCTATCAAGCACTTTGGTGATGATGTAGTCATCTATATATGAGTATATTGACTTAGGAGCCATGTAAGAATACTTGATCATAGGTCATACTCATCGTTTAAGCACGAGTGGGGTTACCACTTTCACATAAAGCATTTAATGTTGTCACATACTATGAGATGCTTTGACTCAAGTCTTAGAGTAAAGCCCCCCCCCCTTTATGTGACATCCCCCCTTGAGAGGGATAAAATAACTTTGGGTTTTGTTGATGAAGACTTTGTGTAGGTGAAGTAGTGTTGGATGCTCAATGTTGATGAAGATCACCATGAGTTGGGAGCATCCTTGTTGTTTCTTACTCTTATCACCTACATGGGTTAGTCCCAACACACAAGAGACAAATACAAGGATATCTATGGACATGGAGTGCAAAGCATACATAATGATGTCCATGGATTTGTTGATTACCTTATCCCTTTCTTACCTTTGAGGGAATGTGTGACTCCTTGAACTATTGCATAATGTTGATGTTGAGTGCAACTAGTCCTTGCCAACAATGAATGTGAGTGAATTTCATTGGCGGAGTCGCCCCTCAAGAACTTCTCTAGTTCTTCTTCTTGGGGACTCACATCAAGTTGATGGGGATCCTTGGTGTTGAAGTGGCACTTGTAGAAGTTGAGCTTGAAGTAGCCTTGGGAACCCACTTCACCAAATCTCGGGATTCATGTTCATATGAGTCAATGTCCTTTTGAAGATTGTTCTTTCCCTTGAGCTTGTGATCTTTTGGTGGAAGGTCATCTTGAGCTTTTATTCCCTTGGGAAGAGTATTTTCATACTTCTCGTTTTGAGGAACAAACTTGGGCTTGGGGTATTGACCTTCTTCCCATTCAACTCCATTAGCGTTGAACTAGCCAATGCCATGGATCTTTCGGTATCCTTCGTGCTTGCGAACAATTACCTAAAATTGCTTACACCCGGCAAGACTCTTGTAGATACCTTTCTCTATAATCCCTTTCAAAAGTTCATTTTCTTGCTCAAGTGTACCTTGGCTAAGAGAAGTGTTAGTGGGGTCAATAGAGCTACTAGAAGCAATATCATTGGATTTATCATTTTTATTGCTACTGGTTGAAGAACCTTTCTTGCCTTTGTTACTAGTTTGCTTAGCCTTAACTTGTAGAATGATTGTAAACAATAGAAGTCGTTTGGCTACATAAGAGGAAGTCTTCTTTTGAAGATCGCCCTTGATAGCTTTAAGGAACTCATGCTCTTGCTCCAAATTGAGCTTCTCGAAGTGGAGCTTATCATGTGTCCTTTCAATCTCTCTATGATCTTGTAGAGTAGACTCATGAACTAACTTAAGAGTGTTCAGTTCTTGTGTTAGTTGTTCTATTTCCAACTTATCATCACATGACTTATCTTGACTATATTGATTACTAGCAAGTTCATCTTGACTAACATTACTAGATTTTTCAAATAGCAAGTCATCATCTCCTAATAAGTCATCCTCATCACTATTGAAATCAAGATACTTGGGGTGTGATACCTTGGGGCCTTTAGCCATGAACCAACTTCCACTCCCTTCATTTGGTGAATCAAATATGTCGTAGGAGTCGATTGTCACTAGTGCAAGTCCGGACACACCTTGATCTTGACTATAGTCAGAGTTGGAATGGTAGCTTCTCTCGGAGTGGTTGTCAGATTCGGAGCTCGAAACCCATTCACCAACATGAGTTTGATGTCTTCTACTTGAGTAGATCTTGGTGTACTTGTCCTTCTTCTCTGAGTACCTACTTCTCCTTGAGGGTCTTCGTTCAAAACGATAATCCCTACTCCTTCTCTCTCTTCGAGGTGACTCGTCTCTTGAGCTTCGTCTTCTTGGTGACTCTTCTTTCCTTTTGTAAGGAGTCATGCACTCATTGGATTAGTGTCCAGGCTTGCCACAATTCTAGCAGTTTCGGTCATGACTTGACGAACGCTTCTCTTCATATCTTGAGTTGGAGCTTCGATCTTTGCCACTATTCTTGTAGAACTTATTGAATTTCTTGATCATGAGGCTTATCTCTTCATTTGTGACAAGGTTGTCGCTTGAAGATGCGGGAGCATCACTTCTGGCTTTGTAAGCACCGCTAGACTTGTTGTGAAGCTCTTCCATGTCCTTGAGTGTCATCTCATGAGCAACAATCCTTCCAATCACTTCCATAGGCTACAGATCTTTGTAGTTGGGCGTCATTTGGATCAATGTGCATAAGGTGTCATATCTATCATCCGAAGCTCGAAGTATCTTCTTGATGATGAATTTGTCGGTCATTTCTTTGCTTCCTAAGCCGGCAATCTCATTGATGGTGAGAGCTAGCCTAGAGTACATCTCTACCACTCCTTCACCATCCTTCACCTTGAACTTGTCAAGCTGACACTGAAAAATATCCAACTTGAATTCTCGCATGGATTCGGTACCTTCATGCTTATCAACTAAAGTACCCCAAATCTCTTTTGCATTCTCAAGGCGGCTGATTTTGTTGAATTCTTCGGGGCATAGGCAGTTGAAGAGAATGTCACATGATTAATCATTGTATTGCAACATCTTCAATTCATCCATGGTCGCTTCACGATCCGGTTCCCTTCCACCACAAAAAATTCACCTTGCAATCCAACACGAACAACAGCCCAAACTACGGGGTTATGACCAAGGATATGCATTTTCATTTTGTGCTTCCAACTAGCAAAATTAGTGCCATCAAAGTATGGACCTCCATGGTGATAATTTCCCTCACTAGGCTCCATAATCTCCTAGGTTGTGAAACCAATGCAATGGAGACCAAAGCTCTGATACCACTTGTAGGATCGAAAGTAGGTCTAGAGGGGGTTATAGACTACTTGACTAAATAAAAATTCTACCTTTTCCCAATTTTAAGTGTTGGCAGATTTTAGCAATTGTAGCAAGTCAAGCACACCCTACACATGCATGTCTACGAGTATAGCAGCGGAAAGTAAAGACAAGCATGAGTAGTAAAGGAAGTTAGGAAGATCAAACGCTATTTTGAGACATGAAGATTTTCCCGTGGTTCCGATAGGTGGTGCTGCTGTACGTCCACGTTTATGGAGTCTTCAACCCATGGAGGTTAACGGTCACGAGAGTCCACGGAGGGATCTACACACAGAGGGTTCCACGAAGAAGCAACCTTGACTATACCATGATGGCCTACGTCCACGAAGGACTAGCCTAACTCGGGGTAGATCTTCATGAAGTAGGCTCTCCTTGCCCTTACAAACTTACCGGTTCACTCCACAACACGAAGTAGGAGGCTCCCAAGCGACACCTAACCAATCTAGGAGGCACCACCCTCCAAAAGGTAATAGGCTTAATAATGTCGATGAACTCCTTGCTCTTGTGCTTCAAGATGATAGACTCCTCAACACTCAATCACTCTCTCACAGATTTGGCTTTGGTGGAAGAGATTGATTGGGTGGAAAGCAACTTGGGCAGGCTAGACATCAAGAGTTATATGGTTGGAATGGAATGGCATGATCTCAACACATGAGTAGGTGGCTCTCTCTCATAAAATCTTATAGGATAGGTGGGGATCTGTTTTGAGTGCTTCTCTTTCAAGTGAGTGGTGGTGGAGGGGAATATATAGGCATATCCAAAAATCCAACCGTTACACCTTAAGTGACCAACTCGATGACATCGATGTGTGAATCTCGATGGTACTGAGTTGCTCCAAAGTTAGCAACTTTTGAATCTCGGTGAGACCGATATATAATTCTCGGTGATACCGATCAGGTGCCCAACGGTCAGAATCCACATCTCGGTGACACCAATCCAAAAACCCGGAAATTCCGATTTTATGAATCAAGGCAACCGAAAGTTGGCAGCCTGAACTCGATGGCACCGATGTGGGGTCGGTTGCACCGATGTGCTAGGGTTTGGCATGGGTCTGTATCAGTTTGGGAATTGGTGGGACCAAGTGGAAATAGTTAGTTTCACCAATTTGAGTGGTAGGGCTCTAGACACAGTATGTGAGAGAGTTTGTCGGTGTTTTGGTGACTATCACTTGTGCACATTTGAGCATCTTATTCACCAACAGTACCTTACCCCCTTTTAATAGTATTGGCTTTCCTATGGACTCAGAGTGGTTTTTTCTTACAAAGTAAAATGTGGAGTCCTCTTTGCTTGAAGCTTTGCCAAACCATTTCCTTGCATCTAGGGCTTTCTCCACAATCCTTTTAGCAACCCATCATTGAATTTTTCCTGAAATATGCTTAGTGGAAATATTTGTTCAATGATATATATGTTCTTATTAATTACCAAAACCACCAAGGGAGCAAATGTGCTTTTACCGCCGCACCCGGTGATTTTGGTAGCCTAGCCAAGGGTACGCTGCATAGCCCACACACCCCCCCCCCCATGTAGTACTATGATGTAGTATGATAAACAACTATCTATGAAGTAGTGTGATGATCAACTATGTATGATGAATACCGTTGCTAGTTTCCCTCACGAATGTTTTGCTCCAAATTTGACAATTTCATATACGCGGTTTCATATGCAGTGCACGAATTCACCGCACAAATCTGATCAGCTTCCCGTCTGTGTCCGACTTTTACGGGGTCTGCCAGAGATGCTCTAAGAACTTTGTAGCCTTTTTACTCACCATAAGGAGTTGTTAGATGAAAATGTTTGAATCTTATTCGTTTCCAGTTGCTCCCAATGTAGTTTACTAAAGATCACCTCTCAAACTACATGATTGTTCGACATGCAAATGTAAAGGTATTTCCACCATACTACAATGACTATGTAGAAGTACTTAATTATGAAGATAGTGAAGGATGTGCGATCGGCTATCAAGGGGTTCGACTAGAGTCGTGTGTGCATTCGTCATAGAGAGGGCATAATATGGGTATTCCTCTTCACTTTTGTGCGCGGCCCCCACCCATTGTTTTGTTCCCAGGGACAAACGTTAGAGGACTGGCCAGTGTGAGGCGTTGAGAGAAATGAATTTCTCCTCCCAGAGACGAAGATGCTTCCAGGAGATCCAATCCGCGAGAGGAGGTTTGGCGGCAGCAAGCCATGCCGAGGGCCTGAGGAAACAGGTCGGCCTGACTATCTTAGTCAGGCCTTCATTTTTGTCGCATGTTCAATCCTTGGTGACAATACTTCGCCCTTCTATATACATGCGCCAATCAGTGTACCACTGAAGAGGTTCCCTAGGCGGTCATGATGCTTGAAGCCCCCGGGCGGCGCATACGTAGAGACATTTCTAGGGAGAGTGGTCGCACCTCGGAGAGCCCTAAGCTTGTTGGTATTGACATGGTCTACCCGACTCACAGCCCATCAGGCTTTACTTCGACTGAGGATATGTCAGAGGAGTCTCCTGCTGCCCTGGTCTCTATGGGACCACCCCGTCCAGAGGAGCCAAACCTTTGGGAGCCCTTACCGTCGTCCTTTGCCTCTCGGGTCAGCCTTATTTAGGGTCCTCCTTGGCCCCGAGCGGCTGGAGCAGTGGCAACACAGGCTTTTTGCATGGCGATCTCGTTAAAGTGGCGCATTTGGCGATTGATCGTCTTGGCGTTCATATGATGGCTGAGAAAGATACCTTGTACCGAGGACAATGTCTCCTCAATGAAGCTTGGAAGATTTATTTCCTCCTATTGGAATGTGCCTTTCAAGAGGTTGAGGCCATTCGTACAAGGGAAACTCATGCCATGGGGAACGCCGCAATGCCCCAAGAGTATATCATCAAGGGAAATTCCGCAGCCTTTAGTCCTGAACGTCAACCTACGACGGACACTATGGGTGTCCGGGAGACAGTCGTGTCCAGACGGGAATCTAACGTTACAATCCAAGAAGGGTAGTTCGAGAGGACGGCAACATATCTTTGCGTCGCGAGGGAGAGGCTAGAGCTGCTTCAAGAAGAGTTGGACGCCAGAGAGGTCTAGCTGGAAACCCAGGAAGGGGCTATTTTGCATAGGGAGGCTGCCCATCAGGCTAATGTGGAAACCACCGTTGTTCATCTGAGGGACCGGCGCGACATGCAGGACACTGGGAACAAGAGGACTCTTGCCGATGCTCTTCTTTGGTGGAGAGAAGACATCCACTCTAAATATCAATGGAAGATGACGCTCTAGGAGAACCATTTCACAGAGAAAAAGCAGTCCTTTGACACCAAATGCCTGGCCCTGGAAAGGCAGCCGGACTCGCTAAAGGATTATGTTGGACAAGATAAGTCCTTGGTAACTCTTAATGAGAAAACCCAGGGCGAGGCTCTACAGAAGCTCTCCGATTGTCAAGCGGAGTTGTCGCACCTTGAGACGCAAAACGCCCAGCTGGTCAGCGACTTCGCAAAGCAGGGTGAAGAGATGGACCGGCTTTGCGGTCAGCGCAAGATCCAATACGAGAACTTTGTGGTTAGGTTGGTAACCTTTGCATGAGAGTTTTGGCAAGCGATGGAGTCTAAGGCCCGCAACATGGTAACGCTAGACGGAGAACGTCGTTCTTGTGAATCTTCATCTTGTAGACCCTGTGTTATCGTTTGCAGACTTGGTCAAGTCCCTTGGGCACAGTTGGAGAGTTGACGCCTCACGGGCCACAGTCGCTGGCTTTGTTGATGAACTTGTTGGCACCTTTGCTCCTGCTGACGAGGAGGGTGGTTTGGGAGATGCAACACCTCCCAAGGGATCGCTAGGTGAAGATATGATTCTTAAGAGTAGGTCCTTCGGGAGTTTTTTGTTTGTAAAAGTACTTGATGTCCATATCAGCACTTATCTTGTTCTTCGTGTGTGTTTTTCTGTAAAGGATATTTGAATTCGCTCCAAGTTCCCCGACTTCGTTTTAGGTGCTTTTCTTCCTCCTTGAGCCCCCGAGCCTCTTGTTTTTCTCTTTGCGAGCCAAACGGCAGTTTGAAGTGGATAAACTTGTATTCGGACCAATGGTTACTCTGAGCCTATTGAATATATGGTAGGCCCCGAGCCCATCATGCCGGCGCGGGGTCTATCGGGCCACAATCAGGCGAGGCTTCACATGTGTGGCGGTACATTGTTGTTGGGGAAATGCACAATATCCACCATGCCCTTCATAGTCCGGTCATATCGGAATGTGAGTCGTAATGGCTCTTCTGCCGAAGGCAGTGCCTTGGTTCTCGTGTCGTGACCCTTGGGAATTACAGCGTTGGGGAGTGGAGGGGTCAAGGCCATGCATTGCGAAAGCGATGACCTTAATGTCCATCCGCACATTTGCTAGCCCTTAAACCTTCCTTCGCAGCCCCCGAGCCTGCCTCATCCTGCTGACCTTCTTATCCACCAGATAACTCCTCCCTCGCCACATTACTTCCTTCATGATGGCGCACAGGAATAGCGTCCATGAGAAGGAGCAGATGTTGTCCAGCCTCGCCGCAAAGGACCTTGAGCTCCAAGAATTGCGCACAGCCCTTACCGGCATCACCCTCCATGTTGAGGTCGATATCGCGGAGCTGTGAGGGCACTAGAGATGGAGAAGATTCGTCGGCATGAGGGGAGAAGTTGTTCATCCAGCCGCACGTTGATCATTACGGGAGTGTGGGGGCGTTGTGTGATGTCTATCATCGGTTGAACGAGGACACGCAAGTCCTCAATCTTTTGCCATTCGACCCATACTCTGCTTTTGATGAAGGGAAGCTGAACCATCTAATGTTCTTCTTCTAGCACCTGGCCACCCGGTTTGGAGATCTCTATGACCATAGGGAAGCAGCATAGGAGGCGGATGTCGATGAGGCAGTGCATGCGTGACACATCCCTAGTTAACTTACTTAGGTCAGCATGTCAACTTGAAATGGGAATTAAAAGAAACCCCAAATCCTCCTCCTCATCATCATCAACTCTAACACATTGTAGCACGTAATAACACATTGTACCTAGGACCTAGTCCTCTCTCATAGGACCTACTACTCTACCCTCTCTTAGGTACAATATCATAAAACAAGATAGGCCCTGACTCTCCATTATGGAGAATGGAGATCATCCTGTCTCCCATTCTTGGCCTACGCACAATGTTGCTTCCAAGTAGCTCTCTACGATTGACCATACATTTTTTCCAATCTTTGATTGTCATGTCTTCATCGGTTTTAGAAATCTGGTATGGACAGGAGTGATGCGTGGACTGACCTGGCCGTGGTGGCCCTAAGCTCATAACAACAACGCGACCTCTCGGAAACATCAGATGAGGCACACAATCCTTCGGGATTTTCTGTTGAAAACATAGTAATAACTTTGTAGTTAGCAATGTAGTTTAGTTTTAGAAGAATTTATGCAACAGATGCATTGATGTCGTAATAGTAGAAAATCTTACCATGCAATCTCCATGGATGTTACTGTAGTTCACCACGTGCACTAGTGGCACGTATTGACCATAATGTGGAGGAGTTTGATAATAGCTATTGTAATTCTCAAGATGACTAATAAATGCGGTAAGATGGTCTTTCTCCTTATAAGTTAATTCTGCTTCATCACTTTAGTAGTAGGTTCTGTCTACTATCTTCCATACATTTTTTGAAGAATGAAAATAAGTTGTCAATGCAAATAAGTTGTCAACTATTTTTAAATAAACAATATAAATTACTTAATAAATATGGTTGAGAAACTCACATAATGGTAGAACTGGAGGCGTCTGCACATCGACCCAGATGTCAATATTACCTTCAATTTCATCTTCCGGATGAATATCAAAGGTGATCAGCATATTAGGCTCAAATGCATAAGCCTTGCATAGTGCTCTCCAAATTTTGCATTCAAAATAGCAGTAGGTGTCTGCATGGTACAATTTTACCGCAAAAGTAAAACCATGCTCGGTCCTCAAGTGAACTATCTTTACCTCCATAGTTTTTTTAGTATTGAAACCAATCTTATCCAAGACAGCAATTCTTGCATGGCAGGGGATATGCTAGTAGAATAATAAAAAATTAAAATTAAAAGTTTAAGCAAAAGAAGCAGAAGTCATGCTTAATTACGAAAAAACACTTGTCATTGTGACTTACTGTATCCACTTCGAAGGTCTCATCCAGCATGATGCTGAAGCGCCTACCATCAACTAGGAAAGGCTTGTGACACAGGCCATGCTCGTCTTCGCAGTATTCGCACATAGCGAATTCCCTTTCGTCATCAGACATTTCCTATGTTCATAGTTGAAACATTTAAAATTGATCGAAGGAAACTATGAGAAAACTGATCAACACACAGATCACTATTACTCAATATGCAACGGGTTGACTTTAGGTCTATCGAGTCTTTCCTTCCTAAACTCTCATCTCACGTATATGGTGGGCACTCCTTCTGATATTGCGACCGTCGGTGATGGTGGCTCCTCCATTCGTCCCCGAGTGCATTACACCAAAATGTCTACCACATGGGAACGAAGGAGAAGCGACCCCCACGACTATGGTCGGGATTTTTCCTCTCATATATATATATATGGTGGACACTCTCCCTCACTGAAAGAAACACAAGGAGCCAAAACAGACCTAAAGTCAAACTGTTCCATATATCGAGCAATGACATAGAAAAAATGCCCTATGTTTTGCCGGAATGACTAAATCATCTCTTGCGTCCGTACATCGTCGAATAGTATCACTAATACATCTCGAATAGTATCATACATATAACATCACTAATACAATTAGAACCATAGCGAACGACGAGTATCGGCGCGGGCGGTGGACACCCAAAGAGAAGGAACCATCACAAGATCATAGCTCGGGTGAGATCCATGAAGAACCTGCCAGGTATTGGAGAACCTGGCATCCAACGCAGCCATATAGCATCGGATGTGCTCGTCCTCCTCCCTAACACGGTGACGTATCACCTCCACGTGGTCCGGTTCCCTTTGCACCGACAGTGGCCCACGCGACTGCCACCAAATAACCTCCGGGTCGACAACGAGCTGCATCCTCACCAAGTTGCGCGCCCCAGAAGGTAGGACCTCGTAGTACCAACCCGGCGGAGCACAGTCCCGGACATGGCCCCTCTAGTCAAGCAGACCTCCTCCGCCGAATCGACGACGAGGATGCGGGCAGGCATCGTCGACGTCGAGAACAAATGCTTAATTATGAAAACAAAATTAATAAACTTCTAAACTTAAATATATGTACTACAAAAACTAAATTAGATCATTATTATTCATCACGGGTTGACTATCGGTCTGTCGGGATTCTCCTTCCTCTCTCATATATGGTGGACACTCAAAATGTCGTTTAATTCTCTTTCTAGCAAATCTGGGTCACTCCATATTTCCTACATATTCTAGCACAAGTCATGCTAAAATTCATGAAAAAATCTGGCATGACCTTTGCTAAAATAGGACATATCGAGCGCTTGAAATTTACTAGAATGGAAATGAATCAACACTCCGGTAAAACATAGGCCACTGTGAGGTGTTCCCTGCAACCATAGGCCACTTAGGAAAGCACTATTACTACAGAACACTACATATCACATATTCCATGAAAATTTTCACAGCTACTCATGTAGCTACTACTCTACTACAACTATCAAAACATCTACATCGTCATCGACATGGGGATTTGGCTGGTCTCACCTCGAGGTCAGAGGTGGTCGTTGACAGGGACGACGGCGGGGATGATGTAGGGGCTCCTTGATTTCTGCAAAAACAAAATATAAACAAAAACATTATTATCCTCATCTTAGAACTTAGTGAAACCCTATGTCTAAAACATCCTAGTTCTAGCCCTAATATTTACTAAAAATACCTCGTTCTAACCCTAAAAATTAAAAAGACCTATACATTTACTAAAAATACCATAGTTATAGCCCTAACATCTGTCCATCCATCCATCTATCTATATATCCTCATAAACCCTAGTTCTAATCATCGACATGGGCATTTTCATATTTTATTTGATACCGACATGGAACGAAATCTATTGTATTCAAAAACCTACATTTACTAAAAATATCATATAGCATAATACATTTCTGTACCTAAAAATTTCTATTACTAATTTCTTTAACTAAAAATTTTATTACTAAATTCTATTACTAAAAAACTTTGTATTATAGAAAGGGGGAGGAGGAGGAGGTGGGAGGAGGAGGGAGGAGGAGGGAGGAGGAGGAGAGAGCAGGAGGAGGGAGGGGGAGGAGGAGGGGGCCGCCGAAGGAAGGAGGGGGAGGGAGGAGGAGGGGGCGCCAGAGGGAGGAGGGGGAGGAGGAGGGAGGAGGAGGGAGGGAGGGACCTTGGGGGCACTGGTGGGCGACGGTGGGCAATGGCGGCGACGGCACACGGCGGGGTGAGTGAGAGTGTGAGGGGGAAAGTGAGGACGCACGCGGGCCGTACGTGTGGATAAGGTGCCCCGTAGTAGTAGCGCTGGTTCTTAACCACCGCTAGTGCTAAGTACAATAGCAGTAGCGCTTTAGGTGAAGAAGCACTACAACTATTCTGTTCGCAGAGCAAGGTGGGACTAAACTTTGGTCTTAGGAGGGGACTGAATTTAGCAGTAGCACTCGTTAGAGGAAAGCGATATTGCTAAATTCAATAGCAGTAGCGCTTTTAACCTATGAGCGCTACTAGTATACCTAGTCTGCTTGCAACGGTCTGGCAATTGTAGTAGTAGCGTGTTTTATATATATAGTGCTACTGCTATGTGCATAGTAGCAGCGCTCTTTCTGCCCACGCGCTACTGCTATTTATCAAGAGCGCTTCTTTTTTAAAAGCGCTACTAGTGAGCTCCTATGTATAAGCATTTCCCTAGTAGTGAAATCCAAAATGCCCATAAAAAATGTCCCCTATGTCTGATAAATGTGGACATCAATATATCATGGGTCATTCTAAATATCTGAATATTTATAGAATTTCAAAAATAAATATTAAAACTCCTGAAAATGCCAAATAAAGCATTATGATTATTTTAGTATTCAAAATATTCAGAAACATTTTATGGAAGTTTGAAATATTCAAACTAAGTTCCATAAAATATTTGGGATATTTTATGCCTGGCATTTGTGCCTAAATAAAAATAAATAAAACAAATGTCAGAAAATAAAACACAAACTGGAATATTTTTTAAAAAAAGGAGGAAGCCCACCTAGGCCAGCCCATCTGGCCCAGCACTGTCGTCGTCCTCCTGGTGGCCAGGAGGACGAGCGCGTGCCCGCCGTGCGCGTGCGCCGGAGCTGCCATGCAGCTCCCTGCGCGTCTGCATCCCCCCATCGCACTGGCAATCGGATGAGGACGCGCTGCCATCCCCATCGCTCTCTCGCTCTCTCCCATTCTCCCCCTGCCTCCTCCATCTCCTCTCCTCTGCCATGGCCGTCGCCGCTGCTCGCCCGCCACCATAGCTGCAACCGCTCCCGCGCCTCCCTGAGCCCGCTAGAGGCTCCGCCTCGTTGTCCCCGTCCTCTGCATCGAGCCACGGGTCGCTAGAAGCCCTGGAGCGTCGCCCTCGACCTCTTCTTCCTCCTTGGACCCGAGCTCCGCTGTCGTTGATTCGTCGGCTCCGAGCCTGCAGTGAGCCCCCGGTCCTTTCCTCTCTCCTCTCCGGCCGTTTTCCCTTCCGTAGGCCCGAGTTTCGTTGATGCCTGAAATGCCCCGCCACACGAGCTCGTCGCCGACGTTGTTCCGGTGATCGGTTGGTCCTTCCGAGGCCACCACCGAGCTCGTGGGGCCGGGTAGAGCCCATAGGTGCCAAGCTCCGGCCATGTTGCGCCCTAGTTCGACGAGCCCGTGCTCGCCCGAGCCCCGGCAGCGGCCGAGCTCATCGCCGGCGTCGATCCCGGGCGTCTCAGCCTCTGAGAGGTGTCGGGATGGACATGCGCATGAGCCTAGGCTTGCCTGGTGCCTTCCGTCGGCGAAACGGTCACCGGAGGAGGAAACCCGACCCCTCCGTCGTCTCTAGAGCCACCGGCGGCTTAGTGCCGGTGAGTCTGACCGGAGTTGACCACGGGGGTTTAACCCCTAGGTCACTGGCAAGTGGGGCCGGGCTTTGTTTAATTAGTATTAGATTAAGAAAATTAATTAACTAAACTAATTAAGTTAATAACCCACTCACAGTGGGCCCTATTCTAATTAATTAGTAATTAGTGTTTTAAATAATTTCTGTTAGAGGCTGGGTCACTCACCAGTGGACCCCACTGGTCAGGTTTGACTTGTCAATGGTCTGTTGACCAGCTGACATCATGATGATGTCATGCTGATGCAATAAAGAATTTCCTGAATTAAATTAATTCTAGAAGCTATTTAAAACTTATAAAATTCATATAAATTAATCTATAACTCATATTGAAATAATTTATATATGAAAATGTATCAGAAAAATCCAATGAATCCAATGGTGCTGTTATATTGCATGCTAGAGCAACCTATGTAGATGAACATTGACATTTACTAATAGGTTAGCATATGGAATATGAAATGGAGAACGATTTTGAACCTATATTCAAAATTACTTCAGTTAACTTGGATAGTAGTTGCATTAGCTCATCCATACATGCTCCCATGTCATGATCATGCATCATCTTGTTGCACTTTCCGTGTATTGATTGCTACTTATCTGCATTGCGATAGGCCCTGCTTCTGAGGATACCCCCGAGTATTCCAACGAAGGAGAATACCTTCCCGCTTCCCAGCAAGGCAAGTAACCCCATTGATCATTCCGATAACATCCCATTCTCTCGCTCATGCTCTTGTTTATTGCATTAGGACAAACGTTCAATTGTTGTCAAACATGGTAGATGAACCCATTCCTTTGCATGACCTGTCATTGTCATAGTAAATAGCTAAACCTTGCAACCTAGCATACCTAGTAGATGCTTGTTCCATTATGTGCTTTGCTTACTTTGCCTGCTATGCCTACTATGCTTAGAGTTGCGTCAGGTCTGATTCATCTGGGTGATGAACTAGAGTGAAATAATCTTGTTCTGATGTGATAAGCTTAATGATGAACTCGATTTGGTAAAGGTAGCGATGAGAGGCTATGTAGGAGTACATAGCGGGTTGTATCATTGGGACTGTTCTTAGGAACTGAGTTCCGTGTTTGTGATCCAAGGCTATTTACGACCACACATTGGGTTCCGGTAACTCGACCCCTCTCGACTTATCAATCGCTTAGTCCTTGGTCCAGGTATTGCAAGTAGTTTCCGGTGTTTATAGTATGCTGGAGGTCGTGCGTAGCACTGACCCTAGGGGTGGGTTACGACGCGGTAGGCAGTGGCACGGTGTACCAAGGGTCACCCGAATGGTGGGCTTGGGAACCCTGCGCACATCGTTTGGGGCCATAGCGGAAACTTCGTCTGGACTTCCGTGCGGGTTTAGTCTCAAATAGGCAATAGCCTGGACTAGAGGTCTTGTGTGATTGACGGTCATGGCCGACTCTCTCGCTGGGCTTCTGCTTGAAGGTTGCCGAGGTGCATGGTTTTATGAGCACACAGTGATAAGTGGCGAGAGCGTGTGTGAAGAAGTACACCCCTGCAGGGTATGAATCTGTTCAAATAGCCGCGTCCTCGGTTATGGACTACTTGGAGAACTTATGCTATTCATAGATAATTTAATGGATACTCATAAAAATCTCAAGACAAGTGTGAGTACCATGGATGGCACTCTCGTAGGAGACGAAAGTGAATCCATGGTGGTGTATTGATGTGGAGTTAGTGGACTCGTGTGCGATATCCAAAATTTGAACAAAGAGTTAAAATTGTGTAGTATAGGTTACCCATGAGTCAAAGCTGGCATTGCTGCATAAACTCCACCACCCCCCTTGTTGATACATGAGCATGAATAGACTAGTTCTGCTTTAAAGACTTGCTGAGTACGTTTGTACTCATGTTTGCTTAATAAATGTTGCAGATGAGAGTCAGGACCCATTAGGTGGGTTCTATCTAGATGTCGACGACGCTGAATAGTTGGTGTCCTAGCTACGACCTTATGCCCTATGGCGGTCTATAGATAGTCAGGCCATGTACCTTTTTACCCTTTCAACTGTCTGTACTCATACAGATTTATGATTCCGCTTGGTTTGTATGAGCTTTCTTGTATGACTTGAGTGTCGGGTCATGTGACCCCTATCTGTAAGAACATATTATGCAAGGCTCCTCAAAGCCCCTTAAATAAAAGTTGTGTTGATGTATGGTTATGTTGTGATGCCATAGTTGTATCTATGCATACCGGGCATGTCATGCGTACGTGTGACGTGCAATGGTATGTATGGGATCCGACACCTAGTCATGTGCCTTTAGTAGTACTCTTTATGGGAAACTACCTCTTTGTGTTTCCATCGAGCCTTGGTAGCTTGCTACTGCTCCGGACACATTGATTGACCAGCATGTATCCTTCTTTGCTGTTGTGTCTGTCCCTTCGGGGAAATGTCTCGCGGTGTAATGGAGTCCCTGTAGCTTGCTACGACTCGTCTACATGCAGTGATGATATTTATGTCCCACAACGTAATGGAGTCCTTGTACCTTGCTATGACTCGTCTACACACGCTTGAGGCCGACGCCTGCATTGCTGGGTTACGTATGTCTGTTTCCGTATGGATGTGCCACTTGGGTTCTATGACTAGTCATGCCAGCACGGGTTATCTGTCATTTGAATGCTAGCGACATATTCACATACGTGAGCCAAAAGGCACAAACGGTCCCCGCTAAGGTAAGGCTGCAGTGGTGGAGTTACCGTGCGTGAGGCTGCAAAGTGATGTGATGTGTTACAGACTAGATTCTTATGACTTAGGATTAGGGTCCCGACAATGCGGTGGCCATCCTGATCCTCATCAGTGTCCATCGTACCTCCCTCCACTCCCCCTTGAAGGTTTTGTTGGAGGAGCAGACCTTTCAGGATTAGCATGCGGCTTAGCGCGGTGGAGGGCGTTGTTGCCATGGTGGTGCGGCAACAGAAGGATCTTGACTTTGGGGTCGTGTGAAGGCCCGTGTGCTACGAAGTGCGAGGTTGTGGGGTCGGATTCTGAGACCCTTCCTCTTTATTTTTCTTGTTTTGTTGTTTGTAATCAAGACAGGTTGCATACTTGTCGGGCCAGCGAGGCAGCCCTACTGACGAGTGCGACAACCTGATCTATCCTCCAAGTTAATCTTTTGTGTCTCTGAAATTCTACGTTTTTCCTACGATTGTTATCGTCATACCATATGAATGTTGTAGGCGAAGCATAGCCACCATAATCAAACTAGTTAGGGAAAAGATGACGAAACCCAGCAACCCGGGAAACCAGTCCGCACGGGAGAGATCCCATGAACTTTTCCTCCGCGCAGGCGCAACACACTGCAACAACTACGTCGCGCTGGGGAAGGAGCAGAGGCTTTGGTGGCCTGGGGAAAATATTGCTCAAAAGGGACATGAACCGGGTGTTGGAAATATGCCCTAGAGGTAATAAGAAATTGGTTATTATCATATTTCCTTTTTCATGATAATCATTTATTATCCATGCTATAATTGTATTGTTCAGAAACTCAGATACATGTGCGGATACATAGATAACACCTTGTCCCTAGTATGCCTCTAATATACTAGCTCGTTGATCAAAGATGGCTATGGTTTCCTAGTCATGGACATGAGATGTCATTTGATAACGGGATAACATCATTGGGAGAATGATGTGATGGACAAGACCTAAACTATGAACGTAGCATATGACCGTGTCAGTTTATTGCTACTGCTTTCTGCATATCAAGTATCTGTTCCTATGACCATGAGATCATGCAACCCACTAACACCGGAGGAGTGCCTTGTCTGTATCAAACGTCGCAACGTAACTAGGTGACTATAAAGGTGCTCTACAGGTATCTCCGAGGGTGCCTGTTGGGTTGGCATTGATCAACACTGGGATTTGTTACTCCATGTGACGGAGAGGTATCTCAGAGCCCACTCGGTAATACAACATCACAATAAGCCTTCCAACCAATGTTACTAAGTGTTAGCCACAGGATCTTGTATTACGGAAACGAGTAAAGACACTTGCCGATAACGAGGTTGAACTAGGTATGGATATACCGACAATCAAATCTCGGGCAAGTAACATACCGAAGAACAAAGGGAACATCATACGAGATTAAATGAATCCTTGACATAGAGGTTCAACCGATAAAGATATTCGTAGAATATGTAGGAATCAATATGGGAATCCCGGCCCTGCTATTGGTTATTGACCATAGAGGTGTCTTGGTCATGTCTACATAGTTCTCGAACCCGCAGGGTCTACACATTTAAGGTTTGGTGACATTTCGATAGTATAGAGTTATGCATGGTAGTAAACGAAGGTTGTTCGGAGTCCCAGATGAGATCTCATACGTCACAAGAAGCTCCAGAATGGTCTGGAGGTAAATATTGATATATAGGAAGTCCTGTTTTGGTCACCGAAAAATTTTCGGGTTCATCGGTAGTGTACCGGGAGTGCTAGGAGGGTACCGGGGGACCATCGGGAGGGGTATTTAGACTCAAGGGGATACATGTGTTGTGGCAGGACGAATACCAGCCCTTAGTGGGCTGGCCGAAGTCCCACATAGGGCCCATGTGGCTGGGAAGGAAATCCAAAGTGGAAAAGGTGGGAAAAGGCTAATATAAGGAATGAGTCCTAATCCGACTAGGAGTGGAGGAGTAGGACTCCTCCCTCCACTTCGGCTAAAGCCAAAAGGGTTGGCCCTTGCGGCCAAGCCTCCTCCTCTCCTCCTCCTATATATACTAGAGGTTTTAGGGGTTTTGCACATAGATTTTCAGCCACGTGCTACCCTCTCCTCTAGTGTGTAGTTTCTCCTCTAGATCGATTTCAGTAGTGCTTAGGCGAAGCCCTGCTGGAATTACTCTACCACCATCGCCGCAACACCGTTGTGCTGCCGGAGAACTCATCTACCTCTCCGCTCCCTATTGCTGGATCAAGAAGGCGGCAATTGTCATTGAGTTGTACGTGTGCTTAACGCGGAGGTGCCGTCCGTTCGGTGCTAGATCGGAAGGATCGTGATCAAGATCACGAGACGATTTGTGATTGGATCGCGGGACGGATCGTGATGAGATCGCGGGACAGATCGTGATCGGGTCGCGGGACGCTCGGCGATTTGGACCGCGAAGACGTTTGACTACATCAACCGCGTTTCTTAACGCTTCCCGCTTAGCGATCTAGAAGGGTATGTAGATTCACTCTCCCTCTCGTAGATGCTCATCGCCATGGATAGATCTTGCATGTGCGTAGGAAATTTTTTGTTACCGATGCAACGTTCCCCTTCAGTGGCATCATGAGCTAGGTTTATGTGTAGATGAGATCTCGAGTAGAACACAAAGAGTTTGTGGGCGTTGATGCTTAGATTGCTTCCTCCCTTGGTCGTGTTTTGGTTCAGCGGTATTATGGGATGAAGTGGCATGGACCAACCTTACTCGTATGCTTACGAGAGACCGGTTCCATCAATTGACGTGTAACTCCGTTGCATAAAGATGGCTGGCGGGTGTCTGTTTCTCCTGCTTTAGTTGGATCGGATTTGACAAAGGCGGTCCTTTAGAAGGTTGAAAAGCAACTTATGTATCAGCGTTGTGGTTTTGCATAGGTGATAATTGTTCTTGCTAGATACCCGTAGAAGCCACGTAAAACTTGCAACAACAATTAGAGGGCGTCTAACTTGTTTTTGCAGGGTATGTTGTGATGTGATATGGCCAATTACATGATGAGATATATGTGATGTATGATATGATCATGTGTTGTATAGAATATCATGACTTGCATGTCGATGAGTACAGCAACCGGCAGGAGCTATAGGGTTGTCTTTAATTATTGTATGACCTGTGTGTCAATCATTAAGTGCTATGTAATGCTTTACTTTATCGCTAAACGGTAGCAATAGTAGTAGAAGCATGATGGGCGCGACAACCCCGATGGCGACACGTTGATGGAGATCATGGTGTCATGTCAGTGACGATGGAGGTCATGTCGGTGCTTTCAAGATGGAGATCAATAGCACAAGTTCATGGCCATATCATGTCACTTATGATTTGCATGTGATGTTAATCCTTTTATGCACCTTGTTTTGCTTAGGATGACGATAGCATTATAAGGTGATCCCTCACTTAAATTTAAAGGTAAAATCATGTTCTCCCCGAGTGTGCACCGTAGCGAAAGTTCGTCGTGTCGAGACACCACATGATGATCGAGTGTGATAGACTCTACGTTCACTTATAGCGGGTGCAAGCCAGTGTTGCACATGCAGAACACTCGGGTTAAACTTGACGAGCCTAGCATGTACAGACATGGCCTCGGAACACAAGGGACCAAAAGGTCAAACATGAGTTGTATAGTAGATACGATCAACATGATGATGTTCACCATTGAAACCACCTCAACTCACATGATGATCGGACTTGAGTTGGTGAATTTGGATCATGTATCACTCGAATGACTAGAGGGATGTCAATTTGAGTGGGAGTTCTTAAGTAATATGATTAACTGCACTCATTATCATGAACATAGTGAGTAGTATCTTTGCAAATTATGTTATAGATTACTAGCTCAAGATGTATCTCCCTTCAATTTTTATATGTTCCTAGAGAAATACAGTTGAAAGATGATGGTAGCACAAGAGACCAAAAGGTCGAACATGAGTTGTATAGTAGATACGATCAACATGATGATGTTCACCATTGAAACCACCTCAACTCACGTGATGATCGGACTTGAGTTGGTGAATTTGGATCATGTATCACTCGAATGACTGGAGGGATGTCAATTTGAGTGGGAGTTCTTAAGTAATATGATTAATTGCACTCATTATCATGAACATAGTCAGTAGTATCTTTGCAAATTATGTTGCAGATTACTAGCTCACGATGTAGCTCCCTTGAATTTTTATATGTTCCTAGAGAAATACAGTTGAAAGATGATGGTAGCGATATTGTGGACTGGGTCCGTGATCTGAGGATTCTCCTCATTGCTACATAGAAGGCTTATGTCCTTAATGCATCGCTCGGTGCGCCATCCCCCTCTAGCATCGTTT
Source organism: Hordeum marinum (assembly GCA_022496015.1). Lineage (NCBI taxonomy): Eukaryota > Viridiplantae > Streptophyta > Magnoliopsida > Poales > Poaceae > Hordeum > Hordeum marinum. Next base: position 241,124,988 of record CM039672.1, on the reverse strand, counting down.
GTAGATGTTGTGAACATCTGACAGGCATGTTCCGATGACTACTTGATAGTTCATTGCATCATGCATTACGGCTTAGAATTGAGGTTCCAAAACGTTTTGAACGTCACGGAACATATGAGATGTTCTAAGAGCTGAAATTGGGATCTCGGGCTCGTGCCCGTATTGTGAGATATGAGATCTCCAACAAGATTATTTGCCTGAAATATGAAGGAGAATAGCTTAGTCGTTGAGCATGTGCTCAGATTGTGTGGGTGCTACAATCGCTTGAATCGAGTGGGAGTTGATCTTCCGATAAGAAAGTGATTGATATAGTTTTCCTAGTCACTGTCACTAAGCTACTAGAGCTTCGTGATAAACTATAAAATGCGAGGGATGGAAATGATGATCCCTGAGCAGTTCGCAATGTTTGACACCACAAAGGTAGAAATCAAGAAGGAGCATCAAGTGTTGGTGGTTAGTAAAACCACTAGTTTCAAGAAGGGCAAGGGCAAGGAGGGAAACTTCGTGGATGCCAAGTCAGTTGCTGCTCCATTGAAGCAACCCAAAGTTGAACCCAAACCCGAGACTAACTGCTTCTATTATGAGGAGAGCGGTCGCTGAAGCGGAACAACCCTAGATACTTGGTAGATAAGAAGGCTGGCAACGTTGACAGAAGTATATTTGATACACGTGTTATTGATGTGTACCTTGCTAATACCCCTAGTAGCACTTGGGTATTGGATACCGGTTCGGTTGATAAATGTTAGTAACTCGAAATAAAAGCTACGGAATAAACAGAGACTAGCTAAGTTTGAGGTGACCATGTGTGTTGAAAATGGTTTCAAGGTTGATGTGATCAACATCACATGCTCTCTCTACCTTAGGGATTAGTGACAAACCTAAATAAAAGTTATTTGGTGTTTGCGTTAAGCATGAACATGATTAGATCGTGTTTATTGCAACACGGTTATTCATTTAAGTTAGAGAATAATGGTTATTTTGTTTACATGAATAATACCTTCAATGGTCATGCACCCAGTGAGAATGGTTTGTTGAATCTTGATCATAGTAATACATATGTTCATAACATTGATGCCAAAAGATACAAAGTTAGTAATGATAGTACCACATACTTGTGGCACTGCCAATAAATGTCATATTGGTATAATTCGCATGAAGAAACTCCATGTTGATAGTTCTTTGACTCATTCAATTTCTAATCAGTTGAGACATGCAAACCACGCCTCTTGGGAAAGATGACTAAGGACCCCGTTTCTAGTTTGATGGAGAGGGGAAGTGATTTATTGGAAATGATACATGTTAATGTATGCAATCCAATGAATCCTGTAGAATGCGGTGGATATCGTTATTTTCTTACCTTCACTGATGATTTGAGTAGATATAGTGTATATTTACTTAATGAAACACAAGTCTGAATCGTTTGAAAAGTTCAAGAAAATTCAGAGTAAAGTTTAAGATCATCGTGAAAAAAATGTCTGCGATATGATCGTGGAGGTCAATATCTGAGTTACGAGTTTGGCATACAACTTTAGACAATGTGAAAGTTGTTTCACAACTCATGCCACCTGGAACACCATAGTGTGATGGTGTGTCCGAACGTCGTAGTCGTGCTCTATTGGATATGGTGCGTGCTATGATGTCTCTTATCGTTTTGCTACTATAGTTTTGGGGTTATGCATTAGAGACAACTACATTCACTTTAAATAGGGCACCATCTAAATCCATTGAGATGACACTATGTGAATTATGGTTTGATAGAAACCTAAGCTGTCATTTCTTAATGTTTGGGGCTGCGACACTTGTGTGAAACATTGTTTTCACCTAATGATCTTGAACCCAAAGAGGACAAATGCATCTTCATAGAATACCCTAAGAACAGTTGGGTGAACCTTCTATCTCAGATCCAAGCATAAAGTGTTTGTTGCTAAAATTGGGTCCTTTCTCAAGAAAAAGTTTCTCCCGAAAGAATTGAGTGGGAGGAAGATAGAACTTGATGAGGTTGTTGAACCTTTGTTTCAACCAGAGAGTAGCGCAGTGCAGGAAGATGTTTATGTGAAGCCTACGTTAGTTGAAGAGGGAGTTAATGATGATGATCATGAAGCTTCGGATCAAGTTACTATCGAACCTCATAGGTCGACAAGGACATGTACTGCTCCTGAGTGGTACGACAACCCCGTCTTAGAGGTCATGTTGTTGGGCAATGATGAACCTACGAGCTATGGAGAAGCGATGATGGGCCCGGATTCCAACAAATAGTTAGAGGCCATGAAATCCGAGAAAGGATCCATGTATGAAAACCAAGTATAGACTTTGGTAGACTTGCTCATTGTATGACGGGTCGTTGAGTACAAATGGACCTTTAAGATGAAGACAGACGCTGATGGTGAATGTCGCCATTTATAATGCTCGACTTGTCGCAAAGAAGTTTTCAAGGAGTTTACTATGATGAGACCTTCTCACTCGTAGCGATGCTAAAAGTCTGTTGGAATTATGTTAGCAGTTACTGTGTTTTTCAATTATGAAATCTAGCAGATGGATGTCAAAACATCGTTTCCTTCCTTGAGGAAAGGTTGTATGAGATACAACCAGAAGGTTTTGTCAGTACTAAGGATGCTAAAAGGTGTGCAAGCTCCAGTGATCCTTCTATGAACTGGAGCAAGCATCTCGGAGTTGGAATATACGCTTGGATGAGGTGATTAAAGTTTTTGAGTCTATACAATGTTTATGAGAAACTTGTATTTACAATAAAGTGAGTCGGAGCACTATTGTAACATCCAAAAATTCCACTTTGGAATGTTATGAAATATATCTATGCATCATCATCACATTGTTTGAATGAAATGAATTGTTGAAGTTCTTCTTTTGGATTTCTAACAGGCCACTTTCATTTTTCTATTTACTTGTTTCTCCTACTTTGAAAACCCTTGGAAATATTCATAAAAAGAGAGGAGTAACATGACACTCCACACCAGGGGAATCTTTGTGAAATATTAGAACAATAAAACCAGGGGTTATTTGAAAACTTATTGCAAAAGAATTTAAAATCAATTTAGGCATTTTCTGAAAATAATTTTTTTAAAGTATTCATTTTGGCCGTGGAAAAATGTTCGTTTAATAGCATTTATTCCCCTGATCAATTAGATATATATATATCTTCAATTTTTGGAAATGTTTTGAATGCCTTAATGAGATTTAATTTCTCTGGAAAATAGAAAAGGAAACGAATTTAAGGTTTTAATTAATAAACCGGCCGGCCCACAGGCCTTAACTCCCCAAGATCCCTCCGGACCGGCCACCGACGCGCACCCGCTCTCTTCTCTCTCACAGACATGCGGACCCCACCGACCGCTCGCGAGATCAGCGCGCCCATCTTCCTCCCCGCGCCCTCCCACTTCACCGGAGATCCATCCCGAGCCGGATCTCGCTCCCCTTTCCATTTCTCGACCCTGCGCCGCGCCTATAACAAGCCCTGCCCTTGCCGTGCTCCATTCCTCCCCCGAACGCCCCTGCCTCGCCAGTATACCACCACGCCACCTTGCCGGAGTTCGGTTCTCAACCGAAGCCACCGGAGCTCGTGGACGTCGCCCTTGTCGCCCCCAGCCCCAACCGACACCACCAATCATTGTTGGAGCTTCGCCGGCATCGCCTGGACTCTTCGGACACTACCCTCGACCACCACACCGCCGTCCCCGACCACCTTCGACATTCGGCCGCCATCGACATCGCCGGAGCCCCGACCTCCTCCTTTGTAAGCCACCACCCCCTCCCGTAACCGTCAGATCTAGGGTCAACGGACCAGATTAGAAGTTTTAAACGCCGAAACATTTTCTTCTAGCGTCCGGTCGTCCACCCGCAAACACCCATGCGCACACGCTTGCGACCAATAGGAAACCGCCACGTCACCTCTATCTGTTAGATAAACTTTTTCTTTTTTCTGTTTCTGTTTTAGAAAACAGAATGATTTCTGTTTTTATTTTTGTTATATCTCTTAAAATATTTAGAGTTTTTGATTGATACTTTTTGCAACATGTCACAAATTACATGTAGTTTCTGTCTGTAGGCTTGCATTTCAAATTTGAACTTGTAAACTTGAATTTTGTTAAAATTGAGAAAATCACTAAAACTTGAATAACTTGAGTTTAGAAATTTATTTTTGAGTGATCCTTTTTGCCACTACTTTGTAATAGTTAGGCCTATCATCCAGCACTGTTTGAGATTTTTTAGGATATTTTAGATTAGCGTTTTTAGTAAAAACAGATTTTGTTTAGTTTCTTCTTAGTGTTATTTGAATTGTTTTATTTTAGTTTACTTTGATTTTGTTTTAGTTTAACTTTTTATTGTAGTTTCTTTAGTTCTGTTGTTCAACATTAGGTGAATTATTTTCTGATACTAAAAATATTTTAATTTTTTTGTGCTCTAGTTTAAATAGGTAAACCTTGTTTTCACCATTAGTATTCTTTAAAAAAATGTTTTGTAGTAATCCTTTTTGCACAAAAATTTTATAGTGAAATACTTCCTGTTTTCTAATAAAATTTTGTATTTTCTTTTCTGTTATCTATTGGTAAATTGCTGAAAACCAATTTGTCTTATTATGTCTTAGTAGATATTTTGCCACCAAAACTTTTAGAGTCTTCTACTTTGTTTTGGATTCTTTCTTTTAATTTTTCTATTGAGTGTTGTTGTATTATTAGTTTACCTTGCTGTTGAGTGAATTGTATTGTGGTTATGCTTATTGTGTGCTTTGTTTGATTCGTTAGATCACCCGGAGTGTGAAGCTTGTTATCTAGAGTCACTTGAGTACGAGGATCGTCAGCAAGGCAAGTCACTTTGATCATATTTACCCATGTTTTAATTGCATTAGTTCTACCATCACCCCAATTGCATGCAAAGTAGGTAATTGGAAACTTGGTTACTTGATGTAGTATCATGTGGTAGGTTTCACCCTCACCCTTTGACACTTTGGCCCCGGGAAATGTTGATTTACATTTTGCTATGCTATTAGTAGACGGGGTTGGCTGAGTGTCTCATGAGAGTTGTGAGATAATAATTACAAGAACTACTTGATGAACAAGACTTCAAGACTCCGAGTTTTCAACATACCTCTGGGTGGATAATGGTTGAACGGCGCCCTGGAGAAGCCAGTGGTTAGCCTAGGTGTTGCTGGAGAAGTGCCAGTATTCATGCGGAAAGGTCCACCCAGGCACAAAGAGATGGATGGATGCTTCAAGACCCAAGGCTTACCTGCACAGCCACAAGCCATTATGGGCTCCAGCTTTGTTGGATATCGTGGTGACCCTGGACAGGCGGTGCTACGAGATGTAGAAGAACGGTAGGAAAGGATGGGCACCGACAGAGTCTCAGGGAAACCCTTTAGAAGACCATGTTTTGGTCATCCGTTTCTCAGACACCCTGAAGTGCGAGAAATTCAACGGAGGCGATCAAATCTTGTGAGGAATGTGTGCAAAACTCTACAGAGTACCCAAACCTAATCGATTAGCCGTGTCCACGGTCATGGACAACTTGAGCCAAAGAAACTGAAACTATCTGGAATTCTCAACACAGAGTATTATATTGATGTGGGTATTAATGACAACTTGGGTATGAGAATTGGTTGGTGGAACCATCTCATTAATCAACCAACAATGTAGTAATAACTTTTGCTTTGCCCTCTCTTGTTGTAGGAAAAATTGGCTTTATGCAAAAACTTACTACCCCACCTGCCATATATGCATATAGAATATATGATTACTTTTACCCCCTTTTATGACATTGCCGACATATTTAATATGCCGACCTACACGGCTGCAACGTATCATGTTGCAGAGTATTTTTCCGACCAGGAGTAAGGATATGCTCTACGCTCGGTGAGATGCCCTTGGAGTCAGATGGACTCAACTACCTTTGAAGCTTCCGCAAGACTTTGGTTTAGTTTATCTCATGAGTTGGCCTTCAGCCACTTTATTGTAATCCTTATTGTAATAAAGAACTCGATATGAGATTTTCGATTAATAAAGTTGTGTGATTTCCCTTTGATATATACATTGATGTACCGTGTGTGTACCAGCATGATCTTGGGATGGTACGGAAACACCGGAGATTCGACCTTTCAGGTCGGGTCGCTACAACTATAGAGTTTCTCATAAGCATATGTGGATGACATATTGTTGATCGGAAATGATGTAGAATTTCTGGAAAGCATAAAGGGTTTTTTCAAAGGAGTTTTTCAAAGGAAGACCTGGATAAAGCTACTTAATTGTTGGGCATCGGGATCTATAGAGATAGATCAAGACGCCTGATGAGACTTTCAATGAGTACATACCTTTACAAGATTTTTGAAAGAGTTCAAAATGGATCAGCCAAAGAAAGAGTTCTTGCCTGATTTGTAAGGTGTGAAGTTGAGTGAGACTCAAAGCTCGACCATTGCAAAAGAAAGAGAAAGGACGAACATCGTCCCCTATGCCTTAGACATAGACTCTATATAATATGCCATGTTATGTACCGCACCTGTGTGTGCCTTGCCATGAGTCTGTCAAGGGGTACAAGAGTGATCCAGGAGTGGATCACTGGACAGCGGTCAAGATTATCCTTAGTAACTAAAGGACTAAGGACATGTTTCTCGATTATGGAGGTGACAAAGAGTTCGTCGTAAAGGGTTATGTCGATGCAAGCTTTAACACCAATTCGGATGACTCTTAGTAGCAATCCGAATACGTATAGTGGAGCAGCCATTTGGAATAGGTCCAAGTGCACTGTGGTAGCAGTGTTTACAGTATGACATAGATATTTGCAAAGCACACATGGATCTGAATGCCGCAGACCCGTTGACTAAAAGACCTCTCTCACATGCAAAGCATGATCGAGCCCCAGAACTCATTGGGTGTTAGATTCATAACAATGTCAATCACATGGTGATGTGAACTAGATTATTGACTCTAGTGCAAGTGGGACACTGTTGGAAATATGCCCTAGAGGCAATAATAATTGGTTATTATCATATTTCCTTGTTCATGATAATCATTTATTATCCATGCTATAATTGTATTGTTTAGAACCTCAGATACATGTGTGGATACATAGACAACACCATATCCCTAGTATGCCTCTAATAGACTAGCTCGTTGATCAAATATGGCTATGGTTTCCTAGTCATGGACATGAGATGTCATTTGATAACGGGATCACATCATTGGGAGAATGATGTGATGGACAAGACCTAAACTATGAACTTAGCATATGATCGTGTCAGTTTATTGCTACTATTTTCTACATGTCAAGTATCTGTTCCTATGACCATGAGATCATGCAACTCACTGACACTGAAGGAGTGCCTTGTGTGTATCAAACATCGCAATGTAACTGGGTGACTATAAAGGTTCTCTACAAGTATCTCCAAGGGTGTTTGTTGGGTTGGCATGGATCAACACTGGGATTTGTTACTCCGTGTGACGAAGAGGTATCTCGGGACCCACTCGATAATACAACATCACAATAAGCCTTGCAAGCAATGTGACTAAGTGTTAGCCACGGGATCTTGTATTACGGAAACGAGTAAAGAGACTTGGCAGTAACAAGGTTGAACTAGGTATGGAGATACCGACGACCGAATCTTGGTCAAGTAACATACCGAAGAACAAAGGGAACATCATATGGGATTAACTGAATCCTTGACATAGAGGTTCGACCGATAAATATATTCGTAGATTATGTAGGAATCAATATGGGCGTCCAAGTCCCGCTATTGGTTATTGACCGTAGAGGTGTCTCGGTCATGTCTACATAGTTCTCGAACCCGTAGGGTCTGCACACTTAAGGTTTGGTGACGTTTCGGTAGTATAGAGTTATGCATGGTGGTGACCGAAGGTTGTTCGGAGTCCCAGATGAGATCCCGGACGTCATGAGGAGCTCCGGAATGGTCCGGAGGTAAATATTGATATATAGGAAGTCCTGTTTTGGTCACCAGAAAAGTTCTGGGCTCATCGATAGTGTACCGGGAGTGCCGGGAGGGTACCGGGGGACCATCGGGAGGGGTATTTCGACCCAAGGGGCTACATGGGCTGTGGGAGGATGAATACTAGCCCTTAGTGGGCTGGCCAAAGTCCCACATAGGGCCCATGTGGCTGGGAAGGAAATCCAAAGTGGAAAGGTGGAAAAAGGCTAATATAAGGAAGGAGTCCTAATCCGACTAGGAGTGGAGGAGTAGGACTCCTCCCTCCACTTAGGTCGAAGCCAAAAGGGCTAGCCCTTGCGGCCAAGCCTCCTCCTCTCCTCCTCCTATATATACTAGAGGTTTTAGGGTTTTTGCACATAGATTTTCAACCACGTGCTACCCTCTCCTCTAGTCCGTAGTTTCTCCTCTAGATCGGTTTTAGCAGTGCTTAGGCGAAGCCCTGCTGGAATTACTCCACCACCATCGCCACAACGCCGTCGCGCTGCCGGAGAACTCATCTACCTCTCCGCTCCCTCTTGCTGGATCAAGAAGGCGGAGATCGTCATCGAGCTATACGTGTGCTGAACGCGGAGGTGTCGTCCATTCGGTGCTAGATCGGAAGGATTGTGATCAAGATCACGAGACAATTCGTGATTGGATCACGGTACAGATCGTGATGAGCTCGCGGGACAGATCGTGATCGGATTGCGGGACGGATCGTGATGGGATCGCGGGACGCTCGGCGATTTGGATCACGAAGACGTTCGACTACATCAACCGTGTTTCTTAACGCTTCCCACTTAGCGATCTACAAGGGTACGTACATCCACTCTCCCTCCCATAGATGCTCATCACCATGGATAGATCTTGCGTGTGCGTAGGAAATTTTTTGTTTCCCATGCAACATTCTCCTTCATCGGGATCTTTCCCTCGCAGCTGGTGGGGCACACATCTCTAAATCTACTATAGGGGGTTGACACCAGGGCCATAGGATCTGGAAAGGGACTCACACGGGATGAATCTCAGGAGCCTTTTTGTCACTAGGGACATGATGCTCTGTTGTGGCTCGACCGTGCGGGTGAGTAGCAGTGGGGTGGCAGTCGGAATAAAGAGGTTCACCGGGACAGGACCCAAAGACGTTCCAACGTGCAGCCAGGACGTGTAGCTGCAAATCCTCCATTAGGAAAAAGGGGCATAGATCCATCAACTTGAGGAAAGCGGTCCGCGCAGGAGAGGTCTTGGGAACTTTTCTCATCATGATTGGCGCGGCAATCCCCGGCCACCCAGTTTTGATCATGGCCATTTAGTAGGTAGAGAACATAGGTTCCGCCGAGCTTCGTATTGATGATGAACACCACCTCTGTATTTTTATTTACAGATCCAAGGCTCATGTTTCCGGCCACCAGGTAGATCCATGTACGAGTGTTGTTTCTAGTATAGCCCTCATGTCCGGTGGGTCAACTTGGTCTTGTTGGAGGGAGTCTTTGTCGTGGCTTGAGACAGAGAGAGCCATCCTTTGATAGATGCTTCCCACGTTGCTCAAACCAAAAGGCCAATATCAAGAAGGATATGTTCCCCACAACACGACGGAGGCACTTCTCCCTCCCTTGCCTGTGGCACCTTCGGGAAGGCTTATGCACAAACGCCTTCTTTCGCCAGACCTCCTAACGATCACAAGGCCAATGGGGCCACCGTGCCACGCTGAGATTCTTGTTCCAGGCACTCTGGCCACCGCAGGGTGTGTAGTTTGGAGATGAGCGCATGTCTTTCTTTGGCATGGGCCGGGTCTTGTGCTTTGTATCCCGTGCCCTGATCGCTTATTGGGACACAGGGAGCTTCGTGGTTCAACGCGGTTGTTTCCGTGGTTGCCACCTGAGGCGGGCTGCGTAGGTCATTGATCTTCCTTGTCAGAGGCATGCGACCAGATGCCGGCTCGAATCAGTGGAGGTGTCTCGGGTCAGGGACTGAACACGTCCAACTATCCGAAGTCATGAATGATGTATGGTGGGTAAACATGAAGAACTACCCAGGTTCGGGCCACCTTGGTGGTGTAATACCCTACTCTTGCTTCGTTGTATTGAAATTGTAGAGAGCTACAATGTGTGTTACAATGGTGAAGTTGGCATTTGCCTCCCTTGCTTGTGTGAAATATCCACCCGTTGAGGAGTCCAGGACTCCTCTATTCATAGTTTCTTGAGGGGCTGGCCGAAGGGTCCTATTGGCCAGGTGCATACACCAGTGGGTTAGGCAGTACTATGGAGGTATGGTCGTCCAAAGCATGCATGTCTGAGCGATGATTTCGTCCTTTCGGGGCCAGGTAACTACCAGTCGGATACTTCTCGAGTGTCCTACCGCTTCGAAACTGTAGTGGTGTAAGCGACGAGTGAATCTAGTTGTACCAATGGTCAATGGCTTCGACCGTAACGAAACGGTATGAGGAGACGTGCAGAATAAGTGTCTTCGCCCCTCAGGTCACGACATGGACCTCTTCTTCCCGGAGGCACCCAGGAACCTCCCCGGGCAGACCCCGTGATGAGAAAGTGTATACTCCAAAGCTTCCTGTTCGACCTCAGGAGGCTGAACAATACCCGTCGTATATTAGGAAGTCCTCTTGTCCCATCCGTTGGTCTTATGAGGAGCCTTCTTATTTGCTCGCATAGCCCGATGTGCCAGGCTGTCACTACCTTAGTTTTCTTTACTCCGATAGTAGGAAAGGCTAGTGTTGGTCTGTGAGGTCAGTCTAGATCACAGGCGCAATAGCCAGGAACCGGTAGGTTTCGTCGAGGCATTAAAAATTGGTATTAGAGACGACCATTGTGGTTACATTGGTGTCTGCGGGTAAGTGTTGCATACATGGGGCACATGTGAGTGCTCGCTCTCCTGCGCATAGATGTACACCAAGTGGAAATGTTCTTGTTGGGCCCATGATGATGTCGTTTCCTTTGAGGAGTGTTATGTGACATCCCGACTTAATAGCAATGATAGACTACTCATATCAACAAGGTACACCTTATTTTTGAGATTCCATCTAAAAGTAACCTTAAAGTTAAGTATAGTTGGTTTGGGGCAATTTAAGGGTGGGTGACTGACTATGAAGTTGTTCCCAGGTGCGCACAAGTGAGCATGAAGTGAGCGGAAAAGACTAGTTTTCGTCCTTGAGGCCAATCTAGATCTCGTGCACAACGGCCAGGAACCGGTGGATTTGGCTGGGCCATTACAGTCCAGCAAAGACTGGATTATTTATTGATCAAGATTCTTTTGGGAAGCAACCAATGAAAATTAGAAGTATATGTTGGTCAAATAGAGTGTTGTTTCTCAGACAAAGGACCAAGGTGGTCTAGGCATTCACGTCTGAAGGTCAAGAATGATGCCTCCCTTAATAAATGGTTGTCTAACTACTTATTGTGGATGGCAATTGGCAAATCCTGCAGCGGAATAAGTATCTGGGCCAAAAAAGGTTTGTCTCGAACCTATTGAAAACCTAGTGGCTCACACTTTTGTGTTAGTCCGATGACGGCAAAGAAACTCTGCTTTGGATCATTTGTGATAAAAGACGGCTCGTGATTCGTTTTTAAGAGGACAAATGGCTAGGCAATGCTAGTATTCAGGATTAATATCCATCCTTGCATACCATTGTTCATGATAAGAATAATACTCTTGCACGGGTGCTTAGTTCATTGCCGTCGGATATTTCATTCAGGCAGGACTTGATTGGCACCTCGTCTTTTGTCATGGCAAAATCTACTTTCCTTTTTTGGGTTGATTAACCTCACACAAGGACGGGATGTCTTTAGATGGAAGCTCACTACATCTAGATCATTTACCGTCGACTCTATGTATATTGTGCATACGCATTCCGAGGTTTGAATGGATAATAATATGAAGTTTTGAAAGTCAAAGATTTCTCTCTAAGAGTTAAGAGTTAAGATTTGCATGTGGTATCTTCGGAGGGTGTTGTGCTAACCAAAGACAACCTCACCCTTCGCAATTGGCATGGAAACAAGCAGTGTAGTTTTTATACCCACAACAAGACAATCAAACACTTCTTTTTCTGCTGCAAGTTTGTACATTCTACATGGCCAGTCATTTAAATAGCGTCCAATTCGTATCCACCCGTAAATGTTGCACTATTTTTGGTCACTCTCATTGGATGGAATTCCAAATAAGTTTACAAAGCTAATAAGGATGGTTGTGTATGCCTTACTATGGTGGCTTTGTTTTTTAATGGCAAAAATTATTCTCTGTCGTTGGTTATTTTAGTAGTACGCATTGGTTTCGTTTGTGGTCTACGCTACAGTGAACGTAATACTGATCGTTATTCAAGACAATGTGTATGCGGTTGGAGTGGGTGGCGACGGAGGGTTTTACTCAACAAGGATAGCAGCATAATCTATGGTTTGTCCACGATCTCTTTCGACATTGGCATATACGACTTTATTGTTGTCTATATGTCGGTTTTTATCTTTATTTTTATCAGATTATTTAGAGCATCTACAACCAGATCCCTCAAACGATCCGTCATATACACCTGAGGACGCGCCCAATCAATGACCGGACAAGAGAAAGAAGAAAAAAGTGACCCAATCGAAACCCTCATATCGTCCCTATTTGTTCAGACTGTCCGCAAACCCTCATATTCATTTTAAATATAGAAACGAAATGTATCTTTTACGTGTTGACGGACGTATAGAAAGTCATATTTGATACTCAAATAAAACTGCCCTTTATTATTAGTCCAAGCCCGTCGCCTGGGTACCCTAGGTAGACAAGCTCCCGGCTGCGGCTGCGGCTGTCCCTCATTGTGACCCAAACTCCCGAAACACCCCTGCACCCCTATATCTCCTCTCCCATCACACCAGCACCGGCACCAACCAACCAAACCCCTTTCTCTCCCTCTAGCTCCCAAATCGCAGCAGCAACAACAGATCCGAGACATACTAGGTTCCGTTGCATCAGACATCAGTCACCCCAAACCATCAAATCACCAGATCATCGACACACACACGCCCACCACCCGTCAAATCACGCCCAAACGGAGGAGGGGGAAAAGCAAGCGAGAGAGAGCAATCAGCTAGCAGCTAGGTAGCCAGCAATCGCTTGCCGCCTTTGCCACTCGCGTCCATCCATCCTATCCCATTCGTTGCCGTGTCAAATCGACTGGTCCCAAGAATCCCAAGCACCAGCGTGATCGATCAACCGGCATGTCGTCCTCGTCCTCCTCCGGGGCCTCCGCCGCCTTCACGCCAGTACCGCAGCAGCAGCAGCAGATGGCGCCGGAGAACCTCAGCTCGGAACTTCAGCCCCCGGCGCCGATGCAGCCGGAGGCGCCTTCCGAGCAGCTATGCTACGTGCACTGCCACTTCTGCGACACCGTCCTCGTCGTCCGTGACCATCCCCCTCCCCCGCCTCTCTCTTGAGCCTCTGAGCATCTAAACGTATGTAGCTCAGCAGCAGCGGTGCCAACATTCAGGTCGATTTAACGGGAGGTACTGGTGTTGGTGTGCAGGTAAGCGTGCCGAGCAGCAGCCTCTTCAAGACGGTGACGGTGCGATGCGGCCACTGCAGCAGCCTGCTCACCGTCGACATGAGGGGCCTCCTCTTCCCGACCACGACCCCCACTGCCGCCGCCGAGTCAGCCGCCTCTGCTGTCACCACCACGACGTCCCCGCCGCCGACCGCCGCTGCTCAACACGGCCAGTTCCACTACCCCAGCTCGCTCAACCTCGCGCCCAGCAACCCTCCCCGCCACTCCCTCCTGGTACGTTCTTGCGGAAATTCCCGTTCTTGCATGCATCACCACCTGTGACAAAAGCTTCTGATCATACGTACATGTGGATATACTTGCTTCTTGATGACTTGTTGCGCTCCATTGTACTACTACTTCATGTAGGATGAGATATCCAGCGCCAACCCAAGCCTACAGCTACTGGAGCAGCACGGCCTCGGCGGCCTGATCGCAGCTACGGGCGGCAGGAACGCCGCGGCACCTGCGCCGCTGCCGCCACCCCCAGTCGCCGCCGGGAAAGGGGGGAAGGAGCCATCACCGCGGACCAATCCCGTCGTCAACAGACGTGAGTATAGCTAGCCCAACTTTCTCATGCACGTTCTCAAATCTCCACTACTTAGTCTTCTCCTGTGGATTGCTAAGTTTCGTCCAGTTTCGTGAGATCCGTCTTTACGAGTACTAATCTCTCTAGAGCTTGTCCATGCTCTCTCTCTCTCTCTCTCTCTCTCTCTCTCTCTCTGGTGAGGGAAGAACACATGGCTCGCCGATGTACATGGAACCTATATGCTCTACGTGTCTAGTGTAGTGGTGTAGTGTGTATACTGTATAGTAGGTGCTGAGATGCAACAAGGTACAATGCCCACCATTGGCACCATTGCACGCTCTAAAGTCTAAACTGTACACCCAATAGAGATAGACACAGCGACCGTCGTTCTCTCCAGGCCTTTTCACTGTGGGGAATAATAGTACAGACAGCCTCCTCTCCTCCATTCTCGCATGTCTCCACTTGGAAGCTGCAACAATGGCCGCCGGCCGGCGCATGGGCTAATGCGCGCGTTTGAAAGAAGCTAGCTAGATCGATTAATTTGTCATGAACGTATATATAGCAGTAACATCTATCTTGGCTTGCAGCTCCGGAGAAGAGGCAGCGCGTGCCGTCGGCGTACAACCGCTTCATCAAGTAAGTGGCTAGCTACCAGTACGTACATTTCCTAATTAATAATGAAGCTGGGCGTGGAGTGTGCAAGTACGTGGTCTCACTCTCACGGCAATGCCATTGCCACTTCGGTGGCAGGCAGGCAGCCGGCCGGGGCCGGGGGTCGGGACCGGGACGGCAGAGCTGCACAAGTGAGGCCTTTGCAGACGCAAAGAGACCTTGTTTTCTTTTGCTTTCCCCTCTCTCTGCCCCTCTCTCTCACACACACGGTTCGAGGAAGAGAGAGAGAGTGAAGTTAATGAGACATGCTAGCAAATGATGCATTGGTGATGGCGCAAATAATGGGGCTGTCGTCGTCGTCGTCGTCGTTTAGACCTGCTGCTGCTGCTGCCGGTGCCGCTGCCGCTGATCTGACGTATCCCTTTCCTTTTGCTCTTTTCTTTGCTCTGATGTTTTTTGGGGGACGGAATCGATCGCAGGGACGAAATCCAACGCATCAAGGCTGGCAATCCCGACATCTCGCACAGGGAGGCCTTCAGCGCGGCTGCCAAGAACGTCAGTGCCCTTCCTTAATCTCCACCTACACATGCATGTTTCTCTCGATCGCTATCCATCTCTGCTCTGAAACTATAGGGTTTCGCCCGATCATGCATGTGCCTTTACTGTTTCTAGGGTTTCCCAATCTCTCGGACTCCCATGAACGGTCCATTCATATACCTTTAATTGTTTGACGTGGTGATTATGTTCTTGTTGTTGCTGCTCTGCTGCAGTGGGCTCACTTTCCGCATATCCACTTTGGCCTCATGCCGGATCACCAGGGGCTCAGGAAGACCAGCCTCCTACCTCAGGTGACTAATCAACCAAACCTCGCCTACATACATACTTCAGCTTTTGGGAGGGCACACTTAGTTTTTGTCATGCCTACAGTAAATTAATGTCAAAAACAATGCCGTAGTATATAAACACTTAGTTTATGTTATTTTGGGACTAGCTCAGCTTTAAGCGTATGTCAACAACACCCCACAAAAAGCAAAACTATGTCTATAATACTTTTTGTAGAAAATAATCATATTTTTAAGATGATTGATGCCCATGGTACCACATACTCTACCTCTATTCCAAATTAATTGAAGTACCAGCTTTCTACTAGTTAAGTCAAACTTCATATTTAATAAAGAATCCGGTGAAACTAATTTGGTGTTTAATATTGATCCATATTTAAAAAACTTGATCAAACTTGAATAAATTTGACTTAGGACGGACTTATAACTTTGTTGATTTGAAATAGTTGCTAACAGATTATATGATTCAAGCCGAAAGCATACAACCAAAATTATGTACTTTAAACTACTTAGATTTACATAATTCTTTAAATCGTCTGAGGTGATGGGAAAATGATATTTCATGCTATCATATGTTTTACTAAAATATTCTTATGACGGAGATTGTGTGCTTGTGTCCATATTCGCGGGACAAGACCCGGTCAGTTTTCAACTACTACCTCCGTTTCTAAATATATGATGTCTTGCAGTTTAAATTAAACAGCAAAAACGTCTTATATTTCTAAAGAGAGGGATACATTGTTAATTACATACAGATTTCTCATGTGAACATAGATGTTACTCGGCCATGTATTTGGAATTGTGGTGATCCTTTTCCCGGAATCTGAAACGTATGCCCGCCGAATAGACATGATAAAGCATCAATTGGAATTGGAAAAATAAAAGAGACTAGTCATTTTCTTATCCATTGAAACTACGACTTGTAATAAATTTCCGCTTTCGGCTAACCAAATGTCAACCCTTTGTGGCTTAACTATCAGGATCATCAGAGAAAAGATGGCCATGGGCTTCTAAAGGAGGGGCTTTACGCGGCCAACATGGGGGTTGCTCCGTACTGATATCAAGCTAGCATATGCATGGCATTACCATTGCTTCCTTGACTAGCTCCTATCGATCGACTATTATCAGGCTATCTCTAGCTAGGGCTTTCTACCATGTTAAACAATATAATTTCTACCTCAGTTGGTAACTTCGTATGACCTGCTATATTAGCTATAATTAAGTGACCAGTATCGATCTAGTAGCACAATTTCCTGCCTGCTGTTTTGCTCGATGTAATATCTACTATGTGGGTTGTTAATTAGTTGTAGCTAATCGCTCTCTGGCCGCATGCAATTTGTTCCTCTGCAGTGGTGGATCTATCCGGCCTTATCTGTGTCGAGTAAAGGGAGGCCAGGCAGCTAAACCACGGGCTTGCGTGTTGGGTCTTTTAATTTGTTTGCTTGCCCTTCCTTGCTCCTGTGGCTGCTGCCGCTTGTAGCCAAACAAGCTCATTCCCTGCGCACACAGGCCGGTCTCTAGCGGCAGCCGCTGCTCCTCATCTTTTGCTTGCTTTTCTGTCTCCTTTCCCTCTTGACGTACCCCTACACATACACCTCGCTCTCTGTCAGTGTATGTATGTAGCCGGAGCTGGGTACGTACCCTTGCACATTAATCCTTAAGTTTCGTATTAGTGGTAGCAGCAGCTAGTATTATCGTAGCTCGTAAAAAAAGAACATGGTTTCAATCTGTTGACGCAGACGGAATCCGGACTTGGATGTAGATGGCGTATGGCTGGTCAATGGATGTATGGCTAGCTAGAGCGCTAGACACGCACTCTGCATGCGTACATGTTGGCGAAACCAAAGCCCGCTGCCGTATAGGACGAACCTAGTGGTGGATCGTGCATGGCCGTTGGCCACGGGCGCGTAGCCAGCCAGCGGCCGTGTCATCGAGGCCACGCGCGCGCGAGGCTGCTACTAAAGTCTGCGCCTGCGCGGCCACACTGGCTCAGAGCAGCAGGGACGCCACGCCCATGCATGAGGGTCATGGAGCTTTCGCTTTCGTTAATTGCGATACTTTTGGGGGGTTCCGCATGGCATGCACGCCCCCGTTCCGGGCATGGGCGATGGGGCTAGTTGACGAGGGTATTCGAAATCAGGTCATGCACAATGCAAAGTGCATACAGAGGTGCTTGTGAAAAGAAATCAGTTTTTTAGTCACCGCTGTTTTTTCATACAGCATAGATGCTTTTTTTTTACATCAAAGTACTTTTTATTGTAAGTTGATCACTACAACATCTTTTACAAGAGTATAGATTACTGAACCGAAGAGGTCCACTCCCGCGCGCGTCTCGAGGGCCGTAGATCCGCGGACGGCGCTCGCGCTCCTTCCCGTCTCCTTCCCCCCTCGCAGTCGTCGGAGGGCGTCCGCCGGGCGAAGCCCGTGCGACGCGGGCGGCGGCGGGGCCTCTCCTTCCTTCCCTGTTCGAGGCTCCGACGGCACGGGTCAGCCGCTCATGGGGGCGTGGATCCCTGCTAGTCTCCCGGTGGCGAGGTCGTCCAGATCCGTTGGCTTCAGTGTTGGAAGGTGGTGGTGCGCCGCCGCGGCGCAGGTGGCAGGGATCCGGTGTCTTCTTCGTGGTGGATCTCGATCTGCAGTAGGGCGGCGCGGCAACTATGTTGGGGGCGGTCTCGTCGGAGGAGGATTCTACATGAGGGGCATGGAGGCGGCGTGGTGTCGATGTGCCTGCTCGCCGGCGCTGGTCTGCGCTGCGTGCGGCCTCTTCCCTTGGCGGCGGATCTGGCCGAAGCCTGGATCCGCGCATGTGGATGCTAGGTGCTGGTCCTGCTGCCTGCTGTTGGGGCATGGGGCTGGCTGCTCCTGCTCCGGTGCTTCCTCGGGCACACGCGGCGACGTCCTACCTGTGGTGAGTGGTGCTGGTGGAGGTGATGGGGGGTGGTGGCGGTGTTGATGCAGCTGCTATTGATCTCACTGCCTTCAGTTCATGCGGTGGGCGCTTCGGTTCTGGTCTCCGACGGGTGCGCGGTGGCACGCATGGGGTGTGCTGGCGCGTTTGATGTATGGCTGCAGCCCGAACCATGGTGGTTCCTGGCCTCAGGCAGTGCTCCTCTGCTCCTTTGCTGGCATGGTGCTTGGCAGGGCACGGTCGACCGCGTTGCGTCCGGTGGCATGCGCTTGGCTGGCTGTTGATGGATCTCATGCCTTATGCGGATGTTTGGTCATCGGTGGTCTCCACAGGGTGTGGTTCGCTCCGGTGGCTTGTCGTGCTTCTTCGTCAATTGAAGGGTTCGATGGTGGTGGTGGTCGGCTGTCGTCTAGTTGTAGGGATGTGCTCAAACTCCGGTTGAGAACCCTGCATCGACTATGTTGATGTCGACGGCAACGGCGTCTATGGACGTCGTTTTCCTTGTAGGGGGTACCGTTGTGGAGCTCCAACACCTACAATACTTTACTTTGTGGTCTCTGGGTGAAAACCTAAGATCGGGCTTGCCAGATCGGATGACGGTGTTGTGCCCTTGACAACACTACCTCCTTGGAGGCGTCATCTTGGAGACCCAAAAGACGGCTTCAGTTTGCTGCGTGTGGTCGAGGGTGGTTCGTTTTGCGGTGGTGGTGTTCTTCTTCTTGTGTTTCTCTTCGGCTGCCCTTCGGATGACCTCCATGCTTGCTCAAGACCCTGGTAAGGCTGGCTTAAGACCCTCTCATGGTTCCGTTGTGTTGCGGTGAGCTTCATGCTCTTGGTGTTGTCTTTGATCATCTTTGCTCAATGATGGCGCAAGATGCCTCTCAAACTTGATATCATTTTGTTTCCTATGGCGGAGCCCCATTCAAGGTTCGTGTCTCGGATGACACTCGTTGATTGTGGATGATCCTCAGTTGTGCCAGGGGGCGGTATGCTTTCCGATGTATTCAACTATTTGCAAAGTCTTTGTATTGTGATGACACCCCTCATCTTCTGTCGTCTCTCTTGGTGATGGTCTTGGTCCACTAGCTAGGTCATGCCTTCTTCTGGGAGCCTTTTTCTTTTCTCATCTCCCTTCTCCTTGTTACTTGTAAGGTTTTCGGCCCGATTTCCCTCATAAACGGGGTCAAGTTGTTAAGGTTTTTGATCCGGTTTTCCTTATAAACCAGATCACCACTATGGCATATTGGCCACTTTGAGCAATATATTCAGGTGGGGGAACTCCCCCCCCCCCCGATTCTCAAAAAAAAAACCTGTGCACACCTTACTTGTAGTTAGTTTGACTAAATTATAGACAACACAATTTGTCTCTCTAGGAGCATACTCAAAAATAATATGCGAGAAATCACACGCAAGGTTATATATATCACAAAAACTGTCATTGATAGACCGAAAGAGCAACATTTATTCTTCATTGTCTCTATCACTCCGATGTTGTCGGAGTTCACCTTTATGCGATTACACCCGACTGTAGTTGCCAAATTGAGACCAAATCGTAAGGCCAATGCCTCAGCCATAAGTGCATCTCCGCAACATTGACTTTCATGTTTCCTATCATGATGAATCTACCTTTCTGAGTCCTTGAGTACTTCTGGGTCAAAAGCCACATCCACGTTTAGCTTCACATAGCTTCTCCTTGGTCTTTCCCATTCCCAACCATGTCACTTGATCGTCGCCTT
Organism: Hordeum marinum; assembly: GCA_022496015.1. Classification (NCBI taxonomy): domain Eukaryota; kingdom Viridiplantae; phylum Streptophyta; class Magnoliopsida; order Poales; family Poaceae; genus Hordeum; species Hordeum marinum. Next base: position 241,104,913 of record CM039672.1, on the reverse strand, counting down.
TGTAACACTCGTTATAGTATAGTTAGCAACCAAATCTTTTATTGCCATTGCTATGAACTTAGGTTCCTGGACCCCCTCTGTTCCCTTATGTAAGGTGTATTGTTTTTGGCACGATGACCAAGACACACAATTATAGACATGTTAGGACTAAACTAGCCTTGGAAAATTTGTTGGTTAGTAAAAAGTGAATCAATTAGTTCAGAAAAGTATGAGATACATGCAATCAAAAAAGAGATAATTTCCTTCTTTTGCTATAAGGAGAGATACATACAATCAGAAAAGAGATACTTTCCTTTTGTAAGAGGGCTAACAAGGGAATTATGAAGAACTGGAGAGTGCCCGTGCGTTGCCACGGACTAACAAATGGATGTAAATATTACTCGAGTATTTTTTTATCAAGAATGTGCATATTGTGTGATATTCCACGAGAAAACAAACACAAGCATCTTTCTCTCTTTTTAACAAACATCAGTCACCCCTCTAGCAAACCTTTCCATCCAAGTTGTTGTCGGTCACCTTCTACATCCTTACATTATTCATCTTTCAATTCACTACCATTTGACTATGTCTATGCCTTCTTTGTTGTTGTGTTGCTCCCTAATATGATCAGTGGTGAACACATCATTCATATCACCGAAGCCTTATAGATTATACGAAGATAAAAATACATTGCCCATGAGTCAGTAAATCCCCACCAGATGGGTAACATTGGCTGAAGCATTGGAGACCGCGGCCAATTCTGCCGGAACTACGTACGCCAGACTTCCCGAGGAAAACCCACCTACAAATTGAGATCAAACCATCTTACATAAAATCCACGAGTTGACTTAGCACAGCGTACAAAATAACCAAGGTCTTGCTAGGAGGAGACGTTTCCTGAGTCGTCGGCAGATGGATTCTTGCTTGTGTTGCATCGAAAGTGGAACATCGCACAAATCAAAAATGAAAAAGGGGCACCAAATTGCATCCCCGAATCAACCTTGAACTGAGAAAAAAATGGGAGAAAGAAAGAATGGGGACATACCATGGGTCTTCTTGGGCGGACAGGGTGGCGGTGGTAGGCAGCAAGCGACTCGATCCATTGATTGGAGGATCGATTCGAAGAGCATACGCTTTGGGTGGAGTTTGAGGTGATTATTTGGTTTCTGAGTTTATGGAGTTATCATATGTTGAATTGATTGATTACCATTATTGCCATATTTCTAAGTATATGGAGTTATCATATAATGAATTGATTGATTACCCTGATTGCCATATTGCCATATTAGTGATTTTCATGAGTTTATGGCCTTATCATATGTGAATTGGTAAGGAATGTTAATTAATGTAAATTGGTGATGTATGGAAATATTAATTAATACGAGTGAGCAACTTATGGTAACATTAATTAATTCAGATTTGATTTTTAAAGATTTGTTATAAATTAATCTTGATTGATTCTTTCACATAAATACATTACTAAATATATGACGAAGGAACGAGGGACGAAAAAAAGCTAACAAAAAAACGGGACGAAAAAAACCCAGACAAAGGGGAAGGGATGACGAAAACGCCGAAATTGAAGCTACCAACTCCCCTTTTAGGAATAGAGATTAGAAAAAATGCATCTTATATTCTGGAATTTTATCAAAAAACAAATACACCTTATATAGAGTAGATACTAATTTGTTTCCCTCTCCCACCATAAATATCATGAACCAATAGCAATTGCTTCTGTTGAATTTTCTAGGCCAAGCACCACACATTTTTCAGCTATTTGCAGCAACAAATATTCTAATTACGCAAATCTCCTACAAAACACAAGCCTGGTGCTTAAGCCAAAATCAGTTTATCATTACAAGCACCATATATCGTACATAATCTCGACATGGGAGGAGCGTGGCGAACATTGTGTCTTGTTATGTGACTGTGATGCATATGTCCTAGGCATTGCTTCCGTCGATCTCTATCTGCTCACAAAGATCCACTTTTCCTATACAGTTATGGATTAGTGCGATCTACTAAGATTTTTTTTATCCACAATTATGTTTTTAATATACATTGATTTTTATAAATACACGGTAATCATTTAATATACTGTGATTATTTTTTTAAATATATCTATATACCAATATAAAAAGACCTAAAAGGGAAGATTCAACTAATCTCAGTCATCAAATCATGTTAATTTAACAACCTAAATTGTTCAAATGGTGTGCAATTAATATTACAAATATCAATAGTAGCAACACTGATTACATAATTAACATACAATTAATATTCTACATAATATCATCATGCAATATCAATGTGTATTGCATGTGCAAAAGGATAAATTTAAATATATGATGTCTGTTTTTTAATACATGATGAACAAAACAACAAGGACCAAGAACAGATTTAAAAAAGTAAAAAGAATAGAAACAACGGAAAAATTTGGAAGAAAAACATTAAAACTATTGAACATAGTTGCCGAGTAAAGCCAAACAGAAAACCGGCAAACTGCACGCTCCATTCTGAATATATACATGTATCGGTATTTATTTATATTTTAGAAAAAACTATCGGTAGCTACTGTATATACATACACTCCAGGGCCTCAGAGATGTTCTTCTATCTTTTCAGTTTTGTCATATCGGTCTTTGTGTGACTTGTACTTTAATTATAATATGAATGAGACGCATATTACCAAGCAAAAAAATTAAAGAGCCGGCCCAATCTAGCTTTCCTGAAGTGGTTTCAGGAAGCTTCTAGTAGTCCAACCGCAAAAATGAAAAAAAACTTATATGGACCGATTTTAGAAGCTTTCGTGTGGTTGTTCTTCTTTCCTTTTGTTTTTGTGTGTTTTCTGTATCGTTTTTGACCAGTTTTGTTTGGTACTTGGGGGTTATATTTTGTTGTTTCCTTTATTTTGTTATTTTTTATCTAACCTTTTTTAATACACGATGTACATTTTTGGTATACACTTGGAATACTTTTTGATACACATCCAATATTTTTCAAATACATGATGCACATTATTTTTCGAATACATATTTGAGCATTTTGGTTAACACATGTTCAACAATTTTCACATACACGTTGACAAAAATTCAATACACGTTAAACATTTGTTAAACACTCCCTATGTAAGGGAATATAAGACGTTTTAGAACACTAACTAGTGTTCTAAAACGTCTTATATTTCCTTACAGAGAGACTACATGTGAAGTATTTTTCAGATACACCTTGAACGTTTTATGACTATACAATGCAAATTTCTCGAGTACACGTTGATACAAAATTGGGATAATTAATTTGATGCCCTTAATTGTGTCTCACTCGATAGTTTTATCCCTAATTTCCACAAACCCTCGGTTCTGCCCAAGTCACTTCGCTCAAATTATGCTTTTGCCCTTTGATCATTTGACCATCATTTTGAATACTTAAAAAAAAAGTCCATACTAATTCGGAAAAATTCAAATAAGATATCAAAATGTTCAGATAAACATCACCTATATATGCATGTCATTCACATTCATGACAAAAATGTTGGAAAGTCCCCATCTAAGTTTCAGCTATCATATGCGATGGGGACTTTCCAACATTTTTGTCAAGAATGCAAGTTGCATGCACATATAGGTGATGTTCTTATGAACATTTTGATATCTTATTTGAATTTTTCTGAGTTAGTATGAATTTTTTATAAAGTTTTCAAAGTGACGGTCAAACGGTCAAAGGGCAAAAGCATAAAAGAAGCGAAGTGGTTTGGACGGGAACGAGTGTTTTCGGAAACTAGAGGTAAACATGTCAAGTGTGACCCAACTAGGGGCATAAAATCAATTGTCCCTACAAAATTATAAATGTCATGATTTTTTTCTTCTAAAAATGCACAAAACATTTTGAATGTCGCAATTGTGTTTTTGAATAGTATGAAACATTATTTAAGCTATGCAAATATAGTTTTACATTTTATCAACATTTGTTTTAATAGCTTGAACATTTTTCTAATTCCCACAAAGATCTTCTTTCAATGAATTATGAATTACGCTAATATTTTTTTACATTGTATAAACACTTTTTATAATGTAATAAATATATTTTTGAAAGGTATGATCATTTTCCAATGTCACAAACATGTTTTTGAATGATTTTTTAAAATTGTCAAAGATGTTTTTATACTGCATGAACAATTTTCAAATGTGATGATTTTTTCAATATTTAAGTAAATTAAAATTTTGAAATATATGTAATTAAAATATTTCGAAATATAAACAAAAGAAGAAAAGACAAAAGAAGGAGTGAGCATTAGAAAACTCGAACGGATGAATGATGCAAACATGCGAAAACAAACGAAGAAGCAAACGGGGACGACCCACTACAACTGAGGCAATAGGTTATTTTGTTTTGCTACAAGTGAGACAAAGACCCTTCACTATAGTCCAAGCCATTCGTACCTATGCAATGTCCATTTTAAAAATTCCTAAAAAAGTTATAATGAAATTATTGATGCGTTGGCATATTTTTGATGAGGAGACGAGAACAACCATAAAATGATGCATTGGTTGGCTCGATGGAAAATATGTGTCCTAAAAACTCAAGGACGGATGGGTTTTGGGATATTCATTGTTCAATCTAGCGATGTTGGCAAACCAGGCTTGGCGTTTTTTGAGAACTCCGACTCTTTATGTGCTACTATTTTGAGAGCCAAGTATTTTCTTGATGGGGATTGGTTGAACGCGAAATAAAAAAAGGATCCTCGTTTAGTTGGCAAAGTATTATGACGGGTGTGAATCTATAAAGATTGGCTATATTTGGTGAGTTGAAAATGATTGGAGTATTGTTATTTGGGATGATGCGTGGATTCCTAACCTGGGCCACTAGGAAAGTTATCACTCCGAAAGGGGTCATTTGCTATCCCGGGTTGCAACCCTTAATGATCTGGTTTCAAATAGTTGGGATGAAGATCTGGTTAGACAAACCTTGTCGCCTAGTGATGCATAAAGGGTCCTCGCCATCCCTCTCCCTCGTCATGACATGCAAGATTTTGTCGCCCAGAACTTTACCGAGAACGGTCTATTTTCAGTTTGATCGACATACTTCGTGGAATGGGATCATCAACATGGAATGAAACTAAGACACACCAATGGCATGGGGCGAACCATGATCATCTTATTTGGTGCAAGATTTGGATGCTTTCATGCCCGACAAAGGTAAATATTTTTATTTTGCTTACATTGCATGGGACTCTACCGTGTCGTGTTGCGTTTGCCAATAGCCATTTGAAAGTTCATCCTCATTGTCCGTCATGTTCCTCTGCTCTATGAAACATGTTTTATCTCTATGAAAGAAATCCAGAGAAGTTTTGAGGAGGCTGGGGATGCATGAGATTATCAATAGAACATGCAAAGTTTATCGTGCTAGGGAGGCGGTTCTCGGATTCCTACTCCTACTATCAGATCAGGATTTATCCATTATGGGGATTCAAAATGCCTGGGAGATGATTGCTATTAATGGCTGGTATCTATGGTGGGAAAGACGTAAGTTGGTCCATGACGAGAAAGTTCAGAGCGCTAGCGAGATATCTGTGGGGATTCGTGCGCTTACAACTAGTTTTGTTATTGCTTCTTCTCCGAGTTTTCCATGAAAAAAATGGGTTGGACTAGGCCCCCATGGGGTTTTGTAAAACTAAATGTGTATACTTCGTTTGACCAATACATGTTTAGGGTACAATTAGGGGAGGGGGGGTCCCGATGGATGATAAAAGGCAAATTCATTGCCGGAGGTAATGGGAGGATCGATTGGTGTGCATATCTTTTAATGAGAGAACCTTTGGCTCTAGATTAGAGCTTTCTCTGGCACAAAGGGCCGGTTGCAATTGTCTCATGATTAACTCTAATAACTTGAAGGTCATTGATACTATGATGAATAGAGGACAATCTGCGGGTGCGACGGAAGCAGTCTTTGACGATTGTTATCACATTGCTTGTGATTTTCCTATTTCCAGGTTAAAGCATCGTAATAGAGTAGCTAATAAAATCACTCATCAGCTCACTAGGCTAGCCAGATTCGAATCGCTTGTTGATTGGTTTGAGGTGTCGTTAGATCAAATTGGAACCCTTATCACCAACGATGTACTTGTTGTTTCTAATGAATACAGTTGTTGACTTTTGATTAAAAAAGTAGCTAGCCAATATACTCCTTCCGTTTCTTTATGTAAGGTGTATTATTTTCAGCACGGTGACCAAGACGCATAATTATAGAGGTGTTAGTACAAAATTACTCTTGACAAATTTGTTCGTTAGTGGCAAGTAAATCAGTCAGTCCAGAAAAGTAAAAGATACCTGCAATCAAGAGAGTGATAGTTTCCTTCTTTCTATACAAGGAGAGATGCATGAAATCAACAAAGAGATGCTTTGCTCTTTCTAGAGGGCTAAAAAGGAAATTATGAGGATTTAGAAGAAATGCATCTTAGATTGTGAAATTTTATTAAAAACAAATACACCTTATATAAAGGAATAGAGGGAGCATTAGATTATCAGACCTAGGCTTAGACAACTTCGCTTCGTTGGAGCAACTAACTGAGAAGTACTTATTGCGGGGCTCTCGCAAGGGTCACTTAACGCGCTCTCAGTCACTGTCACGTGTCACATGTTAGGTGCTCCCTCGAAGCTTTTTATTTTTCTGTACGTATTTTTGGATTTTAGATGATTTGTTTTCGTTTTTCCCTAGTTTTTTTTTGAAAAATATTGAAAAAATGTGTTTTCTTCTTCCTTTCTTTCACGAGACACGGATTTACTTCTAATGGCGGCAGAGATTGCTCCCACGAGAGGCACGGCTGTGCCTCTCGGAAAAGAAAAAAACATGAATTTTTTTGCAAAAGGCACAGATTTACTTCCGCGAGAGGATAGATTTTCCTCTCAAAAAATTGAAAAAACGTGTTTCTTTTTCCTCCGCAAGAGGCATAGTTTTACTGTACGTGGAGGCATAGATTTTGTTTCTCGTGGAGACACATATTTGCTTCCGTGAGAGGCCAAGTTTTCCCTCGGAAAAGTAAAAAAAGTGTTTTTTTCCGCGATAGGCACACGTTTACTTCTCATGGAGGCACATTTTGCTTTCGCGAGAGGCAAAATTGTGCCTTTTGAAAAATATAAAACAAACGTTTTCTTTTTTTACTTCCATGAGAAGCCCATATTTTCTTTCCGTGGAGGCACAAGTTTGCTTTTGCGAGAGGCACACTTTTGCCTCTTCGTAGAAGGAAAAAAAGTGGAAAAATTGTGCTTTCGGTTTTGGTTTTTTGTTGGTTTATTTCATGAAAAAAATCATCAAAACCTATCATCATGGGCTAGTTTTGAAGATCCCTATGCGACGAATGCAATGGTAAAAACGGATCGGGGTTAAGACTCATGGCTTAAAAGATGAAATGTTTTGAATAAATAATTCTACGGAAAAAAAGGAAAACTCTTAGGTTATGGCGAGTGATGCACTTGTCGCAGCCTGCGAAGGTGAGAGTGACCTTTGTAAATAGTACTTCTTCTTTAGTGATTTCATCACTTTGTCGGTCGACCTAGGCACATTAAGCAAAATTTTCAATTGAGAGCTCCGATTAGGCAATGCTTCTCGCAAGACCGAGAGAAGCTTCGCCTGAAGGGAGATGTGTGATGGGTCGGCCCAGGCACGCAGAAGGCTATAGTCTCGTTCTTTAATTTTTTACTTTTTAATTTTCTCCTTCCTTTTTTTATGTTTATTTATACTTAGAAAATATTCTAAACAAACATATTACAAAAACACATTAAAAAAATAACCAACTATTTGTCAAATGTTAAAGGTATATTTACAAAAATTCTCTCATGTATACTAAATTTTATACAAAGAAATAAACAATATGTGTGAAAAAAGTTGCATGGGTATTTAAAGAATGTTAATCCAAGCATTTGAGAAAACTTGTAAATAAGTATATCAAAAATGTCAATCAAGCATCTAAAAAATATTAGATGTGTATGAAAAAATGTTAACCATACATTTAAAAACAATTAAAATTGTATTTATAAAATGTTTATCAAGTATTTAAAACGTTAAATATGTACAGGAAAAATATTGATCATGTACATATAAAATGTAACTTGTATTTTAGAAATGTTAAATATGTAATAAAAAATTGATCACGTATAAAAAACAATAATCTTGTATTTTGAAAAAATCAACGTGCATTAGAAAAATGTATTAGCTATGTACCAAAAATCTGTATAGAAAAGCAAGTGAAAATAGAGAAAGTCTACAAAAATGAAAAAGACACAAACAAAACTAAAGAGAAAAAAAAAGCCATCTATCTATTCTATTATCTACTAAAAGCAAAATACGAGTCGAAATTAGAGAAAATGCTAGAAAATTCCACAATAATCAGAAACATCTGGCCGTTTAATTGAAGCATTAAAGATTAATAACCGTTAGATTTAAGTGAAAGAAAATTACCCAACATTGCCATTACACAAAAAATGTCCTCAAAAGAGAAAAAAACATGCTATCAACCGTTATTTTTCATCAATGTGAGATTTAGCTCATCAGACCCAATATGAGTATACAACCATTAGGCATAGCCTACGATCACCACCATCTAAGATGAACAGGACACGTCTCCTCGATCTACTTGCTCCACTTGCCACCGCCAAGACGCAGCTCACGTCCAAGACGAACAGGGTCGGTTCTACTTGATCTCATTCCTCCACTTGCACCCCCACGATGCACCTCTCCTCTGATCCATGAAGTTTTTTTATCGTCTAAGACTAACAGTGTAGTAATTAACCTAGCTGTAGTCTAAACGTCACGTAGAATTCTAGTTAGAGTTGTAAACCAGACAAGTGCTTGTACGAGTCCGGAGGTGCGTCGTGTTGGACGCCGAGTCGGCATCCCTTCTTTATATACCAAAGCAAATAAACGAAGAGGTGCAAGTTTACGCATCGCAAAAATAGTTTTGCTCCTGTTAATTCGTTCGCTAAGCAAGGTTCCGTCGAGACAAGCTAGCTCACGTACGTACGTACGCTGCAGCTCACAAGAATCGATCAAGCTGCTTGCTTGGTTGCTTACGTTGCTAGCTTTGTACGTGCGTGCATAGGTCCTATAGTGATTTGATCTAGAGTTTAAAATCCAAGTCGTCGCCGCCAATATGCACACCACATGTCCTTCGTTCACTTGACGCCGTCACAGTGCTTCCCACGTCCAAGACGATTAGACGAACATGTCTCGTCTACTCGATCTCCTTCATCCACTTTCCGCCGTCTAGAACATGTCGCTTCACCTCGATACCCTTCCTCCTCAAGTCGTTGCCCACCCGACCTCTGATATGTGGTGTTTTGTTTTCCTTACAATATTATTATTGTGAAGCTACCAGCTCTCTAGGACGTCTTGGGTCGATAACGAGGTACTGAGCATGTTGATTCCCTTTTGTTACATGGATAATGTCATTTAAACAGAGAAGTAGCATTACAAAGAGTAAAGAGTCGTGGACTCCAGCGTGCGCATAGCATGACGTTGTTCATGGGACATGCGATTTCTTTTCAGCTAAGAGCATGGTTTGTAGTATAGCCAACTGCTCTGTAAGCCATTATCATGTTATCTATAGTCATTTTATAGCTTATATGTACAATAGTTGATTAGAAGAATGTATTATTTTTTTATTATATGACCCATATTTCACTCTCACAAAGTGTCTAGAAGCACGTATTAGAGTTGGCTCTTTACCCAAAGCCCGTTTACCTTCTTTTTTTCTTCTTTTTTCTCCAACTAAATAAAAATATACTAGTTTATTTTTTATAACCTGTTGACTCAATTTTATTATACTTGCTTTAACATGCACATGCATATTACAGAAGCTAGCTCGATTACTTTCCGAGCTGACTAGAAGCGGCAATATACACAAGTACTACATAGCAGCTACCAGCTAGCTGATTGATTTCTCGCCCAGCGACACGCACGTATAACACATCCACGTACACAGATTGTTGTGTACTTTCGGCCTTAGATTGATTCCGGTATATATTGTAGCAGGTAGGTCGACTAGCTTTGTATGGAGATTGGTTCTGGAGACATCAAATCCAGAAGCAAACTTAGTTACAGGTCGATCTCGCCAGGAAGTATGCAATACCTCAGACGGATCATCTCTCTGAAAGTAAAGCCAAGTCCAACCCAACAAGTGTTTGGTTTTTTACATGTCAGCCACACTGTTAGCAGATGCACCGATCAATTTAATTGGTGTTCATGGTGGTGGATAGAGTATGGTCGCTGACATAGGACGTGAGACCAGGCAGTCTGGAGGTGGTGGTCTTTCCTCATACGAAAGCACCAGTCAGCATCACGTCCGAAATAGGCGAGCATATGTTTTTCAAAGGTGGGCGAAGAAACATCGTTGAATTTTGGTTGTGTGTCGACAATCTTTTTTTTTTTTGAAAAAAAAGAGTGAAGCCTTCGGTCTCTGCATCAATCGATGCATGCAACCATCTTGTTAGATAGTTTCGAAATAAAATGTTAGATTCATAATGCGTCCAATCACTAATGCTAATTAAAAAAAAATAGATCGAGCTGTCACATTCGACGATCTCATGGACTAAAACCGGCAGGTCATACCGTGCCCTCACTGTTGTGAATTAAGATCTTCTCACTACCATCACGTGTCATTATATGCCTATGTGATTGAATTAATTTTTATTGTATCTATTAACGGGACATCGTGTATTACTAATGTTTGTGCCTGCATGATGATTCTGAGCAGTGAGTTGAACATCCGCAAACAGTGTTGTTCGCCACCTAGGCAATAATTTACTCACCACATCAATTTTTTTCAACAGAAAACCAGACGGTAGCGAGATCACTGAGGTGCCTGCCACTTCTTCAATATTCTTCAAGACAATCAACTTAAACTATTGAAAGTCATGGCATTAAAAAAGGTTTGTCGTCCAAGGGCAATGGCTATAAAGCAAGAGAACAAATCAAAAGCAAGATATGTTATCAGCAACATCTATTAACAGTAACACCATTTTGCTTCTCATTATATTGCTAATTTCATTTTTGCCGCACATAAATTTGAAACATTTTCTCTAACATTCCATCTTTTATTTATGACTTGGATTCATATATTAGTTTGATTTGATCTCTATGCCATGACTCTACAACTTTCTTATATTTGTGCTTGACTTCTCAATACAAAATACTCTTCAGCTGGGCAGTTAGTCAGAAAGGGCCGGTTCCCTTTCCTGTCAGGTCTCTCTCTCTCGCTTAGAACTCCAGATCAGATCGTGATAGCCCCCGCGTCGCCTCCCGCTCGGGCGACTCAGGTGGCACCCCAACCCTTAGCTGCCGCCGGGCCCAAAACTACTTCCCTTTCCTCCTCCCGCCGCCACCAGAGGACGTCGTCGGCCTGCGCCCGGTGGCCAACGGCGATGGCGGGGGTCCTCCTCTCTCCCGCGTCTCAGAGGTGGCAGGACACCTACGCGTGTGGAGGCACGGCCGATCTTGCAGAGCGGCGGCGATGGCCGTGGCGACGGCGGTGGTGGCTGGCCCTGCCTCGGGTGACGGCAGATGCAGGCACGCTGGGTTGCTCGGTCACGGGCGGCTGCGTGCCGCGAATGTCCTAGTTCCAGCGGCGCGCCATGCGATCTATGTTGTGAGCCGCGTCATCTGGTTCTGGATCGGCGACGGCATCGAGGGCCTGGTGGAATGGTTGGCGGCACCTCCAGGTAGATCTGTTCTGGCAGGTGCAGCCGGCGGTGGTGGTCATCTTCTTCGTCGGAGGTGGCCGACCAGAGGCTGGGTGGTTGGATCTCGAGATTCGTCATCTAGTCCCGGCTGCGAGTTGGGGAGATAGAGTTGCCGGTGAAAACCGAGCCAATGGTAGGCGATGGCGGCTTTCTGTGCCGTTACCTTGATGAAGGCATTGTCGTGTAACTTTTGTCAACCCACTCGTGCTGCTTCGGGGGAAACCCTAGGATCTGGTGTTCCAGATCGGACGATGACGACACTACGGTGTCGTATCTCTCTTGGGAGCATCGTTTGTGGAGCAGCGTTGGAAGACAGAGTCAAGAGGCGGAGCAGCTTCGTCTTGAACGGAGCTTCGGTGGAGATGTCAAGTCATGCCTGGCCGACAGGTGCTACGCTGTGTCATGCCTAGTCGGCACCTGCTACGCACGACAGATCTTCTAGAGTCTCCGTGTCGTGGTTTTATCACGGCAGATGTCTGGGTGAACAGACTTAGATTCGAGGCCATCGCTAATGGGGTGGACTCAAAGGGGTTAGTTGGGACGAAAGACACGGATTTACCCAGGTTCGGCCCCTCAAGTCGAGGTAATAGCCTACGTCCTGCTTGTGTTTGTATTGCTTGTGTATCGATTACAAGGAGCTAGAAGCTTGATCTAGTTCTCGATTACCTCTCCTTTAAGTCGCCCCGGGTCTTCCTTTATATAAGAGGTCAGGACCACCGGGTCGTTACAATTGCTAACCGAGTCTCTCTCTATCTTCTTGTCCAAGCTGTCTATGAGTCGGCTTGCACGCCCGGGTCTTCTCCGTCCGGGCCGTTTGTACGGCCCACACCTTGAGCCGCCTATCTTCCTGGGCCTCCAGTCTTACGGCTCACCTTTGGGCCGGCTCACGAGCCAGCAACATGACCCGGAGCCTCCGGGTCGGGTCATATCGTGGGGTCATATCCCCAACATTAGGCCCCAGATTGAATTGAGCTTGCTCACTTCATCCTTCTCTTCCGTTTTTTTTGGCGAGTCGCCCAGAAATGACCCGGCGTGACGTCATGAGATCTGCTGACGTACCACCGAATCTTTCATTAATTGTCATCCCGAGAATCGAGGTGTCCGCCTCGGTGAAACGGTGTCGTCGCCTGGATTTTTGCGCCTTCCTTAATCCCTTTTTAAATATGACCCGTGCGGGTCAGAGTTTTCCATCCTCCCGCTCGTGCCTCTTCTTCTTCTTCCTGTCGCCGCCGCTCCAGCGTCCTCGTCGTCCGGCGCCGTCTTCGCATCTGCACCGACCGGGCCGCTACATCACCCTAATACGGACCAGATTTCTTCCGCCGCCGCTGCAACATCTCCGGTGAGTTCTCCTTTTTCTTTAGATTGCTCACCGCCGTAGTAGGGTTCCGCCGTAGCAGGGTTCCGCCGTAGCAGGGCTCCGGCACCGCCACCACGAGTATATCTTGACGCCGTTGTTACTTTTAGATCGCGCTCTCGTCCCGCCGCCGCACGCGGGCCGGCCGCGCGTAATGCGTGGACCGCGATAACCCCGCTCCATTTTCTTACTTTCTATTGTTCATCGCTAGGTCTGGATTTAAATCCTTTTTTGCCGCTTTTGTAGATCCATAGCCATAGTGATAGTTTGCGGAATATGTTTTTAGGACTTAGCCGATTTTCAATCTTCCTTTCCTCTGTTGAGTCGCTAAGCTTCTCCGGCTCTCATCAACCGGGTCTTTCCACTTTATCCGTAGCCCTTAAACCTTTACGCCATCAAAAATATTTGCTTACGCTTTGACTCATCGCGCCTTTTATCTTGCACAACACTTAAGCCACCAATATGTCTCGTGCATCCAACTCATGCAACTGGGTTGGTTCTTGTGTTACGGAGGAGTACTTAGCAGGCTACATTGAAGCGGGTACTCTTCCTCCCAAAGAGGTTCTCAATTGGCGGGTTTCGAGCAACGAGACCCGGCCTTCTCCCCAAAAAGGAGAGATAGTAGTCTTTGCTGATCACATCGAGCGAGGGTTCGTGCCACCCGGCTCTAAGTTTTTCTGGGACGTCCTTCATTTTTATAAGCTGCATCCTCAAGACTTGGCACCCAACTCTATTTCCAACATTTGCAACTTCCAAGTTCTTTGCGAAGCTTATCTGCTAAGTAAGCCGTCGGTGGGGTTCTTTCGAGAATTCTTCTACGCCAACCGCCAAACTGAAATGAAGGGTGGCCCGAGTCTGGAGCTGGGCGACATTTCTATTCAACGCCACCGAGACATCATCTTTCCTGCTACTCCAATGCCGAGTCACCCAAAATATTGGAATAAGACATGATTCTATTGCCCAGAGACCTCTCCCGAGAAAGAGCACTCATTGGCGGGTTACCGCCCCTCCCGGCTTAGGACAGACACAGAGCTTCCCGGTCGGCTCTCAGCCTCAGAGCGTGCCAGATATAAGCTGTTCCGTGCCAAGATCAAAGCGCTCCTGGCCAATGGCTTAATATGATTGGATTTGATCCGCTACTAGATTTCCTGGCGGATCATGCCTTTAAGCCGCAGGGGTTGGCTTATGTGCGAGTATCAAGGCAAATATGACAACTCATTGTGCTTCAGCGAATCAACACTGTCAGAGGATGATATTACCACTACCATCCGAAGCCTTGTCCACGAGGCCTCCGGCTCCTGCAGTGCCATCGGCCTGGCGCCTTTCTGCGTCAATAATCCAGCTCCCGATGTAAGTTAATCTCTTCCCATCCGTCTCTTAGATGTTGTTTGTACTTTGTTGATTTGGTATTCACTCTCCGGGTCATTTCTATAGGCCAACTCAGACTTCTGGAAGAAGGAATATGTTGCCCCTCCAAAGAAATCCAGGAAGAAGGTCGTGACCAAGAGGGCTAAAAAAGATGCCCCGCAAGATAATTTGCTTCACCCGCCACCATCATCCAGCTCAGAGGTAAAATTTTAACTGCTTTGTTTGATCTTTTACCTTCCTGCTTTATTAATGCTTGTTTTATTCGCAGGATGAAGTGGAAACCAGCCGTGCCAATGCTCCTGAGGTAAATTACGTTTCTTCCGGCTCAGAATGTTTCGTCCCCCAAAAGCCGCGGCGGGTTGTTAGAAAAGTTCCTTTTTCTCACCCTCTTGCTTATCTGGCTTCCGATTTTCTCTTAAAAAAGCAACAGCAAGTCGAGCGTCGACAGACTTGAAGCACCGGCTCTACTGAGCTCATGTCCGGGCTACAAAACTCTCTGGCTCCAAAGAAACGCCCCGCCGAGGTTTAAGTCTCTTCTTTTCCTTTGACTTTCCTTTGTAAACTTGATACTTTCTTCACCTTTCTGTTTTATTGTTTTTAGAAATCTCCTTCCTCCGGCAACTCTTCGGCGTCAATTCTACCATCGCCCAAGATCAATCCGTTGTAAGCATTCCTTACTATGATATCTGGATATCCGGCTGTTAATATGATAGCAACATCTTCAACTGCTGATCCTTCTATTTTGCAGTGCTCAAGCTAAACGTCGCAAGACCAACAAGCCCTCCTCCGGCCCAGTTATCCAAGAGCCGGAGCCTGAACAACCGGAGGAGGCTGAAGCAGAAGAAAATCCACCAGCTGCCTCCATAGAGCCGACTGCTGCTGATATCATCATGGAGAGCCCTCCAAGGGCTCCTTCAAAACCGGCGACTCCTGCCAAGACCCCTGAAACTCCAGATGTTGTTATCACTGGGTCTGGTCATCAAACGCCTCCGGCTCATGTGTTGACCAAGCATAGAGAGCCGGCTAAAGCCTCAAAGAAGCTGAACTTTGACTCTTCGTGCGAGAAGATGACAGTCGAAGAGCTCCACGTCGGGTATATAAACCGGGTTACCACCAGCCGGGATCTGGAACTTCGGTTTGTCTCTTTAATGAAGACAAAATATGAGGTACCTTTCCTTCTTACCATATCCTTACTTAGCCCCCAAGAGTCGGTTTAACGTACTCAATCGTTGAACCGGGTCTTCGTTTAACTTTCTGTTAGAACAAATTCATAGTCATTGTCCCCTAGAATCGGTCTTAATTTGCCAAAGCTGAGTCGGATCTTCCTTTAGATAACTTAAACCGCCATTCGTAGCCCCCAAGGGCCGGCTCAAGCTTGATGGAGTTGAGTCAGATCTTCTATTTAGGAGTAAATCAAAGAGCTATAGTGTAGCACCCAAGTTCCGGTTTAACTTCGAAGAAGATGAGCCGGAATTGCACTGCATACTGAAAGATCAAACATGCATTAGTCCCCAAGTGTCAAATATATTGCTTGTAATCTGTTTGAGACTTGCATAAATTTGCTTTTAATACTCGTCCTGTATTTTGGTGACTTATCCTGTATTTTGATGTCTTATAGGAAGCTTTAAACGAAGCCGGCTCTCAATTGTCTGATCTGAAGGCGAATTTAGTGGCTCAACAAGAGGCCCGCAGCGTCTCTGACGAAAAGTGTCGGCTGCTATCTGAAGAGCTGGTTCATATTAAGGCGGAGCTGGCTTCTTTAAAAGAATCCACTGAGTTGGAGAAAGCCGCATTGACCAAACGAGCGGATGATGCCGACCAGCGGCTGACAGCCGTGGCGGATGAGCTTCAAGGCCTAAAGTGTCATATAACCAAGATGGTCGCCGCTCTCTTTGGTAAGTTCTTACTCACTTCATGTTTCCAGCATGTCTCATTCATCTGTTGTGATGGCGACTCATCTTGCTTTGTTTTGACCTTTACAGGCCCCAGAAGTTGGCAATTGGCTGCAGATAGCCTTTTACCCCTGAAGGCTATTTACACCTTTGCAAAATAGCTTTACCGCGGTGCTATTTTCACGATTAAGATGGTTCAATACAAGGAGAAGATCCCCACCGCTCTGAAAGGTGTCTTGGAACTCTTCTCCACAATGCCCAAGCAGATAGAAGAGCTGAAGAAGTCCGCCTTCCGCCAAGGAGCCGTCGCTGGATTGAGCCGGGCTCTGGCCTTCACCCCCGAGCTAACGCCGACTGAAATGATGGATGGTTACCCGTCCAAAAGAGATGACGGCTCAGAATTCACCGAAGAAGATTACATCCGGTGTGTCAAAGAGTCGCGTTATCTGGCCTTTGTACTGGCGGACGAAGCTGACTTGAGCACTTATCAGGCGGCTTATGATGCAGAGGAGAAGAGGATCCGCGGGCCTCTCTACGAGTGGAAGGATCTGACACCCGCCCGCAGTAAGGATCTCTTCCCTTGTGAGCTTGACACATCCCCTTTCCTTGAAGGGTCTTTTGCTTCTCTGGCTGACTATAATTGGAAATTGGGAAATCTCCAGATAAAGCCAGCAGAAGACCCGGAGCAGGATGAGCTGGCCAATAACTGAACTTTGTTCTTTTAACCTTTCTGAGCACAGACTCATGTAATGACCCGCCATGAGCGGTTGACAATGCCTTTTGCTCCTTCTGAGAGTAGTTTTTGTAATAGAGTAAGCATGACCCTTCCATTTGGCGGCTGTATATATTTTCACCTCTCTGTGTGCACTTTCCTTCTCTCTGTGTTTCAATTTAATGTGTTGCCGGCTCTCCATGGATATACCTTGAGCTTTTCTGATGAGGGGTGTCTGTCTTTGAACACGCCATTCCTTCTCCAGAATATTAGAGCCGGATAATCTCTTTGAAAACTCAATTTTTGTCAACCGGAGCAACATGGCTCCGATTCTTATCGGATGAATCCATTAAGGAGTCGATTGTCGTAGGATAATGTAAGCTATACCTGATGGTAAGAAGCCTCTATCGACAACTGCGGCTATTGATGAACCGAAAGCGCCTTAAAGCCGGCTGTATGAAGGGTAATGTAAGCTATACCTGACGGTAAGAAGCCTCCTTTTAACAGCAAATGTTGTATGTGCGAACGCCGGCTGTTGATGGGAGATGTAAGCTATACCTTAAGGCAAGAAGCCTCCATCGACAGCCGCGGCTAATAATCAGCCTGAAACGGCATAAAACCAGCTGTTTGAAAGGAGATGTAAGCTATACCCGAAGGCAAGAAGCCTCTTTCAACAGCTACAGTTGATAAGCAACCGAGGTTTGGCGTAAATGCCAGTTGTTAGGGTGAGATAAGCGAACCCGTCGGTAAGAAGCCCCCTTCGACAACCGCGGTTAATAAGTAACCGGAAGTGGCATAAAGTCGGCCATTAGGGTGAGATAAGCGATACCCGTCGGTAAGAAGCCCCCTTCGACGGCCGCAGTTGATAAGCAACTGGAATTTGGTGTACACACTGTTGTCTTAGGGTCATGTAAGCTATACCAAAGGTAAGAAGCCTCCATCAACAACAGCGCTTAATGTAACCAAACTAGGCATAAAGCCAACTATGCAAGGGAGATGTAAGCTATACCCGGAGGCAAGAAGCCTCCTTGCAACAGTTTAATAATAGCTGGCTGTGCAAAGGAGATGTAAGCTATACCCGAAGGCAAGAAGCCTCTTTGTAACAGTGCTTAATTGGGCATAATGTCGGCTATGCAAGGGAGATGTGATCTATACCCGAAGGCAAGAAGCCTCCTTGCAACAGCGTAAAAGCAGACTGTGCAGGGGAGATGTGAGCTATACCCGAAGGCAAGAAGCCTCCCTGCTACAACGCTTGATAAAGCATAAAGCCGGATCAGCCGTTTTGACGGCGAACAAACCACTTAAAATTTTTGAGCCGGAAAAATTTCATCTTGATTGCACAAAGGTATACATAAGAGCAGAGACCCCAGTCTTTGCGGGGATGCTAGCTTTTACTCATGTGAGCATGATATATACAATGATAGCGGCTTTCAATGCCTGCTAAGTAAAGTATGGTCGCAAATGTGCGACATTCCATGGCCGCAACGTCTCTTGACCCGCGGTTTCCGACTCATCTCGGATATCAATGAGGTAATATGACCCATTGTTAAGGTTCCTGCTGATCACAAAAGGCCCCTCCCATGGTGGAGATAACTTATGCATTCCAGATTGGTCTTGAATCAGCCGGAGCACCAGGTCACCCTCCTGGAACGTCCGGGTCTTCACCCTGCGGCTATGATAGCGTCGCAGGTCTTGTTGATAAACTGCCGACCTGGCCGCTGCTAACTCTCGTGCTTCATCCAAGGCGTCCAACGCATCTTGGCGCACTACCTCATTGTCCGTCTCAACATAAGCCGCCATCCTTGGTGAGTCGTGCCGGATATCACTGGGTAGAACCGCCTCAGCACCATACACCATGAAGAAAGGCGTGAAACCTGTAGATCTGTTAGGGGTAGTTCTGATGCTCCATAAGACGGAAGGCAACTCCTCAACCCAACATTCGGGTGTCCACTTCAAAGGAACCATGAGCCGTGGTTTGACACCTCTTAAAATTTCCTGATTGGCTCGCTCCGCCTGACCATTAGACTGTGGATGTGCCACGGCTGAAACATCAAGCCGGATATGCTCCTTTTCACAGAACGTTTTCGTAGCTCCTTTGGATAGATTTGTTCCATTGTCCGTAATGATACTGTGCGGGTAACCAAAGCGATAAATTAGCTTCTTAATAAATTGAACCGCTGTAGCCGCGTCACATTTACCGACCAGCTCTGCCTCTACCCACTTAGTAAATTTATCAATTGCCACCAGAAGGTGTGTTTTCTTATCCTTGGATCTCTTGAAGGGTCCTACCATATCAAGCCCCCAGACCGTAAACGGCCAAGTGATTGGTATCATCCTCAACTCTTGAGCCGGAACGTGAGCACGCCAGCCAAACTTCTGACAGCTGTCACACTTACAGACTAAGTCTTCTGCATCCTTGTGAGCTGTCAACCAGAAAAATCCATGTCGAAAAGCCTTGGCCACTAAAGATTTTGACCCGGCATGATGTCCACAGTCGCCAGCATGAATTTCACTCAAGATCTGCCGTCCCTCCTCTGGTGAGACACAGCGCTGAAAGACACCCGTCACACTACACTTATGTAACTCACCATTGATAATTGTCATAGACTTAGAATGCCGGGTAATCTTCCTGGCCAGACCCTCCTCCTGAGGTAACTCGCCGCGTGTCAGATACGCCAAATAAGGCATAGTCCAGTCTGGGATGGCATGTAGAGCCGCCACCAATTCCGCTTCCGGGTCAGGAATAGCCAGATCCTCCTCAGAGGGTATCTTGACAGTCAGATGATGCAATACATCCAGAAAAAAAATTAGGTGGTACCGACGTTCGTTGAGAACCTAACCGTGACAAAGCATCAGCCGCCTCATTCCTGCGACGATCAATGTGATCCACCTGGTACCCCTTGAAGTGACCGGTAATGATATCAACCGCCTGTCGATAAGCCGCCATCCGCGGATCCTTGGAGTCCCAGATACCCAAAACTTGCTGAGCCACCAGATCTGAGTCGCCTAAACATCTAACCCGGCTTAAATTCATCTCTTTAGCGACTCTGAGACCATGGAGCAGTGCCTCATACTCAGCTGCATTATTAGTACAAGGGAACATTAACCAGAGCGCATAACAAAACTTGTCACCCTTGGGGGAGGTGAGAACAACTCCTGCACCGGACCCCTCTAGCTGCTTAGACCCATCAAAGTGTATAGTCCAATACGTGTTATCCGGCTTCTCTTCGGGGGATTGACATTCGGTCCAATCATTTATGAATCCGCCAAAGCTTGAGACTTAATTGCTATACGAGGGATATACTTGATGTTAAGAGGACCCAGCTCTAAGGCCCACTTGGCAATCCTCCCTGTAGCTTCTCTATTTTGAATGATATCTCCCAATGGGGTGGAACTAACCACTGTTATCTGGTGCCCCAAAAAGTAGTGTTTTAACTTGCGGTTGGCCATGAAAACTCCATATACTAACTTCTCCCAATGCGGATACCTCTGCTTAGACTCTGCCAAAACTTCACTAATATAATAAACCGGCCTTTGCACAGGATACTCCTTCCCTGCCTCCTTGCGCTCAACCACAATTGCTACACTGACCACTCTGTTGTTAGCCGCCACATAAAGGAGTAATGGCTCTTTCTCAACCGGAGCAGCTAACATTGGCGGCTCAGTCAACTATTTTTTAAGAGCTTCAAGTGCTTCGGCCGCTGCTTTGCTCCACTTAAACTTGTCTGTCTTTTTCATCATCTGGTATAAGGGAATGGCTTTCTGTTGGAAATATGCCCTAGAGGCAATAGTAAATTAGTTATTATCATATTTCCTTGTTCATGATAATCGTTTATTATCCATGCTATAATTGTATTGATCGGAGACTTAGATGCATGTGTGGATACATAGACAAAACCATGTCCCTAGTATGCCTCTAATGGACTAGCTCGTTGATCAAAAGATGGTTAAGGTTTCCTAGCCATGGATATGAGATGTCATTTGATAACGAGGTCATATCATTAGGAGAATGATGTGATGGACAAGACCCAAACTACAAACATAGCATATGATCGTGTCAGTTTATTGCTACTGTTTTCCGCATGTCAAGTATGTGTTCATATGACCATGAGATCATGCAAATCACAGATATCGGAGGAGTGCCTTGTGTGTATCAAACGTCGCAACGTAACTGGGTGACTATAAAGGTGCTCTACAGGTATCTCCGATGGTGTCTGTTGAGTTGGCATGGATCGAGACTGGGATTTGTTACTCCGTGTGACGGAGAGGTATCTCAGGGCCCACTCGGTAATACAACATCACAATGAGCCTTGCAAGCAATGTGACTAATTGTTAGTTGTGGGATCTTGTGTTACGGAACGAGTAAAGAGACTTGCCAGTAACGAGATTGAACTAGGTATGGAGATACCGACGATCGAATCTCGGGCAAGTAACATACCGAAGAACAAAGGGAACGTTATACGGGATTGACTGAATCCTTGACATAGAGGTTCGACCGATAAAGATCTTCGTAGAATATGTAGGAACCAATGTGGACGTCCAGGTCCCACCATTGGTTATTGACCGTAGAGGTGTCTCGGTCATGTCTACATAGTTCTCGAACCCGCAGGGTGTGCACACTTAAGGTTCGGTGACGTTTCGGTAGTGTAGAGTTATGTATGGTGGTGACCGAAGGTTGTTCGGAGTCCCGGATGAGATCCCAGACATCAAGAGGAGCTCCAGAATGGTCCAAAGGTAAAGATTGATATATAGGAAGGTGGTTTTCGGACTCCGGAAAGATTTCGGGCACTTTCGATAGTGTACCGGGAGTGATGAATGGGTCCCAGGGGTCCACCAGTGGGGCCCACCCACCCCATGGGCCAAAGTGGCGACCCACCAGCCCCTAGTGGGCTGGTGGGGTCGGCCAAGGTGGCCTGGGCGCAAGGAGAGAGGCCCAAACCGAATTGGGGTGGAGTCCTCCCCAAGTTCCACCTCTCGTGTGAGAGGTGGACTCTCAGGTGGAGGAGGACTCTTCCTCCACTTGGTTCGGCCGAGCCAGCAGGCCTTGGAGGCCAAGGCTGCGCCCTCCTCTCCCTCCCTCCTATATATACTGGTGGAATAGAGGGTTTTTGCATAGAATTTACAGCCACGTGCTACCCGTTCCACCGGTGCTCCTCTAGATCGGTTTTCTATAGTTCTTAGGCAAAGCCCCGCCGGAATAACTCCACCACCATCACCGGAGCGCCATCACGCTGCCAGTGAACTCTCTCTCCTCTCCACCTCCTCTTACTGGATCAAGACGGTGGAGATCGTCATCAAACTGCACGTGTGCTGAACGCGGAGGTGTCGTCCGTTCGGCGCTAGATCGGAAGGACCGTGATCGAGATCGCGAGACGGTTCGTGATGTGATCGCGGAACAGATCGTGATGAGTTCACGGGACAGATCGTGATCAAGATCATGAGACGGATCGTGATGAGATCGCGGGACGGATCACGATGTGTTCGCGGGACGGATCGTGATTGGATCGCGGGACGAATCGTGATGAGATCGCGGGACGCTCGGCGATTTGGATCACGAAGAAGTTCGACTACACCAACCGCGTTTCTTAACGCTTCCCGCTTAGCGATCTACAAGGGTACGTAGATCCACTCTCCTTCTCGTAGATGCTCATCACCATGGATAGGTTTGCGTGTGCGTAGGAATTTTTTTGTTTCCCATGCGACGTTCCCCAACAGTGGTATCAGAGCTAGGTTGATGGTTTGATGAGATCTCGAGTAGAACACAAAAGGTTTGTGGGCGTTGATGCTTAGATTGCTTCCTCCCTTTCGTATTTTGGTTCAGCGGGATTGTGAGATGAAGCGGCCCGGACCAACATTACTCGTACGCTTACGAGAGACCGGTTCCCTCGACGCAACTTGTTGCCTAGATGGCTTGCGGGTGACAGTTTCTCTCACTTTAGTTGGATCGAATCCGACAAAGGCGGTCCTTGAGAAGGTTGAAAAGCAACTAGTGTATCACCATTGTGGTTTATGCATAGGTGAGAATCGTTCTTGCTAGATACCCATAGCAGCCACGTAAAACATGCAACAACAATTAGAGGATGTCTAACTTTTTTTTGCAGGGTATGTTGTGATGTGATATGGCCAATTACATGATGAGATATATGTGATGTATGAGATGATCATGTGATGTATAGATTATCACGACTTGCATGTCGATGAGTACGGCAACCGGCAGGAGCCATAGGGTTGTCTTTAATTATTGTATGACCTGCGTGTCAATCATTAAGCGCTATGTGATGCTTTACTTTATCGCTACGGTAGTAATAGTAGTAGAAGCATGCAGGGCGTGACAACCCCGATGGCGACACGTTGATGGAGATCAAGATGATGGAGATCATGGTGTCATGCCGGTGACGATGGAGATCATGCCGGTGCTTTCTAGATGGAGATCAAAAGCACAAGTTCATGGCCATATCATGTCACTTATGATTTGCATGTGATGTTAATCCTTTTTATGCACCTTGTTTTGCTTAGGACGACGGTAGCATTATAAGGTGATCCCTCACTTAATTTCAAGATAAATTGTGTTCTCCCCGAGTGTGCGCCGTTGCGAAAGTTCGTCGTGTTGAGACACCACGTGATGATCGGGTGTGATAGACTCTACGTTCACATACAACGGGTGCAAGCCAGATTTGCACGTGCAGAACACTCGGGTTAAACTTGACGAGCCTAGCATGTACAGACATGGCCTCGGAACACAAGAGACCTAAAGGTCGAACATGAGTCATATGGTAGATATGATCACATAATGATGTTCACCATTGCAGCCACCTCAACTCACGTGATGATCGGACTTGAGTTGGTGAATTTGGATCATGTATCACTCGAATGATCGGAGGGATGTCAATTTGAGTGGGAGTTCTTAAGTAATATGATTAATTGAACTCATTATCATGAACATAGTCAAAGTGTCTTTGCAAATTATATTGTAGATTACTAGCTCACGTTGTAGCTCCCTTGTAAATTTTATATGTTCCTAGAGAAATAGAATTGAAAGATGATGGTAGCAAGATTGCAGACTGGGTCCGTGATCTGAGGATTGTCCTAATTGCTGCACAGAAGGCTTATGTCCTTATTGCACCGCTCGGTGTGCCACCCCATCTAGCGTCGTCTGTAGATGTTGTCAACATCTGACAGGCACGTTTTGATGACTACTTGATAGTTTAGTGCGTCATGCATTACGACTTAGAATTGAGGCTCTGAAACGTTTTGAACGTCACGGAACATATGAGATGTTCTAAGAGCTGAGATTGTGATCTCAGGCTCGTGCCCGTGTTGCGAGATATGAGATCTCCAACAAGATTCTTTGCCTATAAGATGAAGGAGAATAGCTCAATCGTTGAGCATGTACACAGATTGTCTTGGTACTACAATCGCTTAAACCAAGTGGAAGTTGATCTTCCAGATAAGATAGTGATTGATATAGTTCTCCAAGTCACTGTCACTAAGCTACTAGAACTTGGTGATGAACTATAAATTGTCAGGGATTGAAATAATGATTCCTGAGTTGTTCGCGATCTTTGACACCGCGAAGGTAGAAATCAAGAAGGAGCGTCAAGTGTTGATGGTTAATCAAAACCACTAGTTTCGAGAAGGGCAAGAGCAAGGAGGGAAACTTCATGGATAGCAAGTCAGTTGCTGCTCCAGTGAAGCAACCCAAAGTTGAACTCAAACCCGAGACTAAGTGCTTCTGTTATGAGGTGAGCGGTCGCTGAAGCGGAACAACCCTAGATACTTGGTAGATAAGAAGGCTGGCAACATCGATAGAAGTATATTTGATATACGAGTTATTAATGTGTACCTTGCTAGTATTCTTAGTAGCACCTGGGTATTGGATACCAGTTTGGTTGCTAAATGTTAGTAACTCGAAATAAAGGCTACGGAATAAACGGAGAACTAGCTAAGGGTGAGGTGACGATATGTGTTGGAAATGTTTCCAAGGTTGATGTGATCAACATCGCACGCTCTCTCTACCTTCAGGATTAGTGACGAACCTAAATAAATGTTATTTGGTTTTTTTGCGTTGAGCATGGACATGATTAGATCATGTTTATTGCAAATACGGTTATTCATTTAAGTTAGAGAATAATGGTTATTCTGTTTACATGAATAATACCTTCAATGGTCATGCACCCAGTGAGAATGGTTTGTTGAAATCTTGATCGTGGTAATACACATGTTCATAACATTGATGTCAAGAGATACAAAGTTAATAAAGATAGTACCACATACTTCTGGCACTGCTGCTAAATGTCATATTGGTATAAAGCGCATGAAGAAACTCCATGCTGATGGATCTTTGGACTCATTCGATTTCGAATCGGTTGAGACATGCGAACCATGCCTCTTGGGACGGATCGTGATGAGATCGCGGGACGCTCGGCGATTTGGATCGCGAAGAAGTTCGACTACACCAACCGCATTTCTTAACGCTTCTCGCTTAGCGATCTACAAGGGTACGTAGATCCACTCTCCTTCTCATAGATGCTCATCACCATGGATAGGTTTGCGTGTGCGTAGGAAAATTTTTGTTTCCCATGCGACATTCCCCAACACTTTCTCCCCAAGCCGGCTTATGAAGCGGCTCAACGCAGCAATCCGTCCTGCAAGGCGCTGAACGTCATTAATGCATGTCGGCTCTCCTAAAGAAGTGATAGCCTTAATCTTATCTGGGTTAGCCTCGATGCCCCGCTCAGAGACCAAGAAACCCAAAAGTTTTCCTGCTGGAACACCAAAGACACACTTCGTCGGGTTAAGCATCATCTTATAGACCCGGAGATTGTCAAAGGTTTCTTTCAAATCCTCTAGGAGAGTTTCCTTCTTTCTGGCTTTAACCATGATGTCGTCTACGTAAGCATGAACATTTCGGCCAATCTGACCGTGGAGGCAGTTCTGCACACATCGTTGGTAAGTCGCCTCGGCACTCTTGAGCCCGAAAGGCATGGAGACGTAACAGAACGCCCCAAAAGGTGTAATAAACACCGTCTTCTCTTGATCTTTCGTTGCCATCTTAATCTGATGATATCCTGAATATGCATCCAGGAAGCATAAACTTTCACATCCGTCTGTAGCATCAGTAATTTGATCGATACGAGGGAGTGCAAAAGGGTCAGTCGGGGAAGCCTTGTTAAGGTCCGTGTAATCTATACACATACACCAAGTGCCGTTCTTTTTTAGCACTAGCACTGGGTTAGCCAACCACTCCGGGTGAAAAACTTCCACTATAAAGCCTGCGGCCAAGAGCCGGGCAACTTACACCCCAATAGCTTTACGTCTCTCTTCGTTGAACCGTCGTAGAAACTATTTGATCGGCTTAAACTTTGGATCCACATTAAGACTGTGCTCAGCAAACTCTCTCGGTACACCCAGCATGTCAGAAGGCTTCCATGCAAAGATGTCCCGATTCTCACGGATGAATTCGATGAGCGCGCTTTCCTATTCGGGATCCATGTGAGCCCCAATGATGAACTGCTTGGATGAGTCACCCGGATTGAAATCTACTGCCTTGGTATCATCCGCTGAGAACTTGAGTGGCGGCTCAACTTCTGTCGTAGGCTTCTTCAGCGGGGTCATATCCTCCGGGTCAACGTTCTTCTTGTAGAATTTCAGCTCCTCCTGAGCACAACTAGACTCTGCATACGCCGCATCTCCTTCCTCACACTCGAGAGCCGTTTTCCTATTACCGTGAATGGTAATTGTACCATTTAAGCCGGGGATTTTGAGTTGCAAATAAACATAGCAAGGCCTAGCCATAAATTTGGCATAAGCCGGCCTCCCAAATAGTGCATTATAGGGACTTTTGATTTTGACCACCTCGAACCACAAGGACTCCACCCTGTAATTATACTCATCGCCAAAAGCTACTTCCAATGAAATCCGGCCCACCGGGTATGCCGATTTACCCGGGACCACGCCATGAAAAACGGTGGAGGAAGGTTTAAGGTCTTTGTCAAGCAACTTCATCCGCCGGAAAGTGTCATAGTAAAGTATGTTGATGCTGCTACCTCCGTCCATAAGCACTTTATTCACCATATAGCCATTCACCTGAGGGGCCACAACTAGAGCCAGCCGGCCCGGGTCATCTACCCGTGGCGGGTGATCCTCCCGGCTCCACATTATGTTATACTCAGACCACGGTAAATATCGCGGGAGAGCCGGAGCAAATGCATTAACTGCTCGCCTCCGCAACTTCTTGTCTCGTTTACTGTGACCGGTCGTGAATACGTGATACTACCCAGAACTGAGCTGCTTTGGGTTACTTTGAAACCCAGACTGATTGCGCTGCTGCTGATTGTTGTTATTGTTGTTGTTGCCAGGATGCTGTTGGTGCCCCCCTTGGTTATTCTGACCCGGATGCCCGTTTCCTGAACCGCTGGCACCGAATCCAGCCCCTGATCTGCCGTGCCCTGAGCTGCCAGGCGGGCCACCGCCCTGATTATTACGTGGTTGTGAATGCTAGTTTTTGAATGTCTACATGATAAAACAATCATCCCACGCATGCAACGCCGGCTTGTCAAGCGTGTTGTGCTCCGGACAAGGCTTCATAAGTGCTTCTTCTAAATTAAAAGGGCCTCTGTTCCTTTGATGAAATGGCCTGAATTTTCCATTCCCCTTGGGATGGTTATGTCCTGTGTTGGTATTTGCCACTAGCTCTGACCCGCTATCAGCGCTCTTCCGCTTATTCTGATTCCCATTGTTCACAAAACCTTTTCCTTGATTGTTTTTCATCCCTTGATTGTCTTTCTCATCATCCGAGCCTGGATCCTTGGTGTTATCTGAGTCGGCATACTTTGTCAAGGTCGTCATGAGCTCTCCCATATCCTGACACGTGCGCTTGAGCCGGCTGAGCTTCTGTTTCAATGGAACAAAATGACAGTTCTTTTCTAAAATAAGCACCGCTTGAGCCGCCGTGATCTACTCTGAAGAGTGAATAATGGTCGACACCCGCCGGACCCAATGATGGGCCGACTCATTCTCCTGTTGAACACAATGGTCCAAGTCGACAATGGTCATAGGCTGCTTACAGGTCCCCTGGAAATTCTTAATAAACTTCGCTCTCAGCTCCGCCCATGAGCTTATCGTGTTAGGAGGCAGACCTTTCAGCCATGTACGAGCCGGACCCTCAAGCATCATGATGGAATATTTTGCGCATACCGCCTCACTAACATCCAACATCTCCATGGACAGCTCATAACTTTCAACCCACGCCTCAGGGGGTAGATCAGCTGTGTAATTCGGAACCTTTCGAGGCCCCTTCAAATCTTTCGGTAGTCGTTCACTTCTCAGAGCCGGAGTTAAACATGGAACCCCTACGACTCTAGTACTAACTACTCCCATTGAGATGGAAAGCACTGGCTCTGGACGGGTTGCCGCTATCTCCGCCTCTCGCCTGTCTCTCGCCTGGTCCGCGAGGGCTTGTGCATCTAGAGCCGCCCGCTCGTCCTCCGGTGATCCACGACGTGGATGACTGCTGGAACACACCGGCGACTCGTAGCGTCGACTGAAACTTCAACTAGGGAGGGGGGTGGAGTGAACCCGGCTCTGGCTGTGAGCATACCTCTCTTGTTGGGCCATGGCCGTGTGTAATATCCAATAGCGTTTCGCACATCCTGCGCAAAGGGTGCTTCATCTGGGATGGGAATCGTCTCAAGCCGGGCGGCCGCTGCCACCATGTTCTTGGCCGGGTTAGAGTAATGACCCGCCGGTGTTGGAAAAGCCCTAGGTGAGATTTGGTTATGCTGGGGTGGATGAGTCGCCGGGCGTTCCATCGGGCGGCTTTCCGGCGCGCCCGTAACCCGCCCCGCACCGGGGGTGTTAAAAAGTTTCCTCGCTTCGTAACGTTCTGGTAGACGGGATTGATGCCTCCTCTGGTGCACCGCGGCCGCTGACCTTTGCTCCAGCTCCAGACGGAAAGCATCGGCCTTGATACGCTCCGCTTCCTCCTCCATCCGGGTCTTCAGCTTGGCCATCCTTTGCGATCCTCTGCCATCCGGCCCTTCATCCGTGCCACCTCTAGATTCCTGGCTGCTTGATTATCCGGTGTTACTTCTGTGGCCATGAGAGCTATAAGTTTGTCCATCAATTCCACTAGAACCTGAGCCGGCGGCGGCAGGCTATCACCCACTGCGGCGGCTCCCGTAGCTGTGTCACGGGCGGCTGAAGTCGATCCTGCCATGAACACCGCCGCATGAACCGGGGGTCTCAGAGCATCCGACTCAAAGCCCTCTACCTCAGAATAGGTGTCGTAGTAGCCCCCAAGGCCACCGTTACTGAGCCGGTACACTGATTCTGTCTCCCCACTGGAGGACTCATCTTCCGAGCAAACGAGAGTTCCCTGTGACCCGGACGCTTCCAGGTCCATGCCTTGAGTGAAGCCCACGAGAACATGCTTTTGACCTGGATGGGCACGGGAAAGCCGCACAACACTCGTAGATTGGAGACGCCGAGCCGGCTCGACGATGTTGGTGTAGATGTCCGGCCCGGGTGTAGATCCATCAACCTTTCCGATGAAAACCTGGATCCGGCCGAATGGAACCCGGAATCCATACTCCACAGAACCAGCATCAAGCCCCCAGCCGTCGTCGTCGATGTAGAGCCGTCCGCGGTGACTCTTGCTCATCCTTCCAACCACGTATCCTTCGAGCCCTGGGAGAGAGCCCTTTGAGAACTCAACACCACCAAGCGCTATCCCCACGATGGGCGCCAACTGTCGTGGTTTTATCACGGCAGATGTCCGGGTGAACGGACTTAGATTCGAGGCCATCGCTAATGGGGTGGACTCAAAGGGGTTAGTTGGGACGAAAGACACGGATTTACCCAAGTTCGGCCCCTCAAGTCGAGGTAATAGCCTACGTCCTGCTTGTGTTTGTATTGCTTGTGTATCGATTACAAGGAGCTAGAAGCTTGACCTAGTTCTCGATTACCTCCCCTCTAAGTCGCCCCGGGTCTGCCTTTATATAAGAGGTCAGGACCACCGGGTCGTTACAATTGCTAACCGAGTCTCTCTCTATCTTCTTGTCCAAGTTGTCTATGAGTCAGCTTGCATGCCCGGGTCTTCTCCGTCCGGGCCGTTTGTACGGCCCACACCTTGAGCCGCCTATCTTCCTGGGCCTCCACTCTTACGGATCACCTTTGGACTGGCTCACGAGCCAGCAACATGACCCGAAGCCTTCGGGGCGGGTCATATCGTGGGGTCATATCCCCAACACTCCGCGTCGAGATGGACGAGCGCAGGACGGTGAAGTCGTTGGGCGCCGTGGTGGCGTCGACGGATGGCCGGACTGGCAAGGATGATGCGTGTTTCTCTCTTGAAGATGGGATAGCGGTTCGATGATGATGGCGGCTTCTAAAACGTGTGCATGTGGTGTCCACTTTAGGCCTGGTGCACCGGTGTACATTTCGATACGTTATATGGATGGATCGGCGACGACATCGGTTATAGATATGGGGAGTGAGAGCACTCCACATTATCAAGTTTATAGGTGTGGGTGGAGGCTTTGGGTGGCTTGATGTATGTTTTTGTCAGAACTTAATGGAATAATTAATAAAAATGGCTGCATGCATCAATTGATGCAGAGGCCGAGGGTTTAACCTCCTTTTCTAGAAAAAAGCTCGGTAGTTGGTTTGTGATGTGGAAAATTCATCTGGCTTCTGTGTGTGATCATGGTCCGTAAGATTAGTCAATGTTCATGATCAAACTCTGCCTCACATTTACGTAGTAAAGGATATTTATGATATTTTGCATGTGCTTTTTAGGCTCTAAATGGTGGTGGTGCACTGGTGCTAGAGAACGAGGATTCCCCAATGAACTCATGGTGCAAGCTTATGTTCATGCTTAGCACCCTTCATATTGAGTTTTTTTTAGAAAAGGAGGTTAAGACCCCCGCCTCTGCATCAATTGATGGATACAACCATGTTTATTACTTATTCAACAAAGGTCTGACAAGAACATACATCAAGCTACCCGAAGCCCCCACTCACATATACAAAACGCGATAATGTGGAGTGCTCTCACTCCCCATATCTAAAACCGGTGTCGTCGCCGATCCATTCACATAATGTATCGGAACTAACAACCGGTGCAGCAGACCTAACGCGTACACCACATGCACACGTCTTAGAAGCCGCCATCATCATCGAACCACTGACCCATCTTCGGGAGAGAGATCCGCATCATCCTTGCCAGTCCGGCCATCCGTCGACGTCACCACGGCGGCCAACGGCGCCACCTCCTTGCGCTCGTCCATCCAGAGGCGAAGACTCTGTAAGATCTGTCGTGTGTAGCACCTGCCGAACAGGCACGACAAAGCGTAGCACCTGTCGGCCAGGCATGACCTGACATCACCACCGAAGCTTCGTGCAGGACGCTCCACCTCCTGCCTCTGTCTTCCAGCGCTGCTCCACAAACGATGCTCCCAAGAGAGGAACGACACCTCAGTGCTGCCATCGTTCGACCTGGAAAACCAGAACCTAGGGTTTCCCCAGAGCAGCACGAGTGGGTCGACAGTAGTTACAGGACGAAGCCTTCATCAAGGTAACGGCGTAGAACACCGCCATCGTCCACTGTCGGCTCCGTTTTCACCGGCAACTATGTCTCCCCGACTCGCAGTCGGGACTAGATGACAGATCTGGAGATCCGTTCACCCAGCCTCAGGCCGACCACCTCTGACATAGGAGATGACCACCACCGCCATAATCCTCGTGATGTCATGCATACCCAGTGTGCCTCCACGAGCTGTCACCGAATCCGACGAGATGTAGCAGATTGAGGACGAGATGCAGCCGCCCGCCTAGACCCCAAGGTCGTAGATTGAGCCCGGGACGTATCTCGGCCACCGTTGTCGTCTTCTCCTATCGACCCCGCTGGCTACAACAGAGTCCCCCCGACGCGCCCCGGCCACCGCTGCCCGCCATCCTCATCGTAAGGGGTCCAGGTCTGGCCGCTGCCGCCTTAGATCCCGGGACGTGAGAGGAAGTCCGCCGCCGCCACGCCATAGGGCCTTCGCCCAACGACGTTGCCGGCGGCAGCGGAGGGAGGGAAATGCATGCGGGTCGAGGGGATTTGGGTGGAGATCGCCCGGTGCGGCCCGGCGGCGGCCGCACGGGAGCGGAGGGAGCGGAGGGAGTGGAGGGAGAAATGAGGGGCCCCCTCCATATTGAGTTAGTGATGATTCTTCTTAGACATAGCATTGTTGCACTACTACAAAATAGGCTGTTAGTGGCGCACCCGTTTTTAATATTAATGGCGCATTATGGGTGCGCCACTATTAACAAGCCACTAGTAACAAATAGTAATGGCGCACCTCTGGTGCGCCATTAGTATCCCAGATAATAGTGGCACACCACAGAGTGCGCCATTACTATGTCCAATAGTGCACCATTAATATGCCTCCTAGGGGGCCATATTTGCCTCCACCTATGCCCCAGGCGTGCCATTACTATGCCCCATAATGCGCCACTGGTATTTGGCCTTGGTGCGCCACTAATGCTCAATATGGTGCGCCACTACTATGAATATTAGAAATTATTATTTTTTGCTTTTCTGGTATTTACACAGGTTACAAAATACGTTACATCACAGAATATAAACATCACACAATAGAATTCATCATATTAGTCTCTAAATTCAAAATAGCGAACAAAGTTCAAACATTAGCCAAGTTTAGGTCTCGAGACATTAAAGTTCATCGTATTAGCCGAGTTTATCGTCACATTACAAAGTCGATATCGATCATCTAAACTACCATCACATAGAAGAGAGATGCGGTCACGATGAGCATCATCGAGATGAAACTGGTCTTCATCCGGTTCCTCCTCCGCTCCCTTCTCTCTTCCGCTAGATAGCGCGCATATCTAGCTTTCGCCTCCGCCCTAGTGGTGTACCCTTTGTAACTGTTACCGCTGAAACGGTGAACCTGTCTCTGACACTCCTCCCAGTCGTCGTAGACTCCGGGAACCTTACCCTTGTACACGACATACGACGACATCTCTATGCACTAGACAAACAAAACGTTAGTACCAATTCACAGATAATATATAAGCAATATATAAGTATGCAACAAAAGGATCGGAAGAGAAAAGCAACACATTAATAGCACGATTCATGGTCCTACTAATAAATAGCATCGATTACATATAAGTTGAACGACTGTCCAAACTAAAGAGACATACAAGTTCATTAAAGTTTAATTACAACATGAGCTAAACTCTTCTTCCAGAACTACATAGCATCAATACTTTCGACTCGGCTAAGGGACCGGAGCGTGGATGAAGCCGCCGTCTTTCGTGATGGTCATGAATGTGCGGTCGTTGTCAGCCTGCATTTGTAGTGTTGTTTCTATTTCACCGTTGGACGGTTGATATTTGAGGTAGAACTGCCTCGAGGTACGAAGGACATCTTGATAGATGATTTCCGCAATATCCGACTGGAGATGTCGTGATCATGTCGTGGAGATTCTTCATTTCTCGCCCGCCCTCGCCGCTATTGTCCTGCTGCCCTTCCTTATTTCTTGCCCGGGCCCCATGGACGACTTCATAATCATCTTCATCACCTTGCCACCGATAGCCATCCATGAAACCACGCACGAGCAGGTGGTCCCGCACCTGTCTAGAATCTGGGTCCATAAGGCTCTTCAGCTTGCATCTTTGACACGAACATCTTATATCCATCTCGTTCTTTTGAAGCATCTCGGCCTTCGTGGAGCTCAAAAACCTATTCACGATGCCTTCGGTCATCGTGCGGACCATGGTCGCCTGCGGGGTAGAGCAAAACGATATTTTAGAACCAAATTTTTTTTGCATGACTTTGCCTAAAAATAGGACCAAAAAGAATGCATAGTACCAAATTCTCGCCGAAACGGAAATGAATCAACATTCCGGCAAAATATTGGCAACATTTAGGGGAGGGTCATCACCACAAACAATGGCGCACCACAAACATACATAGATCTAGGCCATAAAAAGTGTGTACGTTGGAGGGAGAAAAAAGTAGATCTAGAACATAAAAAAAGTCTTCCCCTTACTTACCTATCAAAAAAGGAAATTTAACCACTTAATTTGGATGAATCTATGGTGCAAATAAGGTGAGGAAGAGGAGGCAGTCGAGACCAAGCTTGGTAGCTAGAGGTGGAGAGAATGAAGTGGGGAAAGTGAGTGTGGTAGGTGGCTATAAAAAATTAAATATCTAGCTGCTCTCAGGTTACCAATGGGGCACCTCCTAAGAATGCGTCATTGGTAACCAGGGTTACTAATGACGCACCTGGTGCATGGTACGTCATTACTAGTTTTAAAAAAAATTGAAAAAAATTTGTTAGTAGTGGCGCACCGTGGGTGTGGTGCGCTATTAATAGTTAAAACTAGTAATGGCGCACTTCCACCTGGTACGCCACTGCTAAGTCTGGGGAGGGGTGTGAGGCCAGGACACAACTAGTAATGACGCACCACACACCAGGTGCGTCATTAGTAATATGATCATTAATAGCGCACCAGTATCTGGTGCGCCACTGCTATATAGCAGTCGATAGCAGTGACGCACCACATACATAGTGCGCCACTAATGTCTATATTAGCTATAGCCCTTTTCCTAATAGTGTTGGTTTGTATTTTATTATCTCACATGCCCCTTTGGTCACAGTGGATGTAAACTTTTGAGAAAAGGTCTTAGCAAACATCATTGGAAAATAGAGAGATGTGCTTGAAAATCTCACAAAAAATATATGGCTATCCATTACGAGGACCCTTAAGTGGACCCATATCTATAGGTACATCTTTTTGACTATCATAAGTATATAGAAGTTTACTTAAATCCCCACCAATCAAACATAAAGCACAGGTCATGTTAGCATTTCGGATTTTGTTCAGTTTTTAAATATGCAATATGTATGTCACGCTCTCATCCTTTTACTTTATTCAGATTAAAAAAACCTTGAATGGTTATATTTATATTTAATACAAGTCATCATAAGAAATGCGGGTGACTAAACATATGTTTTATTTTATAGTTAAAATAGGTGGTCTTCGAAATCCTAATATAAAAAGGAAATAAGCTTCAGAATGTATCTCTGTGCTTAAAAGAAAGTATTCAAATATATTTGAGCACTTTCTGGGCACTAAACATGATGCCCTCGCATTTGCCAGGGCCACCCTGCTAGTTGATAACAAAAGAAAACCAAACAAAATGCAAAACAGAAAAGAGAAAAAAACACTGTAAAAATAGAGAAAGACTGAAGAAAATAGGTGAAAAAACGAAAACAGAAAACACTCGGAAAACCTGTGGGAACTTTTCCCTCAAGTTAGTCGTGCCCTACTAATTTGACATGAATCCGACAGTGACTCGGTAGCTTGCAGGGCTACGTAGCATCCAGAAGATCTGGGTTGGTCGCCGGATGCACCCTTTTTCTTCTCTATTTGTGTTATGCGGCGCTAATAGGCCGACCCGTTACTATAGATATTTCACGCGAGAGCATCTTCGGTCTCACTATAGATGCTCGTGGCTCGATTGGACCCATCTAGGTATCAACTAGAGGCAACGCCTGAAAAAAGCCGGAAAAATGGGCCGGCCCATTTTGGCATGAATAGTTTTTTTTTGTTTTTTACTTGGTCTTCCTACAGAAATTTTACGTTTTTAGTATCACTGTGTGTGTGTGTTATAAAAAATACTGTATATTCATAAAGTGTTCACCAATTATTAGAAAAGGGTAAGCGAAATAAAGAAAGAAAGAAAGGAAATATAAATAAAAACACACACATAACTTGAAAAGGGCCTACAAGAACAAGAGAAAAAGCAATAAAAATGAAGTCAGCGAAGAGAGCAACTAGTTGGCGAGCACTCCTTTGGGAACCTTCCAACGATCACTCTCGCGCGCCGCCACTTGATGTGTTCTCACCCGCCGCCACATGTCATGCTCTGAGCGTTTCCTCCGGATTTTATTATTTTTATGTTTACGCATTCATTTTCAGCCTTTTAGATTGTTTTGTTTTGGGGTTTTTTTATGTTACAGTTTTTCATCTGTCTATCTTAGCTTTTGGACGGAAAAAATTAAAAAACTATTGCAGGAAAAAAAGTATTTTTTGTTTTTTATTCGCGAGAGACACAGTTTTGCTTCCGCGAGAGACAAGGTTTTTCTTTCGCGAGAGGCACGACCGTGCCTGTCGGAAACGGAAAAAAGTGTGTTTTCTGTTTTTTTTTCCCGCAAGACGCACGGTTTTGCTTCCGCGAGAGGCATGGTTTTGATTTCGCGAGAGGCACGGCTATGCCTCTTGAAAACCCAAAAAATTATGTGTTTTCTGTTTTGCTTCCGCGAGAGGCACGGTTTTGCTTTCACGAGAGACATGGCCATGCCTCTCGGAAACGAAAAAAAACGTTTTCTGGGTTTTTTGGCGAGAGGCACGATTTTGCTTCCCGCGAGAGGCATGGTTTTGTCTTCGCGAGCGGCAGTGTCATGCCTATCGAAAACCAAAAATATCGTTTTCTATTTTTTTCTATCGCGATACGTACGGTTTTTGTCTGGTTTTTTCGTAAAAAAAGGTTTATCAAAACCTATCAACATGGGACTTAGTTTTAAAGATCTTGATACGAGGAATCCAATGATGAAAACGATTCGAGATTTGAACGTACGGTTTAAGAGGTAAAACGTTTTAAAAATACGGATCTACGAAAAAGGATAAACTCCCATGTTACAACTAATAACACACATACAATGTGTCATTTGTTGCAACCTAAAAAGTAAAAATGATCTTTGTAAAAAATACTTCTCAATTAATGATTTCGGTACGTAGCACAGTGCATACTAAGTTGTCCCACCTCGACCGGTTGCGACTGATCTCTCCTGTTTGTGAGAGCGAGAACCAAACAGGTATTTTTTTTTTGAAATAGAGAGTTGTATTAATTAAATAGAGGAAACATTGTCCGTACAATCACGCAAGGTCACGCTCAACACGTAGGTTGGCATTATACCTTGCATAACCCCAGCACGCAACTCTCTACGCCTAAACTGGGCAAGACTATGAGCTAAACTATTGACCATTCTATCTACCTTGCAGATTTTAACTTCTCTGACCCCTTGTTTGATGGCTTCAAATTCCTTCGCAATCGCTCCAACTTTCGATCTATCAAGAGACGTGTGATCGAGCGCCTTTGCCACCGAATTGCAATTTGTCTCAACAATTAAGGACAGATCCGTTCCCGATATCGCCTTCCGCAATCCTTCTAGGCAAGCTAAGGCTTCCGCACAGTCCGCTCCATTACACCGCGGTATATAATTCCATGCTGATAAATAACTCTTCCATCATGATCTGGAACCACAACGCCCCACGCCTCACTCCTACTATCCTCTAAGTAACTACCATCAACATTGACCTTTGCCCACCCAAGCTCTGGCTTTTGCCATCCTTTCTCCTGTGTATTATCATCCTGCTGCAAGTTTGGTAATTTAATCATAGGACTTTTTCTTTTTCGATCTATCTCAGAATTTCCATTCGCAATCAGGTTGAGGTTTACCAAGTAATTTTGCAGAAAACGAGCAGAATGATTTTTTTTTTGCTTTACCTCTCGTGAAGATTGCATCATTTCTATGATGCCAAACACGCCACCAAAATAGTATAAATTTTTACCGTTGATCTTCACTCACCTTGTCCAACAAGACCAAGACCCAATCCCAAACAGGTATTTTAGTACTAGATTCTCAATTCGCAAAAGAAAAAAAATCTCAGAAAAAAGAAAGGTATTTAAGAAAAAGGTATTGTGGTACAATAGCGAACCGCTCCAAGCACTGGAACGAGCCGGAAAGGGCTACTATACTGATTACTGAACTCATTTCAGTTATACATATAGTGGTAGTTACCCCATGTGCGTCGGCATGTTCTATTAGTATTTAACAAATCAAAGACTATGTAAGTCCATTATGTAGTATATAATGTAAGTAGTATATAGAAATGTTTTGATAGTATATATGTCACCTTTTAAATAGTATTTCATAAATATAAGTCTTTTAGAGTTTTAATACGGCTACTTCCTCCATTCTTTTATACAAGGCCATTATAAATAAAAAATTGCATATATATAAGGTCACCAACTGTAATTGTGTAATAATTAATGATATTTCTCGTATTAGCAACTTGTTTAATACTACATGCATGTGGTCACAATGATACTTAGCTATTTTTTTCTTGTTTCTTCTTTGCATGCATGCGACGTATTAATAATCCCAGTTAACAAGAAAAAATTGGCTTGCAAAGTAGTTATTTAATTTTGTCTTGGTACTTGTAATCTGAGTTTGTGGCATTGTATAAGGAAAATGAAGGGAGTACATACTCAAGCATGTAGACGTATTTTAGGTGTATATTCACTTGTTTGCTCCATCCGTAGTTTGAACTGGAATCTCTAAAAGGATTTATATTTTGAAATGGAGGAAGTGTGTACTTTTTTGTATATTATTTGGTATGTTTGAATATGAAGGTATTTTTTGAACATAACGAAATTGAGGACTCGCATGTAATTTTTTCTTGTAGCTCGCCTTGAACGATCTTTGATATAATATATGAACATACTTACAATAATGAAGAGGTATATGCAGTATCATATGGCAGTATATGAGACATGAGGGTAACTACCACCTCGTGGTAGAATGTATTTCTGAATATATTTGAAGCAAAGCACTTTATAAAATTTTGAACATACTTTGAAAATTTTGAAATTTTTCTAAATTGATACACAAATATTGAAAAACAAAACAATTTTAGAAACCATGGACCTTTTTGGAAATTCTTGAACACTTTTTGAATATGTGAACATAATTTAAAATTTTGGGAACTTTTTTGAACTTTGAAATAAATTTTGAAACCATAAACATTTTGTGAATTTCCCGAACATATATTAAATATTTGAACAAAATTATATAAACCAGAAAAAGGAGGTTCGGAGCAAATTTTGTTACCCTCGACATTTTTTAAAATTCTCATACATTTTTGGAATTTGTGAAAAAATCGAAAATAAAGGAATATTTTTAAAAATTCTGAACGTTCAGCCATAATACATTTCAAACGCTTCACACAATACATTTTGAAATTCTAAATATTTGGAACGCTTCACACAATACAGTTTTGAGATTTGTGAACAAAAATTGAAAAAATAAATAAATTGGTATAACAGTAAAAAGTCATCAAAGGGAAAAACCTATTGTGTGAAGCGTTCTTCCATTTCACTAATGAATTTCTACATTCGTCTCAGGAACGGAAGAAATTCGTCTATCTTGTACGGCAGCCGAGAGCTGGGTGAGAGAGTGCCGAGCCCCAAAAGGACAGCTCCCATATTGCACGATCTGTTCACGGGTGCCAAACACTAGAAGGAGCGCGCCGGAAGCAGATCCGTTCACGGGATGCCACACACAGTGGTATACACATCGCTACAGGAGTTGCATTTGCTTGACATCCGGAGCCCTACCGGGTTAGGACGGCATAGACCCTATGACCCGTCAGAACAAAAGGAAACACAAGGCGGCGGCCTGCTGAATTCTTCAAGGCCATCGTAACTTTGCCAAACCATTGAGAACAACTTAACGGAAGACACAAATGGACACACGATTTGTCCACTTTTCGTCCGTTTGGATCGGTCAGGCGGACGATCGTCTCCGCTATTTCATTTGGATCGGTTCGGACGCCCGTAGCGAGACCCAAATTTGCGCGCGCCAAAAATAAATAGAAAAAACACGTGGCCACATGCAGACACGAAATAAAACATAATTAAATATAAGTGACCGGTCAATCGTCGGCCAAAGTCCACTTAACACATAATTAAACATTAATAAAAACTAAATAAAAGTCTGCGTCCGCACGCTGCCCTAGCTGTCCACCTTGCCCTTGCCGTCTTTGTCATCGCCGGGAGGTCGACGAAGGTGGGGGCCGGCCCAGCCCACGGGAATGCCGCCTGGTAGGCTGCCAGGACAGCCTCCTCCGGCATCTGCTGTGGCAGCTGCATTGCGGCACGCCGAGCGCGCTCCTCCTCGAGGCGTAGCGCCGCCTCCTCCTTCTTCCACAACATCTGGCGCAGGTCGTTCGCCTCCTCTTCGGCAAGCCAATGCTGCCTCCATTCCTCGAGGTGACCCGCCTCCTCCTCCGGCGTGGCTACGAAGTGGACATGCGGCGCGCTTACCCACTCGCGGACCACGCCCACCCACTCGTACTTCTCCTTGGCTCAACGGTGGGCGGTGGCGGCGGTGGAATCTCCGGGACGAACAACGGGTCGTGGACGGAGTCCCCCGCGGCCGACAAGGCGAGGGCATGGTCCAGGCCCTGCCACTAGGCTTCCTCCTCGAGCCTGCTGGCGTCCAGCGCCTGCTGGGTTGCCAGCTCGAGGGCGGATTGGTACGCCGCCTCTTCGTCCTCGTCCCCCAACAGGACCTTGGGAGGTAGAGGAGGGACGGCCTGGTCGACGGGGACTCCTTGCCGGTGCTCCTCCTCGTGCTCTAGCGCGAAGCAGCGCTCCCAGTTGGGGAGTCTAGCGTGTAAGCACGCATGGCCCGCTGCTCCGGCGTGAGGGTGGAGCGACATCGACGAACCTCCTCCGCGTGCGCCCACGTGGATCGGGGCACTATCGGAATGGGGATCCGCTGCGGATCTAGATGCCAACCATGGGGAAGGTTGACGTTT
Source organism: Hordeum marinum (assembly GCA_022496015.1). NCBI lineage: Eukaryota > Viridiplantae > Streptophyta > Magnoliopsida > Poales > Poaceae > Hordeum > Hordeum marinum. The sequence goes on along the minus strand of CM039672.1, from coordinate 241,064,194 downwards.
GGGTACTGCAGCGGCCAGCGGTACTGCCACTGCCACCGTGCATGGTGGACTGGTATGTACAGTCGGACCCGCATCGGTGGGAAGCCTCTCCTACGAGGCGGCGGTTGTTGGGTAATGTTGCATGGGAAACAAAAAAAATCCTACGCACATACAAGATCTATCCATGGTGATGAGCATCTACGAGAGAGAGAGAGAGAGAGAGAGAGAGAGTGAGTGGGTCTACATATCCTTGTAGATCTCTAAGAGGGAAGCATCAATAAACGCGGTTGATGTAGTCGAACGTCTTCGTGATCCAAATTGCAAGCCCAGATCCAATCACGGTCCTTCCGTTCTAGCGCCGAACGGACGGCACCTCCGCGTTCAACACACGTACAGCTCGATGACGATCTCCGCCTTCTTGATACAACAAGAGGAGGCGGAGAGGTAGATGAGTTCTCCGACAACGCGACGGCGTGGCGACGATGGTGGTGGTGCTATCCCGACAGGGCTACGCCTAGCGCTATCGAAACCGCGAACGGAGGAGAAAACGATCTAAGGAGAGAGAGGGGCGCCAAGGGCTTCGTGTGTGCTCTTGGGGCGCCCCTCCCCTCTATATATAGGTGGAGGGGCATGGATATCATCCCCTCCAAGCCCTAGGTCCCAGCCAAGGGGAAGGAGTTGGACTTCTAGTCCAATTCCCTCCCTTTCCAAAACTAGGTGGACTTTCCACCTCTCCCAAGGCACATGGGCCTTGATGGACTTGTGCGCCTTCTGTGCAGCAATGAGGACAATCCTCAGTTTACGGACCAAGTCCGGATAATTTCTATCATCATCTTTCAACTCTATTTTCTCTAGGAACGTATCAAAAAACACAGAGGAGCTATAACGCGAGCTACTGGTCTACAATATAATTTTGCAAAGACAACTTTGGACTATGTTCATGATAAGGAGTTTAGTTAATCATATTACTTAACAAAAACTCCCACTCAAATTGACATCCCTCTGGTCATTCGAGTGTTAGATGATCCAAATTCACCAACCCAAGTCCGATCATCATGTGAGATGAGGTGGTTTCAGTAGTGAACATCTCCATGTTGATCATATCTACTATATGATTCGTGTATGACCTTTCGGTCTCTTGTGTTCCGAGGCCATGTCTGTACATGCTAGGCTCGTCAAGTTTAACCCGAGTGTTCTGCACGTGCAACACTAGCTTGCACCCATTGTATGCGAACGTAGAGCCTATCACACCCGATCATCACGTGGTGCTTCGAAACGACGAACTTTCGCAACGGTGCACACTCGGGGAGAACACAATTTTATCTTGAAATTTTAGTGAGGGAACACCTTATAATGCTACCATCGTCCTAAGCAAAATAAGATGCATAAAAGAATTAACATCACATGCAAATCATAAATGACATGATATGTCTATGAACTTGTGCTTTTGATCTCCATCTCCAAAGCACCAGCATGATGTCGATCGTCACCGACATGACACCTATGATCTCCATCATCTTGATCTCCATTAGCGTGTCGCCATCGGGGTTGTCGCGCCCACCATGCTTCTACTACTATTGCTACCACTTAGCGATAAAGTAAAGCATTACATAGCGCTTAATGATGGACATGGAGGTCATACAATAATTAAAGACAACCATATGGCTCCTGCCGGTTACCGTACTCATCGACATGCAAGTCGTGATATTCTATACAAAACATGATCATCTCATACATCACATATATCTCATCATGTAATTGGCCATATCAGATCACAACATAGCCTGCAAAAACAAGTTAGACGTCCTCTAATTATTGTTCCATGTTTTACGTGGCTGCTATGGGTATCTAGCAAGAATGATTCTTACCTACGCAAAACCACAACGGTGATACACAAATTGCTATTCAATCTTATCAAGGACTGCCTTTGTCGAATCCGATCCAACTAGAGTAGGAGAGACAGACACCTGCCAGCTATTTTTATGCAACAAAGTCACATGTCAGTCGATGGAACCGGTCTCTCATAAGCATACGAGTAAGGTTGGTCCGGGCCGCTTCATCCCACAATACCACTGAATCAAGAAAAGACCAAGGGAGGAAGCAATCTGAGCGTCAACGCCCAGAAACTCCTTTGTGTTCTACTCGTGAACTCATCTACGGATAGACCTAGCTCGTGATGCCACTGTTGGAGAACGTTGCATGGGAAACAAAAAATTTCCTATGCACACACACGATCTATCCATGGTGATGAGCATCTACGAGAGGGAGAGTGGATCTACATACCCTTGTAGATCACCAACCGGAAGCGTTAAAAAAGCGGTTAATGTAGTCGAACGTCTTCTCAATCCAAATTGCAAGCCATCATGCGATCCAATCACGATCCGTCCCGCGATCCAATCATGATCTGTCCCACAATCCAATCACGGTCCTTTCGATCTAGCGCCAAACGGACGACACCACCGCGTTCAACACACGTACAGCTCGATCACGATCTCTGCCTTCTTGATCCAGCAAGAGGGGGCAGAGAGGTAGATGAGTTCTCCGACAATGCGATGGCGTGGCGGCAATGGTGGTGGTGCTATCCCAGGAGGGATACGCCTAGCGCTACCGAAACCGCGAACGGAGGAGAAAACGATCTAGGGAGAGAGAGGGGAGCCAAGGGCTTCGTGTGTGCTCTTGGGGCGCCCCCTCTGTCGGTGTCAAAACCGGCGGATCTCGAATAGGGGGTCCCGAGCTGTGGGTATTGGATCGATGGGTAATAGGAGACAAGGGAGACGGTATTTACCCAGGTTCGGGCCCTCTTGATGGAGGTAAAACCCTACGTCCCACTTTGCTTGTATTGATGATGTTGTATCGAGTATAGAGTTGATCTACGTCGAGATCATATGAAGTGGTCTAAACCCTAAGAGCTATGCTCGTATGATGATATGATCTATGATGATCTGATTGTCCCTAATGACTAGCCTGGCCTCGGTTTATATAACACACGAGAGGCCTAGGATAACAAGAGTCCTAGTCGGCTACGTCGGTGGAGAGGATTACTTGTCTTGATCACCAAGTCTTGTGGAATCTTCCTCGTATGCATTATGGGCTGCCCAAAGTTGCCCATTAGTGAATCGTCATGGGGGTCCTCGACCCGACCAATACGCCGGGAGATGACGTGGTGAGTACCGCCTAGTCCAGGACACCGTCAGTAGCCCCATGAGCCGGTCTTCAAGTTAGGGACACTCCTTGGTTCTTCCAAACCGTTCTTCATCTTCAGCCATCGATCTTGAAAACTGGTTCAACAAATCTTCCCATCTCCGATCTTGAGGAACGCCAAGGTGTATTTGAAGAGTTCACACGTCGGGCATCCGAGGAGCCCCTTTAAGTTCTCGGCCTTTATCAATGCCTTGTAATTTTTTATGCCACACCTCAGGTTTGAAGTGTTTCCCATATGGCGGTGTCCTCTTGCATCCGAGCTCCAACGCCGAACTGCATCTGAGGTGTCTTTTTGCAGCCGAGCTCCAACGCTGATTGGCATCTGAGCTCCAATGACGGGCTGCGTCCGAGCTCCAACGCCGGATTGTGTCCGAGGTATTTTTTTGCAGTCGAGCTCCAATGTTGGTTGGCATCCGAGGTGTCATAAATTACCTCAGTCTATGAAAAATTGAAGGAGTCCATCCGAATCTAAATGCCAGAATAGTCTTTTATGGAGCCAGTCATTCGCATCTGGGCTTTATGCCGGAAAGCTTCCGGATGTTTTGCGCAGCCGAGCTCCAACGCTAGTCGGCATCCGAGGTGTCATATATTACTTTGGCCTTTGGAAAGGTTGAACGAGTTCAACTGAGCTTAATGCCGGCAATGCCCTCTATTTAGCCAACCACCTGCATCCGAGCATTACACCAAACTGCTTTAGAAATAGTGAGCGACCTTAGTAGCGGGGCTGATTTTTTGTGGAAATTATTTTCGATCGTTGCAATTTATTCTCTGCCGAGATATATAGCCTAGTAGCCCTCAAGGTGTGTGTCGGTCTATAACCCGAGATGCACCTGAAGGAAAAACTAACAATCAAAATAAAACCACTAATCCCAATAGCCCCTGAGACTTAGGTCGATTTGCAAAATCGTCCTGGGGATCAAGTTCTTTCTCGGCGGCATACGTTAGGGATGTAAACACAGTACGTAGTAGTTTCCTAGACTCGGTTTGGGTTAGGCCGTCCAACCTAAGGATCGAATCTCCTCTGAAACCATATTGTACTTTGGATTTACTGCATTGAATAGGTAATGCAGTAGCCCCGAGCCTTAATTTAGGCATAGATGGTCGAATTAAGGATCGATATTTGTTTGACACAAACTTTGTTACGGTCGACACAATTTATGTGTAATGATTCTATGTATCCAATTACTTCACACTATTAATGCTCGGATCCGCATTGTACAAGACTTTGTTGATCGACCATCGGCTTCAACCTCCTCAGCCAGTAACCGAGGAGTGTTTTTCATACTTTATAAAGCCTTTAGAAGGCAAAGATTTACGAAAAATAAAGCAATCCGGTCATACGGTTTTATAAACAAAGGTACGCGAAGAGATAGGTTATATTACTATTAGCGTAAGAAACATCTTCTAGGAAAAATAGTTCCTTTATAAGTTCCTTTTCCCAGGATATCATGTTGACCATGATCGTGAAACCTCAACTCGATCAATGTGGGAGGAAAATATTGAGGATTTAGTTCGGAAAATGTTCCCGAACTCTGTGGTCTTTTAATGAACCAAATTTTTTTACTTCCATCATTGCCGACCAATTATATTCTTAAGATGGTTAGCTTTCAGCTTCACCTAGTCTGAGGTACTAACCTGGATGACCCAGAAGTAACAATCACAGAGGTGCTCCCTTTATCCCCTAGCCGAACAATCGGGAACATAGGGGGTAAACACAGGAGCCAGGCAACCCAGCTTGGCCAAAATCTTAAGTCAAATTGATGCATATTAATGGCTTTATAACGATGATTACGGAAGGCAACACTCACATATTGAATACAAATGCTTTTATGCTATATGCTATTTTGACTCCTTTATGAATGTTTATCATTTGTTAGTGGCCCATCGCCGGCTTCTACCCCTTTGTAGATGCTACGCACGGTGTTTCTGCAGTAACAAGACAACCCTTAGCTGACGTCTCGGTGCTCGGAGGCGGTTGTGTTAGCGAAAACAAGGCAATCAGATATCTAGGCTTTATAACTTTCACTTGGTCAAGGGAGCTAAAGTTTGGGAGGCTAGTTACTAGCCCCCGGTTAGTGTTCGACGTCAGACGAGGTCAAGTCGTTAACACTCCGGCCAATTTTATGAAAGGCCCATTGTTTAATACGGTCATCAAATCGCCGACCAGTTTACGCTCATTGTGACAGTCAGTTTTCAGCTTCCTCCACTGAGGTACTTGACGAGTTAAACTGGAAGTACAATCGCAGTGGTTCTCCCTTTGCACTCCTAGCCGAACAAAGCGAAACGTAGGAGGCAATCATAGGAGCAGGGCAACCCAACTATTGACTGAAGACACAATTCGAAACTGATGCATATAGAGCAATATCAGAGATGCCGAGGTGGAGGTCGGCAGCGAAGATGCCAAACAGCGGGTCAGAAAAGATTTCTCGAGCTGAATTATTACATAGGTCACCTCGGTCAAGAGGATGTCCCTCCTCCTAAAAAAACATAAAAATAGCTTAAAACTGGCATAATCTTGAAAAGCCAAAAAACTTACGTAAAAACTTTCACGTGCGAACTAAATCAAGTGTTTGGGTGCCAATTCGAAAATTGCTCTTAAAATTAACATGTGTTGCGGTCGTGCTTTAACATGATACATCTGATCTCTCAGACTTCGAGCGGTCCAGACTTTGTCTTCAACCTCCATATCCCAAGGGCGGAGTGTTTCTCCGAGGCCTGTTTAGCGAACTAAACTCAAGCGGCTTTAGAGAGAAACTAGGCTACCCGGCTATTGACCGCACGCTAGTGTCGAAAAAAGGAGTAGTAGAAAAAGACTTTGTAACGACTAAGAAGAAACATTTGTTATAAAACGGCTCATAAAAATTTAAGAGCCCCCAAGTGACTTGGGTAAAAGAATTTTATGTATAATAATTGTATGTACCAAAGTACTTATATCATATATGTGTTCGCCCAAACTTTAAACGTGTCTTAACCGACCGTCGGCTTCTCCCTCTCCAGCCAAGGGCCGAAAAGTGTTATCTACTATGCCATCCGAGGATATCGGAGGTGCTTTGAAAAACCAGGCAATCAGGCCATTATGCTATGGCAGACAAAGCGCGCCCAGGGAACTTATGCTATATTACTATTTAACATAAGAAGCATCTTCAAAGAAAATAGTTCCGCCAATGGTTCCTTTCTTTGGGTTCTCATTGTTACCATGAGCGGTGTGCAATTGATTTATGCATGCTTGTCTTCTGTCGTGGCCGACCATAGTAGAAAATAGTAAGAGCGCTAGATTTCGGCTTCACCTGTCTAAGGTACAAGTTTGGATGACCCGATCATAACAATCGCAGAGGTGCCCCCTCTACTCCCTAGATGAACAGTCGGAAACGTAGGGGTAAGCATGGGAGGAAGGCAATCCGGCTTTGTGGAATACTTAAGTCAACATGATGCATATACTCGCATAAACACGAGCAAGGAAGGATGCAATACATTAATAATCATATGCAAGAGGAATGGCGTCATAAAGGAAGCCCCCAAGTAAACGGGGGTATTTTAATTTGTTTGTAACAAACAAAGTTTTGACAAGGAAAGTTTTTCGCAAACAACTTTTTGTCAAAAAAGTATAATGCTTGGTAGAATCGAACGAAATTTAAAAATTGAAAAAGTGAGCATGAAAGCGACTTAGCTGGTTAATGTGCTTGTGACGTGTGCCGAGCTTGTAGTGGGTCAAGGTTCCAGCCCCCAAGTCGGTCACAAGGTAGCCGAAGAAGATCTCGGCTTGATGAAGTAACAACACAGCACTTCCGAAGGCCGAGGAGAAACCCCCGGGCGAGTCGAGCAGACGGAGTAGTTTGGCAGCGTGACTGGGAAGCCCCCAGTCGGTCGGCCATCTCGATGACACAATTTGGTTGATGGAGGCGGGACAACGATGTAGGCACACCAAGGTGACCGCATGACACAACCGAAGCCGATTACCTGTGCACACAATATAGTGCAAGCCAAGAGTAATAACAAATAAAGGTAATAACATATTTAAAAAAAATTCTTCTACTTAGTTAATTTAAGTGAAGCAAATAAGTAAAGGAATATGGCCTGGGCGCTGAGGTGCCTGAATAAAGAGTTCGGCTTGATGAAGTGGTGACGCTGCACAGTCGATGTGGCGAGATGAAGTCCTCGGTCCAGTTAACATGGCGAAGCTGTGATCGGCGGATGCCGAAGTCTCATGCAGGTCGGATGGTGACGCCGAAGTCCCCGGAGCAGGTTGATGATGGGATGCCAAAGCCCCAGTCTAGCCAAGGTGACGGAGCAGGTCGGCTGGTGATGCCGAAGTCTCATGCCAACCGAGGTGTCGAAGTTGGTTGGCTGGTGACACCGAAGTCTCACGCCAGCCGAGGTGTCGAAGCTGGTCGGTTGGTGACGCCGAAGTCTCCGGAGCGGGTTGATGAAGGGATGACGAAGCCCCCGGTCTAGCCAAGGTGACGAAGCAGGCCTATAAGGTGACGCTAGAGCCCCATGCCAGCCGACGTGTCAAAGGAGGTCGGCACGATGGACGTCAACTTGAAAAAGTAATGGCGCAGCGATACCGACGCAGGTCGGAATTTTTGACAAGGTCGATGCTGGCTTGATGAAGCAATGGAGTGCCCGACCCGTACAACCTGCGGATGACGAGGTTCGCTTGATGATTATTCGGGCCTCGCAATGTCGAACTCTTGGTCAGATGACCAAGGTGATGATAAAATTTCCTTCAAAAAGGACGTCCGACAACCCGTTCATGAAAAGTATGAACTCGGGTCGGATTTGTTTTCGCGTAGAAAATAGATCCAAAATTTGTTGTACTAATCGGATGTTTCCCTGAGTTTCGACGGTCGGATCGAGCTGAAATATTTAGGGGTGATCGGTATAGGAATTCCGCAGCCGATGAACGGTGGGATTTTCCAACGGACGTCCGAGCTAGACGTTAGACTCCTCGCCCTAAACTCGTCCAGATTCGATAGGGCTTCAGTAGATCGGAGATTGCCGGAGATACCTCCATTGGAATGCGATGAAATTTTGCAGGGTTGTTGTAGATACAATTCCACACAATTCCAAAGAAGCAATCGTCAAAGCGACACTCAAGGAAACGGGGACAACAAACACAAATTTGTTGTCCAGAAAAACTACAAGTTGTAGATGAGCCATCAGTCCTTCTAGCAATCCGACAACGGAACTCTCAATGAAAGCACCAATGTCGGTGTCAAAACCGGTGGATCTCGGGTAGGGGGTCCCGAGCTGTGGGTCTTGGATCAATGGGTAATAGGAGACAAGGCAGACGGTATTTACCCAGGTTCGGGCCCTCTTGATGGAGGTAAAACCCTACGTCCTGTTTTCCTTGTATTGATGATGTGTATCGAGTACAGAGTTGATCTACCTCGAGATCGTATGCAGTGATCTAAACCCTAAGAGCTATGCTCGTATGATGATTTGATCTATGATCATCTGATTGTTCCTAATGACTAGCCTGACCTCGGTTTATATAACACACCAGAGGCCTAGGATAACAAGAGTTCTAGTCGGCTACGTCGGTGGAGAGGAGTCCTTGTCTTGATCACCAAGTCTTGTGGAATCTTCCTCATATGCATTATGGGCCGCCCAAAGTGCCCATTAGTGAATCGTCATGGGGGTCCTCGACCCGACCCATAGGTTGGGAGACGACGTGGTGAGTACCCCCTAGTCTAGGACACCGTCACCCTCCCCTCTATATATAGGTGGAGGGGTGTGGAGATCATCCCCTTCAAGCCCTTGGTCGCAGCCAAGGTGGAGGAGTTGGACTCCTAGTCCAATTCCCTCCCTTTCCAAAACTAGGTGGACTTTCCACCTCTCCCAAGCCACATGGGCCTTGAGGGACTTCTGCACCTGGCCCAATAAGGCCAGGGCGCCTCACCTTAGCCCATGCAAACCTTTGGGACGTGGTGGAACCCTTGGTGGACTTCCAGACTCCTCCGGAAGTTTTCGGAACCTTCTATAAGGTCCCTGGTACAATACCGGAAAAACCTAAAACTTTTCCGGTAGCCAAAATATGACTTCTCATATATAAATCTTTATCTCCAGACCATTCCGCAGCTCCTCGTGATGTCCGGATCACATCTGGGACTCCGAACAACCTTCGGTCACCAACATACATAACTCAATACTACGGAAACATCACCGAACATTATGTGTGCAGACCCTGCGGGTTCGAGAACTATGTAGACATGACCGAGACACCTCTACGGTCAATAACCAATAGCGGGACCTGGATGCCAATATTGGTTCCTACATATTCTACGAAGATCTTTATCGGTTGAACCTCTATGTGAAGGATTTAGTTAATCCTGTATGCAGTTCCCTTTGTTCTTCGGTATGTTACTTGCCCGGGATTCGATCGTCAGTATCTCTATACCTAGTTCAATCTCATTACCGGCAAGTCTCTTTACACGTTACAGAATACAAGATCCCGTGGCTAACTCTTTAGTCACATTTCTTGCAAGTCTCATGGTGATGTTGTATTATCGAGTGGGCACTGAGTTGCCTCTCCGTCACACGGAGTAACAAATCCCAGTCTTGATCCATGCCAACCCAACAAACACCCTCGGAGATACCTATAGAGCACCTTTACAGTCACCCAGTTATGTTGCGATGTTTGATACACACAAGGTACTCCTCCGGTGTCAGCGAGTTGCATGATCTCATGGTCATAGGAACATATACTTGACATGAAGAAAACTATAGCAATAAACTAACACGATCATATGCTATGTTTATAGTTTGGGTCTTGTCCATCACATCATTCTCCTAATGATGTGACCCCGTTATCAAATGACATCTCATGTCCATGGCTAGGAAACCTTGACCATCTTTGATCAATGAGCTAGTCTATTAGAGGCATACTGGGGACATGGTGTTGTCTATGTGTCCACACATGTATCTAAGTTTCTGATCAATACAATTCTAGCATGATTATCCTGAACAAGGAAATATGATAATAACTAATTTATTATTGCCTCTAGGGCATATTTCCAACAGATGTGGTGGTGGTGGTGGTGGAAGCGGTGGTTGCGACGGCACCGACAGCGAGTGCCCAACGCCGCGAGAAGAGATCACACCGGCACTCCACTTGCCCTTGCCCTTGTCATTAAAAACCCCATGGCTACTAGGGTTTGCGGTCACCAGCGAGGGAGCACACGTGGCCACATATGGACGGGAAGGGGAAGTGGATGAGGCCAGACCCACCACATGTTTGGATTAATAAGGACGATGACTAGGAGCTTCAAGGCTCTAACAAGTGGGATGGAGGTAGCTGGTCGCGTTTAATACGACCACAGGTGGTGGTTACGCGGCGGACATGTGGACCCAAGGCGGACGCGGTGAGGACGCGGGGTGCGTCAGCTTTGTGTCTCTGAGGACGCATTTCAGGCGCATTTTTGGGCCAGGATGGGTCCGCGCGGACACGCCGCAGACTTTTTTGGGTTTGGGTTGCCATGTTGGGCCGTCGCTTTTGTCCGTGCCGACCCATTCGAACGCAGGCGGATGATTTGGGTCTCCTCGTTGGAGTTTCTCTGATGTCCGCTTCTCCGGGCAGAATATCAAGCTGATTTGTCATTTTATAAGGCCAATTTCAATGCATGATTTTGTTTTCCACGGTCCTTTGGATCAAAAAGTACAAAAAATGTGTCCCAACGCGCGACCGCAAACGGACGGATGTCCTTTTCCGTCCAGTGACTATGGACGCGTTTGGTTGCCCTGATTAAACAATACCTGCATTTCGTTCACATATCAAGCCAGTGAGGTCGAGTAAAAGTAGGCAACAAATCAGCATCCGCATGCTTTTGTTGCCTGCATTGCATGAAAGGTCACTTTAGGGTCGGCTATTTGGTTGCCCGTATTTATGCTTAAGGGGTTAGTAGATGCAAACCACAGGCAACAAACCAACATCTACATGTTTTTGGTAGCCTACATTGCATCAAAGTCCACTTTAGGGTCGACTATTTGGTTGCCTGCATTTGTGCTTAAGGGGTGAGCAGATGCAAACCAAAGTTGTTTGGTTACATACACGTTTGTGTTCTGCTCACCCAATTCAAATGTGGTGCCATACCACCATATTAGACACAACAGCAAACAGAGCACTAACAACAGCTAAACAAGCATATTAACAGCAGCAAACAATAGTAAAAGAAGCAGGTAAACAGACATACTGCTAAATAGGATTAAGTTTAAAGACTGCAGGGGCATCTCATGCCCCCTGCTTCAAGACAGGGTGTTGAACCCTGACAAAATATTAACATGTTCCCAGCAATGTCTCACATCACCACCGTAAACTAACTACAAGTTCATCACAACAAGTTTAGAGGGCGAAGGCAACATCACTGATGTAGTTGTGCCTGCGGCAGCACACCCTGCACCTGATGGAGCTATCGTGTTGTAGATTTTTGCACCTTGAGCCCTAGGCTGGAGATGCGCAGCACGACGAGGTTGCCGGGGACGATCCTATGGCAGCGGTACTTCCAGCCCCTTCCAAGGGCCATCCAGCCCTCTAAGTTCTGGACCAGAACCCAGAACTCGCACCACTTGTTTGCCGAGAGCCTCACCACGTGCAGGAGCTTCATCGTTAGCCACTCCTTCATCACCTGCACGAACTTGGTAGGGATGCTGAGCATGGCGAGGTCCTCCTCATTCCTGATTTGCATGTAGAAACAAAGAGGCTCTCGGGACCCCTCCTCGTGGACAGTACGAGGAGCTCGTCCCCTTGAACGTGGGTGCCTCATGAAGATGACCCTGCCAGGTAGGTTCACCCTCTTGAGCCAGCAGTTCGTGGGGATGAAGTCCATACTGGCCTCGGCACCGGCGACGACATGGGCTCCTCCTCTAGCCCTGTCCCACCCCGTCTTCATTACCTTGTCAGGTAAGATGATATCGGTTAGTAGCATGGGCATTGGCATGCTACATTTGTACTAGTACTACCTAAAGTAGCAAATACATTGGTCCTACCTACCATGAATACCATGCACGTAGCGAAATTATGCAACATAGCATGCCCATTCCAACACCAATCTAGCTAGCATGCACATGAACACGAAACATGAACATCAGAGACAACAACAACATAGCTAACTAGCACATGAACCCTAAGAACAAACATCAAACCCAACTAATATCTTCCTAACTTGCATCATGAACCCTAAGCACGAGCATCAAATACAACACCTAACTAGCATCATGAACACATTGTTGCGCATGAGCACTAAGCATGAACATAAAACACAATAGCTACTACCATGCCCATGAACACAGTGTACATCATGAGCAGCACTAAGCAGTACGCACTAGGCTTGAACCTGAAACACATAGCAATCTAGCATACCTATGAGCACAACTATCCTTCCTATGAACACTATGATACGTCTCCAAAGTATTTATATTTTTTGATGATGACATGCTATTATATTATCTATTTTGGATGTTTTATATTCATTATTATGCTATTTTATATTATTTTTGGGACCAACCTATTAATCTAGAGCCTAGTGCCAGTTTCTGTTTTTTCCTTGTTTTTTAGTTTTTCAGATTTGGAATATTAAACGGAGTCCAAAGGGAATAAAACCTTTGGAAGGAATTTCTCTGGAAGGAAACAAATCAACCAGGCTTGGAGTGCACGGCAGGGACCCTGCTAGGGAGCCACAAGCCTGCTAGGTGCGGCCCCCCTGGCCGTGCCTAGCAGGCTTGTCGTCTCCCAACAGGTCTCCTAACCCTAATCTTTGGCCTATAAATTCCCAAATATTCCCCCAACATCAAAAAGAGCCATGCAAATACTTTCCCGCCGCCAGAAACCTCCGTTCCCGAGAGATCCAATCTTGGAGCCTTTTCCGGTAATCTGCCGGAGGGGGTTTCGATCATGGAGGGCATCTAGATCAACTCCATTACCTCTCCGATGATGCATGAGTAGTCCACCACAGACCTACGGGTCCATAGCTAGTAGCTAGATGGCTTCTTCTCTCTCGTTGATCTTCAATAACATGTTCTTCATGATCTTCATGGAGATCTATCCAATGTAATCCTCTTCTATTGTGTGTTTGTCAAGATCCGATGAATTGTGAGTTTATGTTCAGATTATCCATGAATCTTATTTGAATCTCCTCTGAATTCTTATTTGCATGATTTCATATCCATGTAAATATCTTTGAGTTATTGGTTTGGTTTGGCCAACTAGATTGGTAATTCTTGCAATGGGAGAAGTGATTGGTTTTGGTTTCAATCTTGCGGTGTCCTCACCCAACGAAATAGTAGGGGTAGAGAGGCACATAATGTATTGTTGCCATCAAGGGTAACAAGATGGGGTTTTCATCATGTTGCTTGAGTTTATCCCTCTACATCATGTCATCTTTCTTAATGTGTTACTCTGTTCTTCATGAACTTAATACTCTAGATGCAGGCAGGAGTCAGTCGATGTGTGGAGTAATAGTAGTAGATGCAGAATCGTTTCAGTATACTTGATACGGACGTGATGCCTATATGCATGATCATTTCCTTGGATAACTACATTATTATTCTCTTTTCTATTAATTGCTTGACAGTAATTTGTTTACCCACCATGATATTTTCCTTCGAGAGAGAAGCCTCTAGTGAAACCTATGGCCCCCTGGTCTACTTTCGATAATATACTTTCAGATCTATAAACAAAAAATACCAAAAATAATTTTCTACAATTTATTTACCTTTACTCTCCATTCTCATTTACATCTATATCTATCGGATCTAATCCTTGCAAATAATCGTGAAAGAATTGACAACCCCTTTATAGAGTTGGGTGCAAGAGTTTGATTGTTTGTGTAGGTGCATCCATTGGTGACTTGTTTGTTCCTCCTACTGGATTGATACCTTGGTTCTCAACAACTGAGGGAGATACTTATCTACTTTGCTGCATCACCCTTTCCTCTTCAAGGGAAAACCAATGCAAGCTCAAGAGGTAGCACACTACTAAGTTATACATCACACACGTAATAAGCAAGAACACTACTATCTTCCCTATGAACAGTATCGCGCTAGAAGGGATCGAATCTAGTCGATTTGATTGGAGTCAAATTGAATGCAGTCGAGTCGAATCAGATCCAATGCATGCTAATGATGAAAATCCTAATCTACACATCTACGAGCAGAGAGGGGATTTCATTCTTATCGGAGTGGCTGGAGCACACACTGGCCAGGGAGAAAACCCCGATGGGAAGGAGGTGGCTAATGAATGGGAGGAGGAGCCACCAATGCCGATGGCCGTCGTCATTGGCCCGATGCTTGTGGCCACACGCGTGGTTGAGGACGAGGGCATCGGCATCCATGGAACAAATCCTCGGATGGGGGGACACCCCACCAACAAGGGTTCCGACCAGCAACACGATCGTCGGCCCCTCTGGTGGCGCCATCGAACCCATGAAAACAAGATCAGGATACGGAACCAAAGCCGGAGAGGATGACAGCGCATTGGCCGGACATGTCATCCTGGTGCACAACGGAGACGGTGCCCACAGAACCCGCATCAGGTGCACCCGGACTTCGCCAAACCGACAACCCACTGCTCATTGATGTAGTTCTGGCCGGTGCTGATGGGGGTAAGCGGACGACGCGGTGGCGGGAAACTCATCAAAGGATAGTAGAGGAGAGCAATGGGAGGTGAGGGGAGTGAGAGGTAGTGGCATGAATGGAGGAGTGGAAGGTGACATGAAAGGGAGATGGAGTTATGAGACGTCTCGTCCATGTCTCGCGCTCCCCGAGGCGTGCAACCAAGAGCCACGTGGGGTTGTGCTCCACCTAGCTATGGAGAAACTATTGATTCGGCAGTAGCTCGTGGGCGAGGCCTAGAACTGCTTTAAGTTCCATGCGGGCCGAAACGTGGGTGCAACCCAGGCAACCAAACAACACGCCTTCGTCTCACAGGGCCCTGGTTGGCCCAAATGTGAGCAACCAAATGCGCCATATATCTTCCTTTAAGCGAGACAGGGAAGAAAATGAGGCACCCAGTGATCAAACCTTGGTCTCCAGACTAAGCAAGAGACCAGGTAGCCACTTTCCCCACGTCCATTTCATGCTAAGATAGTTGTACGTGTTCTACTTTAGGCGAAGTGAGCTGGTAGCCACTCGCCCCGCATCCATTTCATGATAAAATTCATCATTTCTATGTTAGATAGTCAATATTTTTCCTATACACATATAATATTTATTAAATGCTTGATCAATATTTTTTGAATACCTTATCAACAGAACTCCAAATGTTTGATTAACATTTTCTAAATCCATGATCAATTTTCTTATACACATTTTTATACATTTTGCATATACGTGATAATTTTTTATCTATATACTTGGTCAATATTTTTCAAATGTTTTTCATAGTGTGTTTTTTCTATATATATATTAGAATATTTTAAATCATAAACAAAAGTAAAAGATAAAAAATCAAATGTAAAAAAATAAAAAATAAAAAAACCCAGAAAAAAGGAGGATGTGTCCTCCCATGCTCTTGGACCAGCCCATGTTGTTGCCCTTTAGCGAACATCCCGTAGGACTCATTGAACGCAGGATATAAGGGCGCCCCATTTTCTGTCCATACTCGACCCATTTTTAGCCCACATTTGGGTCAGGTTTGCGTCCAGACAGAGAGGATGCAGATGGGCGGGACGTGCGCCCTTGTCCTCCCTTCGCTCGCCCATCTGGGACACACAACTCCCATTTCCCTCTCCTTTTAAAAAAAACCTCCCGCCCTCCCCTGCCCCTCCCGCTCCAACGCCAGTGCCCTAAAGCAACCCGCTGCCGCCATCCTGGTCGCCACCTCCGCACATCCTGCGACGAAGAAGAAGAGGACGAAGCCAAGGCCGGAGCTCACACCAACGGAGGTCGAGTGGTTCGTCCGACAACAGCTAAGAGGAGAGATCGGAGGTCCGTTCAGGTCAAGAGGAAATACATAGATGAGTACACCCTTGAGGTTGCCGCCACTCTACACAAGGCCACCGTTGAGGACAAAGAGGCCCTCGTTGCCAAGACCACGCAGCAAGCAACGACACATGCCCTCCTCATGCTAGCGTTGCATTGAGGAAGAATAGACGACGAACAATAATAATCATATGTCAAATCTGTTTGGCTACTTCTAGATACTTCTATTGCAGTCTCATGTTTCTTTTCTTTTCTCAACCCTAGCTACAGTTTTCTAGATTCTTCTAGCTATAAGTAGAATGGTGAATCTTAAGTAATGTTTTCTCGAGTATTCTAGCCATAAGTAGAACTATGTGAAGGCTTCCCAAATCCCAATAAATAGAGGTCATCACCTCTAGTTTGTAATCAGACTATGTACCCCCACTATCTATAATAGAACTTGTTGTTCTTATCTAAGATCTTGGGAGCAGATGTTCTGTTCTATTTGCCTACATTCGCCTCTAGAGCGATATCTAGCGTAGCACATTGAGTAGTTCATTCAACTCTAGTGTTGTACACTTTCTAGCAGCAAGGTGGGCTACTTCAAGTGGTATAAGAGCGTCGTTAATCCTATTCTTGTTGTTTTCTTTCAGAGCAAGCAATTGAGCAATTGGTGAAAATGGATGCTGCAAAACAACAATTCAAAGAGGTGCATGAAGATCTTAATCGGAGATTTGACCAACCGATTGAGATGATAAGAAAGGGTGTTCCCCTTGCCGCCAATGAAGAAGATTCATAGAAAGAAAAAGAAGTTCAACGACTAAGAAGGGGAGGTAATCTTGGAGCAAGACCACCACAACAACGTGTAGTTCAGCTTACTTCAAGGAGGACTATTTATGTTGAAAGCTTCTGAAGGTGAAGAATATGATGATGCCCTTGAAGAACCTGATATCTGTGCATATCAGAGAGTACCTAATCATACATATGCAAAGGATACATAGAAGATGAAAGCTGAGATCCCCAGTTTTCATGGAAATGTCGATATTGAAGGGTGCCTTGATTGGTTATATGAAGTGGAGACTTTCCTTGAGGCCATGGAGATTCCAGAATATCGTAGAGTTCCTTTGGTCGCATATAGGCTAAAAGGAGGGGACGATGCATGGTGGCATCACATTCAAGAGGAGAACATGCTGAGAGGAAAACCTCGTGTGAGAACTTGGCAGCAAATCAAAAGCCTACTCAAAGGGATATTTTTACCCACTGATTATGACCAGATCCTATTTATGCAATTCCAAAATTTTGCCCAAGGAAATAGGTCAGTTTCAGATTACACGGAGGAGTTTCTAAGGCTATAATGAGGTGCAATCTTGGCAAAACTAAAGCTCAACAAATTGCATGGTACACAAGGTTGTCAGATTGCAACTCAAGTCTCAGAATCTTACGACCTTACGATCCAAACTAGCCACTTTGATTTTACAAGGTTGCTCATAGAATCAAAGTTTCTACGATCCTGATAGTTATGATTCTATGACTCACGATCCTACCAACGGAGCTCCGATCCAATTCATAATCTTGATTCTGACAACTTTTATGGTACATCAATGGTCTCAATGATGCTATTCAAGATCTATTGATGATACAAAAAATCTTGTCCATTGATCTAGAACAAGCTCTATCATTAAATCCTGAGAGGTTTGTGAGGACAATAATCACAACTAAGGCTCCATATCCTCATACCGAAGGCTCGTCTAAGGATCACACTAATAGAGTGGAAGAAAACCCCGCCCCACCAAAGGCAAAACAACCCATCATGAAGCAAACTAGAGGCAAGAGTAAGGCAGATGAAGGCCCAAAGTTCTATAAATATGGTGAAAGAGGAAAACATATCCATTGCCCACTAAGAAAATTTGTTAACATAACTATCCATGATGGTGAAGACGGTGAGGAAGAATACGAATCAGAAGATGTAGAGGGACAAGAGATTTGTCAATAAGAAGGTGAAGAGGTGGTATATGTGATTCAACATTTCCTATGTTCCACACCACAACCCTACAACACACAAAGGAAGAAAATATTTGAGAGCAAACGCACGGTGAATGACAAGGTATGCAAATTAGTGATTGATAGTTGTAGCTGTGAGAATCCCGCTGTACCACCGCCATCACCTTCCCTCAGCTATTTACACCAACAACCATCCCGTTGTACCCCCTATTTAAACATGGTCTTTTATGCTACATATTATTATCCAATGATTTATTGATATTGTATGATGTTTGATTAGATCCCTTTTTTCCTATGGGTAGATTGATGATCTTGATTGATTTGAGTTGCGTGATTTATTTTGGTGCTGTCCTAAGGAGCCTTCCATGAGGTGCACACGTCAAGGATTCACGTTGGAGAGTGTTGCAATATGTTTATGATTCACTTATACTGGGTTGGTGAGTGACTGAAAAACAAACCCGAGTAAGGGCATTGTTGCGTATGGGAGTAAAGGGGACTTGATGTTTAGTGCTACGGTTGGGTTTTACCTTAATGATCTGTAGTAGTTGCGGATACTTGCTAGAGTTCCAATCATAAGTGCATATGATCCAAGTATGGAAAGTATGTTAGCTCACACCTCTCCCTCATATAAAACTGCAGTATTTATTACCGATCTTGTTATCAATTTCCCAGGACAATCTCGCAAATCCTATCACCACCTTTTCACACTCGCTATATCTTGCAAAACTATCTACAAAGTACTTCTAGTTCTATTCCCGCGAAGTAGTTTCATACTTGTTCTAGGTAAAGTAAGCGCTAGCGTGCGTAGAGTTGTATTAGTGGTCGATAGAACTTGAGAGAATATTAATTCTACCTTTAGCTCCTCGTTTGGTTTGGCACTCTTACTTATCTAAAAAGGTTAGAAATGACCCCCTACACTTGTGGGTTATCGAGACCTTTTTCTGGCGTCGTTGTCAGGGAGCAATAGTGCAGCGGTTGATATTCTCGTGTGTGCTTATTTCCTTTATCACTAAGTAATTTTTATTTTCTGTTCTAAATTGTTTCATATCTTTAGTTATGGATATGGAACATGAAACACCAAAATAATTAGTTGTAGTTGCTACTCATGGAGATGGGGAACCTCCTAGAGCCCTCAAAAAGGGAAACACTTCAGGGATCAAATTAAAATGTTGCGTTGGTATGCTTGGAATTTATGCTTGAGATGTGATTATACTTGTTGCTCTAAGATCAAGGGTATACACTCTCCCTTTCAATGTGAATTTATTGATAATAAACCTTGGCTTCTTATGCTAAAGGTATATATGATTACTATGATGTGGAACAAATAGAAGAATTTGTTGCTTTTAAGAGTGCTTATGAAATTGAATCGTTCTTTGAAAAGTATGATAACTATGATGATGTTGTTTACAGATCTAAAAGTATTGCCGTAGTTAAATATTTCTATGAGAACTATGAATACAATGTCGATATTAATGAATTTATTGAGAGAATGTCCGCTGCGTTGGAAGAGATTAATATTTTGCATGAATCTATGGAAGAAGAAATTGCTGAAACTATGAGCTCATTAGATGAAAAAGATGAGGAGGAGAGCGAAGAACAAACGGAGGAAGATCAAACTCTTCAAATCATACATTGTTTAATTTCCCTTCGTGCTTACCGACTGTTGAATGCTATGATCCCTTGAATTGGTTTGAAATATCCCTTTTAGATGAACTTGATGCTTGCTATGCTTGTGGCCATGATGCCAATATGAATTATGCTTATGGAGATGAAATTGCTATAGTTCCTGATGTTAAGCATGAAATTGTTTCTATTAGAGCCACACATGATTATCCTATTATCTTTTTGAATTCTCCCAACTACACTATATCGGAGAAGTTTGCACTTATTAGGGACTATGTTGATGGGTTGCGTCTTAATATTACACATGATGTTTTTGATGAATATAATATGCATGTGCATGCTGCTCCTACTTGCAGTTATTATGAGAGAGGAACCAAATCTCCACCTCTCTATGTTTCCAATACGATAAAATTGCAAGAAACCACTTATGCTATGTATTGGCCTTTAACTTGTGTGAATTAATTATTCTTTCATGACATGCCAAAGCATAGGAAGAGAGTTAGAATTTGTTGTTACATGATATATATCACTTTGTGCTCACTACTAAATTACAAGTCATTGTTAATTAAAATTGGCTTTCATATACCTTGGGATCCGGGTGGATCAATTACTTGAGCACTATATGTCTAGCTTAATGGCTTTAAAGAAAGCGATGCCAGCGAGAATGCGGAAGTTTTAGGGAGTCATTTATTTCTGTTGTGTGCTTTTAAAATAATTAAAAAAATAAAATAAAGTGGGGAACATAAAACCTTTTCAAAAATAAATGTGAAAGTGAGAAGGATGAGCACCGTTGAGGTGGGGGCTAGCCTTGAACTTTGTTCATGCCCATGGAAACTTTGTAAATCTTGATTACAATAAATTTTCAAAAATAAATAATTATCCCCTTGTACAAATTGGTTGTATTATGAAAATAACGTGCCAATGTTTACCTTTATCATATTTGAATTGCTTGTTTGATACGTGATGTGCAAAACAGAAACTTTGGTTGTAGTGTTTGATTTTTCTTATTTTACTGGAATGTCAAAAGTTTCAGATTTTTTTACAAAGTACTTTTATACAAAAAAAATTACCATTTCCTAATTTTTTAAAATTGTTTGAGTTACATAAGTATGGTATTCATCTTCATCTTTATAGATTGTCCTGTTTTTCATAGATTGTTGTTTTAATTACTTTGTATGCTTATCTTTGAGTTCTTGTTGACCCCATTGACTTGTGAGCCACAGAATTGTGATGTCATACAGTAGGTAATGTTGTATTATAATTATAAAATAATATGATGGAAAGACATGATGGGATTTGATGTTATATGTACGAACCTTTCTAATGAAAGTTCTGTTAAGTTTATGTGGATGAAGTGTTCGAAGATCGAGGAGGTATTGATATGAGAAGAATAAGGAGAGGCAAGAGCTCAAGCTTGGGATTCCCAAGGAACCCCAAGTAAATATTCAAGGAGACCCAAGCGCCTACGATTGGGGATGTCCCAGAAGGCATCCCATCTTTCTTCTTCAACAATTATCGATATGTCTCGGTTTTGGTTTTGTTCACATGATTTGCGTAAATTCTTGGAGCGTCGTGTGAAATTTATTTTACTTTTAGCAATGCACAATGCTGGTATGGTAAAGTACATGGTTAATTAATATAATGCTCTCTGCACTTCACTTATATCTTTTGAGTATGGCTTTATAGAATGCTTCATGTGCTTCACTTAGATGATTTGAAGTTGGATGCTTGTTTCTCTACATATAGAAAACTATTATTTGTAGAATGCTCTTTTGCTTCACTTATACTTCAGTTGACCTATTGGACTATTTATTAGAGCATGGTCTTTTTAGAAAGAATTAAACTCTCATGCTTCACTTATACCTATTTAGAGAGTTAACATGAATTGGTCATTTACATGGTTAGTCATAAAATCATACATAAAACTTGTAGATCATTGAATATGATATGTTTGATTCCCTGTAATAGTTTTGTGACATTAAGATAGTAATATGTGGGTGCACTAGTGGATGATTCTGGATTAGTCTCTAGTTATGCGATGAAGATTGGAGCATAATTTATCCTTGATTGTAATCCTTTGTGTTGTTATAATCGGGGGAGCGTGATGGTTAACTCCTACCAACCTCCTCGCTAGGATCATGCGACTAGTAATTTGCTTCGAGAGAGCTAATAAAACCTTGCAATAAGTATGTGAGTTCTTGATGACTATTGTGAATCCATGGATGTACGCACTCTCACCACCTCATATTTACTAGCCTCTTCGGTACCGTGCATCGCCCATCCTCATGTCGAGGACTGGTGCAAACTTCATCGGTGCATCCAAGCCCTGCGTCATGATATGCTTTGTTGTGCATAAGCCTCATTATATCTTCCTCAAAACAGCCACCATACCTACCTATCATGGCACTTCCATAGCCATTCCGATATATATTGCCATGCAACTTCCACTGTCACGTCATATGACTAGTACACCCATTTTCACATTGCTTTGCATGATTGTAAGATCGCTAGCATGATATTTCCATGGCTTGTCCATTTTTATATCTTTTGCTACGCTAGATCATTGCACATCCGGGTATACTGTCGGAGGCATTCATTTAGAGTCGTATTGTTTAGTAGTTTTTTGTATCGAGTTGTAAGTAAGTAAAAGTGTGAAGATCATCATTATTAGAGCATTGTCCCAACGAGGAAAGGATGATGG
Organism: Hordeum marinum; assembly: GCA_022496015.1. Lineage (NCBI taxonomy): Eukaryota > Viridiplantae > Streptophyta > Magnoliopsida > Poales > Poaceae > Hordeum > Hordeum marinum. The sequence continues at coordinate 241,041,795 of CM039672.1, read as the reverse complement.
ATACTATTATTCCCCCACAAGTCGGGATGAGACTCCGAACGAAAAATAAAAAATGAGGGATGCCAAATGAGCCCACCACAAAAAAAAGGAGAAATGGGGAGGCGAAAAAAAAACCAACCATGAATATCAAATGAAGTCCAAACGCGATAAAATTTAGATAGATTTATTTTGTAATATATGTGATTTTTGAGAGTCGGAATCAATGCAACACGGTGCCCGAGGGAAGCAAAAGCAAACAAGGCATGCCCAGGGGGTGAGCACGCCCTGATGGCTTGTGCCTCCCCCTTAAGTCGATTGGGGCCCTACTTTTGTTGCAAGAAAGAAATTTTTGCGATAAAAATCCCCTCAAATTTTTAGCCCTGTCGGAGTTACGGATCTTCAAATATCTAAGACATAGTGAAGGGGTCAGAAAAATAGTCACGAAAATAGAAGAGAAACAGAGAGATAGATCCCATCTCGGAGGGGCTCCTGCCCTCCGGGAGCCATGGCGGCCATGGACCAGAGGGGAAACTCTCCTCCCATCTAGGAGGAGACCAAGGGAGAAGAATAAGGAGTGGGCCCCTCTCCCCCTCTCTCCTGATAGCACCAAAGTGCCGCCAGGGCAACCATCGTGACAATGATCTACAACAACAACTTCGTCGTCGTCATCACCACCACCATAACCTTCCCTTATCTATTTACACCAACAACCATCCTGTTGTACCCCCTATTTGAACATGGTGTTTTATGCTACATATTATTATCCAATAATTTATTGCTATCGTATGATGTTTGAGTAGATCCCTTTTGTCCTATGGGTTGATTGATGATCTTGATTGATTTGAGTTGCATGGTTTATTTTGGTGATGTCCTAAGGTCAATATTGCCTAAGGTGCCTTCCATGAGGTGCACATGTGAAGGGTTCACATTGGAGGGTGTTGCAATATGTTTATGATTCGCTTATATTAGCTTGGTGAGTGATTGAAACACAAACCCGAGTAAGGGGATGGTTGCGTATGGGAGGAAAGGGGACTTGATGTTTACTGCTATGGTTGGGTTTTACCTTAATGATCTTTAGTAGTTACGGATGCTTTCTAGAGTTCCAATCATAAGTGCATATGATCCAAGTACGAAAATTATGTTAGCACACGCCTCTCCTTCATATAACAATGCAATAAAAATTACCGATCTCGTTATCAATTGCCTAGATCAATCTCGCAAATCCTATCACCACTTTTTCACACTAGCTATATTTCCTTTATTATTCGTTTATTAAAACAACACCTAACTTTTATTTCCATGTTCTTTATTATCTTGCAAAACTATCTACAGAGTACTTCTTGTTCTATTCCCGCAAAGTAGTTTCATACTTGTTCTAGGTAAAGTAAGGGTTTGCGTGCGTAGAGTTGTATCGGTGGTCGATAGAACTTGAGAGAATATTAATTCTACTTTTAGCTCCTTGTTGGGTTCGACACTCTTACTTATCGAAAAAGGCTACAAACGATCCCCTACGCTTGTGGGTTATCACTGCTTCAGGTTTTGCTGACCCACGCCGGCCATTCTTTCCATCGCCGCCATGGCGTCGGCGAGCACATGCTCGTCGGCTGTTCGCCCCCCACAAGATCAGTCGTCGTGCTCCTCCATAACACCAGAACGATCGGTGTTCATTCGATGCACGAGCATGCCCTGACCTTGTTCTTCACGTTGCCGGACGACAGCGTGATCGTGCTGCTCACCCTGTCCCCATGCCGCCATTGACCTCAGCATCTCGCCTAGGTCCGGTGGTAACAAACAGTTGCACGTCGAGATTCAAAGGAAGCAGCCATGGTGAGTTCCTATGGTCAACCTTCCCGATGCCCACAACCTGTTTGGTGGAATGCCCAACCTGGCGCAAGATGACCCTGACTTCTCTAATTTCATGGAGAACGTCATCTATGAGGGTTGCATCCAAGCCTTCCACCACGAGGGCCAAGTCCAAGCCTTCGATCTCGACGAGATCCAAAGACAAGACGGTGGCGACCAAGATGATGCCAAACATTTTGGTGAACACGAAGAAGAACAGGTCGACGTGCATGGCAACTCATGGGATGAAGACTCTATTGCAAAGAGAAAGAAGAGGGCATAGACATCGAAGAGGACCATTGTTTTCGATGAGCTCACCCAAAGATCCAATTCCCAAAAGAGGAAGGAAAACATTCGCACGGGGTCATACATAGAAGATGAGGATATATTGATCTGCGAGAGTTGAACGGAAATAGGGCAAGATCCCAAGACTGGCACCGGGCAAAAAGGTGTCGTTTGGGGGGGGAGTTCATACAACCTTTCATTAACGTAGGAAGTTTCCGCCCTACAAGTCTGCATGCACCCGTGTCATGAACTCAATCTAAAAGAGATGAGGGTTTATTCAACAAGAATGCAACAAGTTTTGTGCGGCGCTGTAGAGCGTTGAAGCCCATCCCATGAGTAGCCTAGGCATGGGAGACTTGGTATGAACTTCTTCTTTTTGTTTCAATACCATGTTCATGTTTGTTGCATTATTTTTTGATCCATGTTACATTGTGGCCTTCGCTTTGATCGTGTATGCAATCCAAACTTTGGAAGCCTTCAAGGCCCAACATGTGAATAAGCCATTCACCCCCACCCAATGTTGGATGCTCATCAAAGATTGCCAAAATTCTAACGGAGAATGGAGGGCCGACGACAGTGGGCCAGGATGGAGATGGACTGAAGAGGCCGAGAGGAGAGACCAACTCCAAGCTGGACGAGAAGCATGATGCGAGATCTTTTGCCTTGCAAGAAAGTTTGCAAGGCATGATGGCCCTAAAGAAATCAAGGGACGAGAGGAAGCGCTAAGAAAAAAAGGAGCAAACGAAGGCAGCCATGGATCTCCAAACAAACAAGGTTGAAATTGAGGAGTCCATTCAAAGGTAGAAGCTCGAGATCGAGGCCACCAATTCAAATACAAAAGCAGAAGAGGTGATGCTAGATTTCATGACCGTGGACTTAAGCAAGATGTCCCCAAATAGAAGAAGTTGGTTCGAGAGGAAGTCAAACGAGATGCTCGATCTAGATGATTGAGCCGCGGCCAAAAGCGGCGTCATTTCGTATGCTAGCTTTTGTGCCAGCATGAACTAGTGGCCTCATAAGGGAAACAAAATTGTTAGATGGTATACTATATCTATTTGTGTATTAGAATTTCCTGCAAGACATGAACTTTGCCCATTTATCTACACTCGCAAGATGTGATGATGTCGTCTACCATGGGTAGGGTCACAAGAGTGACTTCTAGGGCCCACCTATGGTCGCTTATTATCATTAAAGCTCCTGAAGTAAAAGTGCATTCGGATTCAGATGAAGATTCACTCGGGTCATTCAAGTCATTCGGACGTCCATGGCTTCACTCGGGTGATAGAAGTTCAGTGGCTTAGGAGATGCAGTGTTCGAGGGATTTGAAGCGACACTTGCAGAGTAGTTAATTATGTGTTACCAGTAACGCTCCACTTAAACTGTGGTTCCTGTAACGTTACATTAATTAGCATTAATGACGGCGCTTCTCCGATGGTGGCGCACTCTATATAAGCCACCACCAGGCACCATAGCAAGGGTTCTAACATCTTGTAATCCTCTACTCCCCATAAGCAAACACCAAAGCCACTGGGCTCGAGACATAGGGCTTTTACCACTTCCGAGTGGGGTCTAAACTCGTACATATCCGAGTGAACATCCGTGTCATAGCTAGGTTTCGCCCCTCCATTCGTACCCATGGTATTATTATCAGGCTAGTTCCCTCGACAATTAGCGCCCACCTTGGGGCTGTGCGTCTACCGAATTCCGGCGCAGGTGGAGTTTTTATTTCTTTGATCATCATGATTATTATCGGTGGTGAGGTCCTCTTCGGATCCCTCTGCTTCGTCGCCGATGATTTGGCGTGGCTGCAGGAAGCGCCACTGGACACCGATGTGCTGCCCGCCCGAGGGCCGACACATTTCAGCGCGACAACGTTTGGAGTTCTTCTCTAACAACCATCAACGCCATATCAATCGGCGTCTCCTTCTCCCGCTATGGCGCGACGCAAGCGCTCCAGGTGTTCATGTCTACAACGTTTGATCAAGCACGCTGCGACAATCAGGGCCGAAGTCGAGCAAGTGGCCGTGCTTGACGCCGACGAGTCTGTCCATAGCGTTTCCCCCTCCTCAAATGATGAATTCTCTGAGGCATACGAGCGTGAGAGCGGCGTAGATGTTGTAGAGGTTATGATGGCCGATTCTACTCGGGGAGCTCCTCCTCCTGTGTATTCCGCGAAAGATGCTCGCAGACGGAATGACGACCGCACAAATGCCGACATCGACGCCTAGATCCCCCGACCCCTCTCTCGGGAGCAGCAGGAGGAGATTAGGCGCAGGAACGATCAAGTTCTCCTCACTCTGATCGTGGGAACTTCCCATGATGAGATAGCCCTGGAAGCCGTGCGCCAGGCCACCCTGGATGAATGCGAACGTCTCGAATGACTCCAACATTCACTCGATGAGTGTCCGACAAGGGAGCGACCCGGTTCCAACCGCAATCGCTATCAACTCTTCCTAGAAGGCCAGCCGTAGACCATCCCAGTGATGCGCACACCATTGTTAAACCTAGCTATGAACACTCGGATCGCCATTCAATCCAGCTATCTGATTCAATTGCCGACAAGGGTATTCGGCAGATCCAGGCCCTGCTACAAACTACAATGCAACAAAACTCCAAGGTAACGCAGTCTAACCAACATATTCATAGAAGATCAGTTTGGTCAGACACAGTCCAGTATGCTCACAGTCCTCATGCATCGAGGATAGACCGCCGAACTCCTCCTCGTCCGAGAGGTCTGTACGGAGGACGCCGGCGCGACGACCGCGACGTCAGTCGGACACCCCCTCCGAGGGGCGACCCGCATAGCCAATGTCCCTATGACGGCGGGCTGCCTCACGCGAGGGACCATTAGCAAAGCCCCATCCAGCACAGGGGCTATGGAGAAAATTACCAGATACCCCGACAATTCAACGCTCGGTCCATCATCACTCGGCAAGTTGTCGATCGAAACAAACATCACAGGGACTGAGTTAGCGGTTTGGGTATCACCGGTCTCGGATGCTTTAGCAGATACATCCGTGAGGCCGAGATCATACCCAATTACTGGTTAGCGACGGGAATTGGCAAGTTTAACAGCGAATCAAAGCCGAAGACCTGGCTCAAAGATTACCGAGTCGCTGTCCAGATTGGCAGTGGCAAGGATTACGTTGTGATGAAGCACCTTCCGCTCATGTTGGAAGGGTCCGCACGAGCGTGGCTAAACCAACTGCCCGCTAACTGCATCTACTGCTAGGAAGATTTGGCCCGAGTGTTCGTCAAATCATTCAAGGGCACATACAAACGCCCAGGTGGATTGACTGAATTACAACATTGCATCCAGAAGAGCAACGAGACTCTTTGTGAGTACATCCAGTGTTGGACCATGTTGCATTACAACGTGGAAAATGTGACCGAGCTTCAGACCGTGTGCACCTTCAAGGCGGGCATTCGGTATCGGGAGTTGATCCTGAAGTTTTGTCGATCTGGGGATCTTCCCCTCGGTCGAGCCATGGAGGTAGCGAACAAGTACACCAACGACGAGTATGAAGACCGCATCCATAGCGGCAAACGGCAAGCTGGCGATGCCCCTTAATCAGGGGGCAACGCCGGGAAAAAGCAGCAGAAGGGAAAGGCGATGCCCCCGGCAAGGCAGAGGTAGTGGCCGTCCCAAGGCAGGGCCAGGGCAAGCCCAAGCCCTAGAATAGAACAAAGAGTGGACTCCCAAGAAGAAGTCCAACTTCAAGTCCGACATTCTAGATCAGCCTTGCCAGATTCATACCAAGACAGATGAAGAAGGCAATGTTGTGCTCCCGAAGCATATCGCTCAGAAATGTCGCCTGCTCAAGTAGGATATGGGCACGGAGCCCTTGAATGAGAAAGATGACGCCGAGGAAGACGAGTGTTCTCCCGAGTATCCGCCAGTCAACAAGGTCCTGGTGATCTTTGCTGATGTCAAAAGCAAGAGATGGTTGAAGTTTGTCAATCGGGAAGTCAATATGGCAGTTTTGACTGCCACTAAACACCTCAACTGGACGAAGACTTCGATTACTTTTGATCAGTCCGACCATCCGCCTCACATAGCCACCCCCGGGAGGCAGGCGCTGGTCGTCGACCCAGTTGTGAACAGCGTCCGACTACGTAAAGTCTTGATGGACGGAGGTAGCGGACTCAACATAATCTATGCCGACATGCTTAAGGTGATGGGCATCCCGATGTCCCAAATGAGAGAGAACAACAGGCATTTCCATGGGATTGTCCCTGGAAGAAGGCAGAGTCACTCGGCCAAATCTCTCTAGACGTAGTATTCGGGAAAAGTGAGAAGAACTTCTGGAAAGAGCGGTTGACCTTCGAGGTGGTAGATTTCCGCAATGCTTATCATGGTCCTAGGCAGGCCTGCCTATTCACATTTCATGGCCAAACCATGCTACGTGTATCAAGAGTTAAAGATGCCAGGGCTGAATGGCATGATCACTGTGACAGGCGACCATAAGATAACCGAGGAATGCCTCCAACAGGGTTCCAAGATTGCCAACAAGCAGGTGCTTGTAGTTGAGCTCGAAGGATACAAGAAAGATGTGGACGTAGCAGACTTGCTTAGGTCAAAATGTCCCACTTCCGAGTCGGCTTTTTAGTTGGCTGGCGAGACCAAGCACATCCATGTTCACTCGACTAATCCAAGCTCCGCACCGATGAATATATCCACATCACTCGGAGAGAAATAGGAAGCCGAGCTCATCCAATTCCTCCGTGAGAATTGGGACATCTTCGCATGGAAGCCGCTTGACATACCAGGTGTTCCCAGGGGACTGGCTAAGCATCGACTCTGAACCGAGCCCAAAATCAAGCCAGTCAAAGAGCACTTGCGTCGATCTTTCGTTATGGGGACCCCGACTCATAAGTCGTGATCACCGAATGCATGTGTACAGTGATCCCAGAGATCAATGCCCACAGAACACACAGAAGCTGAATAACAAGAGTCTTACATCCACATTTAGCATCTTACACAAATAAAGATCATGAAGGTCTAGTCTTACATAGATAGGGCCACAAGGCCAAACACTTAAACAAAACAAACAACAGAAATCTTGATCGAACGCGTGAACCCATGCCAACTGCCTTAACCTACAGGCATTCTAACTGGGAAGCATCCTAGTTCGCATGTTCGTCTCTAACGAACTCTTCAACATACTCATGTTCTTCCATGCTTGGCCAATTAAATAACTGGTGGCAAGCCAATGAGTACTTTGAATGTACTCGCAAGCAACCCATGTTGTGGAACAAGTAATAATGATGCATGATATAGCACTAAGTAGATAACTTGCAAAAAGCCAATTGAATGCAATGACATGATCAAGTAACTACGTAAGCATGCATCAACAGTTGGCAAATATCCATATGAACAAGTTGCAGATACCATCATAAACAGGGGTTGAACATCTCATGTTCAATCATTATGCTAAGTCATCGGACTTAGTTCAATGTCATGCTAAGTCTTCGTACTTAGCCTAAGTACCATCTTTGTCACCAACACACGCACACCAGTTCGTGAAAACATCCGGACGTGGCATAAGCAGCACCACCCAACTGTCCTTGACCGTGGACACGGCAATTCGAATAGTTTTACACTCTGCAGAGGTTGCACACTTTACCCACAAGACTCAGGGAACTTCCGTGTCATCCACGACTCGCGGTATATAACATACCCGAGGGAAGCACCCGAACAATGCCTTTCCCATGGTGATACTAAACAAAGAGTCCACTCGTTGGTGCCATCCCTCATGATATACATCACATGTATCATCCATGAGGGCACGCAACGGTGTGCCCGGTGCCTGTAAAGACAGCGCATGGCCTTCCACTTCCGGGACGACCCTGTTTCAAGAGTGACCACTTCACTCTTTCCACTAGTAATGTGGGCTCCCTGCTAGAACCATCCATAGTAATCAACAAAGCCCCGTCCTATAAGGGGTATTGTGGTCATACATATAAGGTTGGGACGGTCGACAAATCTTGAACCCTCCGTTTTCGAAACACACCCTCATCTTGTTCCAACACACCACTTCTTTCTCAAGTGGTCACCCAACTCATCATCATCTCCCTCAGGCATTAGTGGCACCCGACGGGTTTTTCAAAAAGTCTTTGAAATCATTTCTCCATTTCCATCACTATGCATAAATCCCATCCCACTTGCGTAGCATCTATCATCATCCTATCTACACCCACCCGCATAACCCTCATAAGGTCCTAGGGTCATGCACAATGCAAGTGCCAACGGTAAAAGTATCGGAGGCACCCCACCGAAGGGGAGCACCACATCATGATAAATCATCGGAACAACAAGTGCTATATGTCATGCATGAAAAAGTTTCTTAACATGGTCAAAGGGCTGCTTGCCTGGCTCAACAATGTCTTCGAGGTCTTTAAAGTCTTCGGGTCCAACTACCTCGTCAATAGCGCAATCTATCGTCGCGATAAATAATGATAAAAATAAGCATCACACAAAAACAAAGCACACAAAGCTAAATTTAAAATGCTACCCTACTCTGATAAATACTAAAAGCTATACTAAAAATATTTGTCTAGGGTCTCGAAGTTGAAAAGATTTTCAAAAATATTTAAAACAGGTGCTGATAATTTCAAATACGGGTTTTAAATTAAAATAGTACATAAAATGTTTTCAAATATTTTTACAAGTGGCACTAATAAATTCTATGGAATATTCTAGGAATTTAGGTGGAAAAATATTTGGATTTAGATTTATTTTGGGACTTGTGGGATTTTTGGAAATCAAACAGAAAAGAAAAAGAAAAGGGCATTGTGCCCTCTCGGGCGAGAAGCACCGAGGCCGAGCCGGCCCAAAGGGGGAACCGGCCAAGGCTGAGACGCCGCACACGGCAGGTTTAATTTTAAACCTGCCCGCGGGCCCATCCAGGTAGAGAGAGAGGAGGGGGATGATGGGATGACAGGTGGGCCCCACCGACGAAGGGGAGCTCACCGACGGAGTTCTAGGCCACGACGACCCAAGCAGAGGGCACCGACGCACTCAGGGGCCTCCCGCGCGTCGGTGGGTGGCCGAGGGGGTCGCCGGGGCAGAGAGAATCGCTGGCGAGGGAGAAAGCCTGACGGTGGCGAGGGTTTGGTTCGGGTGCGGGCTTCCGAGCACGAGGGGCTGGGCTGTAACATCCCAAAATTTCATTTTGGAATGTTATGATATAGCTATGCATCTATCCTCATCATTTCTTGAATGTATGTGTTTGTTGAAATGCCTTCTCTAAATTTCTGAAAGTCCCTTCTACTTTTCCCTATGTTGCTTTCACCTATTGGAAATTTTGGTTAAATGTTCAAAATAAGAGGGGAGTAACATGACACTCCACACCAGGGACAAATTGCTGACCTATTTGAACAAAAATAACCAGGAGTTATTTTGAAAATATTTGCAAAAAGGGTTTAAAAACAATTAGGCAATTTCTGAAAATGTTAATTTTTTCAAAGTGTTCAAATGACAGAATAAAAATGTTCATTAAATAGAAGTTATTATTCTGTTAATTTTGATATATAATACCCCTATATTTATAAAAGCTTTGAATGATTTAAAAGCTTTTGAATGTCTCTGGAAAATCATTAAAGGAAAAACGGTAACGGTCAGTATTAAACGGGCCGGCCCACGACAGTTTTTCGCGCATTTACTACCGACCGGCCGACCGACGCACAACGGACACCTCCTCTCTCACTGACGCTGGACCCCACCCCGACCGACCGTTTCTCCGGCGCGGTCGCCCTCTTCCTCCCGCACGCGCCGGACCTCGCCGGCAGTTTCACCCCACCCCGGATCTCTCTCCTCTCTTAACTCCCTCTCGCTCCCCGCACTCCTATATAAGCCGGCCACTCCCCGCATCCATTTTCCCCCTAAGCCCCCTCTGTCCCTTGCCTAGACGCGGCACAATTCCTCGCCGGAATTCCCACCTCCACCGGAGCTCCCGTCGACCGTAGCCACCGATTCCGTCCACCGCTCGCCTCACCGTTGCCACCAGTCGACTCCGGAGACCCATCGCCGTCGCCCGGACCATTTCGTTGCCTCCCTCGACCACCGGAGCACCTCGCCGTTGTCTTCGCCGCTTCCGGACTCGCCGGAGATCCCTCGCCGGCGACCTCTTAACACTGTGAGCATCCCCACTCATTCGATCTGGATCTGACGATCCAGATTAGAACGGATTTAAATCCGAACCGGTATCCTCTACCGACCGGTCGCCCGCCCGTAACCCTCGCGCGCACACCCCCTTAGCCACTCGCGTGCTGCCACGTAGCCCCCTGACCGTCGCAAATCAATTTTTCCTTTTCTGTTTTTGTTTTAATTAACAGAATGATTTCAAAATTTGTTTTAGCTATATCTTTTAAACTATTTAGTGTTTTGAGTTGATTCTTGTTGCAATAGCTCACATTTTTCATGTAGTATCACCCTGTACTTTTAAATTTCAAATTTGAACTATAAAATTTGAATTTAATCAAATTTGCTCAAAATCTTGAAATCTGAATAACTAGAGTTTGAAAATAGATTTTGATATGAATCTTTTTGCTACTGTTTGGTATTATTTAGGACTATCTTCATGTTTAGTTTGAGGATTTTCAGTATATATTTGATTAGTGTTTTAACCAAAAACAGAATCTGCCTAGTATTATAATATAGTTTTATATACTTAGTTTTAATTAGTTTAAATTTAGAATTTGGTTTTATTTGTTTATTAGGTTCTGTTAGTAAACATTTAGTGTTTTCACTCACTGTTAATAAAAATATAAATTTTCTTAGTTTATTTATTTAACATAGGAATCACAACTTCTTTTCAAATAGGCATAATTTGATTAAAACAACTAACTAGTAATAGTTTTGCTTTCAAACAAAGTTTTATATAATTTAATTCTGCTTTCTAAGACAGGTTTAATTGTAAATTATTTTATGTTAAAAACATGTTTTGCTAATAAATAATAAGTTTATTTTTTCATTCTTTTTGTTAGTATAACTATAGTTGATTCATATAGTGCTTATCAAAACTTTTATAAACTTTACTAAACTTTTCCCAACAAACTTAAATTGATTTTATTCTGTTTATTAATAAAATATTCTATTGTTTCCTTGCTGTCAACAATTGTTTTGTTATTTCAAAATAGTTTTATTATGTAGTAGTGTTGTATCAATCATCTCCTATTAAGGAAAACTTTGTGTGTTTCACTTACTTGTGAATTGTGCATTGTTTTGTCTTGATTTTTTTTACTAGTTCTTGGTTGGTGTTTGTGAGTTACAATATTTTGGTTGTATGCTTATTTGAGTGCTCTTGGTTGCTTTGTTAGATTATCCGCAGTGTGAAGCTTGTTACTTAGAGTCACTCACGTACGAAGATCATCAATCAGGCAAGTCACTTTGATCATGATTACCCATGTTTTATATGCATTAGTTCTACCATCTCCCCAAATTGCATGCAAGATAGGTTAGTTGGAAACTTGGTTACATTGTAGTAGTATCATGTGGTAGGTACCCCCCCTCAAACTCTTTGACACATTGGCCCCGGGAAACGTTGTTTTACTTTTTGCTATGCTATTAGTAGACGGGGTTGGTTGTGTGATTCATGAGAGTTGAGAGAGTTAATAATTTCAAGACCTACATAATGATCAAGATTTAAGACTCTGAGTTTTCAACATACCTCTGGGTGGATGATGGTTGAACGGCACCCTGGAGAAACCAGTGGATTTGCCTAGGTGATGCTGGAGATGGCCAGTATTCACGCGGAAAGGTCCACCCAGGCACAAAGAGATGGATGGATGCTTTAAAACCCAAGGCTTACCTTCACAGCCACAAGTCATTATGGGCTCTGGCTTGGTTGGATATCGTGGTGACCCTGGACAGGCGGTGCTACGAGAGGTAGAAGAACGGTAGGAAAGGATGGGCACCGACAGAGTCGCAGGGAAACCCTTTGGAAGACCATGTTTTGGTCATCCGTTTCTCAAACACCCTGAAGTGCAAGAAATCAAACGGAGGCGACCAAATCTTGTGGGGAACGTGTGCAAAACTCTGCAGAGTACTCAAACCTAATCGATTAGCCGTGTCCACGGTCATGGACGACTTGAGCCAAAGGAACTGAAACTTCCGGAACTCTCAACACAATTAATAATGAGGATGTGGGTATTAATAATTTGGGAATGAGAATTGGTTGGTGGAACCATCTCATTAATCAACCAACTTAGTAATATTTTTGCTTATCCCTCTCTTGATGTAGGAAAAATTGGCATTACGCAAAAACTTACCACCCCACCTGCCATATATGCATATAGACTAGATGATTATCTTTTCACCCCTCTCTTGTGACTTTGCCGGCATATTCCATATGCTGACCTACATGGCTGCAACGTATCATGTTGCAGAGTACTTTTCCGACCAGGAGTGAGGACACGTTCTATGCTCAGTGAGATGCCCTTGGAGTCAGATGGACTCATCTACCTTCGACGCTTCCGCAAGATTTAGATATTCTCATGAGTTGGCTTTTAGCCACTTTATTGTAATTTTTATTGTAATAAAGGACTCGAAATGAGATTTCGATTAATATATTTGCTGTGTGATTTCCCTTTGATATATACATTGATGTACCGTGTGTGTACCAGCATGATCTTGGGATGGTACGGAAACACCGGAGACTTGACCTTTCAGGTCGGGTCGTTACATGGGCATTGGGGAGCAGCAAAGGGGAGGAGAGAGCGAGGGGAGAGGAGCGGGAGCTCGGGGAGGCCTTTATAAAGGCGGGCGCCGGTAAACTGAGGGCGCGGTGCGCCGGCAAGGACGGGGGCGTGGCCACATGCCACGGGGGCGCTCCAGGCCGTATCCCGGGTGGTCGTGGACTTAATCCGCGCCCGCGGACAAGCGAAGGTGCGGGCGTGCGGGCTCGGCCATTGGCCGACTCAGGCGCTGTGCACGTGCGAAGGAGGGCAGCAAAGGAGGAGGGACGAGGGGCCTGACCACCTGGCGCCTTGCGGACGTCGAGGGCGGACAAGGGACATGCTCCTGCATCCCCAGGTGGTCGGAGGGGGGGCTCGGATGGGGGCGGCTACAGTGCAGGAGCACACTGTAGCACGCTCTAGAGCGCCCTTATGACTGGCATCGGCATAGAAAATGGGCACTAGTATGTCCAGTAGTGTCTTGGGGGTTCTGGAGATGCCCATGGGCTAGGAGAGGTTAGGGGAGGCTTAGGAAAGACAAGAAATGGGGAGGGGAGAGGTAGAAAAGATGCTGCCAGGGGTGAAAAATGGGGGTTTTACCCCACCTTCCAGTGGCTTATGGGCCTGAGGTTTTTACTAGAGGTAGCTGGTAACCCTGAGGGGTTGTGGTAAAAGTTTCATGGCAAGGGGAATAGGGAAAGGGGTGAAAGTAGGGACTTTACTATTTCACTAGAAGGTGTTTGATATATGTTTTGACAAGAGAAGTTTACGCACTTACCGAGTTACTCAACAGGATCAAATGTTAGGTGAAAATAGGCCCGATGACCAAGTTTGAGCTCAAGTGGGCAAAGTTGACAATGGAAACTTTGTGAACCCTAGAAACTAATAGAATCAAGTTTCTGTAGATCTAGTTAGGCTAAGCTTTTACCCTTGATGCACCACTTAGTGTAGCACCATTATTTGGTTATAAGAGCATGTACACAAAGGTTGGGGTCAAGGGGAGAAACTACACAATGTAAAATTGTTCAAATTTGAATCTGGACCAGCAAGGTTTTGGGATGGTTTGATGAACCAAATCTAATTGGATTGAGATGAAACTTTGCAAGATCATGACCCATGATAGTGTTGACTTGCTGGAATTTTCCTGGAATTTATTGAAAATATTTCTTATAGAAATATTCCAAAAGCTTGGTTTGAACATAAAGGGTTTTGAGGGGTTTTTCCCCATGATTTGAATATGCCCATGTGTTGAAACTCATATATATGGAAAATATATGTCCACTGAGTTTCCCTAAATTTTCTCAAATATTTTGAAGTCATTTAAATAATTTTTCCCTATGAAAACCAATTTCTGGTCTTAGGAAAAAGCCTTTATATAAATATTAAAATTATATTTAAAATTATTATTTGGTGGTTTTGGGAAGTCGTAAATATAGTAGATTTGAGGTAAAGCTTTTGGGGAGCAAGAATCCACCCAATTTGAGGACTTGGAGTGCAAACCTCAATTCAGGGTTTTTTGAAAACCAAGTTTGAATAAATCATTTCTGGTTAAAACAAAATTTGATAAAAATAGTTTTGGGCAGTATTCACATGGCATGATCATTGGGCAAGAGGTTTCGGACAAGGAAGATTAATATGAAGAGGGATAGAATACAAGAGTGCCACACACAACAGCTCAGCAAGCAAGCATGCAACAAATCAACCAAGCACAAACATTGCAAAAGTTTTAATTGGCTCCAAATTTTATAAATCCAAACATAGCAAGGTGATACAAACACAGGGTGTGACAGACCTACCCCCCTTACAAGAATCTCGTCCCCAAGATTCCTAGGCTAAGCGCCAAAAAGATAAGGGAACTCCGATCTAAGATAATCTTCACGCTCCCAGGTTGCTTCAACTTTAGTATGGTTGCTCCACTGGACCTTGAGGTACTTGATGGTACGGCTTCGGGTGTAACGCTTGGCTTCATCCAGAATGCGAACTAGACTCTCACGATAAGTAAGGTCTAGCTGAAGATCGATGGCTTGATGGTCGATGTCCTTGTAGAGGTCGGGGCGGTTTGGAACTTGTAGACACTTCCGGAGTTGTGACACATGGAAGACGTTGTGCACATCTGATAGCTCGGAAGGTATCTCTAGCTGATAGGCAACCTCTCCTCGCATCACGGTGATCGTGAAGGGGCCGATGTATCTTGGTGCCAGCTTTCCTTGATGTGGAAACACTTGGTTCCCTTGAGAGGCGTGACTCGGTGGTAGACATGGTCACCGACACAGAAGCTCACTTCTCGGCGGTGGGAGTCAGCGTAGCTCTTCTGTCTTGACTTGGCGATCTCAAGGCGCTCTCGGATGAGTTGAACTTGCTCTTCTACCTCCTGGAGGATATCTGGTCCAAAAACTAATCCATCTCCGGTCTCTGACCACTTGAGGGGAGTACGACACTTATGTCCATACAACACCTCAAATGGTGCCATCGGAAGACTCGACTGATAGCTGTTGTTGTAGGAGAACTCGGCGAATGGTAGGCAATCTTCCCACTTGGCTCCATATGCCAAAACACAAGCGCAGAGCATATCTTCAAGTATCTAATTTACTCGTTCTGCTTGCCCACCGGTCTGGGGGTGAAAAGCAGTGCCGAAGGAGAGCTTAGTTCCCATAGCTTCTTGAAACTTCTTCCAGAATCTTGAGGTGAACTGGGTTCCTCGATCCGACACGATCTCCTTTGGAACTCCATGAAGACTTACAATGCGGTTGATGTAGAGGTTTGCGAGCTGGCTCCCATCATAGGTGGTCCTGACGGGAATGAAGTGGGCTACCTTGGTCAGGTGGTCGACAATGACCCAAATTGAATCATGTCCTTTACTTGACCTGGGTAATCCGGTGATGAAATCCATCCCGACTTTATCCCACTTCCATTCAGGCACTTTGAGAGGTTGCAATAGTCCAGCGGGTCGCTGATACTCAGCTTTGACTCTCTGGCATATGTCACACTTAGCAACGAACGTGCCTATCTCCCATTTCATGCCATGCCACCAGAATCTTGCCTTGAGGTCTTGATACATCTTGGTTCCTCCAGGATGGATGGAGTATAGAGTGTCATGAGCTTCTTGCAAGATCAGGTTTTTGAGCTCCTCTTTGTTGGGCATGGAGATGCGATTCCCAAACCATACAACTCCTTGTTCATCCACTGAGAATCCTGGGGCCTTGCCTGCCTTGATCTTCCTCTTGATGCCTTGAATGCTCTTGTGTCCCTTCTAACATTCTTTGATATCAACCATCAAGGTAGGCTTTGCTTCGAGGGGTGTGAGGAATCCAGGCGCAACAAGTTCCAAGCCGAAGCTTTCAAGCTCTTCATACAGGGCAGGTAGCCTTTCCTTAATCATAGCATTCAAGGAACAAGCCTTTCGGCTTAAGGCGTTTGCTACCACGTTGGCCTTGCCGGGGTGGTATTGAACACTGAGGACATAATCCTTGATCAACTCCAACCATCTTTGCTGCCTCATGTTCAATTCCCTTTGAGTGAAAATATACTTCAAACTCTTGTGGTATGTGTATATCTCACATCGCTTCCCCAGAAGGTAATGTCGTCATGTCTTCAAGGCATGAACCACGGCTGCCAACTCGAGATCATGAGTTGCGTAGTTCTCTTCATGAGGTTGTAGCTGTCTAGATAGATATGCTACCACCCTGCCTTCTTGCATCAGAACACCTCCAAGCCCGGTTCTCGATGCATCATAGTACATCACAAACTCCTTGTGAATATCGGGGTTGGCCAAAACTGGGGTTGTGGTCAATCTCTTCTTGAGCTCTTGGAAGCTTTCCTCGCACTTAGTTGTCCATTAAAACTTCTTGTCCTTCTTCAAAAGTTGGGTCATGGATCGGGCAATTCTTGAGAACCCTTCTACAAACTTGTGGTAATATCCCGCGAGTCCAAGGAAGCTCCTGACTTCCTTCACGGTGGTAGGGGTTTGCCATTCAGTCACGGCTTCAATCTTGGCGGGATCCACTAATAATCCTTGTGCAATCAGCACATGACCCAAGAATCCAACTTCATGTAGCTAGAATTCACACTTGCTGAACTTGGCATAAAGCTGGTGCTCTCGAAGCTTCTCTAGGACCAATCTCAAGTGTTCCTCATGCTCTTCTTCAGACTTGGAGAAGACGAGTATGTTATCAATGAAGACGACAACGAACTTGTCCAAGTACTCCGTGAAGACTTTATTCATGAGATACATGAAGTAGGCAGGAGCATTGGTTAACCCAAATGACATGACCGTGTATTCATACAGTCCATACCAGGTTACAAATGCCGTCTTCAGAATGTCTTGGGGTCTGATCTTCAGCTAGTAGTACCCAGACGTGGGGTCGATCTTGGAAAACACCTTGGCTCCATTCAACTGATCAAACAATTCTTCAATCTTGGGGAGGGGGTACTTGTTCTTTATTGTGACCTCATTGAGAGAACAGTAGTCGACACAGAGTCTGATAGTTACGTCCCTCTTTGACACAAATAGAATAGGTGATCCCCAAGGAGAGTCACTAGGGCGAATGAATCCTTTTCTGAGCTACTCTGCCAGTTGCTTCTTCAATTCACCCAACTCTTCGGATCCCATCCTGTAGGCTTTCTTATAGATGGGCCTTGATCCGGGCATAATCTCAATGATGAACTCAATGTCGCGGTCAGGAGGCATTCCGGGCAGCTCATCAGGAAACACATCCGGGTATTCACATACCACTGGCACTTGATCCAACTCAACTCCCAATAGACAGATAGCCTGAGGGGCTTGAGTGGAGGTAGGGTTGGGGACATACTTGACTTCCACTCCTTGGCTATTGGTCATGGTGACAATCCTCTTGGCACAGTCTAACAAGCCTTGGTGCTTGGTCAACCAATTCATGCAAGGATGACGTCCAAGCCGGGTGAATCCAGAACTATAAGGTCTGCTAGGAAGTCTACCCCATTGAAGTCAATCTTCACTCCCTTACACCCTATCCCAGACTTCATAACTGAACCCAGGGTTTGTATCAACATACGACTACCCAGGGTGTAGGTTTCATGCCACTCTCTAATGCAAAGTTTTGGATGACAAAAGAATGCGAAGGTCCACAATCAAATAGTACTGTTGGGTTTAGTTGACGAGGAACGTACCCAGTATGATGTCCGAGTCTTCTTGGGCTTCCTCTGTGGTGATGTGATTCACACGAGCCTTGCCATTGTTGGGCTGATTGCGGGGAGTTGGGTTCCTTGGTGGTGCTCCATGGCCTTGACCTTGAGTTGGCGCATTGGGGCACGATGCATCTGGCTGGTTGTTGGGGCAGAGCTTAGAGATGTGCCCAGACTGACCACATCCAAAGCAAGTGACTTGCCCAGGGTTGTTGTTGTAGTTCCTGCCACCGTTGTTGTTATTGGGGTTGTCGTAAGCTGGCTTGGCATTGGCATACTGCTGAGGCTGGCAGCTCGGACAAGGCGCAGGAGGTCTAGCCTGTTGTGGCTGATAGGTTGGCTTGGCTGGGGCTGGGTGCCAGAGGCGAGGCTTCTGGTTGCTGGAGCTACCCTTGCTGATCATCTTGCGCTTGCAAGTGTCGTCTATGGTACGACACTTGTTTTCCAGCATGAGGGCCTTGTTCACTAGGTCGAAGAAGGTACAACAGTCGCAAACGATGATTTGATACTGCAGGGTCTGTTGAAGTCCTTCCATGAAGAGTTCCTTCTTGGCAGCCTCCGTGTTGACGTCTTCAGGTGCATACCTTGACAGAAGGTTGAACTTTTGCAGGTACTCCTTGACAGAGCCACTTCCTTGCTTCAACGCTCGGAATTCTCTCTTCTTGATAGCCATGATCCCAAAAGGAATGTGGGCAGTGCTGAATCCTTCCTTGAAGTCATTCCAAGTGATCACACGCTCTCCTTGCAGACCTTGAATCCATCCCACCAAGATTGGGCGGTACCTCCGAGGCAGTGAGAAGCATAAAGCACCTTCTCACGATCCTCATTGCAATTGACCAGTGCAAGGAGGTACTCGATGGTGCGGATCCAGTCATCAGCATCCAATGGTTCAGCAGTCTCGGTGAAGGTTGGGGGCGAATTCCTCATGAACTCAGATAGAGTGGAGCGGCCATTGTTGTTCCTGCCTTGCTGCTGGTTGTTCACAAGGGCCGGAGCCATCTGCTGGATAGCAGCATTGTTGGCTTGGCGTTCCTCCCGGAGAACTTGGAGAAACTGAGCTATGGTCATGTTCTCCGGTGGAGGTGGTGGCGGGCGAATGTCGCCTTGTGGCTGCTCCTGGTGTCCTCCGGCGTGAGCAGCCCCACCAGCTCCCTGTTACTGGCTTGAGTTGTCGGCTTCAGGGTTGACGAAGGAGCTGTTGCGTATAGCAGTCACCATCCTATTTGGAGCAGCCAAGTCAAACAAATGGGATAGATGAGAGGAAAAGAAACAATGGAAGAGCGCGCCTAAGAGGGTTGGTGGAGTGCAAGTGTGGTAAATCAAAGGTCGAGAGACCGACATATATTAAGATAGACGACGGGGTCGCTTACATGGTCCTAAGGCAAAAGCGCGACTTGCATTGGAACACAAGCAACAAAACAAACAACAAGCACACATGGTTTCATATGAACCATTACAAAGACTCGACTTCGCATGAGGGATAGATGACTGATCCTACCCTAGGGGTTCTCGGACTCAGGTGATGGAGTCCTCTGTCTTGTAGTCACGCTCCTCTAGGTCTTCCTCCTATTCATCATCTGAACGAGCATCATTCCCGGTTGAAGGAGTCGGGGAATGAGGAGGTCCATCCCGATGGCGCTTTGTTGGCGGGTCGGCAAAGAGCTCACTGTACTCCTTCGCACTCATGCGATGATGACGTGTAGGTGCATCACTAGCTAGAGGTACTCCTCTATAAGCGACAGCTGGTCGTCCCTCGGGGGCTCCATCCTTGTTGATCTTGTCTGGCATCGTCTTGGCTTGCCAAAGTAGCTCTCGGGTGTGGTGAAGTTCCTCGTGGAGCTTCATGGACTCCTTCATCAGGTTATGAATCAGACTATCGGCGGAGAGACTGAAGTAGGTCTGGAATTTGAGTGGTGTACCATCCTCCTTGGATGGGATCAGTGTCCAACTCTCACCAAGATCATCCTTCCTGAAGGGAAGGTAGCGAGTAGCCGGCTCGTCAGCCATCTCTGGAATGATGCTCGAAGGTGTAGGAGTGCCTTGCGTGCAGCTGTCTCGATTGCAAGTATCATGGTCTCCATCCGTGGTACTTCAAAGAACCAACTAGTCGGGGAGTTGTTTGCCTTCACGACCACATCCATGTGGTACTCCTTCATGACGGCACCGACCCAATGCTCGTGGTAGAGGAAAATGGGTGGTTGGCGAAACTGGCACTTTTCCAGACTATCCCCAAGGAGTAAGGGAAAGTCGGATGTCAGGAAGGCTTTGGGTACGATGGCCATCTACAAAGGTTTAAAGGTAGGAGAGTCAGCAAGGTGTTGTGTGAAGAATAGAAGAGATAAATAGTATAGATTCCCTAAGTATAGGTGCTAGGTGTAGCTTTGAAAACGGTTTTATCCTGACTAACGTCCATGCTAACTAAGGGCTTCCAACAGTCATGATGGCTCTGATACCACCTCTATGGGGACCCTGACTCATAAGTCGTGATCACCGAATGCACGTGTACAGTGATCCCAGAGATCAATGCTCACTAAACACATAGAAGCTGAATAACAAGAGTCTTACATCCACATTTAGCGTCTTACACAAATATAGACCATGAAGGTCTAGTCTTACAGGGACACAAGGGCCAAACACTTAAACAAAATAAACAATGGAAATCTTGATCGAAAGCGTGAACCCATGCCATCTGCCTTAACCTACACGCATTCTGACTGGGAAGCGTCCTAGTTTGCATGTTCGTCTCCAACGAACTCTTCAACATACTCCTGTTCTTCCTTGCCTGGCCAATTAAATAACCAGTGGCAAGCCAATGAGTACTTTGAATGTACTCGCAAGCAACCCATGTTGTGGAACAAGTAATAATGATGCATGATATAGCACTAAGTAGATAACTTGCAGAAAGCCAATTTTGAATGCAATGACATGATCAAGTAACTACGTAAGCATGCATCAACAGTTGGCAAATATCCATGTGAACAAGTTGCAGATATCATCATAAACAGGGGTTGAACATCTCATGTTCAATCATTATACTAAGTCATCGGACTTAGTTCAACGTCATGCTAAGTCTTCAGACTTAGCCCAAGTACCATGTTTGTCACCAACACACGCACACCAGTTCATGAAAACATCCGGACGTGGCATAAGCAGCACCACCAAACTGCCGTTGACCATGGACACGGCTATTCGAATAGTTTTACACTCTGCAGAGGTTGCACACTTTACCCACAAGACTCGGGGAACTTCCGTGTCATCCACGACTCGCGGTATACAACATACCCGAGGTAAGCACCCGAACAATGCCTTTCCCACGGTGATACTAAACAAAGAGTCCACTCGTTGGTGCCATCCCCCATCATATACATCACATGTATCACCCATGAGGGCACACAACGGTGTGCCTGGTGCCTGTAAAGACAGCGATGGCCTTCCACTTTTGGGACGACCCCGTCTCAAGAGTGACCACTTCACTCTTGCCACTAGTAGTGCGGGCTCCCTGCTAGCACCATCCATAGTAATTAACAAAGCCCCATCCCATCAGGGGTATTGTGTTCGTACATGTAAGGTTGGGGCGGTCGACAAATCTTAAACCCTCTGTTTTTGAAAACACACCCTCATCTTGTTTCGGCACACCACTTCTTTCTCAAGTGGTCACCCAACTCATCATCATCTTCCTCGGGCATTAGTGGCACCCCACGGGGTTTTCGAAAAGTCTTTGCAAACATTTCTCCCTTTCCAGTTGCGTACCATCTATCAGCATCCTATCTATAACCACCCGCATAACCCTCATAAGGTGGTAGGGTCATGCACAATGCAAGTGTCAACAGTAAAAGTATCAGAGGCACCCCACCGAAGGGGAGCACCACATCATGATCAATCATCGAAACAACAAGTGCTATATGTCATGCATGAAAAAGTTTCTTAACATGGTCAAAGGGCTGCTTGCCTGGCTCAACGAAGTCTTCGGGGTCTTCAAAGTCTTTGGGTCCAACTCCCTCGTCAATAGTGCAATCTATAGTCGCGATAAATAACAATAAAAATAAGCATCACACAAAAACAAAGCACACAAAGCTAAATTTAAAACGCTACCCTACTCTGATAAATACTAAAAGCTATACTAAAAATATTTGTCTAGGGTCTTGAAGTTGAAAAGATTTTCAAAAATATTTAAAAACAGGTGCTGATAATTCCAAATAGGGGTTTTAAATTAAAACAATAAATAAAATGTTTTAAAATATTTTTATTAGTGGCACTAATAAATTCTATGGAATATTCTAGGAATTTAGGTGGAAAAATATTTGGATTTGGATTTATTTTGGGTCCTGTGGGATTTTTATAAATCAAATAGAAAAACAAAAACAAAAGGGCACTGTGCCCTCTCAGGACAGAAGCACCGAGGCCGAGCTAGCCCAAAGGGGGAACCAGCCCAGGCTGAGATGCCGCGCGCGGCAGGTTTAATTTTAAACCTGCCCGCGGGCCCATCCGGGCATAGAGAGGAGGGGGATGAGGGGATGATAGGTGGCCCCACCTATCATCCCTCTCCTCCCGGCAAGAACGGAGGGGAGCTCACCGACGGGGTTCCAGGACACGGCAGACCAAGCGAAGGGCACCGGCGTGCTCAGGGGCCTCCCGTGCATCGGTGGGTGGCCGAGGGGGTTGCCGGGGCAAAGAGAATCGCGGACGAGGGAGAAAGCCTGACGACGACGAGGGTTTTGTTTGCGCACGGGCTTCCGAGCATGGGGGCGAGGGGCTGGGCACTGGGGAGCAGCAGAGGGGAGGAGAGAGTAAGGGGAGAGGAGTGGGAGCTCGGGGAGGCCTTTATAAAGGCGGGCGCCGGTAAACCGTAGGCGCGGTGCGCCGGT
Source organism: Hordeum marinum (assembly GCA_022496015.1). Classification (NCBI taxonomy): domain Eukaryota; kingdom Viridiplantae; phylum Streptophyta; class Magnoliopsida; order Poales; family Poaceae; genus Hordeum; species Hordeum marinum. Next base: position 241,018,987 of record CM039672.1, on the reverse strand, counting down.
GAGGACGGGGGCATCGCCACGGGCCACGGGGGTGCTCTAGGCCGTGTCCTGGGTGGTCATGGACTTAGTCCGCGCCTGCGGATAGGGGAAGGGTGGCCAGGGGGGCCGGAGGTGCGTGCGTGCGAGCTCGGCCATTGGCCGGCTCGGGTGGCACCATGCGCGCGTAAAGGAGGGCAGCAAAGGAGGAGGGAGGAGGGGCCCGAACACCTGGCGCCTTGCGGACATCGAAGGCAGCTAGGGGACATGCTCCCGCGTCCCTAGGTCGTCGGGAGGCTCGGGATGGGGGCAGCTACAATGCAGGAGCGCACTGTAGCGCGCTCCAGAGCGCCCTTATGACCGGCATCGGCATAGAAAATGGGCACTAGCATGTCCACTAGTGTCTTGGGGGTTCTGGAGATGTCCATGGGCTAGGAGAGATTAGGGGAGGCTTAGGATAGAAAAGAAATGGGGAGGGGAGAGGTAGAAAAGATGCTTCCAGGGTAAAAAATGGGGTTTTTACCCCACCTTCCAGTGGCTTATGGGCCTGAGGTTTTTACTAGAGGTAGCCGGTAACCCTAAGGGGTTGTGGTAAAAGTTTCATGGCAAGGGGAATAGGGAAAGGGGTGAAAGTAGGGACTTTACTATTTCACCAGAAGGTGTTTGATATATGTTTTGACAAGAGAAGTTTACCCACTAACTGAGTTACTCAACAGGGTCAAATGTTAGGTGAAAGTAGGCCTGATGACCAAGTTTGAGCTGAAGTGGCCAAAGTTGACAATGGAAACTTTGTGAACCCTAGAAACTAACAGAATCAGGTTTGTGTAGATCTAGTTAGGCTAAGATTTTACCCATGATGCACCACTTAGTGTAGCAACATTATTTCGTGATAAGAGCATGTCCACAAAGTTCGGGGTCAAGGGGAGAAACTTCACAATGTAAAGTTGTTCAAATTTGAATCTGGACAGGAAGGGTTTTGGGATGGTTTGATGAACCAAATCTACTTGGATTGAGATGAAACGTTGCAAGATCATCACCCATGACAGTGTTGACTTGATGGAATTTTCCTGGAATTTATTGAAAACATTTCTTATAGAAATATTCCAAAAGCTTGATTTGAACAGAAAGGGTTTTGAGGGGTTTTGCCCATGATTTCAATATGCCCACGTGTTGAAACTCATATATATGGAAAATATATGTCCACTGAGATTCCCTAAATTTTCTCAAATATTTTGAAGGCATTTAAATAATTTTTCCCTATGAAAAACCATTTCTGGTCTTAGGAAAAAGCCTTTATATAAAATATTAAAATAATCTTTAAAATTATTATTTGGTGGTCTTGGGAAGTCATAAATATAGTAGGTTTGAAGAAAAGCTTTTGGGGAGGAAGAATCCACCCAATTTGAGGACTTGCAGTGCAAACCTCAATTCAGGGTTTTTTGAAAACCTAGTTTGAATAAATCATTTCTGGTTAAAAAAAATTGATCAAAATAGTTTTGGGCACTATTCACATGGCATGATCATTAGGCAAGAGGTTTGGGACAAGGAAGATGAATATGAAGAGGGATAGAATCCAAGAGTGCCACACACAACAACTCAACAAGCAAGCATGCAACAAATCAACCAAGCACAAACATTGCAAAAGTTTTAATTGGGTCCAAATTTTATAAATCCAAACATAGCAAGGTGATACAAACACAGGGTGTGACATCCGTCGAGAAGCGCAAGGCAATTGGTGAAGAAATAGCTCGACTCTTAGCTATTGAGTTCATTCGCGAGGTATACCACTCCGAGTGGCTCGCGAATGTTGTTCTGGTGCCTAAGAAGGACAAATCACTCCAAATGTCTATTGACTTCAAACACCTCAATCGGGCGTGCCTAAAGGATCATTTCCCTTTACCACGTATAGATCAAATAGCGGAATCTACTGCCAGATGTGAACGCTTGTCGAATTAAAGAATGTTGGCGCTACTTTCCACCGCATGATCTAGAAAAGCTTGCAAAAGCAGATCAGTCGAAATGTGGAGGCCTACATGGATGATATCGTGGTCAAGTATAGGAAAGGTTCCGACCTCCTGGCGTATCTCGCTGAAGCCTTCGCAAAGCTATGACATTTTGGGATAAAGTTGAATCCAACCAAGTACACATTCGGAGTTCTAGTGGGAAAGTTGCTCGGTTTCCTCGTTTCCGAATGTGGGATCGATGCCAATCCAGACAAAATCGGCGCCATAGTCCGAATGAAGCAACCAGAACGCCTACGTGATGTGCAAAGGCTGACAGGTTGCCTTGCGGCCCTGAGCCGATTCATCTCAAGACTCGGTGAGAAGGCTCTACCTCTCTACCGACTGATGCAAAAGTATGATAACTTCGAGTGGACTACTGAAGCGCAAGCCGTGTTTTAAGAACTCAAGGCATTGGTTTCCACCCAGCCAGTGTTAGCTACTTTGGGCAGCCAGGAACCTCTACTCCTGTACATCACAACTACTAACCAAGTGGTGAGCACCGTCCTTGCGGTAGAGCACGAGGAGCCAGGAAAACCATTCAAAGTTCAAAGACCCGTGTATTATATCTCAAAAGTATTGACCCCCTCCAAGCAGTGGTACCGCATTATCCAAAGCTGGTCTATGGTATTTACCCAACCATAAAAAGGTGGTTCATTACTTCCAAAATCACTCGGTCACGGTCATCAGCAATGCTCCCCTGTCAGAGATCCTGCATAATCGAGATGCGGCAGGCCGAGTGGCAAAGTGGGCAATTGAGCCCCTTCCTTTTGAGATCAAATTTGAATCCAAGAAAGCAATCAAGTCCCAAGAATTGGTTGATTTTATGGCTGAGTGGACCGAACAAGAGCAGCCAACCCCAAGTGTTCCCGAGCATTGGACTATGTTCTTTGATGGATCCAAGATGCTCAACCTCCTGTATGGGATCTGAATGGCTATCTCACTCGACATTCATCATTTGATGGTCTATGATGATTCGGGCCTCGTTGTCAATCAAGTGATGAAAGAGTTGGACATTCGGAGTCGAGCTATGGCTGGTTACTGCAATGCAGTTAGAAAACTAGAGACGAATTTTGAAGGTTTGGATCTGCATCACATTCCTCGGCCAAAGAATCAGGCAGCAGACGATCGAGCAAAAATTGGATCCACTCGGCGGGCAGTTCCGAAGGACATATTCCTCGAATATTTGCACGCCCCTATAATTGCAGAAGATCCTTTCACAGAGGAGCCCCCACAAGCAGTCGGTCCATCTAATCCGATTGAGGTTGACATCCCAGCTGTGGTCGACTTAGTCCATGAGATGTTGGTAATCACTCCCTAGTGGACTCAACCTTATTTTGCGTATTTGCTCCGGGAATAACTCCCCTAAGATGAAGAAGAGGCTCACCGATACGTCCGTCGATCCAAGTCATTTGAAGTTTTGGGGGATCAATTGTACAAGAAAAACACCACATGAGTCACTTAGAAATGCATCTCCACGGAGGAAGGGTTGCAGATCCTACATGATATTCACTCGGGAACATGTGGTCATCATGCGTCCTCTTGGACATTGGTTGCCAAGGCTTTCTGATCGGGTTTCTAGTGGCCCCGAGCCAATGAAGCTGCTAGAGACCTGGTTGATCTGTGCGTCAGGTGACAATTTTATAAGAACAAATCTACATTAAAGATGATCCCACTCACTTGGCCATTCGCCGTGTGGGGTCTTGACATGGTCGGACCTTTGTGTCGGGGATATACCCCGTGGTATAACCCAGCCTAAAGTATGACCCGACTAGGACTTGGCGACTTACTGGAGCCCTGGCCAAACCTGACGATTCATTGGTGACCCGATAGGAGGTATGACCCGGCTCATCATAAGGCGGCTCATGCGTCACCTCTATTACCGGGTCACAGGACGACCATGCCCATGGCCCAGCGTGCGAGCCGGTGCATGGCAGCTTGTGGACGGGCTTGGAGGGGCGGCTCACAAGAGAAGGCCCAAAGAGAGAAAGGATTCCCTCACAAAGGAAACAAGATCCGGATTAGGATTCAAGAGAGACTAGTCCTAATCCTACTCCCAGTAGGACTCCCCTAGAGGGACAAGTTCACAAGTTCCAAGTCGTTAGATATAGACAGATTAGAGGCTCTCGAGATTAGAGGTAGCAAGAAAACACCCTTGTAACTGAGAGATCTTCCTCATCATCAATACAACACAAAGAAGGACGTAGGCTTTTACCTCCATCGGAGGGGCCGAACCTGGGTAAACTCGTGTCTCTCAATTCTAACCAACCCCTCGCAAGCCACCACATAGTTGTGATGCCCTCACACCTAAGTCTGTTAACCCAGACACCTTGCCGTGACAAAACCACGACAGTTGGCGCCCACCGTGGGTTCAGCGCACGGTGGTGTTGTATTCTTGAAGGGATATTTTTAGGGATCGAGAATCTTAGGATTGATAGGATGAAGAAAAACCAGCATGGAACAATCGCCCAGGATGACCCAGCCGGGAACAACCTTCGGCAGAGATAGGATTCATTATTAACTATGGAGCTGACAATATGAAAATTTGGGATGAGAGTTAAGGTTCATCATGTGCGCCGCCGCACGACAAAAATGATCCGTCGATTCGAAAGCCTAATCGATTCTTGCTGGTCTAACCTTCGAAGTCGCCGAGTTTGACTGGATTTTCTACTACAACAAACATACAACAACAGGCCATCAAGACCGATAGATTACGTGGAGCAGTTTAAAATAGAAAAGAGCATGCCACGTCCTGGAGATGGAGTTGGACGAGGACGTGGATTCAATAGTCCGGCCACAACCTTGAAGCAGACATGGCCACGAACTCAATGCCATGGCCTCGCCTCGCCTATTTCCGTCGCCGCACGTTCGAGCCGGCCTCATTCCGCCACACATGCTCCCTTCAGTGTCGCGCCCCTGCTGCCACTGCCACGCCCCCTGCTATGCCCTTCGCCACCTGTGGACGCCCCTGGCTACGAGCCTGCGTGCCGCTTCCGCTCCCGCGTCTGCCTTAGTGGTGGCCAGCCTGTGCGCCGCCCCGTTACGCATCCAACGTTCCCCTGTGCGTCTCCCTCGACCGGCACCGCGCCCCGGTCCGGCTGGGGACCGACGACTCTCCCTCGACCTCCTATGCGCCTCGTTTCAAGCCGGCCGTTGTCCCCCACCGCTCCTCTGCCGCCATGGTCCATGCCTCTGGCTCCATGCGGCGCCTCACCTCCATTAGTGAGGCCTTCGCCGGCTCGCCTCCGTTGTCGTGCCAGCCTCTGCTGCCGTCCGCACTGCGCTTGCTCGCCTTCTGTCGTGCTTTACACTTGGCTTCCACCATCCACAAACATCGGGTCACCTCTGCTACTACAGCCGCACTGGCAAGCCGCCCCATGCCGCTGCTCCTGCCGGCTCTGTCCAAATGCGGTGACGCACTCCCACGTGGTCGTACGAGCCGCCTCTCCCCGCCTCGCCTCTGGCTGACTCCGCTTCTCCCGCGCATGGCTGCTTCTCCCGCTCCTCTGTCGTGGGATGCCGTGTGCAGGCCTCGCTCCCGCCCCGCTCACTCGCACGAGCCGTCTTCCCCGTCAGTCGCCTACCGCGCAAGTCACCGTCTATGACTGGCTGACCCGCCAGGCGTTAGGGCACCCGCCAGCCTTGCCGCTGCTCCGCCTCTTGCTCGAGCCGGTCCTCGGTCGAGGCCTCGCCGCTGCTCCCGTTACTATTGGTGGAGGATAAGGTAAAGGAAAGAGGTGGGGGCCAGTTGGAAGAAATATATATAGGGTCGCGCTATTCGTCACCCTGGGTGAGGAATAGTTATTCTTCACCCCTCAATTTTACCATCAATGCATCATAATTTTACGTCCCGTAATTTTTGTCTCATTTCATACGTAAAAAGTGACCGTAAGAAAATTTATAATCAGCGTAAAAAATATTTTATGTCAGGTAAAATTATAAACATACAAAAATAGTGGAAAATATATGATAAATCCAATTTTTTTGGTCTCCTGACTTATATTATAACGGCCCTATTGTTCCGATGGAGAGAAGAACCTATAATTAGCTTTTCGGGAAATTTCCAAACGAACAATTTCAACGAAATCTTTTAATTTCTCATTTTATTATGTTCAACTTTATGTATTCCTCTATCCGTAGAGTACATTGAATGTACAGAAATGGCTATAACAGAGTTTCTGTTATTCGTATTAACAGCTACTCTAGGGGGAATGTTTTTATATGGTGCTAACGATTTAATAACTATCTTTGTAGCTCCAGAATGTTTCAGTTTATGTTCCTACCTATTGTCTGGATATACCAAGAGAGATCTACGGTCTAATGAGGCTACTATGAAATATTTACTCATGGGTGGGGCAAGCTCTTCTATTCTGGTTCATGGTTTCTCTTGGCTATATGGTTCATCTGGGGGGAGATCGGGCTTCAAGAAATTGTGAACGGTCTTATCAATACACAAATGTATAACTCCCCAGGAATTTCAATTGCGCTTATATCCATCACTGTATGTTTTCTTATATGAAATTTTACGTCGTGATTCAATATAAATGTAACTTTTTGTATTCCGAACGTAATTTATTTATAATTTAATCGGAAGATTATCTCGGTTGAAGAATAACTTATTTTGCACATAGAGTTTATATATATATATATACACACACACACATAATGTTTCCTACGACCGGGTGTAGTTACTCCCACTTTTGTTTGGTATGTTGTAGGTAGTATTTAGCATATCGGAGAGTATGTACGCGTAGTACGTAATATATAAAAATATTTAGGTAGTATATCTACTATTTTTAGGTAGTATGTACCATATTTTTAGCAAACTCATTTTTACGTACAAATATGTACGTATTTCATAATATGATAAAAACTATCAATCAACTATATTATTTTTCATGTAACACAGCTTGGAGTATCTTATATATTGTATGCGAACATACTCAAAGTGAGAAATTAGTATATATACTACCACATGCTAGTATATGAGACATGAGAGTAACTACACCCGATAGTAGGAGGTATTTTCCATACACACACACACACACACACACACACATATATATATATATATATATATATATATATATATATATATATCAGAGGTGGGGCCTAGTTGGATGAAGGATAACTGTTTTGTCCGATTACATCTACAAAGATCATCAAGTGATATGTATTTTATCTATTTTTCAGTACATATATTTTCCGTGAAGAATGGTTACTTTGGCATGCAATGTTTTATGCAGGACAATTGCTCAAGTGGCATCATACCGCGAAGATGAAGCGCATGATAATATCGTTATGTACTGGTGTTCGTAGGTTGTGCGTTGCTCGATAGACACATGCAAACCGCCGCTGCTGCGGCCCGGTTTACATCAACACATTGATATTGCGCATGTTCACCTGCCAGTATGAGCCGCCCAATGAATGCGGCAAACCGCCGTAGCCGCGGCATGGTTTTCACCAACAACGCCATGACCGACTCACCGTTGGTATCGGCTTACAATACCGCGACCGTCTCTGGCGACCGCACTGGCTTACAACGCCGCGATCGTCTCTCATTACCGTGCTGTCTTCAAATGTTGTAGCTGACTTCTACATATAGATCAACATATCAATGTAGTGCTCGTCTGTACGAGCCGCCCATAGTTTGATCTACATCAACATATCGGTGCAATGTTCCTCTATACGAGCCGCCCAAACAGAGAGGCGCACAAGTCGCCCCAACTGTGGTTTGGTTAAACTTCAAACAACTAGCCGAGACGAACCATCGATCGGATCATCGAAACAGTTCATACGGGATCATCTATAACCTGCCATGGTCGACCTCAACCTTCAGTGGAGATTCTCAAGCCGTTTCTTCGAGTCAACTTAAGACTCGGGGGCTACACACATGGCTCCATACATTTGGTCATTTTTCAATGAGAACTCCGGGTCACCGCAAGGAAGTTAACCCGATCCTGGGGGCTACTACATTATTGGCGGAAGTATTAAAGGTTGCCCAAGAGGACAAGCCACCATGATGCATCGTTCAAACATGGGTGCCCTGATTCATTGGAGTTTCTACCGTTTCTTCATACAACATTGTGCAAAGATGGATACTTCAAAAAAGGTCATTTGGGGGCTTCCAACCCACCGGGTTTAGCTTACACACCCTCTTGATCGGCTCTTCAGCCAAAACTACGACATTGTACGGCGGCCTACAAGACGGTGGCTTACAAGTTGGCCGCCTACAAGAAGGCGGCTTACAAGATGGCGGCTTACAAGATGGCGACGTACAAGATGGTGCAAAAGTTGACTCCATCAACAAGGTCATTTGGGGGCTTCCAGCCCATCGGGTTTAGCTTATACACCCTCTTGATCAGCTCTTTAGCCACTGTAAGGGGGGTTGTATGCCCAAAAGTTGACTCCGTCAACAAGGTCATTTGGGGGCTTCCAACCCATCGGGTTTAGCTTACAGACCCTCTTGATCGGCTCTTAAGCCACCGTAAGGTTGGTTGGATACCCAAAAGTTGACTCCATCAACAAGGTCATTCGGGGGCTTCCAACCCGCCGGGTTTAGCTTACACACCCTCTTGATCGGCTCTTCAGCCACCGCAAATTCGAGTTAAACCTGCCTGTATGCTGTCAGTGCTCCGCTAGGTGACCCGCCGAACTCTTGCCAGTTAATCTCGACTACAGACCCTGAGCTATTCAAAGTATTTGACAGTCACTCTCACTAGAGACCTTGTATTGGTCAAGGTTCAACCGACGGATATTGTCATGAGGGGGCCGGCTTACGGCAAGCATGGATAAACTCACCCATCTGCTACCGACTCCCCGCTATGTGGCCCGTTCATACTCTTAAACATTTACTCTTTTAAAGAACCTGCATTGTTTAAGGTTCAAACAATGGATTTATGTCACGTGAGAGGTAGCTTATGGGCCCCGGGGTTACTCATGCCCTGTTATGCCTCTCTCTGGTCCGTTGCGCTCTTATCAGTTAATCTTGCCTAGAGACCCTAAGCCGCTCAAAGGAGTTGACGGTCACTCCCACTAGAGACCCTGTACTATTAAGAGTTCAAGCAGCGGGTTCTCCCAGGAGAGCCGGCATATGAGAAGAAAAAGAAAAAGCAAGGTCATCAAAGATTTAACATCTTTCGTTTGTGCTTTTCAAGCCGCCCTCAAAATGATACATAATATACTCTGTCTTGTTGCTTTTCCAGGTATTGTCTCCTAAGGTAAGCCATCGTTAAGTGTGAAGAAAGATGGCTAGGGCCATACATTGCATCTTGTAGTACATCATCTTACATTGCACCATCATATCCTGCATCATCATACATGCATATCCATATTTGTTTATGTTGCGGAAAGTCGGTCACCAAACCGGGTTACATCGTAACATCTGCAGGAATAAATAGATCTTTAAATAGCCAACATGGCTGGATATTCATCATGGTTTATCATAACCAGTATTAAATGATTGGTTTTTTAAGCCATCTTGGAGAATTGATTATTTTTGAAGAGCAGCCTTATCAGATATAATGACGTGTCATTTCATTGACCGGCTATTGGATTTTTTCAACCTGTACTCCGTAGTATACTACAACACTCATGGATTTCTTAGACATATATTTACCGGGTTGCACCACAACCACGAGCAGGGATTTCATTTCAAAGACAAAGGAATTATTCCAGGATGTTCATTCCGAGTTATATTACAATCACAGTCAAAGATTCATTCAAATCAGATCAATATTTATTCAAGAGAACTTCTGAAGTGCATTATGATGGGTTATTCTCATACAGTCCCAAGTCGCTAGAGGCATATGACTCGGCACCTGGGGGGCTACACCACTCAGATCAAAATTTCTAAAGTCCCAATTCGTCGTAGGTAGACAACCTGACACTTGGGGGCTACATTATTCAAGTCCAGTTTATATCAAGTATGCAAGTCTCATGTCGCTGCAAACATGCATCACGGCACTTGGGGGCTAATGCAAGTTGCTTTTCAAATCATTACATGGTCAACAGATCCTATTGTCTCAGGGAGATGGGGCAGCCTTTCTATATTTTCTAAGCCCAGACTAGTACTTCTTACCGACCCTACACTTGGGGGCTATAGTATTCAACTTTTTAACGGATTATGAGATTCAAATTGAAGACCCGGCCCATCACATACTGATGAGACGGCCCTTGGGGGATACACTAGCTGAAGCTTTATAAAGTATAAGACAGTTACAAGTCCCAAGCTACTGTAGGCAAGACAACTTGGTACTTGGGGGCTACACAATTACAAATATTATTGCAAAGCGGCAAGTCATCATGGATAAACTTGGAGCTCGTAGGCTACAGGTAATACGGATATATCAAAAAATTGAAGAGAGTTTTCAAGATGTCAATTGTGAGTGAGACTGGCTCAACAGATTTTTATCTAGCCGAAGCATTAATAGACCGACTCTACATCAGATGGATTTTCATCCCAATATTTTTATCAAGTCAGCTGGACTCTAGTTGTCTGACCCGACATCACCAACAATCATGACACATCATTATCAAAAGATCATAACCCGGGAGAGTTTATATAAGGAAGCCGGCTTCACAAGTTGAAGAGTATTGGAGGCCGACTCAATGTCATATGGGTGTTGTATTCCCAATATTTTATTTCAAAGGACACGGATAAGCAAGACGATTGAGAAGACGACTCATTCATATGAATAATAAACCCAGATTTTTGAGGATCCACTTCAATGAAATAAGCTGGCCCGGTGGGTGAGCCGATCACTCAACATATTTATTATTCTTATTTCAGGAGCTTACCATGAATAAATTCAAGCTAACCCGGGGGCTAATGTTGGGGACAGGATTTGGCGACTTACTGGAGCCCTGGCCAAACTTGCCGATTCATTGGTGACCCGGCAGGAGGTATGACCTAGCTCATCATATGGCGGCTCATGTGTCACCTCTATTACCGGGTCACAGGACGACCAGGCCCATGGCCCAACATGGGAGCAAGTCCAAGGCGGCTTGTGGAGGGGCTTGGAGGGGCGGCTTGCAAGAGAAGGCCCAAAGATATAAAGGATTCCCTCACAAAGGAAACAAGACCCGGATTAGGATTCAAGATAGACTAGTCCTAATCCTACTCCCAGTAGGACTCTACATGTAAACCTACCCTTTCCACCTATATAAGGAGGGGTAAGGTGCCCCTAGAGGGACAAGTTCACAAGTTCCAAGTCATTAGAGATAGGCAGATTAGAGGCTCTCGAGATTAGAGGTAGCAAGACAGCACCCTTTTAACCGAGAGATCTTCCTCATCATCAATACAACACAAAGCATGCCGTAGGCTTTTACCTCCATCAGAGGGGCCGAACCTGGGTAAACTCGTGTCTCTCGATTCTAACCAACCCCTCTCAAGCCGCCACAAGTTGCGATGGCCTCACACCTAAGTCCGTTTACCCATACATCTTGTCGTGACTAAACCACAACACTCTGCAAACTGGAACGAGTGGATTCACCCATCTGCTTGTAGCGGTTGACAAGTTTCATTCGGACACGAGTACTGCCATCAGTTTCATTCGGCAGATCATCATCAGATTCAGTGTACTGCAGGACACCATCACAGTTAATGGGAAGAACTTTGATTCGTACGAATTTCGTGAGTTATTGTTATTCCCAGGGTACTCGGGTTAATTATGCTTCCATGGCTCACCCGCAGTCGAAATGACAAGCAGAACGGGCAAACGGGATGATCCTCCAGGGGCTGAAACCTTGATTGATGAGGTACTTGAAGTACACTACGGGAGCTTGGGTCGAAGAGCTGCCATCCGTCTTATGGGGCATACGAACAACCCCGAACAGCTCTACACAGTGCACTCCCTTTTTCATGGTGTACGGATCAAAAGCTGTGCTGTCGTGTGATCTTCAACATAATTTGCCCCGAGTGGAACAATACTATGAAGTTGAGTCTGAAGCAACACGTCAAGACGGTGTGCACCTCTTAGAGGAAGAGAGGAAGTTAGACCTCATCAGATCTACGCTCTATCAACTGAGCTTTTCAGGAAGGAGATCTGGTTCTCCGACTGGATCAGCAGAGACCCCATAAGGTGCCGCCTCCATGTGAAGGGCCATTCGCAATCTCCAAAGTCTTGCACAATGGAGCTTATCGGGTGTACAACATCTTGGATGGTGTAGAAGAGCCTCGAACGTGCAACGCGGACCTGCTTTGCAAGCTCTACACATAGAACATGACGAGTTACTTTGTCATTCCCATAATAAATCTGAGTCACCTCGATGAATAAAGTTTTGTTTCGCTATATTTTTCCGAAATTTAACCTCTTTTTTCATTCGGGTGAATTAATTTCCCCTACCACCCCCAGTGGGTGCAAAATACTTAGTTGCAAACCTTATTTTTCCTAAGTACGAACTACTCTGAGTGAGGGTCTCATCCACACTCGGGGGATTAGCCGTGACCCCGCATCACCTAAGTTGAAAACGCTTCAAGTGGGACATCCTCCACACTCGAACGACAAGATGGACAGGACTATCATTGTTCGTCTAAGTACAAACTACTCCGAGTGAGGGTCTCGCCCACACTCGGAGGCTTAGCCGCGACCCCGCATCGCCTAAGTTGAAAATGCTTCGAGTGGGACATCCTCCACACTCCAACGGCAAGATCGACAGGACCATCATTGTACTCCTAAGTATGAACTACTCCGGGTGAGGGTCTCAGCCACTCTCGGGGGGCTTAGCCGCAACCAAGCGTCGCCTAAGTTGAAAACGCTTCAAGTGGGACATCCTCCATACTCACACGACAAGATGGACAAGACCATCATTGTTCGTCTAAGAACGAACTACTCGGAGTGAGTGTCTCTCCCACACTCGCGGGATTAGCCATGACCCAATGTCACCTAAGTTGGAAACGCTTCGAGTGGGACATCCTCCACACTCGAACGACAAGATGGACATGACCATCTTTGTTCGTCTAAGTACGAACTACTCCGTGTGAGGGTCTTGCCCACACTTGAGGGCTTAGACGCGATCTTGCGTCACCTAAGTTAAAAATGCTTCGAGTGAGACATCCTCCCCAGTCGAACAACAAGATGGACAGGACCATCATTGTTCGTCTAAGTACGAACTACTCCGAGTATGGGTCTCTCCCACACTCGGGGGCTTAGCCGCGGCCCCGGTTCGCCTATGTCAAAAACGCTTTGAGTGGGACATCCTCCACACTCAAACGACAACATGGACAGGACCATCATTGATCGTCTAAGTACAAACTACTCTGAGTAAGGTTCTCGCCCACTATCGAGGGCTTAGCCATGACCACACGTCCGTAAGTTAAAGTCGCTTCGAGTCGGACATCTTCCACACTCGGACATCAAGATGAACATGACCATCATTGTTTGTCTAAGTACGAATTACTCTGAGTAGGGATATCGCCACACTCGGGGACTTAGCTCTGACCCAGTGTCGCCTAAGTTTAAAGTCATTCCGAGTGCGAATGTCATTCACACTGGGAAACTCGTGCGCGATCCTGCAATCGATTAAGTATAAACATTCGGAGATCAAGGATCAAATGAAGGTAAAGCAGATAAAAACTACGCCACTCAAAGTGAAAGTACGAATATAAGTACGGACGACAGGAGCCTTGGGCTCGTTTAAAGTCTTATGGTTACAACTACCACTTGGCATTCCGAGGCAAAAGTTTAAAGAGTTTTTCAGCCCGGCGATCACTCGGGACAAGGCTGAACCACTGTTTCAACAAAGGTGTCCTGGTCGATGCTCTCTGCGATTCGAGTTTAACTTCCATGAAGTATTCAATCTTGGCGTGCTTCATGTTGGAAACCTCCAAAGACTTCTACTTCTTCTCGTCCACCCCCTTGCGGTGGACAAGGACGAGCGAGAGAGTGATGTTAGCTCCGTCTAGGGCCGATCAGTTCTTTCATGTCTTCACTCGGCTCGGAACGTCTCTCACTCGAGTGAGAATGGTCTCCAGATCCTTGGAAGATTCTTCGTCAGAAAAAACTTCCTTCTCGATGTCCGAAACGGTAGTGGGGAGCGTCTTGACGTACGCAACCACTTCGTCGACGCGTTCGTCTAGACGGAGAACAGCCATCGCAGTGATAACCCACAAGTGTAGGGGATCGTTTGTAACCTTTTCTTGATAAGTAAGAGTGTCGAACCCAAAGAGGAGCTAAAGGTAGAACAAATATTCCCTCAAGTTCTATCGACCATCGATACAACTCTACGCATGCTAATGCTTGCTTTACGGGAAGTAAACTAGAAATACTTGGCAAGATAATAAAGAACATGGAAATAAAAGTTAGGTGCTTTTTTAATAAAAGAACAATAAAAGTAAATAGTTTTGTAGCAAGATTTTTGTGTAATGCGAAAGAAATATTGTCCCTAGGCAATTGAATATGATATGATAGATACTTGTTATATTCAATGAGGGAGAGGCATGAGCTAACATACTTTCTCGACTTGGATCATATGCACTTATGATTGGACCCCTAGCAAGCATCCGCAACTACTAAAGATCATTAAGGTAAAACGCAACCATAGCATTCAGTATCAAGTCCTCTTTATTCCCATGCGCCATAACCCACCTACTCAGGTTTGTGTTTCCGTCACTCACGCAACCCACCATAAGCAAATTATGAACATATTGCAACACCCTACAGAGGGGATCCCTCCGCTTGCGCGACACGGAGGGCACCGTAGGACAAGACCATATCATCATGCAACTCATATCAATAGCATCATACCACAATTAACCCATAAGACAAAAGAGATCTACTCAAACATCATAGGATAGCCAAATATCGTTGTGAAATAATATATGGAGTTGAGTACCATGTTTAAGTAGAAATTACATCGAGGAAGAGTGGTGTTACACCATTGCAAGAGGGGGAGAGTTGGTGTTGACGACGGCAAGATTGTTTATGTAGATTGCCGTCACGATGATTGCCCCGCCGGCGTTCCAGCACCACCGGGAGAGAGGGGGAGAGAGCCACCCTCCTTAATTTTCTTCCTTAGCCTCCCCCTAGATGGGAGGAGAGTTACCCTTCTGGTCCATGGACTCCATGGCGGTGGAGGGGCGGGATCCCCTCCGATATTGAATCTCCCTCTCTATTCTCTTTTGTTTCGCGTTCTTGTTTCTGGCCGAAACCGTTTCTTATATTCTCGGATATCCGTAACTCCGATCGGGCTAAAATTTTGAGGGGATTTTTAGGAAAAAAATTGGTTTTCTTGCACCCGAAGGAGAGCTCCAATCGACCTACAAGGTGGCCACCCTCCATTAGGGCGCATTTGGGCCCTGGCCCGTGCCCTGGTACTCTGTGCCCACTGTGGGCCTCCATTTGTGTCGGGGGGATTACCCCTGGGTAGGCTCACGGAGACGACTCAACATTTTAAAGCGTCAGGGGACCCACCCCCGGTATGCGAAGCCCCATGAATCAACAAGACAAACGAAGAAGTAAAGACGAAAGACAGAGTCGCGGCCCTTCTGGCTCCTCTCGGTAGCCTCCTCCTGGCTGGCTCCTCCTGGCAACCTCCACGTGTCTGGCTCCCCCTGTTTGGCTCCTCCTGTCCGGCTCCTCCTGTCCGGCTCCCCCTGTCCGGCTCCTCCTGTCCGGCTCCCCCTGTCCGGCTCCTCCTGTCCGGCTCCTCCTGTCCGGCTCCCCCTGTGCGGCTCCTCCTGTCCGGCCCCCCTGTCCGGCTCCCCCTGTCCAGCTCCTCCTGTCCGGCTCCTCCTGTCCGGCTCCCCTTGTCCGTCTCCTCCTGCCCGGCTCCTCCTATCCGGCTCCCCTAGCCCGGCTCCTCCTGTCCAGCTCCTCCTGTCTGGCTCCCCCTTTCCGACTCCTCTTGTCTGGCTCCTCTCGTCCGGCTATAGCCTGACAAAGTCAGCTCGCGACGTCCCATCAGACACACGCGGACCAGATGGCCCTATCGCATGGCGGTGCACTATTGGTGAGCAGGAGCACACTATACACGCGTCATGTGGTACTATCTACAGTGTAACCTTCCCCCTAGACACTGATTTATAAAGTGCACCAGGGGACAGACATAGCTTAGTCCACAAGCTACATGTGGCTTGACATGTAAGCTACGCATGGTAGCTTACACCTCAAACTGCTTGGGATGTAAGCTATCCACTGTAGCTTACATCCCAAGCTACACACTCGTGCCTATATAAAGGCCTCATGCCCACCACATATGCAGGGTCCACTCTCACGTGCTCACACATACACACACATGAGGCAATAAGTCTCATGGCTCTCCTCTCCCATACAGCTCCAGGAGCAACCATGTACCAGATATTCCATAGATATACAGATATGTAGGAGTAGGGGTATTATCTCTCCGGAGAGCCCGAACTTGGGTAAACCACTGCGTGCTATTCCCATACCCGTCCTGGATCATCCACGACAGCCTTGCTCTCACCTCGATAAGCCACCCCATGGCATCTGTCGTCTCGTGCGACCACCCATGAGAAAACAATGACAGTTTGCATTGATTCCACTTCGTAAATTTTTATCATGTTTGGACTTTGTTTGATATGGAATTTCTGAGAAACAAAAAACACACAAAAATTAGGAACTGGCACAGGGCACTAGATCAATAGGTGAAAGGACGTGGATGTCGCCTAGAGGGGGGTGAATAGGCGCTTTAGAATAATTATGGTTTAGGATTGAACTAATGCGGAATAAAACTAGCGTTTAATAAGTCAAGCACAAAACCTAAAACAACTAGGCTCACCTATGAGCACCAACAACATATTCTAAGCAATATAAACAACTAAGTGATAGCAAGATATAAATCATGAAACAATATGGCTATCACAAAGTAAAGTACATAAGTAAAAGGGCTTGGGTAAGAGATAACCGAGGCACACGGATACGATGATGTATCCCAAAGTTCACACCCTTGCGGATGCTAATCTCCATTCAGAGTGGTGTGGAGGCACAATGCTCCCTAAGATGCCACTATGGACACCGTAATATCCTCATGCCCTCGCACAATGCAAGATGTCGTGATTCCACCAAGGGACCGTTGAGGGCGGTCACCGAACCTATACAAATGGCAACCCTTGGGGGCAGTCACCGGTACTCGTACACTTTGGCAACCCTTGGGGGCGGTCACCGGTACCCATACAAATTGCTCGGGGCAATCTACACAACCTAATTGGAGACCCCGACGCTTGCCTGAAGCTTTACACCATAATGATTGAGCTGCGAGGCACCACCAACCGTCTAGGGCACCAATGCACCCAAGAGGAACAAGCTCTAGGGTGCTCAAACACCCAAGAGTAATAAGCTTCTCAACTTCTCAATTCCATGTATTACCGTGGAGAACTCAAACCTATGCACCAAATGCAATGGCAAGGTCACACGGAGTGCCCAAGTCCTTCTTTCTCAAATCCCACCACCACAACAAATGTTATGGTGGAAGTGAGAGGAAGACCAAAGAAGAACATGAAGAACTCCAAGATCTAGATCCAAGGGGTCCCCCTCACTTAGAGGAGAAAGTTATTGGTGCAAATGTGGATCTGGATCTCCTCTCTCTTTTCCCTCAAGAACTATCAAGAATCATTCGAGGGATTGAGAGTTAGCAAGCTCGAAGAAGGTCAACAATGGGGGCAAACTCAAGCTAAAAGGATGAGATCCATTGGGGAAGAAAGACCCCCTTAAATAGGTGGGGGGAAATCCAACCGTTACCCCCACAACTCGGACAGAAGCGGTAGTACCACCCCTGAGAGCGGAACTACCGCCCACACGCTAAACTCAGCAGTAGAAGGAGTAGCGGTAGTACTACCGCCACTACTACCTATCGGGTGGTGCTCATCACCAGACACAGACAAGGCAGTGTTTGGTGCCCTGCGTGAGGAGTCGGAACCCCCAGCGGTACTGCCGTTGTGAACAGTAGTACTACCGTCCTCGAGAGAGTAACAAGGAACCCAAGCAACCAGATGGAAACAGCAAAACCAGAACTGCCATAACCTTCTCATATGATCTCCGAATTGAGCAAATTCAAGTTTGTTGGATTCAGGACGACAAGAGCTATCCAATAGTGATATGAAAATGTCAATGATATAGAGATGTGAAACCTCTATGAATAAAGAACCATCAAAAAATCCAACATCGAAAACACCATAGAAGATGCATATGGACTTCGTTTTCGATGAACTTGAGCTTGTCATGCAGCCGACCATAAGCTCAAGAATCCACATAGAGAAAAGCCAACCAAGAACCAAGAAAGATGATGATGCCAAGAATGCAATGGTTTGAGCTCTCAACGAACGATACGATCAAGCTACTCACTTGAGAGCCCCCTTGATAGTACGGCTATCGATCCTATAACCCGGTCTCCCAACTACCACCATGAGACCGGTAAAATGGAAAACTCTATCAAGGTCAAACATTTGCCTTGCGCATAGACCACTTGAGCTAGATGATGACGATCTTGTCCTTCTCAAGATGGACCACCTTTATTGATTGCGTCGAATCGATGAAGACTAGTAGATTGCTCCCCCATAATCCACTATGGTTGAGCCACTTTTCAGCGCACCTTCACAAGTCCATTGTTACCAGATGGATGACAAGCTTCAAGCATGATCTCTCTATGATGATTCACTTGAACTTGCACACCGCAACCTTGATGACGATCACCACTTGATGTCATCTTCCATGGGATGTATGAGATCTTCCTCTTGATGCAAGCCCATGGAAATATACCTAACATCGGAAAGAACTCTCACGTGGACCATGGGTTAGTACACAAAGCGTAATGGACAATGCTTACCATACAATGGGATCACTTGATGCCTCTTGGTTCATCTTTGTATGCTTTGTGTGTTGATCAACTAGATTCACTTTTTAACTTAGACTTGATCAACCTTGTATCCTATCTTGTCTCTTCATAAAGATGATGTCTTGAAGGTAAACATGAGTGCTCACACAATCTTATTCTTCCAGACATGCTTGCAATAAACTCAACGCTCACATGACCAATCTTTGGATAAACCTTGAATACCACCTTGGTCACAATATAAACTCCTTGAAACCAACAAATTTACTTCAAGAAGTTCTTATGGACAAATCCTTCAAATATAACTCAAGGCAACCATTAGTACATAGGGATTGCCAATAATTACCAAAACCACATACGGAGAAATATGCTCTAACAATAAGGTAGTCCAATAAATCATATAAATAGTTGCCAAAAGTATGTGAAGGTTATACAATATTGGCATGAAACAATCAAAAATTATAGATACGACGGAGACATATCAACATCCCCAAGCTTAATTCCTACTCGTCCTCGAGTAGGTAAATGATAAAAAAAATATTTCTATGTGTTATACTACCTAGCATAATCTCGATCACATATCTAATCATGGCATGAATATTAAGACACGAATGATTCAAAGCAATAGTCTAGTTTTGACATGAAGACATTAATACTCAGGCATCCCAACAAACAATCATGTCTTTCAAAATATCAAGGCTAAAGAATGATATCCCTAAAAAATCATATAGCCTTGTCATGCTCTATCTTCTTAGCACAAAGTATAAATCATGTACTACCCCGATGTCAGCCAACCAATTGGTTCACACTTTTTAACGCGCTTAAGCATTTTCAACTCTCGGGGAATACATGAATGCAAGCCATGGATATAGCACTATGGGTGGAATAGAATGTGGTGGTAGGCTTCAAATGGGTAAAAGTGGAGAAGAAAGTCTCGCATCAACTCAGCATATCAACGGGCTATGGAGATGCCCATCAATAGATATCAATGCAAGGAGTAGGGATTGTCATGCAATGGATGCACTAAGAGCTATAAGTGTATGAAAGCTCAATAGGAAAACTAAGTGGGTGTGCATCTAACACTATAATGAAAAATTCCCACTAGTATATGAAAGTGACAACATAGGAGACTCTCTATATGAAAAACATGGTGCTACTTTGAAGCACAAGTGTGGAATTAGCATGCCGCTTCTCTCTCTGTCTCTCATCATTTTATTTTTATTTTTTCTCTATTTTTCTTTCTTTCTTTTCTTCTTTTTTCTTCTTTTATTTTTTTTCTATTTTTTTGTCTAGAGCCTCATCCTGACTTATGGGGGGATCATAGTTTCCATAATCCTTTCCTCACTGGGACAAGCTCTAGTCATGATCATCACACTTCTATTTACTTATAACTCAATATTACAACTTGATACGTGGTACGTCTCCGTCATATCCACTTTTCCAAACTATTTTGCCCTTATTTTGGACTCTAATTTGCATGATTTGAATGGAACTAACCCAGACTGACGCTGTTTTCAGCAGAATTGCCTTGGTGTTATTTTTGTGCAGAAATAAAAGTTCTTAGATTGACCTGAAAAATTTACGGAGATTATTTTTGGAATTAATAAAAAATCCTGGCGAAAGAATCAACTGGAGGGGGCCACCCACAGGTCACCACCCCCATGGCCGCGCGTAGCAAGCTTCTAGGCCCCCTAGAGCTCCACCGACCTCAATTCCAACTATATATATTCCTACTCGTGGAGAAAAAATCAAGGAGAAGAGTTCATCGCATTTCATGATACAGAGCTGCCGTCACCTCCTGTTCTTCCTCGGGAGTCCAGATCTGGAGTCCGTTTTGGGCTCTAGGAAGGGGAAATCGACTCCATCGTCATCACCAACCATCCTCCATCACCAATTCCATGATGCTCTCCGTCGTTCGTGAGTAAATCCATTGTAGGCTTGCCAGACGGTGATGGGTTGGATGAGATTTATCATGTAATCGAGTTAGTTTTGTTAGGGTTTGATCCCTAGTATCCACTATGTTCTGAGATTGATGTTGCTATGACTTTGCTATGCTTAATGCTTGTCACTAGGGCCCGAGTGCCATGATTTGAGATCTGAACCTATTATGTTTTCATGAATATATATATGTGTGTGTGTGTGTGTGTGTGTTCTTGATCCTATCTTGCAAGTTGTAGACACCTATTACGAGTTATGATCCGCATACCCCAGGGTGACAATAACTCGGATTCTTTTCGGTGATTACCGTAGTTTGAGGAGTTCATGTATACACTAAGTGCTAATGCTTTTGTACAGTTCTCTATTAAAAGGAGGCCTTAGTATCCCTCAGTTTCCATTAGGACCTTGTTGCCACGGGAGGGTAGGACAAAAGATGCCATGCAAGTTCTTTTCGATAAGCATGTATGACTATATATGGAACACATGCCTACATTACATTGATGAATTGGAGCTAGTTTTGTGTCACCCTATGTTATAACTATTGCATGATGAATGCCATCCGACATAATTATCCATCAGTGATCCATCCGACATAATTTCCCTTATTGATATTTGCTAAGTTACTATTCTGTTGTTACTGTTACAATCACTATAAATCTCGTACTGTCACTTTTGCCATCGTTACCGTTACTTCCATACTACTTTGCTGCTAAATACTTTTTTGCCGATACTAAGTCTTTCAGGTGTGGTTGAATTGACAACTCAGCTGCTAACACTCAAGAATACTCTTTGTCTCCCCTTGTGTCGAATCAATAAATTTGGGTTGAATACTCTACCCTCGAAAACTATTGTGATCCCCTATACTTGTGGGTTATCAATACCTAGAACAAAATATGATTCTATAAGAACGCAATGATCTAGCATAGCAAAGATATCAAAAAAGGTCAAGCCATGGAAACATCATGCTATCTATCTTACGATCATGTAAAGCAATATGACAATGAATGCTCAAGTTATCAAAATGAAAACCGTGGAAGTTGCATGGCAATATATATCGGAATGGCTATGGAAATGCCATAATAGGTAGGTATGGTGTCTCTTCATGAAGATATCATAAGGCTTATGTGTGATAGAGTGAATCAAATCACGGGGTTTGGATGCACCGACAAAGTTTGCATAGACCCTCGTGGTGAGAAAGGGCAATGCGCGGTACCGTAGAGGCTAGCAAATTGCAAAAAGGTAAAAGTGTGTATAATCCATGGACTGACATTAGTCATAAAGAACTCACATACTTATTGCAAAAGTTTATTAGCCATCGATGCAAAGTATTACTATGCATACCCCTAGGGGGGAGGTTGGTAGGAGTTAACCATCGCACGCCCCCGACCTTCACACAAAGATAGACAATCAAGGATAAATTGTGCTCCAACTTCCTAGAATAACGGGAGACTATACATGCATGCTTAGGGAATCACAAACCTTAACACCAATATCTTACTAAACATGATGATCCACTAGTAACTCCCACATATTATCATCTCTATATCGCAAAACTATTGCAAGGAATCAAACATATCATATTCAGTGATCCCTAAGTTTTATGTAGGATTTTATGACTAACCATGCAAATGACAAATTCCCGTTGACTGTCTAAATAGATATAAGTGAAGAAAGAGAGTTTAATTGTTTCTACAAAAGACCATGCTCTAAAAAATATAAGTGAAGGAAAAGAGCATTCTACAAATAACAGTTTTCTATGTGAAGAGAAACACGCAATCTAAACTTCAAATGATATAAGTGAAGCACATGAAGCATTGTATAAACCCATACTCAAAAGATATAAGGGAAGTGAAATGAGCATTATATAAATAAAACATGGACTGTATCATACCATCATGTTGCATAAACTAAACGCAAAAGACGCTCCAAGATTTGCACATATCACATAAACGAAACAAATCCGAACACATATCGATACTTGTTGAAGAAATATGGGATGACTTCCGGGGCATCCCCAAGCTTAGATGCTTGAGTATCCTTGGAAATTTAATTAGAGTGCCTTGGGAATCCCCAATCTTGAACTCTTTGCATCTCCTTCTTCTCCCCATATCGAGACCTCCTCGATCTTCGAACACTTCATCCACATAAAACTTAACAGAAGACTGGTAAGATCCGTTAGTATAATAAAGCAAAATACTACTTTAATTACTGTTGAAAACCAATTCATATTTTATATTTTCATTATACATTCTTTATTATAACTGTTCTATGGCTTACACCACCAATAAAATCAATAGTTACATCAAAACAAGCAAAACAATGCATCAAAAACAGAATATGTCTTAAACAGGACAATTTGTAGTAATCCGAACTTTGACCATACTTATGTGACTCCAAAAATTCTGAAAAATTAGGACGCATTAATTTTTTGTATAGAAATACTGTGTAAAAATTTCATAAACTTTTTACGTTCTAGTAAAAAACGAAAATTCACGCACTACAGCCAAATTTTCTGTTTTATACTGCACATACCAACAAGCAATCTAATCATCCTAAAGGCAAATCTTGGCATATTTTTTTATAATACAATGGATTTGTACATGGGGATAATTATTTTTGTTGTAAAACTTTCAGTGATTCAAGATTCAAAAAGTTTCCATGGGCAGGAACACAAGTTCAAGGCTAGCCCCCACTTCAATGATGTTCATCATCTCTTCTCGATTTCACCTTTCCTTTTGTGAAGTTTTAGGTTCCCCTCTATATTTTTTTGTTTTTAAACTTTATAAAAGCACACAACAGAAATAAAAGATTCTCTAAAACTCGCAGGTTGTCTCCCTGGCAGCGCTTTCTGTAAAGCCATTATGCTAGGCATAAAGTGCTCAAGTAATTGATCCACCTGGATCCCAAGGTATATCAAAGACAATTTTAATTAACAATGATTTTTAATTCAGTAGTGAGCACAAAGTGATATATATCATGCAATGACGAATTCTAACTCTTTTCCTATGCATCGGCATGTCATGAAAGAACAATTTATTCAGACCAAGTAAAGGCCAATGCATAGTATAAGTAGTTTCTTGATATTTAATAGTATTGGAAACATATAGAGGTGAAGATGTACTTCCTATCTCATACTAATTGCAAGTAGGAGCAGCAAGCACATGCATATTATATTCACCAAAATCATCATGTGTAGTGGCAAAATGCAACCCATCAATATAAGCCTTAACAAGAACAAACTTCTCCAATATGGTGTAGTTAGGAGAATTCAAAAGGATAATAGGACTATCATGTGTGGGTGCAATAGCAACAACTTCATGCTTAACATAAGGAACTATAGAAATTTCATCTCCATAAGCATAAATCATATTGGCATCATGGCCACAACCATAGGAAGCATCAAGTTCATCAAAAGGGAAATTTAAAATGAGTCGATGGGATTATAGCAATTATCATAGCATTCATCCTTTGGTAAGCACGAAGGGTAATTAAACAATGTATGAGTTCAAGATTTACTCTCATGATAAGGTGGGCATGGGTGATCAATCCTCTCTTCCTGCTTTTGTTCTTCGCTCTCCTCCTCATATTTTTCATTTAATGAGCTCACAATTTCAGCAACTTCTTCCATAAGTCCCTCCAAAATATTAGTCTCTTCCAAGGCAGCAGACATTCTTTCAATAAATTCAATAATATATGTATTGCATTCATAATTATCATAACAATATTTAAGTATGGCATAAATTTCAGATTTGTAAGAAACATCATCATACTTTTTAAGCAAAGAAGCAATTTCATAAGCACCCTTAAAAGAAACAAATTCTTCTATTCGCTCCACATCATAGTAATCATATGTACCATTAGCATAAGAAGCTAAGGCTTCATTATCATTAAATTCGCATGAAAAGGGAAAGTGTGGAGCATTCATCCTAGAGCAACAAGTAATATCATATCTCAAGCATAGATCCCAAGCACACCAATGTAACATATGAATTTGATCCCATAAAAATTTCCCTATTTGAGATAAGAGATAATCCCTTAAGTATTCACGTTGATCCAACATTACTCCCATTATCAAGTTGAATGTGGTTTTCTCGGGATTATCAAAGTAGTATTTAATACTTCGCACATAACTAGCATCGAGGGTTTTAGGAGGTTCCCCATCTCCATGAGTAGCAAGTACCACTGATTTTTTTGGTGTTTCGTGTTCCATATCCATAACTAAAGATATAAAACAACTAATAACAGAAAATAAAAATTACTTAGTGATAAAGCAAACAAGCACACACGAGAATATTCACCCCACGCTATTGCTCCCCGGAAACGGCGCCAGAAAAAGGTCTGGATAACACACAAGTGTAGGGGATCGTTTGTAGCCTTTTTGATAAGTAAGAGTGTCGAACCCAATGAGGAGATAAAGGTAGAACAAATATTCTCTCAAGTTCTATCGACCACCGATACAACTCTACGCACGTTAATGCTTGCTTTACCTAGAATTAGTATCAAACTACTTTGCGGGAAGTAAACTAGAAGTACTTTGCAAGATAATAAAGAACATGGAAATAAAAGGTAGGTGATGTTTTAATAAAATAATATTGAACGTAAATAGTTTTGTAGCAACAATTTTGTGTAACGCAAGAGAAAGATTGTCCCTAGGCAATTGAATATGATATGATAGATACTTGTTATATTCAATGAGGGAGAGGCATGAGCTAACATACTTTCTCTACTTGGATCGTATGCACTTATGATTGGACACCTAGCAAGCATCCGCAACTTCTAAACATTACTAAGGTAAAACCCAACCACAGCATTAAGTATCAAGTCCTCTTTACTCCCATATGCCATAACCCACCTACTCGGGCTTGTGTTTCCGTCACTCACGCAACCCACCATAAGCAAGTTATGAACATATTTCAACACCCTACAGCGGGGATCACTCCTCTTGTGCAACATGGAGGGCACCATAGGATAACACCATATCATCATGCAACTCATGTCAATAACATCATACCATGATTAACCCATAGGACAAAAGAGATCTACTCAAACATCATAGGATATCCAAATATCATTGCGAAATAATATATGGATTTGAGAACCATGTTTAAGTAGAGATTATAGCGGGGAAGAGTGGTGTTTCACTGCTTCAAGAGGGGGTGAGAGTTGTTGTTGACGGCAGCAAGATTGTCGATGTAGATCGCCATCATGATGATTGCCACGGTGGCATTCCGGCGCCACCGGGAGAGAGGGGGAGAGAACCCCCTACTTGTTATTCTTCCTTGGATCCCCCCTAGAAAAGAGGAGAGTTCCCCTTCTAGTCCATGGCCTCCATGGCGGTGGAGAGGCGGGAGCCCCTCTGAGATTGGATCTCCCTCACTGTTCTCTTGTGTTTTGCGTTCCTGTTTCTGGCTGAAAACTATTTCTTATATTACCGGAGATCTGTAATGCCGACCGGGCTGAAATTTTGAGGTGATTTTTATCCAAAAATTAGCTTTCTTGCACCCGAAGGAGAGCCCCAACCGACCTACAAGGCGGCCAACCTCCACCAGGGCACGTTTGGGCCTTGGCCCGCACCCTGGTACTCCATGCCCACTTTGGGCCTTCGTTTGCATTGATTACACTTCTCAAAATTCAAAAATATTCCAAAACAATCTCCATAAATTTTTATCGCGTTTGGATTTCATTTGATATTGAATTTTTGCGAAACAAAAAACACACAAAAGCAGGAACTGGTGCTAGGCACTGGATCAATAGGTTAGTACAATAAATCATATACATAGTTGCCAAAAGTATGTGAAAGTTGTGTAATATTGGCATAAAACCATAAAAAATATAGATATGACAAAGACGTATCAGGCAAGACTATCCTTGAGCAGCTCTCGGGACAGGTCCGGGTCCTTCCCGATCTTGTCGGTCTCCTCAGCAACGTCAACGCGGAATTCTGAGTTCAGTCGAATGAAGAAAAGAATTAGAGATAAGCAAATTTTATTCGGCTAAACAAGGCTATGCTAGAATTACTCAGGAAGGTTTACCTTTGAGCTTTTCATTTGCGGTATCGGCAAACTCTTCGACAAAGTGCTCCAGCTCAGCCTTCTTAGCAGTGATGCGCTCGAGTTTGGTCTTCAATTAGGCGAGCTCCTCGCTCGACTTCTTTGCAGCAACCTAAAGGGTTTTCTTCTCCTCCTCCAGCTTCTCGACTATCTTCAGCTTCTCCTTGGCCTCCTTGGCCTTCAGCCTGGGCTCCTTTTGAGCATCTGCCAGTTCTATGTCCTTCTTCTCGAAGGTCGTCTTCACACTTTCTAAAGAAATAGACTTCTTCAGCCTCTCGACAAGTTTACGGTTTTCTCCACGAAGATCTGATGAAGTAGACTCGGTCAGACAGGGAGGAAGAGCAGTTATGGTGGCAGTCGGACAGGATGAGTATACCTTTGATTGCCTTTTTCTTCCGCTCCAATCAGGCATTCCTGGAATTCTCAGCTTCAAGGTCGAGGCACAGGGCTAGCACCTTCTTCTTTAGAGCATTGTAGTAGCTTCCGAGCTCACAAACAGCCTGCAAACACGAAACAAAATAAAAATATTAGTCAAACAAAGACATACGATTCGTCAATCGGATACAAGATAATAGCTCATTCGGTTGAGTTTCAAAGTTCTAAGACTCCCGCCGACTGCTTTAGTCAACGGCAGTCTCGGGGACTACACCCAGTGGGTGCGCTCAACGCGCCCCCACTGGAAGATCAAATTCAAGACCTTTTTGACGACGGATTGAATACCTCTAGACTCTTAGACTACCGCCGACCACTTAAGTCGACGACAGACTCGGGGACTACACCCAGTGGGTGCGTTCAGCATGCCCCCACTAGAAGCCAGAAACACCCTGTGGGTGTGCCCAAATGCAAACCCACTTGGGACTAAAACCAAAACAAAAGACACACGAACCAAAACACGACTGAGGAAGGTACTTACGAGAGTACTTACTCGGACATTCTTGTGCAACGCCGCACTCGCATCATACGCCGTCTTCAACCATTCGCTCATCACCTCCGGCTGGATCAACGCCTCTTTCCTCGATCCCGTCTGATCCTCCGGGACGCGGTGTAGCAAGAAGGTGTTGATCTCAGGAGGAGTCGGCAAGCAGGATGACATACCGGTTTCGAGTGTGACTCCGGAACCCGAGCTGGTTCCCCATGATGAGACCAAGGCATCAGCAAGCGATGGCTCCTGCATCACACCCTCTGTGTTGGTAGAAGGATTTGGCGGCTCAACCTTGTCATCCACATCGATGTCGATCACCTCACGGAGGACTGCAAGTGTTCAAAAGCACTCGGGAATAAGCATGAAGAAAACCATGGCATGCGATGGAAAGCATTTGAAGTTTACCTTTCGAAGACGCAACGTCGACTTCGGCCCGCTCCTTATCCAGAGTTTGGGGTTCAGGCAAAGTAGTCGAATTGTCAGCACTACAAAGGAAGCACTCAAAATGTCACATCATTCGTTTGAATCTAACTAGTAACTGTCAAAGTGGAAATACTTACGCTGAGGACACGGGAATAGTCATCTGATCTTCAGGATGGGGACTTCCTTCCGAGGTTTGGCCGTAGCGACTTTGGCCTGTTTTGCCATCTTCTCAGGCGATGAAACAAGTCCATCACACCCACGCTTCGAGCTGCGAGACGGGAGGACATTTGCAGTTGGCTTGACGATGTTAGATCCCTTGGAGCCGCCACCACAGACTCCCGGGTCATGGCATGCCTTGGAGCGGGATTCAGGTACATGTTCATCCGAGCGTGAGGACTCCACCTCGTAGTTGTTGTCCGAGTCGTCTTCTTCATTGTCGCTCTCGTCGTCTTCTCTTTCTCCCGCTTCATTCGAGTCCTTTGGGTGATCAGTGTCGCTTGCTACATCAATCGGGCCTCGATCTACAACTTGAATGGGACTCTTCATTTTCGTGAAAGCCTGTCGAATGAAGAACAAGTCAATCAAGTCGATTATAACATGTACATAAAGATCACTTGGTTAATGGATCTTCGAGAGTTACCTCATTCGGTGGATTTTCTAATGAAAGTGGAGCCACTAGTCTGCTCCCTCTAAGGTTCTCGCGCGTTGGGGTGATCACCTTGATCTTGTCTGCCACCATGTCTGTGTGAGCTCATCCGGGTGTGTCCGGGTGGTGTCATCTGGTCAGGTGTATTCCCTCATGGGGTCAGCCCCAGCTTGCAGCGGCTAAATCCTCCTCTGGAGAAAAACCTCGAGAAAGTCAAGGCCATTGACACCTTTCTGCACGAAGGCCACCAGAGCTATCATCAGGATATCCACCTCTGTCTTATCATCCTTGGTCATAGTCAGCCTGGGAGCTGGCTGAATGTGTTCAGACGTATACGGTGGAAGTCCCGACTGACTTTCTCTGACTAGAACATCCTGGCAGTAAAACCAGTCTTCTGCCAGCCCTTCACCGAATCTGGAAATGTCATTGTTGGGAAGCAAACCTTCCCCCGCAGCTGAATTCCCAAACCCCCACATAGCTGGGCCACATTTGTTTTGTCCTTTGATAGCATGGACTTCTTTCCAGTCATCACTCGACAGGTGAAAAAGTGTTTGAATAAACCCCAATGGGGGTGACAGCCCAAGAAATTTTCATAGAGGTAAATGAATGCATCCAAATAGTCGATAGCCTTGGGAGGAATGTGATGGAGTTGAGCGCCGAAGAAATCTAGGAATCTATGGAAGAATGGATAAGGCGGAAGAGAGAAACCTCGCTCGAGGTGAGTTACCAGGAGGACATGCTCGTTCCCCCGCGGTGAGGGATCATCCTTGCCAGCCTCCGGGAGCCACCAACTCCCCTCAAACACGAGCTCCTGGCCCTCTAGCTCAAGAATCCAAGCCTTGGTGACCCATGATCGCATCCAATCGCCTTGGGTCCACCCCATCGGTGTGCCTGCGCTCGAGGAGGAGCCGCGTGAGCTCTTCTTCGCCCACTCAGCCTTCGCGGTCGTCCTTTGATTCATCTATGCCGATGTTGGGTCTATGCTGCGGCAAGAACTCGGTGGGAGGTTTGCGCGTGAGTGTCGGAGAAGACGAAGGAAGGGGCAGGAAATGAGATCTATTTCATCCCCTACAGTGTCGTCGCCTTTTATATCAAAGATCGGGCTAAATCTCTAGTCATCAATCCACAAACGGAGCGAGATTTGCGGATCAACTGTTTAGAGCCTCGGGGACACATGGTGAAAATCTTGGCACGACAATCGAGGTGTCATGCCCACTACCCCTGATTCCCTCAACTTGACCGTTCTATCGCACATTCGCGCGTGTCCTTCACAATTTCGAACGTGCGGGGATCTCTTCGTGTCTTAAAATAGAGCGAGCTCGACGCTCCGAAGCGCCCAACGGTTCGTTTTTTACAAGCTGAATGCTCACCTGTTTCCGGCTAATCACTCGGATGGAATAATCATGCATTCGGACCATTTCTTCAGGGAAACACTTCAATTTCTTACGATAGTATCACATTTTCAAGCTAAGCCATTCGTTCAGAGAATGTTAATCCTGAATCCATCACGGTTTGAAGCCGAGTCAGAAACAACATAGACCGTTTCTTGGACACCTCCGATGTGCCATCGATGCTTTCGAGTGTTGATCACTCGATCACTAAAACATCACGGATTCGGGGGCTACTGATGAGGTTGTCTACCATGGGTAGGGTCACAAGACTGACTTCAAGGGCCCACCTGTGGTCCCTTATTATCATTAAAGCTCCTGAAGTAAAAGTGCATTCGGATGCACATGAAGATTCACTCAGGTCATTCAATTCATTTAGATGACCATGGCTTCACTCGGGCAATAGAAGTTTAGCGTCTCGGTAGACGTAGACTCCGAGGGATTTGAAGCGACACTCGCAGAGTAGTAAATTTTGCGTTACCAGTAACGCTCCACTTAAACTGCGGTTCATGTAACCTTACATTAATTAACATTAATTAAGGCGCTCGACCAGTGGTTGCGCACTCTATATAAGCTACCACCTGGCGCCATATCAAGGGTTTCAACATATTGTAATCCTCTACCACCCATAAGGAAACACCAAATCCTCCGGGCTCGAGACGTAGGGCTTTTACCACTTCTGAGTGGGGCCTGAACTCGTACACATCCGAGTGAACACCCATGGCGTAGCTAGGTTTCGCCCCTCCATTCGTACTCGTGGTATTATTGTCAAGCTAGTTCCCTAGACAAGCCACTCACATTTGTTTGCCAGCATGAAAACTATGGAGATGTGATCATTTTTTGTAGGCCCGTATAGGTGTCGGCCGCTGACGCTCTGGCCAGCATATATCTATGGTTGCTGGAATGACTCTGAAAGTGGCGAATTTCTAGTCTATTTTCCTTTTGTATTGTTCATGCGGCCGGACAAAATAGACCCGTCCGTTGGATGCAAGGCCAGCATAAAGATAGAATAAAAAAGTCCATTATACTACCCGGAAAAAAGTTCAAGGTTCACATAACCACTAATCTTTATTTATGTTCCGTTCACCCCCTAAACAATCCCATACCGGATAAAATCAGTCCCTGGGTGGTTTGAGACAACTGGTTTCTGACGTGGCAATGGTCAACATCGGCTTTAACCCGTAGGTGGGCCTCCCTCGTCAGGTGGGTGGCGGTGGCCCAGCCGTCGGGCATCGTCGTCCCTCTCCTTGTGCAGGAGGTAGTTGGGTAGCGGTGTAGCGTTGCGGTGATGCAGGCGGCGCGCGAGGTGTGGGATCAGTTAGATCTAGGGGTGATGGCCCCATTTGGTCTAGTTCCGGACGGATCAAGAGTTTGGTAGGGGTGTGAAGATGGCACCGCGACAAGCTTGTGGCAGTGGCGGGCCATTCGTCGGGCATGGTCATCCCTCTGCTCGCGCAGGAGATAGAAAGGGGCAGTAGCGGTTGTGTAGATGCGATGCAGGTGGAGGGAGAGCCAAGGGGGCAGCCAGATCCAGGGGTGGCGGCCCCATCTGGTCTGGTTCTTGTTGGATCTAGAGTCCAGCATCGTGTGAAGACAGTCTGTCGGCGACCTTGTGGCGATAGCGTGACCTGACATGAGAGAGATACAAAGGAGGCACGTAGGCAGAGGCAGCGGGGTCGAGCATGGTGATCGGGGAGGTGGCTTCGAACTCCGGCGGTCATAGGCTTCATCCAGAGGCGGCAAGGTCAGGCGTGGTCAGGGAGGCTCAGGAGGAACTCCTCTGTCTCAGCCCAAACTGAGGAGGTAGACCCACCCGTGGCTCAAAACCGCTCTTTGACCATTTCCATGTCAGCAATCAGTCAAGCCAAACCACCCAAGGACTAGTTTCGTCTGGTATGTGATTTTTTAGGGGGTGAAGGGAACAGTAATAAAGATCGGGGACTTATGAGAACCACAGACTTTTTTCAAGGTAGTAAAATGGACTTTTTTCAAGATAGAACGGCCTGAACGCCATGTTCTGCATGACTTAAATTGATAGAATTCGGATAAAACGATCATCCACTCGCGAGTTGGGCATAACCTTCTGATGTGGAGCATCCCTCACTCATCCCCATGAAGCCTACACCATCTCCACAAGACACAAGTGGTCCTATGACAAGAGCTTGCGCACGCGCAACAGAAGCTAAGGTGAACTCCCTCTTTGAGTTTGACATGGATACACATGGGACTTGGATGCTACCTCACCTTGACATTCTATGCATCATTAGGTATGAGGAAGACATCCAAGGCCAAGGGGAGCAACCACGAGGAAGCACGGAAGATGGAGCCAAACTGCCAAGCTACAGCCGACCTCGTGCGCACAGGCTGCCTGGACCTCGTGCGCACGAGAGTAACAGAGTAACAGAAGGCCTCGTGCACATGGGCCCAGAAGACCACGTGCACACGGGCCTCCCAGGAGCTATAGAGGCCACCCCATGCGCACGGTCCCAGAAGACCCCATGCACACATGCCTCCCATGAAGCTACAGTGGCGACCCCGTGCGCACGGTCGTGTCCCATGCCCACTGGGGCATCCGTGCGCATGGGGCTCACTTAGGTCGTGTGCATGGGCCTCCCAGGACTACCGACCCACACGGCCCATTTCGACCACTCTTCGACCCCTACATCTTGCTAGCTATATCTAGGATCCTTGGATCACATGTTAAGGTGAGCTATTGTTTTGCACTTGTCAGCATCGCTCCATTAATTGTCTCTCTTGAGGAGTTTGTCCTCCTTTGGGAGTAGATGCAAGTGACTCCAAGGCTCCTCTAGAGGGAAGATCCCCATGGATTCAAGGCTCCTCCTCCGGAGTGAGAGAACACTACCGCTACTTGTATCGTTGGTTGATTTGGGATCTTGTACCTCTTGTGATGATTATAGAACTAGTGGATGTGTGATTTGAATTTACTCTTGGGTGTTTCTCTTGTTCTTCCCTTTGTTCTTAATGTTTTCCCCCTCCAATTCGTGAAAGATCGACTCCCACGGGTCTTGCCCCGTATCATATGGTATCTTGTAAGTTTTTATTGGTTTTGATCCGTGGAATATATGCCTAGCAAGTGGATCTAGCTTTCTATCCCAAAGATTTCTGATTTTTTTCCGAAATCCACCAAAATCATGATCTGCCCGAAATTTTCTCCGCACCTCATGTCCACAATTCCCGGACCCCGTGCGCACGGGCCCCCGCGAAAGTTCCTGGACACCCCGTGCACACGGGCCTCAAAAGACCCCATGCGCACGGGGCCTACATAATAACCCCAATTTTTTTCTATTTTCAGCTTTGTCACCCCCACACTTTTTCTTTCCGCTCCATTGACCATTTTCTCCATGGTTTTAAGTTTGTGGCTTCCATGTCCTAAGGTGTTTTGGCTACTTAGGCGCGGTTGGACGTCATCACCACCACCATTCATCATCACCAGCCTCAACTTCGACTTCGGCCACCTTCAACCATAAGCAAGGACGGTAACCTCGACGACATCCTTGTCCATTCCTTGCCATTGCATTAATAGCTCCGAGCCTATTTGCGTACCTTACCCATTGAGACTAGCAAGTTGAGAATTGCCAGGCCACGTTAATTGTGCACCGTAGTGACACTCATATGTCGCATAACTAGTTTAGCATGCCCTTCACTTGTTGACTACTTTGTGCCATAAGTATCTCCTGTGCTATTCCATCATACTTGTCTCATATCTTGGTTCAACTATCAAGCATATAGAAAAAAAGAAAAAAAGATTTTAAGCAAAGAGAAAGATTCCAAAGAGCTTATAAGAAATAGCCATAGCATCATATCCCCTCACATACAGACTAGATACTTGGGATCTAAGACGACATGGTTACTCTCATAGGTTGGTGCACAAGCGCATATATAGCCCATTAGAGCAATCGAGCTAGTTCTCTCTTGTATCCATGCAACACGAGCCTTGCGGAGAAATCATATTGATCATTCCTTGGTTGTGCGGATCCCATTATATGTGTGTGTGTGTGTGTTCCTAGTTCCTAGTGCCTCGAAAACTATTGGTCTAGTTTCTTTGTCTTGCTATTTTGTGAATCTTACTCAACATTGACAACATCTTGGTTCGCATTTGCTCAAATTTTGTGCCACTCATCCTAGCCAAGCTCCACTTCAAAGCTTTACTTTGTGTAGGTGTGAGAAGGAAAAACTTGGTACCAATTCTACTACTTCCATGATTTCACATTGAGTGATTGATCCTCTTTCAACCTTCGGAACGGTGTTTGGTATTGTGTTTTCTCATTCTCCCACTTACGTCTACTTGAGTGACATGGATAGGAACACTTTGACGAACCCGACCTTCGAGGAGAGCGGCGATGCAAACAACTACGTCACCAAACTACAATTCTTCGGCGCTCAAAAGGGAATGCACCAAGCACATGAGTCATCACGGACCGCATCGAACACCTCACCACCAACATATGCGAATCCGAGGAGCGAACGCGGGACCTCCTTACAACCCAAATGGACGAGCTACATGCCTTGGTGGTGAACCGCACATCATCAACTTCTACTTCAACTCGACGACGCACATCAAGTCGCAACTCCTCCAAGGACTCCTCCGGCGAAAGTCCTCCTCCTCGAGCTCGACCACAACAATGTGACGCACGTCGCCTCTCTCAAGACTCAAACAACCCCTTCCATGACAACGAGCCTCAAGGTAGACATCGCGAGCGTGACCACCGTCACCAACAAGATCAAGACGCATACGAGTAACAACGCCTACGTCATCGCCATGAGGAAGACTGGCACCATGAAGAGCAAGAAAATGAGGCACATCGCGGGCTTCACGGATCAACATATGCCTTGCAAGAATGCAACCGACAAGCTCACGAGGAGCAATAAGCTCTACGTCAAGAACGCCAAGAGGAGCACCAAGAACGCCAACAACGGATGCAACCACAACATCAACAACACCCAAGGAAAGAAGAGCAACACATTGATGATCTCGCTCCAAGGCAAGGGCAATATCAACATGACAACAATGACCCTCCACGACAAGAAGAGCGACTTCAAGCAAATCTCGTTAACCACGTGGATGATCAAGCTCCAAGGTAAGGCTAACGTCAACAAGACAACTATGCTCCTCCACGACAAGGATACCGCCACCACAACAACAATGAGGAAAAACGCTTTGGCAAGCTCAAGTTCAATATGCCTAAGTTCTTCAGAAGCAATGACCCCGAAGACTATCTATCTTGGGCACTCAAGGTTGACAAGATATTCCGGTTGCACAACTATGAAGAGGACAAGAAGATTGACATGGCCTCCCTTGAGCTCCAAGATTATTTTCTCATTTGGTGGGAACAAGTGATTGAGCGAAGAATAGAAAGAGGTGACCCTCCAATCACCAATTGGGTGCAAATGAAGGACCTCATGCAAGCTCGATTCGTCCCAACACACTACAATCGTGATCTCTTCAAGAAGCTATAACTACTCAAGCAAGGCACAAAGTCGGTGGAATAGTACTACCAAGAGATGGAGATGGCTATGATAAGAGCCAATGTAAAGGAAGACGATGAGGAAAGAATGGCGCATTTCTTGAATGGTCTCAATTACCAAGTAAAGAAATTTGCGTATTTCCAACCCTACTCCAACTTGCTCGAGCTAATGCATCAAGCCACCAAGGAACGTCAAGTTCAAGAGGACTACAAGAACTCCAACACCTCCTACAAGACCTACAGTGCAACTAATCAAGCTTCTCCAACCACAACACCTTCCTCTATACAAACCTCCAGGACAAAAGATGACA
Source organism: Hordeum marinum (assembly GCA_022496015.1). Classification (NCBI taxonomy): domain Eukaryota; kingdom Viridiplantae; phylum Streptophyta; class Magnoliopsida; order Poales; family Poaceae; genus Hordeum; species Hordeum marinum. Next base: position 240,983,059 of record CM039672.1, on the reverse strand, counting down.
AGTCAAGATACAAGGACAAGTCGTCTTCGCCATCCCGCACCGCTGCTATGAGCAAACCAAGAGCGTCATCCTCTACATCAACACCGCATTCCACGAAAACAAGCTCCATTAAGTGTTTCACGTGCCAAGGCCGAGGCCACAAGATGTACAAGTGTCTCACGAGGCAGACCATGATCCTTCAAGATGACGGCTCCTATGACTCCATGAGTGAAGATGAGATGGAAGGCTTGGAACAAGTGGCTATGCATCGACAAGTCAATGAAGATGAAGATACTTAATTCTTTTGTGACAATGATCTGATCCCCGCTCTCATTGTCTCAAAGGTTTTGACACTCCAACAACAACAAGATGAGGACCAACGTTGCCACATCTTCCACACCGAGGGAGTCCTAGATTAGGGGGTCCTTAGATAGTCGACCTATCATTTATGGGCGGACCACAAGGTGAGCATCGGACGATCAAGGACCACCTACGCCAGATGGATGCTTCGAGGAGCCATGGCATACTCTCCAAGTTATTAGTTGTAGTTAGGCGTGTTTATCTCTTCGGCATGTAACCGACCATGTGTAAACTCCAAGCACCCTCGACATCTATATAAGCCGGAGGGTTTTAGGGTATAGAGAGGACAACTCATCTAGGGTTAGCTATACGATCTCGAGGTAGATAAACTTTGTAACATCTTACACCATCAATACAACAAAGCAGGACGTAGGGTATTACCTCCATTGGAGGGCCCGAACCTGGGTAAACTCGTGTCCCCTTAGTATCATGTTACCGTCGATTCCAGTCTCACAGTTTGGGACCCCCTACCCGAGATCCACCGGTTTTGACACCGACATTGGTGCTTTCATTGAGAATTCCCCTGTGAGCACCAAAGGAATCGATGTCTCACCTCATCACGAGCAGCGAGATCTGCATCTAGGGGACTCTCGCCGCCGATCAGAGTCTCACCGGCGATGACATCTTGCCGGCTGCCAGCCCAATCAGCCGTCATGGCCAGATCGGAAACTCCCCCCCCCCAATAAGAGTATCAAATTCGGAACCTTAGAGTTCATGGTTGATTCATGGGGAATACTCATTCTAATGGAACCTTCAACCCTCGAAGAGAAACTTGTAAGTCCGGACGCCTTGACGCCGAAGACATCAGGTCTCTTGGTTGGACGAAACACAGATCCGCTTCGGCGTGGCTCCTGAACTGTCATGTCGCTTGATGAATCCAGTCATCTCAGTGACATGCATCCTACCATCGCCTCGTTCTTAAACAAGTTGTTCGATCGGATCGAAGCTATGTGTATATCAGATGACCAATTTCTGATCTATGATCGGCTCGGGATCAGACGTGATGATAGGGAGATTCATGTCCCTCCGGTCACCCACCTTGTCGCTACTATCGAGTGTCCGGTAGCGGATTCGTCCCGACAGGTAGAACTGAAAACAGTCTATACCCCAGTCCTCGATCACCGAGACTCTGTCGGTGAGCCACAGGCAGGGAACCACTCTAGAGCCGGACCCTCCCCGGTCCAGGATCCACCACATGATTCAGAAACTGTAATTTTGAACACTCAATGTGGCATGAAATCGAATTTTTCCCACCCACCGCCCAAGACGATCATCCCAGTATCGCACCAAAGCCCGTGCCTTTGGACATTCGGGATATTAAGCAACCACAAGGAGAATCAGTCCATCACTTTTGGGCCAGACTCCTACTCGCTAGAAGCAGAGTAAAAGGTCTTAGTGACCAATAGATGATGGCAACTTTCATTCGCAATTGCCATGATGAATAGATTCTTAATGCCCTGGCCCGCCAACACATTCGTAACTTTTCAGAGTTATCTGATTTGGTACAAAAGTATAGTGCCATGGAGAGCGTCTGGCAATCTAGAGGAGCTCGGAAAAAGAGGACACCTCCAAAGCGGCCATCCAGGTACGAACCCGTCGAAAAAAGAAACAAGACCCTTTCAGGGACCGGCATTGTCCTCGACGGACTATTGGAAGAACCTTGCCCTGTACAGTCCGTGTTGTTAAACACAAACCCGAGTCACAGCCTTAGAGCTTGTTGGGTCTTCAAGAAAGTCGCAAAAAGCAGCGAGGCCATCCTTGAAACACCTTCGTCGAGTAGGTGCTCCTCTTCGCCGCCCGGATACAATGCCGAAGTCCTAACGGTCTGCAAGACTTTCCCCTCAAGGAACAGGCATAAAAGGGCTCTTAGGGAGCTCAAACGGGTCTACCATCTGGCACCCACTAGCCCATGGGTAGACATACCGATTACTTTTGGGGACACTGACCAGCCCCCCATTCTTCCCGGTCACTCACCGGCCACACTAGGCTTGAACCCCATCATTGATGGATATAGGCTACATAAGGGCTAATGGACGGCGGCACTGGTCTAAACCTTATATACGAAGCCACCCTGGAAAAAATGCAGTTTGACCGATCTCGCATCGAACATAGCAATACAACCTTCCGGGGAATTATCCCAAGGAAAGAGGAACATTGTTATGGATGTATTGTCCTAGACATGGTGTTCGGCACGCCCGAAAACTACTGATCCAAAGAACTTCTCTTCCACATCATCCCCTTCCCAAGTGACTATCATGCCCTATTGGGACGTGATGCCTTTACAAATTTCTAGGCTATACCCCATTACGGGTACATGAAACTCAAAATGCCAGGACCAAATGGAGTGATCACGATCGCCAGTGATCCAAACATAGCCCTTCGGGCCGAAAATAAAACAGCAGCGCTCGCCCTCGAGGCATTAGTGGAGACTTTCGCTACCGAAGAATTCACCACATTATGGTCGACAACTAATAAGGACGATGTGATCCTTAGCAAAAAGGCCTAAGTCCACGTCCTTCAAACCCGCAGAGGAAATCTCAAATTTCAGGTACATCCGACGGACCCCAATAAGACCGCATCCATCGGAGCCTAGCTTGATCCTCTCGTGGATGAAGCACTGCGGAATTTCCTTCACGAAAATTGGGACATTTTTTCTTGCATCCTTCCGATATACCCAGAATCCCACGACGGCTTGTCGAATGCATTCTAAACATTATCCTAGGCTTTAAGCCCAAACGGACTCTACGTCACTTCTCCGAGCCCAAACGGCAAGCCATGGGTGAAGAATTAGCTAAACTGCTTGAGGCTGTATTTATTCGTGATATTAAACACCCGAGTGGCTGGCAAACCTGGTGATGGTACCTAAGAAAGACAAGTCCTGGCGGCTGTGTGTCGATTTCAAAGACCTTAACAAAGCCTGCCCCAAGGACCCTTTGCCCTTACCATGCAAAGACCAGATCATTGATGCCACAGCCGGACACGATTTGTTGTGTTTCCTCGACGCTTACTCCGGATACCATCAAATTAAAATGAAGAAATCCGATCAAGCAGCTACCGCATTCATCACCCCCTATGGGCCATTCTGCTTCAACACGATGCCTCCAGGCTTAAAAACGTTGGGGCCACATACCAGCGCATGATCCAGACATGTCTCGTGACACAAGTTGGTAAGACTGTCGAGGCATACGTGGATGATGTCGTAATCAAAACCAAACATGTCAGCCAGTTGATCGATGACCTACGGTAAACCTTTTCCAGTCTATGCGAATATGATATATGACTCAATCCAGAAAAAATGTGTATTCAGAGTTCCCTCTGGTAAGCTGATTGGATTCATCGTCTCTGTCGGTGTCAAAACCGGCAGATCCCGGGTAGGGGGTCCAGATCTGTGAGACTAGAATCGACGGTAACAGGAGACGAAGGGGGCACAGATTTACCCAGGTTCGGTCCCTCCTATGGAGGTAATACCCTACATCCTGCTAGGTTGTATTGATGATGTGGGGGGTTCCAGAGTTGATCTACCTTGAGATCGAATAGCTAACCCTAGATAAGGTGTTCTATCCCTATACCCTAAAACCCTCTGGCTTATATAGATGCCGAGGATGCCTAGGGTTTACACATGGTCGGTTACATGCTGAAGAGATAAACATGCCTATTAACTACATCAAATGTGGAGCGCAAGCGGTGCTTCCCGAAGCCTCCATCCTAGAGACTGGGCCTTCAAATCTTCTTGTGTTCAGTAAGTAGCCCATATAGTCTGGCCCATTAACAATAGATCGGCTATCCGAGGACCCCGTAATCCAGGACTCCCTCGGTAGCCCCCGAACTTACCTCCAACACCAAGGATCTTTAGCTCCCATTGCTTCATGAACAGAGTCTTCGGCTTGCGAGGTGAGTTCCTTCCCGTCGAACCATAGTTCAGCCTTCGATGATAATCAGTTTTCCGCATAGTGGCACGTCTGAATACAGCAAATTGATTGGCGTTGAAGGCCAAACGTAAGGGGGTCAATGTTCCTATAACAACCTATCTGACTAAAGGCTAGTTGCATAGACTTGATTCGTGGTTCGACGCCGTTTTAATCATCACGATCTATCAATATACTGATCGTCTCCCATTTTATACAGGGATATACTTAACCACGCGCAAGCAACGTCTCACACATCTCGGGAAGTGGAGAGATTCATGGCAGGGCAAGGGGAGTCCAAATATATAAGCCTCATAAAAAGAGGAGGAAACCCCCAAAGGCTTTCATGCTCTCCATTCGACTTCTTCTGCAACCATTTTTTTGCACCTCCAAAGCACATATCTAGGGCTCTTAGACCCCACCTCCGAGCTCATCAATGGAGGGCTCCAATGGCCAGTGGGACGCCTCCACTATCACCAACAAGGACATCCTGGACCTCAAGAAGGCCGTATACCTCCCCACTGACGTCCCTCACCGAGCAGCTGTAGTACCGAAAGTAGGTCTAGACGGGGGTGATTAGACTACCTGAGCAAATTAAAAGTTTTGCCTTTTCCCAAATTTTAGTGTTTGCAGTTTTAGCATTCATGGCAAATCAATTTCACCCTACACATGCAAGTCTAAGAGTATAGCAGCAGAAAATAACAACAAGCATGAGTAAGAGGGATAGGGTAGGAAGATCAAACGCAATAGTAGACACGATAATTTTGCCCATGGTTCCTATAGGTGACGCTATCGTACATCCACGTTTATGGAGTCTTCAACCCACGGAGGGTAACGGTCACGAGAGTCCACGGATGGCTCCACCCATAAGGGTCCACAAAGTAGCAACCTTGACTATTCCATATGGCTTCCGTCCACGAAGGACTAGCCTCACTATGGGTAGATCTTCACGAAGTAGGCGATCTCCTTGCCCTTACAAACTTCTTCGTTCACTTCATGACACGAAGTAGGAAGCTCCCAAGCGACACCTAACCAATCTAGGAGGGACCACCCTCCAAAAGGTAATAGGCTCGGTAATGACGATGAACTCCTTGCTCTTGTGCTTCAAGATGATAGACTCCTCAACACACAATCACTCTCTCACAGATTTGGCTTGGTGGAAGAGATGGGATTAGAGGAAAGCAATTTAGGGAGGCTAGAAATCAAGATCCATATGGTTGGAGTGGAAGATCTTGATCTCAACACAAGGGTAGGTGGTTCTCTCTCACAAAATCTGATAGGATAGGTATGGAATAGTTCTGAGTGCTTCTTTTTCGAGTAGGTGGTGGTGGAGGGGTATATATAGGCATCCCTGAAAATCCAACCATTCCACACAAAATGACCAACTCAGTGACACCGATGTGTTAATCTCGGTGGTATAGAAGTGATCAAAAAGTGGCAACTTTTGAATCTCAGTGAGACCGATATGTGAAACTCGGTTGCACCGATAAGGTGACCAATAGTCAGATTTCCAATCTCAATGATGCCAACCCAACAATCTCGATGGTACGGAAATGTGAATTTGCGTAACAGAAAGTTGGCAACCTAAACTCGATGGCACCGGTATGGAATCGGTTGCACCGAAGTGGCTAGGGTTTGGCTGAGTCTGTCTAGGTTCTGGAATCGGTGGCATCGGGATAGGACTGTTGGTTGCATTGATTTTGAATGTTTGGCTATAGACAGACTTTGGTGGGAGAGCTTGTGGATGTTTTTGGTGACTATCACTTATGCACGTATGAGAATTTTGTTCACCAACAAAACCTTACCCCCTTTTAATAGTATTGGCTTTCCTATGGACTCAAAGTGATTTCTCACAAATGTAAAATGTAGAGTCCTCTTGCTTGAAGCTTGGCCAACCTATTTACTTGCACCTTGGGGTAATTACACAATCCTTTTGCCATCCCTATCATTGAACTTTTCCTGAAATATACTTGGTGGAAACATTTATTCAATGAATTATATGTTGTTATTAATTACCAAAACCACCAAGGGAGAAAATGTGCTTTCAATCTCCCCCCTTTTGGTAATTGATGACAGCATATAGATCAAAGCTTCGACAAAGATATAATCAATGATTATGATTGTTGCTTTGAGACGTATGTGATAAGCAAGATCACCCCCTAAATTTGTGCATTATTTTAAATTTGTGTTTGAATGCAAATGCACAATCGATTAGGTACATGGGTCACTTCTTACATGTCACATACAACTTGGTGGTGTGCAAGAAAAATTAGAATGAACATCATAGCACAACACAATCAATCAAAGATGAATGATCATCACAAAAGTATTAAGATGATAGGAAATAGTAGCAACACACATTAAAGCGTATGATCAAACATCATCAAACGTGTATCACAAGCAACCAAAAATAAATAAATATCACAGCAACCAAAAGCAATAAACACCAAAACGCTCTCTCACTTGAAGCCTAAAGATTATATACACTTCTCTCCCTTTGGCAACAAGTTACCAAAAAGTTCAAAGGCATATATCTAAGAGTTCTTGGGCTGATCTCCTCCGGTTGTTGATGAAGGAGTCAAGAGAACAGTGTCGGTGAATATCTCTGCAGATGTCGTGGATGGAGTTGGAGTGGCAGCTGGAGGAACTGGAGCTGATGGAGCAGGTGCTGAGGTGACAGCAGCAGGAGTTGATGAAGAGGGCCTCAAGTATGGAGCAGGCACAGTGGCTGATCTGGCCTAAGTAGGAAACTGGGTGCCTGTCCAGAGAGGTGATCCATCCTCATCATCATCATGATCATCATCTGAAGAAGTGGGAGAAACTTGAGGGATGTGCACTAAGTCAACTTCCTTCTGAAGCTCTATGACTGTCTTAGTCACCTTGTCCACCTTATCATTGAGGGTCTTGATCCTTGTTTCAAAGATCCTCACAAGACTGTTCTAGTTGTCCAGAATCCCCTCAATGTCCTTTTGCATGCCCTGAACTGATGAGACCAAAGATCCATTTGCTCATTCCTGGATCTAGGGACTTGAGCACTAGTGGCTTGACCTGCCTCTGCCTCTGTCTGAGCTGTAGCAGATGTGTGATGATCTGGGTCCATCACCACGATGTTATCCTCAAGATCTGGCTGTAAGGGCAAATGGGGACTATCAAGAGAAAATATGTGCTTATCAATCTGAGAGTTGATAAGCATCTGGATATAGGGTGCATAGCAGCAAGAGCGCTTCTGATCAGCAGCAACCCTCTTGACTGTCTCAACAATCAAGTCCATGACTCTGATCCTGGTGTGACTGTCAAGGTGGATCAACATGTTGATGGAGTAGCCTCAGATCATCTTGTCATCTCCTAACTTGGGCATCAAAGTGTGCCTCAGAATGGTGTTCATGGTGCGGACGACAGCTTGAAGATAGTAGATGGATCCTAGCTTGTGAGATTGCACTTTGTTTGCAGGGATAGGAGTATGTGTATCCTTCATGGCATTGTGGCTTGCCTTGGATTCCGTGTAGACATCCAAATCTCCATCCTAAACCTCAGGGACTCCTACAAGTATAGCCCATTCATCAACAGTGGACTCATATCTTACTCCTTCAGTCATCCATACAATCCTACCATCTCCATAGAAATGTGCAGTGGAGTAGAATTGCATGATCATCTCATCATTCCATGCAGTAAGTTCTCTGCCAACAAACTCATCCAAGCCAATGCAGTGGAAATTGTCTTGGACACTTGGAAAATAGTCCTCCTTCTCCTTAATGAATTTCCATCCTACATACCTCATGTCACTCACAGCCGGACTCTTGTCAAATAGCACACTCTCATAGAAATCTTGTTGCTCTTTGGTGTAGAATCTATAGTCCACAACTGTCTTCTTCCTTTGGGCATAAGGATCTATAGATCTCCATGCCATCAAACCTGAGTCTTTCCTCTTCTTCATATATTCAGCAAGTGGATATCTGCTGTCGGGACCCCGATACTAAGTCATATGATTCCATACAGTAACAAGCCACATCACTTTGCGGCCTCACGCACGGTACTCCACGGCTGTCGCCTTACCTTGGCCGGGACCTTTTGCGTCTTTTGGCTCACGTATGTGAACATGTCGCTGGCAATCACACAACAAAGAACCCGGGCCGACATGACTAGTCATAGAACCCAAGTGGCACATCCGTACGGAAAGAGGCATACATAACCCAGCAATGCAGGTGTCGGTCTCAAGCATGTGTAGACGAATCATAGCAAGTTACAAGGACTCCATTACGTCGCGAGACACGAATGTCATCACTGCACGTAGACGAGTCGTAACAGGCTACAGGGACTCCATTACACTGCGAGACATTTCCCCGCAGGGACAGACACAGCAACAAAGAAGGATACATGCCGGTCAATCAATGTGTCCGGAGCAGTAGCAAGCTACCATGGCTCGGAGGAAGCACAAAGAGGCATTTCCCGTAAAGAGTACTACTAAAGGCACACGACTAGGTGTCGGATCCCATACATACCGTTGCACGTCACACGTACGCACGACATGCCCGATATGCATAGATACAACCATGGCATCACAACATAACCATACAATAACATGACTTTTATTTAAGAGGCTCAGACGAGCCTTGCATAATATGTTCATACAAACAGGGGTCACATGACCCGGCACTCAAGTCATACAAACATAGTCATACAAGCCAGCGAAAACTAAAGCTGTCTGGGTACAGACGGCGAAATATAAAAGAGGCACACGGACTGACTATCTACAGCCCACCACACGGGCAAGATCGTAGCTGGGACACCAGCTATTCGGCATCGTCAACGTCTAGATAGAACCCACCTGATGGGTCCTAGTTCTCTTCTACAATATTAATTAAGCAAGGATGAGTACAATCGTACTCAGCAAGTCTTTAAAATAGACCTAGTCTATTTATGCTCATGTATCAACAAGGGGGTGGTGGAGTTTATGCAGAAGGCCAGCTTTGACTCATGTCTAACCTACACTACTCAATTTTAAACTCTTTGTTACAATTTTAGTTATCGCACACGAGTCCACTAACTCCATCACAATACACCACCATGGACTCACCCTCCCCTTCCGGAAGAGTGCCATTCACGGTACTCACACTTGTCTTGAGATTTTTAGAAGTCTCCATTTGATTATCTATGAACAGCATAAGTTCTCCAAGTGGTCCATATCCGAGGACGCGGCTATTCGAATAGTTTCATAACCCTGCAGGGGTGTACTTCTTCACACACGCTCTCGCCACTTATCGCTGTGTGCCATAAACCATGCACCTCGGCAACCTTCAAGCGGATGCCCAGCGAGGGTGTCGGCCACGACCGTCAATCACATAAGACCTCTAGTCCAGGCTACCACCTATTTGAGACTGACCCGCATGGAAGTCCGGCAGAAGTTTCCACTACGGTCCCAAACGATGTGTGCAGGGTTCCCAAGCCCACCATTCGGGTAACCCTTGGTACACCATGCCACTGCCTACCACGTCGTAACCCACCCCGAGGGTCAGCGCTACGCACGGCCTCCAGCATGCTATAAACACCAGAAACTACTTGCAATACCTGGACCAAAGACTAAGAGACTGATAAGTCGAGAGGGGTCGAGTTACCGGAACCCAATGTGTGGTAGTATCTCGTCTTGGATCACAAACACGGAACCCAGTTCCTAAGAACGGTCCCAATGAGACAACCCACTATGTACTCCTACATAGCCTCTCATCGCTACCTTTACCAAATCGTGTTCATTATATGCTCATCACATCGGACAACACTGTTTCACTCAGTTCATCACCCAGATGAAACAGACCTGACACAACTCTAAGCATAGCAAGCATAGCAGGCAAAGTAAGCTAAGCACATCATGGCACAAGCATCTACCAGGTAAGCTAGGTCGCAAGGTTTAGCTATTTACTGTGACAAGATCAGGTCATGCATAAGAATAGGATCATCTACCGTGTATGACTGCATGTGATCATTTGTCCTAATGCAATAAATGAGAGCAGGAGTGAGAGAATGGGATGTTATCGGAATGATCAATGGGGTTGCTTGCCTTGCTGGGTTGCGGAGGAGTTCTCTCTTTCGTCGGGGTACGGATTGGTATCTTCCGGATTAGGGCCTACCGCCAAATAAAAGCATTCAATACAAGCAGATGCAACAATATGATGCATGATCATGGCATAGTAGTATGCATAAGTGAGCTAATGTAACTAGTGATCATATAAATTTGAAATGAGTTTGAATATAGGTTCAAAGTTGCTCTCATTTCAAATTCCATATATTGACCTAATGTTAAAATGTCCATGTTTACCTATTTAGCTTGCTCTAACATGCATGAGAATAGCACCATTGGATTTTTCTGATAAATTTTCATATATAAATTATTTTCATCTGACTTACAGATTAATTTATATGATTTTTCAAAGTTTTAAATATTTTCTAGAATTATTTTTAAATAAGAAATTGAATTATGACATCAGCATGATGTCATGATGACATCAGCTGGTCAGCTGACCCGGCCCAGAGTCAAACCTAACATGTGGGGTCCACATGTCAGTGACTGGTTAACTTAACTAACTAATTAAAACTAATTCTGTTTTAATTAACTAACTGGGCCCACCTGTCAGTGACACATTAACCTAATCAATAATTAAACTAATTACAAATTATCCTAAACTAATCAGGGCCGGGGCCCCACCTGTCATTGACTCACAGAGTCAAGCCAGGGCCCACCTGAGGTCAAACTCGTCGGACTTGGCCGGCGATTCGACGCCGGTGACCATCAGGGACGGCGGCGTCCATCGGGTTTCTCCTACAAGGGGTTATTTGGCGCGCTGAGACCACCGGCGTGCAGCCCGTGCATGACCGCATCCATCTGGGGCCATGGGAGGTCATGGGGTCGCCGGAGCTCGCTGGAAACGAGCTCGTGGCGGTGGCCGGATCTCGGGCTCGGATGCAAATGTGACACAGGGCACGGAGCGATGCTACGATGGTCTCTACGGGCTCCTGGGAACTCCAGGAGTTCAACCATGCACGCGCACGTGAGCTTGGAGGGCTCTATGCACGCCGGCGACCATCGACGGCGGCGGGAGGTTCTCGGGTCCGGTGACGCAGCTAGCTAGGGGACGCCAGAGAGAGGGAAAACTCAGGGGGGAGGAAGAGGGGCTCACTGCGGATCCAGGGAGCTGGTCAGCGGGCTCGGGGAGGCAGCGACGGCAACAAATCGTCGTCCGGCGACGGCGGCCTTCGGCAGGGGATCGGGAGAGAGAGCAGAGGAGATAGGGAGGGGGAGAATGAGCTCGGGGGAGAGGGCTCGCGCGTCTTCCAGGCGCGAGGGAGGCAGGGACGCAGCTTGCTGCGTGGAAGCAGGAGGTGGAGGCCGGTGACGGCTCGGTCGCCACCTCGACGCCTACTGGCGCGAGGTGGAAGATGACCCTTCCACCCCTGTGGGCTGGGCTGGGCCTCCCACTTGCCAGGTAAGCTCTCTTCCTTTTTTACTTTTTTTTCTGCTTTCTGATTTCTTCTAACATTTGTTTATTTCTTGCAGGTCCAATTACCCCTTCAATAATTCTAAAACTTTTTATAACTTCAAGTTTGAACATTTCAAACGTGTATCAAAAGTTTCAGATTATTTTGAAAGCAGTGATAATGATAATGTTTTTATTTGTCATTTTTAGAGACATAATTCATTAATTTAAAATATTTCCAATGTTCAAATAATTGAAATGGTCCCTGGTATATCCATGCCTTTAATTATCAGACATAGGGAACATTTTTTATGGGCATTTTGGATTTGTTGAAATTTCATTGTTTGGAATTCCTTTAATTCATAAAATGCTTAGGGTTTCTTTCTTTCTCCCCATTTCATATTGATGCAATGATGATGATGATGCAAACACAATGCTAGCCTAGACACTTGCTAGGCTTGTGACAGCTGGCATTATGTACTGGAAGGTGTGGTCTGATTTTCATCAAGGTTGTCAAGTCATCATGATGCTAAGCTCTGGAGGTAGTTCCTTTGTTCTTTTTAAAAACTGGAATTTGTCTGGATGTCCTCTTAGGCTTTTCAGCAGCAGCCTTCTTGGATATGGTGCTCTTGGATGTACCAGACTTGGGCATAGCATCAGCTAGAAGTTTCTTGGCCTTCTTCTTGGGAGGAGCCTTTGCAGCTGGCTCATCCTCCTCTTCAGCAGCAGCTGCCTCCTCTAGATCTTCATACATAGATGTAGGCCTACCAGTCACATGGATTATCCTCTTTTTGGCTTTCTTCTCCCCTGCCTTCTTAGGCATAGACTTCCTTGGGGGATCAGTGGTCACTGTAGCCCTAGCACTCTCAAGTTCTCTCATAGCTTCAGAGCTAGCATAGACTTTGCTTACAAAACTCCTGGAAGAAGTGGCTTCAGTAGCAGACTTCTTAGCAGCCTTCTCTTGCTTCTTGGCAAGAATCTCCTCAGGGACAAAGTCTCGATCCTCCTTGTCTGAATTCAGCTTCTTCCTGGCCCTAGTAGCAGCCTTGGGCAACCCATGGGAGCAGAGGGTGCCTAGATCTAAAGATGTACTAGGCTCAGGGCTAGTGCTTGAACTCATGTCAACACCCTGCTGTGGCAAATTATGACTATCCTCGGCATCTGACATACTGACCCTGTGAATAGAGTATATAAGAGCAGAAGAAGATGAGGCTGGTTTTTGAAAGATTGAACAAAAGATTTCCAAGGTTTTGCATTCTGTCACATGAAAATCGGTACAGCCGAAGCAAAGTTCTCGGTGCTACCGAGACTGACTATACCATTAACAGAAACTTGGCACTCTTTTTAGTGAGACCGAAAAGAAGTACTCGGTTTCACCAAGACAGTTCTCAGCAACACAGAAAGACAAATTGGTGATACCGATTTGTTTGCTTCGGTTCGACCGAGTTCCATCGGGGGGAAGGCAAACCCTAGTAAATCAATCATTTGCTAGACTATGTGAATTTCTTGTGGAAAGGAAGACGTGCAATAGGTGGCACATAGAGAAAAACAAATCTAGTGTGCAAGAATCAGAAGGGGAGCACAAAGGAGGTTGAATCCGTACCCTAACTCAGCAACGGATCCAGTACGGCCACGACGATGGAGAAGATTTCGTCGACGATGGCGATTCCCATCGACGGAGGAGCGCAGTGGGACAAGGGTGATGACCAGGGGTCTTGAAAACGCCAGCTTAGGGTTCTGAGGCACGACGGTTTAAGGATGAATTTCAGAGTGTCGGGGTCCACAGTATATATACCCACCACTATCGGTGATGTCGATTCTATATTGTCGGTGTCACCTTGTTCCTCAACTGTCAGTTGACAGGGAACCTCGATGTAACCGAGAATATGGAATCGGTAGTACCAAGATAAAAAACCAGATCAACCCTAGGCATTTGGTGAGACCAATATTTTGGGGTTGGTTCCATCGAGATGCACTTGGGAGGTTTTAATGGTCAGTCCTTGTTGATACGGAACTCTGAGTGCTCCTCACACAGAGGGATCAAAAAGCACTTTTTCAAATTTTGTGATGCGGCATGAATAGAGTATGAGGTGAGAAACCATAGATAGATAAAGAGTGGTCCTAGGCATTCTTGTCCATCCAATTGGCAAAAGATAAATCAAAGACCAAATAGCAACAATTGGACGTCCTTGAATGAGAAAATAAATGCAGACCAACATTCTCACACAATAAGATGTCAAATGAAACCATGATAAACATGCACAAACACTCTAGCATCTAACAAGCACTTGGGCGATGACGAATTCATCTATATATGAGTATTTGACTTAGGAGCCAAGTAAGAATACTTGATCATAGGTCATACTCATCGTTTAAGCACAATTGGGGTTACCACTTTTTCATAAAGCATTTAATGTTGTCACATACTAAGAGATGCTTTGACTCAAGTCTTAGAGTAAAGCTTCCCCTTGATGTGACAACCCCTCATAAGATGGATAAACTAACCATGGGTTTTGTCGATGAAGACTTCATGTTGGTGAGGTAGTGGTGGACGCTCAAAGTTGATGAAGATCACCAAGAGTTGGGAGCATCCTTTTGTTTCCTTACTCTTCTCACCTACATGGGTTAGTCCCAACACACAAGAGACAAATACAAGAATATCTATGGACATGGAGTGCAAAGCATGTGTGACGATATCCATTGATTTGTTGATTACCTTGTCCCTTGCTTATCTTTGAGGGAATGTGTGACTCCTTGAACTATTGCATAGGGTTGATGTTGATTGCAAATAGATTTTGCCACTAATGAATGTGAGTGAATTTCATTGGCGGAGTCACCCCTCAAGAACTTTCTAGTTCTTCTTCTTGGGGACCCACATCAAGTTGATGGGGATCCTTGGTGTTGTAGTATCCTTTGTAGACGTTGAGCTTGAAGTAGCCTTAGGAACCCACTCCACCATAGCTAGGGATTCATCTTCATATGAGTCAATGTCCTCTTAAAGCTTGTTCTTGCCCTTGAGCTTGTGGTCTTGTGGTGGAAGGTCATCTTGAGTATTTGTCACCTTTTTTTGTCAAGTGATAGCTTATATTGATTAAGCAACAGCAGAAAAGTCTTGCTCAATACAGGGACTGATAAAAGCCGGCACCTGGCCCAGCCAGGTACACTCCAGCATAATACGAGACGCTTGTTTAGCAGTAATGTGAGCAGCTAGGTTTGCTTTACGGTTTATATAACCAAATTTAAAGTGATTGAAGTCCCCACTAAGCTCTTCGATTTCAAAAAGGATTGGCAGGATTGTCGACCTATTCTTCTTCCTTGTCTTCCAGAGTTCAATCAGCACCATGCAGTCCGTCTCCAGGTGAACATTGGTGGCATTTAGACGTATGCATAGCAGGAGACCATCCCTATAAATTTAGAAGTTTTTTGCCAGAGCTTCAAGCTCATGCTGACCCTTGCACCACACACCTTCATCATTTTTCAGCGAGACAATCTTGTTGTGCCTTGCCCTTTCTTTACATTTAGCAAGAAAAAAGGCTGTGTTTCTGTCCCCTTTTGTGAGCCACATGACACGTGAGCGCTGCCGCATAAGAACTTCCTCACGCGCCATGAGTTCGGAGATGCGCTGCAAGAGAGCCTTTTCTTCTCTTGTTGGCCCCGAGATCCAGTTCTTTTCGCGAATGCGAGTCAGTTGTTTCCTGGATTCCTGCAGCCCATTCTTGACCGAGCCAAAGACATCCCTTTCCCAAGAGCGCAAGGAACTTTGGAGATGAGCCAAGGAGGATCCAATCCCCCTGAGACTAGGATCTGGGGGTTTCCAAACCTGATTAATAAAGTCATCATAGCCGGGATCCCGAGTCCACATGTTTTCATAACGGAAGGGCTTCCTACCCCTCTTTTGGAAAGGGGCAGCCTCCCGACAAATATCCAAGAGAAGTGCACAATGATCTGACTCGGATATTTGAACATGGGTCACCGTGGTGGCTCCAAACCTGTCCAGAAACTTTTCATCAGCCAGGCCCCTGTCCAACCGAACCTTCACATTGTCATCACCACCTTGTTTGTTATCCCAGGTGTACGGGAGTCCTGAGTAGCCCAGATCCTATAGGCCAAAGTGATCGACCATGTCACAAAAGCCTGCCATTTGCCATTCTTCCCTTACATGTTTGCCAAAGTGTTCCTCTTGGGAAAGAACCTCGTTGAAGTCTCCAGCGCACACCCAAGGTAAGGCGGAGGTGCAGCGAAGAAAATTCATGAGGTACCAGGACTCCGATCTTTTTTCTCTCCGCGATTCACCGTAGAACCCAGTGAACTGCCATTCTCTCCCACCAAGTTCATCATTGCATACAAGGACATCAATGTGCAAAAGATTTTTAGAGTTTAGTCGCACAATGTTTCCTGTCTTCCACATGAGCACAAGCCCTCCAGCAAGTCCCATGCAATCAACACCAATCGGATTGTCAAACCCCAAACACCATCGCAAATTTTCTGATCTCGTTGCCAGCATTTTTGTTTCTGACAAGAAGACCAACTCGGGCCGATGTTGCTCCACCAACAGGCGGAGCTCATGAACTGCCTCGGGCTGCCCGCAACCCCGGCAGTTCAGACAGAGGATCTTCATTGAGCATGGCGGGGCTGCGCCACAACGGCAGCCTCCACCGGAGAAGAGTGGATGGAGAACCCCTCCATTTTTTGTTTCTTCATACCCTCTGGACCAGATTCCCCCGAGGGGGTGGAGAGGCCGAGACTAGCTCCCCCTACATGGTCCACGACACCCAGCAAAGCCAGGACCGGAGCGACACTTGCGCCCTCCAACAGTTTCACCTGAGAAGCAACAATCCCTACCTTCTGCTTGCTGGTGGTGGTCTGTTTGGTCTTCCTCTTGCGCCCCGTAGCAGTGGTGCCTCTGGTTTGCTCGGCAAAGAGAGCCCTGGCCATGTTTGGAAGCGGATCGATACCCCTTGGGCCACTCCCCTTGTCCTTCATGGGGCTGGTAACCTCTTGTTCCGTTCTTCCATTGGAGCCAAACATGCGACTCCCATCCTCAGAAGATTTTCCTTTCGAGCTTGCACGCTGGTCACTCTTGGCAGAGGAGCCACTCCACTCAGAAGGCACAGCCGCCTGGGAGAAAGATTGCAGTTTTTTCCGTTTTTCCTCAGGGGCCCGGATGGAGTTGTTGTAACCCCTCTTTCCTTGTTGATCACAGTCAGTAGGCGTGAGGTACTCGATTTCAGAGTGGCCCATCACCCCACATGAGAAACAAAAGAATGGCAGTTTCTCATATTGAATAGCGTAAACTTCAACAATACTCCTTCTTTCGACTGTGATGAAGCGCTTCGGCGGCTTCTCAATTGGAATCGCAACCCGAGCCCGTAGGAACATGCCCGCGGCTTCACCAAACTCGTCAACGTCCACCTTGTCGACTACTCCCACAAGCCCAGCAACCTTCTTGCCTTTCTTGTCATTCATCCATTCAAAAGGGATGTCAGGCAGCCGTACCCAGATATGCATCTTGTCAAAATACACATCGGAGGGCTTTTGTTTCTTCTCCAGCTTCTGCAGCAACACAGCATGTTTGCCGACCAGCCATGGTGTGCCATCAAGGGCTCGCTCCATATCCCCCTCATTCAGGAAATCCGCAATGAACAAGTTGTCGCTCACCGAGCGAGCCCGCAGACCCCTCGGATTGCCCCAGGCTGGCCGCATAGCTGCCATAATCGTCTGTAAGTGGAGAATCGATGGAGACAGAACCTTCCCAATCAGTGAGAATGTCGCCTGTGTATCCACCTCCTCCTCATCATCAGACATAACCAGCTTTTCGTCCTCCCCTGCCGCCAGGTTTAGCCGATGGAGCATGTCTGAGACCCCTCCCTCAGCCCTACTGCTGGCGCTGGCCACATCTGGCGTCTTCACTGCCGATTCTGACCTCCAAACCATCTTGTTCTTGGCCGACATTGCTGCCCCAAGGAGACCAGACGAAACTAGCTCAAAATCACAGCCCGCACCACACCTCGGGTAGATGGTGACTGGATACAACAGGATCTATACCACACCGGAAGGGGGCAAGATAGGGTAGAGCTCACCAAATCTGAGAAGATGCAGTGGCAAAGGGTCCCAGATCCACCGACGAACAGTCGAGCTCCAGCGTCAGGGGATAGGGAGGGGGAAGGGAGGGTCTAGGAGGCGTCCAGCAGCACCTGCTACTGGCCGGAGGCTAGTGGTACCTCCGCCGGCAAGGCCGACGGCGGCATGGCGGGCACAGCAGTAGAATCGCCACCAAGGTCGCGGGATAAGGGCCACCTTTGGTAGAGCCTCTGCATCAGTATTTGTCACCTTGGGAAGAGTATTTTCATACTTCTCCTTTTGAGGAACAACCTTGGGCTCGGGATATTGATCTTCTTCCCATTCAACTCCATTAGCGTTGAAGTAGCCAACACCACGATTCTTCCGGTAACCTTCGTGCTTGCGTACATGTAACAGCCCGGGACTGACGCTCCAGAAGATCCCCCTTTTATTTCCATTCTCTTTTGTGTTTCGTTTGGGTGTTGTGTTCATCATCGCATAATTTGCATAGCATCATCACTCGTTTTCGAAAACTTGCATCCGTGAGTAGTTGTCGGTTCTCTCTGTTCTTGTCATTGCCCTTGTCGAGACCAACCACACACACACGCACCCACGGCATCATTAAAAAACAGTTTTTAAAGCGCGCAAAAAATATTCTTGGATTGGGTCAAAACCTGGCATGCGGTCTTATTATAGTGTAGGTAGGCCGCCTGCCAAATTTCGTCGCATTCCGAGCTCGGTTGATACCCGAATGGTCAGTTGTAGCAGTGCGGTCATCGGGTTATTCGTCGGATGTTTCTCGGTGTTTTAAAACCACGTGTCACGGGCCGCAACTTCCCTCTTGTCCCCACCTTAGCTCACTCCACACACAGCCCACCACCCTTGCCCCAATCAGGCCGTCCGATTGCGATCGCACGGCCGAAATCGGCTCCGAAAAACCCCTAACCCTAGCCCCATATTTCTATAAATAGACCCCTAGAATCCAATAAGGCAAACCTAATACCCACCTCGTTTTTTGTGCCCCAAACCCTTAGCCGCCCAGCCGCCAGCCTCCTCCCTCCAGCCGTCGGGCCCGTCCAGGCCCATCTGAGCCTGCTCGGGCCCAATCTGGGCCGAGCGCTGCCCGCCGCAGCCGGTCCTCCCGAGCGCCTCGTCCCGCGCCCAAGCCAGGTTGCCCGCAGGACCCTCGCCGGAGCTCGCCGAGCCGCCGTCCCTCGTCGGAGCTTCACCGAAATCTATCGCCGCCACCCTTGCCCTCTCTCTCCCTCCTCCTGCAACCTCTCTCTCTTCTCTAACCATCTCTCCCTTTGACCCCATAGGAGCTGCAGCAGGGAGGTCGCTAGAGCCTTGCCGCCTCGCCGCCACCCAGATCCGGCCGGGCGCCACCGGATCCGGCCGCCCCGAGCCTCTGTTGTCTGCTGCCGTTGACTTGCCGCTACCACCTTCCTTGTTCCCGATTGGATCGAGAGGAGGACGAGCCCTCCGCTCGCCCGTTGTCCGTTGCTGGCACCAAGTGGGCCAGGCCCAGCCTCGCTAGCGCCTCGGCCCAGCTCCCATCGCCTAGCCAGCCCGACCGGGCCTTGGCCCATGGGTGAGCCGCCCCCTACGCTATCCCTCGCCCGATGCATTTATTAGCTATGTTGCGCCCAGTGTTCTGCCTAGATTCAGCCCGTCGTGCTTTTTCCCTGCATGCGAATTTGCCAATTATCCACAGAAAACAGAATTGCGGAAAAAACCCTTGTAGTTCATGCATTTAATAACTTCATAACCGTGCATCGGATTAAAAAACTTTATATATGAAACTTGACTAGAATTTCATGTAGATTTACAATAACCAACTTTCATACATGTTTGAAATACTTAAACTTGCTGTTTGCATTAATTTGCATCAATGCCATGTTAAAATGATTTATTTCATAACTACTAAACCGTAGCTCCGATAAAAATGTTCCACATATGTAACTTGGCTAGAAAATGTGTAGAATCGCATGGTGACATTTATTTTATTGTTTAACAACTATAAAATATGCTTAGTACAGATCTGGACCAAATTCATAATATGCATATGGGGTTGTTTTGGAAATGATATATATTGCTTCCGGCCTCATTTAAAATGCCTAGATGTTTTAGTTTGTTATTGCTTCAACGTTTGCCATGTTAAACAACATTTAATATTGATGAGTACCTAACGAGAGTGAAGTAAATAATTCAAACATGGAGTTTCGTCAATATGCAACTCATTGCATATTGAGCTTCACTTAATGTGTAGTAGCTGTTTGATGTGATTTGACATGCCTTTCATAATTAAACCGGTCATGCATCATATTTGTTTGCACATCATGTCTTGCATATGTTGTGGTGTTTCCCGTGTGTTGATTGTAGTTTTCGGTTTGCTTCTTCTCAGTAGAGTTCCGAAAGCATTCGAAGTGGGAGGATTCATACGACTACGTTGGCCCGTCTTCTTCATGGACTCGATCTTCTTTCGTGCAGGATCTTAGGCAAGATGACACATTTCCCTGGATACCACTACTATCATTGCTATGCTAGTTGTCCCACTTTTATCATTATGTCTCGCTACCTACCACTTGTTTGTCAAGCCTCCCAACATTGCCATGAAAAGCCTCTAACACCTCCACATCCCAGCAAACCATTGTTTGGCTATGTTATCGCTTGCTCAGCCCTTCTTATAGCACTTCTAGCTGCAGGTGCAATTGCTTCCATGTGACAACATGCACATTCTGTTGTTATCACAATATTATTGCTATTTAATATAATTCACATATATACTTGGTAAAAGGTGGAAGTCTTGGCCTTTTGCTCGGTGTTTTTTCAACTATTGCCGCCCGTAGTTACTTGTGAACCGGTGTTATGTTCCATAATTGAGCACTCCTAACATGCTCGGGGTTGTTATGGGGACCCCCTTGATTTTCGTTTTTGGATAAAACTCTTCTGGCAAGGCCCAACTTTGATTTTACCATTCTCCAACCTAATAAAACTTGCATAGGGACTTTCCGGACCCTGTGGATAATTAATCAACAACCCGGGCCAGTGCTCCTCATGAGTGTTGGTCCAAAATGGTAGTAGCCGAGGCCACCAACGGGTGTGCCAACCGGAATCTTAGCCAATCCGGTCGTGTCCTGAGAACGAGATACACGGCTCTTATTGGGTTCGTCGACACGTCGGGCGGCCTTGCTAGATTTGTTTTACCTTTCTCGAACGTCTTGCGTGAGGAACTCTGATCTTCTTCGGGCTATCTCGAGGTGTCGGTTTTCCTTTGGAATTGCCTAGGATGATCACGAGATCCGTGGTCGAGGTTGTTCCCGCGGTGTGTGGTTAATTTGTGATGGATGAGTTGGAGCACCCCTACAGGGTTAAATCTTTCGGAAAGCCGTGTCCGTGGTTATGTGGAAAACTTGGATTCTTTGTTTAACACCCGGTCATAGCAAACTTGAAGTAAACTCTAATTAAGTACACCAACTGTGTGTGTAACCGTGACTATCTCTTCTCGTGAGTCCTTATCCAAGAGAGAACACGATGGGGTTATGTTTGACGCAAGTAGGTGTTCAGGATCAGTTAGTGATCATTACTAGTTCACGTCCGTTATGCGTAGACCACCATACTTTATTTTCTGTCCTCGTAAGTTAGCCACTCAAGTAAATGCTTAGTTGCTTGCTGTAGCCTCACCACTTAACCATGCCTCACTCATAAAGCTTCAATAGTCTTGATACCCTTGGAAATGAGATTGTTGAGTCCCTGTGGCTCACAGATTACTACAACAATAGTTGCAGGTACAGGTAATGCGGTGCTTTCACGTGAGAGTGATGCTTGTTTGATTTGGAGTTCTTCTTCTTCATCATCATCAATCTAGGATGGTTTCCAGGCGGCAGCCTGGGATAGCAAGGATGGATGTCATTTTATCGTTTGTTTTCATCCGTAGTCAGACCCTACTCTTCTGTATGATGTTTGAGTATGTTGTTGTATTGATGTGATCTTGATGTAGCTTGTGGCGAGTGTAAGCCAATTCCATATACTCATTTCTTCTGTACATGTACTTGTAATGATATCCATTCTTGCAACACGATGAGATGGGCTTCTATCCCTATCGAGGCCCTCGTGCCGAAATAAGGATAAGATCGCATCTTGGGCATGATAGTACAATTTCCTCAAATTTCTTACACCCGGCAAGACTCTTGTAGATACCTTTCTCTATAGTTCCTTTCAATAAAGCATTATCTTGCTCAAGTGTAACTTGGCTAAGAGAATCATCATTAGTGGAATCAATAGAACTACTCGGAGCAACATCATTGGGTTTAGCATTTTTATTGTTGCTACTAGATGAAGAACCTTTCTTGCCTTTGTTAGTAGTTTGCTTAGATTTAACTTGTGGCATGAATGTAGACACGAGTAGTCGTTTGGCAAGATAAGATGAAGTCTTCTTTCGGAGATCATCATTGATAGCTTTAAGAAATTCATGTTCTTGCTCCAAATTGAGCTTCTCGAAGTGTAGCTTCTCATGAGTTCTTACAAGCTCTCTATGATCTTCAAGAGTAGATTCATGGGCTAACTTAAGAGTGTTAAGTTCTTTAGTTAGTTCTTCTATTTTCATCTTATCATTGTCAATCAACCTATCTTGACTAGCATGAGAATTATCAAGTTCATTTTGATCAGCATCGCTAGTTTTATCACATAGCTAGTCATCATCACAAAGCAAATCATCTTCATCACTAGTGAAATTAAGATATTCGGGGTGTGATACCTTGGGGCCTTTAGCCATGAAGCAACTTCCACTACCTTCGTTTGGTGAATCAAATAGATCATAGGAGTTGGCAGTCACTAGAGCAATTCCGGCAACACCTTCATCTTGACTATAGTCGGAGTTGGAGTGATAGCTTCTCTCGGAGTGGTTGTCGGATTCGGAGCCGGATACCCATTCACCAACATGAGCTTGATGTTTCCTTCTTGAGTACCTCTTGGTGTACTTGTCCTTCTTATCCGAGTCCCTACTTCTCCTTGAGGGTCTTCGTTCATAACGATCATCTCTACTCCTTCTCTCTCTTCTAGGTGACTCGTCTCTTGAGCATCGTCTTCTTGGCGACTCTTCTCTTCGTTTGTAGGGAGTCGTGCACTCATTGGAGTAGTGTCCAGGCTTTCCACAATTGTAGTAGTTTCGGTCACGACTTGACGAATGCTTCTCTTCATATCTTCAGTTGGAGCTTTGATCTTTGCTTCTATTCTTGTAGAACTTGTTGAATTTATTGACCATGAGGCTTATCTCTTCATTGGTGACAAGGTTGTCACTTGAAGTTGCGGGAGCATCACTTGTGGCCTTGTAAGCACCACTAGACTTGTTGCGGAGCTCTTCTTTGTCTTTGAGTGTCATCTCATGAGCAACAATCCTTCCAATGACTTCCGTAGGCTTCAGATCTTTGTAGTTGGGCATCATTTGGATTAATGTGCACACGGTGTCATATCTCTCATCCAAAGATCTAAGTATCTTCTTGATGATGAATTTGTCAGTCATTTCATTGCTTCCTAAGCCGGCAATCTCATTGGTGATGAGAGCTAGCCTAGAGTATATCTCTGCGACTCCTTCACCATCCTTCATCTTGAACTTGTCAAGTTGACTTTGAAGAACATCTAACTTGGATTCTCTCACGGACTCGGTTCCTTCGTGCATATCAACCAAAGTATCCCAAATATCTTTTGCATTTTCAAGACGGCTGATTTTGTTGAACTCTTCGGGGCATAGACAGTTGAAGAGAATGTCGCATGCTTGAGCATTGAGTTGCGACATCTTCAATTCATCTGCGGTCGCTTCATGATCCGGTTCTCTTCCATCACCAAAGAATTCACCTTGCAAGCCAACACGAACAACAGCCCAAACGGCGGGGTTATGACCAAGAATATGCATTTTCATTTTGTGCTACCAACTAGCAAAATTAGTAACATCAAAGTACGGACCTCTACGGTGATAATTACCCTCACTAGACGCCATACTCTCCTAGGTTGTGAGACCAATGGAATGGAGACCAAAGCTCTGATACAACTTGTAGGACCGAAAGTAGGTCTAGAGGGGGGATGATTAGACTAATTGACCAAATCAAAGTTTTGCCTTTTCCAAAATTTTAGTGTTTGTAGTTTTAGCATTCATGGCAAGTCAATTTCACCCTACACATGCAAGTCTAAGGGTATAGCAGCGGAAAATAACAACAAGCATGAGTAAGAGGGATAGGGTTGGAAGATCAAACGCAATTGTAGACACGATGATTTTTCCCGTGGTTCCGATAGGTGACGCTATCGTACATCCACGTTTATGGAGTCTTCAACCCACGGAGGGTAACGGTCGCGAGAGTCCACAGAGGGATCCACCAATAAGGGTCCACAAAGTAGCAACCTTGACTATTCCCTATGGCTTCCGTCCACGAAGGACTAGCCTCACTATGGGTAGATCTTCAGGAAGTAGGCGATCTCCTTGCTACAAACTTCTTGGTTCACTCCACAACACTAAGTAGGAGGCTCCCAAGCGACACCTAACCAATCTAGGAGGCACCACCCTCCAAAAGGTAATAGGCTCGGTAATGATGATGAACTCCTTGCTCTTGTGCTTCAAGATGATAGACTCCTCAACACACAATCACTCTCTCACATATTTGGCTTGGTGGAAGAGATGGGATTGGTGGAAAGCAATTTGGGGAGGCTAGAAATCAAGATCCATATGGTTGGAGTGGAAGATCTTGATCTCAACACAAGGGTAGGTGGTTCTCTCTTAGAAAATCTGATAGGATAGGTATGGAATAGTTCTGAGTGCTTCTTTTTCGAGTAGGTGGTGGTGGAGGGGTATATATAGGCATCCTCGAAAATCCAACATTCCACACAAAATGACCAACTTGGTGATACCGATGTGTTAATCTCGGTGGTACCGAAGTGATCAAAAAGTGGCAACTTTTGAATCTCGGTGAGACGATATGTGAAACTCGGTTTCACCGATAAGGTGACCAACAGTTAGATTTCCAATCTTGGTGATGCCGACCCAACAATCTAGGTGCTACCGAAAATGTGAATTTGCATAGAAGAAAGTTGGCAACCTAAACTCGGTGGCACCGGTATGGAATCGGTTGCATCGAAGTGGCTAGGATTTGGCTGAGTCTGTCTAGATTCTGGAATCGGTAGCACCGGGATAGGAATGTTGGTTGCACCGATTTTGAATGTTTGGGTATAGACAGACTTTGGTGGGAGAGCTTGTGGATGTTTTTGGTGACTATCACTTGTGCACGTATGAGCATTTTGTTCAAAAACAAAACCTTACCCCCTTTTAATAGTATTGGCTTTCCTATGGACTCAAAGTGATTTCTCACAAATGTAAAATGTAGAGTCATCTTGCTTGAAGCTTGGCCAACCTATTTCCTTGCACCTTGGAGTAATTCCACAATCCTTTTGCCATCCCTATCATTGATTTTTTTTCCTGAAATATACTTGGTGGAAACATTAGTTCAATGACTTATATGTTGTTATTAATTACCAAAACCACCAAGGGTGCAAATGTGCTTTCAGCAGCGCAGGAGGGCCAAGTGATCCCCACCCCCAGGCTAGGCGAGAGGGTGGTGTTCATCCCCCACTTCATCCGGGGGCTGAACCTCTTCACCCCTTCGTCAGGGGGCTGATGTTCTTCTACGACCTCGACTTCCACGACCTCAGGCCGAACTCCATCATGCACATCCCGGTGTTCATCCTCATCTGTAAGGCCTTCCTGTCATCGAGGCACACTTTGGGCTCTGGCTGCATCGACGACAAGCTCACCCGCGTCGGGTGGCTGTTAGGCACCCTCATCGACACCATCAAGGGGTGGCAAAAGGACTAGTTCTATGTCAACGAACCACAAGAAGAAGGTCAGCATCCTGCCACCGCATTCAGATCCGGTCCCCTCCCCCACCCGACTGGCTTCATGGCTCGAAAAGGGCCTCATCTGGGGATTGGGCAAGGAGGTGAGCGACCTGTAGAAGTGCATCTGCTCCATGGTTGAGGAGGGCACCAAGTTGACCGATGTGGTCCAAGTGATGCTCCAAAGACGCATCCTCCCTGCCAACGCCGGGACACCCCGCTGTGGGCTTGCGAACTCGGGCCAAGCCCATAGTCCGAACTCTCTTCCGCACTATGTGGGAGAAGTTGTGGAAGGCGCTCTTCAAATCACAGAAGAGCTGGCCATCCGAGGAGGAGGAAAAGGGTCTGCATGCCACCAAGCCCGATTTCTAGGTACGATACACCCTAGCTTTGTTTGCTTTATTACATAGGAGATTCTCATAACCCCTTATCTGAACTGTCTTTGAGGAGATGGTTGAAGAAAGCCATCAATATCAACAATCCGGCGCCTCAGCCCGAAGACGAGAGGATCGGGCTGTTAGCATAAATGCTCGTGGTAAAGCCTTACGAGGCTCCCATGAAGAGAGAGAAGAAGAAGAAACCAGGCTAGGCTAGCATCCGCATCAGGGACCAGCCTGATGCTGCATTCGAGGATACCCTCGCCTCCTCAAATCAGGAGGAGGCTGAGGAGGAGGAAGTGGAAGAAGAGGAGGAGGAGGACGCCGAGGTCTAGGGCAAGGGGGAGGCAAATCCCCGCGTGCCAGGAAAAGAGCGGCGTCTTCGGACACCCCAGAGCAGGTCCCTTCTCCTGCCCCCAAGAGGGTGTGGCAGCCGCGGGTGGTTCTGTCCGACGATAGTTCGGACTCGGGCACCATGTCCAAAGACCTCGAGAAGGTTCCACAAAGGATCCTACGGGTCAAGCACCCCCACCCAAAAAAAGGTTAGGATCCGAAGACCCTCCTGTTCATTACGAATAGATTTATAGTTTTCTAACACACGGGTTATTGGCCTTGCAGCCCCCCACGCATTATCCCCACCGAGGTGATATCGGATGGGGAGACCCTGCCTGCCGAACTAGCGGAGAGTGGGGATACCTCACATCCCGTCACTCCAGGCACCACGAGGGACGCCATGAAGGTGTCATCCCAGCACACTCCTATGGAGGCGGGCACCGGTGGCGAGGGATAAGGCACCATGGTCGAGGCTAACACCTCGGCCATCGAAGACCATGGGGCAGAACCCCGCTCGGATATCGAGGAGGCTGGACGAGCGGGT
Organism: Hordeum marinum; assembly: GCA_022496015.1. Lineage (NCBI taxonomy): Eukaryota > Viridiplantae > Streptophyta > Magnoliopsida > Poales > Poaceae > Hordeum > Hordeum marinum. Next base: position 240,956,157 of record CM039672.1, on the reverse strand, counting down.
GCTCAGTCACCTCCGAGAACATCTCCGAGTGCACTATGCCTCCAGAGGTACCGGTCCAATCTCTGGTGGGTGATCGGAGAATCCGATCATCACTGGCACCATCAACCAATAGGTGGTCGGTCATGGAGGAGGCTCTATCGAGCGCCTCCATCCCCGAGGATCACCGCACCCTTATGGGTGCGGTACTACAAAGCATCCAGTCCGTTGACAACGGACTGAAGGAGGCCTTCAAAGGTCTCCTTATGGGTTTTCAAGTAAGTCACCCGATGTGTTTATTTTGCAAAGATTTTATTTATTTGCATTATATACATGGCAGCCCCCGAGCCCTAGGCGAGGTGAAAAAGCTCACCTAGGGGTCACGTCTAAATCCAATACGGAACTAGATGCACTTTAAGTGTCCGGCATGTTAGAATAACTCGACATATGATCGGCTATAGTTCGGGAATTGAGAGCCCATGTAATGTTTTAACTCTGTGTGTAATGCAGGCTTCGTCATCAACGGCGGCCATAAATGGCGCTGGCCTGGAAGAGCTAAATCGGAAGCTACAACGCTCCGAAGACGAAGTTGGGGCCCATAACCGAAGGCTCGACGAGGCTCAAGGTATGTCAAAATAGAATCTGAATGCCTTTGTCTGAGATTTATTATCTAAATACTGTCAATGCAGCTTATTCACATTGTACAAGGCACACGCAGCCTCGATGAAGGAGATGGAGAGGCTCAAGGCCGATCTCCAACGCGCGAAGGACAAAGCGACCGTCGAGAGGGCGGCCGCTAAGGAAACGGTTGTCACCCTTTCCGCCATGCGAGCTACTAGTGGAAAGCATGAAGCTCGCATGGCAGAGGTCCAACAGGAGCTGAAAGATGTCGGCAAAAGATGTGAGGCCTTGAAGCAAAAGAATAAGGCGAGCCCGACCGAACTGTCCACTTTGCAAACCGAACTCCGAAAGGAGCGGGTGGACAGACGGTTCTACGAGGAGCAAGTGCGCCAGGCCAAGGGCATAGCGGATGGTAAGCCGTATTCACTAAAGTGCATATTTAGGGATAGCAAATTCGCATTGCTTACCCGGGTGTGGCAATCCTCAGGCGCATCCTCCGATCTCCAGAAGAGCATGGCAGACACCAATCAGTTGTTCGCCTCGCGGGGAGAAGGAGATGAAGCTCGGCTATTCTGGGCATAGTTAGGAGCCCCCGAGCGTCCTCCTCTTCTGGTGGAGCAGCTAAAACCGCTGATGGAGCTGCACTAGATGGTGGAGCCGGCCATGAAGTACGTATGCATCCGCTTATGGCCCGGTGAGCCGCTACCAGGCAGCTACTTTGGCCTGGTGCAGAAGTTGATTGCTGCTTCGCCTCGCCTCGACACCGTCAAGCGCTCCTCCTACATTGAAGGAGTCCATATGGCCCTTGACAAGACCAAAGTGCACTGGCCAGGGCTAAATCCGATGAAGGTAGCCACCGACCCGCCGCCACCCGAGAAGGAGCATCGACGCCCCGAGCTATAATTTGATGGAGTGATGGAGAGTGCTCGGGTGATAGCATCGCGGTGTTCGGGTGATAAAATGTTTGAATGAGCTGTAACACGTCTGAAGACTTGCCCAAACTTTTAATGATATTAGTATTTGTTCTTATATGGTTTTGCATTCCTTTATAAGTCCTATGTGGCTATTTAATACTGAAAGATGCGAGTCGTCGGCTTCAGCCCCCACGTAGATACTACATGGGGTATCTATGCCAATGCACTATGTCCCTTAGCCATATTATCGGAACCCAAAGGCGGTACAGTGCGGCAGACTAGGCAATCATACTATAGTGCTTTATTTCTTTCACTTAGCCGTAAGGGCGCGAAAAGGACTACGGGAAGCGTACAATTAGCCACCGAAGTGTTGTGATGTTCGAACGAATTGTGGCCAAAGTCGGTATCACAATGTCTGCTCAAAGGGCAAGTTCCTCATATAACATGGAATAACCTCTTACGAGGATTCAAGTATAATATTTCCAGCTTCGGGTTCACAGACCGGATCGCGCATACTATGATAGTCCATTTTTTGCTTTCTCCCCTGAGGTGCTTGACCAGACTATCCGGAAGCACAATCGCAGGGGTCCTCCCTTTGCCCTTTTAGCCGAACGAGCGGAATGAAAAGGGGCAAGCACAGGAGCCGGGCAACCCAACTTATTGACCGAAGACATAGTCCGGAACTGATGCATATAAAGCGAACGCCAAGACGCCAAACACATGATAGATAAGGCGATTTGTGTTTGAACTCAAGCCCCCGGTCTATTAGCCGGTTACCTTGTATCATACCGAACAGGTTCACGAGAAGAGGGGAGACGAGGGAAAATATGCACCAAAAAAGGACAGATGAGGCGGACTTGCGCCGCGCAATTTTGCATTCTCTCAACAACTCTTATAACTCGGTTTGTCGAAGAAACTGTTTAAACGTATGTAAAAGAAATAAAAATATACAGGAGTTGTTGTATCAGGGGTCTTCGATTGGTAACCTCACGTTCTCGATATGCCCCCTTGCTAGTTGACTCCTGCTCTTAGATGCACGTTGATGGGTGTTAGTGTTCGGCGGATGTATTTTGCCAACAAAATCTTGAGAAGCCGCCGAATTGTAGGTGAGTTTTACGCTGTAGGCAGGCTCTTTTAGTAGTGCCTGTATGTTGTCCAAAGTCGTGTTGATGATAGAAGTTCGGGCCAGCCGAAAACCCATCTTTATTTCCCCACCGCTACCCATGGAATCTGAAGTGCGAAGTTGTGCCTCCTCGGCACATACTTTTCTGGTCTTGAGGTTGTGTGGTGGGGGCGAGTCCCTATAGAGGGAAGGGGGAAGGATTTGAGTTTTTGGGCTGAAGCCGAACTCGCTTCCCAGCCTTGTGTGCCTTTATGGTGGATGTCGAAACTTGTCGATCTTATTTGTAACTAAATTCGGCCGCTAGGGCCAATGCATGTTCCTTAGTTCTAAGGGAGTGCTCTGTATTGCCGGTTACAGTAATGACCCCCTTTGGGCCCGGCATCTTGAGTTTGAGGTATGCATAGTGTGGGACCGCATGGAAACGAGCGAACAATGTCCGACAAAGCAGCCTGTGATAGCCGCTGCGGAAGGGCACGATATCGAAGATCAAGTCCTCGGTGCGAAAGTTATCGGGCTAGCCGAACACAACTTCTAGAGTTACGGAGCCAGTACATCGGGCCTCAACGCCTGGGATCACTCCTTTGAAGGTAGTGCTACTAGGTTTGATCCTTGATGGATCTATGCCCATCTTTTTCACCGTATGTAAGTAAATTAGGTTGAGGCTACTTCCTCTGTCCATTAGAAATTTTGTGAGGTGATACCCATCTATAATGGGGTCTAGGACGAGGGTCGCCGAACCCCCATGGTGGATACTGGTCAGATGATTACGTCGATCAAAGGTGATCGGGTATGCCAACCATGGGTTGTACTTTGGGGCTACGGGTTCTACAGCGTAGACTTCCCGTAGGGCATGCTTCCTCTCCTTCTTGTCTATATGGGTGGCGTATATCATGTTCACCATTTTGACTTTGGGAGGGAATTTCTTCTGTCCGCCACCAATTCGACCCCGAGGCTCATCCTCGTCCCCGCTGCGAGAGCTTTTTCCTTGGTCTTTGGGTGGTATCTTGCCAACCTGTTTAAACACCCAGTAGTTGCGGTGTGTGTGATTGGCGGGCTTTTCCGAAGTCCCATGGATTTGGCAAGGCCTCTCCATGATCTTCTCTAGCTGAGTGGGTCCGTCACGATTGCCTTTAGGAGGCTTCTTCCGCTGCCCAGGTCGGGAGTTGCGGAATTCGGCGTTTACAGCCGTACCATCGGCATCGCTATTATTGTGTCGGTGCTTATTCTTATTGCGCTTTGGATTTGAGTTCCCATCCTGGGCCTCAGGTGCCACGGGATCTTCGGAATTTTGGTTGTGTCTTGCCAACCAATTGTTTTCACCCATGCAAAAGTGAGTCATGAGGGAGGTAAGGGCGGGCACGGTCCGAGGCTTGTCCTGGCCAAACTAGCGAGCCAGCCATTCGTCCCGAATATTGTGCCGGAAGGAGTCTATGGCCTCAGCATTCGGAGAGTCGATGATTTGGTTCTTCTTGGTCAAGAACCGATTCCAGAATTGCTAGGCAGACTCGCCGGGCTTTCGGACGACGTTGCTGAGATCGAAGGAGTCCGGCGGGCGGACATAGATTCCCCGGAAGTTAGAGCGTAATGCATCTTCTAGGTCTTCCTAGCATCCGATAGAGTTTTCGGGGAGGCTGTTTAACCAGTGCCGAGTTGGCCCCTTAAGCTTAAGAGGGAGGTATTTGATGGCATGGAGATCGTCTCCTCGTGCCATGTGGATTAGGAGGAGGAAGTCCTCAATCCATATGGTTGGGTCAGTGGTCCCATCATATTGTTCTATATTCACGGGTTTAAAAACCTCGGGGAACTGATGCCGCATTACCTCATCTGTGAGGCACAATGGGTGAGCGGCACCTCTGACACGTGCTATATCACGCCTGTATTTGGCGTCTATGTGGGGCCGGTTGCGTTCCCATACTCTGTTGTTTTGGTCAAACCATGGTCCGTATCCGCCCCGTCTATCGGGCGAGTACTCTCTGGATCCATAGATGGATCTTGTGAGGCTTGCTCTATGATCCAGGTCATCTCGCAGGTCAAACCTGTCATTGGGCTCTAATGGCTCCTTACCCCGTCTTCGGGGCATTGCCGGTATATAACCAGTGTCGTCAGCTGTCCTGTCCCGACCACGAGGGGGCGGTCCGGCTTGTCATATGGAGTACGGTTTGGATATGGAGTATTAGTGAGTTCATTATCGAATTGCAGTAGCAGTCTTCTCCAAGGGTACCTTTTGGGCTGGTTTGACAGACCGGTGTGTATACTTCCTCGGCTGAGAGGACCTTCGTCCATCGATCATTGAGGTCGTCCTGTTCGGCTTTGAGTTGCCATTCTTTAGCCTTTAGGCTGCGAACCGTTGCTATGAGCAGTTGCTTGATTTCTTCCTGATCTTCAAGGTTATCAGGGATGTATAAGTCATCGGCTTCCGGTATATCTTCCTCCTCGACGGGGGAAGGTAATCATTGCCCTCGGAGTCGTTGATGTTATTGGGGTTGTTTTGGTCCTCGGGCCCTTCCGTACCCTCTAATGGGTGCTCGGGGATATCGGGATTGCCAAGATCGGCAGGGGTATTACCGTCCCCGTTGCTGATAATAGCTTTTCTTCCCTTTTTGCTTTTGGACCGCTTATGTGATTTTCGGCGCCTTGATGGCGCATCGCCCGATTTGTCATCGTCGTTGTAAGGCGTGTTGTCGCCATTGGTGGTAGGAGTGTCTACCATGTAGACGTCATATGTAGAAGTGGCGGCCCAATTCCCGGTCTTAACGGGGGTGGGAGCACGGTCCTCTTCATCCATGTATTCTGCCTCCTCGGAGGCATGGTCCAGCATGTCAGTTAAATCCTCGACAGTGTCTATCAAGTGGATGGTGGGTGGGTCAAAAAAATCGTCCTGGCCCGCACCGTAACTGAACTGAGCGTAGATCAGGGCTGGATCGTCGGTGATCTTCATTGATGATAATTGATCCAGGGCCTCAACGACCGCTGATGGCCCGATCGAATCCAGCTATTTGGAACTCGTGGAGTTAACCTCCAAGACGTCCAGACATGGGAAGTGATCGACAAGAACATGTGTCCGGTCGTCTGGCTTAATGGGCGGACCAGGATAAGAGATCGGCTCATCGCCATGGGTGACCCCATCGGCATGTCCAAAGAAGGGGCTCGAGGTTAAAGCCTTAGAGTTCTCGAGGGCAACAGGCAAAGTTGTGAGCCCGATTAGTGGTAAGTCACCCCGAGAGTCGACGGAGAACTCTAAGTTTCCAAATCTGACCTCTCGATCAGGGGTGAAGCTCTCAAAGCGGCCTAGATGGCCAGCGGAATCAGCGTGTAGCACAACACTGCCGAAGGCTAAGATCTGTCCGGGGACAAAAGCGTCCATGTTGTGGACCTCTTCGTTTATGACAAGGTGAGGCGTCGATTCCATCTTGCTCATAGAGGAACTCTCAATGAAAGCACCAATGTCGGTGTCAAAACCGGTGGATCTCGGGTAGGGGGTCCCGATTTGTGAGACTAGAATCGACGGTAACAGGAGACGAAGGGGACACGGATTTACCCAGGTTCGGGCCATCCTATGGAGGTAATACCCTACGTCCTGCTTGGCTGTATTGATGATGTGGGGGGTTACAGAGTTGATCTACCTCGAGATCGAATAGCTAACCCTAGATGAGTTGTTCTGCCCCTATACCCTAAAACCCTCCAGCTTATATAGATGTCGTGGATTCCTATGGTTTACACATGGTCGGTTACATGCCGAAGAGATAAACATGCCTATTTACTACATCAAACGTGGAGCGCAAGCCGTGCTTCCTGAAGCTTCCATCCTGGAGACTGGGCCTTCAAATCTTCATGTGTTTAGTAAGTGGCTCATATAGTGTGGCCCATAAACAATAGATTGGATATCCAAGGACCCCCCCTAATCCAGGACTCCCTCGGTATCCCATAGAGGAATAGAGGCAAATCCAGCTAAAATTCGTGCTCTATCGGAACTTGCAATTCCCACAGAGCTGAAGCACGTCCAAAGGCTAGATGGGTGTGTAGCGGTGTTAAACCACTTTATCTCCCACCTCGGAGAGAAGGCTTTGCCTCTCTATAAGCTGCTGAAGCATACCAACAAGTTCGAATGGACCGATGAAGCAGCGGCTGCATTAGAAGAAATCAAAACACTACTGACAACCAATCCCATACTCACGGCACTAGGCGCCGGTGAGCCCATGTTATTATACATACCGGCCACAAACAAAGTTGTCAGTGTAGTGCTCATCGTTGAACAAGATGAGGAGGGACACAAATTCCGGACTCAAAAATTGGTATAGTATGTGTCAGAGGTGCTAACGCAGTCCAAGTCCACATACCCGCAGTACCAAAAGATAGCCTATACAGTATTTATGGCGTCAAGGAAACTCAGACACTACTTCCAAGCGTGTGCGGTAACAGTGGCATCTGAGGTCCCCCTGAATGATATAATCAAAAACAGGGATGCCACCGACCGCATAGCCAAGTGGGCCATTGAGCTCCTTCCCTTTGAAATAACCTACAAGCCACATCGTGCCATTAAATCTCAGGTATTGGCGGGCTTCCTGGCTGAATGGACACAGGCCGAGCTCCCCAAGGAATACAGTGCATACTCCCATTGGACAATGTACTTTGATGGATCCAAGACCTTGGCCGAACTAGGGGCTGGAGTTATCCTCACATCCCCCACAGGCGACAACGTGTGATACGTGTTGCAAATCATGTATGCCGACTCCAACAATGCAGCCGAATACGAAGCTCTTCTTCATGGTGTTCGGATGGCAATATCAATGGGCATATGACGGCTCGAGGTACGCGGAGACTCAAACCTAGCCATATCCCAAATTAACGGCGAATTCGAAGCCAAAAACCTGAAGATGGCGGCATATAGAAATGATGTCCTTAAGATATCTGCTCGGTTTGAGGGGTTGGAATTTCACCATGTCGCTCGCGACAAACAACCAAGCCGCGAACATATTAGCCCGTATGGGAGCCAAGCGTGATCCTATCCCGAGAAACACCTTCTTGGAGTAGCTCTTTAAGCCATTTGTAGTGTGGCAGGACGATGACAATGGCGCCAGTCCGAATACAGCGGACGAGGTTGTTCCCCCATAAACTAACCAGACGATGGCATTATAAGTGGCTTCATAATGAATGAAACGCCTTCGCCTCATGAGGTAATGGCAGTACTAGCTGTTGGAAATATGCCCTAGAGGCAATAATAAATTAGTTGTTATCATATTTCCTTGTTCATGATAATTGTTTATTATCCATGCTATAATTGTATTGATCGGAGACTTAAATGCATGTGTGGATACATAGACAAAACCATGTCCCTAGTATGCCTCTAATGGACTAGCTCGTTGATCAAAGGATGGTTAAGGTTTCCTAGCCATGGATATGAGATGTCATTTGATAATGGGATCACATCATTAGGAGAATGATGTGATGGATAAGACCCAAACTACAAACATAGCATATGATCGTGTCAGTTTATTGCTACTGTTTTCTGCATGTCAAGTATATGTTCCTATGACCATGAGATCATGCAACTCACGGATATCGGAGGAGTGCCTTGTGTGTATCAAACTTTGCAACGTAACTGGCTGACTATAAAGGTGCTCTACAGGTATCTCCGATGGTGTCTGTTGAGTTGGCATGGATCGAGACTGGGATTTGTTACTCCGTGTGACGGAGAGGTATCTCAGGGCCCACTCGGTAATACAACATCACAAAAAGCCTTGCAAGCAATGTGGCTAAGTGTTAGTCACGGGATTTTGTATTACGGAATGAGTAAAGAGACTTGCCAGTAACGAGGTTGAACTAGGTATGGAGATACCGACGATCGAATCTCGGGCAAGTAACATACCGAAGAACAAAGGGAACGTTATACGGGATTAACTGAATCCTTGACATAAAGGTTCGACCGATAAAGGTCTTCGTAGAATATGTAGGAACCAATGTGGATGTCCAGGTCCCGCCATTGGTTATTGACCATAGAGGTGTCTCGGTCATGTCTACATAGTTCTCGAACCCGCAGGGTCTGCACACTTAAGGTTTGGTGATGTTTTGGTAGTGTAGAGTTATGTATGGTGGTGACCGAAGGTTGTTCGGAGTCCCGGATGAGATCCCGGACGTCACAAGGAGCTCCGGAATGGTCCGGAGGTAAAGATTCATATATAGGAAGTCCCAGTTTGGTCGCCGGAAAAGTTTCGGGCTCATCGGTAGTGTACCGGGAGTGTCGGTAGTGTACCGGGAGGCCTCCGCGAGAGGTATTTCGACCCCAAGAGGTCCATGGGCTGTGGGAGAACAATAACCAGCCCTTAGTGGTCTGGGGAATCAGCCACAAAAGGCCCATGGCACAGGGAGAGAAAAAGGCTAAGGAAAAGGTGAAAAATCAGCCAATAGGAGGCAATCCTACTCCAACTAGGATTGGAGGTGAAGTAGGATTGCTTCCCACCTCCTATTCGGCCGACCCAAAGGCCTTGGCTGCCTCTCCTCTCCTCTACTCCTATATATACTAGTGTACTGGGTGGTTTTTGGACAGAATTTCCGGCCACGTGCTACCCGTTCCACCGGTGCATAGTTTCTCCTCTAGATCGAAGTTCCGCAGTGCTTAGGCGAAGCCCTGTCGGAATTGCTCCACCACCATCACCGGAGCGCCGTCACGCTGCCGGTGAACTCTCTCTCCTCTCCACCTTATCTTGTTGGATCAAGACGGTGGAGATCGTCATCAAGCTGCACGTGTGCTGAACGCGGAGGTGCCGTCCGTTCGGCGCTAGATCGGAAGGACCGTGATCGAGATCGCGAGACGGTTCGTGATGTGATCACGGAACGGATCGTGATGAGTTCGCGGGATAGATCGTGATCAAGATTGTGAGACGGATCATGATGAGTTTGCGGGACGGATCATGATGTGTTCGCGGGATGGATCGTGATTGGATCACAGGACGGATCGTGATGAGATCGCGGGACGCTCGGCGATTTGGATCGCGAAGATGTTCGACCACACCAACTGCATTTCTTAACGCTTCCCGCTTAGCGATCTACAAGGGTACGTAGATCCACTCTCCCTCTCGTAGATGCTCATTACCATGGATAGGTTTGCGTGTGCGTAGGAAAATTTTTGTTTCCCATGCGACGTTCCCCAACACTAGCATCATGGACAGAGCCCTTCCTCGCTTACCTTCTTCTCAAGGAACTCCCTGACGATCAAACCGAGGCACGATGCATAGTTCGGCGATCCAAGGCCTACAGAGTACACGAGGGTGAGTTATACAAGAAAATCACAACCGGAATATTACAACGGTGTATATCCGAGGAAGAAGGACGGGGGCTCCTCACTGAAATCCACACAGGCATGGGTGGTCATCACGCCGCGGCAAGAGCCCTTGTCAGCAAGGCCTTTCGAGCTGGTTTCTTTTGGCCCACAGCTCGAACGGATGCCCAGTCACTTGTCCAACATTGCGTAGGGTGTGAACTCTTCGCAAATCAAAGTCACATGCCCCCAACAGCTCTTTGGACTATTCTGATCACTTGGCCTTTCGCGGTCTGGGGGCTGGACATGGTCAGACTCCATAAAGGGGGACCAAGAAAAATAAATACATACTGGTCATGGTTGACAAGTTCACCAAATGGATAGAATCAAAGCCCGTCAAGTCGGCTAAATCCGAAACAATGATCGACTTCATATCCAGCGTGGTACACCGTTACGATGTCCCGCATAGTATAATAACGGATAATGGATCCAACTTCACGGCCCAAGAGGTCAAGGACAGGTGCGCAAAAATGGGCATAAAGCTCAATTATATGTCAGTATATCATCCGCAGACCAATGGACAGGTCGACCGAGCAAACGGTCTCATTATGAGCGGCATTAAGCCACGTTTGCTCTGGTATCTTCACGAGTCCGACTGTCATTGGGTGGAGGAACTCGACTCCGTTTTATGGAGCCTGCACACCACCCTGAACAGATCAACGGGTTACACACTGTTCTTTATGGTCTATGGGGCAGAGGCAGTCCTCCCTTGCGACATTATTCACGATGCACCAAGGGTGCGCATGTACGAGGAAAAGGAGGCCGAGTTGGATCGGTAGGATGACTTAGATGCCTTGGAGGGAGAGTACGACATAGCTCGGGCTCGCTCCACTTTTTACCAACAGCAAGCTCGATGTTACCAAAGTAGGGAGGTCAGGGCAAAAGCATACAGCATAGGCCAACTCGTCCTATGACTCCCAGAGAAACAAAAGCATAAACTCAACCCCAAATGGGAGGGTCCTTTCATCATCGATGAAGTACTCGCGGGAGGTGCCTATCATGTTCGGAGTCCATCCGACAACCGCCTTGAACTAAACCAATGGAATGCAGCTCGTCTTCAGCGCTTCTACGAATAAACCGGTGTCGTCTAACTCCCCCATATTTTTTCTTTTTTCCTCTTGTTCTTTTTGCCTTTTTTCTTCTTCCCTTCCCATTTTGCTGTTTGATAGGGTCAATTTCTTTTTTTCCCTATGTTCGAATGGACCGATCATGTACTCAAGATTATCGGCATACACCATAAAGTGTTAAATCCAAACACATCACGTGGGGGCTTCTTCTAGAAGCCAACATTTTTATATTACAAGCATTTCTCACACTTATCATGCGCACACGTTTCTTTTGTCACGTTTAAGCCATTATATGCATCAATTCGAACTAAGACTTTGCCAAGTTGGGTTGCCTTGCTCCTGTTATTACCCTCTACGTTCCCGATTGTTCGGCTAGAGGGTAAAGGGAGCACCTCTACAATTGTTATGACTGGGTCATCCGGACACGTACCTCAGACAGGTGAAGCCAAAAGCTAGCTATCTTATGTAGACAATTGGTCGGTTGTGACGGAAACACCTTATACGGCTCCGGTCGTTATCACTGTTGTTTGGGTCTTCTCTTCCCAAAGCACAATTAGTCGCATACTAAAAGTATGCGGACTTCTACCTACGACCTTCGTAGAGCCCCGATGAAAGGTATCGATAGAGGTACTATTTTCCTCGGAAGATGTTTCTTATGCTAAGCAGTAATATAACATATCTTTCTGTGTGTTTTCTGTTTGTTCGCACCGCATGGCCGGATTGCCTGGTTCCTCGAGTACAGTTTTCCCTTTTGGAGTCGCAAATAAGGAGGAACACTTCCGGGCTCTTCGCACGGGAGGGAGAAGTCGATATCCGGTTAAGACAAAGTTTACAACACATATTGTTTTAACGACAAGTACATATAAATTACATGTTCGGCTGCTGATCGAGATTATCGATTACGGTGTCAAGGGGGCAGTCCTCTTGTGAAAGACGGGCGGCAGGCATCACCTGGTCATACACCAGGTGGAGTGGCACTTCTTTTCCATCCGATCCCGCGGGACAAACCCGCGCCATATGCTCGGGATTAAGTCCGGTGTAACGCGTCTTGATCATTGCCCATGCTTCCCATGCTCCCTCACGCCAAGCCAAACTCTTCCATGGCTCGAACCTATTCCGAGCCCCCTTGAATCGATCCACCAGTTCGGCTAGCCCTTTAGGCGGCTGTTCGGCTGGCCATAGTGCCTTTACCATGCCTTTCATTGCTTTCCGCACACGCCCATGGAGAGCGGTCAGCTCTTTCAGCAGGTTCCCCTGGTATGATCCGGTCTCCTCTTCAGGATGCCCGGACAGGAGACCTGTACATGAGGCAAATAGTGTACTTACTTTTACTTCGTATATAGGAAATATTTGTTCATAATAGAATCACACTTACCGAATATGCCCCTCTGAAGCTTTTGGTTTTCTTCTTGAGCTTGGGCCAGTTGAATCCGCAAATTCTTAATTTCTTCGACCTGCTTTTGCACAACAAGGCAGCCAACCTAGTGCTGGGACTCAGCGTACCGCTGAGAGTCTCGGGCTTCCTCCAACTGCCTTTGCATGTGCCCTATTGATTCGGCTGCTACATGGAATTCGTGCGTCAGGCACGATAATACATTAAGATTAGAAGTAAATGTACACTCACCATGGGCCTCCTGGGTGAAACTCTTCGCTTGCGCCAGTTTGGCCTTCATAGATTGCACTTTTGTGCGGCTATCCTCCAACTCATTGGCCAATTGCTCGACATGTTGCTTTGAAGCCTATGTCAGCAGTTAAGCATAGCAGAGATCCTTAATTCGTTTATTCCAAATAAAATTACGGCTTGGGGGCTACTGGGTTTAGATGAGTATTCGGACTCTATAAATGCCGACCACTTACCTGCATGCTGGCTGATATCAACTTCATAGCCTCGCCGAACCCGGCTCGGGCTGCTCCAATGTGCACATCTGCTGAGTGTAGGGCACCGAACTCTTGTTCACAAAATATTGGATGCTGCATGGCCTGGCACCGGTTCCGGTGATTCATGGCGCTCCCCACCTCCGAGTTGGTAACGGATACACCATCACCAGAATCGGCAGGTGCTGGATTGGCCATGGGGGCTTCTGCCGCAAGAGCTACAGGAGCTATAGCTCGGGATTTTGGCCGTCTCCGGACACCCTGATAACCTCTTCGGCAGGAGAGGACTGGGAATTTTGCCTAAATATTTCAATAAAACAAAACTGCCGTAAGACTCTATTTATTGATAATGAGTGGATAGTCGAACGATGTACCTCCAGGATGAGCGGGCAGGTGGATTCGTCCCCATGGCCGGCTCTTTTGCAGGATCCTTGTTGGACTCCGACTCGACCGCGGCTTCGGCTTCCGGTGTATGGCATACGGATTGACGGTGTTTGGGAGTCGGGGTCGGTGCGTCCGGAGCGCTGTTGGTAGTTGGCCTCTTGCGGGACGAGCTTTTCTTCTTGCTCGTTGCAGTGATGAAGAATGACCTAGGGTAATCAATTATGATAGCCACTAGGGATTGGTCGACGCTATCCTGGAGATGGACTCCGTCTTAGAAGTCAAGTAGAAGATCTGGGTCCTTGTTGAAACCTAGATCGTTGTCACGTGAATGGTTCTTGGGCTGAGGAGCCAGACAATTGACTGTCTCGATGAAACTCCTCCATTTCTGTTCACGCAAGGCTTTGGTCAAATAAAGTGTGGAACGGAAACCCCAAACTATGTGCATGTTAGAGATAGAAAGGCTTACCCATTCGATAGGAGTGTGGGCCGAATATCCTTCCTTGGTTGCCTGCCGAACAAAGTCCTCTCGCTCTCCTTTGTACAGGTCGGCAAGTGTGGTGGCCAACGCCGTCGGATTGGCGGGCCCTAGCTTTCGGGAGTGCATGGTGTCGCTCGTCCCATTGTATTGCCACAAGGCGTGTACCCTCTGTTGAAGGGGTTGCACGCACCGGGAGATGGCGGCGGCCATGGCATCGATCATGGTCAGTTGGTGGTGGACGAGCATCCGCACCTGAGCTGCTAGGCGCCGCACTTTGATGCTTTCCTCCTGGGACAAACTCCTCGGCCGCCAGTTGTATCTCTTCTTCGGGAGGGCGTCGAAGTATTCGGGAAGACCTATCCGAGTTGGATCGAACAGGGGGACGTCTTCAATATAAAACCATTCCGAAGTCCACTCTTCAGATTTCTTCGGTGTGCCCACCGGATACCACATCCCCACTATGCGGCACACTTCGGCTCCGCCGACCTCCAAAATTGTCTTGTCCCGGGTTTGGGGAACGAGACAGAAGTATTTTCTCCACAAATCAAAGTGCGCCTCGCACCCCAGGAACATCTCACACAGAGCGACAAAGCCCGAGATGTGCAAGATAGACCCTCGAGTAAGGTGGTGGAGTTGGATCTCGTAGAACTCCAGCAACCCCCTCAGAAATGGATGGATTGGAAACCCAAGGCCCCGGAGGAGAAATGGGACGAATCATACTCGTTCCTCCATGTTAGGATTGGGGAAACACTCGACGAAAACTTCATCGTTGTAAGAAAGCAGACCTGCGCGGGTCACCACCAGATCTGAAGAAGGGAGATAACCCTAGGTCTCCATTTTGTGGAGCCGCAGGACTGTAATGGAGCAGCTGGTCTAGTCCCCTAGGCATGAGCCATAGGGGCATGCAGAGGAGCTAGGGGCGTTAGCCATATTTTTCGTGGAGCTTCCGCTAGGGGTTTCTTTCGGTGAGGAAGAAGAGGTTGTGGTCTCGGCCCCGATTTTGTTTAATTAAATGGGTGGTGCTTCCGCTACGGAGGGGTAAGATTGTAAAGATCACTGACCACTCGCCTCCCCATGACGCACGAAAATCGAGGAACACGCATGGTTATAATAATGTACATGCGTCCTCGACGCTTGGGATCTTACCGAAGATTGGTCGGTTGCCGAACAAAGAGGGATGAGGGACTCGCCTCGCAAGCCGAAGATGAAGACATCAGGAGGTTGGTCGGATATATATATATCGATGTTAAAGGCTAGTCCAGGGGCTACTGAGGGAGTCCTGGATTAGGGTGTCCTCGGATAGTCGACCTATTGTTTATGGGCCGGACTATATGGGCCGCAAGGTGGGCATCGGACGATCAAGGACCACCTACGCCAGATGGAAGCTTCGAGGATCCATGGCGTACTCTCCAAGTTATTAGTTGTAGTTAGGCATGTTTATCTCTTCGGCATGTAACCAACCATGTGTAAACTCCAAGCACCCTCGGCGTCTATATAAGTCGGAGGGTTTTAGGGTATAGGGACAGAATAACTCATCTAGGGTTAGCTATTCGATCTCGAGGTAGATCAACTCTGTAACCCCCATATCATCAATACAACCAAGCAGGACATAGGGTATTACCTCCATTGGAGGGCCCGAACCAGGGTCAATCTGTGTCCCCTTCGTCTCCTGTTACCATTGATTCTAGTCTCACAGTTTGGTACCCCCTACCCTAAATTCGCTGGTTTTGACACCGAGACACACCAAGGCCAGTATCCAAGGAAGATCCGTCAAGGTTATCATCGAAGGAAGTTATCACAATTTGGCAAGTGAAGAACTTTGCTCCAAGTTGCACTTGGTCAACAAAAAGCATCCTCGCCCCTACAAGGTCCAATGGCTAAGTGACTCCGGCACAATACAAGTCAACCACACCGTGCAAGTTTCCTTTAGGATTGGAGCTTACGAAGACACCATGGAGTGTGATGTGGTGCCCATGTCCATTTGCCACCTACTCCTTCGAAGACCTTCGCAATACGACCGTGGAGTCATACACAATGGGCGCACAAATCAATATAGCTTCAAGATGAAGGGCACCGAATATGTGCTTCAACCTATGTCTCCAAGCCAAGTGACCGCCGACAATCAAGCTTTGTCCCATCATGGAGAGAAAAGTGAGAGAGTGATCCACCTCAAAGCGAGTGAACGCCACAAGCCAAAATTGAGTGACTCCACGATGAGGGACAAGAGTGACTTAGTACTTTTTGCCACCAACAAAGATTTGAGGGATTTGAGTGAGAGCCCATCGACCGTCCATCACTACGTGATAGTGTGCAAGGATGATGTCAACCGACCTAACCCTTCACAACATCTTCCTCTTATGTTGTCTCAATTGTTGCAGGAATTTCAAGACATTTTTCCCGATGAGCTACCTCCGGGACTACCACCAAAATGAGGGATAGAACACCCTATCGACCTCATCCCCGACGCACCGCTCCCTAACAAGGCACCCTACCATGTCAACCCTGACGAGACAAAGGAGATACAAAGGCAAGTCCAAAAACACCTAGATAAAGGGCATGTACGTGAGAGTTTGAGTCCTTGTGTAGTTCCCGTGATCCTAATACCTAAGCAAGATGGAAGTATGCGCATGTGTTCCGATTGCCTACCTATAAATGCTATCACCATTAGATATTGCCACCCTATCCCTCGCTTAGATAGCATGCTAGATGAACTTAGTGGTGCCACTATATTTTCCAAAATAGACTTAAAAAGTGGTTACTACCAAATTCGCATCCAAGAGGGTGATGAGTGGAAAACGGCTTTCAAAACTAAATTTGGTCTCTATGAATGGCTAGTGATGCCCATGGGCTTATCCGAAGCACCAGGTACATTTATGTGAATGATGCATCATGTCTTGAGCCCCTACATTGGATATTGTGTTGTGGTCTACTTTGATGACATCCTTGTTTTTAGTGACTCTTTAGAACAACATGCCACACATGTTAGGGACGTCTTGCAAACTCTTAGGAAAGAAAAGCTTTATGCGAACATGGACAAATGCATTTTTGGTGTTGAAAAGGTGGTTTTCCTAGGATTTGTGGTTTCATCTAAGGGTGTCCATGTTGATGAAACTAAGTTTGAGGCCATTAAAAATTGGCCAACACCCACCAATTTGATACAAGTGCGTAGTTTCTTAGGACTAGCCGGTTTCTACCGTCGGTTTGTGGAAGACTTTAGCACTGTTAACACTCCCCTACATGCTTTGAGCAAGAAAAATGCACCTTTTGTTTGGGGACCATCCCAAGACATCGCTTTTCATGAACTTAAAAATTTTCTCACTCATGCGCATTTGCTTGCCTTGCCTAACTTTGATAAAACTTTTGAAGTGTATTGTGACGCAAGTGGTAATGGCATAGGTGGCGTGCTTATGCAAGAAAAGCTCCCCATTGCGTATTTTAATGAGAAACTTTCTGGCGCTCAACTCAACTATCCTATATATGACAAAGAATTGTATGCATTGATGAGAGTTTTAGAAGCTTGGGAACATTACTTGCGACCGCATGAATTTTTCATTCATACCGACCATGAAACTCTCAAGTACCTAAAAGGACAAACTAAATTGACCAAACGGCATACGAAATGGAGTGAATTTATTGAGTATTTCCCTTATGTCATCAAATACATTAAGGGCAAAGAAAATGTTGTGGCGGATGCTCTTTCCCGCAAATGCATGCTTGTTACTCAACTTTAATTGAATGTTATTGGTTTTGAGCACATAAAAGATTTGTATGAGCATGGTGTTTCTTTTGCCATTCCTTATGCCAATTGCCAAATGAAAACTTGTTGGGAGAACTACTATATGAAAGATGGATATCTTATGTGTGCTAACAAACTTTGTATTCCCAAGTCTTCTTTTCGTTTGTTGCTTTTGCAAGAGGCTCACGGTGGAGGACTAATGGGCCACTTTGGACGCGACAAGAATATGCCACACTCTCTGGCAAGTTCTATTGGCCAAAGATGCTTCGTGATGTCGCATGCTTCACCAACCAATGGTCTACATGCCGCAAAGCTAAGTCAAAAGCTCAATCCCATGGTGTTTGCATGCCTCTTCCTATACGGTTTCAGCCTTGGGAAGACATTAGTATGGATTTTGTGTTTGGTTTGCCACGAACGAAAAATGGCCATGATTCCATTTTTTCGTTGTGGATCATTTTTCCAAAATTGCTCATTTCATTCCTTGTCACAAGATAGACGATGCTTCACATATTGCCAATCTTTTTTAGGGATATCTTACGTCTAAATGGAGTACCCAAGACCATTGTATCAGATCGCGACGTCAAGTTCTTGAGCTACTTTTGGAACACCCTTTGCGCCAAGCTCGGCATCAAGCTACTATTCTCTTCGGCATACCACCCACAAACCTATGGCCAAACGGAGGTGACGAACTGAACGCTTGGAACTCTCCTCCGCGTGTTGATCAAGAAGAACATCAAGGAATGGGAAGATTTCCTCCCCATTGTCGGGTACGCCTACAATCACGCACGACACTTCACCACCAACAAGTCTCCCTTCGAGGTGGTATACGGCTTCAACCATTTGTCCCCATTGGACATTCTCCCGCTAGCACTACAAGAGCGCGTAAACATGGATGCAAGTGCAAGTGCAAGCTACATCAAAAAGATGCACGAAGATACAAGGAACACCATCGAGCGCCAAGTGAAACGCATCACCACCAAACGCAACACCAACAAACACCCCATGGTGTTCAAGCCCGGTGACCTTATGTGGATACATCTCCGGAAGGAGCGTTTTCCCAATGAGCGGAAGTCCAAGCTACTACCTCGAGCCGATGGACCATTCAAGGTGTTGGCATGCTACAACAACAATGCCTACAAGATCGACATTCCACGCGACAAGTACAACGTGAGCGACATCTTTAACGTCACCGACCTCTCCCCATTTCATGGTGATGAAGATATTGATCCGAGGACGGATCTTTCCCAAGGGAGGGGAGATGATGCGGAGCATCCCTCACTCATCCTGTGAAGCCTACACCATCTCCACAAGACACAAGTGGTCCTATGACAAGAGCTCACGCACGCGCAATAGAAGCTAAGGTGAACTCCCTCCTCTTTGAGTTTGACATGGATACACATGGGACTTGGATGCTACCTCACCTCGACACTCTATGCATCATTAGGTACGAGGAAAACATCCAAGGCCAAGGGGAGCAACCATGACAAAGCACGAAAGGCGGAGCCAAAGCTGCAGCCAAACTGCCAAGCTACAGCCGACCCCGTCCGCATGGGCTGCCTGCACCCCGTGCGCACGAGGGTAACAGAGTAACAGAAGACCCCGTGCGCACGGGCCTCCCAGGAGCTACAACGGCCACCCCGTGCGCATGGGCCCAGAAGACCCCGTGCACACGGGCCTCCCAGGAAGCTACAGTGGCGACCCCGTGCGCACGGCCGTGTCCCGTGCCCACGGGGGCCCCGTGCGCACGGGGCTCACTTGGGCCGTGCGCACAGGCCTCCCAGGCCTGCCGACCCACTCGGTCCATTTCGACACCTCTTCGACTCCTACCTCTTGCTGGCTATATCTAGGACCCTTGGATCATATGTTAGGGTGAGCTATTGCTTTGCACTTGTGAGTATAGCTCCATTACTTGTCTCTCTTGAGGAGTTTGTCCTTTTTTGGGAGTAGATCCAAGTGATGTCAAAGCCCCTCTAGAAGGAAGATCCCCCGTGGATTCAAGTCTCCTCCTCCAGAGTAAGAGAATACTACTGCTACTTGTATTGTTGGTTGATTTGAAATCTTGTACCTCTTGTGATGATTATGAAACTAGTGAATGTGTGATTTGATTTTGCTCTTGAGTGTTTTTCTTATTTTTCTTCGTATTCTTCATGTTTTCCCTCTTCAATTCGTGATAGATCACCCATGGGTCTTGCCCCGTATCACCTTCATTTCACAAAATACCGATCCCCCAACGGCAACCAAAGCCAGGCCACGGGCAAAGCCAAGTGCCCGTCTCGCTGTCAGGCAGTCGATCAGGGCAGAGCACCGAAACATGCTCGCCCGAGTAAAGCAGCAACCTTCATGCAGGCGAGGAATAAGTAAGTCGCACGCGGCCGCGGCCGCCGCGCTGTAACCCGCCAAGGAAGCACGACAGGAATCAGGAATCATTGCATTCCAAGGTCAAAAAGGAGAGCGCCCGAGAGGAGAGAAGCGAGCACACGGACCGCATCAGAGCACGCGCCCCGGCGGCCAGCTCCTCCCCTCCCCTCTGCCATGGACTAAAGCCGAAGCAACGAACATCCCAGCCCCACTCCGAAGGAGCAACAGAAAGGAGGAGGAGGTGGTGGTCACTGCTCACCAGCCTAGGTGACAAGCTGGAGTTTGGTCCGGGCATTTGTATTGACCGTCCGGGCGTTATCAATGCCCCGCGTAGCTGCATCAGCACGAAACGTTTTCAATGGAGAAAGGATCCTCTAGAGACCCCTGATGAATGCCAACAGCTGGACGGTGGAGCGAGTTGACGAGCTTCCTCGTGAGCGAACGAGCGAAAAGATGCCCGGCCTCAAGGCAGAAAGTGTGTGTAAACTGCCCGGATCAATCATGGATGTCAGCAACTATCTTAAGCACACACGCATCCATTAACCATGTACCCAAGAGAAACACAGTAAACGGCAGTTGCAAACGAACCTGCACTGCTGTCCTCAATCACGATGCCGACATCTCGACTGGCTGGAGTTAATGGAAATCTAACATTTCCAACACGACAGAAAGCAAAATTAGCAGCCTATAGATTTACACAGACAAAATTCATAAATAAGCACCACCAGATGTTTTTGCAGTTCAAATCGATTTGAACTGCAAAACGTCCTTACGAACAGAGGGCGTGTATATCAGCACAATGAGGAAAGCAGTATGCTAACGCTTTGACAATGTTAGAACACAGCTCTCTGAACCTTTGTACAACTCTACAAATCAAGAACACCCCCCTTTCACCCATGCAAAAAAAACTAAAATCAAAAAGATAAATAGCTTTCTTTCTACTCTTATTATCAAGTAGCAACTTCGACTCTGAGGGTTTATCTCTCTGGCATATTGATCTAAGATCGCCTTTACACAACCTCCTTCTGTTTCCCAAATGTACAGTTTATTTTTCACTATATTGTTTCATATCATTTGAATCTATAATTCTTCCGGCACCCTCCACAGTCTAGGTCTCTAGGTACACCCTGCATTGGATCACCGTGCCGCCCAGCCGGAACCCCGGAACCACCGTGAACCCGACCTTCGGGCGCACCGTCTTCCCGACCTCTTTGCTCGCTGAGAATGCCTTCGGCCGCACAATGCTCTCCATGTACACCGACGAGTACTCTGTGCCCAGGCCAACCTGGAATATGCCGACTGCTGGGTCATACGCCCAGGCCAATCTGTGAAGTGTCCATATGGAGCTTGCCATCGTGATGAACAACTCGTAGAGTGGACCGGCTGTAGCCATCACCGGCAATGCCCTGCAGTCTGAATTCCGAAACAATGATGACTCAATGCCTGGATGGATGAGCTGCTTGTACTTCCGATCGCAGAATTGCGAGAATTCACAGTCTGGGCTCGAACTCATCAGCTCCATGGGGTCTGCATCAGAGTGCTCGATGAATTGCCGCAACGATTCATTCCTGCGAACTGCAAGCTCGATTCCTTCGAGGGCAGTGGCGTCTGTTGTGCCACCGAACTGGTAGGAGTCAAAGCCGTCGAACATGGATAGACAGATACGGGAGAGGAGAGCGTAGCGGCAGTGGCCATGCTTGGAGTAGGCAATACCGGGGTAGGCAGCTGCCGCAGCGTCGGCCAGGTCCCATCCAGCGCACCGGAGCAGCTCGGCGAGTGCACGGGTGAAGCGGTGGGCGACACGGAGAGCGTCGCGCAGGACGGAATCGAAGACGCTCGCGGACAGCATGGCGCCCAAGGCGTCGCCGCCGCCCGCGCCCGGCTGTGGCGCGAGCGCACGGTCGAGGCGCCCGGCAAGGCGCGCGTTGCCGTCCGCCAGCGCCGCGAGCTCCCAGCGAAGAGAGGCGGCCGCGGCGTCCTTGGCATCGAGCGCGGCCTGGATGCGGTTCACCACGGCGTCGAACGACCGCAGCAGCGCCTGGTTCTCCCGCACCTGGTCCTCGAGGTGGGCCGTGAGGGAGCCGTCTTCCGCCGCGCCCGACGCGAGCCGCTTTAGCTCCGACAGCCGCCGGAGGTGCGAGACCGCGAGGGCGTCCGCGGCGGCGGCCGCCTCCGGCAGGAACGGCGAGTGAGCCGCCTGCAGGTGCAGGTACGCCGCCTGGAACGAAGACGTCGTCGCGAGTGCCGCCTCCACGACGGCCTCCTCTCCGAACGCCGACCCGTTCCCCACATCCCCGCCGACGGGGCTGCTAGGGTTCTGCGGGTCGGGCTTCAGTACGAGCACCCGCTGGCCAGCGAGGACCCGGCCCTCCCCCGCCGCGGCATACTCGTCCTCGTCCTCCTCGGCGAAGAACTCGATGGTCTTGGTCTTGAACGCGAGCGCAAACTTCTGGAGCATGGCTGCGCGATTCGCGGGCGCGCCGACCCCCGGACGTCTCCGCCGCCGGCGAGGGCGGGGGTTCACCGGCGCGAATTGCGGATTCGCGAGGCGGGGATTCGAGGCAGAGGGCGCGGGGCGCGGTGAGAAGAGGAGAGGGGGCGGCGGTGGGGGCGGTGGAGTGGAATGGAGCGGAGTTGGGGAGGAGGTGGGGGATCTGGGAGAGGAAAAGCGGCAAGCTTGTCTCCGTCGAGAGGAAAGACTTGGAATTTCTTGGCTCGGCTCAGGGCCGGAGGGTGGGTGTTTGTTACAGAAGATGCTTCTACGCTCGTGATTTTGTACTACTTGTCTTTAAAAAAAACACGAGAAGAATAGTTATAGTTTGCTCATTGTACCTTGATGGTTATGTAAAAAATCGTTGACTGCTATGTTCTCGACATTTCCTAGGGCCCTGTACAAAATAAACTGATCCATGTTAACATGTTTTATGGGCAGTGTTAAACATGTTTTCTTGAAATAGGGCAACACATTTTTAAACTTGTTTTTGGTGTGTGCGATTGAGGTTTCTCATTTTCCATTTTTAACACACAAACATTCACGTATACGGACATACATTCGCACGTGTAAAGACACACATGCACACCTTATCTTTATAAACATCTTCTAAGAGCATCTATAACCTGACATTGCAAATCCGATCCCTCAAACGTCCGCAAACGCGTCCGTAGTGGCGCGTCTGCGGACATTGATCATGCTTTAAATTTCTCTCTTCACATCCAAGTCTCTCATATTTCATCCCCTACTTCCATACAAAAACATGCAAATGAAATGCCTACGTACTACGTAGTACTATACTACTTATCATCATCGTCGGAGATGGCATCAGCCGCCTGCGCCGCTCGCGCCGCCTCCATCTGCTGCCGACGAAGCTGTCTGGCCTCCGCAACTGCCTCCGAGCGGATGGAGTTCGGGATGTCCAGGTGCTCCGGCCACAGATCCACGATCACCAGCATTGCCTCCTCCCGTACAGCTAGCGGTGGCGCCTCCTCCGTCGGCTCCTGCTGGTCCTTCCCCACACCTTGCGGCGGCGCCTCCTCCCTCGGCTCCTGCTGGTCCTCCCCCACAGCTAGCGGTGGCGCCTCCTCCGTCGGCTCCTGCTGGTCCTCCCCACAGCTAGCGACGGCTCCTCCTTCGCCGACTCCTGCTCCTCCTCCTCTTCCACCCCCAGGTCCTCCTCCTCGTCCTCGAAATCCTCCTCCGAATCCAGAGGTAGCCTCGCGGTCCTCCGAATCCGTACCTGCTCAAGGAGCCAGAGACGGTGCTGGATTGTGCAGTGCCAGCGGCATGGGGGCATGGCTGACGGGTGTGTTTAGGGCTGGTGGGCACCGGCCAAAGGTGAGATTGGGTGGCGGATGGGAGTGGAAGGAACTGGAGTGAACTGGCTAGGGTTTGGTCCGGCGAGCGGATAGGGATGAATATATGTGTGGTCGATGCGGTCCAGTGCGGCCCAGGAGGGCGTGCCCGGGCTCACCTAGGCTCCCCTATACTCGTCCCATTTTTGGGCTGGAAATGAGGGGTTCCAGTTAGCCCTGGCGTTTGAGGCCGGTTTGAGGGGGCCGTTTGGGTCGATTTTTTGTGACTAGGCAGTGACCGGGCGGCCTACCCGGGCATTTGAGGAGGGTATAGGGGGTGCTATAGATGCTCTAAAGACTTAGCTGACACGTCATCTTAGGGTTACTACCTTTCTTGCATTTCACTGTGTGAGTCTTTTTAATAAAAGAAGGACCACCCCTCCGATTTTCATTAATAGAAACCACACAAAGTACCATAACACAAACTGTCATAGGAACATAAAAACTATCATACTTAACCAAACTACAACATCGCCAAATCAACATCATCAAAAGAAGAAGCCACTCACATAAAAGCAATCTAAAGCGCCATCAGAACTAGATCAACAGCTAAAAGCATCCGGACTTTCTTTTTTCACAACCCTGTCATGAAAGGGGCTATAGAAGCAAAGTGAAAAAATAGCATAATGAGACGCATAACCACAATAACAACCGAAGGGGAAACATGAAAATTGATGAAAGAGGGTAGTCGACAACTTCTCACGGGAGGGAAGAAATGAGGCAATAAACCAGCAATATTTGTGAGCTTCATAACTTAGCCACCTATTCTTAGAACCTCATGCCTCTAGTCTTGTGACGATCTATAAACTTCATTTGATCCCCGATCAAGTAGTTTCCCCCACCCCAAGATTAACCCCCTCTGTTTTCCTCATTTTTTTGCAAGACCACCCGATAATCCAATAGCGTATCAGCTTTATGATGATCATAGGATCATTGAAGAGTTTTTTTCTCAAAAATAAAATGATTTCTACATTTCCATATAGACCAAAGAAATAGATGAAACCCCAACCCCCACCAACCTTTTCCATTATTTTGGGAAGTTCTATTTCGGTTCCCAAAGCAATCATTAAGTGTGGTATGAGTGAAATTTAGACAAAAAGCATATTTCATCAAGCTCCACACTAAACTAGCAGCACAACATTGAAAAAACAGATGATCAATAGTTTCATCTATCACAAAAGATACACATTTTACTAATAATCCATCCTCTCCTAAGGGGAGTATCTTTGGTGATAATGATTTTCTAGCCATAAGCCATAAAAAACTTTAATTACCAGGCACTTTGACCTTCCATAAAAACTTTTGAGGGAATTTGCAACCACATGCATGCAATAAGTTTTATAGAGAGAGAGACTTCACAAAAAACTTTCCATGAGTTGTCAACATCCATTTTATCCTATATTTACGAGCCCACTTCAATCTATTCACATCTATGTTTGAAGCTATGCAACAACTGTAGAGACTCCCAATATAGAGTTCGTATGAATTTGAAACCACCCCAGCCTTCTTCTCAAGGCTTCAAAAAAAGTAATATTATGATTAAAACTTAACAAATATAACCCGAGGTAAGCTAATTTAAAATATTTTGTCATCTATCCACCAATCTTAACAAAATATTGTATTGTAACCATCCCTCAAACTGTTCATGCAAATTTGATAAAATGTCTCTTTGACTTTGATAGTCTTAGACCAGAATTGTGAATCCCCAACCTTGGGTTTAGGGCTCCTTTGATTCAAAGGAATTCCGTAGGATTTTTGGAGGGTTGGAATCCTTAGTATTTGTTCCTATGTTTGTCATTTGATTCATAGGATTATAAATCCTACGAGAATTTTTCCTATGGAGTCAATTGTACTACATTTCATTGGAAATCTTGAATCCAGTCCAATCTCCTTTTCCAATTTCTTTGTTTTTCCATGACATCAAATAGTCTAGATGTTCGTGCCACTCAAATCCTGTATTTTTCATGTTCCTGCATTTTGGAAATCCTGCAAATTAAGGCCTCCTCTGGTTCATAGGATAATATTATCATAGGAATAGGAAACTTGTAGGAAATGAGATGACATGCATCTCAAATCCTATGAGTAGGAATAGGAAAAGAGATGTCATTTGGTTCACACCATAGGAAGTTTTTCATTGAGTTTAGGCTCTTTTTTATTTTCCTTTGAAATGTGAAGGATAGGAACCAATCCTATGTAGGAATAGGAATGCATTCCTACGAACAAAAGGGCTCTAAAGGAAAAAATCCTACAAGAATACTATCCTATAGTATTCCTGTAAAATTCCTCCAAACCAAAGGAGGCCTAAAGAGGCCTTAGCTCTACAGATGCACCCATCACGGACATACTTATTCGACATAACAGATTGCTAGAGCCTAGATTCAACTTCCAATTTCCAAAACCACTTAGCAAGCAATGCCTTATATGGGATCAAAATTAATAATCCCCAACCCCCTTGACCTATAGGCTTACAATAAGTTTTCTAGTTAACTAAGTGAAACTTATTTTTATCTTCATCACCTTGCAACACCATTCTAGCTTTATAGAAGCCAGCTTTCTTAAGGACTCCAATAGTGATGGGGTAGGAGGACATCATAAAAAGAGGCATATTGGTCACATGGACCTATGCCAAATGATCCTACAAACAATAAAGCCCAACAATTTTCCTTGCCAACATCCACATCATTTCTCAATTTTATGCTCTACCCCTTTAGAATATGTATTCCTAATTCTAGTTTCAGAAACAGGCATGCCCAAATATTTCATATGCAGATTTGCTGACAAGTGACTTCTAATCAACCTCAACTTTATATTTGGCTTCCCCAAAAATAAACATCTCGCTTTTATGAGAAATAATAGTTAATCCAGACATTTGGGAGCAATCAAGATGAATTTGAGATCATTAGCACTTTCACCGTCATCTTGTAACAAAAAATGGTGTCATCATCATACGGGAGCATATTAACTCCATTTGTTAGATTCACATTCGGAACTCCTATCACAAAACCATCTATATTGGCTTTTTCTATAATAACAACTACAAAATATGCAGCCGGATAAAAAATAAAATATGACAAAACAAAACCCTGTCTCAGGACTTTGTGGGTTTTAAAATAAGAGCTGGTTTTATCACGAAATCCTTCCATTTTAAGAATTCGAATCATAAAGGCCATTTGATTTTATCCTAAGATCTTTTCAAATCAACTTTAAATGATAAAAAAAAATTTAGAAAGAATATAATTCAATGCTTCATGGGAAACAATAACTCCTTTCATGATGTATCTACCCCTTAAAAAGGTAGTTGGGTAGAGAAAAATACCGGGGATACTACTTTGATCAATCTATTCATTAGAACCTTGTTCATGATTTTAAAGCTAACAATCAGGAGACAGATAGGTCTAAACTTTGGGATTCTCTTAGCATCATTAGTCTTGGGAATATCGCTTGTTGATTTAGTAAGATACTTTGTGGATCTTCTTGAAGTTCTTTCACGAATTTCTTGCACATACCGATTTTGTGAGATGATATATGCGTTTTCCCCTAGTTATTACACCAGATGCCTCAAACTATAGTTCTTTCTGTTGGAAATATGCCCTAGAGGCAATAAAAAAATTGGTTATTATCATATTTCCCTGCTCATGATAAACATCCATTATCCATGCTAGAAATGTATTGATCGGAAACTCATATACATGTGTGGATACATAGACAACATAGTGTCTCTAGTGAGCCTTTACTAGACTAGCTTGTTGTTGAAAGATGGTTAAAGTTTCCTAACCATAGACATGAGTTTTCATTTGATAACGAGGTCACATCATTAGGAGAATGATGTGATGGACAAGACCCAACCGTAAGCATAGCATTTGATCGTGTTAGTTTATTCCTACTTCTTTATTCATGTCAAGTATCTGTTCCTAAGACCATGAGATCGTGCAACTCCCTGGCACCGGAGGAATGCCTTGTGTGTATCAAATGTCACTCCGTAACTGGGTGATCATAAAGGTCCTCTATAGGTATATCCAAGGGTGATTGTTTGGGTTGGCATGGATCAAGACTGGGATTCGTCACTCCATATGACGGAGAGGTATCGCTGGGCCCTCTCGGTAATACAACATCATAAGAAGCTTGCAAGCAATGTGACTAAGGAGTTAGTCACGAGATATTGTATTACGGAATGAGTAAAGAGACTTGCCGGGAATAAGATTGAACTAGGTATGGAGATACCGATGATCGAATCTTGGGCAAGTAACATACTGCTGGACAAAGCGAATTGCATACGGGATTGACTGAATCCTTGACATCGTGGTTCGACTAATGAAGATCTTTGTGGAATATGTAGGAACCACTGTGGGCATCCATATCCTGCTATTGGTTATTGGCCAGAGAGGTGTCTCGGTCATGTCTACATGATTCTCGAACCCGTAGGGTCCGCATGCTTAACGTTCGGTGACACTAGAGTAGTATTGCGATATGTACGTTGGTGACCGAATGTTGTTCGGAGTCCTGAATGAGATCCTGGACGTCACGAGGAGTTCTGTAATGCTTCGAAGGTAAAGGTTTATACATGAGAAGTTCTATTTTGGTCGCAGGAAAAGTTTCGGGCACTACCGTTAGTGTACCGGGGTGACGAAAAGGGTTCTGGGGATCCATCAGGGGGTCCACCTGCCCCGTGGGCCCACATGTGCCATATGGGGTGCGCCCTAGCCATCATGGGCCAGGTGCATCAACCCCTAGAGATGAATTAGGCTTGGGGGCAAGAGTCCCAAAGGGACAAGGCACCCCAGAGGTGCCTTGGAGGAGGGGAACTCCTCCCTTCCTTGTAAAGGGAGGACTCTCCCTTGGCCGCCAGCCCCTCCCTTGGGGGAGGGGTCAAGACTGAACCTCCCCTCTTCCCTTTGCCTCCTATATATAGTGAAGGGGGGAGGGCTGCAAACACCAATTCCAATGCCCCGGTGAGAGCCCTCCCTCTCCTGTTACTCCGTTTTCCCCTCAGATCGCATCAACGGTAGCAATTGGCAAAGCCCTTCCGGGATTGCCCCACCACCATATCCACCATGTCGTTGTTCTGGTTGAGATCCCATCTACTTCTCCTCCTCGCTTGCTGGATCAAGAAGGAGGCGACGTCATCGATCCACATGTGTGCTGAACACGGAGGTGTCGTCCTTTTAGCGCTAGATCAGATCGGATCGCGATTAGATCGTGAAGAGTACGTCTACATCAACCGTGTTATATATAACACTTCCACTTAGCGATCTACGTGAGTATGTAGATACACTCCCCCTCTCATAGCTATGCATCTCTATAGATAGATATTGGGTGTTCATAGGATTTTTTGTTCCCATGCAATGTTCCCAACACTTTCGATCTTCTGTTTATTTTTTGTGTTGTAAGAAAAAGATAAAATGGGGAATTGTATCGCAGCTAACATGATTTGTCTATGGTGGCATAACCATATAGAGTTAGGCATCTCTAGCTAGTTTTTCAAAATTCAGTCCTGAAACCATAATGATGAAACTATGTATAATTTTTCTAGGTGTGAAAGGAAGGTTGGTTTGCCAGATTTCTTATAATGCATTATTTATACTTTCATGATCTAACAAGCGAAGACCACACGGTCTATGTCACAAGTCCCTCTTCTTCATTTTCTCCTTTCAAATCTCTCTCACACAAAAAAAATATCGTGAAGCTAAGAGTGATATCAGTGTTCGTGAGGAGTCCAGGGGGACAGGGTTAGATGACGGTGTTCTCGATGAGATAGAGTTTCGTGTGTTCCAGTGAGCGCCATCCAATAAAGCGCTCCGCCTTGCCCTCTCCTTTGGAGCCACATGCCAAGGAGATCAATGACAGCGACCATTACATGTGAGAGCACATTTGCTCCCTTGGTGGTTTTGGTAATTAATAAGAACATATATGCCATTGAACTAATGTTTCCACTAAGCATGTCTCAGGAAACGTTCAATGATGGGTTGGAAAAAGGATTGTGGAATACCCCAAGATGCAAGGAAATAGATTGGCAAAGCTTCAAGCAAAGAGGACTTTACATTTTTTTGTGAGAAATCACTTTGAGTCCATAGGAAAGCCAATACTATTAAAAGGGGGTAAGGTACTGTTGGTGAACAAAATGCTCATACGTGCACAAGTGATAGTCACCACATACACTCATAAGCTCTTCCACAAAAGTCTGCCCAAAGCCAAATATCCAAAATCGGTGCAACCAACACTTTCCACTCGGTGCCACCGATTCTCAGCCTCAGATAGACTCAGCCAAACCCTAGCCGTTCGGTGCAACCGATTCCATTTAGATGCCACCGAGTTTGGGTTGCCAACTTCCTGTTACGCAAGTTCACAAAACCGGTCCCACCCAATTTGTTGAATCGGCGTCACCGAGTTTGGCAATCTGGCCATTGGTCACCTTATCGGTGCAACCGAGTTGTATGTATCGGTCTCACCGAGATTCAAAAGTTACTACCTTTGAGGCAACTCGGTACCACCGAGATTAACACATCGGTGTCACCGAGTCTGACTTATTAGGTGTAACGGTTGGATTTTTGGAGATGCCTATATATACCCCTCCACCACCACTCACTCGCAAGAGAAGCACTCCGAATAGTTCCCCACTCATACCTACTGATTTTCTGAGAGAGAGCCACATACTCATGTGTTGAGATCATGCCATTCCATTCCAACCATATGAATGTTGATCCTAGGCTCCCCAAGTTGCTTTCCACCCAATCAATCTCTTCCACCATAGCCAAATATGTGAGAGAGTGATTGTGTGTTGAGGAGTCTATCATCTTGAAGCACAAGAGCAAGGAGTTCATCGACATTATCGAGCCTATTACCTTTTGGAGGGTGGTGCCACCTAGATTGGTTAGGTATAGCTTGGAAGCCTCCTACTTCGTGTTGTGGAGTGACCAAGAAGTTTGTAAGGGCAAGGAGATCGCCTACTTCGTGAAGATCTACCCCGAGTTAGGCTAGTCCTTCGTGGACGTAAGCCATCATGGTATAGTCAAGGTTGCTTCTTCGTGGAACCCTCCGTGGACTCTCCCGACCGTTACCCTCCGTGGGTTGAAGACTCCATAAACGTGGACATACGATAGCACCACCTATTGGAACTACGGGAAAAAATCATCGTGTCTTCAAGTTGCGTTTGATCTTCCTACCCTTCCTATACTTACATGCTTGTCTTTACTTTCCGCTGCAATACTCGTAGACATGCATGTGTAGGGTGTACTTGACTTGCTATGAATGCTAAAATCTGACAAGATTTAAAGTTGGGGAAAAGTAGATTTTAAATTGGTCAAGTAGTCTAATCACCCCCCCCCCCTCTAGCACTACTTTCGATCCTACAACATGTTGCTACATGAGGCATATGTGGAGCTTCCCCAGGGGTCGGCTTGCAATGAGGGAGTGGAGGGGTCAGAGAGGGAGGACATAGATGGGGTGGGTAGAAAAGACGCATCAGGGATAGCGGCCGACATCGATATATTCGGGCTCGCACCAAGGAGTGGAATGGATACAAAATGGATAAATAATGACCTCTTCTTCATTATATTTGTAGATTATATGAGTGGTTTTAAGGAAGACTTGTAAAAACAATAATGATAAGGAATATGCTAGAGTGTGTATTTTTTTATTGTAATAGTGATCTTAAAAAGTCTACTAGAGATGCTCTTTGACGTACATTGGACATTGCCCTTGGACCACCACCGTCGGTAACTACGAATCGTGCTACCTAAATGGTGGTGAGCGGTATATATTGGAGACATGTCTCGATGGATCGATCTCTAGATTCTATTTACATGCACACAAGCAAGGCATTTTCAACATTCTCATATTTTCTCAAAGGGGAGTGATATTGGGGATTGGTGGCTCTCTTTACAGGGGAAGATGTTTCCCTGGGTGCAAACCGGTGCGTGTTTGGTCTGTAGAGCAAGGGGACAATGTGATAGTGATCTAGGATGGTGGCTGGTAGTTGTGTGATGTCATGTGGCAACTTATCGGGGTTGTATACTTCTCTGGATTCTAACAAGAGAGCGCAGAACCAGGTCGCACACTCTCCATCATAAGACCCTCTTCCTCAAACAACACTTGGTGAAGCGAATCTCAATGCAGCCAGACATGTTATTCTCGGATCTTCCTTGCTCTGTCGGGAAGCACCAGAGTTTGGTCCCAGCTTCTCTCCCTCGCCGTCCGTGACCACAGTTCTGTGCCCCCGAGGCCCTTGGAGATGCAACTTATTTTCTCGATTAATCGCTGGCCATTGGCATTCCATCCACACGCACCCTCCTCATCGCCCCTACTCGCGGTACTGCTGATGCATGACTCTGTCCATTGTGGCCTAGCTACTCGACATTGGTGTTGTTACCCACCGTTTGCATCTTGGCACATGAAGCTAGAGTGATGCAATTTTTTGGTATACCAAGGATAACACAATTTAGTTGGCATACCTAGATAACTAGCATCTAGGATACTAGGAATCAACAAGACACATCACTACTAAATATTGATGTATTAACACCTTCGCTGAAAGGAGATGTGCCTCCAAGAGCAAGCTGTTGGGGGCGCTGAGGGGTGTGGTCATGGACGACCACGCGGCGGCGACGAGCGAATTTGTCGAAGAAGAAAACGAGGATACGGACATGGAGTTTGTGAGCTCAAGCTCACATGTACCCTTTGCTACAGTAATATCCGAAAAAATACTAAGCAATGGAGTATCGATTTTGTGTTTCTCGTCGAGGCGTTCATGAATGTCATTGCATCACCAAAAATTGCTCGCATGTGAAACACGCATCAATTTTGTTGCAAAAAAAACAGTTTTTTAGAAAAAAAAAATCAATATTCTTTTTGAATTTGACTATAGCAAAGGGTGCAATGTGAGTTCGAGCTCACAAGAGCACTTTCAAGGGGATATGGGATTTGATTATAACTTGTATGCCTACGTTGTGATTCATTTCACCAAGTATCTTTGGATGGAGAGGGTCTCATGAATCGGGAGCATGCGATCTGAACAATAGGACGGGATGGTGGAGAAGGCCATCAAGACTGAAGAGGACAAAAGAATTTTTTGAACCATGATGCCTTATTTTGTCACTTCCAAACCATGATGACTTCTTTTGTAATGAGATTTGAATATGTGCATCTTCGAAAAGCTTGCTATTCTTCTAAAACATTGGCCTGATTTTGAAAATATATAGCATGATTTAGCAAATAAAAGCACCTAGAAGCTGGGGTGATAGGATTAATCTTTTGACGTCAAATCCGTAAACTCAATTCCCCTCATATGTAAACCAAGCCAAGAGATCCATAGGAGTTGTTGAAACATCCCTCCTTGGCCAGTTTGTCCAGCCTGCTCTATGATAGTTTGTTGAAACATACGTACCTCCATGGCTCCATCACGAATTTGTCCAGTTTTCGACTTGAGTGGACAGTTTCTGTTATGTTCTGAATGTAAGTCCAACTGTCACGGGCGTGGCTGTTAGCCGATGATGACAGGGACACGCCCCTTGGGCAGGCTCACAATCATGAGCTCCTCTGACGGCCTGACCATGTAGCCGCCCCACTTCACAGTTAGCACTACCGCTGCATACAAAAAATTATCCTTAGCCGTGTGAATTCACTGCGAAATTCGTGAGTCCCAACTTGCAGTCAGACCCTTCACCTTAGTCTCAGTCAGGACGGGTGAAGGTTTGTGTGTGGGCGAGATGACACTGGCTTACTCGCCGCTTAGGTGTCATATCCTTTTCAGCCGCACTGAAGATCACTCTCACCGTTTGTCTTGGTCTGCGACTGCAAATATACTCCTCTTTCTATATCTGATCCAGTTGCAAGAGGCCAACGAGGTACAGGACGGTCCAGTTTTTGGAAGCTGAAACTGAAAGGATACCGGAGGCATTATGCAGGGGGTAGTGGTTGGCGCTTGGCACCACGCTCCAGCGCCAGTGCTCCACACCTGTGAATCAATCATCATTTGGTGGCAAGATCGGATATGCGGTGCTGCTAGTGCTTTTCCCTGCGTCCAGACGACTTTTGTTACTTGGTGGCGGTTGCTTTTGGATCAAACGTAGGTTATTTTAGTAGTCTCGGTGACAGCCATAATTAAAGATGCTGGGACAGGCCGTTGCATCGGGGGACTGGATAAAACCTAACCCTTTGACTTGGGACATCTCTCTTTAAGGCCGTCCTGCTCCTGCAGAGCAAGGGTTTATTTATGTGAAGAAGAAAGTGCGCGCCTGTTAGCTAGATCGCCAGTCCATTCAGATACCGGCAATTGTCCCAGGGCCTGTTAGATGTGCATTAAAACAAAGAGGCGCGTCATCAGTAAAGTAGTGTTGAACGCATGCAGCAAACTGATCATAGCAACCCAGGTGCACGCACGGGTTATGTCTCTGCATCTCTCTCACCATATCTGATTCTACGCATGGACACGAAAGAGCGAATACATTTTCGATAGGCAACTAAAACATGATTTGAAGGCAACAACATCATAAGCACGTGTTGCAGTTTGTTGCAAAAAGACAGAAGTATTATTATTGAGTATAGTGAAAGAAAAACACTGTAAATCTGGGCAAACGTCTTCTGCAGCCTATAGGCAAAAAAAAAATCGAGAAAACTTTTGATCCATTCATTAACTCTCAAGGTAGTAACAAAAACATCAGAAATAAAAATTACATCCATGTTTGTAGATCAAATAATGACGACTACAATAACTGAAGCGAGTCGAAGGCGTGTCGCCGTCATCGTCCTTTCCATATTAGAGCCAAGCAAACATTATTGTAATAGACAGTCAGAAAGTCATCGTGCTAAGACCCAATAAAACTAGTGCACCAAAACAACAATCATTGTTAATGGAAAAAAGCATAGATGGAAGCATCTAACCCGCAGACACATGGAGACAAACGAACGAAGAGCGGATCCAAACGGATCCGCCGAAGACAAACGCTAACCGGATCCCATGAGATCCGTCAGAAACACGCCTCCACATGTCCTCGGATGAGGCTAGACGCATCGCCGGGACAAGGGCTAGGCGAAAAGAACATTATGTTGGGTTGCGTCCTCAAGATCGATCACAACAAAATACCATAAATACACGCACAAAAAAAACTGATAGCGAAGGGTCCTTGTCGTGCCTTTCTTTTTCTCTTTATTTATCTTTTCTCTTTTTTTTCTCATTACAATCTTGAGACCTGGCTGCCCTTATATATACGAGGAGCCCACCAAGCCGGGACTCCAAAACCTACCCGTAATAGTACTCCGTACTCCTACGTATACAAACTTACAACCATGCATCTTACATGTTCACTTATACGAGAAATGTTCGCACCGTTGGGAATCCTGTCAGTGTAGCTTATGAGGTGAACTCAAATGTCCTCGAATTGTTGCATAGTAAACAGTTAAACGGTGAGCAAAGTGAGGATCCTTATCAACATTTGCAATTTTTTGAAGATGTATGTGGGACATTTAAGTTGAATGCTTTTAGCCTAGATGATATGAAACTCAAATTATTTCCTCACACTCTCGCTAAAAGGAAGAGGATGTAGTTAGTGTCTCACCCTTCAAGTACCTTTGATACATGGAGTAAATTAGCAGAAACCTTTTCAGATTTTATCTGGAGAAGAAATCATACGAAGCAAGGAGATGATTTTAAACTTCATACAGAGATCGGAAGAAAGTCTGGTAAACACATATCAAAGGTATAAAAATTTATTAAATGATTGCCCTCATCATAAACTCCCTGAATGGTTAGTACTAAATCTTTTCTACGGAGGATTGCAATATGACTCAAAGGAAGAACTAGATTTAGCATCTCCAGGTTCTTTTATTACTAGCAAGGTCCGAGAATAATTGGAATTAGTAGAAGGAAAACTTGCTAACCATGAAGCTTGGGGGAGCGATGAAGAAGGAGAGGGTAAA
Organism: Hordeum marinum; assembly: GCA_022496015.1. Lineage (NCBI taxonomy): Eukaryota > Viridiplantae > Streptophyta > Magnoliopsida > Poales > Poaceae > Hordeum > Hordeum marinum. The sequence continues at coordinate 240,920,551 of CM039672.1, read as the reverse complement.
GTAGAAGTGGATTTTAATTGCTTAAAAGCTTATCTAAACCCAGGGAGAGTTGAACAAATAAGTAATGAATTATACATGGACCCTGATGTTGTTTTAAGATTTGTTCAAAGCTATGCAAAACATATGGAGTTACCAAAGAGGAAGTGGGAGAATTATACTGATGAGGTCCTCGAGGAAGAAGTTATATTTGAGACCTTGGAGGTAGAAACATCACTACTCCCCGAGGAAGAAGATTATGAACCCGAACAAGTAGTGCCCTATCCAGTTAGAAGGGTGTAGCTTGAGTATTTTAGTAGGGAACATTCGGATGATGAAAATGAGGACAAGAGCAAAGCTAAGGTGAAGCCTCCAAAAAGGAGAAAACAGGAAAACCGATTGAAACAATGGAAGAGGAGGTAACTTTTTTATGGAAGGTTGCATTAAAGCTGCAAATACTGGTAAACTGGTGGTACCTTGTTCTTTTGGTAGTACTTCTTATTTTGGTCTTTGTGATATAGGGTCTTCTATCAATATTATACCTTACAATATTTATACTAAGCTTCATGATGAAATTTATGCTTGTGATTTACAGACCACTGATATGAAAATTAAATTAGTAGATGGTACTCTAAGGAGACCATATGGGATGGTGCCTGACGTTTATGTCATATTGGGAACCTTTACTTATCAAGTAGATTTTGTTGTAATGGAAATCACTGAAGATGTTTTTTGTCCCATAATATTTGGAAGACCATTTCTTAACACTACAGGTGCAAGCATTGATTCTAAAAGGGAAGTTGTCTCTCTTAAGTTTGGGGAAGAGTTACGATAATTTCATTTTTCTAGATTCAAGAATCACCCCCAACCACAAGAGCATGGTAACAATTAAGAGAAGACCATAGCTCAACTAGCAGCAATATACTTTGGGGCCCTAGAAGATGATCTAGAAAGAAGTTTAACTGAATATGAGAAAGATCCAAAATACCCAGCTAAGGAAGAAATAGATCATCACTTGAATGAAAGACTGGTTGAAGATCTGATATCTAGTGAGCAATATGAAGTACGTGAGAAGAAAGGAGATGAGGAACCACCACCACGGGAACTTAAACCTCTACTAAAAGATTTAAGGTATGAGTTTTTAGATGAAACAAATAGATACCCTGTTATTATAAGTTCTAATCTTTTAGATGAAGAAAAAGAGAGATTAATGAATGCCTTGAGGGAACACAGAAAAGCATTTGGATATTCGATGGATGATTTGAAGGGCATCAATCCCTCAATATGCACTCATCATATATTTATGGAGGAAGGAGCTGAATCGGTTCGTGAGTACCAAAGGAAGCTGAACCCTCAAATGAAGAAAGTGATAAGAAAAGAATTTTTTCGACTACTTGATGCAGGTATTATATATCCAATTTTTCAAAGCAAATGGGTGAGTCCGTTCCATTGTGTACCTAAAAAGGGAGGTTTTACAGTAGTTCCTAATAGACATAATGAACTAATCCCTACTAGAACAATTGTTGGATATAAAATGTGCATTGATTTCACGAAGCTGAACAAGGAAACCGGAGGATCATTGTCCTTTACTATTTATTTATCAAATGATTGCAAGGCTAGCAAAGCATACCCATTTCTGTTACTTGGATGGATATCAGGGTTTTCATAAATTGCGGTGCACCGAGAGGATCAAGAAAAGACAACATTCACTTGTCCTTTTGGTATGTACTCCTACCTTCGTATGCCTTTTGGCTTATGTAATGCACGAGCTACATTTCAAAGATGCATGAATGCTATTTTTGCTGACTTTGGTGAAGAAATCATGGAAGTCTTCATAAATGATTTTTCAGACTATGGAACTTCTTTTGATGATTGTCTTCGCAACCTTGATAAAGTTTTGCAGAGGTGTGAGATATTAACCTTGTCTTGAATTGGGAGAATTGTCATTTTATGGTCAACGAAGGTATTGTTTTGGGACACAAAATATCTGGTAAAGGCATAAAAGTTGATAAAGCAAAGATAGATGACATAGAGAAACTCCCTTATGTTGGAAATATGCCCTAGAGGCAATAAATAAAGTGTTTATTATTATATTTCCTTGTTCATGATAATCATTTATTATCCATGCTATAATTGTATTGATTGGAAACACATTACATGTGTGAGTAAATAGACAACACTTTGTCCCTAGTATGCCTCTAGTGAACTAGCTCGTTGGTCAAAGATGGTCAAGGTTTCCTAGCCATTGACGTGTGATGTCATTTGATAACGGGATCACATCATTAGGAGAATGATGTGATGGACAAGACCCAAACTACAAACGTAGCATACGATTGTGTCAGTTTGTTGCTACTGTTTTCTGCATGTCAAGTATATGTTTCTATGACCATGAGATCATGTAATTCACGGACACTGGAAGAGTGCCTTGTGTGTATCAAACGTCGCAACGTAACTGGGTGACTATAAAGGTGCACTACAGGTATCTCCGAGGGTGTCTGTTGGGTTGGCATGGATCAAGACTGGGATTTGTTACTCCGTGTGATAGAGAGGTATCTCAGGGCCCACTCGGTAATACAACATCACAATAAGACTTGCAAGCAATGTGACTAAGTGTTAGTCATGGGATCTTGTATTACGGAACGAGTAAAGAGACTTGCTGGTAAACGAGGTTGAACTAGGTATGGAGATACCGACGATCGAATCTCACGCAAGTAACATACCGAAGAACAAAGGGAACATCATACGGGATTAACTGAATCCTTGACACAGAGGTTCGACCGATAAATATCTTCGTAGAATATGTAGCAACCAATATGGGCATCCAAGTCCTGCTATTGGTTATTGACCGTAGAGGTGTCTTGGTCATGTCTACATAGTTCTCGAACCCACAGGGTCTGCACACTTAAGGTTTGGTAACGTTTCGGTAGTATAGAGTTATGCATGGTGGTGACCAAAGGTTGTTCGGAGTCCCGGATGAGATCCGGACGTCACGAGGAGCTCTAGAATGGTCCAGAGGTAAAGATTGATATATAGGAAGTCCTATTTTGGTCGCCAGAAAAGTTTCGGGCTCATCGGTAGTGTACCGGGAGTGCCGATAGTGTACCGGGAGACCATCGAGAGGGGTATTTCGACCCAAGAGGCTACATGGGATGTGGGAGAGTGAATACCAGCCCTTAGTGGGCTGGTGGAAGTCCCACACAAGGCCCATGCGACTGGGAAGAAAAGCCCACAGAGAAAAAGGTGAAAAAAAGGCAAAAAGGCAAAAATAAGGAGGAGTCCTAGTCCTACTAGGATTGGAGGAGGAATCCTCCTCTCATCTAAGTTCGACCGAAGCCTAGGTGGCTTGGCCCTTGGGCCAAGCCTCCTCCTCTCTTCCTCTTATATATACTAGAGGTTTTAGGGTTTTTGCACTAGATTTTCAGCCACGTGCTACCCGTTCCTCTAGTGCATAGTTTCTCCTCTAGATCGGTTTTCTGTAGTGCTTAGGCGAAGCCCTGTCAGAATTGCTCCACCACCATCACCGCGGCGTCGTCACGCTGCCGGAGAAATTGTCTACCTCTCTGCTCCCTCTTGCTGGATCAAGAAGGCGGAGATCGTCATCAAGTTGTACGTGTGCTGAACGCGGAGGTGCCGTCCGTTCGGTGCTTGATCAGGACGGATCGTGATTGGATCGCGGGAAGCTCGGCGATTTGGATCGCGAAGACGTTTGACTACACCAACTGCATTTCTTAATGCTTCCTGCTTAGCGATCTACAAGGGTATGTAGATCCACTCTCCCTCTTGTTGATGCTCATCACCATGGATAGGTCTTGCGTGAACGTAGGAAATTTTTTGTTTCCCATGCGGCATTCCCCAACAGTGGCATCATGAGCTAGGTCTATGTGTAGATGAGATCTTGAGTAGAACACAAAGAGTTTGTAGGCATTGATGCTTAGATTGCTTCCTCCCTTGGTCATGTTTTGGTTCAGCGGTATTATGGGATGAAGCGGCCCGGACCAACATTACCTGTACGCTTACGAGAGACCGGTTCCCTCAACTACAACTTGTTGCATAGATGGCTGGCGGGTGCCAGTTTCTCCTACTTTAGTTGGATCGGATTCGACAAAGGCAGTCCTTGAGAAGGTTGAAAACAACTAATATATCACCGTTGTGGTTTATGCGTAGGTGAGAATTGTTCTTGCTAGATACCCGTAGCAGCCACGTAAAACATGCAACAACAATTAGAGGACGTCTAACTTGTTTTTGCAGGGTATGTTTGTGATGTGATATGGCCAATTACATGATGTGATATATGTGATGTATGAGATGATCATGTGTTGTATAGAATATCACGACTTGCATGTCGATGAGTAAGGCAACCGGCAGGAGCCATAGGGTTGTCTTTAATTATTGTATGACCTGCGTGTCAATCATTAAGCGCTATGTAATGCTTTACTTTATCGCTAAACGGTAGCAATAGTAGTACACGCATGATGGGCGCGACAACCCCGATAGCGACACGTTGATGGAGATCAAGATGATGGAGATCATGGTGTCGTGCCGGTGACGATGGAGATCATTTCTATGCTTTAAGGATGGAGATCAAAAGCACAAGTTCATGGCCATATCATGTCACTTATGATTTGCATGTGATGTTAATCCTTTTATGCACCTTGTTTTGCTTAGGACGACGGTAGCATTATAAGGTGATCCCTCACTTAAATTTCAAGATGAATTGTGTTCTCCCTGAGTGTGCACCGTTGCGAAAGTTCGTCGTGTCCAGATCACTGTTCAAAAAATCGTCCGATTCAGCGATTAATCTTCCGATTTATCGCTACTCGTGGGGTGACCGATAAGATTATGCCTTATCTTCACCATTTATCTTTTGGGATAATTTATCGTTGTGACAAGCGATTTATCGAGAATCTTCCGATAAATCAGGCCTATTCATAGCACTATGTTTGCAAACAATATGTTTATTTGTGTTTTCGTAGACTTTGTTATGCAATATGTACAATTTCCCTATTTTGTTTGTCATTATACGAGGATTCAGATGCTAGGAATCAAGGTAACACTTATGTCCAATATATTTTTGGGTGTTAAATATATCATATTTTAGTGTTGGGAACCTGGGATTTGCAAAAAAATGGCCGGGTAATAGTGGACCGATAAAATTGATTAATCGGCTGATTTCCGATTAATCTCTAATCCCCAACTGATCGAGACGATAACGATAAGCAATATCCTCAACATTGGTCGAGACACCACATGATGATCGGGTGTGATAGACTCTACGTTCACATACAATGGGTGCAAGCTAGTGTTGCACATGCAGAATACTCGGGTTAAACTTGACAAGCCTAGCATGTACATACATGGCCTCGAAACACAAGAGACCGAAAGGTCGAACACGAGTCATATAATAGATATGATCAACATGATGATGTTCACCATTCAAACCACCTCAACTCACATGATGATCGGACTTGAGTTGGTGAATTTGGATCATGTGACACTCAGATGACCTGAGGGATGTCAATTTGAGTGGGAGCTTTAGTAATTTGATTAAGTAAACTCACTATCTTGAACAATAGTCTAAGTAACCTTTGCATATTTATGTTGTAGATCAATGGCACGCGCAGTATCACCCCTGAATTTTAATGCGTTCCTAGAGAAAGCTAAGTTGAAAGATGATGGAAGTAAATTTGTTGACTGGGCCCGTAATCTGAGGATTATCCTCATGGCTTCCTAGAAATCATATGTCCTTGATGCACCACTTGGTGACCTACCAGAAAACATGTCATCCGAAGACGTTAAGAATGCTTGGGAGGCACGTTCTGGAGATTACTCAATAGTTCAGTGTGCAATATTGTATGTCTTAGAACCGGGACTTCAAAGACGTTTTGAACGTCATGGAGCATATGAGATGTTCCAGGAGTTGAAGTTTATCTTTCAGAAGAATGCCCGAATCGAGAGGTATGAGACCTCGGATAAGTTCTATGCTTGCAAAATGGAGGAGAACGGGTCTATCAGTGAGCATATACTCAGAATGTCTGGGTATTCGAATCATCTAGCAGAGCTGGGAATTGCCCTTCCGCCAGAGGCGATCACTAACAGAGTTCTTCAATCACTGCCACCTAGTTACAAGAGCTTTGTGATGAACTATAACATGCACAGGATGAACAAGTCAGTTGCCAAGCTATTTGCGATGCTAAAAGTCGCTGAGTCTGAAATCCAGAAAGAACATCAAGTATTGATGGTTAATAAAACCACTAGTTTCAAGAAGAATGGCAAGGGCAAGGGCAAGAAGGGTAAAACTAAGAAGGATGGCAAATCAGTTGCTAGTCCTGTAAAGAAGCCCAAGCATGGACCCAAGCCAGAAACTGAGTGCTATCATTGCAAGGGAACTAGTCACTAGAAGCCGAACTACCCCAAGTACCTGGCTGACAAGAAGGTAGCCAATGACAAACAAGGTATATATGATATACATGTTATTGATGTGTACCTTACTAGATCTCATTGTAGTGCCTGGGTATTTGATATCGGTTCGGTTGCTCATATTTGCAACTCAAAACAGGAACTACGGAATAGACGAAGGCTGGCAAAGGATGAAGTGGCGATGTGCGCGGGAAATGGTTCCAAGGTTGATGTGATCGCCGTCGGCACGCTCTCTCTTCGATTACCATCGGGATTAGTGATGAACCTGAATAATTGTTATTTAGTGCCTGCGTTAAGCATGAACATTATATTTGGATCTTGTTTATTGCAAGACGGTTACTCATTTAAATCAGAGAATAAAGGTTGTTCTATTTATATATCTTTTATGGTCATGCACCCAATGTGAGGGGTTTATTCATATTGAATCTTGATAGTGATGATACACATGTTCATAACATTGATGCCAAAAGATGTAGAGTTGATAATGATAGTACCACTTTCTTGTGGCACTACCGTTTAGGTCATATTCGTGTAAAACGCATGAGGAAGCTCCATGTTGATGGACTTCTGGAGTCACTTGATTTTGAATCACTTGACACATGTGAACCATGCCTCATGGGCAAGATGACTAAAACACAGTTCTCTAGAACAATGGAATGGGCAAGTGACTTATTGGAAATCATACAAACTGATGTGTGCGGTCAAATGAATGTTACAGCACGTGGTGGATATCATTATTTTCTCACCTTCACTGATGACTTAAGTAGATATGGGTATATTTAGTTAATGAAACACAAGTCTGAAATGTTTGAAAAGTTCAAGCAATTTCAGAGTGAAGTTGAGAATCATCATAACAAGAAGATTAAATTCCCGTGATCTGATCGAGGAGGTGAATATGTGAGTTATGAGTTTGGCAGTCACTTAAGACAGTGTGGAATTGTTTCACAGTTGACACCGCCCAGAACACCACAGTGTAATGGTGTGTCCGAACGTCGTAATCGAACCTTATTAGATATGGTGCGTTCTATGATGTTTCTCGCTGATTTGCCACTATCGTTTTGGGGTTATGCATTAGAGACAGCTGCATTCGCTTTAAATAGGGCACCATCGAAATCCGTTGAGACAACACTATATGAACTATGGTTTGGATAGAGGCCAAAGTTGTCGTTTCTTCAAGTTTGGGGATGTGATGCTTATGTCAAAAAGCTTCAGCCTAAAAAGCTGGAACCCAAAGCGGAGAAATGCGTCTTCATAGGATACCCGAAGAGACAGTCGGGTATACCTTTTATCTCAGATCCGAAGGCAAAGTGTTTGTCGCTAAGAACGGAACATTTCTTGAGAAAGAGTTTCTCTCGAAAGAATTGAGTGGGAGGAAAATAGAGCTTGATGAGGTTATTGAACCTTTACTTCAACCAGAAAGTAGCGCAACGCAGAAAGATGTTTCTGTGGAACCTACGGCGGTTGAAGAGGAAGTTAATGATGATGATCATGAAGCTTCGGATCAAGCTGCTATTGAACCTTGTAGGTCGGCAAGGGCGTGTACTGCTCCTGAGTGGTACGGCAACCCTGCCTTGGAGTTTAGGTTGTTGGACAACAATGAACCTACGAGCTATGGAGGAGCGGTGATGGGTCCGGATTCCGAGAAATGGTTAGAGGCCATGAAATCTGAGATGGGATCCATGTATGAAGACAAAGTATGGACTTTGGAAGTATTACCTGAAGGGCGAAAGGCCATTCAGAACAAATGGATCTTTAAGAAGAAGACAGACGCGGACGGTAATGTCACCGTCTATAAAGCTCGACTTGTGGCAAAGGGTTTTTCACAAGTTCAAGGAGTTGACTACGATGAGACATTCTCACCCGTAGAGATGCTTAAGTCTGTCACAATCATGTTGTCAATAGCTGCTTATTTCGACTATGAAATTTGGCAGATGGATGTCAAAACAGCGTTCCTCAACAGTTTCCTTGAGGAAGAGTTGTATATGATGCAACCAGAAGGTTTTGTCAATCCAAAGAATGCTGACAAAGTTTGCAAACTCCAGCGATCCATTTATGGGCTAGTGCAAGCATCTCGGAGTTGGAATAAGCGCTTTGATGAGGTGATCAAAGCGTTTGAGTTTATACAAGTTTATGGAGAGCTTGTATTTACAAGAAAGTGAGTGCGAGCTCTATAGCATTTCTAATATTATATGTGGATGACATATTACTGATTGGAAACAATATATAAATGCTAGAAAGCGTGAAGGAATATTTGAACAAGAGTTTTTCAATGAAGGACCTAGGAGAAGCTGCTTTCATATTAGGCATTAAGATCTATAGAGATAGATCGAGACGCTTAATAGCACTTTCACAAAGCACATACCTTGATAAATTTTTGAAGAGGTTCAAAATGGATCAGTCCAAGAAGGGGTTCTTGCCTGTGTTACAAGGTGTGAAGTTGAGTAAGACTCAATGCCCAGTGACTACAGAAGATAGAGAAAAGATGAGTGTCATCCCCTATGCTTCAGCCATAGGCTCTATCATGTATGCAATGCTGTGCACAAGACCCGATGTCAGCCTTGCCATAAGTATGGCCGAAAGATTTCAAAGTGATCCTGGAATGGAGCACTGGGCAGCGGTCAAGAATATCCTTAAGTACGTGAAAAGGACTAAGGAGATGTTTCTCGTTTATGGAGGTGATGAAGAGTTTGTCGTAAAGGGTTACGTCGATGCAAGCTTTGACACTGATCCGGATGACTCTAAGTCACAAACCGGATACGTATTTATTCTCAACGGGGGAGCGGTAAGCTGGTGCAGTTCCAAGCAAAGCGTGGTAGCCGATTCTACGTGCGAAGCCGGGTACATCGCATCCTCGGAGGCGGCGAAGGAAGGTGTCCGGATGAAGCAGTTCATGACAGATCTTTGAGTAGTGCCCAGTGCACTAAATCCAATGAACCTGTTCTGTGATAACACTGGTGCCATTGCTCTGGCTAAGGAACCAAGGTTTCACAACATGACCAAACACATAAAGTGATGCTTCAACTCCATGCGTGATTACATCGAGGAGAAGGACATAAATATTTGCAAAGTGCACACGTATCTGAATGTTGCCGACCCGTTGACTAAACCTCTTCCAAGGGCTAAACATGATCAACACCAGAACTGCATGGGTGTTCGATTCATTACAATGTAAATCACATAGTGATGTGAACTAGATTATTGACTCTAGTGCAAGTGGGATACTATTGGAAATATGCCCTAGAGGCAATAAATGAAGTGTTTATTATTATATTTCCTTGTTCATGATAATCGTTTATTATCCATGCTATATTGTGTTGATTGGAAACACATTACATGTGTGGGTAAATAGACAACACTTTGTCCCTAGTATGCCTCTAGTGAACTAGCTCATTGGTCAAAGATGGTCAAGGTTTCCTAGCCATTGACATTTGATGTCATTTGATGACGGGATCACATCATTAGGAGAATGATGTGATGGACAAGACCCAAACTACAAACGTAGCATATGATCGTGTCAGTTTGTTGCTATTGTTTTCTGCATGTCAAGTATATGTTTCTATGACCATGAGATCATGTAACTCACGGACACCGGAGGAGTGCCTTGTGTGTATCAAACGCCGCAACGTAAATGGGTGACTATAAAGGTGCACTACAGTTATCTCTGAGGGTGTCTGTTGGGTTGGCATGAATCAAGACTGGGATTTGTTACTCCGTGTGACGGAGAGGTATCTCAGGGCCCACTCGGTAATACAACATCACAATAAGCCTTGCAAGCAATGTGACTAAGTGTTAGTCACGGGATCTTGTATCACAGAACGAGTAAAGAGACTTGCCAGTAAACGAGGTTGAACTAGGTATGAAGATACCGACGATCGAATCTCGGGCAAGTAACATACCGAAGAACAAAGGGAACATCATACGGGATTAACTGAATCATTGACATAGAGATTCGACCGATAAAGATCGTCGTAGAATATGTAGGAACCAATATGGGCATCTAGGTCCTGCTATTGGTTATTAACCGTAGAGGTGTCCCGGTCATGTCTACATAGTTCTTGAACCCGCAGGGTCTGCACACTTAAGGTTTGGTGACGTTTCGGTAGTATAGAGTTATGCATGGTGGTCACCGAAGGTTGTTCGGAGTCCTGGATGAGATCCCGGACGTCACGAGGAGCTCCAAAATGGTCCAGAGGTAAAGATTGATATATAGGAAGTCCTATTTTGGTCGCCAGAAAAGTTTCGGGCTCATCGGTAGTGTACCGGGAGTGCCGGTAGTGTACCGGGAGACCATCGGGAGGGTTATTTCGACCCAAGAGGCTACATGGGCTGTGAGATAGTGAATACCAGCCCTTAGTGGGCTGGTGGAAGTCCCACACAAGGCCCATTAGGCTGGGAAGAAAAGCCCAAAGAGAAAAAGGTGGAAAAAGGGAAAAGGGCAAAAAAAGGAGGAGTCCTAGTCCTACTAGGATTGGAGGAGGAATCCTCCTCTCCTCTTGGTTCGGCCGAAGCCTAGGTGGCTTGGCCCTTCGGACAAGCCTCCTCCTCTCTTCCTCTTATATATACTAGAGGTTTTAGGGTTTTTGCACTAGATTTTTAACCACGTGCTACCCGTTCCTCTAGTGCATAGTTTCTCCTCTAGATCGGTTTTCTGCAGTGCTTAGGCGAAGCCCTGCCAGAATTGCTCCACCACCATCGCCGCGGTGCCATCACGTTGCCGGAGAACTCGTCTACCTCTCTGCTCCCTCTTGCTGGATCAAGAAGGCGGAGATCGTCATCAAGCTGTACGTGTGCTGAACGCGGAGGTGTCGTCCGTTCGGTGCTTGATCGGGACGGATCGTGATTGGATCGCAGGACGCTCGGCGATTTGGATCACGAAGACATTCGACACACCAACCGCATTTCTTAACGCTTCCCGCTTAGCGATCTACAAGGGTATGTAGATCCACTCTCGCTCTTGTAGATGCTCATCACCATGGATAGGTCTTGCGTGAACGTAGGAATTTTTTTGTTTCCCATGCGACGTTCCCCCAACACCTTATCCTCATGATATTAAAGGGATATTGAGTTTTCTTGGGCATGCAGGTTTCTATAGGCCCTTTATTAATAATTTCTCCAGTATTTTGAAACCCTTGACTAACCTTTTGCAAAAGACGTTCCCTTCGTGTTCAATGATGAGTGTAAAAGTGCCTTGAAAAAACAGAAGCATGCTCTACTTAACGGTCCAATCATTTCACCTCCGGATTGGGACATTCGTTTCGAAGTCATATGTGAAATGGATGAAAATGCGATAAGTGATGTTTGGGGCCAACAAATAGGTGAGAAGTTTAATGTTATTTACTTTGCAAGTCATACCCTTACCGATGCTCAAAGAAATTATGCTAAGAATGATAGAGAGCTCTATGAAGTGATCTTTTCTTGTGAGATGTTTAGGCCTTATGTCACCTATATAGAAGTTATATTCTATACGGACCGCTAGGCAATAAAAGAGATGTTGGATGTTAAAGAAACTAAGCCTCATTGAATGAGGTGGTGTCTCCTTTGGCAGGACTTTGAAAGTGAAATTTTAGAACGCATCAGGATAGGGGAAGTGTTGACAAAAATCTCCCTGGTAAAGCAGGAGCATCAATACAACCCAACCGGTATATGTATTCCCTATGAAAAGGTTGTGGCTTTGGACACAGCTACAACTCGTACCTTTGGAGATATAGAACCACTATTCATTGGCGTAGAGGAACTGTTTGCAAAGCTAAGGGTAAGGGAAGAGAATGGTCTATTTTACTATAACAATTCTTTCCACCCTAGAAAGTTGCAGCAGATGGCACCGCTTCTTCCAACCTTAAGAACAAAAAAGCCTTGGACGAAGATCTCCGCAAAATACAAAGAGTGGAAAGCACTAGAAAACACATGGAAGTTCTCCCTTTTTCCTTAAACGCTTATCCAATTTGCCTTTGTTATATTTTATGTATAATTTTTTATGTTTTTGTTGTCAAACGGACGTATAAACGATCGCATGCGGTCATTTGAAGCATCGTCTTTGATTTTGTTAGTTTGACCATGTAGGCAAAAGGATAAAACGACCTCTCAAACTATCACTAGCGATAGTTTTGAGGGTTGCCTTTCACCCTGTTCTAGCAAGGCAAAACTGCGCTTCTCCTTCTTTGCAAAAAACATGTCTCGCATGAGAGGGGGGATTAAACAGATGCCCGAACGATCGTACACACCTATCCTTAAGGCCGTCATACACTATGTCTAGAAAGAGCTCGAAGGAAGAAGGTTAAACGACCAACCACGGTCGTTTGGAAGGCTGTCGCCCGTGATTTCTTTCTGAGTTTCAATAGAATTTTGCCTGATCTTATTCAATTTGATTCCTATCCTCTTTAGGTTTCTTACCTCGTAAAACCTGTGTCATTGAGCTCTTATATACAGAACTATTGCTTCCTCCTCCATCAAAACTCACAAACCAATCTAGGTAAAGTCTTTTTGAGCTTTGAAGTGCAGGAAGCAATGGCTCGTTCCTGGGATGAGAGGCAGACCTCTTCGCAAGAAGAGGAGGACTTGGAGCAGGAGGGCTAGTCTCCCGCAAGCATAAGGAAAAAGCTCCGTCGCTGCCGCAATTGGACCTCTTCTAAGGAAGATCCGAAGGAACCTCCTTCTGAGGAGGAAGAAGAGGAAGATAAAGAGAAGGGAAAGAAACCAACAACCATCCCCACCAATGCCATCAAGGTCGTCATCAATGAGGACAAGATTGACTTCATCAAGGAGACTCCCATGGACAAGGGAAAGTGTGGTTTCAACGATTGCACCATCAATGATCCTATGGGAGAATCTGGTGAGGTTGATCAAAGGGCACACAGGATGCACACCATTGGTGCCCGCATATGGGTTGGACCTCCTAGGAAAAGGCATAACACCATCCAAGTGCAACCAACTCCACCCTAGGTAAAATTCAATAAATCGGTCATTGAGACTAAAGCTATGACTAATAAGATCAGGGAGATGGAGGTTGCCTTGGCTGTCAAGACCCGTGAGGCTCTTGACACGAGCTTAAAGATCATTCCCAACCAGGATGTGACCCTTTGCATGTATCATTCTGGCACCACAAATTTGGAGGTTGCCAATAAGCTCATGATTGATGCGCTCACCGGTGTCACCGCTCGACCTCCAGAAGAGAACAAAGGTAGCAATAAAAAGGAGACTAAATGAATCCAACCGGCTTAGCATGTTAAGTTTGGGGGATTTTGAAGCCCTTTCTCATTTCCCTTTTCATTATTTTCCTTTGAACTCTATTTGAAATATTTATTTAGTTCGAGTAATGAAAGTACTATCATTCCTTTTTGGTGAAGAGGGAAGAGCCTTATCCATTGAGTCATGGATGGTTTGATGAATAGCCTAATATGATCCTGATGAATTTTCTTAGTATGGTTATGCATCCATGTGTGCTACATATCCTTGCTTTTAGATGATGATTATAAGTCTTCCACATCTCTAGTATCAATCGGGAATGAGAAGTTGACAACTTGATGTATGCATTGGAACCAATTTTAGTTAATTTGATGATTACTTAGTAAGGTTTCTTAAAACCAGTGAACTGAGTATGAAATCTGGACAAGTTCTTGTGCAAAAAAAGTGATTCAAGAAAACTTAAGTAACTCCCAATAGTTGAACTTTGATGATTAAGCATACCCTTCATATCACGTCTATGAAGGAGAGAAAACGTCAAATGATATGGGACATGCTTGGCCATTCATGAATTAAAAAGGGGAAATGCAGAAGAACAAAATATAAGATGCATTGTACCAAGTTTTGTCCGATTGAAAGTGGAGAATAAAGTAACACTTAAAGTTAGAATGAGTCTCATTAACGATGTGATGGTGCATGGTGTAATTAATCATATCATGTAAATTCTGAGATTTACTGTAGACCCATTCATTTAGTTTATCCATAGCTCATAAACCGGGATGACCTCTTCATTTCGAGTCGCGGTATTTTCTCGGGACAAGCAACTCTCTAAGCTGGGGGGGGTGATGAGTCCAAATTATGAGACCATTTTACCACTATTTTTGTGCCTTCTTGGTAGGCTTTGAGGAATTTTATTGTGTTCGCGCACTTCAATTTGTTGATAACCCCTCAATAATGGCTTTTGGAGCAATATTCATTAAATGGAGAAAATCCCCCCAAATGGGAGTAGAATCACGTATTAAAGGTGATAAACGCTTTCCATTAAAAATCAAGCAAGAAGGCCAAAAAATGACTGTTGTTGTGCTTCCACAGTGAACAACGACATTCCATACGACCGCGCACGCCCGTATGATAGGTCATTTGGCATGCCGCCGACTCTGGGGGATTAGCTATTTTCACCCCATCAAAGCAGATCGTGGATCAGACGTGTAGAGCCTCCATAAACTCATTCAGAAGGCAGAAACCTAGCCTACGAAACCCATCCCGAGGGAGGACCAACAAGGAGAAGGAGATCCCTCTCATCGCAAGGGGGACAAAGTCATCATCACCACCACCATCATCATCATCATCATCATCATCATTTTCATCCTTATCATCTGCAACATATAGAAAACTAGTGGATCCTTTAGTGTATCTGTTGATTCATCCATCCATGTATTCGTTTAACTTTATGTCACGCCCAAAATGTGGTACAATCCTAACAAAGGAACGAGGGCCATGATAAGGATTGAAGCACATTTTGAGTCACTTTGCAAGAATGAATATCATCACGGTACATGTAAAGAAGAGATGAGTATATGGAGTTGGCTTACACTCTCCACATGCTACAACATTAAATATTCAAAAACAATCATCCATACAAGCATCATCTAGAAGAACAGGGTCCGACTATAGACTAAATCAAATGAAAAAGATGATCTCATCAAGCAAATCATAGGCTGTTGATCAAGGCCTCCCTCTCTACTGGTCGTGGTAAGTCACGTACATGCACCCACGTTCCTCAACATACTCTCACTAGAGTGTTGTGGCATCATCATCGAAAAGAGCATCTATACATGTACTACATGTGGTGTTGTAGTAATCTGTGAGCCACGGGGACTCAACAATCATATTACACGGGGTACTGAAACTATCCAAACTTATAGGTGGGATATGGTTAAGTGGTGAGGTTGTAGCAGCACTAAACAGTTTAATTGGATAACTTACGAGTAAAAGAGTTAGATGAATGTTTTACGCATGATGGTCGTTATATAAATACGATCAAGAAGTGATCATGAGCACCTACTTACGAGCACACCCCCACTGTGTTCTCTTCCCGAACTCCCTCGAAAAGAGACAATCATAGTTACGCACGCAGTTGGTGTATTTTAATTGGATTTATTTCATGTTTTCTATTACCAGTTATTATAAATTTTTAAAGTTGCCACATAACCGCGGGCACGGCTTTCAGAAAGACTAAACCCTGCTGTCACCAATCTGTGGCATGATTCTTGAGCTGGAAGGTCGCAAACTTGACGTAGTCCTCAAGCCTGACATTGATGCACTCAAAATGCTTGTTGATATTCATGAGCCAGTTGGGGGCATCAAGAGGCTGAATACAGGCACTGAAATACTTAGGATTGTTGTTGAGAAACTGGTTGAGAGTTGCATGTTGCAACCCATTGTTGAAGTTCCCTTGAAAGCCTGGGTTCCCTTGATTTCCTTGGTTCCCTTGTTTCCATTCTTGCATGAGCTCGAGCATAATCTGATTATTCGCATTGGTTGCGGCCTTCTGAGCTTGGCAAGCCTCCGGAGGCGGAGGTGTAGGTGGGTGATGGAGAGTCAGACTGTTCCACCTCACGACCCAGGTTTCCAAGATTTGATGGGGCCATCCTAAAGATGGACATGAAGATTAGAACACAATTGAAAAAGGTGATGAAGATAAGCTGAATCAAATGGCTCGAAATATTGCAATAGATAATATCATCAAGTGCATCCAAACTAGAAATTAGTAAGAATGCTTTTTGTAGATTAGCGATATCATCATTTGAACATGAAGCCACTTCAAAGAAAACAAAATATTGAGCTAAGATTTGCTCAGAGAAAATACATAACAAAGATTTCGCTCAAAATCTTCGTGGTAAGGCTCGCATGGAATCGATCCTACAGTAGCCATCATGTACAGGGTAGTGCACACGACATACGAAGTGTCTCTAAATCATAGCAAGATGTGTTAATTATTTAAGACACAACGAGAACCGTTGTAAGAAAGACCGTCAACAAGAGAACCACGTAATGTCGAACCCCAACCTCACATCATGCATATGCTAGAAGGTAAACCTACGTAACTACTTGAATTCCTACCCGAGAACTATCGAAATCCTTCGGTTATGCAATCGGGTTCACGGATATACGGAGTAAAATCCATCAATCAACTCCTAGCATGATAGTACTCTCCAATGTATCACATCCATCAATAGATAACTAGAGGCCTCGGAAATTCATCTACCGTAGACCCTCGTAACTACAATGATACTAAACATGGCAGTACATCTGGACGCTCTCCCCAATATCGGGTGACGCCAAACTCCTCTAGCCACGAGTAGTATTGAAGCAATTTCGAACATCTTCGTCCTAAGATACTAAGTAAATAAAACGATAGTTGTGTGACAAGAATTCCTTGAAGCTAAACTCCCTTGGGCACCACCCATAGATAGGAGGCATCAAGAACAGAACTCCGGTCACACCGACA
This sequence comes from Hordeum marinum, assembly GCA_022496015.1. NCBI lineage: Eukaryota > Viridiplantae > Streptophyta > Magnoliopsida > Poales > Poaceae > Hordeum > Hordeum marinum. The sequence goes on along the minus strand of CM039672.1, from coordinate 240,903,468 downwards.
TCGTAGAATCCAAAATACCCGCGTGATCCTAAAATGTTTTTGAGTGATAAGAGGAGTAGAATTAAAATACCTACCTCATGAATCCTCACCAGAGTGATGAAGGGAAGAGGAGTAAAAATAATTCGTACTCTCCTATATAACTAGACTCAAAATATAGTTTTTTTACTAGACATAACTCGGCCAAGTTCCGATCAAGCAAAGGGGCTCCTATGGTCGGTACTGCTCTAATACCAACTTGTCACGCCCAAAATGTGGTACACTCCTAATGAAGGCACGAGGGCCACGATAAGGATTGAAGCGCATTCTGAATCGCTTTGCAAGAATGAATATCACCACATCACATGTAAAGAAGAGATGAGTATATGGAGTTGGCTTACACTCGCCACATGCTACAACCTTAAAGATTCGAATACAATCATCCATACAAGCAGCATCGAGGAGAATAGGGTCTGACTACGGACGAAATCAAACGAAAAAGATGATACCATCAAGAAAATCCCACGTTGCCGACCAAGGCCTCCCTCTCTACTCGTCGGGGTAAGTCACGTACATGGGCCCATGTTCCTCATCATACTACCACTGGAGTGTTGTGGCATTGTCATCGAAAAGAGCATGTGTACATGTACTTGTGGTGTTGTAGTAATCTGTGATCCATGGGGACTCAACAATCATACTACCTGGGGTATCGAAACTATCCAAACTTATACGTTGGATATGGTTAAGTGGTGAGGTTGCAGCAGCACTAAGAAGTTTAATTGGCTAAATTATGAGTACAAGAGTAAGATGAGTGTTCTACGCATGATGGTCGTTATCTAAATTTGATCAAGAAGTGATCCTGAAGGCCTACTTAAAATTAAGCACAACCCCACCGCGTTCTCTTCCAAAACTCCCTCGAAAAGAGATGATCACAGTTACGCACACTGTTGGTGTATTTTAATTAGATTTTCTTCAAGTTTTCTATTATCGGGTATTATAAAATTTCCAAGTTTCCACATAACCGCGGACACGGCTTTCAGAAATATGTAACCCTGTAGGGGTGCTCCAACTTATCCGCCACAAACTAGCCACAAGCTGCACTGGAAAATCTCAACCGTGAGATAGCCCGTAGTATTCTCGGAATCTCGATGCACAAGATATTCGTCAAAGGTAAAATAAATCCAGCAAGACCGCCCGACAAGATAGTTCCTAATAGGAGCCGATGTATCTCGTTCTCAGGGCACTACCAGATGAGCTATGGTTACCACACCAATCCTCTAGTTGCCCTGGGGGGTGTAGATAAGTTGCTTTAGTTTGAACCAACACTCATGAGGAGCACTGGCTCGGTTGGTTGATTAGTTAACCGTGGGTGATCATGCCATATGCAAGTTTCGGTTGTTATTAAGCAAATAGTACAAATGTTGGGCCTTGTCGGAAGAGTTTTATCCAAAAACAAAAATCAAGGGGTTCCCATAACAACCTTAAGCATTTTAGGAGCGCTCAATATGGAACATAACACCGGTACTCAGAAACTAAGGCGGCATGAGTGGAACAGAACACCAAGCGAAAGGCCAAGCCTTCCACCCTTTACCAATATATAGACGTATTAAATTAAATAGCAAGAAAAATATGTGATATCCCAAGATATCCATGTTATGACATGTATCCACCTGCACTTGCAACTAGCAATGCTATAAGATGGGATGAGCAGGTGGTAACTTAGCCAAACAACGGTTTGCTAGGATGTGGAGGGTTAGAGGCTTATCATGGCATGTTGGGACTCCTGACAAACAAGCGGTAAGTAATGAGACATAGAGATAGCAACGTGACCTAGAAAAGTAGAGATAGTAGTTGTATCCAGGGTATTGATCATCTTGCCTTGAGATTCTTCAGTGGGATAACAAGCTTGCTCCTCGAAAGCGTTCTCGACGAGATCCTCAAACTCAAACTCGTCACCCAAAACTACCCGCAAGAAAGAACAACATACAATAAACACACAACCATGGAAAAATGCTCAAATAATTATGATTCATGTCCATTTAATATATTTAACATGGCAATCCTACTATAGTCACATTAAATGAAGTCTTGATCCATGTGAAGCATGGATCAAGCACACTTCATATAAAATTTAGTAGCTTCAAAATTCAGGATAGAACAGAAATATTCATTACTATGACACACATGAAAATGAAAAAATGGATTCTACTCATGAAAATGATGCAAATGCATATAAAGAACATAGCAATCTGAGTTATGGATCTCTCAGAACACTCACGACAAGTTACGAAAGCAAACGAAGATAGATGTGGACAAAAAAGAGGATAGAGGTGAAGTTTTGGCATTCCAAGCATGTTACTCAATAGGATATGGAATTTTTGATGATATTCATATAAATATCATGAAAATCCAATGCATATAAAGCACACAATAAATAAAACAATATTGCAATGCAATCTGCCACAAACAGTAACAAGGCACTTTGCAACCATCAAAATAGATAGCTACAAGGTTTTAAAAAGCTCAAACAAGACGTGTAGCTTTAGTATATATAATGCACAATATTTCATCAAAACGGACAGGTTGTTTAGATGCATGGATCACTTGGAAATGAGCTCACAAAATAGCTATACGAGTTAACAAATTATAATAGGTTGTTCAGATTTTCACAGAATAGTGTTAACATGTAGGCAGGTTCATAACAAGTTTTAAATATGCTACATGGCTTATTATGGAATTAAATTACACATCATGGTAGAAGATATCATGTAATACAAAGCATTCAACATGAGCACAAGCAATAGACCCACATATTCATGGCAATCATCAAGAGAATAGGCTATAATGAAATATGTTGATTCTCAGACTTAGTGGAAAATAGGGTAGACATGCAGCAGTTTTTAACAAGTTGGCAATTTTGTAGCAAGATGTAAATATGAAGAAAAATTCTTACTTGGCATGAAATGGCACAACAATATAGTCTATAACATCTACTTTGAAACATCCCAAGTAAGCATTTGCAAAGGAGCTACGAATCCATGGCAATCATCAAGACACAAAGCTATGTTTCAATTCAGTTTTAGACTTGGTGAAATTTAGCTATCTTAAAAACAACAATTTTGTCTAGGCATGTTTCCAAGGTGATATCAGTGGTATATCATGGTTTTCATGGAAATACAAAAAATACTAGGAGCAAGTTTATATGAAATTGGATATATCACATGTTCAAAGTTACTTCATATGGTGCATGGATTAATTCACACAAAAATCACAAAATTCCTAATCATACAAACATTACATGCACCAGATCTTCCTTAAAATGCAAAACAATGCCACATATGGACTCCTTGGATTTTGCTACCCCAAAATCATATACAATATTCATAGGTTCCTATTGAAAAAAGTGCCACAAAGTAATATTTAAGTTCTGCTTAAAATAGTATTTCCAATATTCCATAAAAGGAATATTCCAAAAATGGCTTAGACAGAAAAGGAAACACGCCAAATATGTACCTAACCTAAATGCAATAAAACACATCTAGGGCTAGAACTATTTGCACACACGGGAGGGTAGCCACAGTGGCTGACCAGTCGGCCCTCGGGCCACCACAGAGGAGGGGTTGCACAGTCACTGACTGGTGGGTGATACATCTCCAACGCATTTATAATTTTTTATGGTTACATGCTATAATATTTCCATTCTACGATAATTTTTAGGCATTTATATGTCAATTCATATTATTTTTTATCACTAACCTATTGACTCAGTGCTAAGTGACAGTTGATGTTTCTGCATATTTTTAGCTTTTCAGGTTTACAATACCAAATGAAGTCCAATTGCAACCAAACTTGTTTATGATTTCTTTTGGACCAAAAGAAGACCTCGAAGCTTCGGGAGAAGACCAGAGACTGCACAAGAGAGGCAACACACAACAAGGCGCACCCAGGGGGTGGTCGTGCCCTGATGTGTGCTGGCCCCTCGTGGAGCCTCCCGACGCCCCTCTCTGGCCAATAAACCCTAGAGAGCCTCCCAGAACACTTTTTCCATCACCGCAAGTCTCTGTTCCACTGTGTGCTCATGTGGAACCCTATTTTGGTGCCCTACCCGAGGGGGGTCGATCATGGAGGGCCTCTACATCAACCTTGCTGCTCCCATGGTGATGTGTGAGTAGTCTACCATAGACCTACGGGTCCATAGTTAGTACCTAGATCTCTCTCTCTCCCTCCCTCTCTTGATATTCAATACAAAGTTCGCAACATCTTCGCGGTGATCTATTCGATGTAATCTTCTTGTGCGATGCGTTTGTTGGGATCCGATGAATTGTGGGTTTATGTTCAGATTGTTCATGAAATTATATTGAGTTCATTGTTGGTCCTTCTTTACATATGCATGATTATATGACATCTTTGTAATTCTCTCTGATCTATTGAAATAGTTTGGCCAACTAGATCGATATTTGTTTAGTGGGTGAGGTGCGTTGTAGTGGGTTCAATCAGGCGATGCTCTATATCCCAGTGACAGAAGGGGATAAGACAGGTCTTTGTATTGTTTCCACTAAGGATAAAAAGATGGTTTTTTTCATATTAATTGAATCTACTTTGTATACATCATGTCAATGTTCTCCAAGCATTACTCTGTTTTACTTAATACTCTAGATGCATGTTGGGTAGTTGTCGATGGGTGGAGTAATAGTAGTAGATGCAGGCAGTAGTGGGTATACTTGCTTACACACGTGATGCATATATGTAATGATCATTGACATGAACAAATATTGCATATCTATGCACTTTTCTATCAGTTGCCCACCAGTAATTTGTTTACCCACCGTATGCTTGCTTCATGAGAGATGCCACTAGGGAAAAGAATGGCCCCAGGGTCTATCCAATTATTTATTTACAAAATCCTTTATTAACTTTTCATTCCTATTTACTTCTGATTTTATTTTTAGTTATCTACTATTGTCTACACACTTCATTTGCTTGCAAGTAACGAGCCCAAGGGGATTGACAACCCTCTTGCCCGCGTTGGGTGAAAGTGTTCGCTTCTTTGTGTGTAGTCGCTGAACACGGGGGGTGCATTCTAATCCTATTGGTTTGATAAAACTTGGTTCTCTATTGAGGAAATACTTATCTATACTATGATGTATCACCCACTTCTCTTCACGGAAAACCCAACATAGATAACAAGTATCAGGAAGGATTTCTGGCGCCGTTGCCGGGGAGTATCACAAACCTACTATCAAGTACCTTCACACAAATTATAATTAACTTGTTCTAATTTTTGTTTCTATCATGTCTTTCTTGCATTATAAAAATCAAAAATATGAAAACATTTATCTTTGTTAGTTGCTACTTTACTTCTTTGCTTGCTTTACTTGCTAGTTTACTTGTTCTGCTTGTTACTTTGCTTGCTCGGTCACCATGTCTCAAGATACTACTAAGTTGTGTGACTTATCAATTAATAATAACAATGATTTAATTAGTACACATATGCCACCTGCCACTAGTGCACAGTTCGATGATATTAACGTTGCATTGATGAATCTTGTGATAAAACAACAATTTGTGGGAAGTCCTAATGAGGATCCCACTGCTCATCTTAATACCTTTGTTGAATTATGTGATATGCAAAATAAAAAGGATATGGGTAATTATCTTATCAAATTAAAATTATTTCCTTTTCCACTACGAGATAAAGCTAAGGCTTGGTTTTCATATGTACCATGTAATAGTATTGGAACATGGGATAAGTGTAAAGATGCTTTTATTGCCAAGTATTTTCGTCCTGCTAAGATCATCTCCCTTAGAAATAAAATTATGGATTTTAAACAACACGATCACGAACATGTTTCACAAGCTTGGGAGAGAGTGATATTTATGATTAGAAATTGCCCTACTATGGTTCGAACTTATGGAAGATTATACAAAATTTCCGTGTTGGACTAAACTTTGTGTCTAGAAATCTTCTAGATTCTGCTGCAGGTGGTACCTTCATGGAGGTGACATTAGGAGAGGCCACTAAACTTCTGGAGAACATCATGACAAACTACTCTCAATGGGATACCAAAAGAGCTCCAACTGGTAAGAAGGTACATTTTGTTGAGGAAATTGCTATTTTGAGTGAAAAAGTGGATACTCTTATGAATATGGTTCCTAGTAAACATTATCATGTTGATACCAATGATATTCCTTTGTCTACCTTGATTGAGCAAAATAATGATGCTATTGATGTGAACTTTATCTCGCGAAACAATTTCAACTAAAATGCTTATAGAGGAAATTTCAATGATAGACCATATCCCGGTAATTCCTATAATAATTATGGAAAATCTTATGATCTTGAGAACACCATTAAATAATTTATTAGTTCTGAAATTATTTGTAATACTATCGTAGAAGAAAAGCTGCATAAAGTTGATGACTTGGCTAAGAACATGGATATAATTGCTCTTGATGTCGAAACTCTTAAAAATAAAAAAATCCACCAAAGCATGATTTTAATGAGACTACTAAATCTATCAGAATATCTATAATGAAAGTAAGGAGAGGGGTAAGTTGAAATCTAAGTGAGAATTCTTTGAAAAGGCTCTTCCACCCGGTTTTTACCGTAATCATGATGAAGATCTTAAAATTCTTGGTACTTCTCCTATTGAATCTTTGTTTACTAATCTAAAATTAGTTGATAAAGGTACTAGAGATGAGTCAAATTTATCTAAAATGCGTCCCGTTTGACCGGAGGGTGATGATTCTAATGCTAAAACTGAAAAGGTTAGTTTGGAGAGGGCAAAACTTTAACTAGTGATGTGCCCACTATATTGGTTTCAAGGACTTTAATTATGAAAGTTTCTCTTTATTATAATGCATTTATTTGCTGCAATCCATCATTAGCTCACCCAATGCTTGTGAACAAAATATATCTTTTACTCAACATATAGTAGAAGCGATGATAAAAGCTTATGATGAGAAACTTGAGCTAGAAGTTTCTATTCCTAGAAAGTTCCATGATGAATGGGGATGTACTATGGAAATAAATCTCATATATTATGGATGCAATGCTTTGTGTGACATTGGTGCTAGTGTTTCAACAATACCTAAATCTCTTTGTGATGTCCTTGGTCTCACCAATATTCAATATTGTTCCCTTAACTTGCATCTTGCGGATTCTACCATTAAGAAACCTTTAGGTAGAATAAATGATGTGCTTATTATTAATAATATAAATTATGTTCCTGTAGATTTCATTGTGCTTGATATTGAATGCAATCCAACTTGTCCAATAATACTGGAATACCTTTTTTACGAACTATAGGTCCAATTATTGATATGAAAGAGGGAAACATAAGGTTCCAATTTCCATTAAAGAAAGGGATGAAACACTTCCCTAGGAAGAGAATTAACCCACCTTATGAATCTATCATGAGAGCTACTTATGGGGGGAGTGTCAAAGACGACAAGACTTGAAACTATGCACTATGCCTAGATAGGGGGCATAAAACAATAGCGCTAGTTGGGAGGCAACCCAATAGTTATCTTATATTTTTTTATTTTTAATTTATGTTTGTTTAAAAATAACATAATTATTTCTATTCTAATGATTTTTTTTATGTTTAAAATAGTTTTTGTGCCAATTAAATCATGTGGGATGACTTGCATGGTGAGTAGAATTGATACGGTGCAAAAACAAAAACTTTGGTGTCCAAGGCAGAATTTCTATGATTTTACTCACATGTGTTTTTGATATGAAATTGTTACATGGTATTTATATAAAAATTACCAAGGTTGTTCTAATTTTTCATAAGTTTTCGACTTACATAAGTATGGTTTCTTTACAAATCATTACATATTGTTCTGTTTTAGAAAGATTCTGTTTTTGCTTGCATAGTTTGCTTGTTTTGATGGTTATATGGATAGTGGGGTTATAGTGGGGTTATAATAGTACCTTTAATAGTGGGGTTATAATACATGAATAAGGTATAATAATACACCTTATGCAATAATAAAATAAGAATCAATTTATAACAGTACCTAAAGTATTTTATATAACAATACCTATGGATCTCACGAAGGTTTCTGTTGAGTTTTGTGTGCTAAAGTTTTCAAGTTTTGAGTGCTATCACTATGGATTAAGGAATAAGTAGAGGAAATAGGCTAGGATTGGGGATTCCCATGGAATCCCAAGTCAAATTCTAGGAATACTCAAGCGTCTAAGCTTGGGGATGCCCAGAATCCACCCCCTGTTTCGTCTCAATCCATCAGTATGTTACTTGGAGCCATATTTTTATCCATCACATGATATGAGTTTTGATTGGAGCATAATTTTTTAGTTTGTTTTTGTTTTAATTTTACAAAATCAGTGTTTTCTGGACACACTCACTTGAGAGAGATAAAAATTCACCATGATTTATTAGAATACCTTTTGTGCTTCACTTATATCTTTTGAGCTAAGTAGTTGCTCTAGTACTTCACTTATATCTTTTAGAGCACAGTGGCATGTAGATTTTAGAGAAATAATTGCACTCTCGTTATTCACTTATATTAGTTTGAGAGTTTATACAAAGTGACGGTAATTTGCATGGGTTATAAGATAAGTCCAAAAATAATAGGCATTCAAGGAGTGCATAATCAATCAAAACCTTCATATAGCAAATAAAAGATAAATTTTGAATTAATGATATTAATGTGGTAATGTGAAGAGGCATGAGTGCATGATCATTAATTAGTAAACATATCATGAATTAGAGGTTGTTAACTTGATGTTCATCTAAATTTATTTTATGGCATGGTGATGATGTGTGAGCATTCTTATTCCTCGTTGAAATCCTAGAGTTGTTCAAGTCAGAGGCGCGCGATGGTTAACTCCTCCCTAGGGGCATGCATGTAGTACTTTGATTCGAGAAGGTTAATAAAATCTTGCAATAAGTATGTGAGTTGTTTATGACTAATGTGAATCTATGGATATACACACTCTCACCACCTCATATTTGCTAGTCACTTCGGTACCGTGCATTGCCCATTCTCACCTTGAGGATTGGTGAAACCTTCTCTGGTGCATTGATGACCCACAAATATAGGGGATAAATTGTAGTCCTTTCTATAAGTAAGGGTGTCGAACCCAACAAGGAGCAGAAGGAAATGATAAGCAGTTTTCAACAAGGTATTCTCTGCAAGAGTTGTGAGTACCAGTAGTAGATAGTTTTGTAGCAAGATAATTCGTAACAATTGAAAAGTGGCAATAGTGACAAAGGTGCAAAAAGGTAGCCCAATCCTTTTTGTAGCAAAGGATAGGCCTAAAATTACTCTTATATTAAGCAAGTGCTCCCGAGGACACAAGGGAATTCTTGTCTAGTCATGTTCATCATGTTGAATTGATCCGCGTTTGCTACTTTGATAATTTGATATGTGGGTGGACCGGTGCTAAGGTGTTGTTCTTACTTGAACTAACAACCCACTTATGATTACCCCCTCTCTCAAGCATCCGCAACTACGAAACAAGAATTAAGATAAATCTAACCATAACATGAAACATGTGGATCCAAATCAGCCCCTTATGAAGCAACACATAAATTGGCGTTTAAGCTTCTGTCACTCTCGCAGCCTATCGTCTACTTGTTACTCCACAATGACTTCCCTTAGTCCCATAGCATCGTGATGTGTCATGTAGTCGAAGTTCACATGACACCACTAAGAGAAGTAACAACATACATATCATCAAAATATCGAACACATACCAACTTCACAAGATTACCTATAACAAGACTCCTCCCATGTAACATAACAAGATTCCATTTTGGAATGTTATGAAATATAGCTATGCATCATCATCATCATTGCTTGAATGTATGAAATAGTTGAAATGCTTCTTCTGACTTTCTGAAAGTCCCTTTCAATTTTCAATATCTTGCTTTCACCTATTTGAAAACCTTGGAAAAAAGTTCAAAATAAGAGGGAGGAACATGACACTCCACACCAGGGACTTCTTGGTGAAATATTTGAACAATGAAACCAGGGGGGTCATTTGAAAAATATTTGAAAAAGGTTTTGAAATCAAATAAGCATTTTCTAAAAATAATTATTTTTTCAAAATACTCAAATGACAGAGGAAAAATGTTCATTTAATAGCATTAATTCTCCTGATCATTTCGATATATATTGCCTATACTTGGAAATGTTTTGAATGCTTTAAATGGGTTTTTAACGCTCTGTAAATAGTTAATAACATGGAATTAAAGCAAACGGGCCGGCCCACGGCCATTAAGACCTGAAATCCCTCCGGGTCGGCCACCGACGCGCTAACAACGCCTCTCCCTCTCGCTGACGAGCTGGACCCACTGTCCGATGGCGCCATTCGCGCGGTCGTCCCCGTCCTCGCGCGCGCGCCGCCGTCGCCGGAGATCTCTCCCCGCGCGGATCTCCCTCCCGTGCCTTCCCCGCACCCACCCGAGCATCCTATAAATAGCCCCTGCCCCTCCTCTCTCCATTACACACCGAAACCCCCTCTTTCCCTCGCCGGAACGCTGCCCCTCGGCTCACCGGAGTTCCACCAGCTGACCGGATCTTTCCCAAGCTCGTGCCCATCGTCTCCGTCACCCCAGCCCTCTCCGACGCCACCAATCGACGCCGGAGACTCGCCGCCATCGCCTGAGCACCTCGGACGTCGCCCTTGACCATTGCACCATCCTCCCCAATCACTTCCGACCACCGACCGCCGTCGAGCTCACCGGAGAACCCCGACCTCCTCTCTGTAAGTCGTCGTCTCCACCGTAGCCATCAGATCCGTAATCAACGCGCGAGATTAGACCTGTTTAATAGCCCGAACCGGTACGCACTAGGCTTCGGTCGACCGCTCGTTAGCTCTCACGCGCACACTATTTCGACAAATAGGAACCTGACACGTAGCCCCTGTCCGATCCGTATCATTTCTTCTTTTTTCAGTTTCTGTTTAGAAAACAGAATGCATCCTCATTTTGTTTTTATCATATCTTTTAAACTATTTAGTGTTTTTAGTTGATTCTTTTTTTCATTAGTTCACATATTTGATGTAGTTCATGTCTGTAGGCTTAGATTTTAAATTTGAGCTTTACATTTTGAATTTAATCAAATTTTCTCAAACTAGTCAAATCTTAATAACTAGAGTTTAAAAATAGATTTTTGTATGAATCTTTTTGCTACTGCTTGGTATTAGTTAGGACTGTCATCATGCTTAGTTTGAAGATTTTTAAGATAAATTTGTTTAGTGTTTTAGCAATAAACAGAATCTACTAAGTTCTTAATAGGTTTTAACTAAATTGATTTTTATTCAATTTGAACCTAAATTAGTTTAACCTTGTTTTAGTTTTCATTAGGTTCTGTTATTTCAAACATTTTGGTAACATTACTTACTCATATTTAGAATGATTGTTTACTTTTATACCATGTTGTTATAGGAATCTTTTTCATTGGTAATAATTTATAAAACAATTTAGTTTTACTTTCACAAACTAGTTAAATGATTAAATTGGGTTTTCTAATAAATAATTTTAGTAATTCTATTCTGTTTAGTAATATGATGATAATAATATTAGTGTTAATAATATTATTTTGTTTTGGTTTCCTATTCTAAAGTTAGAGGAACATTCTAATTATTTTCATCCAGTAGTGTTTTACAAATTAAAATAGTTTAGTAGTTTTTCTTTTCACAAAAGACTTAGTGAATTTGATTCTGTTTACTAAAATTGATTTTTCTCTACTATTTCTTTTTCTGCTAGCCATTACTTGGTTGTTGTTTTGAAGTAGTAGTAGTAGTAATAGTTCTTGACACTAAAATTTTGTGAGTCAAATATTAGTTTTGTTTTCTTTCTCTTGATGGTTACTATTGAATAGTTTTAGTTGTTTTAATTTTTATCTTGCTGATTGTGTGAGTTGTATTTTAGTCGTATGCTTATTGTATGCTCTTGTTTGATTCGTTAGATCATCCGGAGTGCGAGGCTTGTTACCTAGAGTCCCTCGAGTACAAAGATCGCCAATCAGGCAAGTCACTTTGATCATGTATACCTATGTTTTATTGCATTAGTTCTTCCATCACCCCAATTGCATGCAAAGTAGGTAAATTGGAAACTTGGTTACTTGTTGTAGTATCATGTGGTAGGTACCCCTCAACCCTTGACACATTGGCCCCGAGAAACGTTGTTTTACATTTTGCTATGCTATTAGTAGACGGGGTTGGTTTTGTGATTCATGAGAGTTGTGAGTTAATAATTTCAAGACCTACATGATGATCAAGTCTTCAAGACTTCAAGTTTTCAACATACCTCTGGGTGGATGATGGTTAAACGGCGCCCTGGAGAAACCAGTGGTTAGCCTAGATGATGCTGGAGATGTGCCAGTATTCATGCGGAAAGGTCCACCCAGGCACAAAGAGATGGATGGATGCTTCAAGACCCAAGGCTTACCTGCACATCCACAAGTCATTATGGGCTCTGGCTTGGTTGGATATCGTGGTGACCTTGGACAGGCGGTGCTACGAGAGGTAGAAGAACGCTAGGAAAGGATGGGCACCAACAGAGTCGCAGGGAAACCCTTTGGAAGACCATGTTTTGGTCATCCGTTTCTCAAACACCCTGAAGTGCGAGAAAATCAAACGGAGGCGACCAAATCTTGTGGGGAACGTGTGCAAAACTCTGCAGAGTACCCAAATCTAATCGATTAGCCGTGTCCACGGTCATGGACAGTTTGAGCCAAAGGAACTGAAACTTCCTGAACCCTCAACACAATTAATATGATGATGTGGGTATTAATAACTTGGGTATGAGAATTGGTTGGTGGAACCATCTCATTAATCAACCAACTTAGTAATAATTTGCTTAGCCCCCTCTTGATGTAGGAAAAATTGGCTTTACGCAAAACTTACTACCCCACCTGCCATATATGCATGTAGATTAGATGATTATCTTTTCACCCTTTCTTGTGACTTTGCCGGCATATTCCATATGCTGACCTACACGGCTGCAACGTATCATGTTGCAGAGTACTTTTCCGACCAGGAGTGAGGATACGCTCTACGCTCGGTGAGATGCCCTTGGAGTCAGATGGACTCATCTACCTTCGATGCTTCCGCAAGATTTAGTTATTCTCATGAGTTGGCCTTCAGCCACTTTATTGTAATCTTTATTGTAATAAAGGACTCGATATTATATTTCGATTAATATAATGTTGTGTTATTTCCCTTTGATATATACATTGATGTACCCCGTGTGTACCAGCATGATCTTGGGATGGTACAGAAACACCGGAGATTCGACCTTTCAGGTCGGGTCGCTACAGAAATGGTATCACAGCACACGCTGACCGTAGGACGTAACCTCTAGGATTAGAAAGCCTTAGGACTTATTTCCCTTTTGTCTTTAAGATTCTTATACTCTCATCTAATCGTTTCTGACTTCCCTCCGATTATTTCAAAACTTATAGATGGCCACCCTCATCCCAGTGTTGATCACGGAGTTTTGCCAGCCTAACGCAACGATGCCCTTTGGCAAGGAGCCGATGAGGATCGTCAGGGACGTGAGGATTGCTTTGCCGAGCATTACCGGGACTCCTATCATGTCTTTTCCCCAAGACGGATGCTACAGGATTGAGGTGCACATCCCAGGGAAGACCTTTGGGAATCGGAAGGAACCCATCGACTTCAAGTTTGTGGCAGCCAGCTGGATACTTGGAAGAGACATGGCCATTCATCGTGCCCTTGGACGTATTCAGGAGGAATACAGAGGTGGAACCGTTTCACCAGGACTCGACATGGTTTGTCGCAGGGATGTCCATGGAAACATCATAACCACTCCCACTGAAGACACCACCATTTCCTATATCCAGACCTTGGAGACGCACGTCAGGACCTTGGAGCTTCGGGTACGTGTAGATACGAAGACAATCAAGAATCTGATGAACCGTGAGATTGACCTCGAAGCTGACTTACGGGAAGCCGAGTACGAGCATGAGTATGAAGTGAAGGATTTCTTAGAGAGGATCGACAAGCTAAACACTCGCATCGCAACTCTGGAGGAACAGATGGACATGGGGGAAAATCTTCACCCCGAGGGAGACTTGGCTCCTTTCATCAGCGACGATGATGACTATGAGGAGAGCACCACCGGAGGAGGCTCAGTCACCATGTACTTTTAGGAAAACTTTAGTTATGCCCCCATGTATCTTCATTTTCAACGTTAAAGCGTAGGTCGATGTTTAGTTTGAATGGAGATTTGTATCTCGATGTTTGACCTTGATTGAATAAATAAATGAGTGTTTGGTGTGATATGTTTGTTGCATTGCATATGGGTAGTGAATTTCCACTTTTAGGTCCTTGCTCTATTCTAATTCTCACCCCTCTGAAAACAGCAAGATGCCTGCACGACATGAGTCCAACTTCACCTTCCCTCCGGAACTCACGCAACTCCTTCAGCAGCAGAATGCACTGATGCAGCTATTGATCCGGAATCAGACCAACAACCAGAACAACAACAACCACCATCCACCTCAGGCTGACAACCTCACCCGTTTTCTGAGACTGAATCCCCCAACCTTCTCCAGCAGCACTGAGCCCATTGTGACAAATGACTAGCTCCGTAAGATGGAGAGGGAACTCATCACCGCTGGATGTACTGACGCTAAGAAGGTGCGCTTTGCCGCACATCAACTCGAAGGACTAGCAGCTTCATGGTGGGAGAACTACACCACCACATATCCTATTGCTGGTGTGACCTGGGAACAATTCAAGCTTGCTTTCCACACCGCACATGTCTCAGCTGGAGCTATGAGTCTGAAGAAGTGTGAGTTTCGCAACTTACGCCAGGGGAACCGTTCCGTGGCCCAATACATGGACGACTTCAGCACATTGGCTCGTTATGCACTAGGAGACATGGCCGATGATGCGTCCAAGCAGGAGAAGTTTCTGGAAGGACTCAACGATGAGTTGAGCATGCAGCTGGTGGTGGATACCTTCAACAACTACCAAGAGCTGGTGGACAAGGCCCTCATCTTGGAAGGAAAACAACAACAAATTGAGAACCGCAAGAGGAAGTATACTCAAGGGAAGTTTAACTCTGGAGCTCATCAGAAGCCCCGCTACTCCCCGTACTCAGGGAATACCGGATCAGGGGCCGGTTTGGAAGGCACACTCATGCCGTACACGACCATGGAGGCCACAACCATGGAGGAAATGGGAATGCCCGTCCCAACCATGGCAATCAAGACTGACAATGGGAATGGGAACAACAACCAGCACCGTCATGCTCCTACTCAGAAGGATCTGAGCCACATCACCTATTTCAAGTGCCAAAAGACAGGGCACTATGCTAATGAGTGTCCCCAGAGCAAGCAGGGAAATGGAAATGGCAACAACAACGGCAACTCCGCAGCCAAGAAGCCAAATCCGTTTCCTCGTGCCCAGGTGAACCACCTCGATGTGGAAGAAGTCTATGATCAGCCGGAGACTGTGGTTGGTAAGTTTTTATTGCATTCACGTCCAGTTATAGTACTTTTTGATTATGGTGCAACTCATTCTTTCATATCAAGGGTAGTTGTGGAAAAGTATGGTTTGCCCACCAAAACCCTTAGTCAGACCATTAAGGTCAGTTCCCCAGGAGGTATGATGATGGCAGGGATAGGATGCCATGCTTTGAAACTCAATATAGAAAACCATGTTTTTCCCACCGACCTCATCGTCTTAGAATCCCAGGGATTGGATGTAATTCTAGGCATGGATTGGATGACCAAGTATGAAGGAAATCTTGATTGCCCTAGCAAGTCTGTTTCACTCACCACCCCGGAGAACAAGAGGATTAAGTATGTATCCCGACGCACACGTATGAGTGCTCGGTTAAATTCCCTCACAGGAGTTGTTCAGGAGGAAGTACCTGTGGTAAAAGACTTTCCGGATGTATTCCCGGAAGAATTACCAGGCATGCCACCAGATAGGGAGATTGAGTTCCTAATAGAGCTACAACCAGGGACAGCCCCAATTTCCAAGAGACCCTATCGGATGCCCGCAAATGATTTAGTGGAAATCAAGAAGAAAATTAAGGAGTTATTGGACAAAGGATATATTCGCCCAAGTTCTTCACCTTGGGGAGCCCCAGTTCTTTTGGTGGAGAAGAAGGATAAAACCTTCAGAATGGTAGTCGATTATCGTGCCTTGAACGAGGTGACTATCAAGAACAAGTACCCTCTGCCGATGATTAATGATCTGTTTGACCAGCTAGTAGGTGCCAAAGTATTCTCCAAGATTGATCTTCGATCAGGGTATCACCAACTGAAGATTCGTGAACAGGATATACCCAAAACAGCTTTCACCACCAAGTATGGCTTATACGAGTATACAGTCATGTCCTTTGGTTTGACTAATGCTCCTACCTACTTCATGAATTTGATGAACAAAGTGTTCATGGAATACCTTGACAAGTTTGTCATGGTGTTCATCGATGACATATTGATATTCTCCAAGAACGAGGAAGAACACAAGGAACACTTGCGTTTAGTTCTGGACAAGCTTAGAGAACATCAGTTATATGCCAAGTTTAGCAAATGTGAATTTTGGCTGACGGAAGTCGGATTCCTTGGACATATTATTTCCGGAGAAGGAATAATCGTAGACCCCGCTAAGGTTGAAGCCGTCACCGAGTGGAAGTCACCCACCTCAGTTAAGGAGATCCGTAGTTTCCTCGGACTTGCCGGATATTACCGAAGGTTCATTGAGAATTTCTCAAAGATTGCCAAGCCCATGACGGAGTTGTTGAAGAAAGAGTCTAAGTATATTTGGACTAAGGAATGTGAAGCCAGTTTCCAGGAGTTGAAGAAACATTTGGTCACAGCCCCAGTGTTGATTCTGCCAAATATTCGAAAGGACTTCCAGGTTTATTGTGATGCTTCACGTCAAGGACTTGGAGGAGTACTCATGCAAGATGGAAAGGTTGTAGCTTATGCATCCAGACAACTACGACCTCATGAGTTGAATTATGCCACCCATGATTTGGAACTAGCAGCCATAGTGCACGCACTCAAGATCTGGAGACATTTCCTTGTCGGAAATAGTTGTGATGTTTACACCGATCATAAGAGCCTGAAGTATATCTTCACGCAGAAAGAGTTGAACCTCAGACAGAGGAGATGGTTAGAGTTAATCAAGGACTATGACATGAGATTACATTACCATCTAGGAAAAGCCAATGTTGTGGCAGATGCTTTGAGTCGGAAGAGTTATGTGAACACACTCATAGCGGGAGGATTATCCCAGGAGTTAACCAAAGATCTCAGAGAGCTCCGGCTAGAGATAGTTCCAAGCGGATATGTTGCCACACTGGAAATCCAGTCCACCTTGACCGAAAGAATTCGAGAAGCCCAGAAATCAGACAAGGAGATAGCTGAGATAAAGCAGAGAATGGAGGAAGGCAAGGCTAAAGGTTTTCGTGAGGATGAACACGGAACTTTGTGGTTCGAGAGCCGAATCTATGTGCCCAATGACCCAGAGCTCAGGAAGTTGATACTTCAAGAAGCCCACGATTCCCCTTACTCAATACACCCAGGCAAGACCAAGATGTATCTGGATTTAAAGGAAAGTTACTGGTGGACGGGTATGAAGAAGGATATTGCGGAACATGTTGCAATATGTGATGTTTGTCAGTGAGTAAAGGCGGAACATCAGAAGCCAGCAGGGTTACTCCAACCTTTGTCGATACCCGAGTGGAAATGGGAAAAGCTTGGTATGGACTTCATCACAGGATTACCCAGGACCCGTTCAGGTTATGATTCCATCTGGGTAGTGGTAGATCGCTTGACCAAGGTGGCTCATTTCATCCCAGTGAAGACCACTTATACCAGTGCTAAGTTAGCCAAGATATACATGACCAGGATCGTGTGTCTGCATAGAGTTCCAAGGAGTATCGCGTCATATAGAGGAACACAATTTACCTCAAAGTTTTGGCATCAGTTACATGAAACTTTGGGTACGAGGCTGGAGTTCAGTACAGCTTTTCATCCGCAGACCGATGGACAGACTGAGAGAGATAACCAGATTCTGGAGGACATGTTGAGAGCCTGTGCGCTAGACTATAAATCCAGTTGGGATGACAACTTACCTTACGCAAAATTCTCGTACAACAACAGTTATCAAACCAGTCTGAAGATGGCCCCTTTTGAAGCTTTATACGGAAGGAGGTGCAGAACACCATTGATGTGCGATGGTGTTGGAGACCAAAAACTTTTTGGTCCCGACCTTATCCGAGATTCTGAAGAGAAAGTCAAGTTGATTCGTGACAGACTCAAGATAGCTCAATCTCGACAGAAGAGTTATGCTGATAGCAAACGCAACGAAGTGACGTATGAAGTGGGAGACCGAGCATATCTTCGTGTGTCCCCACTTCGAGGAATCAAGAGGTTTGGTGTTAAAGGAAAGTTAGCACCCAGATTCATAGGCCCCTACAAAATTCTGGAACGTAGAGGCGAAGTTGCATACAAGTTGGAATTGCCGGAAGGATTTTCCGGAGTTCATGATGTGTTCCATGTGTCCCAGCTGAAGAAATGCCATGCTGAGATTGCTGATATTCCTTTGAGAGACACCGTGCCCCTAGAGGCCATACAGCTTGACAGTGATCTGACTTACGAGGAAAAGCCTGTCAGGATCCTCGAGACTGCCAACAGAGTTACCTGCAGCAGGATCATCAAGTTCTGTAAGGTTTTGTGGAGTCACCACACCGAGGAAGAAGCCACCTGGGAACGCGAAGAAGATCTTCGTAGAGACCACCCGCACCTTTTTTCTAGCCAACCCGAATCTCGAGGGCGAGATTCATCTTAAGGTGGGTAGGTTTGTAACATCCCAAAATTCCATTTTGGAATGTTATGAAATATAGCTATGCATCATCATCATCATTGCTTGAATGTATGAAATAGTTGAAATGCTTCTTCTGACTTTTTGAAAGTCCCTTTCAATTTTCAATATGTTGCTTTCACCTATTTGAAAACCTTGGAAAAAAGTTCAAAATAAGAGGGAGGAACATGACACTCCACACCAGGGACTTCTTGGTGAAATATTTGAACAACGAAACCAGGGGGTAATTTGAAAAATATTTGCAAAAGGTTTTAAAATCAAATAGGCATTTTCTGAAAATCATTATTTTTTGAAATTATTCAAATGACAGAGGAAAAATGTTCATTTAATAGAATTAACTCTCTTGATCATTTTGATATATATATTTCCTATACTTGGAAATGTTTTGAATGCTTTAAATGGGTTTTTAACACTCTGTAAATAGTTAATAACATGCAATTAAAGCAAATGGGCCGGCCCACGGCCATTAAGACCCGAAATCCCTCCGGGTCGGCCACCGATGCGCTAACAGCGCCTCTCCCTCTCGCTGACAAGCCAGACCCACTGTCCGATGGCGCCATCCGCGCGGTCGTCCCCATCCTCGCGCGCGCGCCGCCGTCGCCGGAGATCTCTCCCCGCGCGGATCTCCCTCCCCTGCCTTCCCCGCACCCACCCGAGCATCCTATAAGTAGCCCCTGCCCCTCCTCTCTCCATTACAGACCAAACCCCCCTCTTTCCCTCGCCGGAACGCTGCCCCTCAGCTCACCGGAGTTCCACCACCCGACCGGATCTTTCCCAAGCTCGTGCCCGTCGTCTCCGTCACCCCCAGCCCTCTCTGACGCCACCAATCGACGCCGGAGACTCGCCGCCGTCGCCTGAGCACCTCGGACGTCGCCCTCGACCATTGCACCATCGTCCCCGATCACTTCCGACCACCGGCCGCCTTCGAGCTCGCCGGAGAACCCTGACCTCCTCTCTGTAAGTCGTCGTCTCCATAGTAACCGTCAGATCCGTAATCAACGCGCGAGATTAGACCTGTTTAATAGCCCAAACCGGTACGCACTAGGCTTCGGTCGACCGCTCGTTAGCTCTCACGCACACGATATTTCGACCAATAGGAACCTGACAAGTAGCCCCTGTCTGATCCGTATCATTTCTTCTTTTTTCAGTTTCTGTTTAGAAAACAGAATGGATCCTGATTTTGTTTTTATTATATCTTTTAAACTATTTAGTGTTTTTAGTTGATTCTTTTTTCATTAGTTCACATATTTGATGTAGTTCGTGTATGTAGGATTAGATTTTAAATTTGATCTTTACCTTTTGAATTTAATCAAATTTGCTCAGACTAGTCAAATCTATATAACTACAGTTTAAAAATAGATTTTTGTATGAATCTTTTTGCTACTGCTTGGTATTAGTTAGGACTGTCATCATGCTTAGTTTGAAGATTTTTAAGATAAATTTGTTTAGTGTTTTAGCTATAAACAGAATCTGCTAAGTTCTTAATAGGTTTTAACTAAATTGATTTTTATTCAATTTGAACCTAAATTAGTTTAACCTTGTTTTAGTTTTCATTAGGTTCTGTTATTTCAAACATTTTGGTAACATTACTTACTAATATTTAGAATGATTGTTTAGTTTTATACCATGTTGTTATAGGAATCTTTTTCATTTGTAATATTTTATAAAACAATTTAGTTTTACTTTCACAAACTAGTTAAATGATTAAATTGGGTTTTCTAATAAATAATTTTAGTAATTCTATTCTGTTTAGTAATATGATGATAATAATATTAGTGTTAATAATATTATTTTGTTTTGGTTTCCTATTCTAAAGTTATCGGAACATTCTAATTATTTTCATCCAGTAGTGTTTTACAAATTAAAATAGTTTAGTAGTTTTTCTTTTAACCAAAGACTTAGTGGATTTGATTCTGTTTACTCAAATTGATTTTTATCTACTATTTCTTTTTCTGCTAGCCATTACTTGGTTGTTGTTTTGAAGTAGTAGTAGTAGTAATAGTTTTTGACACTAAAATTTTGTGAGTCAAATATTAGTTTTGTTTTCTTTCTCTTGATGGTTACTATTGAATAGTTTTAGTATTGTTTTAATTTTTATCTTGCTGATTGTGTGAGTTGTATTTTAGTCGTATGCTTATTGTATGCTCTTGTTTGATTCGTTAGATCATCCGGAGTGCGAGGCTTGTTACCTAGAGTCCCTCGAGTACAAAGATCGCCAATCAGGCAAGTCACTTTGATCATGTATACCTATGTTTTATTGCATTAGTTCTTCCATCACCCCAATTGCATGCAAAGTAGGTAAATTGGAAACTTGGTTACTTGTTGTAGTATCATGTGGTAGGTACCCCTCAACCATTGACACATTGGCCCCGGGAAACGTTGTTTTACATTTTGCCATGCTATTAGTAGACGGGGTTGGTTGTGTGATTCATGAGAGTTTTGAGTTAATAATTTCAAGACCTACATGATGATCAAGTCTTCAAGACTTCAAGTTTTCAACATACCTCTGGGTGGATGATGGTTAAACGGCGCCCTGGAGAAACCAGTGGTTAGCCTAGATGATGCTGGAGATGTGCCAGTATTCATGCAGAAAGGTCCACCCAGGCACAAAGAGATGGATGGATGCTTCAAGACCCAAGGCTTACCTACACAGCCACAAGTCATTATGGGCTCTGGCTTGGTTGGATATCGTGGTGACCTTGGACAGGCGGTGCTACGAGAGGTAGAAGAACGGTAGGAAAGGATGGGCACCGACAGAGTCGCAGGGAAACCCTTTGGAAGACCATGTTTTGGTCATCCGTTTCTCAAACACCCTGAAGTGCGAGAAAATCAAACGGAGGCGACCAAATCTTGTGGGGAACATGTGCAAAACTCTGCAGAGTACCCAAACCTAATCGATTAGCCGTGTCCACAGTCATGGACAGTTCGAGCCAAAGGAACTGAAACTTCCTGAACCCTCAACACAATTAATATGATGATGTGGGTATTAATAACTTGGGTATGAGAATTGGTTGGTGGAACCATCTCATTAATCAACCAACTTAGTAATAATTTTGCTTAGCCCCCTCTTGATGTAGGAAAAATTGGCTTTACGCAAAACTTACTACCCCACCTGCCATATATGCATGTAGATTAGATGATTATCTTTTCACCCTTTCTTGTGACTTTGCTGGCATGTTCCATATGCTGACCTACACGGCTGCAACGTATCATGTTGCAGAGTACTTTTCCGACCAGGAGTGAGGATACGCTCTACGCTCGGTGAGATGCCCTTGGAGTCAGATGGACTCATCTACCTTCGATGCTTCCGCAAGATTTAGTTATTCTCATGAGTTGGCCTTCAGCCACTTTATTGTAATCTTTATTGTAATAAAGGACTCGATATGAGATTTCGATTAATATAATGCTGTGTGATTTCCCTTTGATATATACATTGATGTACCGTGTGTGTACCAGCATGATCTTGGGATGGTACAGAAACACCGGAGATTTGACCTTTCAGGTCGGGTCGCTACATCCCATGTCCTCAGGAACAATAGTAACTATTCACACATCATAAAAATGTTCCAAATCATAGGGATAATAATGGTAATTAAGGATTTGAACATAATCTCTTCCACCAAGTAATCCAACAAGCATCAACTACGAGATGTAATCAACACAACTAATAACCCACAGGTACCAATTTGAGGTTTTGGGACAAAGATTGAATACAAGAGATGAACTACGTTTGAAGATGAGATGGTGCTGGTGAATATGTTGATGAAGATTGGTCCTCCCACTAAAAGGAAGCGTTGGTGATGATGATGGCTTCGATCTCTCCCTCCCGGAGAGGGATTTCCCTGGCAGAATCTGACGGCCGGAGTGCAAAAGGGCCTCTACTCAGATTTTTGCCTCGTGACGGCGGTGCTTCGTCCAGAAAGGTTGCTTATGATTTTTCTTGCATAAAACAATCCATATAGGATAATAGGGGCGTCGAAGGACCAACAAGGGGCCCACAAGCCATCAGGGCACACCCTTGGTGGAGGGGCGCCCTCCTGGATTGTGCCCTGCTGGTGCCCCCCATGCTATATTTTGGTTCCAGAAATTCCCAAATATTCCAAAAATATTCTCCGTGAAGTTTCAGGTCATTTGCAGTCTAGTGATTTTTCTCCCTTTTTCCTGGTTTTAAGATATTTCCCTCCTTGTGATGTACATTGCATATTCAGAGGGAAACGACATAAGAATTGTATAATAGTGTGTAATAATGGACAATAATTAACTAAATAGTAATAAGAATTCATGATGCAAAATGGACATATCAACTGCCCCAAACTTAGACCTCACTTCTCATCAAGTGAAAGCCGAACTCTAAAATAATGACCACATAATTTGAGAGAGAGGTGTTGATAAAAAAGAATACGGGCATGAGAGTAGCATGAATATCATCATAGCAGCAAGCTTTTCATCATATAACTTCTCTTCAATAGGTAACAATCTATTCACAACTTAAGAAATATGAAGCATAATCTTTATTGAGAACCAACAAGCAATGCAATTAGTCCTTGAGATAATCATAGTTTTTGTAATCGAGAGAAGAGTCTATGTAAGAGCTTTGTACTTCCGGCAAGTTCACATATTCAACCATAATGTAGCCTTCTATGATTGTTAACACACATTGCATATTTTTGGAACAAGTGATTCTGTGGGACACGTAGAAAGATGGGGCTTTATTGTTCCTACCACCCAACTTATTTACCTCAACGATAATGTCAACAATAATGGAGCATGATCACCTACATTCAAATGGATATATTCGCTTGAATCTTTCCTTACCACATAATGCTTGCCACTAAAGAGTTGAAGAATATGAACAAGGGGGATATTATTGACCCTTGCATGGAAAATAAACTTTTGTACGAATGTAAATTATAGTCCCTTCGGAGAGGGAACCATCGGTTGTCATGAACTTTTATTTGTTTGATATGTTCAATCTCTTAGTGCAAAAGAACATCACTTCATATTTGCCCTTGTGATAGAGAACTTTATTATGCACTCCTTCGCTTTTATTTCTTCACCATCACAAGATCGTACAAAGCTTACTTTCCCTTACATTAAAAGATCTTACATGATTAGAGGCGATTTTTATATGCCTTGTGTAGCAATGAAAACTTACTTGAAGGATCTTATTCAATCCATAGGTAGGTATGGTAGACTCTCATGGCAATAAACTAGGTTTAAAGGTTATGGATGCATAAGTAGTATCTCTACTTAGTGCAAATCTTTTAGCTAGCAACAGATCTTAAGCAAGCATCACATGTTGAAGAATACAATACCATACAAATTCTATGCAAATGTAGACAACCATGATCATTACGTTGTCTTCCATGTCCCACTTAAACACTTGGTAATTATGTAATATTTTGATGGAAGCTAACAATCATAGAAGGTGTTCAAGATAGTATATTTATATGTAAATCTCCTCTTATCTACCATACTTTTTGCATAGATCATACCAACCACTAACATTATGTTTGTTGGTTTTCAACACTTTTTATTGCTTATACCTCTTTTCTATGTGAATTCATTAATTCTCATGAGATAGGCATATCATGTTTTTCTATTATTTTTATTGCCATGCTAAGATGATGGTGAGAGTGAGGGTGAGGCACACAAACTCAACGAACTTTATTATATAACTCTCACACTCTGTTACAAGGATAAGTATAACTCAAAGCAAAAACTCTAAACAAAGGAAATCTGAAATTTTAACACTCTAAATCACGAAAAACTAAAGATAGAACTAAGATAGGTAGTGGTGAAAAGTGATGGTGATGCGATACCGGGGCACCTCCCCAAGCTTGGAACAAGCCAAGGGTGGTGCCCATACTAATGTACTCCAGTGTTCTTCGATGATGGGGGTGGTGTGCGATGATCCTCCATCTTCCAAGGCATAGGTTCCCAATCAAAGAAAGAAACTCTTGTCTCTGGAATCCTGAAATCGGTAGCGAGGCTCATACTTTTAAACCTAGTTTTGTACTCACAGTTTTGGAGTTGGAGTTCATAGAGTTGATCTTGGAGGTGCTCGATCCGCCCTTGTAGCTTGGAGAGAGCCTCCCCCACGCTCTTTGTGTCCAAATTGTTCTCACGGATGAAGTCTGTGATGATAGAGTGATTAGCACCCAGGCCACGTTCTACCATCCCTTAACACTTGAAGATCCCTTGCTCCAGTTCTGCAAGCCTGGCCTTCTCGAAGAACTCGTCCTTGGATGGCTTAGGGGAAGTCATGGTGATCTAGATCCGTCAAAAAATAGCCTGAAACAAGAATAGAGGAGAAACTCGTGATGCGGTGGTCAAAACATATGGGAGTATATATAATGATTTTGCTGGATTAGAATACGTGCTTTGGAAGAAATTAGAGTCCGGAAGGCAAACGAGGGCTCCACAAGCCATCAGGGCGCGCGCCCGGAGGGTGCCCTGTTGGCTCATACCTCCCTCATGGGTCCTCCTGACTTCGTTTTATTTTTTGTATTTTTTTAAATACCAAAAATGACAAAAAAATATTTTTTTGGAATTTTTGGAGTCGGTTTACTTACCGTACCACATACCTACCTCAGGTTTCTCGAGTGTTCCGGAAAGTCTCCTTGATGTGTTCCTCCGGTGTAATAACTTGGATAACATTTGTTTCTTCATTAATGGGTGCACCTGAAATATAATGCTTCATTCTTTGCCCATTCACCACTGTCGGGTTCTTGCTTTTGAAATTATTGATTTTTATAGCACCGGAGCGATAAACCTCCTCAACAACGTATGTGCCGTCCCATTTGGAGAGAAGTTTTCTTGTAATAAAATCTGAAAAGAGAGTTCTACAAATCACTAAGTCTCCTACATTTAATTCTCATTTTTCAATCCTCTTGTCATGCCATCTTTTAACCTTTTCTTTAAACAACTTAGCATTTTCATAAGCTTGCGTTCTGCATTCATCAAGTGAGCCAATATCAAATAACCTCTTTTCACCGGCAAGTTTAAAAATCATAATTAAGTTCTTTAATTGCCCAATAAGATTGATGTCCTAGCTCGAAAGGTAAGTGACACGCCTTTCCATAGACCATTTTGTACGTAGACATACCCATATGATTCTTATAAGCAGTTATGTAAACCCATAGCGCATCATCTAGTTTCTTAGACCAATTATTCCTAGATCTATTAAAAAAATTGCAAGATTAATTTTATTTCTCTATTACTCAATTCAACTTGGCCACTAGACTGAGGATGATAAGGGGATGCAATCCTATGGTTAACATCATATTTATCTAGAAGTTTACGGAAAGCACCATGAATAAAATGTGAACCACCATCTGTCATTAAGTATCTAAGGACTCCAAACCTCGGGAAAATGATATATGTAAGCATTTTAATATAAGTCTTATGATCAGCACTACTAGTTGGAATAGCCTCTACCCACTTACTAACGTAATTAACAACAACTAAAATACGAGTATACCCATTTGAAGAAGGAAAAGGTACCATAAAGTTAAAACCCCAAACATCGAATGGTTCAATGGAAGATGAATAATTCATAGGCATTTCTTGACGCTTACCGATGTTACCAACTCTCTGGCATTCATTGCATCCAAGGACATACTTACGAGTATCTTTGAAAGAGTAGGCCAATAGAAACCAGATTGTAATACATTGTGTGCAGTTCTGTCACTGGCATGGTCTCCTCCATAAGCTTCGGAATGGCACTTCCAAAGAATTTGTTCAATGTCATGCTTAGGTATACATTGTCTAATAATACCATCTACTCGCTATTTGTAAAGATGTGGGTCATACCAAAAGTAATGTCGTAAATCATAGAAGATTTTTTTCTTTTGTTGATAGATGAAGCTAGGTGGAATGTACTTAGCAACAATATAATTAGCGTAATCAGCATACCAAGGAGCACCACATGAAGTATTTATAGTAGCAATTTGCTCATCAAGAAAACTATCATCGATAGGAAGTGGGTCATCAAGAACATTTTCCATCCTAGACAAGTCATCCGCTACGGGTTTTTTACCTCCTTTTCTATTAATGATATGCAAATAAAACTCTTGAAGTAAAAGTACCTACCTAATGAGTCTAGGTTTAGCATCTTTCTTTTCCATAAGGTATTTAATAGCATCATGATTAGTGTGAATAGTTACTTTAGAATCGACAATGTATGGTCTAAACTTATCACAAACAAAATAACTGCTAAAATTTCATTTTTAGTGGTAGCATAATTCCTTTGAGCAGAGTTTAGAGTTTTACTGGCACAATGAATAACATTTAATTTTTTTCTACTCTTTGCCCTAGAACAGCGCCAACAACATAACCACTAGCATCACACATAATTTCAAATGGTAGGTTCTAGTCATATGGTTGAACAATAGGCGTAGAAATTAAATTCTTCTTAAGTATTTCAAAAGCTTCTACGCAATCATCGTCAAAAACAAAAGTAATATATTTTTAAATAAGATTAGTTAATGGCCTCAAAATCTTTGAGAAATCTTTAATGAAATGCCTATAGAAACCAGCATGACCAAGGAAACTTCTTATAACCATGATATCCCTCGAGCATGGCATGTTCTCTATTGCATCAACTTTAGCCTTGTCCACCTTAAAGCCTGGTTATGGACAACAGTAATACCACCTTTCTTAGGAACACAATGAACAGGACTTACACATCTACTATAAGCAATAGGATAGATTATACCTGCCTCCAGAAGCTTTAGTATTTTAGTTCTTACCACTTCCTTCATCTTGGGATTTAAACGACGCGGGTGATAAACAACAAGTTTAGCATCTTGTTCCATATTAATCTTGTGCTGGCATAGAGTGGGGCTTATGCCCTTTAGATCATCGAGAGTATATCCAATAGAAGCCATGTGCTTCCTTATAGTTTTATGTAATCTGCTTTCTTCATGCTCTATAAGGTTAGCACTGATAATAACATGATATATCTTCTTTTCATCAAGATAAGAATATTTTAGAGTATCATGTAAAGTCTTTAATTCAAACACATGATCTCCTTAGGGTGGAGGAGGATCCCCTAAAATGTCAACTCATAAGTTGTGTTTAAGAATAGGTGTTTTCTTAAGGAGTATGTCATCTATTTCATTCCTTTCATTTATAAACATATCATTCTCATGGTCTAGCAAATATTGTTCTATAGGATCAGTAGGAGGCATGACAATAGAAGCAAGACCAATTATTTCATCATTACTAGGTAACTCCTTCTCATGTGAATGATTAGTAAACTTGGAGAAATTAAATTCATGAGACACATTACCAAAGCTTACTCTAACCTTACCAGTAACACAATTGATTAGTAAACTTCGAGAAATTAAATTCATGAGACACATTGACAAAGCTTACTCTAACCTTAGCAGTAACACAATTGATTTCAGCATTAACGGTGCTTAAGAAAGGTCTACCGAATATAATGGGGCAAAAGTTATCTTGTTATCAACCAAGTACTAAGAAATCATCGGGGTACTTGACCTTCCCACATAGAAACTCAACATATCTAGCAATCCCAAGTGGCGAAATAGTATCTGTGTTTGCAAGTTTAATAGTAACATCAATATCTTCCATAATAGAGGGTGCTATGTCGTTCATAATTTCTTGATATAAGGTAAAAGATATATCATTG
The DNA here is from genome assembly GCA_022496015.1 of Hordeum marinum. Classification (NCBI taxonomy): domain Eukaryota; kingdom Viridiplantae; phylum Streptophyta; class Magnoliopsida; order Poales; family Poaceae; genus Hordeum; species Hordeum marinum. The sequence continues at coordinate 240,874,984 of CM039672.1, read as the reverse complement.
ACACTAGCACCAAGGTCACACAATCCATGTGAGGGAGTCCTGGATTAGGGGGTCCTCGGATAGCCGGCCTATTGTTCTGGGCCGGACTGTGAGGATTACTTACCGGACACCGGAAGATTTGAAGGCCCAGTCTCTAGGATGGAAGCTTCGGTAAACACGGCTTGTGCTCCATGTTTGATGTAGTAAATAGGCATGTTTATCTCTTCGGCATGTAACCAACCATGTGTAAACCCTAGGCATCCTCAGCACCTATATAAGCCGGAGGGTTTTAGGGTATAGCCATAGAATAACTCATCTAGGGTTAGTTGTATGATCTCGAGGTGGATCAACTCTGTAACCCCTCGAAACATCAATACAACCAAGCAGGGCGTAGGGTATTACCTCCATAGGAGGGCCCGAACCTGGGTAAACTTGTGTACCCTTTGTCTCCTGTTAGCGTCGATCTTAGTCTCATAGTTCAGGACCCCCTACCCGAGATCCATCGGTTTTGACACCGACATTGGTGCTTTCATTGAAAGTTCCTCTGTGAGCAAGACGGAAGCCTCACCTTGTCAAAGAGGTCCGCAATATGGACGTCTTCGTCCCTGGACAGATCTTCGCCTTCGGTAGCGTTGTGCTGCATGCTGACTCCACTGGCCATCTAGGCCGCGTTGAGAACTTCACCCATGTTCAAGAGGCCAGATTTGAAAACATAGAGTTCTCCGTTGACTCTCGGGGTGACTTGTCACTGATCGGGCTCACAACTTTGCCTGTAGCTCCCGAGGACTCTAAGGCTTTAGCCTTGAGCCCCTTCTTCGGGCATGCCGATAGGGTCACCCATGGCAATGAGCCGACCTCTTATCCTGGTCCGACCATTAAGCCAGACGACCGAACACGTGTTCTTGCTGAACACTCCCCATGTCCGGACGTCATGGAGGTCAATTCCACGAGTTCCGAATAGCAGGATCCGATCGGCCCACAGTGATCGACGAGGCCCTTGAGCGATTTGCGTCGATGAAGATCACCGACGATCCAGCCCTGATCTACGCTCGGTTCGGTTACGGTGCAGTCAGGGCCGAATTTTTCGACCCACCCACCACCCACTTGATAGCCACCATCGAAGATTTAACCGACGTGCTGGACTATGCCTCCAAAGAGGCAGAATACATGGAAGAAGAGGACCATGCTCCAACCCCCCATCAACATTGGGAGTTGGATCGCCACTTATACATATGACATCTACATGGTGGATACTCCTACCACCAATGGCGGCAACACGCCTCACAACAACGGCAATAAATCGGGTGATGCACCATCAAGGCGCCGGAAATTGCATAAGCGATCCAAAAGAAAAAAGGGAAGAATAGCTATTGTCAACAACATGGACGACAATACACCCGCGGACCATAGCAATCCCGATATCCCCGAGCCCCCGTTTGATGGTCCGGAGGGGCCAGAGGACCAAAACAAACCCGATAACATCAATGACTCTGAGGGTGATGATTACCTTCCCCCCGTCGAGGAGGAGGATATACTGGAAGCTGATGAATTGTACATCCCTGATAACCTTGAGGATCAGGAATAAATCAGGCAATGGCTCATAGCAACGGCTCGCAACCTAAAGGCCAAAGAACGACAACTCAGGCAGAATAGGACGATCTCAATGATCGATGGACGAAAGTCCTCTCAGCCGAAGAAGTATACGGCGCCGATCTGTCAACCCAGCCCAAAAGCTACCCTCGAAGGAGGCTGCTGCCACAGTTCGATGATTAACTCGCTGATACTCCTTCTCTAGGCCATACTCCATACGACAAGCCGGACCGGCCCCCTCGTGGTCGAGACAGGACGGCTGGCAAGACCGGTTATATAACGGAAGTGCCTCGGAGACAGGGTAAGGCGCCATTAGAGCCCAATGACAGGTTCGGCCTACAAAATGACCTGGATCAGAGAGAAGGCCACACAAGATCCATCTATGGATCCAGTTCAAGCGCATGCCATGAGGCATAGTCTACGCAGTGAAACCCATAGCCTCGAAGTACAACCCATGGTCGGCATACCCGATCACCTTTGATCGGCATGATCATCCGACCAGTATCCATCATGGGGGTTCAGCGGCCCTCGTCCTAGACCCCATTATAGATGGGTATCACCTCACAAAGGTCCTAATGGACAGAGGGAGTAGCCTTAACCTGATTTACTCAGATACAGTGAAGAAGATGGGCAATGACCCATCAAGGGTCAAACCCAGCAGCACTGAATTCAAAGGAGTGATCCCAGGCGTTGAGGCCCGATGCACGGGCTCGGTAACTCTGTGGGTCGTGTTTGGCTCACCCGATAAGTTTCGCAGCAAAGACTAGATCTTCAACATCGTTCCCTTCCACATTGACTATCACGCGCTGCTTGGTCGGACAGCGTTCGCTCATTTCAACGTGGTCCCACACTACACATACCTCAAGCTCAAGATGTCGGGCCCCAAGGGGGTCATTACTGTCAACGGAAACACCGAGTGCTCCCTTAGAACTAAGGAACATGCACTAGCCCTAGCAGTCGAATTCAACTATAAAGAGGATCGGCAAGTTCTGACATCCGCCATAAAGTAAGGCTGGGAAGCGAGTTCGGCTTCAGACTAAAAACTCATATCCTTCCTCTTCTCCTCTATAGGGACTCGCCCCCACCGCACAATTTCAGGACCAGCAAAGTATGTGCCGAGGAGGCACAACTTCACACTTAAGATTCCATGGGAGGCGGTGGGGAAATAAAGGTGGGTGTTCAGCTGGCTCGACCTACTACCACCAATACGCTTCGAACAAGATGCAGGCGCTCCTAAAAGAGCTTGCCTATGGCGTAAAGCTCACCTACAATTCGGTGGCCTCTCAAGATTTTGCTAGCAAAATCCGCCTGCCGAACACCAACACCCATCAAGGTGCATCCAAGAGCAGGAGTCAACTAGCAAGGGGGCATGTCGAGAACGTCAGGTCACCAACTGAAGACCCCTGGTACAACAACTCCTGTCTGATTCTATTCCTTATTTTTTTCGCATACCTGTAAAAGTTGCTTCGGCAATCCGAGTTATAAGAGTTGTTGAGAAAATGCAAAATTGCATGGCGCAAGTGCTCCTCATCTGTCCTGTTTTTGGCCCATACTTTTTCTCCTTTCTCCCTCTTCTCGTGAACCTATTTGGTATGACACGAGGTAACCGGATAACAGACCGGGGGCTCGATTTCAAACACAAATCGCCTTAACTATCGTGTGTTCAGCATCTTGGCGTTTGCTTTATATGCATCGGTTCCGAACTATGTCTTTGGTCATTAAGTTGAGTTGCCCGGCTCCTGTGCTCGCCCCTTTATGTTCCGCTTGTTCGGCTAAAATGGGCAAAGGGAGCACCCTTGCGATTGTGTTTCCGCATAGTCTAGTCAAGCACCTCAGGGGAGAAAGCCGAAAACGGACTGTCATAGTATGCGCGATCTAATCTGTGAACGCCAAGCTAGAAGTATTATACTTCAATCCTCTTAAGCAGTTATTCCGTGTTATATGAGGAACTTGCCCTTTGTGCAAACATTATGATGTTGGCTTTGGCCTCGGTTCGTCCGAACATCTTAAACACTCCAGTGGCTAATCATACGCTTCCCATAGTCCTTTTCGTGCCCCTTCGATTAAGTGAAAGAAATAAGGCACTATAGTCTGATTGCCTAGTCTGCCACACTACACCGCCTTCGGGTTCTGATAATACGGCCAAGGGACACAGTGCATTGGCATAGACACCCCATGTAGTATCTACGTTGGGGCTAAAGCCGACGACTCGCATCTTTTAGTATTAAACAGCCACACAGGAGTTATAAAGGAATGCAAAACCATATAAGAGCAGATACTAATATCATTAAAAGTTATCACAAGTCTTCAAACACATTACAAGCTCATTCAAATAATTTCTCACCCGAACACTGCGACGCTATCACCCGAGCACTCTCCATCACTCCATCGAAGTATAGATCGGGGCGTCGGTGCTCCTTCCCGGGTGGCGGCGAGTCTGTGGTGACCTTCATCGGATTTATCCCCGTCCAGTGCACTTTGGCCTTGGCAAGGGCCATCCGGACTCCTTCGATGCAGGAGGAGCGCTTGACGGTGTCGAGGCGGGGCGTGGCAATGATCAGTCTCTAAACCAGGCTGAAGTAGCTGCCTGGTAGCGGCTCGTCGGGCCATAAGCGGATGCAGAGGTCCTCCATGGCCGGCTTCACCATCTGGTGCAGCTCCATCAACTGTTTCAGCTGCTCCACCAGGAGAGGAGGACACTCGGGGGCTCCGAACTGTGCCCAGAACATCCGAGCTTCATCTTCCTCTCCCCGTCAGATGAACAGCTGATTGGCGTTCGCCACGCTCTTCTAGAGATCGGCGGACGCGCCTGAGGATCGCCAAACCCGAGTAAGCAACTCGAATCTGCTATCCCCAAATACGCACTTTAATGAGTACGGCTTGCCATCGGCTATTTCCTTGGCCTGGCGCACTTGCTCCTCGTAGAACCGTCTGTCCATCCACTCCTTTTGGAGGTCGGTTTTCATGGTGGATAGTTCGGTCGAGCTCGTTTTATTCTTCTACTCCAAGGCCTCACATCTCTCGCTAGCATCCTTGAGCTTCTGTTGGACCTCTGCCATGCGAGCTTCATGCTTGCCACTAGTGGCCCGCATGGCGGAAAGGGCGGTAGCCGTTTCCTTCGCAGCCGCCCTCTCGGCGGCCATCTCGTCCTTCGCGTGCTGGAGCTCGGCCTTGAGCCTCTCCACCTCCTTCGCTGAGGTTACTCATGCAGTACACATAGATAAAGAATCTGCATTGACAGTATTCGGACTATAAAACTCAGACGAAGGCATTCGAATTCTATCTCAACATACCTTGAGCCTCGTCGAGCCTTCGGTTGAGGGCCTCGGCTTCGTGGAGCGCCTCAGCTTCCGATTTAGCTCCTCCAGTTCGGCGCCATTTTTGGACGCCGCCGATGACGAAGCCTGCATTACACACACAATTAATACAACACATGAGCTCTCAATTCCCGAATTCTAGACAATCTGATCATATGTTAGGTTATTTTAACATGCTGACGCTTAAAGTGCCTCCAGTGTGGTATCGGATTCAGATGTGACCCCTAGGTGAGTTTTTTCGCCTCACCTAGGGCTCGGGGGATGCCATGTATACAATGCGATTAAATAAAAATCATTGTAAATATCGGGTGACTTACTTGAAAGCCCACAAGGATACCTTTGAAGTCCTTCCTCAGTCCATTGTCAACAGACTGGATGCTTTGTAGTACCACACCCATAAGGGTGCGGTGATCCTCGAGGATGGAGGTGCTCGATAGAGCCTCCTCCATGGCCGACCACTTGTTGGTCGGTGGTGCTGGGGATGATCGGATTTCCCGATCACCCACCGGGAATTCGACCGGTGCCTCTGGAGGCATAGTGCACTCCGGAGATGTTCTTGGAAGGGACTGAGCATCCGCTCGCCCAGCTTCCTTGGTGTCCGGGTGGGGTGGTGCCCTCCAGTCTTCAGTGGCGGAAGCATTAGCCTCGGCCACGATACGATCTCCCTCGCCCCCTGTATCCGCCTCAATTGGAGTAGGCTGGGACGACACCTCCACGGCATCCTTCGTGGTGCCTGGAGTGGTGGGGTGCGAGGCATCCCCGCTCTTTGCCAGTTCGGCGGGCGCGGTCTCCCCGTCCGATATCACCTCGGTGGGGATAACGCGTGGGGGGGGGCTGCAAGGCTAATAACCTACGTGTTAGCAAACTATAAATCTACTCATAATGAATAGGAAGGTCTTCAGATCCTAACCTTTGGGGGGGGGGGGCTTGACACTTAGGCTCCTTTGTGGAACCTCCTCGGGGTCTTCAGACATGGAGCTTGAGTCTAAGCTGTCATCGAACAGAACCACCCGCGTCTGTCGCGCCCTCTTCAGGGAAGGAGAAGCAACATGCCCCGGGGTGTCCGAAGACGTCGCTCTCTTCTTGGCATGGGGGAATTGCCTCCCCCCTCGCTCTCGACCTCGGCCTCCTCCTCCTATTCTCCCTCCTCCTCTTCGTCCTCCTCCTGATTCGAGGAGGCGGGGGTATCTTCGGATGCGGCATCAGGCTAGTCCCTGATGCGAAGGCCAGCCTGGTCTGGTTTGTTCTTCTTCTCTTTCTTCGTGGGAGCCTCGTAAGGCTTCACCACGAGCATCTTGGCTAACAGCCCAGTCCTCTCATCTTTGGGCTGAGGAGCTGGACTGTTGATGTTGATGGCTTTCTTCAGCCATCTCTGCTCGAACAGATCAGATAAGAGGTTATAGGAATTGTCTGCATAATGAAGCCGACCAAGATGGGGTGTATCATACCTCGGAATCGGGCTTGGCGGCGTGCAGACCCTTGTCCTCCTCCTCGGATGGCCAGATCTTCATTGATTTGAAGAGCGTCTTCGACAACTTCCCCCCCTAGTGCGGAAGAGATTCCGGACTGTGGGCTCGGCTTTGAGTTCTTGAGCCTATAGGGGGGGTCCCGATGCTGGCAGGGGAGGATGCGTCTTCAGAGCATCACCTGGACCACATCAGCTAGCTTGATGCCCTCCTCAACCAAGGAGCGGATGTGCTTTTGTAGATCGGTCACCTCCTTGCCTGATCCCCAAACCAGGCCCTTTTCGGGCCATGAAGCTAGTTTGGTGGGGGGACCAGATCTAAATGTGGCGGTGGGAAGTTAGTCTTCTTCTTGTGGTTTGGTGACGTAGAACCACTCCTTTTGCCATCCCTCGATAATGTTGATGAAGGTGCCCGACGGCCACCCGACGCGGGCGAGCTTGCCGATGACTGCCCCGCCGCAGTCCGCGTGCTTGCCGCCGACGCACTTGGGCTTGATGTTGAAGATCTGCAGCCAGAGCCCGAAGTGCAGCTCGACGTGCAGGAAGGCCTTGCAGGGAGGTCGTGGAAGTCGAAGCCATAGAAGAACATCATCCCCCTGACAAAGGGGTGGAGTGGGAAGCTCAACCCCCTGATGAAGTGGGGGATGAACACCACCCTCTCGCCTGGCCTGGGGGTGGGGTCACTTGGCCCTCCTCTGTTGCGTGGTGAGGGATGTTGGCGGGGAGGTAGACAGCCTTCTTGAGGTCGAGTATGTCCTGGTTGGTGACCATGGAAGCTTCCCACTAGGCATTGGAACCGGCGATTGCTGAGCTCGAAGGTGGATGCGTAGAGACCTTTCTATGCTCTGGAGGCGCAAGGAAATGAAGTCGAATGGAGAGCGTAAAAAAGCCTTTGGGGTTTTCCTTCTATTTTTATGAGGTCTATCAATGTGGACTCCCCTCGCTACACCGTGAATCCCTCCACTTCCCGAGACGCGTGAGCCATTGCATGCACGTGATTAAGTATATCCCGTATAAAACGAGACACAATTGGTATATTTATAGATCGGGATGATTAAAACAGCCTCGAACCGTGAATCGAGTCTATGCAACTGGCCTGGCGGTCATGGTGGGCCGTAGCCTTTCGTCAGAAAAGTCGTCAGAAGGCCGTTGTTTATCCCTTGACATTTGGGCTTCAAAGCCAATCAATTTACAGTATTCATACATGCCACTATGCGGGAGACTACTTGTCATCGGAGGTGAACTAAGGTTCAGCAGGAAGGAACTCACCTCGCAAGCCGAAGACTCTGTTCGCAAAGCACTTGGAGCTGAAGACCCTTGGCATTGGAGGCAAGTTCGGGGGCTACTGAGGGAGTCCTGGATTAGGGGGTCCTCGGATATCCGACCTATTGTTATGGGCTGGACTATGAGGGATACTTATCGAACACCGAAGGATTTGAAGGCCCAGTCTCCAGGATGGAAGCTTCGGGAAGCACGGCTTGCGCTCCACGTCTGATGTATTAGTTAGGCATGTTTATCTCTTGGGCATGTAACCGACCATGTGTAACCCTAGGCATCTTCGGCATCTATATAAGCGGGAGGGTTTTAGGGTATAGATACAGAACGACTCATCTAGGGTTAGCTATACGATCTTGAGGTAGATCAACTCTGTAACCCCTCACATCATCAATACAACCAAGCAGGACGTAGGGTATTACCTCCATAGGAGGACCCCGAACCTGGGCAACTCGTGTCCCCTTCATCTCCTGTTACCATCGATTCAAGTCTCACAGTTCAGGACCCCCTACTCGACATCTCCCGGTTTTGACACCGACACATGACTCATGGGCAAGATGACTGAGACCCCGTTTTCTGGTATGATGGAGCGGGCAAGTGATTTATTGGAAATGATACATGTTGATGTATGCGGTCCAATGAGTGTTGAAGCATGCGGTGGATATCATTATTTTGTTACATTCACTGATGATTTGAGTAGATATGTGTATATTTACTGAATGAAACACAAGTCTGAAACATTTGAAAAGTTCAAGAAATTTCAGAGTGAAGTTTAAGATCATCGTGACAAGAAGATAAAATGTCTATGATATGATCATGGAGGTTAATATCTGAGTTACAAGTATGGTATGCAACTTAAGACAATGTGGAAATTGTTTCACAACTCACGCCACCTAGAACACCATAGTGTAAACGTGTGTCCGAACGTCATAGTCATGCTCTATTGGATATGGTGCGCACTATGATGTCTCTTATCATTTTTCCACTATCGTTTTGGGGTTATGCATTAGAGACAACTACATTCACTTTAAATAGGACAACATCTAAATCTGTTGAGATGACACTGTATGAATTATGGTTTGGCAAAAACCTAAGCTGTCAGTTCTTAGAGTTTGGGAATGCGACACTTATGTCTGATAAGCTCGTACCCAAAGTGGAAAAATGCATCTTCATAGCATACCCTAAGGAAACACTTGGGTATACCTTCTATCTCAGATCCTAGGGCAAAGTATTTGTTGCTAAAATGGTTCCTTTATCGAGAAAGAGTTTCTCTCGAAAGAATTGAGTGGGAGGAAAGTAGAACTTGATGAGGTTGTTGAACCATCATTTCAGTTGGAGAGTAGCACGACACAGAAAGATGTTTATATGGTGCCTACACCAAGTGAAGAGGAAGCAAATGATGATGATCATGAAGCTTCGGATCAACTCACTACCAAACCTCGTAGGTCGACAAGGACTCGTTCCACCCCTAAGTGGTCCGCCAATCCTGTCTTAGAGGTCATCTTGTTGGACAACAGTGAACCTACGAGCTATGAAGAAGAGATGGTGGGCCCGGATTCCAACAAATGGCTAGGAGCCATGAAATCTGAGAAAGGATCCATGTATGAAAACCAAGTATGGACTTTGGTAGACTTGCCCGATGAATGGCAGGCCGTTGAGTACAAATGGACCTTTAAGAAGAAGAGAGATGCTGATGGTAAATGTCACCATTTATGAAGCTTGACTTGTCACAAAGAAGTTTTCGATAAGTTCAAGGAGTTGACTACAATGAGACTTCTCACCCGTAGTGATGCTAAAGTCTATTGGAATTTGTTAGCGGTTTCTGCATTTTTCGATTATGAAATCCAGTAGATGGATGTCAAAACAGAGTTTCCTTAACGGTTTCCATGAGGAAAGGTTGTATGTGATACAACCAAAAGGTTTTGTCGGTCCTACGGTTTCTAAAAGGTATGCAATCTCCAGCGATCCTTCTATGGGCGGGAGAAAGCATCTCAGAGTTGGAATATATGCTTTGATGAGGTAATCAAGGCTTTTGGGTTTATAAAAAGACTATAAGAAACTTGTATTTACAAGAAAGTGAGCGGGAGCACTATAGAATTTCTGATAAGTATATGTGGATGACATATTGCTAATTGGAAATAATGTAGAATTTATGGAAAGCATAAAGGGTTGTTAGAAAGGAGTTTTTCAAAGGAAGACCCGGAATGAAGCTACTTAAATATTAGGCATCAAGATCTATGGAGATAGATCAAGACGCTTGATAAAACTTTCAACAAATACATACCTTGACAAGATTTTGAAGGAGTTCAAAATAGGTCAGTCAAAGAAGGAGTTCTTGGCTGTGTTGTAAGGTATGAATTTGACTAAGACTCAGAGCTTGACCATGGCAGAAGAAACATAAAGGATGAAGGTCATCCCCTATCCTTAGCTGTAGGCTCTATATACTATGCCATGATGTGTCCCCACCTGGTGTGTGTGCCTTGCCATGAGCCAGTCAAGGGGTACAAGAGTGGTCCAGGAGTGGATCACTGGACAACGGTCAAAATTATTCTTAGTAACTAGAGGACTAAGGAAATGTTTCTCAGTTATGGAGGTGATAAAGAGTTTGTCGTAAAGGGTTATGTCAATGCAAGCTTTGACACCAATCCGAGTAGCAGTTCGGATACGTATAGTGGAGCACTCATTTAGAATAGCTCCAAGTGGAGCATGGTAGCAGCATCTATAGTAAGACATAGAGATTTGCAAAGTACACACGGATCTGAATGTTGCAGACCCGTTGACTAAAACCTCTCTCACAAGAAAAACATGATCAAACCCTGGAACTCATTCGGTGTAAATCACATGGTGATGTGAACTAGATTATTGACTCTAGTGCAAGTGGGAGACTATTGGAAATGTGCCCTAGAGGCAATAATAAATTATTTATTAGCATATTTCCTTGTTCATGATAATCATTTATTATCCATGCTATAATTGCATTGATTGCAAACTCAAATACATGTGTGGATCAAAGATGGTCGAGGTTTCCTGACCATAGACATGAGATGTCATTTGATAACGAGATCACAACATTAGGAGAATGATGTGATGGTGAAGACCCAAACTATGAACGTAGCATATGATCATGTTAATTTATTGCTATGTTTTTCTGCATGTCAAGTATCTATTCCTATGACCATGAGATCATGCAACTCACTGACACCAGAGGAGTAACTTGTGTGTATCAAACGTCACAACATAACTGGGAGGCTATAAAGGTTATCTACAAGTATCTACGGGGGTGTCTGTTCGGTTGGCATGGATCGAGACCGGGATTTGTCACTCCATATGATGGAGAGGTATCTCTGGGCCCACTCGGTAATACAACATCACAAGAAGCTTGCAAGCAATGTGACTAAGGAGTTAGTCACGGGATCTTGTGTAACGAAACGAGTAAAGAGACTTGCCGGTAACGAGATTGAACTAGGTATGGAGATACCGACGATCGAATCTCGGGCAAGTAACATACCAATGGACAAAGGGAATTGCAAATGGGATTGATTGAATCCTTGACATCATGGTTCGACCGATAAAAATATTCGTAGAATATGTAAGAAAAAATATGGGCATTCAGGTCCCACTATTGGTTATTGACCGTAGAGTTGTCTCGGTCATGTCTACATAGTTCTCGAACCCGCAGGGTCTGCACACTTAACATTCAGTGACGATTTGGTATTGTTGAGTTATGTATGTTGGCGACCGAACGTTTTTCGGAGTCCCGGATGAGATCCCGAACGTCAGGAGGAGCTCCAGAAAGGTCCAGAGATAATGATTTATATATGGGAAGTCATATTTTGGCTACCGGAAAAGTTTCGGGTTTTTCCAGTATTGTACGAGGAATCTTCTAGAAGGTTCCAAAAACTTCTGGAGGAATACGGAAGTCAACCAAGGGTTCCACAATGTCCCAAGGGTTTTCATGGGATGAGGGGAGGCGCCCTGGCCTTATTGGGCCAGGCACACAAGTCCCTCAAGGCCCATGTGGCTTGGGAGAGGTGGAAAGTCCACCTCTTTATGGAAAGGGAGGGAATTGGACTAGGAGTCAAACTCCCCCCCCCCTTGGCTGCGCCCTAGGGCTTGGAGGGGCTGATTTCCACGCCCCTCCACCTATATATAGAGGGGAGGGGCGCCCCAAGAGCATACACGAAGCCCTTGGCACCCGTCTCTCTCCCTAGATCATTTTCTCCTCCGTTCGCAGTTTCAGTAGTGCTAGGTGTATCCCTCGTGGGATAGCACCACCACCACGACCACCATGCCGTCGTGTTGCCAGGTAAATCATCTACTACTCCGACCTTGCTCGCTGGATCGAGGAGGCGGAGACGTAATCGAGCTGTACGTATGTTGAACGCAGAGGTGCCATCCGTTCAGTGCTAGACCGGGACAGATCGTGATTGGATTGCAGGACGGACTGTGATTTGGATCGCGAAGACGTTCGACTACATCAACCGCGCTTCTTAACGCTTCCCTCTTAGCGATCTACAAGGGTTGTAGATCCACTCTCCCTCTTGTAGCAGTTGATCTCAATAGATAGATCTTGGGTGTCCGTAGGAAATTTTTTATTTCCCATGCAACGTTCCCCAACACAAATGTGATTTACTTTTATGGGATATGCATAGTCTCTATGGTGAGATTTCAAAGATGCAATATGGGAAATTTCACGCATAGCATGTGACAAGTTTAGCGAATTGTCAAACATGATGTGGCCAATAGAATTTTCACATGATATCCTATGGAGTATATCATCACAACTAGGTAAGTCAACATGCTCATCATCATATTCATCAAAAAATGGTGGTACATCTAAGCATGAAGAAGACATAGCATGTGGTGCATCCATAAGGTGATCAACATCATGCAAGCAATCAATGGCAATATAGTCCACTAGTGGGACAAGCGAAGAACCTTCACCTATGTTATCTTTAGAGCTCCGCTCATGTGATGTAGGTGAGGTGGGAAGGGCCAACTCGTGGTCAATATAATGATGGAGCCATGTGGGGTTGCATCATCGTCCACTGTAAGTGTATCTAGTGCTCCTTAGTGATTTTGGTGTATTGAAGACTTATAGGTTAAGGAACTAATATGTTTGTGAGTGTACACAGGCTCTATAAGTCGATGAGGAGTTTGATATATTCGAAGATTATCGACCCCTAAAAATGCATGTCTTCAACGAAAGACTTTGGTGAAGACTTTGTTGAAGACTTTGTTGAAGACTTTGCTGAAGACTTTGGTATTCCCTGAAGACTTTGAGAATGAAGAAGTCAGTGTGACCTTGAAGATATGAACGAGGACTATGAAGCGTGAAAACCTTTGTTTTCATAGTTTCATTTCCTTTCTTTGAGTCATAGGAAACATCGTATTGTTAAAGGGGGCCAAGGTAATACTAAGGAAAATTTCCAACTGATGCTCAACTCAAAAGCCTCAATCTATCCAATCCTTTGAGTGAAGCCTTTGGAAATCTCTTACAGTTCAGTCAAGTTCTTCAGTGAGAGAGATGAAGTTCTTCTCGTCTCTGATGAAATTGATCTGGCTGAGGAGTTAGGATTTCGCTAGTGCGAATTGCCTACAAGTGAGGAATATGATAAGCCTGAGGACTTTCATAGTTCGAAATTCCGACCATTGATGTGCTTAGCGCTAGTTGTCCCCAATTATCCTATCCACATAACAGTCATATCATTGGGGGCATTTATGTCTTATCATGTTAGGTTGCACCCTGGCTATAAATAGCCACCCCCCACAACCACTAGTTGGTTGGCTGCTCCGAGAGAGAACTAAAACTTGTCATTTGAGAGCAACCCATCCCCCGAGGACTTTGAGTGAAAATAATCAGTGAGGAAAAAACCCAAAACCAAACCACCAAACCCAAAGTGATTGAGCATCAGTGAAGAGATTGTTCTTGTGTGGAATCGATGCTTGTTACCTTTGAAGACCGTGTATCTTCTAGACGGTTAGGCGTCATGGTCTAGTGCATCCTACAGTCAATTGGCGATCATGGAGTGACCTTGGTCTAGAGCATCCAACAGTCAATTGTGGATCGTCGGGTGACCAGTTTGTGAGGGTTTTGGAAGTCTACCCTGAAGACTTACCACGAGTGTTGGGCGATACTTTGTGACCTTAGCTCAAGGAGAATACGATAAGAACTATGTGTCCTGGGACTATGTGTTCTCTGTTTTAAATACTAGGCCGCTCCAAACCAGACGTACGACTGTCATAGCAGTTGGAACTAGGTCATCAAACCATTGTATTCATCGAGTTACCTGGTTCTATTTCCTCAACCCTTTCATTTCCTCGTATACCTTTTGATGAAATTGATCTTTACTGTTTGAAGAATTTGACTGAAGACTTTCACAATTTCCTCACCTCAAATTCTTCAAGTTACCTTTTTCCTCACCTGTGTATCATGTATCACGCTACATGTAATCTGTGCATGTTTTATTTCATCATGATGACTATGCTATTGCTATGTTTCTCATGCACTTGAGTACTTATTCTGCTGCTAGTTATTCATCACAATTCAAATTCCTCAAGTTGAAATTCGTCAAGTGATGAATTTATAAAAATCGCCTATTCACCCCCCTCTAGCCGATATAACACACTTTCATCCACCATGGTCATCGTAATTCCCATTGGATGAATGGACTCATCGAGGGTAGGCACTTCGTCATATAGGAGACCTTGCACCAAAGAAGAAGACACGATAGGAGTAGAGTTTAAGTTGTTAGAAATCATAGTGGCCTCACATGCCCTCTCAACTACCTCACTCATTAAGTGTTGTGGCTCACTCACTCCCTCTAGGATGATCTCACTCATATGGTCGGTTGAGTCACTAAAAGGGCGGTTATTGCTCTCAACCTCACATAAGAAGTTTGGCCTATTGTCATGTATGGGGCTAGTGGTAGTCACGCTTATCCTCTCATAGGAAATGCACTCAAAGTCACATATGGTGGAGTCACTCATCTCATTCATGTGGTAGTGTCTCTCCTCACATGGAAATTGGGGCATCACGTCATATGTGGGTGTCGGAGAGATGTAGGTGCTAACGTATCCATGCTCACCTCCTTGTGCCACCTCGGTTGAAGGGATAGTCCCATGCTCAACCTCCTCATCCATAACGCCTCCGAAGATGAATGTCGTAGGATGTGGCCAAACATCAGTCTCCTCCAAGACAGAAGGGAACATCCCAAGCTTGGACTCGGTGCTTGACTCCAAGTATGAGTCCCATGTGGGTGTCGTCTTCAAGTTATCGAAGAGTGTCACGCTTGTCGCTGTGGTCGAAGGGAAAATCATGTGCTCGGTCGTCTTGTCGCCGGCGCCGTGGATGAAGGCGAAAATAGCACATCATGACTTGCCTCCATGACCAAAGGGAAATTCCCATGCTCGGCCATCTTCCTTGGGATATTTCTAAAGATGGAAGGGTCATCCCTACGTGTAGTCGATTGCCTTGATCTTGGTGTCGAAGCTTGTCCTTGGTGGTGTTCTCGGTCTTCGCGCACTTATTTATTGGAGGTGGATTCCCCTTCGTGATGATGGAGATCACGAGCGTGATGATTGTCGTGGCGGTCATCTCGAAGATGAGGACGTGGCCGAGTTGTGCTTGCATCGGATTCACACTCCAAAGGTGTGCGACTTGAGCGTCTTCGCCTTGAATATAACGAAGGGGAAGAAGACTTGTAGTTGGCTAACACATGTCGAAGTTGCTCCATGTGTGCATCCAACTTGTTGTCGATGTAGTCTCTTTTCTGAGCTTCGGGGTGTCATATGTCGGTGGCGAGTCACTCGAGTTTTTGGTTGATGTAGTTGTTCATGTTCATGTAGCCATCGAAGACCGCAGATGATGTGATTTGCCTATCCATCATAAGACTCGAGCAAACATGAGTGGGAAATGAGATAAACAATACCAAGATATCGTTCCCAAATTTTAGGATGTATCCTGTTTCACTCAATGTGAATTGAGAAAATAGTGGAATTGGTATCGGACTTGTTCACTCACACATATAAAGTAAATCTTATCGAGTGACTTGGTTAGGACAAGTGGCACAAAATTCAAGCAAATGTTAATCCAATATATCAAAAATGTTGAGAAAGATACACAAAATTGCAATGCAAAGCAAATAGATCAGTAGCTATAGTAGCACTAGGAACACACAAACAGATTGATAAATGGGATCCGCGCAACCAAGGAATGAGCACAAAATGTGTGAGACCCGGGAAAAGCTCGTGGTGCACGGATACTAGAGAGACAATAGCTCGATTGCTCAAATGGGCTAGATATGTGCTTGTGTACCAACCTAAAAGAGTAAGCGTACGTCTTCAATCCCAAGTATGTTATGTATGTATGATCCAAGAGTATGAACTTGTTGGGTTCTACTGTAGGTGCATCGCATGCAAATTAAAATTTTCCTACGCACAGAACATCGAAGAACATGCTATGGAGATGGAGCGCAGTGTTGTGCAGTGGAAGTAGAGTTGGGGCAGCGCGTTCATGTGGTTCGTCTCCTCCTCGTCCGATCTCCCTCGAACAGCCGGCCCGATCTCCCTCGAACAGCCGGTTACCGGATTCCACATACAGGTTCGCCAGAGCGGCGCAAGTGCACCGCCTGTAACAGTATCCGCGCATGCAGGAGGAACACCGTGCGGCTGACTGCTAGGTCCGATCACACTGTCGGCGGCGGCAAGTCGAGGTGGCTAGTTGCAACACATGCAAAGCCCTAATGACGGCGCCGAAGTGATCAACCATATGGGTGTGCCGCACCTCCGCTATATATAGGCATCCGGCGCGGGCTCAACTCTTGGGCCTTGCACGGATACTAAAGCCCACGTGTTCCTTCCCTTAAGCGTGCGACCCTTTAGGTTCTCGTCCACTTGGTCGCTAGTCAGATCACATCCGACTCGACCAGTAGGTAGCGGCCTCTAGCAAAACATGTCTACTCCAAGTGTCCGATGAAGCTGGTTAGGCGAACATGTACTTCACATTTCTGTTCCCTTTGTCACACGATATATGTTGTCGTGCACAAGGCGACATGGTCATCCTTGTTGCAGCACGACCTCTTTCTCGTTTCGGTGAATCTGACCAACACTTTGGATTATCTCATAATCCTCATCGCATGGCCATGCTTATCCAGGTTGGGTTACCCGAGGGACCCAGAGTATATCTCTCCTGATCGGAGGGGCAAATCACATCTTACTCGACCATGTCTCGTAGCATGGGTCAGGAAAAGCCCGAAACCTACCTTTATAACTACCTAGTTACGGAGTAGTGTTTGGTCCGCCCAAAGCAAGTCCGTCACCATCCCGAGTACATGCGCCAGCTCAGGTCTTAGGACATAGAACGTATGTTGTACTAGAGACTCACAAATGACTTATCGTTGCGTCTCATAGTTGGGTCTGTCCAAATCAGACCTTATCTCAACTCGGATCCGACTATGTCGAATCCGACCAAATCTTTCTGAGTCCATATTATTCGGTTAGCATCCAATGCTACATGGTCAGTGAGATCGAACCATCCACCGTGTCATATGCTAGTCTGATTAGTTGCGCGTCCACACAACTCGTTCGACTAGGGACCATTTAGGACAGTTATCACACAATGCATAGTCTCACAAACAAGTCACGTACTTGTTAATACACATCACTGATAATCTCCAAGGACTATCTTTATTCATAAACACATAGTAAATATCATCATACATGATTGCCTCTAGGGCATATCTCCAACACTCTCCCACTTGCACTAGAGTCAATCAAATAGACATCGAATGCCCATAGCTCTAACGTGGCCCTCATGCTTGGGTTGTGGAAGCGGCTTAGTCAATGGATCTGCAACATTTGCATCCATATGAATCTTGCATCAATTGGTATCACCTTTCTCTATGAGTTTTCGTATCAGGTGATATTTTTGGTCTATGTGCGTGGTCTTGTGGTGTTCTCTCGGCTCCTTGGCCTGTGCGATGGCACCTGAATCATTGCAATAAAGGCCCAACGGTTTTGACTAGCCCGGGAATACACCAACATATTCTAGGAACTTCCAAATCCAAACACCTTCCTTTGCGGCTTCACAAGCTGCAATGTATTCGGCCTCTATTGTGGAGTCGGCCAGAGTATCTTGCTTGGAACTTGTCCAGCTCACTGCTCCTCCATTCATGACATACACGAATCCAGTTTGTGATCAACAATCATCCCTGTCGGATTGGAAACTAGCATTAGCGTAACCCTTTATGCAGAGATCCTCCTCACCACCCTAAACTAGGAACATTTCTTTAGTCCTTTTCAGGTACTTCAAGATAGTTTTCACCGCTGCCCAGTGACTCTCACCTGGGTCAGCCTAGTATCTGCTTGCTAAGCTTATTGCATAGGCAACATCAGACCGTGTACATAGCATGGCATACATGATGGATCGAATTGCCGAGGCATATGGAATCCTACTCATCCGGTTTTGCTCATCAGAAGTCATAGGACTCTGAGTCTTGCTTACTCTTATACCATGTGAGACAGGTAACAACCCTTTCTTGCCCTCACTCATGTTGAACCTCTTCAACACTTTGTCTATGTACGTGCTCTGGCTTAAGCCGAGCAGCCTCCTCGATCTATCTCTATAGATCTTGATGCCTAAAATGTACATTGTCTCTCCAAGGTCTTTCATCGAAAACTTGCCATTCAATGATTGCTTGACTGAGTTCAGCATCAAAACATCATTTCCGATCAGCAGTATGTCATCCACATACAAGATCAAAAATACTACCGATCTCCCACTAGAATTCTTGTATAAACAATAATCCATAAATGGATCTCTTCGTTCTTGATGAAAGCAAGGTCAATGATGACTTCATCAAAACGAATGTTCCAACTCCGAGCTGCTTGCTTCAATCCATAAATGGATCTCTTGAGCTTGCATATTTTACCAGCGTTAGATGGATCTACAAAACCTTCGGGTTGTATCATATATACATCCTCTTTTAAATTTCCATGAAGGAAAGCCGTTCTGACATCCATCTGCCATATCTCATAATCGAAATATGCAGTTACAGCTAGTATGATCCTCACCGACTTTAGCATCGCTACCGGCGAGTAGGTCTCATCGTAGTCAATTCCTTGAACTTGTCCATAACCTTTAGCGAGAAGCCGAGCTTTGTGGATCTGAACATTTCCATCCACGTCGGTTTTCTTCTTAAAGACCCACGTGCAACCAATGGCAACTATGCCAGGTGGTGGATCAACCAAGTCCTAGACTTGATTGTCATCCATGGACTTTAACTTGGATCTCATGGCCTCTAGCCATACCTCGAAATATAAGCTCACCATCGCCTCCGCATACGTTGCCGGCTCGTCACTTTCTAGCAACAAAACATCACGCACTCTGCGCAATCTTTCCGACCTTCATGGCTCCGGTGCCGACTACACAACGGGTTCTCTGACCGACTCCGGTGTGATCTCATCACCAACTGAGTTGCCCCCGAGTGGCTATCGAATTTCTTCGAGTCGCACCATTCTTCCACTGGCCTCTCGACTGAGAAACTCTTTCTCTAGGAAAACCCCGTTTCGAGCAACAAACACTTTGTTCTCTTCTCGGTTGTAGAAGTTATATCCCAAGGTTTTGTCAGGGAACGTTGCATGGGAAACAAAAAATTTCCTACGCACACACAAAATCTATCCATGGTGATGAGCATCTACAAGAGGGAGAGTGGATCTACATACCCTTGTAGATCGCTAAGCGGGAAGCGTTAAGAAACGCGGTTGATGTAGTCGAACGTCTCCGCGATCCAAACCATCAAGCGTCCCACGATCCCATCATGGTCCGTCTCATGATCCAATCACAATCCGTCCCGCGATCCCATCACGATCCGTCCCACTATCCAATCACGAATCGTCTCGTGATCTTGATCACGGTCCTTCCGATCTAGTGCTGAATGGACGGCACCTCCGTGTTCAGCACACGTACAGCTCGATGACAATCTCCGCCTTCTTGATCCAGAAAGAGGCAACATAGAAGTAGAAGAGTTGTCCGGCGGCGCGACGGTGTTGCGGCGATGGTGGTGGAGCTATTCCAACAAGGCTTCGCCTAAGCACCGCTGAAACCAATCTAGAGGAGAAACTATGATCTAGAGGAGAGGGCAACACATGGCTGTTTTTCTGTGTCCAAAAAACCCTCAAACCTCTAGTATAAATAGGAGGAGGGGAGGAGGAGGCTTGGCCCCCAAGGGGCCAACCCTTTGCTTCGGCCGAAGTGGGAGGGAAGATCCTCCTCCTCCACTCCTAATAGGATTAGGACTCCTTCCTTTTTCCCACTTTGGCCTTCTTTCCACCTTGGGTTTTCTTCCCTAGCGGCATAGGCCTTCTGTGGGACTTCAGCCATACCACTAAGGGCTGGTATTCCTTCTCCCACGGCCTATGTAGCCTCTTGGGTCAAAATACCCCTCCTGATGGTCCCCCGGTACCCTCCCGGCACTTCCGGTACACTAGCGATTGTTGGAAATATGCCCTAGAGGCAATAATAGATTAGTTATTATCATATTTCCTTGTTCATGATAATCATTTATTATCCATGCTATAATTTTATTGATCGGAGACTTAGATGCATGTGTGGATACATAGACAAAACCATGTCCCAGTATGCCTCTAATAGACTAGCTCGTTGATCAAAGATGGTTAAGGTTTCCTAGCCATGGACATGAGATGTCATTTGATAACGGGATCACATCATTAGGAGAATGATGTGATGGACAAAACCCAAAATACAAACGTAGCATATGATCGTGTCAGTTTATTGCTATTGTTTTCTGCGTGTCAAGTATATGTTTCTATGACCATGAGATCATGCAACTCACGGACACCGGAAGAGTGCCTTGTGTGTATCAAATGTCGCAACGTAACTGGGTGACTAGAAAGGTCCTCTACAGGTATCTCCGAGGGTGTCTGTTGGGTTGGCATGGATCAAGACTGGGATTTGTTACTCCGTGTGACGGAGAGGAATCTCAGGGCCCACTCGGTAATACAACATCACAATAAGCCTTGCGAGCAATGTGACTAAGTGTTAATCGCGAGATCTTGTATTACGAAACAAGTAAAGAGACTTGCCAGTAACGAGGTTGAACTAGGTATGGAGATACCACCGATCGAATCTCGGGCAAGTAACATGACGAAGAACAAAGGGAACATCATACGGGATTACCTAAATCCTTGACATAGAGGTTCGACCGATAAAGATCTTCGTAGAATATGTAGGAACCAATATGGGCATCCAGGTCCTGCTATTGGCTATTGACCGTACAGGTGTCTCGGTCATGTCTACATAGTTCTCGAACCCGCAGGGTCTGCACACTTAAGGTTTGGTGACGTTTCGGTAGTATAGAGTTATGTATGGTGGTGACCGAAGGTTGTTCGGAGTCCTGTATGAGATCCCGAACATCACGAGGAGCTCCGGAATGGTCCGGAGGTAAATATTCATATATAGGAAGTCATGTTTTGGTCGCTGGAAAAGTTTCGGGCTAATCGGTAGTGTATCGGGAGTGCCGGTAGTGTACCGGGAGACCACCGGGAGGGGTATTTCGACCCAAGAGGCTTCATGGGCTGTGGGAGAGTAAATACCAGCCCTTAGTGGGCTGGTGGAAGTCCCACACAGGGCCCATGCGGCTAGGGAAGAAAATCCCAAAGGAAAAAAGGTGGAAAAAGGCAAAAAAGGAGGAATCCTAGTCCTACTAGGATTGGAAGAGGAGTCCTCCTCTCCTCCCCACTTTGGCCAAACCAAGGAGGCTTGGCCCTTGCACCAAGGCCTATCCTCCCTCCCTCTTATATATACTGGAGGTTTTAGGGTTTTTGCACTAGATTTTCAGCCACGTGCTAACCGTTCCTCCAGTGCATAGGTTCTCCTCTAGATCGGATTTTTGTAGTGCTTAGGCGAAGCCCTGCCGGAATAGATCCACCACCATCTCCGGAGCGCCGCCACGCTGCCGGAGAACTCTTATACCTCTCCGCTCCCTCTAGCTGGATCAAGAAGGCGGAGATCATCATCGAGTTGTAAGTGTGCTGAACGTGGAGGTGTCGTCCGTTCGGTGCTAGATCGGAAGGACCGTGATCAAGATAACGAGACGGATCGTGATGAGATCGCGGGACGGATCATGATGGGTTTGTGGGACGGATCGTGATTGGATCGCGGGATGGATCATGATGAGATTGCGGGACGCTCGGCAATTTGGATCGCGAAGACGTTCGACTACACCAACCGTGTTTCTTAACGCTTCCCGCTTAGCGATCTACAAGGGTATGTAGATCCACTCTCCCTCTCGTAGATGCTCATCACCATGGATAGATCTTGCGTGTGCGTAGGAAAAAATTTGTTTCCCACGCAACGTTCCCCAATAGTGGCATCATGAGCTAGGTCTATGTGTAGATGAGATCTCAAGTAGAACACAAAGAGTTTGTGGGCGTTGATGCTTAGATTGCTTCCTCCCTTGGTCGTGTTTTGGTTCAGCGGTATTGTGAGATGAAGCGTCCTGGACCAACATTACTCGTACATTTATGAGAGACCAGTTCCCTCAACCGCGACTTGTCACATAGATGGCTTGCGGGTGCTAGTTTCTCTCACTTTAGTTGGATCGGATTCGACAAAGGCGGTCCTTGATAAGGTTGAAAAGCAACTAGTGTATCACCGTTGTGGTTTTTGCGTAGATGAGAATTGTTCTTGCTAGATACCCATAGCAGCCACGTAAAACATGCAACAACAATTAGAGGACATCTAACTTGTTTTTGCAGGGTATGTTGTGATGTGATATGGCCAATTACATGATGTGATATATGTGATGTATGAGATGATCATGTGATGTATAGAATATCATGACTTGCATGTCAATGAGTACGACAACCGGCAGGAGCCATAGGGTTGTCTTTAATTATTGTATGACCTGCATGTCAATCATTAAGCGCTATGTAATGCTTTACTTTATCGCTAAACGGTAGCAATAGTAGTACAAGCATGATGGGCACGACAACCCCGATGGCGACACGTTGATGGAGATCAAGATGATGGAGATCATGGTGTCGTGCCGGTGACGTTGGAGATCATGCCGGTGCTTTCAAGATGGAGATCAAAAGCACAAGTTCATGGCCATATCATGTCACTTATGATTTGCATGTGATGTTAATCCTTTTATGCACCTTGTTTTGCTTAGTACGACGGTAGAATTATAAGGTGATCCCTCACTTAATTTCAAGATAAATTGTGTTCTCCCCGAGTGTGCACCGTTGTGGAAGTTCGTCGTGTTGAGACACCACGTGATGATCGGGCATGATAGACTCTACGTTCACATACAACGGGTGCAAGCCAGTGTTGCAAATGCAGAACACTCGGGTTAAACTTGACGAGCCTAGCATGTACAGACATGGTCTCGGAACACAAGAGACCAAAAGGTCGAACATGAGTCATATAGTAGATATTATCAACAAGATGATGTTCACCATTGAAACCATTGAAACCACCTATACTCACGTGATGATCGGACTTGAGTTGGTGAATTTGGATCATGTATCACTCGAATGACCGGAGGGATGTCAATTTGAGTGGGAGTTCTTAAGTAATATGATTAATTGAACTCATTATCATGAACATAGTCAGTAGTGTCTTTGCAAATTGTGTTGTAGATTACTAGCTCACGTTGTAGCTCCCTTGAATTTTTAAAAGTTCCTAGAGAAATAGAGTTGAAAGATGATAGTAGCAATATTGCAGACCGGGTCCGTGATATGAGGATTGTCCTCATTGCTGCACAGAAGGCTTATGTCCTTAATGCACCACTTGGTGCGCCACACCCCTCTAGCGTCGTTTGTAGATGTTGTGAACATCTGACAGGCACGTTCTCATGACTACTTGATAGTTTAGTGCGTCATGCATTACGTCTTAGAATTGAGGCTCTAAAAGTTTTGAATGTCACGGAACATATGAGATATTCTAAGAGCTGAAATTAGGATCTCAGGCTCGTGCCCGTGTTGCGAGATATGAGATCTCCAACAAGATTCTTTGCCTGCAAGATGAAATAGAATAGCTCAATCATTGAGCATGTGCTCAGGTTGTCTGGGTGCTACAATCACTTGAATCGAGTGGGAGTTAATCTTCTAGATAAGATATTGATTGATATAGTTCTCCAAGTCACTGTCACTAAGCTACTAGAACTTGGTGATGAACTATAAAATGCCAGGGATAGAAATAATGATCCCTGAGCTATTCGTGATGTTTGACACCATGAAAGGTAGAAATCAAGAAGGAGTGTCAAGTGTTGATGGTTAGTAAAAACCACTAGTTTCGAGAAGGGAAAGGGCAAGGAGGGAAACTTCATGGATGGCAAGTTAGTTGCTGCTCCACTAGAGCAACCCAAAGTTGAACCCAAACCCGAGACTAAGTGCTTCGATTATGAGGAGTGCAGTCGCTGAAGCGGAACAACCCTAGATACTTGGTAGATAAGAAGGCTGGCAACGTCAACAGAAGTATATTTGATATACGTGTTATTGATGTGTACCTTGCTAGTACTCCTAGTAGCACCTGGGTATTGGATACCGGTTCGGTTGCTAAATGTTAGTAACTCGAAATAAAAGCTACAGAATGAACGAAGAACTAGCTAAGGGTGAGGTGACGATGTGTGTTGGAAATGTTTCCAAGGTTGATGTGATCAACATCGCACGCTCTCTCTACCTTCAGGATTAGTGACGAACCTAAATAAATGTTATTTGGTGTTTTGCGTTGAGCATGAACGTGATTAGATCATGTTTATTCGAACACGGTTATTCATTTAAGTTAGAGAATAATGGTTATTTTGTTTACATGAATAATACCTTCAATGGTCATGCACCCAGTGAGAATGGTTTGTTGAATCTTGATCGTAGTAATGCACATGTTCATAACATTGATGCCAAAAGATACAAAGTTAATAATGATAGTACCACATACTTGTGGCACTGCCGCTAAATGCCATATTGGTATAAAGTGCATGAAGAAACTCCATGCTGATGGATCTTTGGACTTATTCGATTTCGAATCGGTTGAGATATGTGAACCATGCCTCTTGGGCAATATGACTAAGGACCCTCGTTCTCCGGATTGATGGAGTAGGCAATTGGTTTATTGGAAATGATACGTGTTGATGTATGCAATCCAATGAGTCTTGTAGCGTGCGGTGGATATCGTTATTTTCTTACCTTCACTGATGATTTGAGTAGATATAGTGTATATTTACTTAATAAAACACAAGTCTGAAACGTTCGAAAGGTTCAAGCAAATTCAGAGTGAAGTTTAAGATCATCGTGACAAGAAGAAATTTCTGTGATATGATCGTGGAGGTGAATATCTGAGTTATGAGTTTGGCATACAACTTTAGACAATGTGAAAGTTGTTTCACAACACACGCTACCTGGAACACCATAGCGTGATGGTGTGTCCGAACCTCATAGTCGTGCTCTATTGGATGGCAAACCCTAGGCTTAGATGGGCCTTAAGGCCCACCCTAGGGCGCCTCCACCTTTCCCTAACCTGGCCGCCGGCCAGATGCCATCTGGTGGCTGCCGCCAGCCCCTAGGGTGGAACCCTAGGGCGCAGCACCTCTCCTCCCCTCCTCCTATATATAGTGGAGGTATTTGGGGCTGCACAACACACGAGTTCATCTCCTCCCTGGTGCAGCCCTACTTCTCCCTCTCCTCGTTTCTCCGTAGTGCTTAGCGAAGCTCTATCGGAATACCACGCAGCTCCACCGTCACCACGCCGTCGTGCTGCCGGAGCTCTCCCTCAACCTCTCCTCCCTCCTTGCTGGATCAAGGCGTAGGAGACGTCACCGGGCAGCACGTGTGTTGAACGCGGAGGTGCCGTCCGTTCGGCACTTGATCGGATCTACCGCGATCTGAATCGCTGCGAGTACGACTCCATCAACCGCGTTCTAGCAACGCTTCCACTTAGCGATCTTCAAAGGTATGAAGATCCAATCTCTCCCCGCTCGTTTGCTGGTTTCTCCATAGATAGATCTTGGTGACACGTAGGAAAATTTTGATTTACTACTACGTCTCCCAACAGTGGCATCATGAGCTAGGTCTATGCGTAGAATCTATGCACGAGTAGAACACAAAGCAGTTGTGGGCGTCGATTTTGTTAATATGCTTGCTGTTACTAGTCTTATCCAGATTCGACGGTATTGTGGGATGAAGCGGCCCGGACCAACCTTACACGTACGCTTACGTGAGACCGGTTCCACCGCCTGACATGCACTAGTTGCATAAGGTGGCTAGCGGGTGTCTGTCTCTCCCACCTTAGTCGGATTGGATTCGATGAAAAGGGTCCTTATGAAGGGTAAATAGCAATTGGCATATCACGTTGTGGTTTTGGCGTAGGTAAGAAACGTTCTTGCTAGAAACCTATAGCAACCACGTAAAAACTTGCAACTACAAATTAGAGGACGTCTAACTTGTTTTTGCAGCATATGCCTTGTGATGTGATATGGCCAGAAGGATGTGATGTGATGCATTGTGATGTATGAGATTGATCATGTTCTTGTAATAGGGTTCACGACTTGCATGTCGATGACTATGACAACCGGCAGGAGCCATAGGAGTTGTCTTATATTATTGTATGACCCGCGTGTCAATCATAAACGCCATGTAATTACTTTACTTTATTGCTAAGCGTTAGCCATAGTAGTAGAAGTAATAGTTGGCGAGACAACTTCATGAAGACACAATGATGGAGATCATGATGATGGAGATCATGGTGTTGTGCCGGTGACAATGATGATCATCGTGCCCCGAAGATGGAGATCATAGGAGCAAGATGATATTGGCCATATCATGTCACTATATTGATTGCATGTGATGTTTATCATGTTTACATCTTATTTGCTTAGAACGACGGTAGTAAATAAGATGATCTCTCAATAAAATTTCAAGAGAAGTGTTCACCCTAACTGTGCACCGTTGCTAAGGATCGTTGTTCTGAAGCACCACGTGATGATCGGGTGTGATAGGTTCTAACGTTCGCATACAACGGGTGTAAGCCAGATTTGCACACGCGAAACACTTAGGTTGACTTGACGAGCCTAGCATGTACAGACATGGCCTCGGAACACGGAAGACCGAAAGGTCGAACATGAGTCGTATAGAAGATACGATCAACATGGAGATGTTCACCATGGATGACTAGTCCGTCTCACGTGATGATCGGACACGGGCTAGTTGACATGGATCATGTGTCACTTGGATGACTAGAGAGATGTCTATCTGAGTGGGAGTTCATTGAATAATTTGATTATGTGAACTCGATTATCATGAACTTAGTCTAAAAATTGCCTTTAATATCTATATTGTAGATCCAATGGCCAACGCAAATCTCAACCTCAATTTCAACGCGTTCCTAGAGAAAACCAAGCTGAAAGATGATGGAAGCAACTATGCGGACTGGGTCCGTGGCTTGAGGATCATCCTCATAGCTTCCAAGAGATTGTATGTCCTTGATGCACCGCTAGGTGACCCACCCATTCTCCCAGCGGACCAAGACGTTACGAACGCTTGGCAGTCGCGCTGCGATGATTACTCCCTTGTTCAGTGCGGCATGCTTTACAGTTTAGAATCGGGGCTCCAAAAGCGTTTTGAGCAACACGGAGCATATGAGATGTTCCAAGAGCTGAAACTGGTTTTCCAAGCTCATGCCCGAGACGAGAGATATGACATCTCCGACAAGTTCTTCAGCTGTAAGATGGAGGAGAACAGTTCTGTTAGTGAGCACATCCTCAAGATGTCTGGGATTCACAACCGCTTGACTCAGCTGGGAGTTAATCTCCCGGATGACTCAGTCATTGACAGAATCCTCCAGACGCTTCCACCTAGCTACAAGAGCTTTGTGATGAACTACAACATGCAGGGTATGGAGAAGTCCATTCCCGAGTTGTACTCGATGCTGAAATCAGCGGAGGTCGAGATCAAAAAGGAGCATCAAGTGTTGATGATAAACAAGACCACTAGTTTCAAGAAAGGCAAGGGTAAGAAGAACTTCAAGAAGGACGGCAAAGCTGTTGCCGCGCCCGGTAAGCAAGTTGCCGGGAAGAAGAAGAACAAGAATGGACCCAAGCCTGAGACTGAGTGTTTCTATTGTAAGGGTACCAGTCACTGGAAGCGGAACTGCCCCAAGTATTTAGCGGATAAGAAGGACGGCAACATTAAAGGTATATGTGATATACTTGTTATTGATGTGTACTTGACCAGCGCTCATAGTAGCTCCTGGGTATTTGATACCGGTGCAGTTGCTCACATTTGTAACTCCAAGCAGGAGCTACGGAATAAGCGGAGGCTGGCCAAGGACGAGGGGACGATGCGCGTCGGGAATGGTTCCAAGGTCGAAGTGATCGCCGTCGGCACGCTACCTCTACATCTACCTTCGGGATTAGTTTTAAACCTTAATAATTGTTATTTAGTACCAGCTTTGAGCATGAACATTGTATCTGGATCTCGCTTGATGCGAGATGGCTACTCATTTAAATCCGAGAATAATGGTTGTTCTATTTATATGAGAGAAATGTTTTATGCTCATGCCCCGCTGGTCAATGGTTTATTTTTGATGAATCTCGAACGTGATGTTACACATGTCCATAGTGTGAGTACCAAAAAGTGTAAAGTTGATAACGATAGTCCCACTTACATGTGGCACTACCGTCTTGGCCATATTGGTGTCAAACGCATGAAGAAGCTCCATGCTGATGGACTTTTGGAGTCACTTGATTTCGAATCATTTGACACATGCGAACCGTGCCTCATGGGCAAGATGACCAAGACTCCGTTCTCCGGAACAATGGAGCGAGCAACTGACTTGTTGGAGATAATACATACCGATGTATGCGGTCCAATGAGTGTCGAGGCTTGCGGTGGCTACCGTTATGTTCTCACCCTCACTGATGACTTGAGCAGATATGGGTATGTCTACTTAATGAAACACAAGTCTGAAACCTTTGAAAGGTTCAAGGAATTTCAGAGTGAGGTAGAGAATCAACGTGACAGGAAAATAAAATGCCTACGATCTGATCGTGGCGGAGAATATTTAAGTCACGAGTTTGGCACGCACCTTAGGAAATGTGGAATTGTTTCACAGCTCACGCCGCCCGGCACACCTCAGCGAAATGGTGTGTCTGAACGTCGTAATCGCACTCTATTGGATATGGTGCGATCTATGATGTCTCTTACCGACTTACCGCTATCATTTTGGGGATATGCATTAGAGACTGCCGCATTCACTTTAAATAGGGCACCATCTAAATCCGTTGAGATGACACCGTATGAATTATGGTTTGGAAAGAAACCTAAGCTGTCGTTTTTAAGAGTTTGGGGATGCGATGCTTATGTGAAGAAACTTCAACCTGAGAAGCTCGAACCCAAAGCGGAAAAGTGCGTCTTCATAGGATATCCCAAAGAGACTATCGGGTATACCTTCTACCTACGATCCGAGGGCAAAGTCTTTGTTGCCAAGAATGGATCCTTTCTCAAGAAAGAGTTTCTCTCAAAAGAAGTAAGTGGGAGGAAAATAGAACTTGATGAGGTAATTGTACCTCCACTCGAACCGGAGAGTGGCGCAGCACAGGAAGTTGTTTCTGTGGAGCCTACACCGGCTAGAGAGGAAGTTAATGATGATGATCATGAAGCTTTAGATCAAGTTGCTACTCGAAGGTCCACTAGGACACGTTCCGCACCAGAGTGGTACGGCAATCCTGTCCTAGAGATCATGTTGTTGGACAACGGTGAACCTTCGAACTATGAAGAAGCAATGGCGGGCCCGGATTCCAACAAATGGCTTGAGGCCATGAAATCCGAGATAGGATCCATGTATGAGAACAAAGTATGGACTTTGGTGGACTTGCCTGATGATAAGTGAGCCATTGAAAACAAATGGATCTTTAAGAAGAAGACTGACGCAGACGGTAATGTGGCCGCCTATAAAGCTCGGCTTGTCGCTAAAGGTTATCGACAAGTTCAAGGAGTTGACTACGATGAGACTTTCTCA
This sequence comes from Hordeum marinum, assembly GCA_022496015.1. NCBI lineage: Eukaryota > Viridiplantae > Streptophyta > Magnoliopsida > Poales > Poaceae > Hordeum > Hordeum marinum. The sequence goes on along the minus strand of CM039672.1, from coordinate 240,845,322 downwards.
CCCGTAGCGATGCTAAAGTCAGTTCGAATCATGTTAGTAGTTGCCGCATTTTATGATTATGAGATCTGGCAAATGGACGTCAAAACGGCATTCCTTAATGGCTTCCTCAAGGAAGAACTGTATATGATGCAGACGGAAGGTTTTGTCGGTCCTAAAGATGCTAACAAGGTATGCAAGCTCCAGTGCTCCATCTATGGGCTGGTGCAAGCATCTCGGAGTTGGAACATTCGCTTTAATGAGGTGATTAAAGCGTTTGGGTTTGTACAGGTGTATGGAGAACCCTGTATTTACAAGAAAGTGAGTGGGATCTCTATAGCATTTCTTATACTGTATGTGGATGACATGCTGATAATGGGAAATAATATAGAACTCTTGGAAAGTATAAAGGCCTACTTGAATAAGTGTTTTTCAATGAAGGACCTTGGAGAAGCTGCTTACATATTAGGTATTAAGATCTATAGAGATAGATCGAAACGCCTCATTGGTCTTTCACAAAGCACATACCTTGAAAAGATATTGAAGAAGTTCAATATGGATCAGTCCAAGAAGGGGTTCTTGCCTGTGTTGCAAGGTGTGAGATTGAGTACGACTCAATGCCCGACCACGGCAAAGGATAGAGAAGAGATGAGTGTCATCCCCTATGCTTCAGCCATAGGCTCTATCATGTATGCCATGCTGTGTACCAGGCCTAATGTGAACCTTGCCATAAGTTTGGTAGGGAGGTACCAAAGTGATCCCGGAGCAGAACACTGGACAGCGGTCAAGAATATCCTGAAGTACCTGAAAAGGACAAAGGACATGTTTCTCGTTTATGGAGGTGCCGAAGAGCTCGTCGTAAAGGGTTACGTCGATGCTAGCTTCGACACAGATCCGGACGACTCCAAGTCGCAAACCGGATACGTGTATATTTTGAATGGAGGGGCAGTGAGCTGGAGCAGCAGCAAGCAAAGCGTCGTGGCAGCATCTACATGTGAAGCGGAGTACATAGCTGCTTCGGAAGCAGCAAAGGAGGGAGTCTGGATGAAGGTGTTCATCACCGACCTAGGAGTGATTCCGAATGCGTCGGGCCCGATGACTCTACTCTGTGACAACACTGGAGCTATTGCCCTTGCGAAGGAGCCCAGGTTTCACAAGAAGACAAGACACATCAAGCGCCGTTTCAACTCCATCTGTGATTACATTCAGGAGGGAGACATAGATATTTGTAAAGTGCATACGGATCTGAATGTCGCAGATCCGTTGACTAAACCTCTCTCACGAGCAAAACATGATCAACACCAGAATGCTATGGGTGTTCGATTCATCACAATGTAACTAGATTATTGACTCTAGTGCAAGTGGGATACTGTTGGAAATATGCCCTAGAGGCAATAATAAAATGGTTATTATTGTATTTCCTAGTTCATGATAATTGTCTGTTATTCATGCTATAATTGTGTTAACCGGAAACCGTAATACATGTGTGAATACATAGACCACAACGTGTCCCTAGTGAGCCTCTAGTTGGCTAGCTCGTTGATCAATAGATGGTCACGGTTTCATGACCATGGACATTGGATGTCGTTGATAATGGGATCACATCATTAGGAGAATGATGTGATGGACAAGACCCAATCCTAAGCATAGCACAAGATCATGTAGTTCATTTGCTAAAGCTTTTCAATGTCAAGTGTCATTTCCTTAGACCATGAGATTGTGTAACTCCCGGATATCGTAGGAATGCTTTGGGTGTGCCAAACGTCACAACATAATTGGGTGGCTATAAAGGTACGCTATGGGTATCTCCGAAAGTGTCTGTTGGGTTCACACAAATCGAGACTGGGATTTGTCACTCCGTGTGACGGAGAGGTATCTCTGGGCCCACTCGGTAAGACATCATCATTATGAGCTCAATGTGACTAAGGAGTTAGTCACGGGATGATGTATTACGGAACGAGTAAAGAGACTTGCCGGTAACGAGATTGAACAAGGTATGGGGATACCGACGATCGAATCTCGGGCAAGTACCATACCGATAGACAAAGGGAATTGTATACGGGATTGATTGAATCCTTGACATCGTGGTTCATCCAATGATATCATCGTGGAGTACGTGGGAGACAACATGGGTATCCAGATCCCTTTGTTGGTTATTGGCCGGAGAGGTGTCTCGGTCATGTCTACGTGTCTCCCGAACCCGTAGGGTCTACACACTTAAGGTTCGATGACGCTAGGGTTATAGGGAAATAGTGTACGTGGTTACCGAAGGTTGTTCGGAGTCCCGGATGAGATCTCGGATGTCACGAGGAGTCCCGGAATTGTCCGGAGACGAAGATTGATATATAGGAAGTGAGGTTTTGGTTACCGGAAGTGTTCCGGGTGTCTCCGGTAGTGTACCGGGACCACCGGAAGGGTTCCGGGGGTCCACCAAGTGGGCCCACCTGCCCCGGAAGGTTCCATGGGCCAAGAGTGTGAGGGAGACAGCCCCTAGGTGGGCTGGTGCGCCTCCCACCCCAGCCCAAGGCGCAGCAAGGGTGGAGGGGGCAAACCCTAGGCTTAGATGGGCCTTAAGGCCCACCCTAGGGCGCCTCCACCTTTCCCTGACCTGGCCGCCAGCCAGATGCCATCTGGTGGCTGCCGCCAGCCCCTAGGGTGGAACCCTAGGGCGCAGCACCTCTCCTCCCCTCCTCCTATATATAGTGGAGGTATTTGGGGCTGCACAACACACGAGTTCATCTCCTCCCTGGTGCAGCCCTACTCCTCCCTCTCCTCGTTTCTCCGTAGTGCTTAGCGAAGCTCTATCGGAATGCCACGCAGCTCCACCGTCACCACGCCGTCGTGCTGCCGGAGCTCTCCCTCAACCTCTCCTCCCTCCTTGCTGGATCAAGGCGTAGGAGACGTCACCGGGCTGCACGTGTGTTGAACGCAGAGGTGCCGTCCGTTCGGCACTTGATCGGATCTACCGTGATCTGAATCGCTGCGAGTACGACTCCATCAACCGCGTTCTAGCAACGCTTCCGCTTAGCGATCTTCAAAGGTATGAAGATCCAATCTCTCCCCACTCGTTTGCTGGTTTCTCCATAGATAGATCTTGGTGACACGTAGGAAAATTTTGATTTACTACTACGTCTCCCAACAAAAAAGATGAGTGTCATCCCCTATGCTTTAGCCATAGGCTCTATCATGTATGCAATGTTGTGCACAAGACCCGATGTCAGCCTTGTCATAAGTATGGCCAGAAGGTTTCAAAGTGATCCTGGAATGGAGCACTGGACAGAGGTCAAGATAATCATTTATTATCCATGCTATAATTGTATTGATCGAAGACTTAGATGCATGTGTGGATACATAGACAAAACCATGTCCCTAGTATGCCTGTAATCGACTAGCTCGTTGATCAAAGATGGTTAAGGTTTCCTAGCCATGGACATGAGATGTCATTTGATAACGGGATCACATCATTAGGAGAATGATGTGATGGACAAGACCCAAACTACAAACGTAGCATATGATCGTGTCAGTTTATTGCTACTATTTTCTGCATGTCAAGTATATGATTCTATGACCATGAGATCATGCAACTCACGGACACCAGAAGAGTGCCTTGTGTGTATCAAACATCGCAACGTAACTGGGTGACTATAAAGGTGCTCTATAGGTATCTTCGAGGGTGTCTGTTGGGTTGGCATGGATCAAGACTAGGATTTGTTACTCCGTGTGACGGAGAGGTATCTGAGGGCCCACTCGGTAACACAACATCACAATAAGCCTTGCAAGCAATGTGACTAAGTGTTAGTCACAAGATCTTGTATTACGGAATGAGTAAAGAGACTTTCCGGTAACGAGGTTGAACTAGGTATGGAGATACCGACCATCGAATCTCGGGCAAGTAACATACCGAAGAACAAAGGGAACATCATAAGGGATTAACTGAATCCTTGACATAGAGGTTCGACCGATAAATATCTTCATAGAATATGTAGGAACCAATATGGGCATCCAGGTCCCGCTATTGATTATTGACCGTAGAGGTGTCTCGGTCATGTCTACATAGTTCTCGAACCCGCAGGGTCTGCACACTTAAGGTTTGGTGACGTTTCGGTAGTATAGAGTTATGTATGGTGATGACCGAAGGTTGTTCGGAGTCCCGTATGAGATCGCGAACATCACGAAGAGCTCCGGAATGGTCCATAGGTAAAGATTCATATATAGGAAGTCCTGTTTTGGTCACCGGAAAAGTTTCAGGCTAATCGGTAGTGTACCGGGAGTGCCGGTAGTGTACCGGGAGACCACCGGGAGGGGTATTTCGACCCAAGAGGCTTCATGGGATGTGGGAGAGTAAATACCAGCCCTTAGTGGGCTGGTGTAAGTCCCACACAAGTCCCATGCGGCTAGGGAAGAAAACCCCAAAGGGAAAAAGGTGGAAAAAGGCAAAAAAGGAGGAATCCTAGTCCTACTAGGATTGGAGGAGGAGGAGTTCTCTCCTCCCAACTTCGGCCGAACCAAGGAGGCTTGGCCCTTGCGCCAGGGCCTCTCCTCCCTCCCTGTTATATATACTGGAGGTTTTAGGGGTTTTGCACTAGATTTTCAGCCACGTGCCACCCGTTCCTCTAGTGCATAGTTTCTCCTCTAGATCGGATTTCTGCTGTGCTTAGGCGAAGCCCTGCCAGAGTAGCTCCACCACCATAGCCGGAGCACCATCATGCTGCCAGAGAACTCTTCTACCTCTCCGCTCCCTATTGCTGGATCAAGAAGGTGGAGATCGTCATCGAGTTGTACGTGTGCTGAACGTGGAGGTGTCGTCCGTTCGGCGCTAGATCGGAAGGACCGTGATCAAGATCACGAGACGGATCATGATGAGATCACGGGATAGATCGTGATGAGTTCGTGGGACAGATCGTGATTGGATCGCGGGACGGATCGTGATGAGATCACGGGACGCTCGGCGATTTGGATCGCGAAGACGTTCGACTACAACAACCGTGATTCTTAACGCTTCCTGTTTAGCGATCTACAAGGGTATGTAGATCCACTCTCCCTCTCATAGATGCTCATCACCATGGATAGATCTTGCGTGTGCGTAGGAATTTTTTTGTTTCCCATGCAACGTTCCCCAACACCGATTAGCCCGAAACTTTTTCGGTGACCAAAACAGGACTTCCTATATATCAATCTTTACCTCCGGACTATTCCAAAGCTCCTCGTGATGTCCGGGATCTCATACGGAACTCCGAACAATCTTCAGTCACCAACATACATAACTCAATACTACCGAAACATCATCAAACCTTAAGTGTGCAGACCCTGCAGGTTCGAGAACTATGTAGACATGACCGAGAAACCTCTACGGTCAATAACCAATAGCGGGACCTGGATGCCCATATTGATTCCTACAGATTCTACAAAGATCTTTGTTGGTCGAACCTCTATGTCAAGGATTCAGTTAATCCCGTATGATGTTCCCTTTGTTCTTTGGTATGTTACTTGCCAGAGATTCGATCGTCGGTATCTGTATACCTAGTTCAATCCCGTTACCGGCAAGTCTCTTTACTCGTTCTGTAATACAAGATCCCGTGTCTAACACTTAGTCACATTTCTTGCAAGGCTTGTTGTGATGTTGTATTACCGAGTGGGCCCTGAGATACCTCTCCGTCACACGGAGTAACAAATCCCAGTCTTGACCCATGCCAACTCAACAGACACCCTCGAAGATACCTGTAGAGCACCTTTATAGTCGCCCAGTTACGGTGCAACGCTTGATACACACAAGGCACTCCTCCGGTGTTAGTGAGTTGCACGATCTCATGGTCATAGGAACATATACTTGACATGCAGAAAACTGTAGCAATAAACTTCCATGATCACATGCTACATTTATAGTTTGGGTCTTGTCCATCACATCATTCTCCTAATGATGTGATCATGTTATAAAATGACATCGCATGTCCATGGCTAGGAAACCTTAATCATCTTTAATCATCTTCCGATCAATACAATTCTAGCATGGATAATAAACGATTACCATGTATAAGGAAATATGATAATAACTAATTTATTATTGCCTCTAGGGCATATTTCCAACAGTCTCCCACTTGCATTGGAGTCAATAATCTAGTTCACATCACCATGTGATTCGCATTGTTATGAATCTAACACCCAATGAGTTCTGGGGCTCGATCATGCTGTGCATGTGAAAGAGCTCTTTTAGTCAACGGGTCTGTGATATTCAGATTCGTGTGTACTTTGCAAATCTCTATGTCATACTGTAAATACTGCAACCACACTCCACTTGGAAGTATTCCAAATGGCTACTCCACTATACATATCTGGATTGCTACTCAGAGTCATTCAGATTGGTATTAAAGCTTGCATCAACGTAACCCTTTACGACGAACTCTTTATCACCACCATAATCGAGAAATATTTCCTTAGTCCACTTGTTAATAAGGATAATTTTGACTGTTGTCTAGTGATCTACTCCTAGATCACTCTTGTATCCCTTGACAGACTCGTGGCAAGGCACACACAGGTGCGGTATACAGCATGTCATATTATATGGATCCTATGGCTAAGAAATAGGGGACGACGTTCATCCTTTCTCTTTCTTTTGCCGTGGTTGAGCTTTGAGTCTCACTCAACTTCACACCTTACAAATCACGCAAGAACTCTTTATTTAACTGATCCATTTTGAACTCTTTCAAAATCTTGTCAAGGTATGTACTCATTGAAAAGCTCATCAGGCATCTTGATCTATCTCTATAGATCTTGATGCCCAACAATTAAGTAGCTTTATCCAGGTCTTCCTTTGAAAAACTCTTTTCAAACAAGCCTTTATGCTTTCCAGAAATTCTACATCATTTCCGATCAACAATATGTAAACCACATATACTTAACAGAAATTCTATAGTGCTCCCACTCACTTTATTGTAAATACAAGTTTTCTTGTAAACTTTGTATAAACTCAAAAACTTTGATCACCTCATCAAAGTGTATATTCCAACTCCGAGATGCTTGCTCTAGCCCTTAGACGGATTGTTGGAGCTTGCATACTTTTTAGCATCCTTAGGAGTGACAAAACCTTCTGGTTGTATCACATACAACCTTTCCTCATGGAAACCGTTAAGGAAACTATGTTTTGACATCCATCTCCCAGATTTCATATTTCAAAAACTGCAGCAACTACTAACATAATTCCAACAGACTTTAGCATCGCTACGAGTGAGAAAGTCTCATCACAGTCAACTCCTTGAACTTGTCGGAAACTTCTTTGCGACAAGTCGAGATTTATAAATGGTGACATTAACCATCAGCGTTTGTCTTCATCTTAAAGGTCCATTTGTACTCAACGACCTGCCGTCCAATGGACAAGTCTACCAAAGTCTATACTTGGTTCTCATACACGGATCCTTTCTCGAATTTCATGGCCTCCAACCATTTGTCGAAATCTGGGCCCATCATCGCTTCTCCATAGCTCGTAGGTCCATCGTTGTCTAACAACATGACCTCTAAGACAGGGTTACTGCACCACTTAGGAGTAGTAAGCATCCTTGTTACCTACGAGGTTCGATAGTAACTTGATCCGAAGCTTCATGATCATCATCATTAACTTTCTCTTCAATTGATGTAGGATCCAAAGAAACATCTTTCTTGTTGCGTTACTCTATGGCTGAAACAAAGGTTCAACAACCTCATCAAATTCTATCTTCCTCCCACTCAATTCTTTTGAGAGAAACTCTTTCTCGAGAAAGGACCCGTTTTAGCAACAACACTTTGTGCTTGGATCTAAGATAGAAGGTTTACCCAACTGTTACGTTAGGGTATTCTATGAAGATGCATTTGTCCGCTTTGGGTTTGAGCTCATTAGGTGAAAAAAACCTTTTTTCCATAAGCGTCGCAGCCCCAAACATTAAGAAATGACAGCTTAGGTTTCCGCCAAACCAAAATTCATACGGTGTCATCTCAACGAACTTAGATGGTGCCCTTTTCAAGTGAATGTAGTTGTCTCTAATGCATAACCCAAAAACGATAGTGGAAAATCGATAAGAGACATCATAATACACACCATATCCAATAGAGCACGACTATGACGTTCGAACACACCATCACACTATGGTGTTCCAGGTGGCGTGAGTTGTGCAACAACTTTCACATTGTCTAAAGTTGTATGCCAAACTCGTAACTGAGATATTCACCTCCATGATCATACCGTAGACATTTTTATCTTCTTGTCACGATGATCTTAAACTTCACTCTGATTTTGTTTGAACTTTTCAAACAATTCAAACTTGTGTTTCATTAAGTAAATATACACTATATCTACTCAAATCATCAGTGAAGGTAAGAAAATAACAATATCCACTACATGCTACAACACTCATTGGACCGTATACATCATCATGTATCGTTTCCAATAAGTCACTTGCCAATTCCAACAAGCCGGAAAACGGGGTTTTAGTCATCTTGCCCATTAGGCATGGTCCGCATGTCTCAACCGATTCAAAATCGAAAGAGTCCAAAGATCCATCAACATGGAGTTTCTTCATGCACTTTACACCAATATGACATTCAACGCTAGTGCCACAAGTATGTGGTTCTATCATTATTAACCTTTTATCTTTTGGCATCAATGTTATGAACATGTGTATTACTACGATCAAGATTCAACAAACCATCCTCATTGGGTGCATGACCATTCAAGGTATTATTCATGTAAACAGAATAACCATTATTCTCTAACTTAAATGAATAACCGTATTGCAATAAACATGATCTAATCACATTCATGCTCAACGCAAACACCAAATAACATTTATTTAGGTTCATCACTAATCCCGAGGGTCGAGAGAGCGTGCGATGTTGATCACATCAACCTTTGAAACATTTCCAACACACATCATCGCCTCATACTTAGCTAGTCTCCGTTTATTCTGTAGCTTTTATTTCGAGTTACTAACATTTAGCAACCAAACCGGTATCCAATACCCAGGTGCTACTAGGAGTACTAGCAAGGTACACATCAATAACACGTATATCAAATATACTTTTGTTGACCGTTGCCAGCCTTCTTATCTACCAAGTATCTAGGGTTGTTCCGCTTCAGCGACTGCTCTCCTCATAATTGAAGCACTTAATCTTGGGTTTGGGTTCAACTTTGGGTTGCTTTACTGGAGAAGCAATTGTCTTGTCATCCATGAAGTTTCCCTCCTTTCCCTTGCCCTTCTCAAAACTAGTGGTTTTAATAACCATCAACACTTGATGCTCCTTCTTGATTTCTACCTCCGCGGTGTCAAACATCGCGAACAGCTCAGGGATCATTATTTCCATCCCTGGCATTTTATAGTTCATCACGAAGCTCTAGTAGCTTAGTGGCAGTAACTTGGAAAACTATATCAATCACTATCTTATCTGGAAGATCAACTCCCACTCGATTCAAACGATTGTAGCACCCAGACAATCTGAGCACAAGCTCAACGATTGAGCTATTATCCTTCATCTTGCAGGCAAAGAATCTTGTTGGAGATCTCATATCTCACAACACGGGCACGAGTCTGAGATCCCAATTTCAGCTCTTAGAACATATCATATGTTCCGTGATGTTCAAAAACGTTTTGGACCCTCAATTCTAAGTCGTAATGCATGACGCACTAAACTATCAAGTAGTCATCGGAACATGTTTGTCAGATGTTCACAACATCTACAGACGGCGCTAGAGGGGGTGGCGCGTCGAGCGGTGCATTAAGGACATAAGCCTTCTGTGCAGCAATGAGGACAATCCTCAGATCACAGACCCAGTCCGCAATATTGCTACCATCATCTTTCAACTCTATTTCTCTAGGAACATATAAAAAATTCAAGGGAGCTACAACGTGAGCAAGTAATCTACAACATAATTTGCAAAGACACTACTGACTATGTTCATGATAATGAGTTTAATTAATCATATTACTTAAGAACTCCCACTCAAATTGACATCCCTCCGGTCATTCGAGTGATACATGATCCAAATTTACCAACTCAAGTCCGATCATCACATGAGTTGAGGTGGTTTCAATGGTGAACAGCATCATGTTGATCATATCTACTATATGACTCATCTTCAACCCTTCGGTCTCCTGTGTTCCGAGGCCATGTCTGTACATGCTAGGATCGTCAAGTTTAACCCGAGTGTTCCGCATGTGCAACACTGGCTTGCACCTGTTGTATGTGAACGTAGAGTCTATCACACCCGATCATCATGTGGTGTCTCGACACGATGAATTTTCGCAACGGTGCACACTCGGGGAGAACACAATTTATCTTGAAAATTTAGTGAGAGATCACCTTATAATGTTACCGTCGTCCTAAGCAAAACAAGGTGCATAAAAGGATTAACATCACATCCAAATCATAAGTGACATGATATGGCCATGAACTTGTGCTTTTGATCTCCATCTTTAAAGCGCCGGCATGTTCTCCATCGCCTCCGGCATGACACCATGATCTCCATCATCTTGATCTCCATCAACGTGTCGCCATCGGGGTTGTCGCGCCCACCATGATTCTACTACTATTGCTACTGCTTAGCGATAAAGTAAAGCATTACATAGTGAATAATGATTGTCACGTAGGTCATACAATAATTAAAGACAACCCTATGGCTCCTGTCGGTTGCCATACTCATCGACATGCAAGTCGTGATATTCTGTACAATACATGATCATCTCATTCATCACATATATCTCATCATGTAATTGGCCATATCACATCACAACATACCCTGGAAAAACAAGTTAGATGTCCTCTAATTGTTGTTGCAAGTTTTACGTGGCTGCTAAGGGTATCTAGCAAGAAAAATTCTCACCTACGCAAAAACCAAAACTGTGATGCATAAGTTGCTTTTCAACCTTCTCAAGGACCGCCTTTGTCGAATCCGATCCAACTAAAGTAGGAGAAATAGACACCCGCCAGCCATCTTTGTGCAACGAAGTTACACATCAGTCGATGGAACCGGTCTCTCGTAAGCGTATGAGTAAGGTTGGTCCGGGTCGTTTCATCCCACAATACCACTGAAACAAAACACGACCAAGGGAGGAAGCAATCTAAGCATCAACGCCCACAAACTCCTTTGTGTTCTACTCGTGGTCTCATCTACACATAGACCTAGCTCATGATGCCACTGTTGGGGAACGTTGCATGGGAAACAAAAAATTTCCTACGCACATGCAAGATCTATCCATGGTGATGAGCATCTACAAGAAGGAGAGTGGATCTACATACCCTTGTAGATCGCTAAGCGGGAAGCGTTAAGAAACGCGGTTGATGTAGTCGAACGTCTTCGCGATCCAAATCGCCAAGCGTCTCGCGATCCCATCACGATTCGTCTCGTGATCCAATCATGATCTGTCCCGTGATCCCATCACGATCCGTCCTATGATCCAATCATGAATCATCTTGCGATCTTGATCACGGTCCTTCCGATCTAGTGTCGAACGGACGACACCTCCGCGTTCAGCACATGTACAGCTCGATGACGATCTCCGCCTTCTTGATCCAGCAAGAGGCAGCGGAGAAGTGGAAAAGTTGTCCAGCAGTGCGACGGTGTTGCGGCAATGGTGGTGGAGCTATTCCAGCAGGGCTTCGCCTAAGCACCGCTGAAACCAATCTAGAGGAGAAACTACGATCTAGAGGAGAGGGCAGCACGTGGCTGTTTTTCGGTGTCCAAAAAACCATCAAACCTCTAGTATATATAGGAGGAGGGGAGGAGGAGGCTTGGCCCCCAAGGGGCTAGCCCTTTGCTTTGGCTGAAGTGGGAGGGAGGAGTCCTCCTCCTTCACTCCTAGTAGGATTAGGACTCCTTCCTTTTTCCCACTTTGGCCTTCTTTCCACCTTGGGTTTTCTTCCCAAGCCACATGGGCCTTCTGTGGGACTTCAGCCAGCCCACTAAGGGCTGGTATTCCTTCTCCCACAGCCCATGTAGCCTCTTGGGTCGAACTACCCCTCCCGATGGTCCCCCGGTACCCTCTCGGGACTCCCGGTATACTACCGATGAGCCCAAAACTTTTCTGGTGACCAAAACAGGACTTCCTATATATCAATCTTTACCTCCAGACTATTCCGGAGCTTCTCGTGACGTCCGGGATCTCATTGGGGACTCCAAACAACCTTAGGTCACCAACATACATAACTCCATATTACCGAAACGTCACCGAGCCTTAAGTGTGCAGACCCTGCGGGTTCGAGAACTATGTAGACATGACCGAGAAACCTCTACGGTCAATAACCAATAGCGGGACCTGGATGCCCATATTGATTCCTACATATTCTACGAAGATCTTTATCGGTCGAACCTCTATGTCAAGGATTCAGTTAATCCCGTATGATGTTCCCTTTGTTCTACGGTATGTTACTTGCCAGAGATTCGATCGTTGGTATCTGTATACCTAGTTCAATCCCATTACCGGCAAGTCTCTTTACTCATTCTGTAATACAAGATCATGTGTCTAACACTTAGTCACATTGCTTGCAAGGCTTGTTGTGATGTTGTATTATCGAGTGGGCCCTGAGATACCTCTCCGTCACACGGAGTAACAAATCCCAGTCTTGACCCATGCCAACTCAACAGACACCCTCGGAGATACCTGCAGAGCTCCTTTATAGTCACCCAATTACATTGCAACATTTGATACACACAAGGCACTCCTCTGTGTCAGTGAGTTGCATGATCTCATGGCCATAGGAACATATACTTGACATGCAAAAAATTGTAGCAATAAACTAACACGATCACATGCTACGTTTATAGTTTGGGTCTTGTCCATCACATCATTCTCCTAATGATGTGATCCCGTTATCAAATGACATCTCATGTCCATGGCTAGGAAACCTTAACCATCTTTGATCAATGAGCTGGTCCATCAGAGACATACTAGGGACATGGTGTTGTCTATGTATCCACACATGTATCTGAGTTTCCGATCAATACAATTCTAGCATGGATAATAAACGATTACCATGAACAAGGAAATATGGTAATAACTAATTTATTATTGCCTCTAGGGCATATTTCCAATAGGTTTCCCTCGGATATCCCACGAATATGCATTTATCCGAGTTGGGTGTAAGCTTGTCCGACATGAGTCGCTTGACAAATGCTTCACAACCCCAAATCTTTAGAAAAGACAAACTAGGACTCTTCCCAGTCCACGTCTCATGTGGTGTCTTGTCTACGGATTTTGATGGTACCCTATTAAGTGTGAAAGCTACAGTTTATAGAGCATATCCCCAGAATGACAAGGGAAAATCCGATTTGCTCATCATCGACCGGGCCTTGTCCAACATGGTTCGATTTGTCTATTCTGACACACCATTTCTCTATGGCGTACCTGAAAGTGTGAGCTAAGGTACTATACATCAGCTTTTCAGATGATCATCAAACTCCTGGCTCATCTACTAACCTCCCCGATCTGATTGAAGAAGTTCTATCGTCTTGCCGAGCTGATTTTCAACCTCGTTCTGAAACTCTTTGAACTTTTCAAAAGTTTCCGACTTGTGCCTCATTAAATAGATATATCCATATCTACTCAAGTCGTCGGTAAAAGTCATGAAGTACTGATAGACACCCCTAGCCGTTGTGCTCATTGGACCACACACATCATTGTGTATAAGCTCCAATAGTTCGGACGCCCTCTCGCAACTCTTTGCAAAAGGTGACTTAGTCATCTTGCCTAGCAAGCATGATTCGCATGTCTCAAACATAGACTGGTTTTGTTTCTAGATTTAAAATAAATAGCCCATCTACTATGGGTGCATAGCCATGGAACATTCCATTCAAATAAAATGAACAACCATTGCCCTTTATATTGAATCCATAACCTTGACTCGTCAAGCATGAGGCAGAAATAATGTTCCGACTAAGTGCGAGAATGTAATAACAATTATTCAAATCCAAAATAAATCCAGAAGGAAGATTGAGCTACATTGTGTCGACCTCCAACGCAGCAACTCTTGCTTTGTTATCGACCCTGATGTCAATCTCCCCTTGTGCCACACGCCTAGTTCTTACCAGCCCCTACATCGAGTTGCTAATATGAACAACCGATCCGATATCAAATACCTAAGAGCTACTAGGTATGTCAGCAAGGTAAATGTCTATAACATATGTAACAAGTGTACCTTTTCCTGAAGAAGCATCTCTGGCCTTCTTGTCGTGCTCGGCAAGCCACTTGCTACAGTTCCTCTTCTAGTAACCAGCTTCCTTGTGGTGAAAGCAAATGGTCTTTGAGTTCGGTCCGAACTTCGGCTCAGCGGCGGAGACAACCTTCTCCATGCCCTTTGCCTTACCCTTTTTCTTGGACTAACTCTTCTTGAACTTACCCGAGTTTTGCAACATCAACACTTGATGCGTGCCTTTCTTAATATCTTGCTCTGCCACCTTGAGCATCCCATGCAATTCAGTGAGCTTCTTATCTATGACGTGCATATGATAGTTGAGACGAACGTTCCATAGCTAGGTGGAAGAGAACCCAAAATTGCATCCGTGGACAGCACGTCCCCAAGTGGGAAGCTTAACCGATCCAAAGCTTGCACGTACCCGATCATCTTGATCACGTGCGGGCTCAGTGGATCATCCTCTTTCAGCTTACAATCCGTCAAGGATTGCCAGATGTTGAACCTCTTGGTCCTAGCTTGCACTTGAAACATGCTCTTCAGACTCTCAATCATATCGAAAGCCTGAATGTTTTCGAAATGTTGTTGCAAATCGGGCTCCATACAAGCTAGCATGAGGCAGTTGATCTTGTTTGATTCATTAATGAGTTTCTGGTGGGCATTCTTGGTTGTGGCATTAGCATTCTCGGCAGGTTCCTCTGGAAGTGGATCCTCTAGAACATGTTCCTTTTTATCGTGCTTGAGAACAATTCTCAAATTTCTATACCAGGTGGTACAGTTTGTTCTACTCAGTTTATCCTTTTCCAGAATTGATTTCAATGCAAAGTTGGGTTGAGGAGGTGGTTCCATTGATCTACAACAGAAAATAGGCAATCACTAAGCAACGTGTTTATGTAGAGTAATTCAAGCCTTAAACATAACTACTCCCACTGAAGTCAGCATCCCTTCGCAAACTCTCAATAATTTAGGACCCGTCTAGCGCGAGCGACTAGTGAGCTTTAGCATCACTGCTAGCCAACTTGCCTATTCGGTAAGCAACTCATTGCTAAGCATATCTCTGTATGACTCCTGTCGATCGGGTAGGTATCTTATACCCCAGCTCCCAACATTCTTAGCCACAAGGCCCAAAACCGTTTTGATAGCCTTGTCAAGTTAACCTGATGTAGTGCATGTACGTGTCCGACATGAACCCTCCAGTTCAAGGACACCTAGTAGCACCTCAATTTTATGAGCCCACTACCAGACGTACTTGACGTGTGAAGGTGCAACATCCGGAATGGCAATGTGCTTAATATTAAGGAGGGATCTTTCTACCATTATAACATGCATAGAAACAAGAAGCAATATCAATCACATATAAACATAAATATGTGAAATAGTATGGCTCCTTCATGGGTGTCCTTCCATGGACAGCTCCTACTTCGATGACCAAGGCGGAACTCCATCTTTTCCGTCACGCCGGGACACCAAAGCTTCGAACTAGATATCTGTCCTCCAACTACTACAACTAGTAATGAATATACAGAGAATCACAAGTCGACATGTAGGTCGATATACAATATAATTACATCACTTTGGCTCCTGCCGGCTGACAATCATGACAAGCAGGTCATGTTAAGTTACACACATGCATCACATACATATGAGCCATACTATTCACATCAAACCTGCAAAAAAAACTTATGCATAGAATCGCATACTACCGGTTTGTGTGGTCGTGTGCGAAATACAAGGCGCTACGCACACAGCGGTCCCGATTCAGATTTATGTTTCACGGTTAACCCCGATGGTGGATACCGACCGGTAGGGGTAGGTTGTGTCACGACCTCATCGATTTCGATTGACAGAAAACATAGCATCAATCTATCACGATGTGCAGTTGATCTCATCAACCGTTTACATAATCGATCTCATGAACGATGATAGATCTCATCCGCCGCCTCCACATATCTAATATGCATCCGATCTGAATCCAAATCCTATAACAGAGGCTCTGATACCACTGTTGGGTTCTACCATAGGTGCATTGCATGCAAATTAAAATTTTCCTACGCACAGAACATCCAAGAACATGCTATGGAGATGGATCACAGCTCGTTACCACTAGACGCGCAGTGTTGTGCAGCGGAAGTAGAGTTGGGGCAGCGCGTTCGTATGGTCCGTCTCCTCCTCGTCCGATCTCACTCGAACAGCAGGCCCGATCTCCCTCGAATAGCCGGTCATCAGATCCCACATATAGGTTCGCCGGAGCGGCGCAAGTGCACCGCCTCTAACGGTATCCACGCGTGCAGGAGGAACATCATGCGGCAGACTGTTAGGTCCGATTACACAGTCGGCAGCGGCAAGTAGAGGTGGTCAGTTGCAACACATGCAAAGCCCTAATGACAACGCCAAAGCAATCAACCAGATGGGTGTGTCGCACCTCCACTATATATAGGCATCCGGCGCCGGCTCAACTCTTGGGCCTCGCACGGATCCTAAAGCCCATGTGTTCCTTTCCTTAAGTGTGCGACCCTTTAGGTTCTCTCCACTTGGTCGCGAGTCAGATCACATCCGACTTGACGAGTCGGTAGCGGCCTCTAGAAAAACGTGCCGACTCCAAGTGTCTGATGAAGCTAGTTAGGCAAACATGTACTTCACACTTCTGTTCCCTTTGCCACACGATATATGTTGTCGTGCATAAGGCGACATGGTCATCCTTGTTGCAGCACAACCTCTTTCTCATTCTGGTGACTCCGACCAACACTTCGGATTATCTCATAATCCTCATTGCATGGCCATGCTTATCCAGGTCAGATCACCCGAGGGCCCCAGAGTATATCTCTCCTGATCAGAGGGGAAAATCACATCTTGCTCGACCATGTCTTGCAGCATGGGTCTGGACAAGCTCAAAACCTACCTTTATAACTACCCAGTTACGGAGTAACGTTTGGTTGGCACAAAGCAAGTCTGTCACCATCCAGAGTACATGTGCCAGCTCAGGTCTTAGGACATAGAACGTATGTTGTACTAGAGACTCATAGATGATCTATCGCTGCGTCTCATAGTTGGGTCTATCCAAATCAGACCTTATCTCGACTCGGACCCGACTATGTCGAATCCGACCAGATCTTTCTGAGTCCATATTATCTGTCTAGCATCCAATGCTACATGGTCAGTGAGACCGAACCATCCACCATGTCATATGCTAGTCTGATTAGTGTCGCGTCCGCACAACCCTTTCGACTAGGGAGCATTTAGGACAGTTATCACACAATGCATAGTCTCACAAACAAGTCACGTACTTATTAATACACATCACTGATAATGTCCAAGGACTATCTTTATTCATAAACACATAGGAAATATCATCATACATGATTGCCTCTAGGGCATGTCTCCAACAGAACTATGCAAAATGGCTCAATGCTATTTCTATTGCGTACAAGCTCTTTTGTATCTCCTCTTTTGCCTAAAAGATTTTTGCTTCTTTCTCTTTTTTTATAGGGTTGATGCTCGGACCAAGATATGAAACAGGTATGATGGATATGCATGGGAGAGACTTATCGCACAATGTAGATAGCAAGATGTTTGCACGCTAAAAGTAGCTATGCAGCATAAGAGTAACACTACCATGCACAAGTAACGTGGCCCGACAATTCTCAACTCGCTAGTCTCAATGGGTAAGGTACCCAATAGGCTCTAAGCAGTCAAAGCAATGGCAAGCAAATAGACAATGATGTCATCGAGATTACCGTCCTTGCTTACGGCTGGGGTGCCAAAAGGCAAAGCCGTCGATGTCGAGGCTGAGGTGATGATGAGTAGCGGGGTCGTTGATGTCCCCATCAATTATGGCCTAACAAACCTAGATCGCGATTTGGGACTCAGGAACTCGATTTGGACGGAAATTTCAAGCTCAGGGTCAAAATTGATGGGGAGAAGAAAAATTGGGATGGATTTCACGGTGGGAAAGCTAGATCTACTTGCCAAACACGAATTCCATGGATCGAAATCAACAAAATCTCACAAGAACCAACAAACCCAAGAAATTTTGGTATGGCTATTTTTGTGGGGGGTTTCAAAATTAGGTAAGAACAAACAAAAATTGGCTAGAAAATGAAGAGGGGGCTCCAAATTCGTGAGAAACATGGGTCTTGATACCAATATGATACGGGGCAAACCCGTAGGTGTCGATCTTTCACGAATTGGAGGGGGGTCCACGAAGAACACGGGGAAGAACGAGGATAAATCACAAAAGAAACACTCAAGAACAAGTCCAATCACACATCCAGTAGACTCACCACACACAAGATCAACAAGGTACAAGAACAACAAAGGGAATAAGGATACATGGTAGAGTTTATCCCAAATCACATGGGAAGATGGGGCCTTCATATCCCGAAGGATCTTCCCTAGATAGGGGCCTTGATATCCATAGGATCTTCTCATGTAGAGGTACCAACTCCAAGGGAGAAGAATATGGAAGGAGCAATGCTCAACTAACTATGAGATGAACCATTGCTCACCATACAAAGGAGGAGGAGGAGGGGTCCTATTTATAGTCTTAGTAGAGATTTGGGTGAGAGAGAGGGGATACATGGATCTCTGTTCCGCGTCTGTCCGCATAGGGGTCGGATGTCTGGGCCAAGGGGTCGGATGTCTAGGGCTTCAGTGTTGACCGAATGTCCGGGCAGCTAGGCCGGATGTCCCGGCTGAGTCTGGTCAAAGAGCTCCTATTTTGGCATATCTTGGCCGGATATTTGGGGTGAGGGGATGGATTTACGGGGGATGGCCGGATGTCCGGTCCTGGGCCGAATGTCATGTGCCTTGCTGGATGTCTGGGCCTTGGCCGGATGTTCGGTGCCTGTAGCTCCTTCTTCGGCTTGGCCTTGGCACCTGTGTGGCCTCCAGGGTTCGGATGTCCGGGGTATGGGTTGGATGTCTCGGGCCTAGAAGGTGTCATGGCCTTCCTTTGGTGCTCTTGCTCATCCTTCTTTGTGTCCATCTTTGTAGTAGCTTATCCTTCACTTCGAGCGTCTCCTATATCATCTTCACGGTACCTAAGCATGCAAAGAGTCTTCGCTTGAGGTAGCATCCATGTATCGAGAGAATTGAAAGGAGACGAACTTAGGAGTGAGTTCACCTTATGTCTAATGTCACTTGGGGCTTCGGGGATAGTCGGAGTGTACATGGGGATGACCGTAGGATGCTTCACATCAGAGCACATGCCTGAAGACTATTGTCAAGTTTTCCCGCATCGTGGTGAGGGTGTTTGGACCTGAGTATCTCTGAGAACCAAATGAGCAGGACACGAAGAACTTTTTGCCTATTGGAGAGGCTAGGGGGGTTCCATGAATGCTCGGATCAATTGATTGCATGCAATGACAATGAAATAATTGCCCCAAAGGTTTGTGGAGAATGTATCAAGGTCACACCAAATAGGCCACCATCATACTAGAAGCGGTGGCATCACATGATGTATGGATTTGGCATGCTTTTATTGGAATGTTGGGTTCTCACAATGACATCAACGTGCTTCAACGATCTCCGTTGTTTACGAGGCTTTGCAATGGGGAATCACCGCCATGCAACTACACCATCAAATGAAGACTTATTAAATAGGGGTGATTTTTCTATGAATATAATCAATTCCATAATGCTATCCGCTTTCACGAAGCAAATGAGATGACGGGCGATCTACGCCTCGAAAAGGAGAAGAAGTGGTTCTCGGTACTGAACAAAAAGTCACTTTCGATGTAGAAAATAGGAAACCAAGGAATCAGGCATTAGCAAAGGGTGAATCTTTATTCGATCCTATAATGATCTTCATTTCTCTTGCATATGGAAGCTTAAGGTCATTCCCTGGATTCCTTTTTTTGGTGGAAAGCTTATTGGAATAGATTTCCATGCAGAGAACAAACTTCTTGTCTCAAGGAATTTGCTCCCATTGTCTTAGTGTTTTTTATGTTAGTGAAGGGGTAGTGGAGGACATAGACCATGTTCGAGTGAAGTGCACAGTAGCTAATCAAGTGTGGATGGTTGGTATTCCTGAACTCTTTGAGCTGGAGCTTTAGACTCTACGAGGTATTGGGTGTCTGCCCTATTGAGAGTATCTTACATTCTCTCTTCACCAGACAGGTAGACAAATAGGCAATCCGATAGAAAGATTGTGGCTTCCTTACCATCAGCAAGCTCACACAGGCGATGAACTGCTTCTGACTTCTTCATTCGGTTTGTAGCCATACCATATAGAGTGAAAAATCTTTTTTCCTAGAAGTAGCTAGATTCAAGCAAGCATCCTAGCAAAATGATATTTTGACAATGGGCTCTTCCCAACACACTCCTTCCATTCCTGCTCTATAGTAGGGGTTATGTCCCCCTTTCCTAGTGATTGCAATACGCAATGCTGCTACAAATAGAGATAGTGCCCTATTCACTACAAAATAGTACTCTAATTCAACCACACGGTATGGCTCCCTCATTTCAAACCAAGTTGTAGACCGAGTAGGAAACAACTAAAGGTCCCGGTCCAAAGGTAAGAAGATCCATTGGTTGCAAATTTGTATCAATTGTTATTGGTTATCCCGTTCTTGGTATTGTGTCATGTGACTCTACAGCCCCAACTAGGCTAGATCAAGATCTTGGTCCTTGCTAGGCTTACTCCCGTAAATAACCCCCATGCCTTAGGTGTTCTCGGGGGTAACCGAGTCAGTACTATCGATTGCACAACTTCCTATTTGACCCGAAACCAATCGATCTAGCCATGAGCAGGTTGAAGAGGGCTCTAACAGGCCTTGGAAGACCGAACCCACATATGTGGCAAAATATTGGGATGACTTGTGGCTAGGGGTGAAAGGCCAACCAAGATCAGATATAGCTGGTTTTCCGCGAAATCTATTTCAGTAGTGTATGATGTCGATGGCCCGAGGTAGAGCACTCAATGGGCTAGGGCGGCCCCCATTTCCTTTTACCAACCCCAGGGAAACTCCGAATACATGTCCTCGTCCTTAGTACAGATAGACTGATTGGGTGCTAAGATCCAAAGTCGAGAGGGAAACAGCCCAAATCATACGCTAAGGTCCCTAAGCAATTACTTGGTGGAAAAGGAAGTGATCGAGCGATGACAACCAGGAGGTGGGCTTGGAAGCAGTCATCCTTTGAAGAAAGCGTAATAGCTCCCTGGTCTAGGTCCATGGCACCGAAAATGTCTCAGGGCTCAAGTGATTCATCGAAGCGACGAGACCTTGAAAGCAGCTTTTTCAAGTGTCAGTAGCGGGACGTTTTGTCAATCGGGGAAGGTTTTTGGTGGCAAGACGTGGAGATATCAGAAGTGAGAATGTTGACATGAGTAACGATAAATCATTTGAAATAAGAGCCTAGGAAAATTCATCTTCTCCCTATTCAGTCAATAGTTGTCCATCGACTAGTCTTACTTACCGCATAGCCTGGCGAAAAGGGATTTCTCAGTGATAGACCCACGAGAATGTGTGTGCCAATGACAAAAGAAGTGTGAGACGATCTGGGAAGTGAGGGATGCCCTTCCTGGGTATCACGAGCGGCGAGGCAGGTACGGTTGGAGGAAAAGCAAGACAACATGGTGCTAGGTTTAAGCATGTATTGTCTGTCCGATCATTGGAATCGGCTTAGCTGAAAAAGGCAGATCTGGTTGAACTAGTAGGAAGAACACACTTCGAAGGTGAAGGTATTCCATTTTCTAAGAAGGAGTGAGACTACAACATGGTACTATCTTGCCGATGGCATCTACCCTCAGTGAGCGGCGTTTGTGAAGACCATATCCAAACCGGATGGCAATAAACAAAGCCACTTTACAACAATGCAGGAATCGGCTATGAAAGATGTGGAGAGTGCATTTGGTGTGCTTCAAACTCGCTAGAGAATTGTTCGCGGGGCTGCAATGATGTGATAATCAAAAACTTTGTGGCAGCTGGTGACATGTGTTATTTTGCACAATATGATTGTCGAGGATGAGGGTGATGGTATAGCCCAAACCAATGATTTTGAAGCACATGAAGAACAAGTTGAAATCCCGAAAGATCAAGATGCAACTCATCGTATGAACTTTCTGCAATGTCCTTAGAGAATTTACAGCCAAACTGGGCAAATCCGATCCTCTATACGTCCGCGGACGCATCGAGACGCCCCCTCAATTTCGCTTTCGACATTTACATATCTCAAATCCGAACTTTCAAATAAATGCAAACCCATACACACCGATCACATAAGTCATTGTCACACGTAAATAATAAATGTTGATACCAAACATAAATAGTGTTTACATAAAATTTATTTTAAGTGTATCAAACATCAGCTTTTTGATTTTTATTGTGGTCCATATATGCTCCACACGATCATTGAGTACCTGTGCGTGCTTCTAATAATGATTTTAAAGATTTTGATGTATCCACAAAAATGCATAAGCTAAGCTGTATCTTCATCTTTTATAATTTCAGCTTATTCTCCAGGTGGGCGGTGGGCGACTTCAAAACCAGGCCCATCCCCAGTCAAACGGGCGACGAAAGGAGCCCACTGGCACATTCAATACCACTGACGACGACGTCCACCAGGATTCAGAATTTCAGAGAGCGGCGCATAGTCGTGTCGCGTGTGGCTGTGTCATGCAATTCGGCAATTCCTGGCCATGCCACTGAAGACGAAAGAACAAACGAGTGCATTCACGGCGATTCAGTTTTGATTCAACAACCATGACCATGAATCATGGTGCTGCAAGATGTCCTGTGGCTTAAGACGTGATTACCAGACGAACCTGCATGTTTGATCGCCTTGCCGTCTGCCATTGAACGCCAAAGAAACGGATGCGGGTTTGAGATGAACACACGGTAGTTCGGTACGCTAAACAAATCGTAAAAGAATATATTAGAATTGCTCCTCATGAACAAATCATATCACACGATCGACCCTTCCTAATGCTACGTGAACAAATCAAAACATGGTGCATGGGCAATTGGAACTTGGAACTGTCGAGTGGCACACTTGACGAACTCAACCATCCTACACCTCTGATCCTAGCCTACACACACGAAGTCACCTCAGATACGCAGCACAAAAAATGGATCCGCGGCGCCGCGCTACGACGCGAACATGAGGGCTCCGACGACGAGCATCACCGACGCGACAATCCGGCTCCACACGGCCGACGGCGGCACGGCCACCGCAGACGACGCCGCCATCTTGTGATGAGGAGTCTGCTCCCTGAAAGCAATCAAAAACAGTTAGCAACAAGAGACACATGAAGAACTGCAATCGTGTTTAATCAGCCGAGGAATCGCGGTTTCGAGTCCATACTTCTGGTACTTGTGCAGCTGGCCGCAGAAGAGGGCGTTGCGGGGGGCGGCCGCCTCGGTCTTGTCGGCGCCGTCCTCGGGGTTGACGACCCTGACATAGACCTCCTGGCCGAGGTACCACGAGTCGAGGTTCTGTGACCGCACGTTCCAGAACCCCACGTTGTCCAGCGACACGAGCACCGCCGTCCACGCGCCGGGGTACACCTGGACGGTGCTGCGCGCCACGCTGTCGCCCTTGTTGTACGTACCCCGGCTGCCCTCCGTCCACTCGCCGTAGTCCATCCCGACGACGAACACGGCGTACCCGTCCACGTGGTAGCTCTGCATCCGGGTGTCGTTGTTCTGGAAGATGAGCTCCATGAACCCCCGGTAGGTGCCGTTGATGACGGACCGCGCGACCCGGGGGGCAGCGTCCGGGTCCGGCCGGTCCGGGAAGTCGAGCGTGTAGGCGCCCTCCACGCCGTACGCGTCGGCGAGCCGCAGCGGCGTCTCCGGCGGGGAGAAGGACAGCCCGTTGAGCGTCGCCCTGCGCCGCCCGCCGATCTCCACTGACGCTGCGCTCCGCAGCAGGTACGCCTGCGTGACGTTGATGGACGCGTACCGGAAGGAGCCCTGCGGATTGGGCCGCGCCGCGCCGGCGCTCAGGTTCCAGCGGACGGAGCGCGCCTGGTTCATGGAGAGCGTCTTGTCGTACTGGTCCTGGGGCGGGTCCGGGAGCGGGCCGGACGCCGCGCCGCCGGAGTTGGAGTAGCAGAGGACGGCGACGCCGGTGACGCGCTGCCAGAGGGACTCGTTGACGATGCGGGCGCTGGCGACGACGTAGTAGTCGGAGCTGGCGTTCTGGTCGGTGGTGAGGAGGAAGGAGTAGGACTGGCCGACGTGGACGTCGAGGCTGGTGTAGTTCTGCTGCGTGGTGTAGGACCCCTCCGTCTCCACCAGCAGCAGGTTGTGCCCCTGGATCCGGAAGTTGAGGCTCGTCGACGTGCCCACGTTGTGCACCCGGATGCGGTACGTCCGACCTGCACCAACCAGCCAGCCAGAGAAACAGAGTATATTCATATTTTTTGTGCGTATAATGCAAGTTTCTAGCGGTACAGTTCTAGCATAGTGATGATTTTGAGTCCACGAAGTTGCAGCGGTGGATGTGCTACATGCAAGTTTCAATGTTTCTAGCTGAGATAAGAATTCATCACACAGATAGGTTTTCACCCTGCTATATAGGGAGGCTGCTTCAGTGTCATAACATTACTTGTCTTTTGGGTCATTGACACGTGGGCCAGCCACATGCTGGCCCTATCTGTCATACATTCAAATGCACCTGTCGTAAGGCACTGAAGCTCAGCCCGCTATATAGGTATAGGGAGTGTCTAGGTCTCAGTCGACTGAGACTTTGCGAAGTCTAAGTCAAGTAGTATAGTATGCAAGAAGGAAAAAAGGTTGAAAAAATTTGTTTGCACGAATCTTGATGCAAGATCAACGGATTATAGTGTCAACTAAGACTTCGCAAAGTCTCGGCTAACTGAATTTTAACAGAACTGATAGGTATAACAACCACTTGATACATCGGTGAATCCAATGCTTGGGCAAATAATGCAAGCATGCTCAAACGAAACGAGAAAAAGAAAAAGAAAAAGAAAAATAATGTCAACAACGTCAAATCGACAAAAACGATGATGACCGGCTACCGCTGCGCTCACCGAAAAGTTCCCACCTTGCTTCTAGCACCTCGAACCTCCGCATACGAAGCAACACCTTCGGAAAGGAACGCAATGACAACGTTGCTGCCCGGATTGGTCCTAGGGTTTCCTCCGGTACGCGGAGGGGCGTGGGGAAAGGAAATATCCGACGCCCTTCATGAAGGGACAGCGACCCCCACAAGCGTCACCGCGTCGGAGCCGGCAAGCCGGCAGGGATTTCTCCCGCCCGCCAAACACCCACAACCCCAGACCATTCGACGCGCTCCACCAAACTTGCCGCCCATCAACATGCGTCATCACGATCTTGCCATCATCGCCATCGCCTCACCATGGTCAACGAAGCGAGAACGACTGAGCCAAGAGGGAGCAGCCGGGAACGAGTTGCGGCAGAGTCAAGCCACGCAGGAGGGGACAACCTCCACCGCCCTCGAGGGTCACCGACCGGACGCGACAATAGGAGCACACCAGGCCTTCTAGTCCTGGCCGAACCCGAAAAGGGTTCGTGAAGCTTCCGTCGCCGCGCTGCAGTAGGCACGCCGTCGTCTCCACAACCCCCAGCACAAGACGCACCTCTGCCCACCGGAGCCATCGCAAACGAGTTCAAGTCAGGTCCTCCTAGACCCAGACTGGGCCTTTTGGGCCCAGGTCTAAGCCGGGAAGGCACTGTCGTCCGCCACCGCGCCAGCCCACAACCAAGTGGTTGCGTCACCGCCTCCCAACCACCGGAGCCACGCCGCTCGAGGCAGCCGCCACCATCAAAACCACCGCGGACCGAGGAGCACCGTCACCAGCCGCTGCCACCCGAGCCGGGGCGGCGTGCGCGGGGAAGAACCAGGCCACTACCGCCACCAACACCACGTGGGTAGGGCCCTGTGGCGCATGCCGACGATGGCGGGAGGGGGGTTAGGAAGAGGGGGGCACTGGAGAGAGGGGAGAGGAGCCCCCGGTCGACACGGGCGCTGGGGCAGTTTTTGATTTCACCTACCTAGCTGGCTAGCTCCTTGAGTCACACACACATCTTGGCAGTTGACTGAATTCTGCCACTGTATTCAACGAGACATGTAAGATTCTTAAAGAATTGACAAGTTATGTAACATCTCCGCTCCATGTTGGACTAGAACGCACGCGTACACATTTTAATTGGGACTCTGAAATCCGAATCTTGACTCGCATAGCTGGGCCGTTGAACTTTACTCTTGTCTGTAGCTTCAAGTTGTTGATCTTTTTAGAGCATCTAAAGCCGGACCTCTTAAAATCGTCTCAAACGTCTGAACAGATCGCACGGTCATTGTCCGATTGAAAACCAATCAAACGTTTGGGTTAACCGGCACCTCTCATTTCCAACCTAAATATGGGCAGATATGGGGGCGACCGGGTGGGCCCACGCGTGTTCGCCATGTCGGACTGACACTTGGCTCCCACATGGAATCGTTCGAAAACCCGACGGTCTGAAACTTGTCTCCTTCGTCGGACCGATATTGTCGTGTGGCGGCGCTCCGTGGGGACGCTTACTCCTCAGCCCGGCTATCTAGGCCGACTGCCAGCATCGAAAGCCTATCCTTCCACCATTTTCTCCTCCCACCCATTGTCGCTGCAACTTTCCACTCCTTGTTCGCTGCCGCCGTTCCTAGCCTGGCTTTTTAAGCCATGCACCCTACCGCCGCCACTTTCTAACGCCAAAGCGCCGGCTGCAGATCCTTGAGCAGGTCCGGGAAAGGCGTGAAGCCCGAATAGCCGCGCGGCTACCTCCGGATGTAGTGGATCCGGAGGAGGAGGAGGAGGAGCCGAAGGAGGATATGGGGGACGCTCGGGACGCGGATCTGCACGTAGAGCAGCAGGCCATTCTCGAATCCATCTGCTCAAAGTCGTATGCGAAGGCCAGACGCCCTCGTCAGCAGGAGATGGAGACGAAGCAGGCTGCGGAGGAGGCGGAGATGCTCGCCTACATGGATGAGGTCGAGGAGGAGGAGGAGCAGCCAGAGCCCTCCTACACGCCCATCTACCTGCCGCCCAGCATTGACGTCGTGAACATCTCCGACGATAAAAACTAGGATAGTATGTACTATATAATATGTATGTTTAGTTTTGTATGCTTTGTATGGATCTAGAGGTTGAAGTATGAGAGACTCGAATGTGAACGAGAAAATTTAAGGACTGACCGGTCAATGCCCACAGACGCGCCCGGACACGTTCACGGATATTTGAGGACCTGAATTTTTTAACCGTGGTTGTAGATAACCTAAAGGCAAGGTCGGGCCCACAGTGGTGCCAACTGTGCAGCCTACACAAGGCCCAAAATCCTGGGGGGAGGGGGCCAAAAAATTTAGATAGTACTAGTATTAAAAGAAAAAAAATCTATGCATTATTGGGTCGCTGAGCGCTGCTCCCGCTGGAGTTGGGCCGAAACCTGGAGTCGAGGCAACGAGACGACGAGCGCTGCCGCTGCGGCTTCGCTGAAAACAAAGCGAGTGCTGCCGCTCCGGATCGGGATTGGGCAGGGGCAAAATGAACGCAACCGCCGCCGCACACATGATCCACCGCCGCATGCAAGCGACCCCGCCAAGACCGCAAGGCCCCCGTTAGTCCGGTTGAATCTCCTCCACGGAGAAGGACGATGGCGCTTTCCACAGACATGGTGAAGCTCTACGTCTTGGCGCACCTTGTGCCCTGGAAGCCAACGCGACGGGCCACTTGAATAATGAGCCGCCTCCTCCCAGTCAGCTTAACCTTGACAATGATCCAGCCTTTTTGATGGCGTACAAGTATCACTGATTAACTCTTGTTTATGTCCATCGTTCATTTGTATTTTCTGTCAGAAGTTCATTCTTCTTGCTATGCAAATTTCAGTGTATCTCAATATGACCCGTCCCAATTTCAGTTTTTTCTTGTACAAAGATTCACCTTTGATGTTGTCCAATTTTCAGTGCATAGGATGTCCTGGTTTTAGTTATTTGTGCAAATTTCAGTGTACTCGCCCTGCTATTTTACAGCCAATTATCAAGTGGCTTGCTACATTTTATCAAGTTTACCATAGTTGGCTTTAACCCTCTCTTCCCTTCTGTTTCCTGGGCTGAGCTGGCCTTGTTGCTTCAAGGATGAATCTGTCAATATGATCTTCAATGCGAATAAAAGGTATCTATAATTTATTATTTCTATTGAAACACTATTATATATGGTTTGGAATTTAAACTTTTTTGTGCTCTCCTTTAGATTATTCTGTTCAATTTTTCTTTGTAGCTCCCTCATTGAAAAATAGGCCCATTTTAGATTTTGGCACAGGGCCCCGTATTTGGCTGGCCTTGCCCTGCCTAAAGGGATATCTAGCATGATATTACAACTATAAGTACAAAGGTCTTGCTATTTGGTCAGGTGCCTAAAATTTTGTTTTGTGCGAGTCACTTTTTTCCTTCTTTCCATCCTCTTGTCCGGACATCGCCGAAGAAGAAACAATCTTGCCGGAGAAGAAAAACCCCACCATCTATCTTAAGGTGAAGACATAGTCTTTATCTATTTTAGGGGAAGTCACAACCGTATTATCTATCTTAGGCGTAGAGAGATGGGGAAGGTTGCAAGGGATCATTAGAGGTTTTCATCTATAGTCCCGGGCTTAGAGGAATGGTCGGGCGGTGGCTAGCAACAATAGTGAGGGTGGTTGAGAGGAGGGCGGGGAGGCAAGGTGGCGCGTGGTAGCGCCCGCCAACCGCAGGGGTTGAGGCAGGCGGATAATCAGATCATGACTCGAAGAAGAAGACAACTAAAAGGAAGAAGATGAACTATGAACAATTGGATGCAACGGTTTGAACTATTGATTTGCGTAATTGAAAGTAACCAATTAGGTTTACTACGAAACCTAGAAATCGATCACTGATCTAATTTGACTATCTTTATGGGATAGACCTCAACAAAAAACAATCACGAAACAAAGACTGATGTGAACAGCTTTTTCAGACACCTGACGATTAGACGCTCCCGAAGTACAATACTTTAGCTACATAACTCATGAGCATTGCAAAGCGTTTGTCATCAAACATTTGTTCACTAAAAACCCTAATGCAGGCTGTACATACTACAGATTGCAGCAGATTGATATGTCAAAATTCTACTCTGGATATAAAGAAGGAAAGAGCAAGTCAAACTCACAAAAGACGCTAGAAATATACTTAAAACCATTTTTGTGAAAATGCAATCTAGCAAGACTTCTTGCTAAAAAAGTTACTACACTTCATGTATTCTCTTTCGAGAGGGCACCTCCTGCACCCACTGATACACGCATCCACTTTTTTTAAAAATATTTTAAGTAAGTTTGTAAATATTTAAAAAAATCACGCATACATGTTCACAAATGTGTGTGTGAAGCACAAAGTTTTGTAAAAAAAAAGTATTTTCATTTTGCCTTCGTAAAAAAACAAATTTCAATGCTTCTAAATAACATTCCACGACATATTTTTTGTTCTTTTTGCACATTCCGCAAAAAGAAATAATTTTCCGTGAAACATTATCCACGGAAATAGAACATGAAGACGTATCCGTACAATCTTTGTAGATTTATTAACATTTAAAAATGTTTTTTTCTAAATCAATTCTTATGTATCGGGATTCATTCATGCACTTCCCTATTCCCTTCCTTTTATTTTGGAACCACGCCAGTCTAATGCTCTGAGACAAGATTCTTATCAAGGAGAAAACAGAGCTCTGAATAAAAGCGATGCAACTTGCGCAACATGCTCCTCAACTTGCCAAACAAAAAAATGTAGGACGTAACTACGTAGCGGCACCGCAAATCCGCGTTACCGTGCGGCGGCTGCTAAATCGTGCATCAACGCAAAAAAAGACTGTGATCTGCGCATCCCTAAGATCGTCTTTTTTCGTTTAGAAATTCTTCTCGACGTAGTTCTGGACACAATACACCGCATGCACAGGACGCCCAAGCATAAAAAAAAGCACCTGTCGCTTTCACCCTGCGCTCTATGCATGCATGGATGCGTGGTGAAAAAGAAAAGTGTTTAAAAGAAAGGAAAAGAAAGCTGCATCAGGGTGCCTACAATTAAAAATCATGCAAATCAATTCGTACGTATCTATACCCATATTAGCAGGGCATTAGCAGTACTTTCTTCTTATCCGGTGCTAAAATAGGTTCTCCTACCCATGTTAATGGTACATACAACCATCGAGTAGTACTTGATAGATTATAACGTGCATGGTTGTGCCAGATTTTAAACATGTTTAGTTGTCATATTAAAATTAATTGGTTGTCAGAATTAGACATGTTTACTTGTCAAAATTGCAAGTACTTAGTTTGTCTTTTTTTTCAAACCTGTGTGTCTTTTTAAAATTCTTAGTTGCCAAATTTAAACATGTTTAGTTGTCATTTTAAAATTAATTGATTGTCAGAATTAGACATGTTTACTTGCCAAAATTGTAAGTACTTAGTTTTCTATTTTTGAACTGTCATATTAAAATTCTTAGTTCCCAGATTTGAACATCTTCAGTTGTCATATTAAAATTAATTGGTTGTCGGAATTAGACATATTTACTTGCCAAAATTGCAAGTACTTAGTTGTCTATTTTAAAATCCTTAGTTTTATACTTAGTTGCCATATTTTAAAACATGTTTTAGTTGTCAAAATTACAATTACTTAATTGTGATAATTAAAATATGTTTAGTTACCAAAATTATAGGCACTTGGTTGTCTATTAAAAAAGAGCTTTCTTGCATACTTAGTTGCCAGATTTAAAAATATGTTTAGATGTCATACTATAAAAACATGTTTAGTTGCCAAATTACAGGTGCTTAGTTGTCTATTTTAGACTGTATTATTATTTAGTCAACGTTATATTTAGAGATGTATACAACACTGAGTACTTGTGGAAGAACATAGAATGATAGTGAGGATACATTCGGCTCAAAACATGGTCATTGTAGTCCATATGGCATGCATTGACGGTCCACTACAGAAAACAGTCCAAAACGAGTGTTGTAGTACTGAATAATGGAACGCCGTGTGGTATAGCTACGGTACGTCGCTAAGCGAGCGTTGCGAGCTGCGCGCATCCGCCGCCGCACGGAACGCGGCTGTGCGTTGTGTGCAGTTTAGATTTTCTTGAAAATGTAACCCTGTTCCACCTGCCAAGTTGCCAACACAGAATGCAAGTACCAGTAGTGCTCAATGATAGGGGGCAATGAATTACCGGGATGCACATCGATGGTCTCGTGCTCAATGCCGGCCGGCACAAGGCTGTCGTTGTACCGGTACGGGCCCTTGCCGTTTATCAGCACGCCGTCCGGCATCCCGAGCTCCTTCCCTTCGTCAAGCATCTTCCTCAGATCCTGCAGCGCGGAATCACATAGTCCAGCGATTAAGCCAAATGTGGCACTGTATCTCTCATAAAAATCAGTGCGATGCTGTGATTAGCTTGGTGGCCGTAATCTTTGTGTTTAAGACGACGCACCGTGTGGTTCCTGTTGTACCAGTCGCCGATGAGGATGGTGATGTCGCCGTCGGGGCGGCCGAAGGGCACGGCGATGACGTCGCGGTTGTTGACGACGATGCCGCCGAAGCCGCCGGCGGCGCGCTGCAGGCCCGTGGAGGGGAAGTAGAAGAAGCTACCGATCTGGTCCTTGACCTGGAACTCGTACGTCCAGTTCCACCCGGCCGGGATGGGGCAGTTGGTGCCCAGCACGCCATCCTGCCAGCAGTTCTTCCGGTGCTGGATCCCGTTCCTGCATGCCAAGCAACACAATTCTCAGTTGCCTGCCTGCTGCGACTCGGGAAGAACTAATGGCGGCAGCGCGCGGGAGAGAGAGAGAGAGAGAGAGCATGCACCAGGTGACGAGGAGGGGCTCGTCGAGGTCGTTGAGCACGTTGACGACGACGTTCCAGTTGGTGGTGATGTTGACGACGGGCCCCGGGAACTTGCCGTTGATGCCTATCACCTACCGGCAACAAGGAAACAACGGCTCCTTAAAAACGAGACGGGGGGAAACAACCTGCGCGACGAGTGAGAGTACATAAAATGGTTGCTAGCTTGGCTTGCCTGCTGCTTGACGCCGAGGGGCGCCGCTGTGACGTAGGAGACGTCCCAGTCGAAGAAGGCGTAGGGGTCGCCGGCCATTGCCGGCACGGCGGCGCACACCACCAGCGCCAGAAGCCGCCACATTGTGGCGGATCGAGCCCGGCGGTCTTGGGAAATGAAATGAGCAGCTGCGGGGAAGAAGCGACAGGAAGAGAAGGTGATTCAGTCAGTGGCGCTGCCTTGTGGAGAGCAGAGCAGAGAGCGGGACGGACAGGGGAGGAAGGAGGCCTGCTCGGCAGCGTGTACGCAGACGGGGAGCGCGTGCGCGTGTATTTCGGGTCGGGTGGGGCAACGCGAGAACAGGGTGGCGTGGCGCCGTGGTGGACGGCACGGCTGCGGTGGGGGAGCGTGAGGCGTTGCTTGCAGTCGCAGAGCTGCAAATGCGCTTGGACTGAACTGGAGCCTGCTGGACCGGTGGTCGCAGCGGGTCGTTGGCAGCGAAATTTGCTCGGTCTTGTGTTTGAGGTCAGGGCGATACTGGATAGATTTGGTTACCGTTGGGGACGGGTATAGTCCAAGCTTGCGATGGTCCACGTCTTACGGAGGAATTTGGCTCCAATCACAAAACATCTGCTTCCAAGTTTGAACCCAAGAAATCCTAGCGTAAAAAAAACTCTACGAACTCGGTCGGCACGGACTCGAGCCCGGGGGAGCGCACATGTGGTGAAGCGCGCACGGCTCTCCAGCAGCTCCACATGCGATGCGTAGGAGGGGACGGACGGGGCGCCGTCCTCATGGGCGCCAGCGAATGGCCGGCCCCCACCGGGAGGGGAGAGGGTCGCGCGAACGTGGGATCAGCTGCGCGCAGCCGCAGCGGTGGCATTGGCTGCGGTCGGTGCGCGGTGCGATGGTGGGCAGCGGGGTGGCCACCCCACCACCGCTCGCGCCATCCTCATCGGCGCCGCACGGGCACGTGCATGCATGGGACCGGCTGCGCGGCAGCGGCTGGTATTACTTTTACTAAATCACCCTTGGAAGATCTTATGTCACGCACAAAAAACTTATTTCGTCGTTTGATCTCTTCCCGATTGTTCGTCGTGTGACATACACGTTTGCACGTTTTTTTGTCGCGGTCCACAGTCGTCGGTCATGCCTTCAGCATGGCATCGCCAAGAAGTATTGGATGAAACGATGCTATACGTGTTTTTCTGCAGCGTTTTATGGTTAGGCGTTGTAGATCATTGAAACGATATTTTTCTAAGCGTTATTGAATCGGAACACAGTGATGATATCTACGAAACAAGATCGTCTTACTTTTTATCTGCGCCTTCACTTTCTTGATTACCACCAGATTGATTGACGCTTCTTAACTGCTAGAACGTCTGACATATTTGACACTCGTTAGACCATCTGATATATTGTTTAGGGGTATCTTTACTCCTAGAATAGTCAGATACATCGGCGTCTTTCGGTTGTTTAAATACGATTGCCCTTGTAGCCGCCCATCCATCCTTAGACTCCACAGTCCCCTCCAAAACCGCCATTTTTGCACGCCTGAGCTTGTTCCACTCTCAATCCCAATCTAGCAAGGACATATGTCGTCGACCATCAAGGACATCGTCAATCCCTCTGTCCGTTGGAGCGTGTTCGCATCCCCATCCACGAAGCAAGTATTTGTCTCTGTTGTCTTCGTCAACTCATTTTTTTATTTGCATCGCATGCCAATTCTTATTTGTGTCTTGAGATCAATCGTAAACTGCGTTTGTAGGCGTTACTCGCGTTGTATGGATGAATGTTGTAAAAGTTGGTTAAATGTTCATACTTTCTCGTGCAAATTGATAAGTCGTGGATGGTCCGGTTCACTGTGCATAAACCATCTTTCTATCAACCAACACCTGAGCCATGGCTAGAAGACTCAATCACCATTGATAATTTGAGAGAGAAGCTTGTGGAGCATGTTGGAGAACGTTGCATGGAAAACAAAAAATTTCCTACGTACACACAAGATCTATCCATGGTGATGAGCATCTACGAGAGGAAGAGTGGATCTACATACCCTTGTAGATCGCTAAGCGGGAAGCGTTAAAAACGCGGTTGATGTAGTCGAACGTCTTCGCGATCCAAATCATCGAGCGTCCTGGGATCTAATCACGATCCGTCCCGATCTAGGGCCGAACGGACGACACCTTCGCGTTCAGCACACGTACGGCTTGATGACGATCTTCGCCTTCTTGATCCAGCAAGAGGGAGAGGAGAGGTAGAAGATTTCTCCGGCAGCGCGACGGCGTTGCTGCGATGGTGGTGGAGCTATTCCAGCAGGGCTTCGCCTAACCGCTACTGAAACCGATCTAGATGAGAAACTACGATCTAGAGGAGAGGTAGCACGTGGCTGTTTTTCTGTGTCAAAAAACCCTCAAACCTCTAGTATATATAGGAGGAGGGGAGGGAGGAGGCTTGGCTCCCAAGGGATCTATCCCTCGTTCGGCCGAAGTGAGGGGAGGAGTCCACCTCCTCCACTCCTAGTAGGATTAGAACTCCTCCTTTTCCCACTTGGGCCTCTCTTCCCACCTTAGGTTCCCTTCCCCAGCCGCATGGGATTCATGTGGGGCTTCGGCCAACCCACTAAGGGCTGGTATACCTTCTCCCACAGCTTATAGCCTCTTAGGTCGAAATACCCCTCCCGATGGTCCCTTGGTACCCTCCTAGCACTCCCGATACACTACCGATGAGCCCGAAACTTTACCGGTGACCAAAAAAGGACTTCCTATATATCAATCTTTACCTCCGGACCATTCCGGAGCTTCTCATGACGTCTGGGATCTCATCCGGTACTCTGAACAACCTTGGGTCACCATCATACATAACTCTATACTACTGAAACGTCACCGAACCTTAAGTGTGCAGACGCTATGGGTTCGAGAACTATGTAGACATGACGGAGACACATCTACGGTCAATAACCAATAGCGGGACCTGGATGCCCATATTGGTTCCTACATACTCTACGAAGATCTTTATCGGTCGAACCTCTATGTCAAGGATTCAGTTAATCCCATATGCCGTTCCCTTTGTTCTTCGGTATGTTACTTGCCCGAGATTCGATCGTCGATATCTCTATACCTAGTTCAATCTCGTTTCCGGCAAGTCACTTTACTCGTTCCATAATACAAGATCTCGTGGCTAACATTTAGTCACATTGCTTGCAAGGCTTGTTGTGATGTTGTATTACCGAATGGGCCCTGAGATACCTCTCCGTCACACGGAATAACAAATCCCAGTATTGATCCATCCCAACTCAACAGACACCCTTGGAGATACCTGTAGAGCACCTTTATAGTCACCCAGTTACGTTGCGACGTTTGATACACACAAGGTACTCCTCCGGTGTCAGTGAGTTTCTTGATCTCATGGTCACAGGAACAAATACTTGACATGCAGAAAATTGTAGCAATAAACTAACACGATCAAATGCTACGTTTATAGTTTGGGTCTTGTCCATCACATCATTCTCCTAATGATATGATCCCGTTATCAAATGACATCTCATGTAAATGGCTAGGAAACCTTGACCATCTCATGTCAATGGCTAGGAAACCTTGACCATTTTTGACCAACGAGGTATCTATCAAGAACAATTCCCACCTACGCAAAACCACAACGGTGATACACAAATTGCTATTCAACCTTCTCAAGGACCGCCTTTGTCGAATCCGATGCAACTAAGTTACATGTCAGACGATGGAATCGGTCTCTCGTAAGCATACGAGTAAGGTTGGTTTGGGCCGCTTCATCCCACAATCCCGTTGAATCAAAACACGACCAAGGGAGGAAGCAATCTAAGCATCAACGCGCACAAACTCCTTTTGTGTTATACTCGTGATCTCATCTACGCATCGACCTAGCTTTGTTACCACTGTTATGGAACGTTGCATGGGAAACAAAAAAAATCCTATGCACATGCAAGATCTATTCATGGTGATGAGTATCTACGGGAGGGAGAGTGGATCTACATACCCTTGTAGATCCCTAAGCAGGGAGCGTTAAGAAACGCGGTTGATGTAGTCGAACATCCTCGCAATCCAAACCGCCGAGCGTCCCGCGATCCCATCACGATCCATCTTGCGATCCAATCACGATCCGTCCCGTGATCCCATCATGATCCATCCCGCTATCAAATCATGAATCGTCTCGCGATCCTGATCACGTTCCTTCCGATTTAGCGCCGAACGGACGACACCTTTGCGTTCAGCACACGTACAGCTTGATAAAAATCTCCGCCTTCTTAATAGAACAAGAGGGGGTGGAGAGTTAGATGAGTTCTCTGGCAGCGTGATGGCGTGGCGGCGATGGTGGTGGAACTATTCCGGTAGGGCTTCGCCTAAGCACCGTCGAACTAGACTAGAGGAGAAAACCGATCTAGATGAAGTAGAGGGAGCACGTGGCAATTAGGGTTAGCTCTCCCCTCTAAATCCTCTAGTATGTATAGGAGAGAGGGGAGGGAGGCCGGTGCCCCAAGGCTGCCCCTTTGGTGCGGCCGAACTGGAGGAGGGAGGAGTCCTACTCCAATCCTACTAGCAGTAGGATTCCTTCCCCCACTTGGAAACCTTTCCCACCTCTTCCACCTTTGGGTTCTCCACCTCAGCCGCATGGGCCTTAGTGCGGGCTTCGGCCAGCCCACCAGGGGCTGGTCTGGCTCCTCCCACACCCCATGAGGCCCTTTGGGTCGAGACACCCCTCCCGGTGGTCCCCCGATACCCTCCTGACACTCCCGGTACACTATCGATGAGCCCAAAACTTTTCCGATGACCAAAACAGGAGTTCCTATATATCAATCTTTACCTCCGGATCATTCCGGAGCTCCTCGTGACATCCGGGATCTCATCCGGGACTCTAAACAACCTTCGGTCACCACCATATATAACTCTATACTACCGAAACGTCACCGAACCTTAAGTGTGCAGACCCTGCGGGTTTGAGAACTATGTAAACATGACCGAGACACCTCTATGGTCAATAACCAATAGCAGGACCTAGATGCCCATATTGATTCCTACATATTCTACGAAGATCTTTATCGGTTGAACCTCTATGTCAAGGATTCAGTTAATCCTGTATATTGTTCCCTTTGTTCTTTGGTATGTTACTTGCCCGAGATTCGATTGTCGGTATCTCTATACCTAGTTCAATCTCGTTACCGACAAGTCTCTTTACTCGTTCCTTAGTACAATATCATGTGGCTAACACATTAGTCACTTTGCTTGCAAGGCTTGTTGTGATGTTGTATTACCGAGTGGGCCCTGAGATACCTCTCCGTCACACGGAGTAACAAATCCCAGTCTTGATCCATGCCCACTCAACAGACACCCTCGGAGATACTTGTAAAGCACCTTTATAGTCACCCAGTTACGTTGCTACGTTTGATACACACAAGGCACTCCTCCGGTGTCAGTGAGTTGCATGATCTCATGGTCATAGGAACATATACTTGACATGCAGAAAACTATAGCAATAAACTGACACGATCTTATGCTATGTTTATAGTTTGGGTCTTGTCCATCACATCATTCTCCTAATGATGTGATCCCTTTATCAAATGACATCTCATGTCTATGGCCAGGAAACCTTGACCATCTTTGATCAACAAACTAGTTAACTAGAGGCATACTAGGGACACAGTGTTGTCTATGTACCCACACATGTATTTGAGTTTCCAATCAATATAATTATAGCATGGATAATAAACGATTATCACGAACAAGGAAATATAATAATAACCGATTTATTATTGCCTCTAGGGCATATTTCCAACAAAAGCAACATCGGAGCCAACATTCATTTCAAAATCTCCATTTCTAGTTGTAAAGATCAGGATACAACTCCGAGCCTCCGTTACCGTGGACATGGCTATTCGAATAGATATACTTAACTTTAGGGGCGCACGAACTTGCCCAACATGCTCGATTAACTGTGGTCAGACATAATTTCCAGGTCATGCCCGACCTCGGCTGATCGACACGCCATAGTCCTACCTAGGCTCAACAGAGAGGCCACACGTCGGTCTACATCCTAATCGTGAAGGGGTCATGGGTCAATCTCCCTTTGCAATCCTACGCATTACATGGATGGCTGGTGTCAGTCTTGGCACCTCTTAATAGAAAGGCGGTTCTTATGCGGGGCACCCGGACGCGGGCCGCTCAACTGTGACATCTAAAGAGCTTTTGGGCGAATGTATGAACTAGAGTGCCTAGACTGATTCTCGCTTGGTGGTTAGTGCAAAACAGGCTAGAGGCCTTCTCAGATCATATATCCAAACCCATTACTGTATTGTTAACTGTGGTGTGATACTCGTGATCTGCATTGGGTTTTCCGTGAAGAGAAACATGTTATCGCAGCAAAAAGTGGGTAAGTATTTCCCTTAGTTATTAAACCAAGGTTTATCGAACCAATAGAAATACCAATCCTCAACCGTCTTCAGCGGCTGCACACAAAAGAACAAACAATTTGCACCCAAGCCGGCAAGAGGGTTGTCAATCCCCTTAATCTCGTTATTTGCAAGCAAGTGAGTTTTGTAGATAATTGTGGTTAACTGTAAATTGCAAAATAAAATAAAATAAAATAAATAACAACAAGGTAATGAAAGTGTTTGTGAATATACAAGTGAATAGACCTCGGGGCTGTAGAGTTGTCTAGTGGCATCTCTCATAGAAATGGCATACGGTGGGTAAATAAATTACTGTTGGGAAATTGATAGAAAAGTGAATAGTTATGCGATTTTCATGACAATGATCATGTGTATATAGGCATCATGTCCATAAGCAAATAGGGCGACTCCTGCCTGCACCTATTACTATTACTCCACCCATCGACCGCTATCCAGCATGCATCTAGAGTATTAAGTAAAACGGAGTAATGCTTGGAGAACATTAACATGATGTAGACAAAGTAAACTCAATCAATATGAATAAACTCCATCATTTTATCCTTAGTAGAAGCAACACAAAGACACAACTTGTCCCCTTCTGTCACTAGGATATAAAACCTCGCCAGGTTGAACCTACAACAATGCACCACTCCCACCGAAGAAATATCAATCTAGTTGCCCAAACTATCTCAATAGATCGGAGAGCATTACAAAGCTATGATGATCATGCAAATAAGAATCTTAGTATTCAGATTTGACTCAAATACTTTTCATGAATAATTTGAACATAAACTCACAATTCATCAGATCCCAACAAACACACCGTACAAAGGGATTACATCGGATAGATTAAGGCAAAGATGCGATGAACACTGTATTGGAAATCGAGAGAAAGAGAGAGAGAGAGAGAGAGAGAGAGAGAGAGAGAGAGAGATTGTCATCTAGGTACTACCTACAGACCCGTAGGTCCGTGGTGAACTACTCACACATCATGGTGAGGGCAGCAAGGTTGATGAAGAGGCCCTCCGTGATTGGTCTCCCCTCCGGCAGGGTGCCGGAAAGGAGGTGTAGATGGCCTCCCGTCGGAACAGAGACTTGCGGCGGTGGAAAAAGTGTTTCAGGAGCCCTCTTAGAGTTTTTAGGGTAATTGTGAATTTATAGTCCAGAGAGGGGCATCGGGAGGCGTCCCAGGGGGCACAAGCCATCAGGGTGCGCCCTCCTGTTAGCGCACCCTGTTGGCTTGTGGGTTCCTCGTGGCTCCTCTAACCTCCCTCCAAAGCTTCCAAGTCTTCTTTTGGTCCAGAAAAAATCATAAAAAAGTTTCGTGGAAATTGGACTTTGTTTGGTATTGTAAACCTGAAAAGTCAAAAACATGCAGAAAACAACAACTGGCGCTCAGCATCGGGTCAATAGGTTAGTGCTCAAAAATATTATAAATTGGTAAATAAATACCCGAAAAGTATCCTAGAATGATAATTGTTGGGAAACATTGCATGGGAAACAAAAAAATTCCTACACACACGCAAGATCTATCCATGATGATGAACATCTACGAGAGGGAGAGTGGATCTACATACCCTTATAGATCGCTAAGTGGGAAGTGTTCAAAAATGCGGTTGATGTAGTCGAACATCTTTGCGATCCAAATCGCCAAGCGTCTCGCGATCCCATCACGATCCATCTCGCGATCCAATCATGATCCGTCCAACGATCTCATCATGATCTGTCATGTGATCCAATCGCGAATCGTCTCGCGATCTTGATCACGGTCCTTCCGATCTAGCGCCGAGCGGACGGCACCTCCGTGTTCAGCACACGTATAGCTTGATGATGATCTCCGCCTTCTTGATCCAAAAAGAGGGGGCGAATAGGTAGATGAGTTATTCGGCAGCATGACAGCATGATGGCGATGGTGGTGGAACTATTCTAGCAGGTCTTCGCCTAAGCACCGCCGAAACGATCTAGAGAAGAAACTATGATCTAGAGGAGAGGGTAGCACGTGGCTATTAGGGTTAGCTTTCCCCTCTAAATCCTCTAGTATATATAGGGGGGAGGGACGGGAGTAAGCAGCCTCAAACCTCAAGAGTTGGCCGAAATTGGAGGTGGAGGAGTCCTACTCCAATCCTATTAGGAGTAGGATTCCTCCTTTCCACTTGGAAACTCTTTCCACCTCTCCACCTTTGGATTTTTTTCCTTCTCAAACCTCATGGGCTTTAGTAGAGGCTTCGGCCAGCCCACTAGGGTTTGGTTTGTCTCCTACCACATCCCATGAGTCTCCTCGGGGCGTGACATCCTCCCGATGGTCCCCCGATACCCTCCCGGCACTCCCGGTACACTACCGATGAGCCCGAAACTTTTACGGTGACCA
This sequence comes from Hordeum marinum, assembly GCA_022496015.1. Lineage (NCBI taxonomy): Eukaryota > Viridiplantae > Streptophyta > Magnoliopsida > Poales > Poaceae > Hordeum > Hordeum marinum. The sequence goes on along the minus strand of CM039672.1, from coordinate 240,804,396 downwards.
AAACGGGACTTCCTATATATCAATATTTACCTCCGGACCATTCCGGAGCTCGTCATAACATCTAGGATCTCATCCGGGACTCTGAACAACCTTCGGTCACCATCATACATAACTCTATACTACCGAAACGTCATTGAACCTTAAGTGTGCAGACCCTGCGGGTTTGAGAACTATGTAGACATGACCGAAACACCTCTACGGTGAATAACTAATAGCGGGACCTGGATGCCCATATTGGTTCCTATATATCCTACCAAGATCTTTATCGGTTGAACCTCTATGTCAAGGATTCAATTAGTCCTATATGCAATTCCCTTTGTTCTTCGATATGTTACTTACCCGAGATTCGATCGTCGGTATCTCTATACCTAGTTCAATCTCATTACCGACAAGTCTCTTTACTCGTTCTGTAATATATGATCCCATGTCTAACACTTAGTCACATTGCTTGCAAGGCTTGTTGTGATGTTGTATTACCGAGTGGCTCGTCACACGGAGTAACAAATCCCAGTCTTGATCCATGCCAACTCAATAGACACCCTTGGAGATACCTGTAGAGGACCTTTATAGTCACCCAGTTACGTTGCGACATTTGATACACACAAGGTACTCCTCCAGTGTCAGTGAGTTACATGATCTCATGGTCATAGGAACAGGTACTTGACATGCAAAAAACTATAGCAATAAACTGATACGATCATATGCTATGTTTACAGTTTGGGTCTTGCCCATCACATCATTCTCCTAATGATGTGACCCCGTTATAAAATGACATCTCATGTCCATGGCCAGGAAACCTTGACCATCTTTGGTCAACGAGCTAGTCTAATAGAGGCATACTAGGGACATAGTGTTGTCTGTATACCCACACATGTATTTAGTTTCCAATCAATACAATTATAGCATGGATAATAAACGATTATCACGAACAAGGAAATATGATAATAACCAATATATTATTGCCTCTAGGGCATATTTCCAACAGTCTCCCACTTGACCTAGAGTCAATAATCTAGTTCACATCACCATGTGATTCACATTGTTATGAATCTAACACCCAATGAGTTCTGGGGTTCGATCATGCTTTGCATGTGAGAGAGGTCTTTAGTCAACGGGTCTGCGACATTCAGATCCGTGTCTACTTTGCAAATCTCTATGTCATACTGGAGACACTGCTACCACACTCCTTTTGAAACTATTCCAAATGGCTACTCCACTATATGTATTCGGATTGCTACTCAGAGTCATCAAGATTCATATTAAAGCTTGCATCGATGTAACCCTTTACGACGAACTCTTTATCACCTCCATAATCGAGAAATATTTCCTTAGTCCACTTGTTACTAAGGATAATATTGACCGCTATACAATGATCCACTCCTGGACCACTCTTGTACCCCTTGACAGACTCATGGCAAAGGCACACACAGGTGCGGTATACAGCATGGCATACTATATAGAGCCTATGGCTAAAGCATATGGGACGACCTTCGTCCTTTCTCTTTCTTCTGCCGTGGTCAAGCTTTGAGTCTTACTCAACTTCACATCTTACAAACCAGGCAAGAACTCTTTCTTTGACTCATCCATTTTGAACTCTTTCAAAATCTTGTCAAGGTATGTACTCATTGAAAGTCTCATAAAGCATCTTGATGTATATATATATATAGATCTTGATGCTCAACAATTAGGTAGCTTTATCTAGGTCTTCCTTTGAAGAACTCTTTTCAAACAACCGTTTATGCTTTCCAGAAATTTTACATCATTTTCGATCAATAATATGTCAACCATATATGCTTATCAAAAATTCTATAGTGCTCCCACTTACTTTATTGTAAATATAAGTTTCTCATAAACTTTGTTTAGACTCAAAAACTTTGATCACCTCATCAAAGTGTATATTCCAACTCCGAGATGCTTGCTCTAGCCCATAGAAGGATCACTGGAGCGTGCACACCTTTTAGCATCCCTAGGACTGACAAAACCTTCTGGACGTATCACATACAACCTTTCCTCAAGTAATCCGTTAAGGAAACGATGTTTTGACATCCATCTGCCAAATTTCATAATTGAAAAATGCAGCAACTGCTAACATAATTCCAACAGACTTTTAGCATCGCTAAGGGTGAGAAGGTCTCATCGTAGTCAACTCCTTGAACTTGGCGGAAACTTCTTTGCGACAAGTCAAGATTTACAAATAGTGACATTCACCATCGACGTATGTCTTCATCTACAAGGTCCATTTGTACTCAACGACCTGCCATTCAACGGGCTAGTCTACCAAGGTCCATACTTGGTTTTCATACATGGATCCTTTCTTGGATTTCATGGCTCCTAGCCATTTGTCGGAATCCGGGCCCTCTTCTGTAGGGGAACGTCGCATGGGAAACAAAAAATTTCCTACGCACACGCAAGATCTATCCATGGTGATGAGCATCTACGAGAGGGAGAGTGGATCTACATACCCTTGTAGATCACTAAGCGGGAAGCGTTAAGAAACGCGGTTGGTGTAGTCAAACGTCTTCGCGATCCAAATCGCCGAGCGTCCCGCGATCTCATCACGATCCGTTCCGCGAACTCATCATGATCCGTTCCGCGATCCAATCACGATCCGTCCCGCAAACTCATCACGATCCGTCCCGCGAACTCATCATGATCCATCCCGCAAACTCATCACGATCCGTCTCGCGATCTTGATCACGGTCCTTCCGATCTAGCGCCGAACGGACGGCACCTCCGCATTTAGCACACGTACAGCTCGATGACGATCTCCGCCTTCTTGATCCAGAAAGAGGGAGAGGAGAGGTAGATGAGTTCTCCGACAGCGTGACGGCGTTGCGGCGATGGTGGTGGAGCAATTCCGGCAGGGCTTCGCCTAAGCACTGCAGAAAACCGATCTAGAGGAGAAACTATGCACTAGAGGAACGGGTAGCACATGGCTGAAAATCTAGTGTCAAAAACCCTAAAACCTCTAGTATATATAAGAGGAAGAGATGAGGAGGCTTGGCCCTCAAAGGACCAGCTCTTGGTTGGCCAAATCAAGGAGGATTGGAGGATTCCTCCTCCAATCCTAGTAGGACTAGGACTCCTCCTTATTTTTGCCTTTTTTGCCTTTTTCCACCTTTTTCTCTTTGGGATTTTCTTCCCAGCCGCATGGGCCTTGTGTGGGACTTCCACCAGCACACTAAGGGCTAGTATTCACTCTCCCACATCCCATGTAGCCTCTTGGGTCGAAATACCCCTTCCGATGGTCTCCCGGTACACTACCGGCACTCCTGGTACGCTACCGACGAGCCCGAAACTTTTCCGGCGACCAAAATAGGACTTCCTATATATCAATCTTTACCTTCGGACCATTCCGGAGCTCCTCATGATGTCCGGGATCTCATCCGGGACTCCGAGAAACCTTCGGTCACCACCATACATAACTCTATACTACCGAAACGTCACCAAACCTTAAGTGTGCAGACCCTGCGGGTTCGAGAACTATGTAGACATGACCGAGACACCTCTACGGTCAATAACCAATAGCGGGACCTGGATGCCCATATTGGTTCCTACATATTCTACGAAGATCTTTACCGATCGAACCTCTATGTCAAGGATTCAGTTAATCCCGTAAGATGTTCCCTTTGTTCTTCGGTATGTTACTTGCCCGAGATTTGATCGTCGGTATCTCCATACCTAGTTCAACCTCGTTACCGGCAAGTATCTTTACTCATTCCGTAATACAAGATCCCGTGACTAACACTTAGTCACATTGCTTGCAAGGCTTGTTGTGATGTTGTATTACCGAGTGGGCCCTGAGATACCTCTCCGTCACACGGAGTAACAAATCCCAGTCTTGATCCATGCCAACCCAACAGACACCCTCGGAGATACCTGTAGAGCACCTTTATAGTCACCCAGTTACGTTGCGACGTTTTATACACACAAGGCACTCCTCCGGTGTCCGTGAGTTGCATGATCTCATGGTCATGGGAACATATACTTGACATGAAGAAAACAGTAGCAATAAACTGACACGATCATATGCTACGTTTGTAGTTTGGGTCTTGTCCATCACATCATTATCCTAATGATGTGATCCTGTTACAAAATGACATCTCATGTCCATGAATAGGAAACCATAGCCATCTTTGATCAACGAGCTAGTCTATTAGAGGCATACTAGGGACATGGTGTTGTCTATGTATCCACACATGTATCTGAGTTTCCGATCAACACAATTATAGCATGGATAATAAACGATTGTCATGAACAAGGAAATATGATAATAACTAATTTCTTATTACCTCTAGGGCATATTTCCCAACAGCTTCTCCATAGCTCATAGGCTTATTGTTCTCCAACAACATGACCTTGTCGACCTACGAGGTTCGATAGTAACTTGATCCGAAGCTTCATGATCATCATCATTAACTTCCTCTTCAACTAACATAGGATCCATAGAAACAACTTTCTATGCTGCACTACTCTCTGGTTGAAACAAAGGTTCAACAACCTCATCAAGTTCTATCTTCCCCCCACTCAATTCTTTTGAGAGAAACTCTTTCTCGAGAAAGGACCCGTTTATAGCAACAACCAATTTGCACTCGGATCTGAGATACAAGGTATACACAAATGTTCTTAGGGTATCCTATGAAGTTGCACTTTTCCGCTTTGGGTTCGAGCTTATCACACATAAGTGTCGCATTCCCAAACTCTAAGAAATGACAGCTTAGGTTTCTATCAAACCATAATTCATGCGGTATCATCTCAATGGATTTAGATGGTGCCCTATTTAAAGTGAATGTAGTTGTCTCCAATGCATAACCCCAAAACGATTTTGGCAAAACGATAAGAGACATGATAGTATGCACCATATCCAAAAGAGCACGACTATGACGTTCGGACACACCATCACACTATGGTGTTCCAGGTGGCGTGAGTTGTGAAATAACTTTCACATTGTCTTAAGTTGTATACCAAAGTCGTAACTCAGATATACACCTCCACGATCATATCATAGACATTTTTATCTTCTTGTCATGATTCACTCTGAATTTGCTTGAACTTTTCAAACAATTCAGATTTGTGTTTCATTAAGTAAATACACACTATATCTACTCAAATCATCAGTGAAGGTAAGAAAATAACGATATCCACCGTACGCTACAATACTCATTGGACCGTATACATCAACATGTATCATTTCCAATAAGTCACTTGCCCATTCCATCAAGACGAAAAACGGGGGTTTAGTCATGTTGCCCAAGAGGCATGGTTCTGCATGTCTCAACCGATTCAAAATTGAATGAGTCATCCATCAGCATGGAGTTTCTTCATGCGCTTTACACCAATATGACATTTAGCGGCAGTGCCACAAGTATGTGGTACTATCATTATTAACTTTGTATCTTTTGGCATCTCTGTTATGAACATGTGTATTACTACGATCAAGATTCAACAAACCATTCTAATTGGGTGCATGACCATCGAAGGCATTATTCATGTAAATAGAATAACTATTATTCTCTAACTTAAATGAATAACCATATTGAAATAAACACGATCTAATCACATTCATGCTCAATGCAAACACCAAATAACGTTTATTTAGGTTTATCACTAATCCCGAAGGTAGAGAGAGCGTGCGATGGTGATCACATCAACCTTGGAAACACTTCCAACACTCATCGTCACCTCACCCTTAGCGCCTCTGTTTATTCCGTAGCTTTTATTTTGAGTTACTAACATTTAGCAACTGAACCGGTATCCAATACCCACACGCTACTAGGAGTATTAGCAAGGTACACATCAATAACACATATATCAAATATACTTCTGTCGATGTTGCTAGTCTTCTTATCTACCAAGTATCTAGGGTTGTTCCACTTCAACGACCGTTCCCCTCATAATAGAAGCACTTAGTCTCGGGTTTGGGTTCAACTTCGGGTTCCTTCACTGGAGCAACAACTAGCTTGTCGTCCATGAAGTTTCCCTCCTTGCCCTTGCCCTTCTCGAAACTAGTGGTTTTTACTAAGCATCAACACTTGATGCTCCTTCTTGATTTCTACCTTCGCGGTGTCAAACATCGCGAATAGCTCAGGGATCATCATTTCTATACCTAGTATGTTCATAGTTCATCACAAAGCTCTAGTAGCTTGGTGACAGTGACTTGGAGAAACATATCAATCACTGTCTTATCTGAAAGATCAACTCCCACTCGATTCAAGTGATTGAAGCACCCAGACAATCTGAGCACATGCTCAACGATTGAGCTATTCTCCTTCATCTTGCAGGCAAAGAATCTTGTTGGAGGTCTCATACCTCACAACATGGGCACGAGCCTGAGATCTCAATTTCAGCTCTTAGAACATCTTACATGTTCCATGACGTTCAAAATGTTTTTGAGCCTCAATTCTAAGCCATAATGCATGACGCACTGAACTTGTCAGGTACTCATTGAAATGTGCCTGTTAGATGGTCACAACATCTACATACGACGCTAGAGGGGGTGGCCCACCGAGCGATGCATTAAGGACATAAGCCTTCTGTGCAGCAATGAGGACAATCATCACATCATGGACCCAGTCCGCATTATTGCTACCATCATCTTTCAACTGTATTAATCTAGGAACATATAAAAAATTCAAGGGAGCTACAGCGCGAGCTAGTAATCTACAACATAATTTGCAAAGACATTTTGACTATGTTCATGATAATGAGTTTAGTTAATCATATTACTTAAAAACTTCCACTCAAATTGACATCCCTCTGGTCATTCGAGTGTCACATGATCCAAATCCACCAACTCAAGTCCGATCATCACGTGAGTTGAGGTGGTTTCAATGGTGAACATCTTCATGTTGATCATATCTACTATATGACTCGTGTTCGACCTTTCGGTCTCTTGTGTTCCGAGGCCATGTCTGTACATGCTAGGCTCGTCAAGTTTAACCCGAGTGTTCTGCATGTGCAACACTAGCTTGCACCCATTGTATGTGAACGTAGAGTCTATCACACCCGATCATCAGGTGGTGTCTTGACATGACGAACTTTCGCAATGGTGCACACTCGGGGAGAACACAATTCATGTTGAAATTTAAGTGAGGGATCACCTTATAATGCTACCATCGTCCTAAGAAAAACAAGGTGCATAAAAGGATTAACATCACATGCAAATCATAAGTGACATGATATGGCCATGAACTTGTGCTTTTGATCTCCATCTTGAAAGCACCGGCATGATCTCCATCGTCACCGACATGACACCATGATCTCCATCAACGTGTCGCCATCGGGTTGTTGCGCCGACTGTTGCTTCCATGACTATTGCTAACTCATAGCAATAAAGTAAAGCAAAACGGCGAAAATAATTAAAGACAACCCTATGGCTCCTGCCGGTTGCCCTCCTCATTGGCATGCAAGTCATGATATTCTATACAATACATGATCATCTCACACATCACATATATCTCATCACGTAATTGGACATATCACATCACAACATACCCTGCAAAAACAAGTTAGACGTCCTCTAATTGTTGTTGCAAGTTTTACGTGGATGCTACGGGTATCTAGCAAGAATAATTCTCACCTACGCAAAAACCACAACGGTGATACATAAATTTCTTTTCAACCTTCTCAAGGACCGCCTTTATCGAATCCGATCCAACTAAAGTAGGAGAAACAGACACCCGTCAGCCATCTTTGTGCAACAAGGTTACACGTCAGTCAATGGAACCGATCTCTCGTAAGCGTACAAGTAAGGTTGGTCTAGGCCGCTTCATCCCACAATACCGCTGAACCAAAACACGACCAAGGGAGGAAGCAATCTAAGCATCAACGCCCACAAACTCTTCGTGTTCTACTCAAGATCTCATCTACACATAGACCTAGCTCATGATGCCACTGTTGCGGAACGTTGCATGGGAAACAAAAAAATTCCTACGCACATGCAAGATCTATCCATGGTGATGAGCATCTATGAGAGGGAGAGTGGATCTACATACCCTTGTAGATCGCCAAGCGGGAAGTGTTAAGAAACGCGGTTGATGTAGTCGAACGTCTTTGCGATCCAAATCGCCGAGCATCTCGCGATCCCATAACGATCCATCTCGCGATCCAATCATGATCCATCCCGTGATACCATCACGATCTGTCCAACGATCCAATCATGAATCGTCTCGCGATCTTGATCATGGTCCTTCCGATCTAGCGCCAAACGGACGACACCTCCGCGTTCAGCACACGTACAACTTGATGACGATCTCTGACTTCTTGATCCAGCAAGAGGGGGCGAAGAGGTAGATGAGTTCTCCGGCAGCGCGACGGCATGACGACGGTGGTGGTGGAACTATTCCAGCAGGGCTTCGCCTAAGCACCGCTAAAACGATCTAGAGGAGAAGCTACGGTCTAGAGGAGACGGTAGCACGTGGCTGTTAGGGTTAGTTTCCCCCTCTAAATCCTCTAGTATATATAGTAGGGAGGGAGGGGAGTAAGCAGCCTCAAACCCTCAAGAGTTGGCCGAAATTGGAGGTGGAGGGGTCCTGCTCCAATCATATTAGGAGTAGGATTCCTCCTTTCCACTCGAAACTCTTTCCACCTCTTCACCTTTGGATTTTTTCCTTCTCAAACCACATGGGCTTTAGTGGAGGCTTCGGCCAGCCCACTAGGGGCTGGTTTTTCTCCTCCCACAGCCCATGAGGCCCCTCGGGGCGTGACACCCCTCCCGATGGTCCTCCGATACCCTCCCAGCACTCCCGGTACACTATCGATGAGCCCGAAACTTTTCCGATGACCAAAATAGGACTTCCTATATATCAATCTTTACCTCCGGACCATTCCGGAGCTCCTCGTGATGTCCAGGATCTCATCCAAGACTCCGAACAACCTTCAGACACCATCATACATAACTCTATAGTACCGAAACATCACCGAACCTTAAGTGTGCAGACCCTGCGGGTTCGAGAACTATGTAGACATGACCGAGACACCTCTACGGTCAATAACCAATAGCGGAACCTGGATGCCCATATTGGTTCTTACATATTCTACGAAGATCTTTCTTGGTTGAACCTCTATGTCAAGGATTCAATTAATCCCATATGCAGTTCCCTTTGTTCTTCGGTATGTTACTTGCCCGAGATTCGATCATCGGTATCTCTATACCTAGTTCAATATTGTTACCGGCAAGTCTGTTTACTCGTTCTGTAATACAAGATCCCATGGCTAACACTTAGTCATATTGCTTGCAAGGCTTGTTGTGATGTTGTATTACCGAGTGGGCCCTGAGATACCTCTATGTCACACGGAGTAACAAATCCCAATCTCGATCCATGCCAACTCAATAGACACCCTCGGAGTTACCTGTAGAGCACATATATAGTCATCCAGTTATGTTGCGACGTTTGATACACACAAGGTACTCCTCCGGTGTCATTGAGTTGCATGATCTCATGGGCATAGGAACAGATACTTGACATGTGAAAAACTATAACAATAAACTGACACGGTCATATGCTATGTTTATAGTTTGGGTCTTGTCCATCACATCATTCTCCTAATTATGTGACACTTTTATCAAATGACATCTCATGTCCATCGTTAGGAAACCTTGACCATCTTTGATCAACGAGCTAGTCTACTAGAGGCATACTAGGTACATAGTGTTGTGTATATACCCACACATGTATTTAGTTTCCAATCAATACAATTATATCATGGATAATAAATGATTATCACGAACAAGGAAATATGATAATAACCAATTTATTATTTCCTCTAGGGCATATTTCCAACAATAATATATTAGCATGGAACAAACAAAAATTATAGATACGTAGGAGACGTATCAACACCCCCAAGCTTAATTTCTTCTCGTCCTCAAGTAGGTAAATGATAAAAACAGAATTTTTGATTTGACATGCTATCCATTATGTAATCTTTGGTATGTATGCTCACTGAGAAATGATGAATTAACAAACAACAACCTAGTAATATTTATATGTATTAGAAACAAAATCATTGATTTTCCAAAGTATATGATCCTAAAAGAATGTTTACCCCTACTCATCTTATTATATTAGCAAGGCATGACTCTATCTTCACCACATAAATACAAATGTTAAGCACCTCAATGTCCAAGTCAGGCAATTGGATCGTACTTTTTCAATATGCATCAACTTTTTATTCTTCGCACAATACATGAGTGTGAACCATTGGACATATCATATAGGTGGTTGTTGGAAATATGCACTAGAGGCAATAATAAAATATTTATTATTATATTTCCTTGTTCATGATAATCGTTTATTGTCCATGTTTAATTGTATTGATTGGAAACTCAAATACATGTGTGGGCACATAGACAACACCGTGTCCCTAGTTTTCCTCTAATAGACTAGCTCGTTGATCCAAGATTGTCGAGGTTTCGTGGCCATAGACATGAGATGTCATTTGATAACGGGTTCACATAATTAGGAGAATGATGTGATAGACAAGACCCAAACTATGAATGTAGCATATGATCATGTCATCTTATTGCTATTGTTTTCTACATGTCAAGTATGTGTTCCTATGACCATGAGATCATGCAACTCACTGACACCGGAGGAGTACCTTGTGTGTATCAAACATCGCAACATAACTAGGTGACTATAAAGGTACTCTACATGTATATCCAAGGGTGTCTGTTGAATTGGCATGGATCAAGACTGGGATTTGTTGCTCCGTATGATAGAGTGGTATCTCAGGGCGCACTCGGTAATACAACATCATATTGAGCTTACATGCAAAGTGACTAAAGAGTTAGCCGCAGGATCCTGTATTATGGAACGAGTAAAGAGACTTGCCGGTAACGAGATTGAACTAGATATGGAGATATCAATGATCGAATATCGGGCAAGTAACATACTGATGAACAAAAGGAACTACGTACGGGATTGACTGAATCCTAGACATCGAGGTTCAACCGATAAATATCATCGTAGAATATGCGGGAACCAATATGGACATCCAGGTCCCACTATTGGTTATTGACCGTAGAGGTGTCTCGGTCATGTATGCATAGTTCTTGAACCCGCAAAGTCTACACACTTAATGTTTGGTGACGATATAAGTATAGTCGAGTTGGTATGTTGGTTAACGAAGGTTGTTCGGAGTCCCAAATGAGATCCCGGACATTAGAGAAACTCCAGAATGGTCCGAAGGTGAAAATTGAAATATAGGATAAATGTAATTGGAGTCCAGAAGTGTTCCGGGGCATACTAGGGAATCGACGAAGTGTCGAAAGGGGTTTCGAGGGGTCCCGACAAGTGTTGGGGGGCCTCATGGGCCAAGGAGAGGGGCACAACAACCCATAAGGGGCTGGGTGCCGCGCCCTCACCTCAGCCCACTGGGCTAGGAGGTGGGCCTCACCCCCTAGTGCCACCGGACACCCCTGACTTGGGTGGCAAGGCGCCTAGGGGGGCACCCAAACCCTAGCCGCACCACCCCTTGGCCGCCGGCCCCTAGGGGAACCCTAGGGCGCCCTCCCCTCCTCCCTCCCCCCTGTATATAGTGAGGGAGAGAGAGGGCAGTCGCACCCCAACGTGCTACGGCGCTGCCTCTCTTCTCCCTTGTAGTTCATCTCCACATCATATCGCGTGGTGAAGCCCTGCCAAGCTGTCACCGCCACCACCTCACCACGCCGATGTGCTGCCGGAGGACGATGAGGTGAAGGCGTCATCAAGCTACACATGTGTTGAACACGAAGGTGACGTCTGTTCGACACTTGATCGGGAGTTCGCGGGGCGGATCGTGATTGGATTGCGAATACGTTCGACTACATTAACCGCGTTTCTTAATGCTTCCACTTAGCGATCTACAAGGGTATGTATATGCAATCTCTCCTCTCATAGATGCTCATCTCCTACATTGATCTTGGTGAAGCGTAGGAATTTTTTTGTTTCCCATGCAACGTTCCCCAACATGGTATGTAATATGATGGTAGATATCAAAGGGGTAAAAAATGGAGAATAAAGTCTCACATCAACTAGGCATACCAACGAGCTATGGAGATGCTCATTTATAGATGTCAATGCAAGGAGTAGGGATTGGCATGCAAATGCTGCACTAGAGCTACAAGTGTATGCAAGCTCAACTGAAGCTAAGTGGGGTGTGCATCCAACTTGCTTGCTCATGAAGACCATGTGCATTTGAGGAAGCCCGTCATTGGAATATACAAGCCAAGTTTATTATATGAAAAGGTAATTCCCACTAGCATATGAAAGCGTCAACATAGGAGACTCTCTATATCAAGAACATGGTGCCACTTTGAGGCACAAGTGTGGTAAGGATAGTAGCAAAGTCCCTTCTCTTTTTCTCTCATTTTTTATGGTGGGCTTTTCTCTTTTTTTGCCTCCCCGTTCATTTCATATATGGTGGCATCATTTGGCCTCCCCCATTTTTATTTTATTTTTCGTCCGGAGTCTCATCCCGACTTGTGGGGGAATCATAGTCTCCATCATTCTTTCCTCACTCGGACAATGCTCTAATAATGATGATCATCACACTTTTATTTACTCACAACTCGATATGAAGGACTGATAGGAAGATATGACTCTATATGAATGCCTCTGTCAGTGTACCAGAATGTGCAATGTGTTGGAAATATGCCCTAGAGGCAATAATAAATTAGTTATTATCATATTTCCTTGTTCATGATAATCGTTTATTATCCATGCTATAATTGTATTGATCGGAGACTTAAATGCATGTGTGGATACATAGACAAAAACCATGTCCCTAGTATGCCTCTAATGGACTAGCTCGTTGATCAAAGGATGGTTAAGGTTTCCTAGCCATGGACATGAGATGTCATTTGATAACAGGATCACATCATTAGGAGAATGATGTGATGGATAAGACCCAAACTACAAACATAGCATATGATCGTGTCAGTTTATTACTACTGTTTTCTGCATGTCAAGTATATGTTCCTATGACCATGAGATCATGCAACTCACGGATATCGGAGGAGTGCCTTGTGTGTATCAAACGTCGCAACGTAACTGGGTGACTATAAAGGTGCTCTACAGGTATCTTCGATGGTGTTTGTTGAGTTGGCATGGATCGAGACTGGGATTTGTTACTCCGTGTGACGGAGAGGTATCTCAGGGCCCACTCGGTAATACAACATCACAATGAGCCTTGCAAGCAATGTGACTAATTGTTAGTTGCGGGATCTTGTATTATGGAATGAGTAAAGAGACCTGCCGGTAACGAGGTTGAACTAGGTATGGAGATACCGACGATCGAATCTCGGGCAAGTAACATACCGAAGAACAAAGGGAACGTTATACGGGATTAACTGAATCCTTGACAAAGAGGTTCGACCGATAAAGATCTTCGTAGAATATGTAGGAACCAATGTGGACGTCCAGGTCCCGCCATTGGTTATTGACAGTAGAGGTGTCTTGGTCATGTCTACATAGTTCTCGAACCCGCAGGGTCTGCACACTTAAGGTTCGGTGACGTTTCGGTAGTGTAGAGTTATGTATGGTGGTGACCGAAGGTTTTTCGGAGTCCCGGATGAGATCCCGGACGTCACGAGGAGCTCCGGAATGGTCCGTAGGTAAAGATTCATATATAGGAAGTCCCGGTTTGGTTTCCGGAAAAGTTTCGGGCTCATCGGTAGTGTACCGGGAGTGCCGGTAGTGTACCGGGAGACCTCCGGGAGGGGTACTTCGACCCCAAGAGGTCCATGGGCTGTGGGATAGTATTAACCAGCCCTTAGTGGGCTGGGAAAACAGCCACAAAGGCCCATGGCGCAGGAGAGAAAGTCCTAAAGCAAAAAGTGGAAAATCAGCCAATAGGAGGCAATCCTACTCCAACTAGGATTGGAGGTGAAGTAGGATTGCTCCCACCTCCTATTTCGGCCGACCCAAAGGTCTTGGCTGCCTCTCCTCTCCTCTCCTCCTATATATACTAGTGGATTGGGTGGTTTTTGGACAGAATTTCAGGCCACGTGCTACCCATTCCACCGGTGCATAGTTTCTCCTCTAGATTGGTTTTCTGCAGCGCTTAGGCGAAGCCCTGCCGGAATTGCTCCACCACCATCACCGGAGCGCCGTCACGCTGCCGGTGAACTCTCTCTCCTCTCCACCTCCTCTTGCTGGATCAAGACGGTGGAGATTGTCATCAAGCTGCACGTGTGCTGAATGCGGAGGTGCCGTCCGTTCGGCGCTAGATCGGAAGGACCGTGATCGAGATCACGAGACGGGTCGTGATGAGATCGCGGAACGGATCGTGATGAGTTCGCGGGACAGATCGTGATCAAGATCGTGAGACAGATTGTGATGAGTTCACGAGATGGATCATGATGTGTTCGCGGGACGGTTCGTGATTGGATCGCGGGACGCTCGGCGATTTGGATCGCGAAGATGTTCGACTACACCAACCGCGTTTCTTAACGCTTCTCGCTTAGCGATCTACAAGGGTACGTAGATCCACTCTCCCTCTCGTAGATGCTCATCACCATGGATAGGTTTGCGTGTGCGTAGGAAAATTTTTGTTTCCCATGTGACGTTCCCCAACAGTGGTATCAGAGCCAGGTTGATGGTTCGATGAGATCTCGAGTAGAACACAAAAGGTTTGTGGGCGTTGATGCTTAGATTGCTTCCTCCCTTGGTCGTATTTTGGTTCAGCGGGATTGTGAGATGAAGCGGCCCGGACCAACATTACTCGTACGCTTACGAGAGACCGGTTCCCTCGACGCAACTTGTTGCCTAGATGGCTTGCGGGTGACAGTTTCTCTCACTTTAGTTGGATCGGATTCGACAAAGGCGGTCCTTAAGAAGGTTGAAAAGCAAACTAGTGTATCACCGTTGTGGTTTATGCGTAGGTGAGAATTGTTCTTGCTAGATACCCATAGCAGCCACGTAAAATATGCAACAACAATTAGAGGACGTCTAACTTGTTTTTGCAGGGTATGTTGTGATGTGATATGGCCAATTACATGATGAGATATATGTGATGTATGAGATGATCATGTGATGTATAGATTATCACGACTTTCAAGTCGATGAGTACGGCAACCGGCAGGAGCCATAGGGTTGTCTTTAATTATTGTATGACCTGCGTGTCAATCATTAAGCGCTATGTAATGCTTTACTTTATCGCTACGGTAGCAATAGTAGTAGAAGCATGCAGGGCGTGACAACCCCGATGGCGACACGTTGATGGAGATCATGGTGTCATGCCGGTGACGATGGAGATCATGCCGGTGCTTTCTAGGTGGAGATCAAAAGCACAAGTTCATGGCCATATCATGTCACTTATGATTTGCATGTGATGTTAATCCTTTTTATGCACCTTGTTTTGCTTAGGACGACGGTAGCATTATAAGGTGATCCCTCACTTAATTTCAAGATAAATTGTGTTCTCCCCGAGTGTGCACCGTTGCGAAAGTTCGTCGTGTTGAGACAGCACGTGATGATCGGGTGTGATAGACTCTACGTTCACATACAACGGGTGCAAGCCAGATTTGCACGCCCAGAACACTCGGGTTAAACTTGACGAGCCTAGCATGTACAGACATGGCCTCGGAACACGAGAGACCGAAAGGTCGAACATGAGTCATATAGTAGATATGATCAACATAATGATGTTCACCATTGCTGCCACCTCAACTCACGTGATGATCGGACTTGAGTTGGTGAATTTGGATCATGTATCACTCGAATGATCGGAGGGATGTCAATTTTAGTGGGAGTTCTTAAGTAATATGATTAATTGAACTCATTATCATGAACATAGTCAAAGTGTCTTTGCAAATTATGTTGTAGATTACTAGCTCGCGCTGTAGCTCCCTTGTATTTTTATATGTTCCTAGAGAAATAGAATTGAAAGATGTTGGTAGCAAAATTGCGGACTGGGTCCGTGATCTGAGGATTGTCCTCATTGCTGCACAGAAGGCTTATGTCCTTAATGCACCGCTCGGTGCGCCACCCCCTCTAGCGTCGTCTATAGATGTTGTGAACATCTAACAGGCACGTTTCGATGACTACTTGTTAGTTTAGTGCGTCATGCATTACGGCTTAGAATTGAGGCTCCAAAACGTTTTGAACGTCACGGAACATATGAGATGTTCTAGGAGCAGAGATTGTGATCTCAGGCTCGTGCCTTTGTTGCGAGATATGAGATCTCCAACAAGATTCCTTGCTTGTAAGATGAAGGAGAATAGCTCAATCGTTGAGCATGTACTTAGATTGTCTGGGTACTACAATCGCTTGAATCAAGTGGGAGTTGATCTTCCAGATAAGATAGTGATTGATATAGTTCTCCAAGTCACTGTCCCTAAAGCTACTAGAACTTAGTGATGAACTATAATACACCAGGGATAGAAGTATTGATCCCTGAGCTGTTCGCGATGTTTGACACCGCGAAGGTAGAAATCAAGAAGGAGCGTCAAGTGTTGATGGTTAATCAAACCACTAGTTTCGAAAAGGGCAAGAGCAAGGAGGGAAACTTCATGGATAGCAAGTCAGTTGCTGCTCCAGTGAAGCAACCCAAAGTTGAACTCAAACCCAAGACTAAGTGCTTCTATTATGAGGTGAGAGGTCGCTGAAGCGGAACAACCCTAGATACTTGGTAGATAAGAAGGCTGGCAACATCGACAGAAGTATATTTGATATACGAGTTATTGATGTGTACCTTGCTAGTACTCCTAGTAGCACCTGGGTATTGGATACCGGTTCGGTTGCTAAATGTTAGTAACTCGAAATAAAAGCTACGGAATAAACGGAGAACTAGATAAGGGTGAGGTGACGATGTGTGTTGGAAATGTTTCCAAGGTTGATGTGATCAACATCGCACGCTCTCTCTCTACCTTCAGGATTAGTGACGAACCTAAATAAATGTTATTTTGTGTTTTGCGTTGAGCATGAACATGATTAGATCATGTTTGTTGCAATACGGTTATTCATTTAAGTCAGAGAATAATAGTTATTCTGGTTACATGAATAATACCTTCAATGGTCATGCACCCAGTGAGAATGGTTTGTTGAAATCTTGATCGTAGTAGTACACATGTTCATAACATTGATGTCAAAAGATACAAAGTTAATAATGATAGTACCACATACTTGTGGCACTGCCGCTAAATGTCATATTGGTATAAAGCGCATGTAGAAACTCCATGCTGATGGATATTTGGACTCATCGATTTCGAATCGGTTGAGACATGCGAACCATGCCTCTTGGGCAAGATGACTAAAGGACCCCGTTGGTTGGAGCGGGCAAGTGATTCATTGGAAATGATACATGTTTATGTATGCAATCTAGTGAGTCTTGTAGCGTGCAGTGGATATCGTTATTTTCTTACCTTCACTGATGATTTGAGTAGATATAGTGTATATTTACTTAATGAAACACAAGTCTGAATCGTTTGAAAGGTTCAAGCAAATTCAGAGTGAAGTTTAAAGATCATCGTGACAAGAAGATAAAAATGACCGCGATATGATCGTGGAGGTGAATATCTGAGTTACGAGTTTGGCATACAACTTAAGACAACGTCAAATTTGTTTCACAACTAATGCCACCTGGAACACCATGGTGTGATGGTGTGTCCGAACATCATAGTCATGCTCTATTGATATAGTGCATACTGTGATGTCTCTTATCGTTTTGCTACTATAATTTTTGGGGTTATGCATTAGAGACAACTACATTCACTTTAAATAGGGCATCATCTAAATCCGTTGAGATGACACCCTGTGAATCATGGTTTGATAGAAACCTAAGCTATCATTTCTTAATGTTTGGGGCTACGATGCTTGTGTGGAAAATGTTTTCACATAATAAGCTAGAACCCAAAGCGGACAAATGTATCTTCATAGAATACCCTAAGAACAGATGGGTATGCCTTCTATCTCAGATCCGAGTGCAAAGTGTTTGTTGCTAGAACTGGGTCCTTTCTCGAGAAAAAGTTTCTCTCGAAAGAATTGAATGGGAGGAAGATAGAACTTGATGAGGTTGTTAAACCTTTGTTCAACCAGAGAGTAGCGCAGCGCAGAAAGATGTTTCTGTGAAGCCTACGTTAGTTGAAGAGGAAGTTAATGATGATGATCATGAAGCTTCAGGATCAAGTTACTATCGAACTTCGTAGGTCGACAAGGATGTGTACTGCTCCTGAGCGGTACGACAACTCTGTCTTGGAGGTCATGTTGTTGGACAACGATGAACCTACGAGCTATGGAGAAGCGATGATGGGCCCGGATTCCGACAAATGGTTGGAGGCCATGAAATCCGAGATAGGATCCATGTATTAAAACCAAGTGTAGACTTTGGTAGACTTGCTCGTTGGACGGCAGGTCGTTGAGTACAAATGGATCTTTAAAATGAAGACAGACACTGATGGTGAATGTCACTATTTGTAAAGCTCGACTTGTTGCAAAGATGTTTGTGACAAGTTCAAGGAGTGGACTACGATGAGACTTTCTCACTCGTAGCGATGCTAAAAGTCTGTTGGAATTATGTTAGCAGTTGCTGTGTTTTCAATTATGAAATCTGGCAGATGGATGTCAAAACATCGTTTCCTTAATGGTTTACTTGAGGAAAGGTTGTATGTGATACAACCAGAAGGTTTTGTCAGGCCTAAGGATGCTAAAAGGTGTGCAAGCTTCGGTGATCCTTCCATGGACTGAAGCAAGCATCTCGGAGTTGGAATATACGCTTTGATGAGGTGATCAAAGTTTTGATGTTTATACAAAGTTTATGAGAAACTTGTATTTGCAATAAAGTGAGTGGGAGCACTATAGAATTTCTGATAAGTATATGTGGATGACATATTGTTGTTCAGAAATAATGTAGAGTTTCTGGAAAGCATAAAACGGTTATTTGGAAAGTGATTTTCAAAGGAAGACCTGGATAAAGCTACCTAATTGTTGAGCATCAAAATCTATAGAGATAGATCAAGATGTTTGATGAGACTTTCAATGAGTGCATACCTTGACAAGATTTTGAAAGAGTTCAAAATGGATCAGCCAGAGAAATAGTTCTCGTCTGATTTGTAAGGTGTGAAGTTGAGTGAGACTCAAAGCTCGACAACGGCAGAAGAAAGAGAAAGGACGAATGTCGTCCCCTATGCCTTAGCCATAGGCTCTATATTATGCCATGCTCTGTACCGCACCTATGTGTGCCTTGCCATGAGTCTGTCAAGGGGTACAAGGGTGGTCCAGGAGTGGATCACTGGACAGCGGTCGGAATTATCCTTAGTAACCAGAGGACTAAGGAAATGTTTCTTGATTATGAAGGTGATAAAGAGTTCGTCGTAAAGAGTTACGTCGATGCAAGCTTTAACACCTATCCGGATGACTAGTAGTAGCAATCTGGATACGTATAGTGGAGCAGCCATTTGGAAATAGTACCAAGTGGAGTGTGGTAGTAGTGTTTACGGTTTGACATAGAGATTTGCAAAGTACACACGGATCTGAATATCGCAGACCCGTTGACTATAAGACCTCTCTCACATGCAAAGCATGATCGAGCCCCAGAACTCATTGGGTGTTAGATTCATAACAATGCGAATCACATGGTGATGTGAACTAGATTATTGACTCTAGTGCAAGTGGGAGACTGTTGGAAATATGCCCTAGAGGCAATAATAAATTAGTTATTATCATATTTCCTTGTTCATGATAATCGTTTATTATCCATGCTATAATTGTATTGATCGGAGACTTAAATGCATGTGTGGATACATAGACAAAAACCATGTCCCTAGTATGCCTCTAATGGACTAGCTCGTTGATCAAAGGATGGTTAAGGTTTCCTAGCCATGGACATGAGATGTCATTTGATAACGGGATCACATCATTAGGAGAATGATGTGATGGATAAGACCCAAACTACAAACATAGCATATGATCGTGTCAGTTTATTGCTACTGTTTTCTGCATGTCAAGTATATGTTCCTATGACCATGAGATCATGCAACTCACGGATATCAGAGGAGTGCCTTGTGTGTATCAAACGTCGCAACGTAACTGGCTGACTATAAAGGTGCTCTACAGGTATCTCCGATGGTGTCTGTTGAGTTGGCATGGATCGAGACTGGGATTTGTTACTCCGTGTGACGGAGAGGTATCTCAGGGCCCACTCGGTAATACAACATCACAATGAGCCTTGCAAGCAATGTGACTAATTGTTAGTTGCGGGATCTTGTATTATGGAATGAGTAAAGAGACCTGCCGGTAACGAGGTTGAACTAGGTATGGAGATACCGACGATCGAATCTCGGGCAAGTAACATACCGAAGAACAAAGGGAACGTTATACGGGATTAACTGAATCCTTGACAAAGAGGTTCGACCGATAAAGATCTTCGTAGAATATGTAGGAACCAATGTGGACATCCAGGTCCCACCATTGGTTATTGACTGTAGAGGTGTCTCGGTCATGTCTACATAGTTCTCGAACCCGCAGGGTCTGCACACTTAAGGTTCGGTGACGTTTCGGTAGTGTAGAGTTATGTATGGTGGTGACCGAAGGTTGTTCGGAGTCCCGGATGAGATCCCGGACGTCACGAGGAGCTCCGGAATGGTCCGTAGGTAAAGATTCATATATAGGAAGTCCCAGTTTGGTTTCCGGAAAAGTTTCGGGCTCATCGGTAGTGTACCGGGAGTGCCGGTAGTGTACCGGGAGTGCCGGTAGTGTACCGGGAGACCTCCGGGAGGGGTACTTCGACCCCAAGAGGTCCATGGGCTGTGGGAGAGTATTAACCAGCCCTTAGTGGGCTGGGAAAACAGCCACAAAGGCCCATGGCGCAGGAGAGAAAGTCCTAAAGCAAAAAGTGGAAAATCAGCCAATAGGAGGCAATCTTACTCCAACTAGGATTGGAGGTGAAGTAGGATTGCTCCCACCTCCTATTTCGGCCGACCCAAAGGCCTTGGCTGCCTCTCCTCTCCTCTCCTCCTATATATACTAGTGGATTGGGTGGTTTTTGGACAGAATTTCAGGCCACGTGCTACCCATTCCACCGGTGCATAGTTTCTCCTCTAGATCGGTTTTCTGCAGCGCTTAGGCGAAGCCCTGCCGGAATTGCTCCACCACCATCACCGGAGCACCGTCACGCTGCCGGTGAACTCTCTCTCCTCTCCACCTCCTCTTGCTGGATCAAGACGGTGGAGATCATCATCAAGCTGCACGTGTGCTGAACGCGGAGGTGCCGTCCGTTCGGCGCTAGATCGGAAGGACCGTGATCGAGATCACGAGACGGGTCGTGATGAGATCGCGGAACGGATCGTGATGAGTTCGCGGGACAGATCGTGATCAAGATCGTGAGACGGATCGTGATGAGTTCACGAGACGGATCATGATGTGTTCGCGGGACGGTTCGTCATTGGATCGCGGGACGCTCGACGATTTGGATCGCGAAGATGTTCGACTACACCAACCGCGTTTCTTAACGCTTCCCGTTTAGCGATCTACAAGGGTACGTAGATCCACTCTCCCTCTCATAGATGCTCATCACCATGGATAGGTTTGCGTGTGCGTAGGAAATTTTTTGTTTCCCATGCGACATTTCCCAACACAATGATCTAGCGTGACATGTATAAACAACATGAAGAACGATGGTTTGCCACGAATACTATGCCACCTCTATATGATCATGCAAAGCATAATGATGATGAACGAACTAGTCATGTGAAGTGACGATGGAATTTGCATGGTAATATATCTTGAAATGGCTATGGAAATGCCATAATAGGTAGGTATGGTGGCTGTTTTGAGGAAGATATAATGATGCTTATATGCAACAGAACGTATCATGTCATGGGGTTTGGATGCATCGGCGGAAGTTGCACCGAACCTCGAGGTGAGAATGGGCTATGCACGATACCGAAGAGGCTAGCAAATATGAGGTGTTGAAGATGCGTATGTCCATGGTGTCACATTATTCATAAAGAACTCACATACTTAATGCAAAGTTTTATTAGTTTTATCACAAATCAAAGTACTCCTCACATGCCCCGAGAGAGGAGGTTGGTAGGAGTTAACCATCGCACGCCCCCGACTCGAAACACCACTACGATTTCAACGAGGAATATAAATGCTCACACATCATCACCATGTTTCTTTAATTTTTAGATGAATAACAAGTTAACACATCTTAATCTCGACACTTCTATGAATCAACAATTGTGGACTCACACCTTTTTCATATTACCACATCAATGTCATTAACCCACAACTTCTCTATATGTGTTACATGATGGTTTTGATTATCATTCATTGAATACCTAATATTTTTAGACTGGTCTTATGACCCATGCAAATTACCGTCACTATTTATTCAGCTCTGAAAAAATACAAGTGAAAAATGAGAGCACATTATTTCCATAAAATCTACACACCACCATGTTAAAAAAGATATAAGTGAAGTACTAGAGCAACTGCCAAGCTCAAAACATATAAAGCACATAAAATATTCTAGCAAATTATCATGAAGGTGTGTCACTCTGAAATAGGTGTGTCCAGGAAATGGTGATTATGACAAACTGAAAGTAAAAGCAAACAAAAGCAAACGACGCTCCAAGCAAAACACATATCATGTGATGAATAAAAATATATCTCCAAGTGACATACCGATGGATTGAGACGAAAGAGGGGATGCCTACGGGGCATCCCCAAGATTAGATGCTTGAGTCTCCTTAGAATTGTACTTGGGGGTGCCTTGCGCATCCCCAAGCTTAGGCTCTTGCTACCCCTTATTCCGTAGTTCATCGTAATCACACCCAATACTTCAAAACTTCAATCACACAAAACTCAACAAAACTTCGTGTGATCCGTTAGTATAAGCAACATATTGCATACTTTAGGTACTGTGATAAATTGATTCATAATTCATTTTTTTCATAATAGGTACTGTATTCTAACTTCTCCATGGCTTACACCCTGCGATATAGTCCATAGCATAATCAGAACAAGTAAACTATGCAAGCAAAACAGAATCTGTTTAAAACAGGGCAGACTGTAGCAATCTGTAAAGCGCACATACTTTTGTAACTCTAAAAATTCTAAAAAATTAGGAAAACTTAAAGTTCCTGTTATGTCTCAGCATCGTTTCTACTCATCTTATGGGTCATCCCAAAGGCTTTACTTGTCACAAACACTAATTAAAAAAATTAAAAAAATATATTACAGAGGCAACAATCATGTTTTCAAAAAATATCAGAAAGGAAAAACAAAAATAAAGATACATATTGGGTTGCCTCCCAACAAGTGATGTTGTTTTTGTTGGAAATATGCCCTAGAGGCAATAATAAATTAGTTATTATCATATTTCCTTGTTCATGATAATCGTTTATTATCCATGCTATAATTGTATTGATCGGAGACTTAGATGCATGTGTGGATACATAGACAAAACCATGTCCCTAGTATGCCTCTAATAGACTAGCTCGTTGATCAAAAGATGGTTAAGGTTTCCTAGCCATGGACATGAGATGTCATTTGATAACGGGGTCACATCATTAGGAGAACGATGTGATGGACAAGACCCAAACTGCAAACGTAGCATATGATCGTGTCAGTTTATTGCTACTGTTTTCCGCATGTCAAGTATGTGTTCCTATGACCATGAGATCATGCAACTCACAGATATCGTGCCTTGTGTGTATCAAACGTCGCAACGTAACTGGGTGACTATAAAGGTGCTCTACAGGTATCTCCGATGGTGTTTGTTGAGTTGGCATGGATCGAGACTCGGATTTGTTACTCCGTGTGACGGAGAGGTATCTCGGGGCCCACTCGGTAATGCAACATCACAATAAGCCTTGCAAGCAATGTGACTAATTGTTAGTTGCGGGATCTTGTATTACGGAACGAGTAAAGAGACTTGCCGGTAACGAGGTTGAACTAGGTATGGAGATATCGACGATCGAATCTCGGGCAAGTAACATACCGAAGAACAAAGGGAACGTTATACGAGATTAACTGAATCCTTGACATAGAGGTTCGATTGATAAAGATCTTCGTAGAATATGTAGGAACCAATGTGGACGTCCAGGTCCCGCCATTGGTTATTGACCGTAGAGGTGTCTCGGTCATGTCTACATAGTTCTCGAACCCGCAGGGTCTGCACGCTTAAGGTTCGGTGACGTTTCGGTAGTGTAGAGTTATGTATGGTGGTGACCGAAGTTTGTTTGGAGTCCCGGATGAGATCCCAGACGTCATGAGGAGCTCAGGAATGGTCCGGAGGTAAAGATTCATATGTAGGAAGTCCCAGTTTGGTTTCCGGAAAAGTTTCGGGCTCATCGGTAGTGTACCGGGAGTGCCGGTAGTGTATCGGGAGGCCTCCGGGAGGGGTATTTCGACCCCAAGAGGTCCATGGGCTGTGGGAGAATAATAACCAGACCTTAGTGGGCTGGGAAAACAGCCACAAAGGCCCATGGCGCAGGAGAGAAAGTCCTAAAGCAAAAAGTGGAAAATCAGCCAATAGGAGGCAATCCTACTCCAACTAGGATTGGAGGCGAAGTAGGATTGCTTCCCACCTCCTATTTCGGCCGACCCAAAGGCCTTGGATGCCTCTCCTCTCCTCTCCTCCTATATATACTAGTGGATTGGGTGGTTTTTGGACAGAATTTCCGGCCACGTGCTACCCGTTTCACCGGTGCACAGTTTCTCCTCTAGATCGGTTTTCCGCAGCGCTTAGGCGAAGCCCTGTCGGAATCACTCCACCACCATCACCGGAGCGTCGTCACGCTGCCGGTGAACTCTCTCTCCTCTCCACCTCCTCTTGCTGGATCAAGATGGTGGAGATCGTCATCAAGCTGCACGTGTGCTGAACGCGGAGGTGCCGTCCGTTCGGCGCTAGATCGGAAGGACCGTGATCGAGATCGCGAGACAGTTCGTGATGAGATCGCGGAACGGATCGTGATGAGTTCGCGGGACAGATCGTGATCAAGATCGTGAGACGGATCGTGATGAGATCGTGGGACGGATCATGATGAGTTCACGGGACGGATCGTGATGAGATCGCGGGACGCTCGGTGATTTGGATCGCGAAGATGTTCGACTACACCAATGTGTTTCTTAACGCTTCCCGCTTAGTGATCTACAAGGGTATGTAGATCCACTCTCCCTCTCGTAGATGCTCATCACCATGGATAGGTTTGCGTGTGCGTAGGAAATTTTTTGTTTCCCATGCGACGTTCCCCAACAGTGGCATCATGAGCTAGGTTGATGGTTCGATGAGATCTTGAGTAGAACACAAAAGGTTTGTGGGTGTTGATGCTTAGATTGCTTCCTCCCTTGGTCGTATTTTGGTTCAGCGGGATTGTGAGATGAAGCGGCCCGGACCAACATTACTTTTACGCTTACGAGAGACCGGTTCCCTCGACGTAACTTGTTGCCTAGATGGCTTGCGGGTGACAGTTTCTCTCACTTTAGTTGGATCGGATTCGACAAAGGCGGTCCTTGAGAAGGTTGAAAAGCAATCTATGTATCACCGTTGTGGTTTATGCGTAGGTGAGAATCGTTCTTGCTAGAACCCGTAGCAGCCACGTAAAACATGCAACAACAATTAGAGGACGTCTAACTTGTTTTTGCAGGGTATGTTGTGATGTGATATGGCCAATTACATGATGAGATATATGTGATGTATGAGATGATCATGTGATGTATAGAATTTCACGACTTGCATGTCGTTGAGTACGACAACCGGCAGGAGCCATAGGGTTGTCTTTAATTATTGTATGACCTACGTGTCCATCATTAAGCGCTATGTAATGCTTTACTTTATCGCTAAGCGGTAGCAATAGAAGTAGAAGCAGGGCTGGCGCCACAAACCCAATGGCAACACATTGATGGAGATCATGGTGTTGTGCCGGTGACGATGGAGATCATGCCGGTGTTTTGAAGATGGAGATCTTAAACACAAGTTCATGGCCATATCATGTCACTTATGAATTGCATGAGATGTTAATCCTTTTATGCACCTTGTTTTGCTTAGTACGGCAGTAGCATTATAAGGTGATCCCTCACTTGAATTTCAAGATGAATTGTGTTCTCCCCGAGTGTGCACCGTTGTGAAAGTTCGTCGTGTTGAGACACCACGTGATGATCGGGTGTGATAGACTCTACGTTCACATACAACGGGTGCAAGCCAGATTTGCACGCGCAGAACACTCGGGTTAAACTTGACGAGTCTAGCATGTACAGACATGCCCTCGGAACACGAGAGACCGAAAGTTCGAACATGAGTCATATAGTAGATATGATCAACATGATGATGTTCACCATTGCAGCCACCTCAACTCACGTGATGATCGGATTTGAGTTGGTGAATTTGGATCATGTATCACTCGAATGATCGGAGGGATGTCAATTTGAGTGGGAGTTCTTAAGTAATATGATTAATTGAACTCATTATCATGAACATAGTCAAAGTGTCTTTGCAAATTATGTTGTAGATTACTAGCTCGCGCTATAGCTCCCTTAAATTTTTATATGTTCCTAGAGAAATAGAGTTGAAAGATGTTGGTAGCAATATTGCGGAATAGGTCTGTGATCTGAGGATTGTCCTCATTGCTGCACAGAAGGCTTATGTCCTTAATGCACCGCTCGGTGCGCCACCCCCTCTAGCGTCGTCTATAGATGTTGTGAACATCTGATAGGCACGTTTCGATGACTACTTGATAGTTTAGTGCGTCATGCATTACGGCTTAGAATTGAGGCTCCGAAACGTTTTGAACGTCAGGGAACATATGAGATGTTCTAGGAGCAGAGATTGTGATCTTAGGCTCGTGCCTGTGTTGCGAGATATGAGATCTCCAACAAGATTCTTTGCCTGTAAGATGAAGGAGAATAGCTCAATCGTTGAGCATGTACTCAGATTGTCTGGGTACTACAATCGCTTGAATCAAGTGGGAGTTGATCTTCCAGATAAGATAGTGATTGATATAGTTCTCCAAGTCACTGTCGCTAAAGCTACTAGAACTTAGTGATGAACTATAATACACCAGGGATAGAAGTATTGATCCCTGAGCTGTTCGCGATGTTTGACATCGCGAAGGTAGAAATCAAGAAGGAGCGTCAAGTGTTGATGGTTAATCAAACCACTAGTTTCGAAAAGGGTAAGAGCAAGGAGGGAAACTTCATGGATAGCAAGTCAGTTGCTGCTCCAGTGAAGCAACCCAAAGTTGAACTCAAACCCGAGACTAAGTGCTTCTATTATGAGGTGAGAGGTCGCTGAAGCGGAACAACCCTAGATACTTGGTAGATAAGAAGTCTGGCAACATCGACAGAAGTATATTTGATATATGAGTTATCGATGTGTACCTTGCTAGTACTCCTAGTAGCACCTGGGTATTGGATACCGGTTCGGTTGCTAAATGTTAGTAACTCGAAATAAAAGCTACGGAGTAAACGGAGAACTAGCTAAGGGTGAGGTGACGATGTGTGTTGGAAATGTTTCCAAGGTTGATGTGATCACCATAGCACACTCTCTCTACCTTCAGGATTAGTGACGAACCTAAATAAATGTTATTTGGTGTTTTGCGTTGAGCATGAACATGATTAGATCATGTTTGTTGCAATACGGTTATTCATTTAAGTCAGAGAATAATAGTTATTCTGTTTACATGAATAATACCTTCAATGGTCATGCACCCAGTGAGAATGGTTTGTTGAAATCTTGATCGTAATAATACACATGTTCATAACATTGATGTCAAAAGATACAAAGTTAAATAATGATAGTACCACATACTTGTGGCACTGCCGCAAAATGTCATATTGGTATAAAGCGCATGAAGAAACTCCATGGTGATGGATATTTGGACTCATTCGATTTCGAATCGGTTGAGACATGCGAACCATGCCTCTTGGGCAAGATGACTAAAGGACCCCGTTGGATGGAGCGGGCAAGTGATTCATTGGAAATGATACATGTTGATGTATGCAATCTAGTGAGTCTTGTAGCGTGCAGTGGATATCGTTATTTTCTTACCTTCACTGATGATTTGAGTAGATATAGTGTATATTTACTTAATGAAACACAAGTATGAATCGTTTGAAAGGTTCAAGCAAATTCAGAGTGAAGTTTAAAGATCATCGTGACAAGAAGATAAAAATGACTGCGATATGATCGTGGAGGTGAATATCTGAGTCACGAGTTTGGCATACAACTTAAGACAATGTGAAAGTTGTTTCACAACTAAACGCCACCTGGAACACCATAGTGTGATGGTGTGTCCGAACATCATAGTTATGCTCTATTGGACATGGTGCGTGCTATGATGTCTCTTGTCGTTTTACTACTATAATTTTGGGGTTATGCATTAGAGACAACTACATTCACTTTAAATAGGGCACCATCTAAATCCGTTGAGATGACACCATGTGAATTATGGTTTGATAGAAACCTAAGCTGTCATTTCTTAATACTTGGGGCTGCGACACTTGTGTGGAAAATGTTTTCACCTAATGAGGTCGAACCCAAGGCGGACAAATGCATCTTCATAGAATACCCTAAGATCAATTGGGTGAACCTTCTATCCCAGATCCAAGTGCAAAGTGTTTGTTACTAAAACGGATCCTTTCTCGAGGAAAAGTTTCTCTCGAAAGAATTAAGTGGGAGGAAGATAGAACTTGATGAGGTTGTTTAAACTTTGTTCAACCAGAGAGTAGTGCAGCGCAGGATGTTGTTTCTGTGAAGCCTACGTTAGTTGAAGAGGAAGTTAATGATGATGATCATGAAACTTCAGGATCAAGTTACTATCGAACTTCGTAGGTCGACAAGGATGTGTACTGCTCCTAAGCGGTACGACAACTCTGTCTTGGAGGTCATGTTGTTGGACAACGATGAACCTACGAGCTATGGAGAAGCGATGATGGGCCCGGATTCCGACAAATGGTTGGAGGCCATGAAATCCGAGATAGGATCCATGTATGAAAACCAAGTATAGACTTTGGTAGACTTGCTCGTTGGACAGCAGGTCGTTGAGTACAAATGGATCTTTAAAATGAAGACAGCCGCTGATGGTAATTGTCACCATTTGTAAAGCTCGACTTGTTGCAAAGATGTTTGTGACAAGTTCAAGGGGTTGACTACGATGAGACTTTCTCACTCGTAGCGATGCTAGAGTTTGTTGGAATTATGTTAGCAGTTGCTGCGTTTTCAATTATGAAATCTGGCAGATGGATGTCAAAACATTGTTTCCTTAACGGTTTACTTGAGGAAAGGTTGTATGTGATACAACTAGAAGGTTTTGTCAGTCCTAAGGATGCTAAAAGGTGTGCAAGCTTCGGTGATCCTTCCATGGACTGAAGCAAGCATCTCGGAGTTGGAATATACGCTTTGATGAGGTGATCAAAGTTTTGATGTTTATACAAAGTTTATGAGAAACTTGTATTTTCAATAAAGTGAGTGGAAGCACTATAGAATTTCTGATAAGTATATGTGGATGACATATTGTTGATCAGAAATAATGTAGAGTTTCTGGAAAGCATAAAACGGTCATTTGGAAAGTGATTTTCAAAGGAAGACCTGGATGAAGCTACCTAATTGTTGAGCATCAAAATCTATGGAGATAGATCAAGATGCTCGATGAGACTTTCAATGAGTGCATACCCTGACAAGATTTTGAAAGAGTTCAAAATGGATCAGTCAGAGAAAGAGTTCTTGCCTGATTTGTAAGGTGTGAAAGTTGAGTGAGACTCAAAGCTCGACAACGGCAGAAGAAAGAGAAAGGACGAACGTCGTCCCCTATGCCTTAGCCATAGGCTCTATATTATGCCATGCTGTGTACCGCACCTGTGTGTGCCTTGCCATGAGTCCGCCAGGGGGTACAAGGGTGAACCAGGAGTGGATCACTGGACAGCGGTCAAGATTATCCTCAGTAACTAAGAGACCGAGGAGATGTTTCTCGATTATGGAGGTGATAAAGAGTTCGTCGTAAGGAGTTACGTCGATACAAGCTTTAACACTAATCCGGATGACTCGTAGTAGCAATCTGGATACGTATAGTGGAGCAGCCATTTGGAATAGTACCGAGCGGAGTGTGGTAGCAGTGTTTACAGTTTGACATAGGTATTTGCAAAGTGCACACGGATCTGAATGTTATAGACCCGTTGACTATAAGACCTCTCTCACATGCAAAGCATGATCGAGCCCCAGAAATCATTGGGTGTTAGATTCATAACAATGCGAATCACATGGTGATGTGAACTAGATTATTGACTCTAGTGCAAGTGGGAGACTGTTGGAAATATGCCCTAGAGGCAATAATAAATTAGTTATTATCATATTTCCTTGTTCATGATAATCGTTTATTATCCATGCTATAATTGTATTGATTGGAGACTTAGATGCATGTGTGGATACATAGACAAAACCATGTCCCTAGTATGCCTCTAATAGACTAGCTCGTTGATCAAAAGATGGTTAAGGTTTCCTAGCCATGGACATGAGATGTCATTTGATAACGGGGTCACATCATTAGGAGAACGATGTGATGGACAAGACCCAAACTGCAAACGTAGCATATGATCGTGTCAGTTTATTGCTACTGTTTTCCGCATGTCAAGTATGTGTTCCTATGACCATGAGATCATGCAACTCACAGATATCGGAGGAGTGCCTTGTGTGTATCAAACGTCGCAACGTAACTGGGTGACTATAAAGGTGCTCTACAGGTATCTCCGATGGTGTTTGTTGAGTTGGCATGGATCGAGACTCGGATTTGTTACTCCGTGTGACGGAGAGGTATCTCGGGGCCCACTCGGTAATGCAACATCACAATAAGCCTTGCAAGCAATGTGACTAATTGTTAGTTGCGGGATCTTGTATTACGGAACGAGTAAAGAGACTTGCCGGTAACGAGGTTGAACTAGGTATGGAGATATCGACGATCGAATCTCGGGCAAGTAACATACCGAAGAACAAAGGGAACGTTATACGGGATTAACTGAATCCTTGACATAGAGGTTCGACTGATAAAGATCTTCGTAGAATATGTAGGAACCAATGTGGACGTCCAGGTCCTGCCATTGGTTATTGACCGTAGAGGTGTCTCGGTCATGTCTACATAGTTCTTGAACCCGCAGGGTCTGCACACTTAAGGTTCGGTGACGTTTCGGTAGTGTAGAGTTATGTATGGTGGTGACCGAAGTTTGTTTGGAGTCCTGGATGAGATCCCAGATGTCACGAGGAGCTCAGGAATGGTCCGGAGGTAAAGATTCATATGTAGGAAGTCCCAGTTTGGTTTCCGGAAAAGTTTCGGGCTCATCGGTAGTGTATCGGGAGGCCTCCGGGAGGGGTATTTCGACCCCAAGAGGTCCATGGGATGTGGGAGAATAATAACCAGCCCTTAGTGGGCTGGGAAAACTGCCACAAAGGCCCATGGCGCAGGAGAGAAAGTCCTAAAGCAAAAAGTGGAAAATCAGCCAATAGGAGGATATCCTACTCCAACTAGGATTGGAGGCGAAGTAGGATTGCTTCCCACCTCCTATTTCGGCCGACCCAAAGGCCTTGGCTGCCTCTCCTATCCTCTCCTCCTATATATACTAGTGGATTGGGTGGTTTTTGGACAGAATTTCCGGCCACGTGCTACCCGTTTCACCGGTGCACAGTTTCTCCTCTAGATCGGTTTTCCGCAGCGCTTAGGCGAAGCCCTGTCGGAATCACTCCACCACCATCACCGGAGCGCCGTCACGCTGCCGGTGAACTCTCTCTCCTCTCCACCTCCTCTTGCTGGATCAAGATGGTGGAGATCGTCATCAAGCTGCACGTGTGCTGAACGCGGAGGTGCCGTCCATTCGGCGCTAGATCGGAAGGACCGTGATCGAGATCGCGAGACAGTTCGTGATGAGATAGTGGAACGGATCGTGATGAGTTCGCGGGACAAATCGTGATCAAGATCGTGAGACGGATCGTGATGAGATCGCGGGACGGATCATGATGAGTTCACGGGACGGATCGTGATTGGATCGCGGGACGGATCGTGATGAGATCGCGGGACGCTCGGCGATTTGGATCGCGAAGATGTTCGACTACACCAACCGCGTTTCTTAACGCTTCCCGCTTAGCGATCTACAAGGGTATGTAGATCCACTCTCCCTCTCGTAGATGCTCATCACCATGGATAGGTTTGCGTGTGCGTAGGAAATTTTTTGTTTCCCATGCGACGTTCCCCAACAGTTTTATGCCCCTAGCTAGGCATAATGCATAGTTTCAAGTGTTGTCATCTTTGACACCAAGCTCCTCAATAACACAACTATGATTAATAGGAACAATGGAAGGCTTGACGCATCCAAATCTCCTCAAGGAGGAGTGCTTCGCGAAGCTACAAAACCAAGCTCTTTTCTTCATCGGAAGGCCCCCGACCTATGGATTATCGCCTCAACTTATCCAATTTTACCTTGTGCTTTTGTACTTTCCTAGCCAAGCAACCAAACTCCCAAGATCCCCAAGGTGCCAACACACGCTGCAAGGCACCAAGGGAGTCTGGAATTCCTTGGAGACCCAGACCTGGGGATTGACGTCGCCATGTGGCCGGTACAAATTCCTCATATTTCATGTGGGTTTGCTAGACGTTTTCATACCGAATTTGTCTTTCTCGTTGCGCAACATTATGTTGTAGATGCTCGTTTAAATTAGCGATGACGAAGCAATGATACGACTCTACAACACTTACATGAGGCACACGAATATGTTCAAAACGTTGCCTAAAGGCTTCCTTCAAAAGCACGGTCAATTCTTGCCTTCACATTGGCAGAACCTTGCTGACGGTTGTCCCAAGTGTTGGCTAGCCCCGTCCATCCCAAGTCCTGGAATGATATCTCATCAACACCTTCTCTGAAATCTCTCACATGTCCCTCTGGCCAAGCTAATCTTCTAAAGTGCCCGTCGGCATATAGAGTCTCATTGAAGTCTCTCATGCATAACCACTCGCCATGCGGTATCCCATGCAGAGTCCGCAAAAAACGCCAGCTGTGATGTCGGTTTTCCACTCTAGGTTCACCATAGAATCCAGTGAAACGCCATTCAAGAGCATCTTGATCCTTCATCCGTGTTGTAACATCAATATGTCCAATGCTATAGTTTTTGAGATTTACCTCAACATCTTTTGACCAAAATAGTCCAATCCCTCCACTTAATCCAACACTATCAACCGCGAAGCAGCCTGCAAAGCCTAGCTGGTTTTGTAAGTCCTTCACTCTTTTAGCCCTGATTTTAGTTTCCATGACAAATAGCAGGGCAGGAACTTCTTGCTTCACTAAGCTGCGAAGCTCGCAAACTGCCTCGGGGTTCCCAAGCCCCCGACAGTTCCAGCTAATGCACCTCATTGGGACGGACATGGTTGTGTTGCAACCTCCAACAAGTTGTCTAGAGTCGGTTTCTTTTTCTTTGCATTGGGTTCTGTCATGGCTCCATCTTCGCATCCCACAAGCTCAGCCCCTTCCTCTCCTGAAGCAATCATAGGATCCTCATTTGGCTCGACACCTGACTTGAGTAACAGGAGGGGGGATCAACACGTCGATACTCTTGCCTTGGCACTCCCTTTCTTTTGTTTTGATTCTTGTTCTTAGCAGGCGAGGTCACCTCGGGATTTGCCTTGGCATCTGAGCTTGAAAATTTAGTCTCACGATTGCTATTCTAGCTCGAAGTTGCTCCCTGCTAGTGTTGTCGCCGAAGCTAGAACGCTTCCGATCATCAGGAGCCCGTAACTTCAGGCCAAACGACAGAGCACCGTTCTTGTCCCTTGTTCCAGGAGTTGGGCAGAAAAGATCACCATGTCCTAGTCGACCACACGAGAAGCAAAAGTGCGGGATATTATCATATTGTATATCATAAACATCTTCCCTTCTTCTCTTTGCCGAATTGATCAGAATCCATCTCCGAAGTGGTTTGGATACATCTACCGAGATCCTCGCACGCAGGTAGCCACCGAAGTGATCAAATTGTATTGAGTGAGCATCCTTATAATTTTGTTTTGCAATTTCTTTACCCCACACATCATCTCGAAGATCGTGTGGCAAATTGAGAACCCTAGCCCATAGATGGAGCCGATCAAAATTCACTTCATCAGGTCGCATGCACTCTTCGAACGGTGCCAGAATCACTGCATGCTTGCTTATGTGCCATGGCGAGCCTTCCCAGATCTAATCCCGGTCTCTCCGAGATTCAAACTCCGCCACGAACGTGTTCTCTCCCATGGAACGAGATTTCAGTCCATGGGGATTCCCCCAAGCTGGACGTAGGGCGCTGGTAATGGTCAAGATGTGAAACAGGTGTCGATGCAGAACCTTCCCACCAAGAAGCCAATTCTCCGGCGTACCATCGTCCCGATCATCTATGATCAGGGGGGCGCTTCCTCATCCGTGATCCCCAGCTTCCCCAAAGCTTCCTCCAGACGGGCCCTAGCATCGGAGGGCGAGCCAGCCTCCGTCGGAGTTTCCTTGCCTGGAGCGAATGAAGCCATCCTCTCCGCAGTCCCCCGAGCGCCCCGCCTAAGATGTCGGACGGTCGCCGTCGAGTTCCACTCGAAACCCTAGATCGCCTCAGCCGCCGCTAGAGCGTTAGGGTTACGAAGGAAAACCCGTATGTGTACGTCCAGGTCGAAGGGTCAATATCTTTCCAACGCGTATCATTTGCATCATTCCGACGAGCGGTTTGGAAAAATTCACGAAACTACGCTCATTACCAATCGTTGCTCGCCGCACCGTTTTCAAAATTCATTTAAAACTGTGAGGACTCTCAAGAAATGCCCATCATATGAAAGTTGCACCTACTCCACAGCTTTCCAAAGCCGTATCACACGCTTCATTCCGACAAACGGTTAAAAAACTGCAGCTAAAACCGTACCAAAAAATTGAAAATTTTGAAAAACAAAATTTCACGTTTCGGTAAATTTAAAATTGCTCTCAAACCATAAAGAATTAGATAGTGTAATCTAAATAAAAAAATTGCACAACGACGATATCTTTCCAATGCTGTATCATTTGATTCATTCCGACGAGTGGTTTAGAAAAAAAAAGCGAAAATACGCTCGCTGCCACTCGTCGGACGTCCATCGTTTTCGAAACTTCTCTTAAACAGTGAGGAATATCAAAATGTGTTCAACATGGGGTAGTTGCGCATTTTCCGTAGCTATCTAACGGTATATTATATGCCTTGTTCTGACAAACGGTTTAGAAAAGAGCGAAAGCGATGCCAAAAAAACGTGTGCAATTGTTTCTGCTGACATTACAATGTACTTTGGCTAGCAGTGCAGTTCTTTTGGCTTTCGTAGGAGGTTCGGAAGTGATATCATAATAGTTATTCTGCACCCAATGTCAGAATAGACGATATATACGGTCGCGCTATTCGTTACCATGGGTGAGGAATATGCCTTCTTTATTTTACCATCAATACACCGTATTTTTACGTCCTATATTTTTTTACTTCGTACTGAAAAAGAAAACATAAGAAAATAATAAATCACCATAAAAAATATTTTATGCTACGTAAAATTACGAACGTAAAAGCATAGTGTAAATATACACAAAATGTAATTTTCTGGTCTTATGACCTATATTTTTGTTTCTTATGCTAAATTTTAAATTTTACACATTGAATCAATATGCATGTAACCATTTGTCTACAAAACGAAATTTGTTTATGAAACAATCGTAAGATTACCTCAGATGAATAATAACTCATTCTGAACCCTAGATAATAGGCCTGGAGTACAAGGCATGGTTGTTTAAACCTATTTTTATCTATAATACATATCTATCTCTAACTCTCAAATATTACATCTCCAACACACGAATTTGATGTAATATTTGGCGCCAAAAAATAGGATAGGAGAGACTGTACATCAAATTCGTGTGCTATAAGCCTGGTTGCAATGGGCCAATTAGGATTTCACGAATAGGGTTTCATGACTATGTGCCAAATAGGGTTTCACGAAAAAGAGTGCTATAAGCCTAGTTGCAATGAGCCAATTAGGATTGAAATTCAGAAATAAACATGTATATTGATCTTGTTAATTTATCTATAGTTCGTCATTACTTCAAATGGACCTTAATAACTGGACGCTCTTCGGATACAAAATACACCCCTAAAAACGAATACAAAGTACGAGATCGTGAGAGCTATGACTCACTTAAAGCGAGATGATAGCTGCTCTTGCCTGAAGGAATTTCGCTATTGCGTATGAATAGGGTCGGCCCATTTCCTTCTCCTCCCTTGCTCGCTTGGATCGATGTATTTCTTGCTACTCCCTTGCTCCTGCACTGCTTCAGTCCGACCCTTGCTCCTGCATTGCTTCAATCCGATTTTATTCCATTTTGCCCTTCCTTTTTTGTTTTTATTTACTTTTTTTCTTTGGCTTTATGTTTTTCTGTGTTTTTCCATTAGCCTTTTCATTTATTTACACGGTTCTTACTGATTTTCTTTGCTTTTTTTTCTTTCATTTTTGGTTTTAATTGGTTCTTTCTCTTTTCTTTGTTTCTTTTGGTTTTCATTCTACATTTTTGTATGCGTCAACAATTTTTTCTAGTGCATGTTTACCATTTTCTAAAACGGGTTTAATACTTTTTGAATAAACGGGCAACATTTTTTCTATACACATTTTTGTCATTTTCCATTAACACTTTTTAAATACAAGATTAACATTTTTTGAATACATGTTCAACAAACTTTATGTACACATTTTAACATTTTCAAATGGTTGATTAACAAGGTTAACATTTTCTCTATACACATTTTTTAAAATCCTTGATTATTTTTTCACATGCTTTGATTAACACTTTTCAAATTCTTGTTTTAATATTTTTTCAAATGCTTAATTAAGATTGTTGAAATGCATGATCATTTTTTCATACTGTATTTTGTTTGTATACATGAGAAACATTTTCTCTATGCATATTTAATTTTTAAAATGCTTGGTTAACCTTTTTTCCAAAAAAACATTTATGTAATTATTTTAATATATTTATTTAGAATATTTATATGTAAACATAAAACATAAATCAAAAACAAAAAACCTGAAAAGAAAACAGAAAAAACCCGAGGCAATGGCCTTCCGCGAGCTGGGCTGGCTCATCCGGCGCTCGCCTTGACGCGAGGGTTGCCTACATCTCGCTACAAGTGTTACATAGGGGCGCCCATCGAGATGAGATTAGGTCTCGGAACTTCGTCACTCGTCACTATACCTGGCCAAACCTCGGACCGGGCCGGACCTAAAAAAGCCCGTCGTTAGAAACCTAGGTCCGAATCTGACCCGATCAGGCCATTGGACCTGATATTTGGACCCAAGCCCGGCCCGGCCCAGCAGGCCCGACCCGACATAAGCATAAATCCACATTTTGATGGGCCCGGGCCCAAACTCAAAATCTAAGCCCGAGCCCGGCCCGTGGACAAGGTCGGACCGAATCGGGCTGGGCTTTTTTGGGCCGGGTCGGGCCGGGCTGTCCATGCCCAGGTCTACTCATCACGGACCGGACGGTACCTGTTTCTAGAAAACAAAACCTGTTTCTGACGGCGACGACGCCCTCTCCTGTTTACGTCGCCCAGAGGAGAAAACGGGACCGTATATTTTTTTTCTTCAGCAAAGGAAAGAAAACGGAAGTACCTTCACCCTGTGATGGATGTCTTGAGGCGGAAGTAGAAATCGAAGAACACTTTATTAATCCCGAACAAATCCACCAAGAAGAAGGAAAATCACCATAAACCTTCGCGTCCGAAAACCCACCCCCATTCAACCCCCACCGCCGTGCCGGGCAAGCAGAAGCAGCCGCCGCAGCCGCAGCCGCAGCCGCACGCCGTGATGGCGCCGGAGCCGGAGCCGGAGGACGGGAGGGAGCTCTACGCGCTGCTGCACCTCTCGCCGGAGTCCTCCGACGAGGAAATCCGCAGGGCATACCGCCAGTTCGCGCAAATCTACCACCCCGACAAGTACCAGGACCCCCAGGTAACCCTCCCGCCCCCCTCTCTCTCTCCGTGCTGCCGCTGAGATTCGATTAGTGGTGGCTTAGGGTTGCTGCACTCATAGTTTTGGCTGGTGGTGACATTGCCGTAGCTTGCGATACAGTGTGGTGGGGCAAATTGGTGTAGGAATTTGATCGTTTCGAGGTCGTTAAGCGGTTGGTTTTCACTGGCTTGATCCAGAACTGACTTGTGCGTGGATTACATTGGTTAGTTCGGACAGACATTGCTGTTGCTGTGCTATAGTTTGTGGTTATTTCTCCTTCATCACCGAGAAACAGGGATCAAAGGGAAGGGTTGGGCAATGTCTATGGCTCTATGCTAACTCACGTGGTATGGATTTATTCCTTTACCATGTATCAATCAGATTGCATCTGAGATTATTAGGAGAATTATATGATCATATGAAGGGACTGGGTAATGCTAAGTCAACTGCGCACGCCCGGTTGAATGAAACGTATATTTTTTGCTGGTTAGTCTCGAACAGGACAGGTCTTCGTTCGTTATGTGGTAACAACCTGGCTTGCATATTTTGATCGGATATTGGAGAGGTGACAACCTGTCATGAGCACTGGAGAAGTGACAAGTGACAACCTGTCATGGCGTTACCTCATCCCTAGAAACACAAGCACGGGCATCCTGCTAATTATATTTTGATCAGACCCAAAACTTATCCTGTAAATATTAATTTGGCGAAAGAAAAAGTTATTTGGTAAATGGAAATTAGAGAAAAGGGACATGCTGTTACATGTTTTTTCTGTATTTGCAATTTATATTAATATTGTTAGGATTAAAATTTCATTCGATGGTTGTTAGACTTGCACTTGTGCTATCTACATTTTGCTGAATAACTCATCTGCAATAATTTATGTTCCTGAGTTCTTCTGACCTGACTAGGATCTTCTTTTGTTCTCTTCTCTCCTTGTATAGATGAAGGATGTAGCAACTGAAAACTTCCAACGAATACGTGATGCATATGAGATACTATCGGATGAGAACAAAAGACAGATCTATGATATCTATGGCATGGAAGGTTTAAATTCTGGTCTTGAACTTGGTCCCAAGTTAAATAAACCCGAAGAAATCAAACGATGGTTAGAAGAGCTGCGACGGCGTAAGGAGGAAGAGAAAGTTTTCTTTCATGCTCGATCCACTGGATCAATCCTAGCTAATATCTCAGTGCCACAATATTTGGATGGTGACGGCGTCATGGGAGGGTACAGAGTATTTTCCATTTTACTATGATATACCCTCTGTCCTCGTATGCGGTGCGAGGTTCCTAACATAATTTAGAAGCCATTTTCTGTTTAGTTCTTGGTTATTACCATCTTGTTAATTATTGTAGTTCGGTAACTTGATAATCATAGGCTTCATGCGTTAATATTTATTTTGTTGATGTAATTATTTTGTGCTGTTTCACATTCTTTGAAATGTTTGTTGTTGATGAAACATGCTTTAACTGTATATACCTTTAGCAGACAGAAGTCCTGGCCTTTTTATATATGAAAAGGGATTATACAGAATGATAGAGCTTTACTTGCAGAAACTTACATTCGTTCGTCATTGATCATCATTATTACCTTTCTGTTTTATTTATTTTCCATCCAATTCTGAGTTCTTAGACATCTAGTTTTATAGAGTTAAAAGTCTACTAAACACAGTAACTTCTTGACTTAGATATTGTTCATCAATACTTCTTAGATGTCATATTAACTTCTGTATTTCTCATATTCTTCAGCATTAATGCTTCAGTTCTTTGATTTTAAAATTGCTAGAATGGGAATGTCTAGTGAAATTGAGCTGCCAGTATCCAAGCAAAACACTGTCACTGTTGGTGGAAATTTGGTCGTCAATGGTACAAATGGCTCTGGTGCAGCAACTGCTGTGCTGCGCCATCAGTTGTCTTCTGCGTCTTCAATAGACTTTATGGCAACAGCTGGACTACGTTCCCTTATTGGAGTACAAACATTTCGGTGAGAATTTGCCTTTTCTGTGTTTTCCTTTCCTCTTTCACATTCTAATTCTTTGGTGTTTTCTGCTTCAGTCAGATTTCACCGAATTCAACAGCTACTTCTGGACTTGCTCTCTCATTGAGAGACGGATCTATTAACCTGTCAAATGGCTGGACTCGCCAATTATCTGAAGACACTGTTGCCAATGTATGCCCCCTTGTATTTAGTGCACTTCATGTGTCCTAAACACTTTATTCGTAATATGTGACTAACATAAGCAACTAAGTTAACACTTTGAACAACAATAACAATATGAGAACTTAGCTATTTAAAAAACATGATTACAACACGTGCATGATCTATAATATGATTATATGCAAACCATTATCTCTTTAATTTCAATATATTTTTTAGTTTTGGACTTGCAGTGCAAAGTTCCTCTGGCCGATTAGGTTTACACAAACTTTTAGACCATATGCAGCTAATGCGTGACAGTAAATATATGACTATTATACTATCCAAAAGTTGATCCATGTCCAATATGTGGCGTCGACTGTTCATCTTACAGCTACCGCATAACCTAGAACTTGTGACTTATGCAACCCCATTTCCAGTCCATGCTCAGAAATCAGGTGTCAATTGTACCTTTCTTGATAAATTACAATATTGACAGAGGTTACATTTAGAATGTCAAGTTCCATGCAAATCCAAATTTTACCATTATTACGTCCTCTGGTTTACGCTCCAGTGAGGCATCTTGGCATACTTATTCATTTTATCTTTATATATAGTACGCTTGTGGTTATCTTCTATATCTAAATAGCTAGCTCCCACTAACCTATTTCTCTCAACATACAAGCATGCCACCTCATCACATGCAACATGCGTGGAAAAAGTCTCACCTCAACATGCAACCATGCATAGGAAAAAGGCCACCTCAACATGCACGATAATTTTCCATTCTATTATGCTATTTATAGTTTTTAAATATTTTACAATTATACGATAATCAAACACCACAAATTATTTGTATTTTCACCTTCCGTTGGGATGTATTGCAAAACATCCGCAACAAAGTGCGGGGTATCATCTAGTATAGTACTGGTACCACGGGTTGACTGTTCATGTTGTTTAAGTTTTATGTCTATATATGGTGTGGATAAGCTAATGCTGATTTTTTTGCCTGTATGTTACTTCATTCTTCTCCCATCCTCCAGATACAACTTGTCCTTGGTACTGAATCAAATATATCTGTCGGATGGCAAAAGAAGGATGAAAAAAGGTCTGCGGCAGGAGAAATAAAGGTAATTCTCGTTTACATAAATAGCTCAACCATAAATCTTATTTAGAAAACGGACTTGGTTATCTATAAGCGAATAATTGACAGATTTGTTTGGAAACATATAGTTGGCATTCCAAGTTTGCGCAACATTTATTTCTAGTTCTGAATAGTGTCATATTGTTCTGTTCCGATGTCCGAATAATCTACTGCATTTCTTTTCTTTTGCACAGCTCCCCATTATATACTCCGTATTATTTGAGTCAAATGATCTCCATTATATTGTGATGCACCTGCCTTTGTGGTAAATTGTGGACCGCTGAACATGTAATAGTCTGTTTGATTCAGCTTTAATATGTCTGACCTGCGGTTGAAGGACAATATGATTTGCATATGTAGATTTAATTTGATTTGGTCTGACTGTACTTTCTTCATGAACTAATTGTGTGTTTTTCTTTTCACAATTTCACCACTTGCATTAGGCAACAATTGGATACTTGCCTTTGAAGGCTGTATCCTGTATTAACTATATACGTCCTTTTCTCCCCAGTTTGGTACTAATTCATTTGGGGCGTCTGCTCATTACACCCATCGTTTCTCCTCAAAGTCCCATGGTCGTGTTGCTGGTAGAGTTGGAAGGTATATACATCTGTGATCTTTATTCTATTTGGCCATGTAAACCTTACCGCCTTGCACTTTTTTGATAAACCGGTATATGAGTTTGTAACTTCTTTCTCTTCTCTCTTGAACTGCTTATTTGCAGCACCGCCCTTGATTTCGAAATTGGAGGAGGAAGAAGGATATCAGAGTTCAGCACAGTAAGGATGCTCTATAATATAGGAATCCAGGTGAATATGCTTGCTTCTAAGGTCTCCTGTGTTGGATGTGTTCTCAGTTTACCTCTTTATTTCTCCTTTTGCCTCTGCAATATTGCCAAAACTTTATTTATTCATCCCCTTGAATCAGTCAGTAGTACTTAATTACTGATTCATGCCTATGCCAAGCAGTAATGGGTAATGAAGCAAACAACTCTTGCATATCCATTGTTTGTCCAATACAAAAACCAGAATATGAATTGTTACTAGGAAGTTGCAGCTGATACTATTTGATAACATGCCGCAGCCATGCATTCAAGATCATGTAATCTTGGCTACTTTTCATCTCATGTAACAGTTTCACTAGTGTGTGAACGACTCGTGTTGCATGTTATTACACAGCCAGTTATCTTAATATTCATTATTTGCTCTGAGATGCAGGGTGTCACTTGGAGATTTGAGTTGAATCGTGCTGGGCAAAAGTTAGTTATCCCAGTAAGTTGAGCTGTTCCACCTCTGAATCCTGCCTGTTTTTTTTATCTGGTATAGATGTACATGTAGCATAAATATTGCATAACTATAAGGTAGTTTCATTTACTTGCAGTTATGGGTCCCTATAACACAGTGGGGTAGATCGTAAACTTGTTGGGTTTTACTGAATTCTTCACTTACTGT
Organism: Hordeum marinum; assembly: GCA_022496015.1. Classification (NCBI taxonomy): domain Eukaryota; kingdom Viridiplantae; phylum Streptophyta; class Magnoliopsida; order Poales; family Poaceae; genus Hordeum; species Hordeum marinum. Next base: position 240,761,734 of record CM039672.1, on the reverse strand, counting down.
GCAGGTCTTGCTTTCCACTGACTTCAATGCTTTATTCGTCACCGGCGCATTTGCTATTCCTTCAACTCTATATTTTCTACTTCAGGTTTTAATATTGCTGACCTACTTGCATTCTTACCCTGGCAGAAATGTGTGATAGACTGATAGTTGCATGCAGATAAGGCAGCTCACTTTTGCTACCTTTGCTGCATCTGTAATGTGGTAACTAAAGCCAAGCTGTGGTGTCTTATTGTTTGACAGACATATCTTGTGAAGCCTTATTATCTAAGGCGAGAAAAGCAGAAGACACTTGAAAAAATGGATAGCTTGTCTACACAGGTAGAATCAGCGTTTATGTTCTTGCTTATGTACCAGCTTATCTACTTCATCACATAAAAGGCAGATTGTTTAGCTGTTGTGTTTGAATCACATATTCGTGTTTAAGGAATAGCCATCTATATTTGGTTGTTACATGTTAGTTCAGTTTGTGAAGCCTCTATATCTCACAAATAGCTTGGGTCAGCCCATTTTGGAAGATGCATAGTTGTAACTAGCCATTTACTTCTCTTTAACATAATTTATTATGTGTGTAGATAATAAATCGGACTGTTGTTTCTCAGTTTCTGCTACTTGCAGAATTTAGCTTATACCCCTCGACTGCATTGATGCAGTGCTTTTCTTGTCGAAATTTCATGTTTTTTTATGATATTAACTCATCTAGTGACTGAAGACATATTTTCCTGTATCATGTACTTACTGAAGACATCTTTCTCTGTATAGCTAACAGAAGCTAGACAAGCAGCTAAAAAATCACAAAGATTGCTGGAACCCGTCTCTAATCGCAAGAAGAATAAACAGCAGGAGAGTGATGGTTTGGTAATCACAAAAGCTCTGTATGGCAATCATAAAAAGATCAAAGAGAGTAGTCAGTTGAGTGAGATAGATGATAATGTGGCTTCACAAGTATTAGATGTGACGATCCCACTCAACTTCCTCGTGACCGAGGCAGGTCAGCTCAAGGTATGTTCCAGTCATATTGTTTATAAGTTATTTATGTGAAATATAAACCTAGCACTTGACAAGAGCCGTGATGTTTCATTGTTTATTGTTGTAATTGCTCTTCTGGTTTGTGTTTCTGTTAGAAGACCAATGATAGCAGTATGGTACTTGTGGATTGCAACTTGCAAATGGAGGCTGTCATAAAATTATCATATATTTTTAGAACAACCCATGCATTCGAAATTTATCTTTCGTAAAGTAAATCTCTGTTCTTCTTTTACTGCCTTCGGTTTCTCATTTCAGCAAGGTATGTTAGGCTAGCAATTCCTCTTTGGACTATAGAAGCTCCAGGAGGAGGATTTAGTTAGGTTCTCCTGGGTCTGTTAGAGCACTATACTCCCTCCATTCCATAATGTAGTGCGCCCACGTTTTTCGAGATTTAAGTTTGACCATAAATTTAACAAACGTGACCGACTGCGTCGGGAGCAAAAATTATACCATTGAAAACTTCTTTCGAATACGATTGCAATGGTACAACTTTTGCTCCCACCGCAGTTGTCCACGATGGTTAAATTTATGGTCAAACTTAAATCTCGAAAAACGTGGGCGCACTACATTATGGAATGGAGGGAGTATTGTACTTATTGCGTAAACATGCTCTGATATTGAAGGTATAGGACAATCAAGGAATAGCTTGCCTGTATCCATTTTATATCTATAGGTTTTGCTTCCTAAATACATGTGCATACGTGTAAGGAAACCAAAATTGGTCTCCATATTATAGGAGTATGCAACTAATCATCTGTCAGATACCCGCGTTCAATGCGGATGTCAGAACAAGTCAGCTTCAGTCCCCATTACTTTCGAATGAGATCATGAATATATCTGCTGCATGATCGCATATACTAGCAACTTGATATAGGCCTCACAAGTCACAACAAGTCAACTTTCAACTCATACTCCGTTCAAGGCCTCTGCCCATTTCAGGATTCAGTTTAGCCAGCAATTATTAGACCAATAAAATGTAGGTTGTGTTTCACAGCTCACAAAAGTGATATCTCTTGAGAATGCTATTGAATGTGAATCCAATGGCATCAGTTTTGTATCACATAACCCACATTTTTTTGGTCAAACTCAAATCTTTGAAGCATGGGCGCCTTGCATAAAAAACAGAGGGGAAATTACATAAAAAATATATGGCTAAAGATCTAGCGCATGCTACTGTTGCTTCCCTGCTAGACTATATTTGGCTGTGATCCGTTGCACTCTTCTTTAAGATTAAGTGGATTAAACCATTTGGCACATGTATCTGGTTATCCGACTGAATGTCCTCTTTCTGCCGCCTACAGCTTCACGAGGGGATAAAGAAGTCCGGAATAATGGGCTTCTATGATCCTTGCCCCGGAGATCCGAAGCTACTGCTTGTCGAATACTTATTTCATGGCCAGCAATACAAGGTAAGAGGATTATTTTCATCCATATTACATACAACTATTTGCATGCCTGTATTTTCTTCAAGACTGTATTGTGCCTTTGTCAATAATACAAAATGGTTGAACTTTCTCCTTTGGTTGCAGGTAATGGCAGATGATTATGCCGCGCTGTCGATACCACAAGACATTCATCAGATTTGACCTGAGACAATTGATCCAAAGCAGCAGCATTTGAACACTTTTGTTGAGTCGGACCGTAACCATCATAGTCTTGTTGTGCTGACACGCTCTTCCTGGTTTTGGGTATCATTTCCTTGTGTAAGCCCCCTTTTTGTTGTATACATGAGTGGGCTTGTGCCACCTAGATGAGTAATAGAGGGCATGCCCCAAACAATAAGATGAGCCAATAATAGGTTCACGGCATTTAGCTCGGTTGGCGGAAGTATATCTCTGCGTTGATGTTTGGTTGTGGATTTGCGAAGGTTCAGCGGTTGTTTCCTTGCTGCTGCACATGCATCTGCCTGCTCGTGTGAGACAGTGTGATGCTTTGTTCTGCCTTGTTCCAGTATTGCTTGCTTCACCTGCTGTGTTTGGTCTAGCATTATACTCGTGGCAAGCATCTTTTCTCTTTTGTTTTGGGTCATATGTCGTCTCATTGTCTCGTAACGTGCTGGCTTTGCATGTACGTATCTGCTCAAAACCTGAACTCAGCTGCTAGACAAATCGTTTGCATGCGAATCATCACTTCAGTTGCTGGCACTGGCAGGTACGCGAATCCTTCGTTTGGTCGCCAAACATCATAAACTAAGAAGCAAGCATAGACACCAAACGCTGAGCACAATCACTAACTCCCTGCACCGAAGCAAATAACATGGTTGGTTTAGGTGAGCAGAGGATTAGCGGATCTGTTTAGCTGGAGCTGCGCCCCTGTCTTTGCCATGTTCCCGAGACCGGCCAACACAACACGTCGTCTGCTACGATGGCAGGTTGACGGTGGATCCTCCGGCTGCTCGGTGGATCGCATTCGCGTTAACCTGCGGTCGACCAAGAGCGAACTGACAGCGTGCGTGGTTTCTTTAGGGAGATTCTCCATTTGCTTTAGATTTGGACCGGATCAAGACTTGGGGTCTAAGTAGCTTAGTCATGCAGGCTACAAAAAAGGCAGAGTAACTCACAAGATACGATCCGTTTCAAAAAACTCACAAGATACGATAACAGGAAGGGAGTTCGATCAGGAATGGAACCGGAGAATATGAAATTGGCTGCGAGGCGGAAAAAAGGTGTAGAGAGGGAGAAGGTACATAAAAACTACGATGAATCTAGTTTCAAATAGAGATGCTTCATCCAAACTCATTGCGGAAGAGGGTAAATCGGTGGGCCCACGTAGAAAATAATCACTAGGGAAATTGAAGATTCATCGATCCCATGACACGTGTGCTCTTCTCGTTTGACACCGCGCTGGATTGCGGATCGAGATTCTTTGGTACGGAGCCTCTCACTTGATTCGAGACAGTGCAGCTTTGCCGGTCCGATGCTTTGGTGGGTGGGCTCAAGTGATGGGTCCAACTTTATTTTGCGCGCTGGGGTTAAAGCGGACGGTCGAGAGAAATATCAAATCCGGCAGGCCGGGTTTGGCTGGATGACTCTAGAAATCGAAGCACAACCACGAGCGAAAGGAGATATCACACTCGCTCGCGCACGTACGTTCTCTCCTCTAGCCAGAAAAGGTGGAGGTAAGAGTATCTATATTCAAAACTTGCAAATTCAGTCTCTCAAACGCTCGTGGACGTGTCCGGATGCGTTCGTAAATAGTGACCGGTGACGGGGTTATTATCTCTGGGTAGGCCAAAACAATGGGGTCCTCCCCCCTCCCCCCGCGCTTCAAGAAAAAGCACGCGGCCGGCTAGCACGCAGCCGGTAGACGTATTGCCGGCTGGATCGAGGCCAGCTGATCGAGGAGCCGGCCCGGCCCCCGGCCGGCTGGCCGCGGCCGGCTACCTCCAAGTCGCCTCCTTCGTTGACCATCGGGCAGACAAGCTTCCGTCACATCCCTCCGCACGCGGGTACGAGACACGACGGGCATCAATGTAGCCACAACGGCCGTTGACGCGTGGGCGCGCATGGCTACAGTCCGGCCAGTCGTACCGCTGACCTTGGCCGATCGCGACCGGACGGGGCAACAGTGCCGACACGCTTCCTCCCACTCGAATATCTGCTCCGACGTGACTACAGTGCAGCCAGCCTTACCGGAGACTTTGGCCGGCTGGCGCAAGAAGACGCCACCCGGGCGACCCGTGACGTGGCAGGTGGGCGAGGAAGAGAGATCTCAGCACAAGATTAGAGAAAGGAGTGACTCACCACCTAATATTCCACACAATCAAAATGAGAGGATTAGTGAGTCCACAAAATATGAGGTTGACATTGTTCAAGATGAGGATAAAGTGATGAGAGCTCCAACACCAAGTATTCCATACAATGAGAGTATTAGTGAGTTATGTGAGTCCACAAAATGTGTTGTTGAGATTATTCAAGATGAGAAGAGTGATCCACCAAAAAATATTCCACAACATAAGAGTGAGAGGAGTGTCGAATTGTATGAGTCCACCAAACCTGAGAATGAGACCCTCCAACACAAAACAAGAGAGCTGGGTGATCCACCAAAGGAAAGGGAAGAAGATTATTCATTTACTAACAATTCCCATAGTTCCTTTTCTTTGCATGATGTGCAGATTTTGAGATCATATCTTGCTGCCCTCTTACAACGATGGGAGGAGGAGATCCAAGAACAATTATGGGGCACATGGATCACTACTACACATAAAGAATATGTGCATGTTAACTTCCACAAGGGCATGGAGGTACTGAATGAGGTAAAACAGAAAAGATCGTCAATTTTGATGCATCCAGAGGTATTTACTTATGAGAAACTGAAACAATGGCGAAATGAAATCAGAGAAAAAATATTTTGAACATCATGTGCATCATCCATTCCACAATTCGTTTTTATCAATCTTGGGGAAACCACAAATGATTTCAAAAACTTAACAATCACACACAAGTATTAAGGTTTCCCATTGCCTAGTTATTTTATTGTGTCCTCATGTAACTATGTCGAAGACAGCAAGGAGTTGAGGATTACTGTCCTCCAACAGAGGGAGAGTGACATAACAAGGATCATGGCTGATTATAAATTCGTACTCCATAAAAATATTTGTTGGAAGGAACCACTAAGCCGAACAAATAATCATGTTGGCATCGTCCATAAGATAGCAAAGCTGACCAAAATTCTCTATATCATGAAACCTTTGCATTATGATTTGGTATTGCCTTGTTTTCTTTTGTGTGATGACCAGGTAGAGTCGAGGATGACTCCTTTTCAAGAGAGGGGGATGATGAGGACATCCCAAGTTGACACAACACCAAAAATATATACTAAAATTGCAAGATGTGACAAGCAAATACATGATGATATGCAATACAAATCTAAGGTGAAAGCTACAATTGAAGATTGCACTTTCCGATTGCATAGAGATTATCTACTTCCCTTCTACTTTTCTTTTGTAGATCAAAGAGAGTCGAGGACGACTCTTCATCAAGGGGGGGAGGATGATGAGCACATGGATATGACATGCATGACAATTTAACAAAGTGCACAACTTAGTTGGAAAGAATTGCTTAGCCGAATTAAGCAAACACAAGGCTAGGTGAACGCTAACCTAAACCCCCATTGTTATGACGGTTACATAGTTGTGCTTTCATCTCCATTGTTGTTGATTGAACTCAGGTACACAATTAAGGAATTCAACAACATATGAGGTCATGAAGAAAACAAGTTGAAGAAAAATAAAATTGAAACAAACAAGTTTCAAGTGAATCTGTTTTCTGCAGACATTTGCCTCTGATCTTTGGTTGTGCCCCGACTATCTGGAACAGAGACGGGGCCTTTGGGCTATACCAACAGAAGCTCCTTAAAGTTTACTTTACAACGCAAAAAACCTCACATCATTTGGAGTTGTGAGTCAAAAGTTATTGCCATTCTCGTGAAAGGTGTTCAGGCTACAAAGCTTAGCGAATTTTCGAGGAGTTCTCCAACAACTTCCAAAGTTGACTCTTATTTTTCCAAGAAAGCCATGCAAACCTGATTACTTCTGAAACCTTTTCACACCTATCTAAAGGGGTTGTCCTGCTATAAAACCCCATCTCCCACATCTTTCTAGGGGTCTTTTGTCAAACCGAAAACAGCTATAAGCTTTGCAGCCAAGACTGCTTGAGATCCGAGAGATCTTGCTACCTTTGCTCTTGTGAGTTCATTCGGACTCGCGAGAAGGAGCCTCTGGTTCCCCGTATCTCGTGCTGCACGGTTTCGGCCGTTTTGTGTGGGTTAGTCCTGGTTTGTGGTTCTGCGATTGTTCGGACACTGGGTTGAAGTTCTTGTAGCTTCGGTCAGCCATCCCTAACGTACGGGTCGCATCCAACCTTGGCAGGTATAAAGCTAGTTATCCCCGCTGCTTGCAGCTATTTACCCTCCCCGATTGGATCTTACCCCGTGAAGATTAGGCCACCCTCGGGCATGAATCCTTCAACGGGTTTGTGCCTATCAAGTCCCTCCGCGACTACCTCACCCGATGGACCGAGCTCTGCAACTCCTGCGAGGGGGTGCACGAGGTGCAAGTCATATAGTACTTCATCGAAGGCTGTCGCAACGGCACCCCTCTCAAGCACAAGCTCCTATGCTCTGAGCCGGCCACGCTGGCCGAGCTCATGACCAAAGCGGACAAGTATGCCACGGCCGACTCCGCCATTCGGGTCAAAACGACCCCTCCTGCCAAGGCAACGCCAACACCGGCGGCATCCCGACCGGCTGCCGACAACCGGCAGCCACAGAACAACAAGCGCAAGAATGACCAGCCTGACTCCCGCTATGGGAGCTGGCAGGTTGCCACCATCGAGGAGCAGGAGCTGGCTGCTCAGTCCTCCAGCCAATGCCAGCGCACTGCTAAGGCTGCCTGCCAGCCCAAACTCACCTTCGAGCAGATGCTCGACCTCCCCTGCAAGAACCATTATGGGGCCAAGCCCTCCACGTACACGCTCCGACGGTGTAGCTTCTCACAACGCCTGACCCTGGGGGGCGGCCTCCCGGCTCCCCCCGCGCCGCCTGCCCGCGTGCCGGCCCCGGCCCCAACTGCTGCCCCGACGTCGGCTCCGGCTCCGGCCCAAAACGATGGTCGCCTGCACAACCAGTTCCCCCAACCAGGACGACTTCTACGTCATCTTCACCAGTGAAGAGACGAGAAAATATGCTCAGCGCCGGCTCCATCATGAGGTGAACGCCACCATGCCGGCAACTCCCCAGTTCATGCACTGGTCGGAGAAGCCGGTCACCTAGAGCCGGGCAGATCACCCGACAGTGATGTCGGGTCCCGGCAGCTACACCCTGGTCCTCGACCCCACCATCGCCACCGAGAAGCGCACCTGCCGCTTCTCGCGGGTGTTGATTGATGGTGGCAGAAGCATCAACATCCTCTACCTCGACATGATGCACAAGCTGGGGCTGAAAATAGAAGACCTGCAGGCGAGCCGGATGGTCTTCCATGGCATCGTGCTTGGAAAGTCCTGCTCCCCTGTCGGCAAGATGATGCTTGACGTTCTCTTCAGCGGACCCGGACACATCCGCCGCGAGCCAGTGTTGTTCGAGGTAGTGGACCTCGAGAGTCCCTACCACGCGCTGCTGGGCCGACCGGCTCTCGTCAAGTTCATGGCGGTCCCCCACTATGCCTACCTCAAGTTCAAGATGCCGGGCCCGAAGGGAATCATCACCATCGTGGGAGACTATAAGATGTCGCTCGAGTGCGCTCGAGACGGCAGCCGGCTGGCCAAGGCCCTGGAGATAGCCGAGGAAAAGCGGCAGCTCGACCGGCTCGTGGCCCTTGTTGCCAGCCAGCCGGCCGTGCCGGCTCCTCCCTCGCAGTCCGTCGGCGAGGCCTCCTTCCAGCCATCCAAGGACACCAAGCAGATCCCGCTCGACCCGGCCAACCCCGCTCAGTGCGTCACCATCGGCTCCCGCCTCGACAGCAAATAGGAAGGCGAGCTCGTCGACTTCCTCCGTGAGAATCGGGATATCTTTGCATGGTCCCCCAAGGACATGCCGGGTGTTCCGAGGTAGTTCGTCGAGCACAAACTACACGTCCGACCGGACATTAAGCCGGTTAAGCAACCCCTACGTTGTTTCTCTGAGGAGAAGCGGCGTACTATCGGAGAAGAGAAAGCCCGGCTGCTTGCAGCCGGCTTCATCATGGAAGTTTCCCACCCGGACTGGCTGGCCAACCCAGTCCTGGTGCTGAAGAAGAACAAGACCTGACACATGTGTATCGACTACACCAGCCTGAACAAGGCATGCCCCAAGGACCCATTCGCCTTGCCGCGGATCGATCAAGTCATCGACTCCACGGCCATCTGCGACTTGCTGTCCTTCCCGGACGCCTACTCTGGCTACCACCAGGTCAAGCTGGATCCGAAGGACTGGCTCAAGACCTCCTTCATCATGCCCTTCGGGGCCTACTGCTATATCATCATGTCCTTCTGCCTGAAGAACGTCGGTGCCACCTTCCAGCGGTGCATGCAGAAGTGCCTCCAGCCTCAGATAGGCAGGAACGTCCACATCTACGTCAATGATATCATCGTCAAAACCAAGAAGCACTTCAGCCTCCTTGACGATCTCTAGGAGACCTTCGTGAACCTGCGCGAGTACAAGATCAAGCTCAACCCAGAGAAGTGCGTCTTCGGCATCCCGGCTGGCCAGCTCCGGGGCTTCTTCATATCCGCCCGCGGCATCGAAGCTAACCCAGGGAAGATCAGCGTGATCGAGCGCATGCCCAAGCTGACCCGGCTCCATGACGTCCAAAAGTTCACTAGCTGCCTCGCCTCGCTCAGCTGGTTCATCAGCCGACCGTGGGAGAAGGCCTTGCCCCTCTACGGGCTCCTTCGCAAGACGACTTTGGTCGAGCCGGGTCACACCTACAAACCGGGCACGTTCGATTGGCCCGACGAGGCGGATGAGGCCTTCCGCGGCCTTAAGAGGGCTCTCACCCGCGCGCCCATCCTGACCGCACCGGCTGGGAAGGAGTCCTTGCTCGCCTACATCGCGGCGACACTCGCGTCATTAGCTTCGTCTTGATGTTCGAGCGGCCGGAGGAGGGAAAATCCCTGCCGGTCCAGCGCCCCGTCTACTACCTTAGCGAGGTCCACTCTGCCTCCAAGCAAAACTACCCCACTACCAGAAGATGTGCTATGGCATATACTTCACCGCCAAGAAGGTCAAGCAGTACTTCCAGGAACACACCATCACCGTGGTGAGCACGGCCCCGCTAGGCGAGATCATGAGCGCCCAGGACTCCATCGGCCGGATCGCCAAATGGGTCATCGCCCTCGCCGACCACGAGATCGGGTACGAGCCGCATACCGCCATCAAGTTGCAGCCGATTTCCTCGTTGACTGGGGGGAGATCGAGTTTGTGCCGCCTCCCCCAGACTCCATGCATCGGCACATGCATTTTGACGGCTCAAAAATGAGGACCAGCCTGGGTGCCGGCATAGTCCTCTCCTCTCCAAAAGGTGACCAGCTCAAGTACGCCCTCCAGATCCACTTCACCGCCTCCATAACGTGGCTGAATACGAGGCCATCGTCCACGGCCTCTGGCTCGCCAAGGAGATCGGCATCAGGCACATCCTATGTTTCGATGACTCTGACCTCGTGGTGCAGCAGGTTTCTGGCGAATGGGACGCCAGGGACGCCAACATGGCCAGCTACCGCTTCCTCGTACATCAACTCACTGGCTCCTTCGAGGGCTATGAGTTCCACCACGTCCCACGGGCGGACAACAAGGCGGCCGACGTGCTGGCGAAGATTGGCTCCACCCGACAGGCAATCCTAGTCGGCGTCTCCCTCGAGCGGCTGCTCAAACCGTCGATCAAGCCCTCCTCGAAATCAGAGTCCATCTTCGTGCCGGCTGACGCTGCCAGCCCGCCGGCAGCTTCGGCTGCTCCCCCGGCGACCTCGCCGCCGGCTCCATCAACCTCGGCTCCCTGCCGGAACCAGTTGAGCCGGCTGCATCCGAGGCAGCCGGCTCCAATGCCGCGGCCGTCATGATGATGGTCAACGCCCCACCGGCCGTCCCCGACCTGGGGGCTGGCGAGCTGGCCTCGGGGACTGACGAGCCGGTCCCGGGGACTGACACGCCAGGCACGGGGGCTCTCGAGCCGGTCCCCATCTCGGCTCTCTCATGGCCCCAGCCCATCCTCGCGTTCCTTATGCGCGGTGAGCTCCCACCGGACGAGGCCACGGAAAGACAAATTCAGCACCGGGCCTCGGCCTACATCATCATCAATCACGAGCTCGTCCACCGCAGCACCACTAGCGTCTTCCAACGGTGCGTCGAGACGGAAAGGGTCAGGAGATCCTCCTCGACATCCACCAGGGCGAGTGCGGGCACCACACCGCCTCCAGGACCCTGGTGGCCAAGGCCTTCCGCCATGGTTTCTACTGGCCCACCGCTTTGGAGGCGTCCAAGAAGCTGGTCGACGAGTGCGAGGGCTGCCAGCGCTTCAGCACGTAGAGCCATCTACCGACATCGGCCCTCCAGACCATCCCCCTCTCATGGCCCTTCGTCGTTTGGGGGATGGACATGATGGGTCCCTTCAAGACCGCACGAGGCGGCATGACACATCTACTGGTGGCCGTCGACAAATTCACCAAGTGGACGGCCCCACGGCCGTCCGGTTCATCGACGACATCACGGTTCGCTACGGCGTCCCCCACAACATCATCACCGACAACGGCACGAACTTCGCCAAGGGCGCGCTCGCGCATTTTTGCTCCAAGCAGGGCATCCGGATCAACCTGGCCTCCGTCGCTCATCCACAATCAAACGACCAGGTCGAGAGGGCAAACGGCCTAATCTTGTCCAGCATCAAGCCCCGCCTCGTAACTATTGGGAACGTTGCATGGGAAACAAAAAATTTCCTACGCACACACAAGATCTATCCATGGTGATGAGCATCTATGAGAGGGAGAGTGGATCTACATACCCTTGTAGATCGCTAAGCGGGAAGCGTTAAGAAACGAGGTTGGTGTAGTCGAACGTCTTCGCGATCCAAATCGCCGAGCGTCCCGCGATCTCATCACGATCCGTCCTGCGATCCAATCACGATCCGTCCCGTGAACTCATCATGATCCGTCCCGCGATCTCATCACGATCCGTCTCACGATCTTGATCACGATCCTTCCGATCTAGCACCGAACGGACGACACCTCCGCGTTCAGCACACGTACAGCTCGATGACAATCTCCGCCTTCTTGATCCAGCAAGAGGGAGCAGAGAGGTAGACGAGTTCTCCGGCAGCGCAACAACATTGTGGTGATGGTGGTGGAGCAATTCCGGCAGGGCTTCGCCTAAGCACTGCAGAAAACCGATCTAGAGGAGAAACTATGCACTAGAGGAGAGGGTAGCACATGGCTGGAAAAACTAGTGCAAAAATCCTAAAATCTCTAGTATATATAAGAGGAAGAGAGGAGGAGGCTTGGCGCAAGGGCCAAGCCCTCTAGGCTTCGGCCGAAGTGGGAGGAGAGGAGGAATCCTCTTCCAATCCTAGTAGGACTAGGACTCCTTCCCTTTTTGCCTTTTTTGCCTTTTCCCACCTTTTTCTCTTTGGGATTTTCTTTCCCAGCCGCATGGGCCTTGTGTAGGACTTCCACCAGCCCACTAAGGGCTGGTATTCATCCTCTCACAGCCCATGTAGACTCTTGGGTTGAAATACCCCTCCCGATGGTCTCTCGATACACTAACGACACTCCCGGTACACTACCGATGAGCCCCAAACCTTTTCGGCGACCAAAATAGGACTTCCTATATATCAATCTTTACCTCCAGACCATTTCAGAGCTCCTCGTGATGTACGGGATCTCATCCGGGACTCCGAACAACCTTCGGTCACCACCATACATAACTCTATACTACCGAAACGTCACTGAACCTTAAGTGTGCAGACCCTGCGGGTTCGAGAACTATGTAGACATGACCGAGACACCTCTACGGTCAATAACCAATAGCGGGACCTGGATGCCCATATTGATTCCTACATATTCTACGAAGATCTTTATCTGTCGAACCTCTATGTCAAGGATTCAGTTAATCCCGTATGATGTTCCCTTTGTTCTTCGGTATGTTACTTGCCCGAGATTCGATCGTCGGTATCTCCATACCTAGTTCAACCGCGTTACCGGCAAGTATCTTTACTCATTCTGTAATACAAGATCCCATGACTAACACTTAGCCACATTGCTTGCAAGGCTTATTGTGATGTTGTATTACCGAGTGGGCCCTGAGATACCTCTCCGTCACACGGAGTAACAAATCCCAGTCTTGATCCATGCCAACCCAACAGACACCCTTAGAGATACCTGTAGAGCACCTTTATAGTCACCCAGTTACGTTGCGACATTTGATACACACAAGGCACTCCTCCGATGTCCGCGAGTTGCATGATCTCATGGCCATAGGAACATATACTTGACATGCATAAAACAGTAGCAATAAACTGACACGATCATATGCTACGTTTGTAGTTTGGGTCTTGTCCATCACATCATTCTCCTAATGATGTGATCCCATTATCAAATGACATCTCATGTCCATGGCTAGGAAACCTTAACCATCTTTGATCAACGAGCTAGTCTATTAGAGGCATACTAGGGACATGGTTTTGTCTATGTATCCACACATGCATCTAAGTCTCCGATCAATACAATTATAGCATGGATAATAAACGATTATCATGAACAAGGAAATATGATAATAATTAATTTATTATTGCCTCTAGGGCATATTTCCAATAGTAACGCTGCTAGTGAGGTCAGCCGGCTGCTGGGTCGACGAGCTGCTGGCTGTCCTTTGGAGCCTCATGACCACTCCCAACCGATCAACCGGCTACACGCCCTTCTTCCTTGTGTACGGGTCTGAGGCAATCATCCCCACCGATATCGAGTTTGACTCACCTCGGGTCGCCCTATACACTGAGAAGGATGCAAAGGAGGCAAGAGAAGACGTCGTCGACCTACTCGAAGAAGCCCGTGAACTAGCCTTGAGCCGGATGGCAATCTATCAGCACAAACTCCAGCACTACCATAGCAAGCGGATCCGGCCACTCTCCTTCTGCGAAGGAGAATTGGTGCTCAGGCGGATCCAGCGGACAGCCAGACAGCACAAGTTGTCCTCCCCATGGGAGGGCCCATTCATCATCAGCAAGGCGCTGCACAACAAATGCATACTACCTGATAGACGCCGAGAAGCCGTAGAAGCGCAAAAGAGACGCCTCCGGCCAGGAGACCGAGCGCTCGCGGAACGCGGCGCTCCTCCATCTGTTTTACTGCTGAAAAAACCAGTGTATGTATGTATCCCTCCTCTTTTGGACTTATGAATGCAATGGGTGCCCCAAGCCGGCTCTTGGGGCACGCCCTTTTCGTTTCCCTCCAAGGTTTCCTCACTCACCGGCTCCCGAACCTGGCTCTCAGGTTCGGGGGCTCTCCGGCTGGTCCTAGACCGCCTCTCCCGAAACCGACCAAGTAGTGTGAGCCAAGCAAGCCCTCCCACCCCTCCCAGCAACAGACTGGCTCCCGGCTATTGGACTGACGGGGCCTCAGGGCGGCAAAACTTAGCGCACACGAAAAATCGATCACAAGGGGGTTGTCGGCTAGGTCTAGCCGGACTACCGCCTCGCCTCTGCCACTCAACTTACCCCAAAAAACTCTCGTGGTTCCTAAGCTCAGAACCAGCTCTCTCGAGGCGGACGCCTCGACCCAGCTACAGATCGGCTCCCGACTGTCGGGTTGGCGGGGCCGAACCCAAAGGAGAAAAGGGGCCAAGCAGACAGAACCAAGGGAGCAAAAAAGGGTAAGGACAAGCCGGCACGCATGATAAGCAAACACATTAAGCATTCAGCACACAAACTTAAAATAAAGAAGGCCCATAGCCATTACGATTCATCACATTACACCCCCAATGGGTGGACTTGAGTCTAACATGCAGAAGAAACAAAAGAAAAGTAAAGACGCCCGGGGGCTTAGGCCACCGTCGCGTCACTAGCCGGTGCACCGCCAGACGACTCAATGCCCGGCCCGGAGGTAGTCACGGCCTTCGAGTTGGCTTCCTTGCCTTCGAGGCAGCCTCCGCGGTCCCAGTCGTCTCGGTGCTTGAGTCGGTGCCCTCATCGGCGACCTCCTCGTCCTCCGATGTCCGCATCGGAAAGGTCTGGGTGGAATCAACACATGCACATCTATTCCCTTGCACCACCTTTCCCTCTCTTCAATGGATCCCCAACCTGTTTTCCTTCTTTGTGCAAAAGGAACGCCTGCGAAGTGTTTGGGTTCAATGGCCTACGGTAGTACCGCTCCAGGGAGCGGTAGTACCATAGGCGCCAGCGGTAGTACCGCCCCATGGAGCGGTAGTACCGCTATCTCCGGCCCTGGCCTCTACACTTGTGGTAGTAGGCGCGGATGTAATTTTTTTACTTCCGCCCTACTACAGTAGTACCGCGATTCACGTCCGGTACTACTGTGCGGACTTTTTTCGCATAGTTTCCCTCTGTGGAGGTTGGCATGGAAGTAATTTTTTACTTCCGTGCACCTCCAGTGGCTGCCTCCGCCAACCGTGCGGTAGTACCGCACGGGCTCGCGGTAGTACCGCTCCGGCGGTTCTACCGCTTGCTAACAGGCAGGGCCAGCTACTCCCGTGCTAGAGGTAGTACCACACAAGGCTGCAGTAGTACCGCAAGCCATCGCGGTAGTACCGTGACTTTTGCGGTAGTACCGTGATGCGCGGGGCTGAGTGAGTGGATAACGGTTGGCTCTTGTCCCCCGCTATAAAAATGAGGTCTTCTTCTCCAAGAAGCTTACCTCTTCTTTCCAAAAACTCCATTGTTTCTCCAAGCTCCATTTTTGCCCGATCTCTCTCCCTAGCCAATAAATCTTGTTGATTTCCTAGGGATAGGATGAGAAGGCCCCGATCTACACTTCCACCAAGAGAAATTTGATGCCCCCCACTAATCCCTTGTGGATCTTGTTACTCTTGGGTGTTTGAGCACCCTAGACGGTTGAGGTCACCTCGGAGCCACATTCCATTGTGGTGAAGCTTCATGGTATCGTTGGGAGCCTCCAATTCAGTTGTGGAGATTGCCCCAACCTTGTTTGTAAAGGTTCGGTTGTCGCCTTCAAGGGCACCAATAGTGGAATCACGGCATCTTGCATTGTGTGAGGGCGTGAGGAGAATACGGTGGCCCTAGTGGCTTCTTGGGGAGCATTGTGCCTCCACGCCGCTCCAACGGAGACGTACTTGCCCACTAGGGAAGGAACTTCGGTAACACATCCTCGTCTCCACCGGCTCCACTTTTGGTTATATCACATCTTTACTTATTGCAAGCGTTTACTATGTCATATCTCGTGCTTGCTTGTGTGCTAGTAGTGGTTAGCATCATATAGGTTGTTCACCTAGTTGCACGCCTAGATAATTTATTTGATGCTAAACCTTAATTGTTAAAGAAAAGTAAAAAAGTGTTAGTTCCCTATTCACCCCCCTCTAGTCAACCATATCGATCCTTTAAATTGGTATCAGAGCTACGTCTCTTTATTAAGGGTTTCACCACCCGAAGAGTATGGCTGGCAAAGAGGCTCGTGTGGGTGAACTTCCCGAGGCCATGGGTGTGAACATGGTCTCACGCGAGGATTTGAATGAGGCTTTGACCTTACTCAAATCCTCCATGGCTACCGAGGTTCAATCCATGTTTAAAGATTTCCTTAATACTCTTAAAATGTCTACTCCGATAAGGAGGGGGCTAGTGCCTACAAAGATAACCATGCTCAAAGAGTTAACGGGTCGGGGAGCTTTGCCTCAGTTCCCCCTCCCGTGGTCTATGGAGGACCGGTGCACCCACCTCATATAGTCAATCTCGGTCCTCCTCCTAAACTTGTTAAGAATGATTTTGCTAACTGGGTTTTTAGTATCAAGTCTCATCTAGATCACAACTCAATTCATCTCATGAGATTCATTGAAGAAGGATACTATCCTCATGATCCATGCAATCTTACTCCAAGAGAACAAGCGGATAAATAGCTAAATTCTTCCACCTTGTTCATACTCCAAGCTGCAATTCCTCCTGAATATCTACCTCACCTGCAGCCCTTCACTATTGCTAAAGAATGTTGGGAACACATCATCTCCATGTACAAGGGCAGCTCAAGTTTTCAACGGTCAAACTATGAAGTTGTTCTTGATTAGTCAGATGAGTTCGTGATGATAGAGGATGAGGAACCGCGTGAGCTCTACATAAGGGTGACCGCTCTCGCTGTTTCCCTTAAGGATCATAGCAACAAGGATGTGGATGACACTTGGATCAAGCATAAGTTCCTGAAGGCTATCATGCCCTACAACAAGGCCATGTCCGCTGTCATTCGCCAAAGGCCAGACTTTCACACCTTATCATCTGGTGATGTGTTGGATGAATTCATTGCAATGAACATCCTCAACACGACAACCGACAATGCTCTTGCTCGTGTTCAACGGTCAAGGAAGTCCTCTCCCAATCTTGCATTGAAGGCCAAGGTCAGTCAAGAGGAAGAAGAAGAAGAAGAAGAAGAAGAGGTTTGCCCCGAGGACACCAAATATGCTTATCATGAGCACATGGCTCTTGCGTCCAGACAATTTTGGGGCAACAAGAGAAACTCAAGACCCAACTTCTCCAAGAAAAAGTCAAATGGGTCAAAGGGAAAGCAACGTGTGAGAACTTGCTACAACTGTGGTAATGTAAGTCACCTTGTGGTGGATTGTCCATATGAGAAGAGGGAAGACAATGGTGGCAAGCTCATTCGCAAAGATAAAGCCAAGTCCTTCCCAAACAAAACCAACTTTGTCAAGAAGGCTCCCCACAAAGTATTGGTAGCTCAAGAAGAGTATGCCTCAGATGATGATGTTGATGATGAAGACACAAGCGGTGAAGGAATGGCAATGGCATCTGTGGCAATTGCCTCTTCTACCTCGATAAAGGCATCGCTCTTTGACGCCCCCAATGAGAATATCGTCGCGAGGTGCCTCATGGCTAAAGGTATCTCTAAGGTAACCTCCAACATCATAACCTCAAACATTAAGGCTTCCATTTCTTCAATTTCATCCTTAGATAGTGTGAATGAACTTGAGGAAGGAAAAGAGGATAAGAATGAGTTTGACAAATTCATGGCCAAACTCAAGGGAGAGACCAAGAAGCACTTTGTTGCTCTCTTGGAACAACTTGGTGAGGCCCATGACACTATTGAGTCTCAAGAAGAGTGTCTTGAGGAACTAAGAGGTCATAGTCATGATTATGCCGACGAGATAGCGGATCTATCTATTGCTCTTGAGGAAGAGCAAGGTCTTTGTATGACTCTTGAGGAGTCACAAAATGTTGACCTTACTAAATTACGTAAAGATTATGATCATGTTATTGTTCTTAACCATGCTCTCAAGTCTGAGAAGGTTGCACTTGGGGTGGATCGTGATCGTCTCAAAGTTGATCTTGAGACACTTGACAATGCTCACAAGGCATTGACATGTGCTCATCCCTCTCTTAAGGAGTCACATGATAAACTCCAAGTGAAACTCACTAAGGAAATTGCCACATGTCCTCCTTTTGTTCTAATTGATAATGCACCTGCTATTAACCCATGTTGTGAGCATGCACACCTTGTGGAGGAAAATGCCAAGCTCAAAGAGCAGCTTAAAAAGGGTTTGGTGACGTGTATCCAAGGTGAGAAGACACTCAATGACCTTTTGACTTCTCAGAAGGAAGTTGTGGCAAAAGAAGGAGTGGGATTTGTACCCAAAACCAATGAGAAGAAGAAGGTTGACACCAAGCAAGCCCCATCGCTCAAGCAGACCTTTGTAAGAGCTGGTGAAGGTTTTCATGGGAAGAAGAAAAACCAAGTTATGTTGGAAAATGCCAAGAAGGGCAAGAGAAAGAACATCCAACCCAACAAGACCGATGACTTTAACCCCTCTTATGTGTTATGCCGTGCTAGTGATGGGCATGTTTATGCCAAATTTGTTGGTTCTTCTTATGAGTACATTGAATGGTGTATTTGGGTTCCTAAGACCCTTGTTGCTAACATGAAAGGACCCATTAAAGAATGGGTACCTAAAGTAAAACATTGATCTCTTGTAGGGGTTTGCTTCCGGAGGAACATCATGGTTGCTCGATAGTGGAGCGACAAATCATATGACCAGAAGCAAGGACTTGGTGGTGGACGTTCATCCTAACACATCTATGGCCACTCAAGTCTCGTTTGGTGATGATGCAATTTCAAAGGTATTGGGTCTTGGCAAGGTGGTAATCTCTCCGGAACTCACCATAAAGAAGGTCATGCTTGTTGAGACCCTCGCATACAATTTACTATCAGTTTATCAACTTGCTACCATGGGTTTTAGTACTTTCTTTGGTATTAACTCTGTGACCCTTTTGTGGAGCAAGACTCTTAAAGTAGCTTTTGTTGGGCATGTCGAGAACGGTCTCTATGTGGTGAACTTCTCGGAGCAACCCACTAAGACTGCGACTTGCTTAATGGCTAAAGTTAATGTGGGATGGCTTTGGCATCGCCGGCTAGCCCATGTTAATATGAGATCTTTGCAAAGTCTCCTAAAAGGGGATCACATCCTTGGACTAACAAATGTGATTTTTGCCAAAGATCGTGCTTGCAGTGCTTGTATTGAAGCAAAGCTACATGAGAAGGCTCATCGTCCAACCGCTACAATATATTCTAAGAGGACCTTAGAGCTCCTTCACATGGATCTCTTTGGTCCTCCATCTTTTGTCAGTCTTGGTGGAAGAAAATATTGCTTGGTGATTGTGGATGATTACTCGAGATATACTTGGGTGTATTTCTTCAAGACGAAGAGTGAGACCCAACAGACCGTCATCGACTTTGCAAATGAAGTCCAACGCCAACATGATGCAAAGATTTTGATGATTAGAAGTGACAATGGCACCGATTTCAAGAACTACACCCTGAATGAGTTTCTCAGCGACGAAGGGATCAAGCACCAATATTCCACACCTCACACCCCTCAACAAAATGGTGTTGCTGAGAGGAAGAACGGGACGTTGATTGATGCGGCAAGAACCATGATGGCGGAGTTTAAATCTCCATACAACTTTTGGGCCGAAGCCATTAACACAGCGTGCCATGCATCTAACCGGATCTATCTTCGCAAAGGGTTGAACAAGACCCCGTATGATATTCTTATCAGGAACAAGCCCAACCTCACATACTTTCAGGTGTTCGATTGTAAGTGTTTCATTCTCAAGAAAGGTGCTCGTTTGTCTAAATTTGAATCTAGAGCCCATGAGGGCATATTTTTTGGTTATGCTTCAAACTCTCATGCTTACCGTGTCCTCAACAAGTCCACTGGACTCATTGAGGAGACGAGTAACGTAGAGTTTGATGAAAATAATGGCTCCCAAGTGGAGCAAAGTGGTCTTTGTGATGTAGGTGATGAAATTCCTCCCCAAGCCATAAGAAGAATGGGTGTGGGATACTTCCTACCCGTTGAGGAACCCCTTGTGTCCGAAGGAGAAGGACAATGTTCCCCTCAAGTGGAGCCATCACCGACGCAAGACCCACACGCTTCCAAAGAACAAACTGAAGGTCCTCTGCCACATGAACAAGATCAAGGGCAAGATCAACTCACTGATGATGGTGTCTCACCAAGTGATGCCCAAGATCAAGTTCCTGTCTCCGAGCAATCTCAAGATCAAGATTTTCTTCAAGATCAAGAGCAAGCTCAAGAAGCCGCTAAAGATAATCAAGAGGATGTCTCACAGAATGCAGGTCCTCAACCTTCCATGGAAGAAATCTTAGAGAGTCAAGCCGCCAAGAAAGCCGCCAAGAATGCCAACAAGCTCAGAATTAGACAACATGTGTTGGAGAACGTCTACGGTGACTTGAAAAAGGGGTAACCACTCGTAAACAATTAACAAACTTTTGTGAATAGCACGCGTTTGTTTCTTGCATTGAGCCCCTTAAGGTTCAAGATGCGATCGAGGATATGGAGTGGGTTGAAGCTATGCGCGATGAACTCAACAACTTCGAGCGCAACCAAGTGTGGCGACTGGTGCCAAGACCTAAGGAGAATCACAATGTTATTAGAACAAAATAGATATTCAAAAACAAGCAAGATGCGAACGGTATTGTCATTCGCAACAAGGCACGACTGGTGGCACAAGGATACTCCCAAGTCGACGGTATCAACTACGGTGAAACCTTTGCTCCTGTTGCTCGCCTTGAATCTATTTGCATGTTACTTGCATATGCCTCTCATCATAATTTTAAATTATATCAAATGGATGTCAAGAGTGCTTTTCTTAATGGTCCTCTTAAGGAGTTGGTATATGTCAAGCAACCCCCGGGGTTTGAGGATCCCAAGTTCCCCAATCATGTATATGTTCTCGATAAGGCTCTCTATGGCCTTAAACAAGCCCCACATGCGTGGTATGAGGACCTTACCAAAATGTTGCAAGATCGTGGGTTTGAAATTGGGAAAATCGACCCCACTCTTTTTACAAAGAGGGTCAACGGGGACTTGTTCATATGCCAACTATATGTTGATGATATTATTTTTGGTTCTCCTAACAAAGCTTTCAATGAAGAGTTCGCCACTTTGATGACAAACAAGTTTGAGATGTCCATGATGGGAGAGTTGAAGTACTTCCTTGGCTTCAAAGTCAAGCAACGAAGTCAAGGTACTTTCATCAATCAAGCCAAATACACTCAAGACATGCTCAAGAGGTTCAAGATGGATGAGCTCAATCCTCCCAAGGCCAACACTCCCATGCCACTCAAATGCCATCTTGACAGCGATCCCAATGGTAAAGCGGTGGATCAAAAGGTATATCGCTCCATGATAGGATCCTTGCTTTACCTTTGTGCATCTAGACCAGATATCATGTTAAGTGTGGGTATTTGTGCACGATTTCAATCCGCACCTAAGGAGAGTCACCATGTGGCTGTCAAGCGAATCGTTCAATATTTGGCTCATACCCGAAACTTTGGCTTATGGTATCCCAAGGGGGCTTCCTTTGATCTCGTTGGATATACTGACTCGGATTGGGCGGGAGACCGTGTGGATAGAAAGTCCACTTCCGGAGGCTGCCAATTTCTTGGTCTATCTTTGGTAAGTTGGTCTTCAAAGAAACAAAATTGTGTTTCTCTCTCGTCCACCGAGGCCGAGTATGTAGCTGCTGCCAGTTGTTGTGCTCAGATTCTATGGATGAGGCAAACTTTAAAGGATTATGGTGTCCATTGTGACAAAGTGCCTCTTTACTGTGATAATGAAAGTGCCATTATGATCTCCAGCAACCTAGTTCAACATTGCAAGACGAAGCATATTGATATTCGTCATCACTTTCTTCGGGAACACGTCAAGCGGGGAGACATCAATCTTATTCATCTGAGCACTAACGAGCAACTTGCTGACATTTTTACGAAGCCTTTAGATGAAGCAAGATTTCGCGAGTTAAGGCATGAGCTAAATATCATTGATTCGAGCAATGTGGATTGACTTAGTGCACGCCTCCCCACACTCTTCATTATGTCTTGTCTAGGTGTAGGCATGGATTTAGGGAGAATCTAGTTCTCTCAATGAACTATTCCTCCTCCTATTATGCATAAACTAATCAAAGTCTATCACTTGCCATTTGTGATGGTTACTGTGCTTATAAGACGAGTCTTGGTCATGGGCCCAAGGATAATTCTTCACGGTGCCATACCATCTGACTCAAACATAGGTGGCTCTAGGGCCACCGCCCTCTCTTCATGTGAAGTCGAGGCCCATCGGTTGGTCCTCTTTTATTCTCTTCTCCGATGGACCATGCTCATGTTTTTTATCCTAGATTATAGTTTTTCTTGTCTCGTGTGTTGTGCGGATTTTGGCGATCTCCCTATTTCTTATTCTGTTTTATTGTCAAGTTTATTCACGAAGAAGGCAGCACGGTACTACCGTGGAGGGGCACGGTACTAACGCCGGAGCGGTACTACCGCTTACCGCGTGGAAGTAAAAAATTACTTCCGCCCTTTGAGCGGTACTACCGCAATGAGTGCGGTACTACCGTTGAGCGGTTCTACCGCGATGACCCACGGTACTACCGCAACGACGAGCGCGCGTGGGGGTTAAGAGCGGGCAAGGGGGTTTCCCATCTCCCCATACCCCATTTTCTCTCTTCCCCTCACGTCTCTCTCTCCCTCCTCTCAACTGCCGCCGGATCTCCATCCCCGGCCACCCGATTCTTATTTGCTCCGGTGGGATCGTTCCCCACATCGTCCTCTTGCAATGGACCCCGGTATTTCCCCAATCCCCTCTTGTTTTGCCTCTCTCTTTTTGAATCTAGGCTTTTGGGGAAATATGAGATGGTCTAGCTTTGTTTGGATTCGATCTATGCATACGGAGATGTTTTGCGAGTGTTAGTGCGTTAGAAGTGCATATTGATAGGATTAAACGGGGTATTTTTTGATCTAAAGTAGTACCAATACAATCTAATATGTGTTCTTGTGCAGTTCCGCCCTGTGCGGTATTACCGTACCTGGTGCGGTACTACCGCTTGTAGGGAGGAAGTAAAAAATTTACTTCCGCAGGCGCCACGGTACTACTGCTCGCGCAGTACTACCGCGTCGTGAGCGGTACTAATTTTGTACTTCCGCTGTCAGGGCGGTAGTAAATTTTTTTACTTCTGCTCCAGCCACGGTACTACCGCTCCAGCGGTACTACCGTGTCTGAAGCGGTACTAAATTTTTACTTCCGCTGTCGGGGCGGTAGTAAAAAATTACCTTCACTCTAGCCACGGTACTACCGCGTCTGGAGCGGTAGTAAATTTTTACTTCCGCAAGAACATATTGGTACTTTTCTCGATCCACAACTACCTCGTTTTGTCCTGTCCATTCTCTCTTCTACATGGTTTTTGTGTCTGATTTCATCCTTGACTTATTTTCTTGTTTGTCCTTTGTGTTTGCGTTGTGTGCCCTAGGTGGTGGCTTTGGTTCCAGTTCTGCTCCACGCCGTACCAATCCGTCTCGTGACACAAGTTCCAAGCGGCTTCACAATCCAGATGCTCCTGAGGGCTCCAATGCTCCACCCTGCCATATCAAGAGGACCGCATCCAAGCTCAAGAAATCAGTTGAGAACTTTGATGTCATGCCACAAGCTGAGTTTCTGGCTTGAAGGTTGATCAATCCCTACGACAAGCCACAGGAAGTGTCTAAGGCATATGACTTGTTCTAGACCAAGCAACACTATCTTATTCACATGGATGTGATCAAGGGCAAGAAAAATCACTATGTTCCTGTCCAATCCATTGATCTGGAACACATGAGGAAGCACCCGCAATACTTTGGTGAGGCTCTGGAGTTGGTGCAGCAGTTGGCTATCGCAGACATCATCTCCTTCCAACTTGACTTTGATCCAGAACTCTTGGGTTAGTTCTTTGCCTCTGTTCACTTTCACTTTGATGCGAAGCGAACCATGACCTGGATGACCCATGGCGAGCAACTGACTGCCACCTGGAAGGGCTTCATGGACTTGCTGCATGTTCCTGACTCCGGACTTGATGTGCCACTTGGTCTGCGCCCTCATGGCAACCCTCACCCAGCTGGTAAGGATCAGCTCGTACCTTTCCATATTCTGAAGACCTTATGATCTGGTGAGCAAATTCCTGTGCTCAACCCTTTCCTTGATGTCATGCACCGGATCTTCCGCAACACTCTGTTTCCTCGCATGGGAGACAAGGACAAGGTACACTCCTATCTGGTGGATATGTTGCTGCTATGTGAGAAAGGAAGAAATGAAGACATTGGCATCCTTGATGTGTCTCATGTTATGTGGTCTGAGCTTCGCACTGCTGTGTTTCATCGGAAGGTCCCCATTTATGGGCCATATTTGTTCTATCTGATTCGTGCTACTTGGGACAAGAGGTTTCCAGGTCAAGACATGCTGGAGCACACGTTTCTTCATGAGCTCATTCGTCTGCGTATGAAGGAAAAGTGGGACAACACCACCACTAAGCCTCCGTCTGCTCGTATGGAGGTCGATGAGGATGATATCGAAGAGGAGGATGACAACAGTTCTGAGTCCTATGTACCTCCGTCTTCTGAGACATCTTGGGCCAAGAAGCTCTCTCTCAAGATGAAGACTTTGTTCTGCATGCAGGCCAAGGGTCAGTGTAAGGCTCACGTTGCTCAGAAGAAGAGTCGCCAGCGTGACAAGCACATTCTGAGGAAGCTTGGCGAAACCATCTCGAGTGGGTCTAAGAAGGACATCACCCCTAAGGCCACTTGGATGGCTAAGCAGCAGTTCCAGTGGGATGACTCCGATGCGGAGTCCGTCCCCTATGCTTCTGGGGAGTCCGATGACTGATCTTTCTGCTTGCGAGCTACCACCTAGGTGTTAGGTGTCCTCTCTGCCTTTTTGGCGTCTCGATGCCAAAGGGGGAGAGAGTGTAGGATTTGCGCATATTTGTGTTTGCCTTTTCGTCTTGTGTTTGCCTTGTTTCGTTGAACCTTGGTTTATGTCGTTTGTGTGTGTGTGACCTGGAGACTTCCTCTTTCATATGGTGTGAGACATATGCTATCACTACTACTTTATTATCGTCTAGTATGATATGTAGCTTAGATTGCATTGCCTATAGAATATAGGAGGAGTGTTGATCCTAGTGTGTGTGCCCTGCAGTCCAAAGCATATCTAGAGTATGCACACATCTAGGGGGAGCTATCCTATATTTTGTAGGTCTTGAGGTTGCATATGCTTATTTTATATCCTTATGTGCAAATCCCGTGTTGTCATCAATCCACCAAAAAGGGGGAGATTGTTAGGGCATATTTCTCCCTAAGTGGTTTTGGTGATTGATGACAATGCCTTTGCGGACTAATCGTGTGCATTGAGCATTTCAGATATCTCAGGTCTAGGCACAAGATGATTCAGTGCCCCTCGGAAGCTCTCGAAGACGGTTGTTCTCTGCATTTATTTTCGGTGGATTTGATTCGTAGGAAAACCGTACTATCAAGAGGGGGTCCGCATCGGAAAGGTCTGGGTGGAATCAACACGTGCACATCTATTCCCTTGCACCACCTTTGCCTCACTTCAATGGAGCCCCAACCTATTTTCCTTCTCTGTGCAAAAGGAACGCCTGCGAAGTGTTTGGGTTCAGTGTCCTGCGGTAGTACCGCTCCAGAGAGCGGTAGTACCATAGGCACCAGCGGTAGTACCGCTCCATGGAGCGGTAGTACCGATGTCTCCGGCCCTGGCCTCTACACCTGTGGTAGTAGGCGTGGATGTAATTTTTTACTTCCGCCCTACTACGTTAGTACCGCGATTCGCGTCCGGTACTACCGTGTGGACTTTTTTTGCATAGTTTCCCTCTGCGGAGGTTGGCACGGAAGTAATTTTTTACTTCCGTGCACCTCCAGTGGCTGCCTCCGCCAACCATGTGGTAGTATCACACGGGCTCGCGGTAGTACCGCTCCGGCGGTTCTACCGCTTGCTAACAGGCAGGGCCAGCTACTCCCGTGCTAGCGGCAGTACCGCACAAGGCTGCGGTAGTACCGCAAGCCATCGCGGTAGTACCGTGACTTTTGCGGTAGTACCGTGATGCGTGGGGCTGAGTGAATGGATAACGGCTGGCTCTTGTCCCCCACTATAAAAGTGAGGTCTTCTTCTCCAAGAAGCTTACCTCTTCTTTCCAAAAACTTCATTGTTGCTCCAAGCTCCATTTTTGCCCGATCTCTCTCCCTAGCCAATCAATCTTGTTGATTTCCTAGGGATAGGTTGAGAAGGCCCCGATCTACACTTCCACCAAGAGAAATTTGATTCCCCCCACTAATCCCTTGTGGATCTTGTTACTCTTGGGTGTTTGAGCACCCTAGACGGTTGAGGTCACCTCGGAGCCACATTCCATTGTGGTGAAGCTTCATGGTATCGTTGGGAGCCTCCAATTCAGATCTGGAGATTGCCCCACCCTTGTTTGTAAAGGTTCATTTCCCGCCTTCAAGGGCACCAATAGTGGAATCACGGCATCTCGCATTGTGTGAGGGCGTGAGGAGAATACGGTGGCCCTAGTGGCTTCTTGGGGAGCATTGTGCCTCCACGCCGCTCCAACGGAGACGTACTTCCCCACTAGGGAAGGAACTTCGGTAACACATCCTCGTCTCCACCGGCTCCACTTTTGGTTATCTCGCATCTTTACTTATTGCAAGCGTTTACTATGTCATATCTCGTGCTTGCTTGTGTGCTAATAGTAGCATCATATAGGTTGTTCACCTAGTTGCACGTCTAGCTAATTTATTTGATGCTAAACCTTATTTGTTAAAGAAAAGTAAAAAAGTGTTAGTTGCCTATCACCCCCCTCTAGTCAAGCATATCGATCCTTTCAACCATGAAAAAGAAAGGAAAGGAGGAGAAGAAGGCAAATCAGGGACAAGAACTGGCAAGAAGAAAGCAGCTGGCCAAAAATAGAAAAATGGGTACTTACGCTCAATAGAGTCGTCCAGCTCAATGGCGAAGTGGAGCGACGAGTCCCGCTCCAACACCAGCGCCGCCTCCGCCTCGGCAAGGGCCATCCTACGCTCCTCGAGCGTCCTCTTGAGGCGGGTCACCTCGTTTTGAAGGGAGGCGGTGCGTTGGGCGGCTTCAGTCGCTTCTTTGATGACCTTCTGCTTGGCCGTTGCCTCCCGCACCATGTCGGCCTTCACGCGGTCTTGGGCTGCCTGTCCATTCACCAGCTGGGCGCCCAGCCGGTCCCTCTCCTGGGTGACCGCCTCAACGCTTTGCGCCAGACGGTCCTGTTCGGAGACCGCCCCGGTTTTCTCCGCCCGGAGGGTGGTCAGCTCTCTTGCAATGCAAAACGGGCGTCAGCTGGACGTTCCAGGCCCGTTCCGGCTACGAAGCAGCCAGCCCAGCTCCCGAGGGCTACATGCCCTCACAAGACCAAACGTACCTCGCACCCGCGTCAGCTCCTCCTCTAGCCGGTAGAAGTCGTGCTTGCCGTGGTTGTGGATGGAAACTGCCTCATCAAACAGCTCTTGCCGCCTAGCATTCCCCGCCTGCCATAGGAAGACAAAATCAGAAGACGCACAAGGAGATCCGGCTCGGCTGCCCCGCAGCCGGTCAACCGGCCCGCATCTTGGGGGGCTACACCTAGTGGGTGCGCTTGCGCGCCCCCACTGAAAATTTCAACAAGGATAACGACGCTTACCTCCGCGCGCCGCAGGGTGGTGTCGGCCGCCTCTGCGAACCGGGCCAGCTCGTGGCGACACCGCTCCAGGACGCTCCCCAACTCCCGAACACGGGGACCGGCCTGCCCGCCGGGGGAGCCAGAAGGGTAGGGATGCATGCCAGCGCCTCCCAGCCCCGGATCACGTCGACCATGGACCTCCGGGTCCGTCTATCATCGCCGCCCATCCCGACGTTCGCCACGGTGCCGGCCGCCGGGGGAGGGTCGATGACGGCGAGGGCACATGACACGGTCCCCAGTTGCCCCTCGCTCGGTGCTGCCGTTGCCTCCTCCTCCTGCCGGCCCGACGCGACGACCGCGACGGACGAGGCCTCCGTCTCCATGGCCGGCGCCTCCGGCGCCGCCTCCGGGGCCACTGGAACCTTCGACATGTCGACCCGGGCCGGCTCGATTGCAGGCGGCATCACGTCTGGCGCCCTCGGCTGGGTCTTCTTGAGGGCCGGCTCCGTAGCCACCGTCCCCGGTCGGGCCGCCTCCTCTGCAGGCGGGGGCGCGGCCGGTTTCGTGGCTTCCCCTCGCGTCTCGCTTGATGGGGGCCTCGACAAGCGGGTCGATTCCGCCGCCGAGTTGGACGCCATCATCGTCATCGGTCCAGTCCCTGATCTTGGGACCGGTAGGATACTCACCAGCTTCGCTGGGCTCTCCGGCCGCGTCGGACCCTCCGGCTCCGCTGGGCCCGCCGGGTCCCGGGTCGGCCGCCTCCTCGACCTCCCCCGAGGAGTCGACCCCCTCTTCGGGCGGGCGTCCCTGCTCGTAGTCCTCAGAGTCGGAGTGGTTGCGCTCCGCCTCGAAGATCTGGGGGTGCGGGCCATCCGACGTGTTCTGTCGCACGAACACTACGGTCAGCACGGAGAAGTAAGGACGGGTGCCGGCTAGGGGGATTCGAACCAAAAGGGCCGCCTCGACGGAACGTACCAGGGGAGCTCGGTTGAGGCGGTCGTACGGATCCTTGCCGAAGGACCATGGCGCCGGTGCCAGCTTGAA
Source organism: Hordeum marinum (assembly GCA_022496015.1). Classification (NCBI taxonomy): domain Eukaryota; kingdom Viridiplantae; phylum Streptophyta; class Magnoliopsida; order Poales; family Poaceae; genus Hordeum; species Hordeum marinum. The sequence continues at coordinate 240,732,993 of CM039672.1, read as the reverse complement.
CGTTGTGATGGCGTTCACCCGCCTCGCCACCTGAGCCAGCGTCAGGTCCACGGTCGTCAGCCGACAGGGGTCCCGACGGCCAGACATGTCGTAGATCTGGTGCGGCCTCATCTGGAGAGGCAGCACTAGACACGCGATGAAGGCCGCCACCAGATCGGAGGCAACCAACCCCTCCTCGCTCCTTAGCACCACGAGCCGGTCGAGCTTTGCGAGAGCGACCCCGCGTGGGGCGGGTCCCGACCAGTTCACCCCGAAGGATTGCGCGTTGACGTACGCCGGCAGCCGGATGTAATCCCGCTACGGGTCGGCGTTCTTCACGTAGAAGAAGGTTCAATGCTAGCCCTTGACGGAGTCAATAAGGCTGAAGTGCGGGAAGCGTGAGCCACGGCAGCACACCGCCATGCCCCCGCAGGCGGCGCTCTTCAGCGCCTTGAGGTAGAACAACGCCTTGAAGAAGTCGATGAAGGGAAGCATCCCCAAGTACCCCTCGCACAGCGTCACGAAGCCCACAATGTAGAGGATGGCATTGGTGCCGAGGTGATGCGGTTGGAGGTCGAAGGTATCCATCATCAGACGAAAGAAATGGCTCACCGGGAGCCCGAAGCCGCTAGAGAGATGGGAGGCGAAGACGACAAATTCTCCTTCCTGCGGCTCGGGCACCAACTCATCGCCCCGTGCGCAGGCGGACACGTGCTCCACCGGCGGCAGCATGCGTGCACGGCGGAGCTCCATGATGGTGGCTTCCGTGACCACGGATCCGGCCCAGCTTCCCGAGCACCCTTCGGCCATCGTGACGGCGGGGCTGCGTGCGAGCGTGGTCGCGTGTGGGGAGAGCCGCGGCGCGCGAGGGAGTGGAGAAGAGGAGAGAATGGGAGACGAGGGGGCAGATGGGGCGCGGGTGCTTCCGCCCTCTGCCCTCCCTCCCCTTTTAAATGGGGAGGCCACGACCGGGGGACGTGGGGATTAACTGCACCCACTTTCCCGGAATCTCTGCGTGCGCGTGGCCATCCTGGGCCGTAACCGCCGCTTCGGGGCGCAGTAGATCCCTGCGTGCGCCATGAGGTCTACTGGGCTACACCCGAGGCCTAGCGGTCTAGGCCCAGGGCGACGTCCCGTCTGCATGCGAGTGTGGGGCCCATGACATCATTACTCGCCGCGTGGCATGCCGCGGGCCAGCCCGGGTCCCGGGGCGTCGCGTCGGGACCCAATGCGTCGGTTCGGCTACCGACCCGGCTGGTCTTTCGGCTTCGCACCAGAGGCGGGTACCGCTAGGGGGAAGCCACCGGCTCCCCTCCGTCTACAGGACGTGGCCCCCCGCCGACTTCGGGGACTACTGATGGGGTTATTACCCCTGGGTAGGCCAAAGCAACGGGGTCCTCCACCCCCTGTTTCAAGAAAAAGCACGCGACCGGCTGCTTGCGACCGGCTGGCGCGCAGCCGGCAGACGCGTTGCCGGTTGGATCGAGGCTGGCTGATCGAGGAGCCGGCCCGCCCCCCGGCCGGCTACCTCCAAGCCGCCTCCTTCGTTGAACCTCGGGCGGACAAGCTTCCATCCCATCCCTCTGCACGCAGGTACGACGACATGACGGGACCCTCACGACGGGCACCAATGTAGCCACAGTGGCCGCTGACGCGCGGGCGTGCATGGCTACAGTCCGGCCGATCGTACCGTTGACCTTGGCCAACCGCGATCGGGCGGGGCAACAATGCCAGCATGCCTCCTCCCACTCGATTACCTGCTCCGGCGTGGCTACAGTGTAGTTGTCCGTACTAGAGACTTTGGGCGGCTGGCACAAGACGCCGCCGCCCGGGCGACTCGTGTCACGACAAGCGGGCGAGGGGCCAATCACAGAGCCGGATGGTGGGCCCCAGCAGGCGAGGGGATCGCGCAGCCGGTGGACCTTACGGACGACGAGACGGTTCGCGAGGCGGGGCCCCCTGGCCAGCCGGAGAGGCTGCCAGCCAGGTCCCCCCACTTTGTACCCCAGGAATATTGTAAGTTGGGGGGTTGGCCTATAAAACCCCCCGAGCCCCCCATGCAATGGGGATGATGAGTCTCACGCACACCCACCCATGGGACACTTCCCTCACACCCATACTTCATAGCATAGGAAGGCGAGCCGGCTGCTCCCTCTCCTCTAGACACAGCTCGAGGAGCAACCTTGTAAACACACCTATCCATCAACTAGACCAAGCAGGACTAGGGGTGTTACCTCCCACGGAGGGCCCTGAACCTGAGTACATCGTGTGTCACCACCGCTTGTACCTAATCCTGCACCCGGAGCCCCTCGACGTCCTCCGCCCCAAACCACCTTCGATAAGCCTACCCATGGCATTTGTCGTGAGAAAACGATGACAACCAGTCACGTCTTAAAAAAGACTTCTACGTTCGGACATCTCATATTACATTCCTCAAATTCATACAAAAACATGCAACATATAAACATACGTAGTATTACGTACAAACTATCTACTCTTTGTCGAAGATATTGAGAATCTTTGTGCCCTCTAGTGGATAGATGTATGGCAGTAGCTTTACCCCCTCCTCCGCCTGTTTGCGCCCCCTCTGGCTGCTCCGTCGTGGCTTCCTCCGCCTCCTGCTCATCAAAGAGAGCATCCGCCTCCGCGTGCCTCTGCAAGATGAGTCGGCGGTTGGCCTTCATCCCAGCCTCATCCCAGATGAAATTCAGGATGGCCAACTGCTCCGCCATCTCAACGGCTTGAGCTGAGCGTAGGTGGTGATCCTACGACGAACCATATCGATGTCGGATAGCGGGAAAGAGGAGGCGGATGGGCTCAGGTGATGACGGAGGAAGGGAAGGGGTGGATGTGCTAGGGCTGGGGACGCCGGCCGGCTTAAATAGCCGGTATGGCCTCAGATGGCGTGCCGGAGCGGCGCCACACGTCGTTCACACTGCGGCGACGGTCGAGGCGTCCGTTGGTCTGTCAGGTTTTCGAACGAGTTCGCCTAGGACCACGCCGTCAGGCCAACATCCCATATTTGGGCTGGACATGAGGGGTGTCGGTCAGCACATGACGTTTGAGGCCGTTTAAAGGGACCGACCGGATCGATTTTTTATGACCGGTCAATGACCGAACGGTCTGTCAAGACATTTGAGGCCCGTTTAAAGAAACCGACCGAATCGATTTTTTATGACCGATTAATGATCGAACAGTCAATTCGAACGCTGAAGGTCTGTTTAAAGGAATCAAATTTTTATGACCGGTCAGTCGGTGATCGAGCGGTGTGGCCAAACATTTGACGGGGATAAGAGCATCTCTAGTGGCTTGTCTAAATTTGATAGTGTATATCTTCACATAGATAATGGTGTAATCTTTTTCATTTTAGACAACCTCGATTTTCCAGCGGATTGTCTAAATTTGACAGTCTATATTTCCAACGGCCCACTTGCAGCCACAACCGCAGCCGCCAAGGTTCGCGCATGCAACCACAGCCGTTGGTTTGGACGTCCTGGCTCGGTCATCCAAATATAAACAATAGGTAGCTATTCTATGGTTGTCTAAAATTTAAACTATGAAATAGACTTGGAGACGGTTTTTTGACCTGCGTTGGTCTATATTTGACTTAAACTATGAAATAGACTAGTTACTAGAGATGCTTTAATAGGGGTCCAGATGCTCTAAATGAAGCCGAGCAAAGCGGAGCAGTGTTTGCACGTACGCGTAGATACTACTGTAGTCTGTAGGTAGGGCGGGGGCGCCCCGCGCCCCGGCACCAAACGCGTATTCTGACTGGTAATGGTGGTAGTAGGAGTACTAGTACTTGTGTAGTCTAGCTACTAGGGAGTACTGCTAGCTAGCCGGCTGGCATCCAGCTGGGCGTGGCCGTGAGACAGCAAGCCGCCCGTCCTCTCCTCTCCTCTCCTCGCTCCACCAAACATGGAGAAGGAGAGGAGATGGCCGCCGCGCGCTTTCGGCAATGGTCAATGTTAGACCAGCTGCTGACTGCCGGCCCAACTGGAAACAGCCGCACTGCACGGCATGTATTTCAGAGGGAATGCAATGCAAGGAACAGAAAAATGCACGGAAAATGGTAACAATACGCACCTGAACGAGTAAAACGCGGGAAAAGAAGATCATACGCTAGGTGCAAAGTGAGTGGAGAAAAACGAAGGAAGCTTGTATGAAGCTGGAGCTGAGAATATGTACAATAGGACTAGCCATGGCTTCATAATCATAGCAAGAAATAGGCATCGCTTCATCATAATCATAAGTACGTAGCCTAGTACAGAGCCAACCACTCGAAGTTAAGGCCAAAGACACGTCACGTCGTCCTTCCACTCTTCCAGCCAGCCATGCCGCTGCCCAGCACCAGCACCAGCACCCGTCCCGCGCCAGCCCTCCCCGAGACAATCTCCCCCGATCCCAACCTCCTCCTCCCTCCAGTCTCATGTGCGCCAACCGGGGCCTGCGACCGTGGTCAGCATCCAGCTCACTCCCCGCCTCCAGCTCGGCTCACGGCCTATATATTCACTCACCCGCACCCACTCTCCACTAACCCTCTTCTGCTCTGCTCTGCTCTGCTCCTCACACCCCCAGCTCACACAACTCCGGAGAGCCCACACCACACACATAGTCAGTGAGAGCTGCAATGGCGAGGCGCGCCTTCTTGCCCCACCCGAGGCTGGTGCTGCTTCTGGCGGTTCTTGCCGATGTGGTCGCGATGGTCATGGCAAGGCCCCTGCTGGGCGCCACCGCGGACGCGCCGACGCCGCTGCCGGCGGAGGGGCCGGACGGCGTGGCTCGGCCTGGCGGCGGGAGGCACGACCGGTCCATCGCCGGCGCCGAGGTGATCCTCGCCGGGTTCGCCGCCGCTGTCATGGCCGTCATCTTCCTCTACATCCGGGTCACCAGGAAGAGCAACGACAGGGCGGCGCCCGGGATGGCGGGGAAGGCTTAGGACCAGAGCTCGGACGGTACTGCTGTCTCCTTGTGTTTTGGGTTCTTGGGGTTCAGAGAGACTTGTAAAGAAGATGAGATGAGTTCGGTAGAGTTTTAGTTTAGATTGAGCACTCCATGTGTGCGTGTGTGTCACCTTGGTGATTAAACTGGAAATCTGTAGTCTGGCATGTACATGTATGCGTCGAGAGCTTGAGATTTGAGAATGAGATTTAGGAAAATCGACGAAACATCGGCTGAGCTAGCACGGTTCTTATGAATCTTAAATCGTGTATCCGTGCTCAGTTTTGATCTTGTGTCAAAATCTTAAGCCCGCAGGAAGAACAGCCAGACAAGAGATTTTGTTCTTCATGGCATATTTCAAGACCCCCGGCGGGAAGAAGTGGCATTTAGAAGTGTTGCTGACTTTACATTTAGGTTTCGGCATAACAAAGCTTGCACTGTCTTTTCGTACTTAGGCATACAACGTGACGTTGGTAATAATTCTACTACTTGCTGCAAATTCGCAAGCTGGCGAATCCTAAGGCAAAGGGGGCGAAAAACTCAAGCTCACTTTTTCTCCGGGCTTTTTTTACGCACTAGTATGGATAGTCAAATAATAAGAAAAATGTTAGCCTTTAGTAATCTCTGTTGTCAGGTAGTTTTGTTTTTCTGTTAATAATGCATGGTCGCCTGTGACACATGCACGTAGCTAGGCTGGGCGTGTAGCCTGCGTGCACACGATCCCACGTTTTCAGTAGTACTCCCGATCTGCAGGATGCCGCGAGAAGAGGCCGTGGGATGACGCGGCACAATCGGATCGCAGCAGGTGGATCGGGAGATAGTTAGCTAGCTCAGTCAATTCTTCTAGCGAAAGGAACAACAGAAAAACGCTACAACGTCGGCAGCAGAAAACCAACTCTGTCCTCCTCTTGTTTTCTCTCTGAAACTCATCGGAGTTCTTGCTCTAGTAGTGATTCCGGCAACTACAATTGGCATCAGAACAACAGGTGTTTGATCTTGCGCCTGATTGATCGAGTGGTGTTTGATCCATTGCGGTCATGTCGGACTCGAACACGGAGAAGGAGAAGAAGAAGGCGGACGCACTGACGACACCGCAATCCACGGCGCCGCTCGCGCGCCTCACCGGCAGCGACAGCGGCGAGTTCCGTGTGGTGGAGCGTGCGCGAGGAGTCGGGGACGTCCATGATCCTCACGCGCACCAATTACATGGAGTGGGCGCTCCTCATGCAGGTCAAGCTGCAAGTCGCCGGCGTGTGGTCCTGGTGACCGACGATGGCGCAGAAGAGCGCGATGACCGGCGTGCGCTGCAGATCATCCTCACTGGCATGCCGCCGGAGATGCTACGGGTCCTGGCAGCGAAGGACACGGCGAAAACCGCTTGGGAGACAATCAAGACGCTCCGCATGGGGAGCGAGAGGGCTCGCGAGGCCAAGGCGCAGGTGCGCCGCTGCGAGTTCGAGGAGCTCCGTTTCAAGGACAGGGAAACCGTCGAAGACTTCGGGCTGCGTCTCACCGGGCTCGTCGCCGATCTGGAGCTGTACGGCGACCCCATCACCGAGCAAAAGGCCGTGCAGAAGTTCCTCCGCGTGGTGCCGCGCAGGTACCGTCCGATGGCCATGGCGATCGAATGCTTGATTGATCTGAAGTCCATGTCCATCGAGGAGCTCGTCGGGCGCTTCTCTGCATGCGAGGACCACTACGACCTCGACGACGGCGCGCAATCAGCTGGGCACCTCCTGCTCACTCGTGAGGAGTGGTTGTCCCGTGAGAAGCTAGGCGGCGGTGGTGGTTCATCGTCCGGTGGAGGCGGCGGCGGCAAGAACAGATCTCCAGCCAAGGCCAAGTCGCAAGGCGGCGGCAAGGGTGCGCCGGGGAACACGGGCGTGGGTGGCTCCGGTGGCTCTGGCGGCAAGAAGAAGAAAGGGAAGTGTCATCATTGTGGCATTCCTGGGCATTGGAAAAGGAGTGCAGGACCTGGCTGCGGGAACAAGAGCAGGCGGGCAATCAAGAGCACGCAAACCTCACGCGCACCGGTGACGAACATGACCAGGGACTATTTATGGCCGTGGTCACCGGTGTCACCACGACCCACATCGTCCCGCCGCAGGCCGTTTTTCTCAATGAGGAGAAACTCGTCCCCGTGTCGTCGCCGGACGGCGTGTGGTACTTTGACACAGGGGCGAGCAGCCACATGACCGGCGAGCGGCACGTGTTCGCGACGCTGGACGAGGCCGTGCATTGCACTGTCAAGTTCGGGGACGGGTCGACCGTGGCGATACGAGGACGTGGTTCTGTCGTGTTCCGCGGCCAGAGTGGAGATCAACGTGCACTCACTGAGGTGTTTTACATCCCAAGCCTACGGAGCAACATAATTTCCGTCCTCGTCGGCGTCAAGCACTACACCACGACACCGTACACGCCTCAGCAGAACGGGGTTGTCGAGCGTCGCAACCAAACCGTCGTCGAGATGGCGCGGTGCATGCTGAAGAGCATGGCCATGCTAGCGCTCTTCTGGGAGGAGGCGGTGAGAACGGCCGTGTACATCCTCAACAGGACTCCGACGAGGAGCCTCACCGGTGTTACGCCTTACGAGGCTTGGCGTGGTCGGAAGCCCACCGTGCAGCACCTGCGCACGTTTGGTTGCACGGTGCACGTCAAGAAAACTGGCCCTGGCGTGACGAAGCTCTCCGACCGCTCGATGCCCATGGTGTTTATGGGCTATGAGGAAGGTACAAAAGGGTACAGGGTGTATGATCCCAGTACTAACAAGGTGCAGGTAACGCGTGATGTGCTGTTCGAGGAAGGCAGGCGATGGAACTGGGAAGCACACAACGCTCAGGGCGTGGTCACCACACCACACACATTCACTGTGGAGTACATCACCGAGCATGGCGCCACGGAGATCGACACGGGAGGTGCATTTGCCAGCACACCATGCACTGTTGCGGCTCCCACGCCTGCGACGCCGACGCCGCACACTCCAAGCTCGTGTATCGCCGGCCCCTCGACTCCAACCACGGGGACGGCATCGCCGGTGCAGAACACACCCGTGGCGACCCACAACATGCAGTAGGTCATGCCACCCACACACGACGACGGGTGCGACATGGAGAGTGGGCAGCCGGTCCGCTATCGGCGCCTGTCGGGTGTGCTGGCAGACACGGAGGATGAGGCTATTTACGAGCAGTTCGACAACTGCTTACTCGAGCGCTGGCTCCTCTCTGCTGAGGAACCAAAGGGTGTAGACGAAGCGCTCTCTGATGCATCCTGGAAGAGCGCCACGGACGCCGAGATGCAGTCAATCGAGGAGAACTCCACCTGGGAACTGACCAATCTCCCTGCAGGACACAAAGCAATTGGTCTCAAGTGGGTTTACAGGGTGAAGCGTGATCCAGAAGGGAACATCGTCAAATACAAAGCCCGCCTGGTTGCAAAGGGATATGTCTAGCGACAGGGGGTGGATTTCGAAGAGGTGTTCATGCCCGTGGCCAGGATGGAGACAGTGCGCATTTTGCTCGCTCTCGCCGCGCACTGCGGGTGGCAAGTCCATCACATGGACGTGAAATCAGCATTTCTCAATGGCGAGCTAAGTGAGGAGGTCTATGCGGCACAGCCGCCGGGATTTGTGATCACAGGCAAGGAGCAGAGGGTTCTCAAACTGCGAAAGGCTCTGTATGGTCTGCGTCAAGCACCACGGGCATGGTATGCAAAATTTGATGAATCCATGGCCTCACTTGGTTTTGCCCGTAGTCCCCTGGAACATGCTGTGTATCGACGCGGTGACAACAAGTCTTTTCTGCTGGTGGGCATTTATGTGGATGATCTGGTGATCACAGGAACAAGTCTGACAGAGATTGAGGAATTCAAGAAGAGATGAGCCAGTTGTTTCAGATTAGTGACCTTGGTCATCTCAGTTATTATTTGGGAATTGAAGTGGCGCAAACAGATGGAGCGATCACCCTCAAGCAGCAAAGCTACGCTGAGAAAATCTTGGAGGTAGCTGGGATGAGCGACTACAATAGCAGCACTACACCTATGGAGTGCAGGCTGAAGCTGATCAAGGAAGATGGAGGAAAACCAGTGGATGCAACTCTGTACCGCAGTGTCATTGGAAGCCTTCGTTACCTGGTAAACACCCGTCCTGACATCGCTCATGCTGTTGGCATTGTTAGCCGTTTCATGGAGAAGCCGAGCACTCACCATTGGGCAGCGGTGAAGCAAATCCTGCGCTACATCAAGGGCACCCTAGACTATGGTTGCAGCTACAAGGTTGGCAGCGGTAGTGCACAACTGCTCGGGTTCAGTGATTCAGATCATGCTGGAGACATCGGGGATAGGAAGAGCACATCGGGGCAAGTCTTCTTCCTCGGTGGAAACCTTATCACTTGGAGCTCCCAGAAACAGAAAATGTCAGGGTGTGTGGTTGAGTCGTCTACTTGCAGAGATGAAGGGAGACACACCGGAGAGCTTTAGACTAATGGTGGACAACAAATCAGCAATTGAACTGAGTAAGAATCCTGTTCATCATGACCGCAGTAAGCACATTAACATCAAGTTTCACTATGTGCGTGACTGTATGGAAGCCGGAATAGTGAAGATTGATTATGTGGGCACCAAGGACCAGCTAGCTGATCTACTGACGAAGGCACTGGGCAAGGTGCAACACATTGAGCTGCGGCGGCGTCTGGGAGTGACAAGGATTGGAAGTGCGCAAAGAGATTAAGGGAGGTGAAATGTTAGCCTTTAGTAATCTCTGTTGCTAGGTAGTTTTGTTTTTCTGTTAATAATGCATGGTCGCCTGTGACACATGCACGTAGCTAGGCTGGGCGTGTAGCCTGCATGCACACGATCCCACGTTTTCAGTAGTACTCCCGATCTGCAGGATGCCGCAAGAAGAGGTCGTGGGATGGCGCGGCACAATCGGATCGCAGCAGGTGGATCGGGAGATAGTTAGCTAGCTCAGTCAATTCTTCTCTGTACCTGATATAGCGAAAGGAACAATAGAAAAACGCTGCAACGTCGGCAGCACAAAACCAACTCTATCCTCCTCTTGTTTTCTCTCTAAAACTCATCGGAGTTCTTGCTCTAGTAGTGATTCCGGCAACTACAAAAAATTGGCCACTTGGAGAGACCGAACCAGGCAACAAAAAAAAGACTGAAGGAAGTTTTCTTTCCATTGCAACAAAACTAAGTGAAAAAAGGAGAAGAGCAAAACAGAAACACAGGAAGAAAGAAACTATGTCCAAACCAACGAGCCCAAACAAACATGAATTCATCGCGAGGCGCTCTTAGATTCAAAGATTGACGGCAGACAAACATTGGAAGAATCACTTTAAGGGCAAGCATTGAGAGCAAAGTGTGTATCACATGAATTTGATAGCTCGGTCCTTGGAAGTACCTTGTTCTTGTATGCCCAATACCTGGTATAAGCAGTCATTTCAAATCCAGAAGTGAATCATACTAATTTCCTTTATGTAAGGCGGCTCCCTAGTGGGAGGGGAAAGTGATCTCTGACCGCGTGCATGTTGAAGAATGAGCCGGCGACTCATAGGCAGTGGCTTGGTTAAGGGAACGGAACCCGGATTCCGATAACTTCTATGATTCTCTCATTATTCAGTGTCCATGGAAGGGATGTTTGTTATTCACTTCGGTCACAAGAGGAATTGACACTCAAGAGCATGCGTTTTATGTTTGCATTCCTATTTGAGAGTGCCCCTCCCTCCTATTTGGTTGGAAGTTTCCTGTTCAAGTTGAGAAAGCAAGGGGTGACCGGACTGATGCTCACTCTTGCACTTCAATGGCCAAAATCCCCGTGAAGGAATGTTGATTGAACATCGAGTTGATAAAGAGGGAGTACCATACCCAAGATACTCCATTTAAAGGAAAGGTATATTTGTTTTGTTTCTTTGGTCCGAGAACACACACCACAAACTCTCGCAGTCGATGAGGAAACGTTGGTAAAACTACATTTCAGTAATCTGTCTCGCCTCAACCTCTGCCGTATAGTTGATTGTTCTGAGTTCCCACCTATTTTGTTCTCATCTAAAGAGTAGGTTAGCGTAATAGCTCACTAGTCTAGCCCCATGGCACCGAAAATGTCTCAGGGCTCAAGTGATTCACCGAAGCAACGAGACCTTGAAAGTAGCTTTTTCAAGTGTCAGTAGCGGGACCTCCTTCTATATAAAAAATTATGGGCAAACTGTTTCTCATAGATGGCTCCATCTGGCCAGAAGAAACGTATCTATAGGTGAACTCTCAAGTCAGGCCCAAAACCTTTGACCTTTCTTTCTATATAGGGGTGCCCGGGGCACTGCATCTTATCATTTTGTTGCTCATTCCCCTTAGGCTGGGGAATCAAGGGAGGAGGAGGTAGATATAAAAGTCTAATTAGAATATAGAGATAATATTTATAAGTTAGAAACACTTCTGAGTCTTGAGCCAAGATTGGCTTGGGCCGTGAAAGAAGAACTATTTTGATGATATGAATGAACATCTGCGGATCACACTCAGCTTGCTACAACTGAGGGTAGGATTGGTCGCACAACACATGCTATCCATTTGTTATTGGTGATAGGAAGATGGGCAAGGTCGGCTCAAGAAGTGGAAGTTGTGAGATGGACCCTCGCTTGAATGAAGACACCCGATTGGCCTGACTTTCCCAAATGTCGGCCACCAGCCCTTTTCCTGTAGTACGGGTCTTGATTTCTTGTCTTGTTTTTGTTTCTCTTTCTTTTTCTATTGGTTAAAGAATGCTTATGGTGAAATAATTGATAGAGTTGCTAATGGATTTCTTGTCCCTCTTGATCTCCATTCTCATTGGGCGTCTTATTTTATGGAGGGACGACGAAAAGTCACGTCTCAAAACAGAAGGGGTAGTCAAATGTCTCAGTGATAGACCTACGAGAGCATGTGTGCTAGTGACAAAAGAAGTGCGAGACGATCTGGGAAGTGAGGTATGCCTTGACTGCCTAACTAAAGTATATCTTAAACCATAAAGGCATTGGTTGCTATGTTTAGTTCAAAGGATGTTATCCCTGCCTCCGCAAATAGCCGGTAAGTGGAAACCTTGGGATAAGTGCAAGTAGGATCTCAACTGTGTGAGGTCGCACTACCTGTCTCGTCCATGGATGGAACATATCCCGTTGTTGCTGCTGAGAAATATACATCTCAAGCATATGAGCGGCGATCGTGAAGCCTCGCTTACGCACTGAGAAAGATCATAGATAGGAAAGATATGTTATGCACCAACGACGACTTCTTCTCTTTACCTTTATCTTCTCATACCTAAGGCCATTGCTGGCAGATTACTGCGTGTGCGCTTGTGTGCTCCAATCTTTAGTAAATAAAGCAAAGATTTCCGAGCTAGGAATCAAAGGTAATGCTTTGACTCAAATCCAGATACAATTTGATATGTAGGAGACCTATGTGACTCCCTTGTTTTATTCTAATTCTAAACCCATCATCATCCATAGTTTCCTTGTCGAAGCGAAGCGGCCAGCAGCCCCCAAATCAAAGTCTGAGATCAGAACTCATACCGCAGTTGTGGCTTGAAGGCCGCATGCAAGTTCTTAAACATTTTAAATGCAAAATGTTGAATGGGGTAGGGAACCCTGAACAACACCTTGCCCTTTTCAAAGCTACATGCTGGAATACTGGGGGCAATGAAGCCCTTTATCTCTATCCCTTTGTTGATGAATCCCATGCAACGCGCCCTTGCTTGGATGAAAAAATTTCATAAAGGGGACTTGTTTCACTTGATTCATTCCGTCGCACCCGCACTATTCCTAATTTTTTTTCTGTTTCTATTTTGAAAAAGTCCAAACTAATTTTGTATAGAAAGAAAGATGTCTTGGAAAGCGCTCTTAGTTCAGTTCGATAGAACATGTGTCTCCAAAACCCAATGTTGTAGGTTCAAATCCTACAGAGCGTGATTGTGTTCTTGATATGTCCAATCAAAAAAACAACAACTTAACAAAGTGGAATGTACAACTACTGTTCTTAACCCAAATCAAAGAAAACAACATAAATACTTGACCTGGAGAGGAGACCACTGACCAATCTCCGTCCATTTTCCCTTGCCTTTCCTTTACAGGTATGTTTGTTTTGGGGGACCTTATAGTAATAGTAGTCTAATAGACCAACTAGAAGAGGACATGAATCCTTCATGAATCACCTTGCCTTGCTTAAAGAGGTTTATTAAAAAATGCTCGTGGGACTCTTGTTTTGAGGAAGCAATGAACATTGTCCTTTTCCATTCTCAATAAATGAGGAAGGAGGGGTGAAGATCACTCAACCCACGAAAAGGTCAGAACTCTCGATCTAGTGCCACTTTCTATAGCAATTTATCGACATGTTGTTTCAAATGTCCTTGAAAAGGCCTACACACATACCCCCGAATTCCATTATCTCGGCTGCTTGGAATTCCTATATCAATTACCTAACCCGATAGGGCCAACCTGCTCGGAATGCATGAATGAACCTGTTCTTCTTGTTTGGTATGCGAAACTGATGCCCCGAAGGTGAGATCAGAATACAAACTAGGAGTCCTGTCTTAAGAAAGTTATTCTTGTAAGGAAGATGCAGATTGAATGCATTGATTCTTAGATGGAAATCCAAGACATGCCAAGAGAGATTGTAGATTGCATCCTGATTTCCTCTGCACAGATGCTCCATGCCCCCAAAAGTAGAGGGCCCTTGTCTTAGGAATGAAGATTATTCCCCGCTTTGGAAGTCTTCATGGGAAATATTTCTTAATAGAGCATAGGTTATGATACTTATACCCTATGTTTAATATACTTGACTCTCCAGTTTGGACAATTCAATAGATGGGGCAGAGCTCATGCTATTAACCATTCAAACATCTCTTTCTTTGAACTTGTTCTCCCTTCGGGCTTTGAAAAGCTAGATGAAGACTGATTTAGATCCTCTGAAAGCGCATGAAGTATGCCTTTTGAGCTTTTTCTCCACCCATCTCTGGGCATCTTGTTGGAATGGTCCTAGGAAATACTACGCATGAGAAATCATTCTCAGAGCCAAATTTCCATTTTCTAAGCAAATAAATGTAGCATTTAGTCCAACCAATCATTGGTGAATCTATGTCTTTCGTGAAAGTGGAGTATTTGTGCCCAAGATCTTTCTATTCCCTTTAGTAGGTGCACCAATTACCTTCTCTTGGAAACCATAGATCTTCTGGTTACCATTGACTATCTGACACTTTCGTTTGTAGAGCGAAGCAAGAAATTGCGTGGAAGGGATTTTATGCTAATATCAACCTTGTTTGGAACAATAGATGCAATCCATTTCAGTGTATATCACCGAGTTCACCATTGCAGTTGAGATGTCATGCAATTAAGCATTCCCTAGAGTTTGGTTCTCTAAGGACTCCTCACTGCCTTCATAAGGGTACTAAGGCGGAGCACGAAAGCAAAGAAGGAGGAGCAGGAACAACATATTATCCTCTCTTGGCCCAGTAGTTTCGCAACTACTATCGTGGTTGTTGCCAACAGGGATCCCCTATTTCGAAAGGTAACGAGACCAACCCTTAGGTCCAAAGTTGTATGCCGCCCCAAAATACTTCGCTAAGGTTCAACCATTTCGCTACGATTTTCTTACAATTTCTTCTAAGGAATTCTGATTAACAGAAAAAATCTAAGCGAAGGCACCTTTCTCTGTATGGAAAAAGGAAGAAGATGTTGCTTCGGCTTCCATTTCAAGCTTTGCTTGAGCTGCTTCGCCTGTTTCTCTTGATGTGGGTGTTGGTCTTTTGAGATCTCTTCTCTCACTTTCAGAGCACAGTTGGTCCTCAATTTGAAAACCGACAAAGGTGACTTCTTCCTTATTCACGCTTTGATGCACCTCTTTTTGTGTTCAATCTCGCCTGATTTTCCTCCTTTTTCCCAAATAGTCGACGGTCTTACACCATTGGGATACTTCGGATAAGCTAGAGTACATATATGAGAGACCGGTGCTAAAAACTTTTGAAAAACTCAAATTTTCCAAAAAATTATGAACCACTCTCATGAGTAGAACTACTCTTGACCGGACAAGAACAATGGTCGGTCAGTTTGGAAACCTCAACCTCCCTCTCTTCACATATTGTGTGCGTGGTTTTCTCAGCCTTTGCTTCTTTATGAAAGCGAGGCTGAAAACCACCATTCTGTGCTTGACACCCCCAGTAGCCCCCCTCAAGGGGGACGGACACCTCTACTCGGATGGGAGGGATAGAACTACTCTTGACCAAACAAGAACAACGGCCAGTCAGTTTGGAAACCTTGACCTCACTCTCTTCACAGATTGTGTGCATGGTAAATCATCCCCCCTACGATCCAACCAGTTGGGAGAGGAGAATAACGTAAAGCTAGTCAATGTGTTCAACACTTTCACTTTCCGTACATACCTTGATGGGAAGGAAAACTCCACTTTGGGCTTTCCTGGTCCGATCCAGAATTCTTTATTAGAACGTCGACAGGCAAATCCCAAAGAAGGCTACTATCCCCTTGGCGTTCTTCCTTTTTTGATGAAACCAAAGCTCGGGATGGATTTTGGAGTCTTTGTGCGATTCGTATGTGGTGAGAGTCACATATACGGTAAGGAGGGGGGTTCGTGTCCATATGTGTAGTGTGGTGGTTGGGCCTACCCACCCTATTTGTTCCATGATCATGGGTCTACTGGAATAAATATACCTAGCTTTATATTCCACCAAGTAGGCTATAAATCCACCTTCTCCCACCAATCTCTATCTTTCACAGCTTTAACCTTCTATTTCTCTACTTGGTTTAGTCGTTCATTTCCTATTCATAGATTTTCGAGCGATACATATGAAGAACACCTCCTTTTGGGAAAAAAGAATCCAGAAAAAACTCCACAACTTATGCTCTCATTGCAGCGACACCTGTTAAAGTGGTGACAAGAAAGAAAAGACTAAAAGAAGGTTTTTTAATACCTCCAACGAACCGAACCAAGCAGTGTGATCATCCTTGCCGACCCCCCTCTTCTGTAAATGGAAGAAATGGCAAACGTATGCTATCCGACAGAAGTCTCGACTAATATGACTATTCCTATCCTTTCATCCTTAAGTGAATGCTAGAACGAAGCTTTTCACGAATGCAGAGGAGAAAGAAAACCAACAACCAATAGGGTGAGGCAACTAACTACCAATCCTTTTATTGAATAGCCGCGGTGTGCTTTTGTGCAACAGATAGATAGCCGAGCAAGCAATCCTCCCCTAAACTATCTCACAAAATACGATTGAGAAGGGCTAGAGACCACTAGTCTATAAGAGTAGGTGAGGAATGTGCATTAGGAAGGAACTCGGCAAGCAAAAGCCACCTCACTTCACTTAGCAGAAGTGGGGGGGGGGCTGTAGATCTATTGGAAATCGAATTTCTATGTCCGTCCATAAAAAGCATCAACTTCTAGTGCTGCCATCCATCACAACAGTGGGTAACCTGCTCGCTCTTTTCTATATTTGGGGATCTATCTATATCTTCCAACTCTCCTTCCTACACACTGGCATACAAAGCAGCCTCATAAACTGTATTGTGTAACTGAACCTCCATAGTTTTAAAATCTAACGGTGGATCAAAAGGCACCGGTATTCTCTAATCTAACTTGAATTCAAATTAACAATCAAGGGGAACATGGAGAAGGCAAGAGTGCTAGGGAACGTTGCATGGGAAGCAAAAAATTTCCTACGCACACGTAAGATCTATCCATGGTTATGAACATCTATGAGAGGGAGAGTGGATCTACATACCCTTGTAGATCGCTAAGCGGGAAGCGTTAAGAAACACGGTTGATGTAGTCGAACGTCTTCGTGATCCAAATCGCCGGGCGTCCCGCGATCCAATCATGATCCGTTCCGATCTAGCGCCAAACGAACGACACCTCCTCGTTCAACACACGTACAGCTCGATGACGATCTCCACCCTGTTGATCCATCAAGAGGGAGTGGATAGGTAGATGAGTTCTCCGGTAGCGCGACGGCGGCAGTGGTGGAACTATTCCGGTAGGGCTTCGCCTAAGCACTGCCGAAACTAGAAGGAACGATCTATCGGGGAGAGAGGGCTGCACCGTGGCTTAGGATTTTCTGGTGCGGCTGCCCTCTCTCCCCTCCAGTATATATACGAGGAAGGCTAGGGAGGCCGGCGCCCTAGGTTTGCCCCCTAGGCTTCGGCCGAAGTGGAGGAGGGAGGAGTCCTACTCTAATCCTACTAGGAGTAGGATTCCTTCCTCCACTTGGAAACTTTTTCCACCTTTGGGTTTCTCCACCCCAGCCGCATGGGCCTTAGTGGGGGCTTTGGCCAGACCACTAGTGTAGCGACGTGATCTCAAGGGATCGGAGTCTCTGTGCTTAAGTGTCATCCCTGGATTGGTATGCTGACACACACAGTACTTGAGGATTTACAACAGAGTTCAATCACACATTTATTACATCGAGAATCCTCAAAGAGTATTTATTACATTAATGTGGCCTAAGGCCAAGTAAAACAAAATCATGCAGAAGCAATAAGTGTAATGAGTCCATCAACTCCAAGAGCAAGCTGAATGTAGAACAACGACCTATCGCACCTTATTCGTCGTCGGATAAATCTGCAACATGATAAGTTGTAGCCGTGTAGGTCAGTACATGGAATGTACTGGCAAGTCACATCATAAAGTGTAATGAGCCTACATAGTATATGCAATTTGGCTGGTGGAAATCCCTAAGTTTAGTTTTGCATAAAGCTAGTTTTTCCCTATCAAAAATAATTGTTCTACTTCTACAAATATCATAAGTCTGAGATGATGCCCATCTCAATCATTCCAAAATTTTGTACCCAGTTGATTAGTTAAGAGTGATGAGATCTCCCTACATTTCCACTACTAAAAGCTCAAGTTGTCCATGACCGGGGACACGGCTAATCGATTAGATTTTTAACTCTGTAGAGGTTGTGCACTTTTCCCCACAAGACTCGACCACATCCTTGATCGGAAGATCGAGACATAGTCTTTCGAAAGCATTTCCCCTAACCCACGGATAGGCTGGTACACCTACATCATCTACATCTGCTAGCCTATCCCGAAAGAGGTCACACCATCTACTCAACTAAGCCAGAGCCCATATTGGCTTGCGGCTGCACACAGAAGCTTATAGACATGAAAATAAGGTTGATCCCTTTGAGCCTGGGCGGAAGTACCACTAGTGTGCACTCCCATGGATTCCCATGAATGCTCCCACTGTAGTTCGCCACCATACAAACCAATTTCCACCTAGGTAGTTCATTAAAGTTGGTCCTAGTTACTACTTTGTCACTCACATCTCACGGTGATAACACTCTCCAATCCACGTCTATTTTGGCGAAGCATTGTAACATAACACGGTGGCGATAAAGTTTGTATGGTTCAGACCTACCTCAAATGAACTACTGGGCGATATTAAAACCAACAAGTATAAACTCCTACCATGCACTCCTACATCAAAGGACTATGTGCAAAAATAAAACATAGGTAAAAACTGATATGATCAAATGTAACTTGCCTTCGTTCTGGGAGTGAAGTTCTAGGGAATGGTAGTACTCTGCTTCGCACTCCGGACAATCTATCGCAAAGTAAATAAACACACATAAACAAGCATTCATATAATTCAAAGAAAACATGCAACAAAATATTTGCAAAAGCCAAATAAAATCCAACACAAGTCATTAACATGAAAATTTTCAAAGTATAAATAATGTTCAAAAATTCATGACGTGCACTAGTGTTCCTACAAGGCATTCTAGTAAAATTATGACGAACAGAAAATAATTGTGCAGAATATATAGTGGCAAGATTTCATGGCAAAGGATTTCGTTCGTGTGACGTGGTGCAAAAAAGAATCACTTCAAACGGGTATCCCATTTGGAAGATATGGCCTAATGAATTTAAATTCAAATCTGAAATAATTTCAAATTTGAACTTACAAAAGTTTGCAGAAATGGTTTCTCTGGTTAGGGCTATTCGAGACAAAAATTTAGCCGCTTGTTTCATCTCGTTTCGATCTACGGTTAAAAAGTTAAGGTCGTTTGAAGTTTTGAAACAATTTTGAAAAAAACTGCTACAAGAACATTTTCTGAAAAATACTAAATTGTGAATGTTCACGGCTAGAGCGCGAAGTGGATGGTTCTGGTTTGCTAGCTGCATTCGCCGCGGCGGCTACGCGGTGAACATTCGCGAAATAAGTAAAATCATCCGGTTAGCTAGACTAAAAAGAAAAACCGACGTTCGGTTTAAATAAACCGCACGGTTTATATTAAAACGCGGTTAACCGCATACCTTTTCGGTCTAATAAAAAAACCTAATCTAATCTACAGGTTCCAATCTAAAAAAACCCTACGCTAATCTATCTAAACGAGCGAGGGGTGAGCGCTTACAGAGAGCGGGGACAACGTCGGCAGGAACTCGACGGCGGCGGGGCAACGGCTCCGGCGAGCTCCGACGCGGGCGACGTACGCGGGGAGGTGCGGCTCGGCGAGGGCTGCCGAATGGTGGTGCCAGCGGACGGCGACAACGACCGGAGGGAGTGGAGCGAGGGCGAAGCTCCGGTGAACTCCGGCGACGCAGGTCGTCGAGGCGGCGGCTCCGACGAACCTAGGGGCACAAAAAGATATCAGGGAGATGCGGAAGACTAAGGGGATCCGATTTCATGAAGAAAAAGGGGCCATGGGGGTTCACCGGCGTCGTATTCCTCTGGTGAACAGACTCGGGGCAGCGAGATGCGGATGGACGAGGCGATGGCTACGAGCGGCGAGAGGTGGTGCGGCTTGGCTGAATGGAAAGAGGAGGCTCGGGGCTATTTATAGGCGCAGCTAGGAGGGCTAGGGCTGCGGGATAAGCTCTATCCCGAGAGCTTCGGCCGGCAGTTTCGGGAGCGCTTGCGTGGCTCTATCTCGTGCTGTGCGGGAGGTTGGGGACAAAGGCTGGGTCGGCTCCACCTGCAGGCTGTGTGAGAGAGGGAGAGATGTGAACGAGAGAGAGAGAGAGATCGTGGGGAGGGAGCGACGCTGGGCGAGCGGGCAGGGCCCTGGGCGAGCGCCTCGCTCGGCCTGGCTGGCTCGGGCGAGTGGCCTGGTGGCTGGCTCGGCCGGCCTGGGTGCATGCGTGTATTTTTTTTCTCTTTTTTTGAAACTCTTTCTTTTTAGATCTAAAGCAAAAAACAAAAACAAAAAATATCAGAAAAATTCCTAAAATCCTTATAGCTAAATAGAGCACAAGGAACATTAATTCCTGCTCTTAGCATTTAGAAAATATTTTCCTAAAGAAATGATTTAACTTTGGCTAGCAAAATAAATTTTAAATGCAACTTTAAAACACCAAATACAATGCAAATGCTATCCCACTCCTTTATATTTTGAGGAAGTCTATTATCCCCTCTGTATTATTTTATGTGAGTGGAAAAACTTGAATATCATAAACTCCACATGCAATAAATCATGAGATGCAATATGATGATCCTATTAACATCCTAATTTAATAAAATTGGGATGTTACAACTAGGGTCTGGTTTGCCTCCTCCCACGGCCCATGAGGCGCTTTGGGGCGAGAGGCTCCTCCTGATGGTCCCCTGGTACCCTCTTGGCACTTCCGGTACCGTACCGAAGTACCCAAACCTTTTCCGGTGACAAAAGCGGGACTTCCTATATATCAATCTTTACCTCTGGACCATTTCGGATCTCCTCATGACATCCGGAATCTCATCCGTTACTCCGAACAACCTTCGGTCACCATCATACATAACTCTATACTACCAAAACGTCACCGAACGTTAAGTGTGCAGACCTTGCAGGTTCGAGAACTATGTAGCATGGCCGATACACCTCTACAGTCAGTAACCAATAGCGGGACCTGGATGCCCATATTGGTTTCTACATATTCTACGAAGATCTTTATCGGTCGAACCTCTATGTTAAGGATTCAGTTAATCCCATATGTTGTTCCCTTTGTTCTTCGGTATGTTACTTGCCCGAGATTCGGTCGTCGGTATCTCTATACGTAGTTCAATCTCATTACTGAAAAGTCTCTTTACTCGTTCCGTAATATAAGATCCCATGACTAACACTTTAGTCACATTGCTTGCAAGGCTTGTTGTGATGTTGTATTACCGAGTGGGCCCTGAGATACCTCTCCGTCACACGAAGTAACAAATCCCAGTCTTGATCCATGCCCACTCAACATACACCCTCAGAGATACCTGTAGATCATCTTTATAGTCACCCAGTTATGCTGCGATGGTTGATACATGCAAGGTACTCCTCCGGTGTCAGTGAGTTGCATGATCTCATGGTCATAGGAACAGATACTTGACATGCAGAAAACTATAGCAATAAACTAACACGATCATATGCTATGTTTATAGTTTGGGTCTTTTCCATCACATGATTCTCCCAATGATATGATCCCGTTATCAAATGACATCTTATGTCTATGACTAGGAAACCTTGACCATCTTTGATCAACGAGCTAGTCTACTAGAGGCATAGTAGGGACAGAGTGTTGTCTATGTATCCACACATGCAATGTGTTTGCAATCAATACAATTATAGCATGGATAATAAACGATTATTATGAACAAGGAAATATAATAATAACCATTTATTATTTCCTCTAGGACATATTTCCAATAAAGAGCGTGGTTCTGAGTAAAACTAGGTATGGACTTACTAAAATCAGGAATGCTATTTGCTTGGGCTCCCCTTATTCTCTATTTTCAGTCCCTCTATTTCCTCATCTGAAATGGAGATGAATTCTTAGGAGGGAAGGAATGGAGGTAGATCGACCCTCATATCAGAGGTGAGCATTACCCATGAATCAGCTCCAGTCAGGAAAGCCAGGGCTCTGAGCTCTTATCCCTTCATGGGTAAGAGCAAAAGCCTGTTAATGACAAGGAGCAAGAAAAGGGCAGCTAGCTCGAATTCCAATAAATCGAATACCTCCTGGCTTCATTTATGAGAGAGAACTCCAAGGCAGGATAAATACTAAGTTGGATTCAGCCGCATGGGGGAATGAAACAAAATTCATGGAATGAGTTGAGGCACCCGATCGGCCCGACTTTCCAAAATGTCGGCCACAAGCCGTTTTCCTGCAGTACGGGTGTTGATTTATTGTCTTGTTTTTGTTTTAGTCATGGTGATCACCCAAGAAGAAAGAAATGAATGAATGCCAGTATCTCACTAGAAGTCCCTCATGAGTGCGACATGCACCTTTTTCTTTGTTTTGGAGTGGGACATGTACTATTACCACCACGTACTATACCACCGGGCGGCTGGCCTTCATGCCGAGTATTTCTCCACCGCTAGCTCGACGTACGTCACTGTAACCAATTTCAACCAAATCTCCATTGCCAATGGTGGAAGCTCAATCCCCTCACTTCTTCTTTCGCCTCTACGCTAGTGCTTTCAACAAGTTCGTACCAGTCATCAGTCAAGGAGGGAGCTCCTACCTCCGCGCTTAGCTGCAACCTAAATGATGTTTCTATCCTGACCAAGCAAGCAAGGGGAACTCCGATTGGAAGAGGGAAAGGAAGATCAGGGGAAGAAGTGGGGTAGAGGAATTGGTCGAATCATCAAGAGTATGATTTATTCATATAAGTAGAGAAATCTCTAAATAGAGACACTTCTTTATAGAAGGAAATCTTTCCCGATAGAAGGTTCTCAGTAATCATCAATGGGAATAAGCCCTTCCAGTCTTTTTCGCCAAAGAAGGTTTTGGAGGAGGAACCTATGGGAACGACAGTCTTGCATTGGGATTATTAGTTGCTTACCGCTACACATTTTGTCAAGATCAACCCGTGGGAATAGCCATCCCTTCCTTACCAAAGAAATAAAAAAGGAATAACGGGTATTAGCCACAACTCGTATTCATTCAGTAATTCTACCCCTTCTTCATTCTTGTACCTCGCTTCTGAATATTTTCACTCTTCCATGTTGTGTCTTAGGAACCTTTCCAATACGGATGAGTAATCGGTCCGAACTCAATTTCAATAAAAAATTCTATCTTGCCTATGGCCAAAAGTAGTGAAAATGGTATTTAGCTTAGTCAATATACAACACAACTGCTGATGAAAATACTTTGGAGGAACTTAACTTGGTTTAGTGAGCCTAGCACGTGGAGGGAATCCACTACGATTGCTTGCATTTTTGTGGAATTGAACTAGCCCTTGGGAAAGGTAGGCGTGACCCAAAGGTTCCCAGTGAGGAGGCCCGGTGCAATGTTAGAAATTGTTGTTCTAGTTGTTCCTGTCTCATCATTACGAAAGCTGGTGAAAACATTTATTCCTTGTTGCTCGGCCTTAGTTAGCATTTTCGAACAGCGATTCTAATAACCCGAGAAGTTTTTATTTGGTTATGATCCAAAAGGAAAAAAAGAAAGGTTTAACAAGCCATGAGAAAATAGAGTAAAGTAACCATATGTTTTTCTTGCATAACATGTATACGCCACGCTATACAATCGAAATAGAAACATGGGATCATTCAAAAAATTTGAATAGACCCGTGGGGCTAGGAAAGACGACTTTACCTTTTTCGTAGATAGTCTGAGTTTGAGCTACCTTAGTCTCCCCCATTGACCTTCTATTTTTGATAAAATCCTCAATGAGTGGAAAGGCCTCCCAAACTTGCTCCACGGTACTATACCATACAGGGCCGCACCCTTGTGATATGATAAGAATAAAAGTGGCCAGGCCAATTCCGATCAACAACTTGGAGGTACAGCTGCGTGGCTTAAGGCATTGGTTTGCTAAATCGACATACAAGAAGATTGTATCATGGTTTTCAATCCCATTTCCTCCGACAAGGAAGTAGAACGGATAGGAAAAATTATGTGAGAGAAGCCAACCTCCCCTCACTACGAAAATGCAACAATTAGCATACTCATTGGCGTTGACCTCAGATTCATTACTTGCTAGATAAGTAGTTTACATAACTATCACAGCTCCAACGCAATAATATTGTTAACCAGCAAAGTAGCTAGCCTAAATAAGGAGTTTGCAATCACTTGACTATAAAGTAAGGAGCGGCTAATGGGTGAGGATCTTAATAGTCGGTCACGGTTGTTATCATAGTCAACAACAGTTGAAACTTCCAGAAAGAAACTTTGAATTGGGAGGGCGATCCTCCCCGTGAACTGACTGTACCCTAAACCGACACAGAAAACTAGAGTATACTAGGGCACGTCAAGAAAACCATGTCGAAGGAACTTAGTAAAATGACCCCGTAATGTCGGGAGAAGGGGTTCCCTCCTATATTTTGATTAGGAAAGCGGCACCGGGATGCATAGGGGGTACATCTACAACTCGTTGGTGAGCATCTATGACTATGGACTATGGTGATGGAGTGCGCGGACCCCTTATAGGGATTAGTGTGGGGGTTTAGGTTATTATTCAATGAGATGAAATCATTGGATATCACATTCTCAAAGTCACTATGGTATCTCCTACTATTGGTATGGCGCTAGCTAAGTTTGTAATTACTATTTGTCCCCAAAAGCTCATCTAACCGCTGGGGTGGTTATTCATAGCCAGCAACCGGCTATCGGAATTCTTCCCGTCCGTAGCGCTTCGGAAGTCACTCTGGCGTGGCACCGCTGTATACTTATGATCAATAGGAATATGCGGAAAAAAAATCTTATGATGAGCATCTATTGGAGTCGATCATTTCCAAGATCTAATTCTAGTTTCTTATTATGTAGTGCAAATGCCTCACAATATTTAGTTTTACACTTATGCTTAAGGGAAGAAATGTTCTTGGTGGATGCAGGCCCTGGTACCCCAAAAATTTGTATGCAAGATGAGCAAATACTCTGCTGTGAGAAACAGGTAGATCTTATTAATTGACAATCTGAAAGTCTTTGTCATAAATATAAAGAAATAAAACAACAACAGGTCTTTGCAATACACCAGTATTCTTCTACAACAACAGGAAGAGGCAATACATAAGTATAATTCATAAAGGCAATACATGAGATATCTCTACACACCACACCTTACAAACGAAGATATCAAATGGGATACATCAAACTCGCATGTCCCGTGACTCATGTGTGGTATTTGAAATGTCTTCCTAGTTATATCGCGAATCTTTAGATAAACCTCTTAAGAAGTTGGAGGGCCTAGTATACGGTGATTTCTCTTTTGCTGGGCCATAGGGTTC
Source organism: Hordeum marinum (assembly GCA_022496015.1). NCBI lineage: Eukaryota > Viridiplantae > Streptophyta > Magnoliopsida > Poales > Poaceae > Hordeum > Hordeum marinum. The sequence continues at coordinate 240,707,908 of CM039672.1, read as the reverse complement.
CTTTTGTTATATACTTGGATTCTAATGTTAACCTGTAAGCATTTTTAGCTATTTCTAGTGTCTGTCAATCTATTCAGAATGAAGATTCTATGGTGCCCTACTTAGTTTGAGACAAATCGGCACTGGAATTGGTTAAACTTAATCTATAATGAGAATGCGGTGTGGAGGGAGAGGGAAAACCTGCTTATATAGGGCGATAGCCCGTTTTTTCTTGAATATCCTTTCCGGCAGCAGCAACATCGACTTTACGAAGTCCAAATCAAATCTTTCGGTTGGCTTTCCCATGAATAAGAATTGTTGGGCACGGCGAAGCGAGCGCTTCTAGCTGTTTCACTTGCTTCTTTCTTATTGTGGCGGCTATTATGGCGTGGCTGAAATGAACGAAAAGCAAGATGTTTAGAGCAACCCCAGGAGAATTGCCGTATTGGCTTGATCACCATAATAACAGACAATATGTTGATTTGGTCCAAAATGACACCCTAGTAGAGTCACCATTCCACACTATGCGGAAAAAAGTCGCCATTCCACACTCGATCAGCGTAATCTTTGAAGCACCCTTCAAATCGAGCATGCGAGCCTTCATATTTGGAGGTTGGGTGAGACATATGGTGTACCTTCTTAGCATACGTGCTCTGGTGACACTTCCACACGACCGAACAACCATTCCGTCGAATTGCCGATGACACACACTAGTGAACCTTTCTTTCAGCAACAACAACAGTGAAATGCCACCAACCTTCTTGGTTTCCCTCTTTTTAGAAGGTGGCTGGAACACTTCAGACGCTTGCATATGGCTCTCATGTAGATTCATGGGATGGTACCCTTCAAATGTCTGAAGATGCAATCATCAAGTGCATGAAAGTGTTCACTGAAACCGTTGAGCATGTTTATAGATGGCAGTATCTGCGAGCATCCATATTCAGGACATGACTATGCTTCTAGTGATGCATGAAGCCAAAGGCCTAGTCTAGGATGCTAGGAAGTGTTGATTGTATGCACTAGAAGCGGAAGGATTTCCTTGCAACTTGGAACGACCAATTCATCGGGCATTTCAAAGATCCAACCATAAATTTGGAAGTTGTTGCCGCTGAAGATATGTGTACCTGACATTGCTATTTTAGGTTGCCTGGATCTCACATTGACATCAATGAATGGCCATCAGTATGACCAAGTCTAGTTTTGAGCCGATGACATATATTCTCCATGGTCAAAATTTGTGTAGATAACATTTAATCCTGAGAGAAGGAAACATACACATTCTGTTGGGAGACGTAGTAGTAAATCAAAAAAATTCATACGACCACCAAGATCTATCTATGGAGAAACTAGCAACGAGTAAGGGGGGATTGCATCTTCATACCTTTGAAGATCGCTAAGCGGAAGCGTTACAAGAATGCGGTTGGTGGAGTCGTACTCGCAGCGATTCAGATCGCGGTGGATTCCGATCTTAGCACCGAACAACGATGCCTCCGCGTTCAACACACGTGCAACCCGGTGACGTCTCCTATGCCTTCATCCAGCAAGGAGGAAGGAGAGGTTGAGGGAGAGCTCCGGCAGCACAACAACATGGTGACGGTGGAGCTGCGTGGTCTCCCATAGGGCTTCGTCAAGCACTAAGGAGAACGAGGAAGAGGAAGGGTAGGGCTGCGCCGAGAGAAAGAGAACTTGTGTGTTTGGTAGCCCAAAACCCTCCACTATATAAAGGAGGAGGGGGAGGGAGGGCACAGCCCTAGGGTTCCCACCCTAGGAGCTGCGGTCGGCCCTAGATGGCCTTCTGGTCGGCGGCTAGAGAGGGAGAGGGGTGCGGCTACCCTAGGGTGGGCCTTAGGGCCCATCTGCCCTAGGGTTTGCCCCCCTCCCACCTTTAGTTGTGCCTTGAACCCTTGTGGGGGCGCACTAGCCCACCTAGGGGCTGGTTCCCTCCCACTTGCGGCCCATGCAGCCTTCTGGTGCTAGTGGCCCCACATGGTGGACCCCCAAAACTCTTTCGATGGTCCCGGTACGTTACCGGTAATTCCCGAAACACTTGTGGTGACTAAATCCTCACTTCCTATATATCATACTTTACCTATGGACCATGCTGGAACTCCTCATGACGTCCGGGATCTCATCCGGGACTCCGAACAACCTTCGGTAACCACGTACACTATTTCCCTATAACCCTAGCGTCATCGAACCTTAAGTGTGTAGACCCTACGGGTTCGGGAGACACATAGACATGACCGAGACACTTCTCCGGTCAATAACCAACAGATGGATCTAGATACCCATGTTAGCTCCCACATGCTCCACGATGATCTCATCGGATGAACCACGATGTCGGGGATTCAATCAATCCCGTATACAATTCCCTTTGTCTATTGGTATGATACTTGCACGAGATTCGATCGTCGGTATCCCTATACCTTGTTCAATCTCGTTACCGGCAAGTCTCTTTACTCGTTCCATAACACATCATCCCGTGGCTAACTCCTTAGTCACATTGAGCTCATTATGATGATGTCTTACCGAGTGGGCCCAGAGATACCTCTCCGTCACACGGAGTGAAAAATCCCAGTCTCGATTCGTGCCAACCCAACAAACACTTTCAGAGATACCCATAGTGTAACTTTATAGCCACCCAGTTATGTTGTGACGTTTGGCACACCCAAAGTATTCCTACGGTATTTGGGAGTTGCACAATCTCATGGTCTAAGGAAGCGATACTTGACATTAGAAAAGCTTTAGTAGACGAACTACACGATCTTGTGCTATGCTTAGGATTGGGTCTTGTCCGTCACATCATTCTCCTAATGATGTGATCCCATTATCTATGACATCCAATGTCCATGGTCATGAAACCGTGATCATCTATTGATCAACGAGCTAGCCAACTAGCGGCTCACTAGGGACATGTTGTGGTCTATGTATTCACACATGTATTACGATTTCCGGTTAACCCAATTATAGCATGAACAATAGACAATTATCATGAACAAGGAAATACAATAATAACCATTTTATTATTGCCTCTAGGGCATATTTCCAACAGTCTCCCACTTGCACTAGAGTCAATAATCTAGTCACATTGTGATGAATCGAACACCCATGGAGTTCTGGTGTTGATCATGTTTTGCTCGTGAGAGAGGTTTAGTCAACGGATCTGCGACATTCAGATCCGTATGTACTTTAAAAATATCTATATCTCCCTCCTGAATGTAATCACAGATGGAGTTGAAGCGGCACTTGATGTGTCTTGTCTTCTTATGAAACTTGGGCTCCTTGGCAAGGGCAATAGCTCCAGTGTTGTCACAGAATAGAGTCATCGGGCCCAACGCATTGGGAATTACTCCTAGGTCGGTGATGAACTCCTTCTTCCAGACTCCTTCCTTTGCTTCTTCCGAAGCAGCTATATACTCCGCTTCACATGTAGATGCCGCCACGACGCTTTGCTTGTTGCTGCACCAGCCGACTGCCCCTTCATTCAAAATATACACGTATCCGGTTTGTGACTTGGAGTCATCCGGATCTGTGTCGGAGCTAGCATCGACGTAACCCTTTACGACGAGCTCTTCGGCATCTCCATATATGAGAAACATGTCCTTTGTCCTTTTCAGGTACTTCAGGATATTCTTGACCGCTGTCCAGTGTTCCGCTCCGGGATCACTTTGGTACCTCCCTACCAAACTTATGGCAAGGTTCACATCAGGTCTGGTACACAGCATGGCATACATAATAGAGCCTATGGCTGAAGCATAGGGGATGGCACTCATCTCTTCTTTATCCTTTGTCGTGGTTAGGCATTGAGTCGTACTCAATCTCACACCCTGTAACACAGGCAAGAACCCCTTCTTGGACTGATCCATATTGAACTTCTTCAATATCTTGTCAAGGTATGTGCTTTGTGAAACACCTATGAGGCGTCTCGAACTATCTCTATAGATCTTGATGCCTAATATGTAAGCAGCTTCTCCAAGGTCCTTCATTGAAAAACATTTATTCAACTAGGCCTTTACACTTTCCAAGATTTCTATATCATTTCCCATCAACAATATGTCATCTACATATAATATGAGGAATGCTACAGAGCTCCCACTCACTTTCTTGTAAATACAGGGTTCTCCATAAACTTGTATAAATCCAAACGCTTTAATCACCTCATTAAAGCGAATGTTCCAACTCCGAGATGCTTGCACCAGCCCATAGATGGAGCGCTGGAGCTTGCATACCTTGTTAGCATCTTTAGAATCGACAAAACCTTCTGGCTACATCATATACAGTTCTTCCTTAAGGAAACCATTAAGGAATGCCGTTTTCACGTCCATTTGCCAGATCTCATAATCATAAAATGCGGCAATTGCTAACATGATTCGGACAGACTTCAGCATCGCTACGGGTGAGAAAGTCTCATCATAGTCAACTCCTTGAACTTGTCAATAACCCTTAGCCACAAGCCGAACCTTATAGACGGTCACATTACCATCCGCGTCAGTCTTCTTCTTAAAGATCCATTTATTTTCTATGGCTCGCTTATCATCAGGCAAGTCCACCAAAGTCCATACTTTGTTCTCATACATGGATCCTATCTCGGATTTCATGGCTTCAAGACATTTGTTGGAATCCGGGCCTGCCATCGCTTCTTCATAGTTCGAAGTTTCACCGTTGTCCAACAACATGATCTCCAGGACAAGGTTGCCGTACCACTCTGGTGCGGAACGTGTCCTAATGGACCTTCGACGTTCAATAGTAACTTGATCTGAAGTTTCATGATCATCATCATTAACTTCCTCTCCAGTCGGTGCAGGCTTCAGAGAAACAACTTCTTGTGCTATGCTACTCTCCGGTTCGAGTGGAGGTAAAATTACCTCATCAAGTTCTATTTTCCTCCCACTTACTTCTTTCGATAGAAACTCTTTCTCAAGAAATGATCCATTCTTGGCAACAAAGACTTTGCCTTCGGATCTGAGGTAGAAGGTATACCCAATAGTTTCTTTGGGGTATCCTATGAAGACACACTTTTCCGCTTTGGGTTCGAGCTTCTCAGGTTGAAGTTTCTTCACATAAGCATCACATCCCAAACTTTTAGAAACGACAACTTAGGTTTCTTTCCAAACCATAATTCATACAGTGTCGTCTCAACTGACTTTGATGGTGCCCTATTTAAAGAGAATGAGGTAGTCTCTAATGCATATCCCCAAAATGATAGCGGTAAGTCCGTAAGAGACATCATAGATCGCACCATATCCAATAGACTGCGATTACGTCGTTCAGACACACCATTTCGCTGAGGTGTGCTAGGCGGCATGAGTTGTGAAACAATTCCACATTTCCTTAGGTGCGTGCCAAACTCGTGACTGAAATAATCTTCGCCACGATCAGATCGTAGGCACTTTATATTCCTATCACGTTGATTCTCTACCTCACTCTGAAATTCCTTGAACCTTTCAAAGGTTCAGACTTGTGTTTCATTAAGTAGACATACCCATATCTGCTCAAGTCATCACTGAGGGTGAGAACATAACGGTAGCCACCGCAAGCCTCGATGCTCATTGGACCGCATACATCGGTATGTATTATCTCCAACAAGTCAGTTGCTCGCTCCATTGTTCCAGAGAATGGAGTCTTGGTAATCTTTCTCATGAGGCATGGCTCGCACGTGTCAAATGATTCAAAATCAAGAGACTCCAAAAGTCCATCAGCATGGAGCTTCTTCATGCGTTTGACACCAATATGACCAAGGCGGCAGTGCCACATGTAAGTGGGACTATCATTATCAACCTTACATCTTTTGGTACTCACACTATGGACATGTGTAACATCACGTTCGAGATTCATCAAAAATAAACCATTGACTAGCAGGGCATGACCATAAAACATTTCTCTCACATAAATAGAACAACCATTATTCTCATATTTAAATGAGTAGCCATCTCGTATCAAGCGAGATCCAGATACAATGTTCATGCTCAAAGTTGGTACTAAATAACAATTATTGAGGTTTAAAACTAATCCCGAAGGTAGATGTAGAGGTAGTGTGTCGATGGCGATCACATCGACCTTGGAACCATTCCCGACACGCATCGTCACCTCGTCCTTTGCCAGTCTCTGCTTATTCCGCAGCTCCTGCTTGGAGTTACAAATGTGAGCAACTGCACCGGTATCAAATACCCAGGAGCTACTACGAGCGCTGGTATGGTACACATCAATAACAAGTATATCATATATACCTTTAACGTTGTCGGCCTTCTTATCCGCTAAGTACTTGGGACAGTTGCGCTTCCAGTAACCGGTACCCTTGCAATAAAAACACTCAGTCTTAGGCTTGGGTCCATTCTTATTCTTCTTCCCGGTAACTTCTTACCGGGCGCGGCAACTTCTTTGCCGTCCTTCTTACCCTTGCCTTTCTTGAAACTAGTGGTCTTATTCACCATCAACACTTGATGCTCCTTTTTGATCTCGACCTCTGCTAATTTCAGCATCGAGTACAACTCTGGAATGGACTTCTCCATCCCCTGCATGTTGTATTTCATCACAAAGCTCTTGTAGTTAGGTGGGAGCGACTGGAGGATTCTGTCAATAACCGAGTCATCCGAAAGATTAACTCCCAGCTGAGTCAAGCGGTTGTGCAACCCAGATATTTTGAGTATGTGCTCACTGACAGAACTATTCTCCTCCATCTTACAACTAAAGAACTTGTCGGAGGCATCATATCTCTCGACCCCGGAATGAGATTGGAAAACCAGTTTTAGCTCTTGGAACATGTCATATGCTCCGTGTTGCTCAAAACGCTTTTGGAGCCCCGGTTCTAAACTGTAAAGCATGCCACACTGAACCGGGGAGTAATCATCACAGCATGACTGCCAAGCGTTCATAATGTCTTGGTCCGCTGGAAAAATGGGTGCGCCACGTAGCGGTGCATCAAGGTCATACAATCTCTTGGAAGCTATAGGATGATCCTCAAGCCACGGACCGAGTCCGCATAGTTGCTTCCATCGGCTTTCAGCTTGGTTTTCTCTAGGAATGCGTTGAAGTTGAGGGTGACATTAGCATTGGCCATTGGATCTACAATATAGATTGTAAAGACAATTTTAGACTAAGTTCATGATAATTAAGTTCACATAATCAAATTATTTAATGAACTCCTACTTAGATAGACATCTCTCTAGTCATCCAAGTGATACATGATCCATGTCAACTAGCCTGTGTCCGATCATCACGTGAGGCGGACTAGTCATCCATGGTGAACATCTCCATGTTGATCGTATCTTCTATACGACTCATGTTCGACCTTTCGGTCTTTTGTGTTTCGAGGCCATGTCTGTACATGCTAGGCTTGTCAAGTCAACCTAAGTGTTTCGCGTGTGTAAATCTGGCTTACACCGTTGTATGCGAACGGTAGAACCTATCACACCCGATCATCACGTGGTGCTTCGAAACAACGATCCATAGCAAAGGTGCACAGTTAGGGTGAAAACATTTCTTGAATTTTTAGTGAGAGATCATGTTATTTAGCTACCGTCGTTCTAAGCAAATAAGATGTAAACATGATCAAAATCACATGCAATCAATACAGTGACATGATATGGCCAATATCATCTTGCTCCTTTGATCTCCATCTTCGGGGCACCATGATCATCACTGTCACCGGCACGACACCATGATCTCCATCATCATGATCTCCATCATCGTGTCTTCATGAAGTTGTCTCGCCAACTATTACTTCTACTACTATGGCTAATGTTTGGCAATAAAGTAAAGTAATTACATGGCGATCTTGATCGACACGTAGGTCATACAATAAATTAAGACAACTCCTATGGCTCCTGCCAGTTGTCATACTCATCGACATGCAAGTCATGAATCCTATTAAAAGAGCATGGTCAATCTCATACATCACAATGCATCACATCACATCCTTTGGCCATATCACATCATAAGGCATATACTACAAAAAACAAGTTAGACATCCTCTAATTTGTTGTTGCAAGTTTTTACGTGGCTGCTATAGGTTTCTAGCAAGAACGTTTCTTACCTACGCCAAAACCACAACGTGATATGCAAATTGCTATTTACCCTTCATAAGGACCCTTTTCATCAAATCCGATCCGACTAAGGTGGGAGAGACAGACACTCGCTAGCCACCTTATGCAACAAGTGCATGTCATGCGATGGAACCGGTCTCACGTAAGCATACATGTAAAGTTGGTCCAGGCTGCTTCATCCCACAATACCGCCGAATCAAGATAAGACTAGTACCGGTAAGCAAATTAACAAGATCGATGCCCACAACAACTTGTGTTCTACCCATGCATATATTCCACGCATAGACCTAGCTTTGATACCACTGTTGGGAGACGTAGTAGTAAATCAAAAAATTTCCTACGACCACCAAGATCTATCTATGGAGAAACCAACAACAAGTAAGGGGAGATTGCATTTTCATACCTTTGAAGATCGCTAAGCAGAAGCGTTACAAGAACATGGTTGGTGGACTCGTACTCGCAATGATTCAGATCGCGGTTGATTCCAATCTTGGCACCGAACAACGGCGCCTCTGTGTTTAACATACGTGCAGCCCGGTGTCATCTCCTACTCCTTGATCCAGATAGGAGGAAGGAGAGGTTGAGGGAGAGCTCCGGGAGCACAACGGCGTGGTGATGGTGGAGCTGCGTGGTCTCCGGCAGGGCTTCGCCAAGCAATACGGAGAACGAGGAAGAGGAAGGGTAGGGCTTCCCCGAGAGAAAGAGAACTTGTGTGTTTGGCAGCCCCAAACCCTCCACTATATATAGGAGGAGGGGAAAGGAGGGCGCAGCCCTAGGGTTCCCACCCTAGGAGCAGCGGTCGGCCCTAGATGGCCTTCTGGCCAGCGGCGAGAGAGGGAGAGGGGTGCGACTGCCCTAGGGTGGGCCTTAGGGCCCATCTGCCCTAGGGTTTGCCCCCCTCCCACCTTCAGCTGTGCCTTGGACCCTTGTGGGGGCGCACCAGCCCACCTAGGGGCTGGTTCCCTCCCACTTGCGGCCCATGCATCCGTCTGGTGCTAGTGGCCCCACTTGGTGGACCCCCGGAACCCTTCCGGTGGTCCCACTATGTTACCGATAATTCCCGAAACACTTCCGGTGACCAAATCCTCACTTTCTATATATCATTCTTTACCTCCGGACCATTCCGGAACTCCTCGTGACGTTCGAGATCTCATCCAGGACTCCAGACAACCTTCGGTAACCACGTACACTATTTCCCTATAACGCTAGCGTCACCGAACCTTAATTGTGTAGACCCTACGGATTCGGGAGACACGTAGACATGGCCGAGAAACTTCTCTGGTCAATAACCAATAGCGGGGTCTGGATACCATGTTGGCTCCCACATGCTCCACGATGATCTCATCGGATGAACGACGATGTCGGAGATTCAATCAATCCCGTATACAATTCCCTTTGTCTATCGATATGATACTTGCCCAAGATTCGATCGTTGGTATCCCTATACCTTGTTCAATCTTGTTACCGGCAAGTCTCTTTACTCATTCCGTAACACATCATCCCATGGCTAACTCCTTAGTCACATTGAGCTCATAAAGATGATGTCTTACCGAGTGGGCCCAGAGATACCTCTCCGTCACATGGAGTGACAAATACCAGTCTCGATTCGTGCCAACCCAACATACACTTTTGGAGATACCCATAGTGTAACTTTATAGCCACCCAGTTACGTTGTGACGTTTGGCACAGCCAAAGTATTCCTACGGTATCCGGGAGTTGCACAATCTCATGGTCTAAGGAAGTGAGACTTGACATTAGAAAAGCTTTCGCAGATGAACGACACGATCTTGTGCTATGCTTAGGATTGGGTCTTGTCCATCACATCATTCTACTAATGATGTGATCCCATTATCAATGACATCCAATGTCCATGGTCATGAAACCGTGACCATCTATTGATCAATTAGCTAGCCAACTAGAGGCTCACTAGGGACATGTTGTGGTCTATGTATTCACACATGTATTACGGTTTCCGGTTAACACAATTATAGCATGAACTATAGACAATTATCATGAAGAAGGAAATACAATAATAACCATTTTATTATTGCCTCTAGGGCATATTTCCAACACATTCTACCAAGGTGCAAGTAGATTAGAGGAAAAACAATGAGAGGGGACTTGGGGTGTTGCAAGCAAGGTTGGCACCTGTTTGGGGCCTACTCGTTTATAGAACAAGGATGTCTTGAAAAATATTATGAATTGTCATGCGATCCTACACAACATGACCATATAGTATGAGAGGGATATGTTAGACCCCATGGACTATGAAGATACTGGCAACCTTGTCAGACCTCTGACAAACGCAGATTGCATTCAACATTTCTTGAAGCTTACCGAAAATTCAAGACGAGGTCTCCCATCATTAGCTGAAGGAGGATCTCACTAAGCATCATTGACAATTCTCTAGGACAATGTGTGTTTCAATTACTCTAAAATTCATTTATTTTTACTTGAAAAATTATTTGACCAGGTTATTTGTTGTATTCAGATTAATGGTTTTGTAGTAATATTTGTTGAATCGTACTCATTGTTTAATATAAATTGTCATAGATAGGCTAGAAGGAACATATGACCCAATTATGCAATGGCGGGTGGGCCCTACTTGTAGGAAAATATAGAGGCCACATTATGATGACTCTGTGTTTGCACCTAGCCTTGACAACCTCTAAATCATTATAGAGCACGCTCCATATTCGATATGGAGGCTCGCAATATGGTGACTCTACTAGATTTGCTTTTAATGAGCTCGCTAGAGTAGCAATTCTGCTCTCCTGAGCCTGATATAGACGAGCCTTTCGACTCGATGAGATATGAATACGTCTTAACCTGTTACAACGGTGAGGTTTCTGGATAGATTCAAAGTCTCATTTGTTGCCCTATAGATTCAAAGTCCACTTCATCCTCGTGTGTGCTCTTGAATGGGTTGTTCAAAGATTCCACTTGATCCTCGTGTGTGCTCTTGAATGGGTTTTTTGAAGATTCCACTTCATCCTCGTGTGTGCTCTTGGATAGGTTTTTCGAAGATTCAAGTATGCTCGATGGGGGTCTTAGCGATGGAGATTCTCCATCACCACTCCTTTTTGTCACAAATTCCCTTGAGAAATCCTGTTTTTCCACATCAAGGATGTTTTTTTTCCACCACACCTCTATGTCCATCGCGATCCGATCTGGATGCCTTTCTGGTACCTTGCCAAAGGGGGAATTCATCATGGTGGCCATCTATATCAATCTGGCTGCCACCATGATCACTCATGTCTAGTTTCTTTTTGACTATGGGTCCACATATATAGCAATATCTATATGACAATCTCTCTCATTTTCTTCTATATAATGATCACATGCTACCCTACATGATTTTGATACATCTGATGTAATCTTTTATGGTACGTCTGTTGCAATATGTTGAAATGTTACTTTATGATCACATATATATATTTTGTTCATGGATCCATGTGAGTTCTTTGATGCATAATTTCTGCTCTCCGATCTATTAGTATTATATTAGTCATGTTTAGATGAATGATCAACAAGAGACAGTTGTGTATGCTAGTTGGCTTCAATCTTGCAAGTAATCTTCTGATGTGACAGAAAATGGGAAAGGCTTGGAATTTTTTGTTGACACGAAGGGTAAAAATATAGTTGCATAGTTCTCCTTTAAAGGAAGGGTGAAGACAATATATTATCTACATCATGTCATCACACCTAATGCAATACTCTATTTTACATAATATTTTGAGATGCATGTTGGATAGTGTGTTATGATGGAATGTTAATTATAGATGTTCTTGGATTAATGGTTTATTTCAATATTTGGATGTGATTTAATAAATTTGAATTTACACCCTCTATGGGAGCTTGAGGCAGACTGTTAATTGCTTGGAATGACAATTTTTTCCAAGGGTAATGTCTTTTCAAAAATACTTACTCTCTATCAGTAAGATTTCACTCAAAGCAGGTAGGAGACAACTATATTCTAACCAACATTTATGGCCCATGTGATAATGAATGGAAAAAAATTCTTTTTTGGATTGGTTCAGAAACATTTAGATGCCAGATACACACCCAGTGGATTATAACAAGGGACTTCAACTGTATAAGGTATCCTTCAAACATAAATTATGGAAATGGTGACTCTAATCAAATGATGCAACTTAATGATCTTATAAGCACTTTGGATAGGAAACTCCAAATTCGATAAAGGCATCCATTAAATAGAGCAACAACTTCATTCAATCTCCACAAGATGAAATGGGTAATGGGCATACATAAAATCATGTTAAAGCTGCAATCGTTTGGAAAACTTTCAAGAGAAGATTAGGGGACCCTATTGACATTCCTGATCCTCTCAATCTGATTGATCTAATTTAGAGGGTGGATGAATTGGAACAACTTGAAAGACCTTTCACAAAAAAATTAATTGATCATGTAGTCTAGCAATTTCCTTCAGATAAAGCTCCTGGACCTGATAGTTTTAATGGTGATTTTACAAAAGCCTGCTGGAGCATCTTGGCCAATGATTTATATAAATTTATAGAGGACTTTCAAGAGGGGAAAATATCACTTTAGAGCATAAATGCTTCCTTTATTAGCCTTATTCCAAAAAAATACACCCCTTGAATACCAGTGATTATAGGCCAATTTCCCTTCTAAACTGCACCATAAAGATCATCACAAAGCTTCTTGCAAACAAATTGCAAACAGTGGTCCTCTAGTTAGTACATACAAATCAATACGGATTTATCAAAAAGAGATCCATTCAAGACTGTTTGGGATGGGCATTTAAGTATTTGCATCAATGTCATCAATCAAAGAAGGCAATTGTAGTGATGAAGCTTGCTCTTGAAAAGGCTTTTGATATAATAGAGCATAAGGCTATTGTTGCAATTTTAAAGGCCATAGGTGAAAGGACGTGGATGTTGCCTAGAGGGGGGCGAGTGAATAGGCACTTTAAAATAATTACAGTTTAGGCTTGAACAAATGTGGAATAAAACTAGCATTTAATTTGTCAAGTACAAAACCTAAAACAACTACGCTCACCTATGTGCACCAACAACTTATGCCAAACAAGATAAACAACTAAGTGATAGCAAGATATATAACAAGAAACAATATGGCTACAACAAAGTAAAGTGCATAAGTAAAAGGCTCTGGTAAGAGATAACCGAGGCACGCCGAGATGACGATGTATCCCGAAGTTCACATCCTTGTGGATGCTCATCCCTGTTTGGAGCGGTGTGGAGGCACGATGCTCCCCAAGAAGCCCCTATGGCCACAATAATCTCCTCATGCCCTTGCACAATGCAATAAGCCATGATTCCACTAAGGGACTGATACGTCTCAAATGTATCTACCTTTCTAAACACCTTTGCCCTTGTTTTGGACTATAATTTGCATGATTTGAGTGAAACTAACCCGGACTGAAGCTGTTTTCAGCAAAACTGTTATGGTGTTGTTTTGTTCTCGGAATTGGATGAAATTTTTTGTGGATTTTTTATGGAATATATAAATATAATAGAGTGAACACACACCACAGGGGGGCACGTGTTGGTGCCAAGCCAACAGGGCACGCCCACCCCCCTTGGCACGCCCTGATGGCTTGGGGCCACCTTGTGGCTCCTTTGACCCTAATTCTTGTCCTATAAATTCCTATTTCTCGAGAAAAAATTAAGAGAGAATTTTTCATCGCGTTTGATGCAGCCGCCACCACCTCATGTTCTTCCTCGGGAGGGCTGATCTGGAGTCCGTTTGGGGCTCCGGAGAGGGGGATTCGTCACCATCGTAATCACCAACCCTTCTTCATAAACATCCCCATGATGCTCACCACCGGGAGTGAGTAATTCCTTTGTACTCTTGCTAGACGGTGATGGCATTGGATGAGATTGATCATGTAATCGAGTTATTTTGATAGGGCTTGATCCCTAGTATCCACTATGTTCTGAGATTGATGTTGCTATGACTTTGTTATGCATAATGCTTGTCACTAAGGCCCGAGTGCCATGATTTCATATCAAAACCTATTATGTTTTCATGAATATGAGAGTGTTTTGGATCCTATCTTGCAAGTTATATGCACCTATTACGTGTCATGGTCTGCATATCCAAAGGTGATTATAATTGGGATTCTTTCCGGTGATCCTCGTAGTTTGAGGAGTTCATGTATTCACCATGTGTTAATCCTTTGTTTCAATTCTCTATTAAAAGGAGGCCTTAATATCCCTTAGATTTCCTTATGGACCCCACTGCCACGGAAGGGTAGGACTAAAGATGTCATGAAAGTTCTTATAGTAAGCACATATGACTATATATAGAATACATGCCTATATTATATTGATGAATTGGAGCTAGTTATGTGTCGCTCTAGTATGTAACCATTACATGGTTGATGTCATCTAAATAATTATCCATTACCGATCCATGGTCTGCGTTTTTCATATACTGAATATTCCTAAGTTACTATTGCTGCTACTACTGTTACAATCGCTATAAAATTGTTGTTGTTACTGTTACCGTTACTACTACTATTTTGCTATGCTACAAAAACTTTTGCTTTAGATAGATAACCTCGTTTGGTTGAATTGAAAACTCAAATGCCAAGACGAATAAATATTCTTTGGCTCCCCTTGTGTCGAATCAACTAATCTGGGTAAAATACTTCCCTCGAAGACTATTATGACCCCCCTATTCTTGTGGGTTATCAACACTATTTCCTGGTGAAAGTGCATGTGGTCCCCATGTGTGGTTTTGGTATTTGATGACAATCCTAATGGATTAATGTTTGCATTGATTTATACATTTGAAGGAATGTTCTATTTGCAATGCATGAAGAATATTGGATGAATGGAAGGATGTTTGTTCTATGATGATGCAAGAAGGATTTGGAATAAATTCTAAATGAACATCATATACATACTATTGTGCATGCATCAAGGATGAGCTCAATGATTGAATCAAATATGATACGATCAAGATGAATTCCATGTGATGAACAAGATGTCATCTATGTGGAGTTCATTGAGGATCTCAGATGTTCTCATGCTTTGGCTTATGGTGTGAACCATGATGGATCAAGATCTTGAGAGAAGAATTAAAGAGAAGAATTCTACATATCTCTTGAAAATAGAATCATAATGAGCTCATATGTTGAGTCATGGATGGTTATGTCGTTAAACAAGTAATTCAAGTGAAGAATTCATTGTGCCTCTCAAGAGACTAGGTTTGTATAATGAAGTACAATAAGAAATCAATAGGGCCTTCAAGACATCAAGATTAATCATGGATCAAAGATAAATGTTGACCAAGATGAATATCAAATATTAAACTCAAAGTTGGTCATCACACAAGCGCAAATGATGTACCACATGGGATCTTGTGGTATGGTAAGTAATTGTCAATCGCACTTTGTGTATTAACCCATACTATGTGTTGTCTATGTTTATGAGGGTTAGGTAATTCTCATGGGCTCGCATTGAGAGAGAGATTCCAAATGTCCATGAGAGGATGATATCAAGGGTTCATGATCATGTTTGACAAGGGCAAGTTCAAGATAAGCACCCCAGAGGATTACATGCTTGAAGCTTGTGGATGTTCACATGATGAACAAGTGAAGATGAATATAAAGTAAGGCTTTACACATCGTGTATGGGAGAGGTACTTGAATACTTCACCAATGTATTGCCTACAACTTGATCCAACAAGAAACAATAACATCAAGCTCAAGTGAAAGGCTCGAGTCAAAGGTATTAGTTCCTTTGACGTTAGTGGTGTGGACTGATGACCGCCGAAGAAGTATATTCACTCAAGAATGGATTCTCGGTAGCTATGTAGTGTAGACCTTTTATGATTCTTAAGTTACTGGTATCCTGCACTATTAAGAGGGGATCAAAGGGGTTCATGATGGATTTGCTCAAGTCAACATCTTCTACACAATTCCACTCCTATCATATATCCCAAAGTAAAACCATACGCCAAAAAGGGTTCTCCGGTTTCTATGATCAAACCTTTGCATTAATTGCATCCTCCATTTCGTTTGATATTGGGTGGTTCTCTATGTAAGGACCTCGGGCTTTTCAATAGCTAGAAAACGAGCCCAAGACCATCAAAATCGGAGTGTGTATGTAAAAGTTATGCATGTTTTACTTTTAGTATGCTCGCTGTTTATTGGGGGGGGGGGGTGGAAGTTCCGGGCTAAACAGAAAGTTTGCAAAAATCTGGCCCCAAGGGAGCCCAGAAGTTCCGGGCTGACCCAGAAGTTTCGGGGGCTAGAAGTTCCGGGCAGGTCTCGGGCAAGTTCCGGGCTAACCAGAAAGTTTACACCATCTACCCCAATAGGGAGCCTGGAAGTTATGGGCTACGTTTTTGTGTGCATAACAGGCAGATTTGGTGGGGCACTATATAAGGTACCCTTCTTCCCCCAACGAGGTAGAGCTTTTAGATCTGAGATTTCCCCATTGTTTTGAGATCTCTCCTCCTCCCCAAGCCTTGAAGCTCCATTCCATTTTGGGAAAAACTATCCCATGGATCTAGGGTTCATTTGTTGACCTCCTCCATTGTTCCTATCCTCTCCCATCCCTCCATAGAATTAGTTGCTTTTGGTGGGATTTGAGAGAGAGGGATTTGAGCATTCTTGTGGTAAATCTCGAAGAGATTTCTGAGAGTTCTTGAGAGAGATTTTATCCAAGCATACATCCACTCCTCCTCTCTCTTTTGACCAAAGCAACTTTTGATTTGAGAAAGTCTTGAGCATTTCCCCCTTGATCTTGTTACTATTGGAGGTTGGAGACTCCTAGGTGGTAGGAGTGCTCGGGTGAGGAATCAACTTGTGATTTGTCCCCCGAAAAATTTGTGAAGGTTTGGAGGCTGCCTCAAGGTCTAAAACTAGTGGTTGGAATCGCCTTCGTGGTGATATCTCAACGAGAATAGGGTGAGTCTTCGTGGCGTTGGTGTGCCTTCTTGGTAACATCCTCCTCTCTAACGGTGACTAGCTTCCCTCCAAGGAAGTGAACATCGAGATACATCCTCGTCTCCGTGAATATGGTTATCCCTAACCCTAACTCCTTACTTGTGGTTTGCATTTGTTACTTGAGCATATATTCACTATATATTGTTGTCCTCATTATATTCTGTTGGCTATTTCCTTGTAGAGATTATTTAGGCCTACGAATTATATCCCACAATTCATACTTGCTATTATTGATATAACTTGTGATTAGTGTGTCGGGGGGATGACCCCCGGGTACCCCAAAGACGGCAAGTCGGATGGGGTGCCCGCCTGCCCGGGCCACTGCTCCGATTCACGCCCATGGCCGGCTGCTCTGGCTAGCCGGCTGCGCCCGTCAGCCGGTAGCCCGGAACCAACTACGACATCCCATCAGACACTCGCGGACCAGACGGATGTATCCCATGGCAGTGCTCTAGTGGCGAGCAGTAGCGCACTGCCCGGGTGTCGCACAGTATTATTTACAGTGTAACCTGCCCCCTGGACACTGACTTATAAAGTGTGCCAGGGGGCAGACATAGCTTAGTCCACAAGCTACATGTGGCTTGGCATGTAAGCTACCCATGGTAGCTTACACCTCAAGCTACTTGGGATGTAAGCTATCCACTATAGCTTACATCCCAAGCCACCCACTCATGCCTATATAAAGGGCTCATGCCCACCACATATGGGGGTTGGTTGCCCACTCATTCTCCCTCTCTCACGTGCTCACACACACACACACACATGAGGCAAGAAGCCTCATGGCTCTCCTCTCCCATACAGCTCCAGGAGCAACCATGTACCAGATATATTACAGATATACAGACATGCAAGAGTAGGGGTATTATCTCTTCGGAGAGCCCCAAACCAAGGTAAATCACTGCGTGCCATCAGCATACCCGTCCCGGATCATCCACGGCAGCCTTGCTCTCACCTCGACAAGCCACCCCATGGTATCTGCCGTCTCGCGTGACCCCCCGTGAGAAAACGACGACAGTTGGCGCCCACCGTGGGGCAAGCTGCTGCTGGTTAAGCGGTCCGGGCGGGACCATCTTGGCCAAATCCGTCGTGGCGTTGCCGTCGCCTCTCCGGCCGCGCACGAGGGCTCGACATCAACTCGCCTCGGGGCGGCCGCGCGAGGCGGCGCGCCTCCATCACCGGCCTCGCCATCTTTGCCAGCTCCGCCATGGCGTTGCCGTCGCCTCTCCGACCATGCTCGAGGGCTCGACATCAACTCGCCCCCGAGGCAACCGTGCGATACGTCGTGCCTTTGCCATCAGCCTCGACACCGTTCGCGTCGCTCTCCTCCTCCGGTTTCACTGCCGTCTGCTGCTGCCGCTACTGGTCCGCCCGAACGCGACCGGGCCGGGGCCGGCGGTGGCGCTGACTGCAGTACTTGCAGCGGCTGTGGCTGCTCACCCATGAGCGAGTGCGCCGCGTCGCCCTTCACCATTGCTCCGGCACAGCACCACCGGCGCTCTAACGCCTGCGCGCACACCTCGTCCCACCTCGCCCCAGCCCCGGGCTTCCCGTGCCACGGCCGCCGGCTCGTCCCGCGTGCCAACGCCGGTTGCCGCCCGGCTCCTCCCGCGCACCCGCGTCGGCCTCCCGCACCACGGGCGCTGGCTCCTCCCGCGCGCCCGCGTCGGCCTCCCGCACCACGGGCGCTGGCTCCTTCCGCGCACTCGCGTCGGCCTCCGGTGCCATGGCCGCTGGCTCCTTCCGGGCGCCCGCGTCGGCCTCCCGCGCCTCGGCTGCTGGCTCTCCCCACGCGCCCACGTCGGCCTCCCATGGCATGGCCGCTGGCTCGTCCCGGGCGCCCGCGTGGCCTCCCGCGCCGCGGCCGCTGGCTCATCCCGTGCGCGCCCGTCTGCCGGCTGCTGCTCCGGCTGGCCCCGCCCGCGCGCGCCCATTTGCCGGCTATCGCCCCAGCCGGCCTCGCCCGCGCATGCCCGCCTGCCGGCGGCCGACCCGGATGGCCCTGCCCGCGCATGCCTGCCTGTCGGCTGCCGCTCTACCCGGCCCCGCCCGCACGTGCCCTCCTGCCGGCGGCCGCACCGGCTGGCCCCGCCTGTGCCTCCACCTCGCACGGGCCAGCCCTGTCCTCGCGCCTGCCTGCCAGCTATGCCCCGCGCTTCCCCGCTGCTCATGTGTCGGAGCCGGTTGGGGAGGAACAGAGAAAGCAACGGCCGGCTAAAAAAAGAAGAGAGAGAAGACCCCTACGTCCCCACTTGGGCAGCCAACTCGCGTCGCCGGTCTGGCCTGCCCGTCTACTTCGACACCGGGGCGGCTCTGGTTGCCCACCTATCTCGCCGTCCGGCCAGTCAAATTTGGCCGGCTGGCACACCCGTCGACTGCCATCGGCTCGACGGCTACACTCAGCGGGTGCGTCGGCGAATAGCCGCGCCGGCTATCTTCAACAACAAATGGCCTTCGGTAGTGCACACCAGTCGGCGGACCCACGTCCGCCCTCGGTAGTGCCTCGCGCACACTAGCCACCGGACCCTGCGTCCGCCCTCGGCAGTGCCTCGCGCACACCAGCCAGAGGACCCGCGTCCGCCCTCGGCAGTGCCTCGTGCACACTAGCCGGCGGACCCTACGTCCGCCCTCGGCAGGGCCTCACGCACACCAGCTGGCGGACACCACGTCTGTGCCCGGTAGCGCCTCGTGTGCGTCGTTAGGACCATGTCGACGACAAAACTGCCTTGCCGGCACCCAAAAGGAATTTGAGATCTCCATGTGCATACCCTTGCACCGTACACACAAAACAAATAACCCCGAGCGGCCCTCGGGGGCCATCTCGGCATTTATTCTACAACTTCACTGTTCACCCCGGTGCCGGCTAGTCTCGGCCTGGGGCTGGCCGCTTGGCCTGATACGTTCGTTCCCACGGGACGGCTTAGTAACGTGCATGGGACCAAAGGCCCACTCTTCGTCTTAGCTACAGACCGCACCACGACTGTCCGGCTAGCAAGAGCAAAAGCTGGAGGTCACCACACGCGAAAAGCATCCGGGGAGAAAACGGCTTGGGCGACCTCGTCGTTTCATCTATGAGTATCTACTCGGTCGAGTTTGCCCCCAGAGTCTGAGTATTGTACGCTCCATTCCGCGGCCCACTCTTCGTCTCAGCTATAGACTGGCTCCCGGCTGTCTAGCTAGCAAGAGCAAAAGCCAAAGAGCGGAGAGAACATGAAAAAGACTTAAGGGGGCTCAGGCGACACCAAGTCGGCACCCTTCTCATAAAGCTCATGCACTACCAAAATCAAATATTTGATATACCTGTGCCGACTTAACTTTGTCTTTTGCACGATCGTCCATGAGGAACCTCCTCACCCAGAGGCTCGAAGGCTACCCTTCGACAGGGCTCCGCGCCCATCAGCCGGCGGACTCTCCATCCGACCCCGGCAGCGCCTCGCGCTCGATAGCCGGCGGACCCCGTGTCCGCCTTCCGCACGGCTCCACGCCCATCAGTCGGCGGACCCTCCGTCCGCGCCCCGTAGCGCCTCGCACTCGACAACCGGCGGACCCCATATCCACCTTCGGTAGGGCTCCACGCCCATTAGCCAGCGAACCCTCTGTCCGCGCCCGACAGCGCCTCGCGCTCGACAGCCGGCGGACCTCGTGTCCGCCTTCGGCAGGGATACACGCCCATCAGCCGATGGACCCTGTTTCCACGCTCGACAATGCCTCGCGCTCGACAGCCGGCATACCTCGCATTCGCCTTCGGCAGGGATCCACGCCCATCAGCCATCGGACCCTCCGTCCGTGCCCGGCAGCGTTTCACGCTCGACAGCCGGCGGACCTCGCGTCCGCCTTCGGCAGGGCTCCACGCCCATCAGCCGGCGGACCCTCTGTCCGTGCCCGGCAGCACCTCACGCTTGACGGTCGACGGACCCCGTGTCCGCCTTCGGCAGGGCTCCACGCCCATCAGCTGGCAGACCCTCCGTCCGCGCCCGGCAGCGCCTCGCGCTCGACAGCCGGCGGACCCCGCGTCCGCCTTCGACTGGGCTCCACGCCCATCAGCTGGCAGACCCTCCGTTCGCGCCCAGGAACGCTTCGCGCTCGACAGCCGGTGGACCCTGCATCCGCCTTTGGTAGGGCTCCGCGCCAACCAGCCGGCGGACCCTTCGTCCGCGCTCAGTATCCTCGACGACACCGTCTACTTCAACAACGGCAAAGACCCTCCGCCCGACTTGTCGAGTCACCCAGAGGCTCGGAGGCTACACCCAACAGGTGCGCTGGCGCGCCCCCGCTGGAAACCACTAGCCGGTAAACTCTGCGTCCATGCCCAACATCCTCGATGCTGTCATCTACTTTAGCAATGGCAAAGACCCTCTGCCCGACTCGTCGAGTCGCCCGGAGGCTCGGAGGCTACACCCAGCGGGTGCACTGGCGCGCCCCCACTGGAAACCGCTAGCCAGCGGACTCCGCGTCCACGCCCGGCGTCCTCGCCGCCGCCGTCTACTTCAGCAATGGCAAAGACCCTCCGCCCGACTCGTCGAGTCGCCCGGAGGCTCGGAGGCTACACCCAGCGGGTGCGCTGGCGTGCCCCTGCTGGAAATCACTAGCCGACGGACTCCGCTTCCACGCCCGGCGTCCTCGACGCTGCCGTCTACTTCAGCAATAGCAAGGACCCTTCGCTCGACTCCTCGAGTCGCCCGGAGGCTCGGAGGCTGCAACCAGCGGGTGCGCTGGTGCGCCCCCGCTGGAAACCACCAGCCAGTGAACTCCGCGCTCATCCCTGGCATCGCCTCGCGCCCTTCAGCCGGCTGACTCCGCATCCACGCCCGACATCCTTTACGCCATCGTCTGCTTGAGCAACAGCAAAGACCCTCCGCCCGACTCCTCGAGTCGCACGGAGGCTCGGAGGCTACACCCAGCGGGTGTGCTGGTGCACCCCCGCTGGAAGCAAGCCGCGTCGTCCCCGACCCGCGATCGTCCGTCATCGACAACTTCTACTACAACAACAACAACGACAATAACTGCGAAAACCCTCCTCCCGACTCTATGAGTCGACCGAAGGCTCGGAGGCTACTGTCGGGGGGATGACCCCCGGGTACCCCAAAGACGGCAAGTCGGATGGGGTGCCTGCCCGCCCAGGCTGACTGCTCCGATTCACGC
Source organism: Hordeum marinum (assembly GCA_022496015.1). Lineage (NCBI taxonomy): Eukaryota > Viridiplantae > Streptophyta > Magnoliopsida > Poales > Poaceae > Hordeum > Hordeum marinum. The sequence goes on along the minus strand of CM039672.1, from coordinate 240,685,786 downwards.
CCATGGCCGGCTGCTCTGGCCAGCCGGCTACGCCCGCCAGTCGGTAGCCCGGAACCAACTACGACGTCCCATCGGACACTTGCGGACCAGACGGATGTATCCCGTGGCAGTGCGCTAGTGGCGAGCAGTAGCGCACTGCCCGGGTGTCGCACAGTATTATTTACAGTGTAACCTGCCCGCTGGACACTGACTTATAAAGTGCGCCAGGGGACAGACATGGCTTAGTCGACAAGCTACATGTGGCTTGGCATGTAAGCTACCCATGGTAGCTTACACCTCAAGCTGCTTGAGATGTAAGCTATCCACTATAGCTTACATCCCAATCCACCCACTCATGCCTATATAAAGGCCTCATGCCCACCACATATGGGGGTTGGCTGCCCACTCATTCTCCATCTCTCACGTGCTCACACACATACACGAGGCAAGAAGCCTCATGGGTCTCCTCTCCCATACAGCTCCAGGAGCAACCATGTACCAGATATATTACAGATATACAGACATGCAGGAGTAGGGGTATTATCTCTCCGGAGAGCCCCGAACCTAGGTAAATCACTGCGTGCCATCCGCATACCCGTCCCGAATCATGCATGGCAGCCTTGCTCTCACCTCGATAAGCCACCCCATGGCATATGCCGTCTCGCGTGACCCCCCGTGAGAAAACGACGACATAGTAGGAATTGTTTACTTGTGTCCTACATTGCTCTATTTATTGTGATCACCAAGGTTATCCAATTGTTACTATGAAGAATCTGAAAGATACCAGAACCAAGATCATACCCTCTAAGACGAGGGGAGGTAAGGAAGTGCCATCTAGCTTTGCTTTTGATTCACCTAGACACCTACTTTTTTGAATCTGTGTAGGATACCACCAAATATTGCTTGTTTTGATATGTCTCAAGTACTTGATGATGGTACTTCTGAAGTTAATTATGATAATATTGCCATGCTTGCTAAAACTGAAACTGTGCCACTGAATGAATTACTTGATGCTCATATTGTTAAATCTAGAGAACTTGAGAATGCTGAAAGTGACGAACACTTTGATTCACCTATTACGCCTAGCTCTCCTAATAGACATGAAATGCCTGATGTACCTAAGGTTATGTTATGGATGGGGAGATACCTCGAGACTTCCTTGCTTGTAATGATAGAAATGATTTGAAGAAACTACTATGCAAATTGAAAGGAAAATCTATGATAGAGAAAATGAAATGTGGTCCTAAATTTTCTACTTCTCCTATATGTGTTACTGATAAGGATTAAGAATCTCTGTTGATCCTAAGTTAATCACTATAGTAGAATTTGATCCTTTTCATGGTTATTAATTGAAGTTGTTGTGGCACACCTCACTAAATTGAATGATATGGCCACTTTGTTTGCTCATGAGAAAAAGATACGCTGTTACTCTATCCTTAATATTTTTCCTTTTCTCGCTAAAGGCGATGCTAAGAAAGGGTTCCTCACTCTTTCTCCTGGTTGTGTGCGTCACCGCCAGGATATGATCTATTACTTTACTAAATAATATTTTCTTGCTCATAAGAAACAAGCTGCCTTAGAGGAAATATTTAACTTTGTGCAAATTTAAGAAGAGAATCTCCCTGACGAGGCTTGCGACTGCGTTGGTATTTCCCCAAAGAGGAAGGGATGATGTGGCACAACTACGGTAAGTATTTCCCTAAGTTGTGAAACCAAGGTTATAGAACCAGTAGGAGAACCAAGCAACACTATGTAAACGGTACCTGCACATGAAGAACAAATACTTGCAACCCGATGCGTAAGAGAGGTTGTCAATTTGTCCAGGGTAAAAGATAGATTGGTTTGTATGAGATTGGATAAATAGATCGACAAGAAAACAAAATAAAAGGTGCAAATAAAAAGTGCAGCAAGATATTTTTGGGTTTTTGGAATAATAGATCTGAAACCAAATACAGAAATAGATAGATCAAGAAGCAATATATTAAAAGGATAGACCTAGGGGCCTCACATTTCACTAGTGGCTTCTCTCGAGAAAACATCACACATTGGGTAAAAAATTTACCGTTGGGCAATTGATAGAAGATCAAATAATCATGACAATATCCAATGCAATGATCAATATATAGGCATCACGTACAAGATTAGTCGACCGAAACGATTCTGCATCTACTACTATTACTCCACACATCGGTCGCTATCCAGCATGCATCTAGTGTATTAAGTTCATGAAGAAACGGAGTAATGCAATAGAACGATGACATGATGCAGACAAGATCTATTCATGACAAGATTAGAGGCTCTCGAGATTAGAGGTAGCAAGACAACACCCTTGTAACCGAGAGATCTTCCTCATGATCAATACCAGACAACCAGGATGTAGGCTTTTACCTCCATCAGAGGGGCCGAATCTGGGTAAACTCGCGCCTCTCGATTCCGACCAACCCCTTCAAGCCGCCACATAATTGTGATGGCCTCACACCTAAAGTCCGTTAACCCGGACATCTTGCCGTGACAAAACCACAACACCCCGTCTTATTATCCTTAATAGCAACGATACATGCGTGCCTCATTGACCCTTTTGTTACTCCGAGAGGACACTACAAGATCGAACCCATGACAAAGCACCTCTTCCCATGGCAAGAAAAATTGATGTAGTTGGCCTAACTAAACCAAATATTCGAACAAGAAATACGAGGCTATAAATAATCATCCATATACAATATCAAAGAAGACTCAAATAATATACATGGATAGAAACTGATCATGAACTCAAACTTCATCGAATCCCAACAAACACACCGCAAAAAGCCATTATATCAAATAGATATCCAAGAGACTATTTATTGAGAATCCAGAGAGAGAGAGGAAGCCATCTAGATACTGCCTACGAACCGTAGGTCTATGGTGGACTACTCACGCATCATCGGAGAGGCACCCATGAGGATGATGAACCCCTCCGTGTTGGTGTTAGATTGGATCTCAAGGTTCTAGAACTTCTGGTAGCTGGAACTGTGTTTCGTCGACTCCTCTATGGTTTCTGGAATTTCTAAGGATTTATAGAGCTGAGAGGCGGTGGAGAAGACCCTCATGGGCCTCACAACTTATCAGGGCGCACTTGGGGCCTGTGGCATGCCCTGGTGTCTTGTGGGCCCCACGGGCCTCCCCTAGTGCTTCCTTGGCTCCCAAGTTGTCTTCTGGTCCCAAAAAATCTCCAAAAAGTTTCGTGGCAATTGGACTCTGTTTGGAACTGATATTCTATGAAGTAAAAAACAAGTAGAAAATATCAACTGGCACTGGGCACCATGTCAATAGGTTTGTCCCAAAAAATGATATAAGGTTGCTAAAAAATGATTGTAAAACATCCCAGAATGATAATATAGCATCATCGAACAATCAAAAATTATAGATACGTTGGAGATGTATTGGCATCTCCAAGCTTAATTCATGTTCGTCCTCGAGTAGGTAAATGATAAAAACAGAATTTTTGATGTGGAATGTTGCCTAACATGTTCATCACATATTCTTTTCTTTTGTAGCATGGGCATTTGGACTTTTAGATGGTTCAGAGGAATAGTCTAGTATTGACATGAAGACTTTAATACTCAAGCATACCAACAAGCAGCCATGTCTTTCAAAATATCAACACCGAACAAAGTTATCCCTAGCCCATCATGCTCAATCATTGATCCATTCATGAAACACACCCGAATATTAGCTACATCCAATGCACAAGTATGATCATAGTGCCCCCTAGTTGGTGCTTTATAATAGAAGATGGATACTTAAATAAAAGTAAAAATTTCATAAAGTAAATAGATAGGCCCTTCGCAGAGGGAAGTAGGGATTTGTAGAGGTGCCAGAGTTCAAATCTTAAATTGAGATAGAGAAATATTTTGGGTGGCATGCCTTTCCTGTCAACGAAACCGACCAAGAATTTTCAATACTTTCCATGCCAGATATATCATAGGCGGTTCCCAAATAGAAAATAAAGTTTATTTCTTTTTCCACCATTCTTTCACAATCCATGGCTAGAAGTATCCACGGGTACCTTCCATACCAACACTTTCCAAGGAATTTATTATTTCACAACATAAAGTAAATTTCTTTTTCATTTGGGGACTGGGCATCCCTATTACCGTTGTACTATCATGTAATGACAAGTGAATAAGCACTCATCTTGAGAATAACACATCTAGCATGGAAAAATCTCAGCCACCCCCTGCCGCTTCATGAGTGGTATGAGCACACAAAAGGAAATTCATTTTGAAAATTAGAGATGGCACATACAAATTTACTTGGAACGACACGCGAATACCGCATATAGGTAGGTATGGTGGACTCATGTGGCAAAACTGGGTTTAAGGATTTTGGATGTGCAAGTAGTATTTCTACTTAGTACAAGTGGAGGCTAGCAAATAGATTGAGAAGCAACCAACCAAGAAACGAAAATTCTCATAAACGGGCATTAAGCTTAACTAACACCGAATAATGCACCATAAGTAGGATGTAATTTCATTGCATAACTATTGACTTTCGTGCTTGCATAGGGAATCACAAACCTGAACACCAATATTCTTACTAAAGCATAATTACTCACCAACATGACTCACATAGTACTATCATCATGTCTCAAACCTATTACAAGGAATAAAGTTTAATTTGTCCAATGTCCTTCATCAATTTTTTTATTATATCCCTCTTGAATATCTATCACTTTGGGACTAGTTTCATATATTTTCATTGCTTTTGACAAGCTCAAATAAATTTAAGTGAAGACCATGAGCATAACATTTTCATCTCTCAAAATAATATTGGTGAAGCAAGAGAGAATTTCTTCAAAATTTACTAACTCTCAAATTAATCTAACTATAGCATGAGAGTATTTCTTCAAACATTTAAAGCACACCGTGCTCAAAAAGATATAAGTGAAGCACTAGAGCAATTCCATAGGTAAAAAAATAAGTGAAGCATATAGAGCAATTCAAACAAATCATAGAATAATTTTGGCTCTCTCTAACAGGTGTGTCTAGCAAGGATACTCGTGAAAAAATAAAAATCAAATCAAGCAAAGACTCATATAATACAAGACACTCCAAGGAAAACTCATGATATGTGACGAATAAAAATATTGTCACAACCCTAGCTAGTTGTCCTAGGACAGCATGTGTGTGCATCATATTTCAATTTTTGCATCAATTTGAAATGGGGATCAAAAGAAACCTCAAACAATTCATTTGAATCAAACCAACTCAATGAATGTGAAAAAACAACAAATTCAAAATGCCCATCTAAAATGTCCCCTATGTCTGATAAATATGGACATGAATATATGAGGGGCCATCCTAATATTTGAACATTATAGAAAATTAAGAATAAATAATAAAGCTTCTGAAAATGCCAAATAAAGCATTATCTTTATTTTACATTTCAAAATATCCTGAAACTTTTTATAGGAGTCTGAAATATTCAAACTCAATTTTATAAATATTTGGGATATTTAATACTAGCATTTGTACCTGAAAAACAAATAAAACAAATGTCAGTATTAGAAAACAGGAAGTAAATAAAATAGAAAAAGGGAAAGAGGCCCAGGAGGAGCCGGCCCAACTGGCCCATGCCAGTCATCCCTGACCTCTCGCCAGGAGGACATGGGCACGTGCTCGCCTCACGCGGGCACGCGCCCGACCACCTCCTGCCTGGCTGCTTCCCTAGAGGGCTCCGGAAGTGCCAGCGCGAGCCCCCCTCGCCGTGGATCTCTTCTCCTCTCCCTCTCTCCCTTGTCGCTCTCTCTCTCTCGCTTTCTCCCCCCTCTGCCGCCATGGCCGAAGCCGGCGCCGCCGTAGCACCGCCGCTCCAGCCGCTCCCTCGCCTCGCAGAGTAGCCTCCGAGCTCCGCCATGACCCCCTCGTCCTCCCCGTGAAGCTAGAAGACGCTGGGGGGCCCTCCCTGTTGTCGATTCGCCAGCTGTCGGTCGTCCCCGAGCCCGCTGAGCCTCCCCTGCTGCCCCCTGTGAGCCCCTGTTGCTCCCCCTTCTCCCCCGGTCTTCTCGTGACCTCTAGCGCCATAGTTGGACCTTCCCGAGCCGCCACCGCCGAGCTCGTCGTGGCCGTCGTCTCCGGTGACCTCGAGCCCCCAGACCAGCCCCACTCGACGCAGTCGAGCACGGGCTCCCTCCCAAAGCTTTCGGCGCGATTCCGAGCCCTCTAGCATGGTTCCGACCAACTCCGGCCCCTCCGCCACAGGTTTGGTCGCCGCCGGCCCCGCTCCGGTGTGCGCCAACGTGGCTAGCTGATTAGTGCTAATCAGCCCGGCTAATTAAGCCGTTAGCCGCTAACATTGGGCCCCGCAGAGGGTCAAACCTCTAGTCAGCGCAGGGAATTAGCCCCTGACGCTCACATGAGGGCCCCACCCTGTCAGGTTTGACCTGGTCGGGTCTGTTGACCTGCTGATGTCATAGTGACGTCAGGCTGACGTATTAAATGATTTTTTAGTATAAAAACAAATCAGGAAATTCCAGAAAATGTTTAAAACTTCTAAAATTCATATTAATTAATCTTTAAATCAGATAAAAATAATTTATATATGAAAATTTATCAGAAAAATCCAATGAATCCAATGGTGCCATTATCATGCATGTTAGAGCAACCTATGTAGATGAACATTGACATTTACTAATAGGTTAACTTATGAAATATGAAATGGAGAATGATTTTGAACCTATATTCAAACTCACTTCAAATTAACTTGGACAATAGTTGCGTTAGCTCATCCATACATGCTGCCATGTCATGATCATGCATCATATTATTGCACTTGCGTGTATTGATTGCTATTTATCTGCATTGCGGTAGGCCCTACTTCTGAGGATACCTTCGAGTATTCCAACGAAGGAGAAAACCTTCCCGCTACCCAGCAAGGCAAGCAACCCCTTTGATCATTCCGATAACACCCAACTCTCTTGCTCCTGCTCTTGTTTATTGCATTAGGACAAACATTCACTTGTCTATCAAACATGATAGATGAACCTATTCTTTTGCATGACTTGTCATTGTCACAGTAAATAGCTAAACCTTGTAACCTAGCATACCTGGTCGATGCTTGTGCCATGATGTGCTTTGCTTACTTTGCCTGCTATGCTTAGAGTTGTGTCAGGTATGATTCATCTAGGTGATGAACTGGAGTGAAACAATGTTTTTTTGATGTGATAAGCTTATGATGAACCCGATTTGGTAAAGGTAGCGATGAGAGGCTATGTAGGAGTACATAGCGGGTTGTCTCATTGGGACCGTTCTGAGGAACTCAGTTCCGTGTTTGTGATCCAAGACTAGTTACTACCCCATGTTGGGATACTTAATTGACCCTCTCGACTTATCAATCGCTTAGTCCTTGGTCCAGGAGTTGCAAGTAGTTTCTGGTGTTTATAGCATGCTGGAGGTCGTGCGTAGCGCTGACCCTAGGGGTGGGTTACGACGCGGTAGGCAGTGACACGGTGTACCAAGGGTCACCCGAATGGTGGGCTTGGGAACCCTGCGCACATCGTTTGGGGCCGTAGAGGAATCTTCGGTCGGACTTTCGTGCGGGTTCAGTCTCAAATAGGCGATAGCCTAGACTAGAGGTCTTATGTGATTGACGGGCGTGGCCGACTCCCTCGTTGGGCTTCCACTTGAAGGTTGCCAAGGTGCATGGTTTTATGAGCACACAGCGATAAGTGGCGAGAGTGTGTGTGAAGAAGTACACCCCTGCAGGGTACGAAACTATTTGAATAGCCGCGTCCTCTGATATGGACTACTTGGAAAGCTTATGTTGTTCATAGATAATTAATTGGATACTCATAAAAATATCAAGGCAAGTGTGAGTACCATGGATGGCACTCTCCTAGGAGAGGGAAGTGAATCCATGGTGGTGTATTGTTATGGAGCTAGTGGACTTGTGTGCGATATCTAAAAATTAAACAAAGAGTTGATATGGTGTAGTGTAGGTTAGCCATGAGTCAAAGCTGACATTGCTGCACAAACTCCACCACTCCCCTTGTTGATACATGAGCATGAATAGTCTAGGTCTGTTTTAAAGACTTGCTGAGTACATTTGTACTCACGTTTGCTTAATAAATGTTGCAGATGAGACTCAGGACCCATCAGGTGGGTTCTTTCTAGATGTCGACAATGCCGAATAGTTGGTGTCCCAGCTACGACCTTATGCCCTGTGGCGGGCTGTAGATAGTCAGGCCATGTGCCTTTTTACCCTTTCATCGGTCTATACTTAGACAGCTTTATGCTTCCGCTTGGTTTGTATGAACTTGTTTGTATGACTTCAGTGTCGGGCCATGTGACCCCTACCTGTAAGAACATATTATGCAAGGCTCATCTGAGCCTCTTAAATAAAAGTTGTGTTGTTGTATGGTTATGTTGTGATGCCATAGTTGTATCTATGCATATCGGGCATGTCGTGCGTACGTGTGACGTGCAACGGTATGTATGGGATCCGACACCTAGTTATGTGCCTTTAGTAGTACTCTTTACGGGAAACTACCTCTTTGTGCTTCCATCGAGCCTTGGTAGCTTGCTATTGCTCCAGACACATTGATTGACCGGCATGTATCCTTCTTTGCTACCATGTCTGTCCCTTCGGGGAAATGTCTCACAGTGTAATGGAGTCCCTGTAGCCTGCTATGACTCGTCTACGTGCAGTGATGACATTTATGTCCCACGGCGTAATGGAGTCCTTGTAGCTTGCTATGACTCATCTACACACGCTTGAGGCTAACACCTACATTGCTGGGTTACGTATGCGTGTTTCCGTACGGATGTGCCACTTCGGTTTTATGACTAGTCATGTCGGCCCGGGTTCTCTGTCATTTGATTGCTAGCGATATGTTCACATACATGAGCCAAAAGACACAAACAGTCCCAGCTAAGGTAAGGCTGCATCCGTGGAGCTTACCGTGCGTGAGGCCGCAAAGTGATGTGATATGTTATAGTCTGGATTCATATGACTTAGGATCGGGGTCCCGACAAATATAGCTCCAAGTAAAATATCGATGGTCGTTAGAAAAAAGAGGGATGCCACTCGGGTCATCCCCAAGCTTAGTTGATTGTTTCTCCTTGGATATTATCTTGGGGTGCCATAGCATCCCAAATCGCAGGCTCTTTTCACTCCTTATTCTTTCATTCATGGTGATCTCACCCAAAACTTGAAAACTTCAATCACACAAAACTTAACAAAACCTTCATGATATCCGTTAGTATAATAAAGCAAATCAACACTCTAAGTACTGTTGCAAATCCATTCATATTTTATTTTTGCATTATATATACTGTATTATAACTTTACCATGTCTTATACCCTCCAATACAAAGCATAGATTGATCAAAATAAGCACACAATGCAACGAAAACAGAATCTGTCAAAAACAGAATAGTCTGTAGTAATCTATACTCTAACCATACTTCTGAAACTCAAATAATTCTGAAAACTTAGGAAAACTTTGGAAATTTGTATATCAATCTTGTGCAAAAATTTCAGAATTTTTTCTCACTTCTGTGATGTTTGAAAATTCTTCTACTGGACGCAAAACTTTTTGTTATTCAACAAGATCAAATCAACTATCACCCAACATGACCCCAAAGGCATTACTTGGCACAAACACTAATTAAAACATAAAAACACAATAATAACAGTATAATAATTGTGTAAACACTCAATAAAATAAATATAAAGGTATAAATAAATTTTATTCATTGGGTTGCCTCCCAACAAGCGCTATCGTTTTAGGCCCCTAGCTAGGCATAATGCATAGATTCAAGTATTGTCATCTTTAGTTTTTGCTAAATAGGATGCCCTCATGGTTGATTCATATGGTGGCTTAATTATTTTTCTAGGGAAGTGTTCCATTACCTTTCTTAGTGGAAAGTGAAATTTAATATTCCCTTCTTTCATACCAATCATGACACATATAGTGCGTAAAAACGGTCTACCAAGTTTGATGGGACAAGACGGATTGCAATAAATATCAAGAAAAATAAAACCTATGGGAACATAGTTCCTATTTGCATGAAAAAGAACATCATTAATTCTTACCAAAGGCTTTTTAATAGTAGAATCCACCAAGTGCAAATTAAGAGAACATTCTTCAATATTGGTAAGACCAAGCACATCACATAGAGATTTCGGAATTGTGGAAACACTACCACCCAAATCACATAAAGAAAATAAATCATAATTTTTAATCTTGACTTTAATGGTAGGCTCCCACTCATCATGTAATTTTCTAGAATTTAAATCTCTAATTCCAATTTTTCTTCTAAAGATTTCATCATGGCATCAACAATATGTTTAGTAAAAGTTTTATTTTATTCATAAGCGTGGGGTGAATTAATCACGGATTGAAACAAATAAATACATTAAATGAAAGGTAAACTATTATAATTAAAGTGTTTGTAATCAAAATAGTGGGCACATCACTAGTTAAAGTTTTGAACTCTCCAAACCCACTTTCATCCATTTTTTCATCAAGATTTTCACCCTCCAAATCATTGGACGCCTTCTAGCTAAAGTTGACTCTTCTTAAGTCCCTTTATAATCAATATTAATATTACTAAACAAGGAATCAATAGAATAAACACAAATCACTTTAATATCTTCATCATTTCTTTGAAAACAATCACTAGAAAGCACTTTTTCTAAAAAATCTCTTTTAGCTCTAAGCATAATGGTTCTTTTCTTACCTTCATCCATAGAAACATATAAATATTTAATTTATACATTAAGCTTAGGTGTAAAATCTTTCAACTTGAGATTTTCTACATAATTGGAAATTCTATCAATGCTTCTAGACATATCATCAATCTTATTCAACCTTTCTTCTATCGTAGTATTGAAAGCTTTTTGAGCATTGGTAAATTCTTTAATATAACTCTCAAGATAAAAGGGGTTCCTATTATTGTTGTAATAATAATTACCATAGGAACTACCATAATTATTAGAGGAATTTCCAGGGGAAGGTCTAGGATTAAAATTACCTCTATAAGCATTGTTATTAAAATTGTTCCGCGAGATGAAATTCACATCTACGAAATCAATATTTCTATCAATCAAAGTACACAAAGGCACATCATTAAGATAAATAGGAGAATTTTTAATAGCAACCAAATTCAGAAGAGCGTCAACTTTGTCACTCAAAGTACTAATTTCTTTAACCGAATTAAATTTTTTACTAGTAGGTGCTCTTTTAGTATGCCATTGTGAATAATTTGCCATAATATTATCTAGAAATTGAGTAGCTTAGCCCAATGTAATTTCCACAAAAGTACCACCCGCGGTGGAATCTAAAAGATTTCTAGAGACAAAATTCAATCTCGCATAAAAAATTGTATGATCATCCAAAGATTTAAATCATGAGTAGGACAATTTCTTAGCATCAATTTCATTCTTTGCCAAGCTTGTTCAACATTTTCATGCTCAATGAGTGCTAAGGGAAATAATTTTCGCAGGAATAAAAAACATAGTAATAAAAGCATCCATGTACTTATCCCAAGAATCAATACTATTGCAAGGCAAAGAAGAAAACCAATTTATTGCATGATCCCGTAAGGAGAAAGGAAATAATTTCAACTTCACTATATCATTGTCCACATATTTTTTCTTTTGCATATCACACAATTCTACTAATGTGTTTACATGGGACGCGATATCCTTATTAGGAGTACCGAAAAATTGACCTTTCATTACAAGATTCAACAAAGCGGCATTAATATCGCAAGACTCCGCACTAGTGACAGGAGGGGAAATAGGAGTACTAATAAAATCATTATTATTGGTATTGGAAAAATCACAATATTTTGTATTTTCTTGAGTCATTGTGATTACGCAAGCACGATTGCAAGCAAACAAGAGATCTGATGTGAAAAAGGCAAACGAAAAAGATGGCGAATGACACGGAATTTTTTTGTGAAGTGGGGGAGATAAAAGCAAGAGGAAAATGGCAAATAATGTAAATTGCAAGGAGATGATATGTGTGATTTGGAACTTGATAGATGTTGATGATGTCTCCCCGGCAACGGCGCCAGAAATTCCTTTGACGTGGATTGAGACTGCGTCGGTATTTCCCCAAAGAGGAAGGATGATGCAGCACAGCTACGGTAAGTATTTCCCTCAGTTATGAAACCAAGGTTATCGAACCAGTAAGAGTACGAAGCAACACTATGTAAATGGTACCTGCACACAAAGAACAAATACTTGCAACCCGATGCGTAAGGGAGGTTGTCAGGCTCTCCATGGTAAAAGATAATTTGGTTTGTATGAGATTGGATAAATAGATCACATAAGATCACAAAATAAAAGTTTCAAATAAAATTGCAGCAAGATATTTTTGGGTTCTTGGAATAATAGATCTGAAAACAAATGCGGAAAAAGATAGATTGGAAAGCAATATATTAAAAGGATAGACCCGTGGGATGTAGATTTCACTAGTGGCTTCTCTCAGTAAAATAGCACAAGTTGGGTTAACAAATTACTGTTTTGCAATTGATATAAGATCAAATAATCATGACGATATCCAAGGCAATGATCAATATATAGGCATCATGTCCAAGATTAGTCGACCGAAACGATTCTGCATCTACTACTATTAATCCACACATCGACCGCTATCCAGCATGCATCTAGTGTATTAAGTTCATGGAGAAACGAAGTAATGCAATAAGAACGATGGCATGATGTAGTCAAGATCTATTAATGTATGAATAGACCGCATCTTGTTATCCTTAATAGCAACGATACATGCATGCCTAGCTGCCCCTTCTGTCATTGGGAGAGGACACCGCAATATCGAACCCATCACAAAGCACCTCTTCCCATGGCAAGAAAAATTGATCTAGTTGATTTAACTAAACCAAAGATTTGAAGAAGAAATACGAGGCTGTAAATAATCATGCATATAAGATATCAAAGAAGACTCAAATAATATTCATGGATAGAAACTTATCATGAACTCAAACGTTATCGGATCCGAACAAACACATCGCAAAAAGTCATTACATCAAATAGATCACCAAAAGACCATTGTTTTGAGAATAAAAAGAGAGAGAGAGAGGAATCCATCTAGCTACTTCCTACGTACTCGTAGGTCTATGGTGGACTACTCATGCATCATCGGAGAGGCACCCATGAGGATGATGAACCCCTGTGTGATGGTGTGAGATAGGATCTCTTGGTTCTAGAACTTGCGGCGGCTAGAAAATTGTTTCGTCGACTCCTCTAGGGTTTCTAGAATTTCTGAGTATTTATAGAGATGAGAGGAGGTGGAGGAGACCCCTATGGGCCTCACAACCCAACAGGGCACGTGTGGGCCTCTGGTGCGCCCTGGTGTCTTGTGGGCCCCCACGGGCCTCCCCCCAGGTGCTTCCTTGGCTCCCAAGTTGTCTTTTGGTCCAAAAAATCTCCAAAAAGATTTGTGGAATTTGGACTCTATTTGGTACTAATATTCTGTGAAGTAAAAAACCCATAAAAACAACAACTGGCACTAGGCACTATGTCAATAGGTTAGTCCCAAATAATGATATAAAGTAGTTATAAAATGATTTTAAAACATCCAAGAATGATAATATAACAACATGGAACAATCAAAAATTATAGATACATTGGAGATGTATCACTCCCTCAATCTGGGGGGAGGCTTCTCCAGCTACTAACAGCTTTGCCTGATCATCCTCTTAAAGCAAATGAAATACTTGATATCTTTTATAATGGACTAACTGATGCTTCTAGGGACTACCTAGATAGTTAAGCTGGTTGTGTTTTCAGGGAAAGACCTATTGAGCAGGCTTAAGAATTATGGGATGATATTTTGAAGACTGCTAATGATTGGACACTTCCTAAGCCACCGTTGGAACCTATTCAAAAGAAGAGAGGTATTCTATTCCTCAGTTTGGTAGATATGTAAGAGGCCAAGAGAACTACGAGAGAAAAAGGTATTAAATCTAAAGATGTCAAGAATTTACCACCTTTTAAAGAAATGCATGGAGTTAACATCGCTACACATGTAGTAGAGGTAAAGTCTCTCCGTAGATTTGATGAAAGTGATATACCTGATAGTAAGACTCCTAGTCAATGCATGGACGAATTTGATAAATATATTCTTAAATAAGAATATTTTAATAATTATGTCAAGGATCAATTAGAACGTAATGCTATGATGAAAGATCGCTTGAGTGACTTGATGTTTAGAATTGCAAATGATGTTAAAGGTCTAGGTAAATATGTTTCCATGGTTCATAACCAATTAGACCAAATTGCTAAGTCGCAAAATGATTTGCTTGCTAAAACGAATGATCATGTTGTTAGAGTAATGACTAGAGGAGGTAGAATGACTCGGGAACCTCTTTTTCCTAAAAGTCAACCTAAAAGAATTGAACAAGATTCCAAGAAAATTAATGTTGATAAACCTAGTATATCTAAAAAGAAAAGAAAAATGATAGGACTATGCATGCTTCTAGTGAACCTATTAAATAAAAACCTACTAAGGATCATAATGATGTTTTGTATTTCTGATGTTGAAACACAATCTGGTGATGAACATCGACCTAGTAATAAAGATAATGTTCATGAAGATGCTCCACTAGATAATGATAAGGAAAATGATAACGAGGTAGAAATAGAACCTGCTGAAGATCTTGATAACCCACTGCACTTGTGATCCGCGTTAGGTTTTCCGTGAAGAGGAACGGGTAATTGCAACACAATATGGGTAAGTATTTCCCTTGATTATGAAACGAGGATTTATCAAACCAATAGAAATGTCAATCCACACCCGTCTTCAGTGGTTGCACAGAGAACATCAAACAACTTGCACCCAACGCGAGCAAGAGGGTTGCCATCCCCTTGATCTCGTTATTTAAAAGAAAGTGAAGTGTTTAGATAATAGTAGATAATTGTAAATTGGAAAATAAAATAAAAGGTAAATAAGAACAACAGGGCATTGTAGCGTTTGTAAATATATAAGTGAATAGACCGGGGGCCATAGTTTTCCCTAGCGTCATCTCTCATGAATGTAAGCATACGGTGGATAAACAAATTACTGTTGGGCTATTGATAGAAAAGTTCATAGTTATGTTATATTCACGACAATGATCATGTGTATATAGGCATCATGTCCAAAACAAATAGGTTGACTCCTTCCTTCACCTATTACTATTACTCTGCTTCAAGAGAGCTTCTATGCCTGCCTCTCTACGTATTAAGTTCATGACAAACAAAGTAATGCATGGAGAACGATGACATGATGTAGACAAAGTAAACTCAATCAATATGAATTAACCTCATCATTTTATCCTTAGTGGTAAGAACACAAAGACGTATCTTGTCCCCTTTAGTCATTGGGATATAGAAACCCGCCACGTTGAACCCACTACAACACACCCGTCTCACTAAAGAAAGATCGATCTACTTTGCCAAGGCAAATCAATAGATCACAGAAATTATGAAGCTATAATGATCATGCAAATAAGAATTATAATAATTTCAGAGAAGACTCAAATACTTTTCATGAACAATGTGAACATAAACCCACAGTTCATCTGATCCCAACTAATGCACCGCACAAAAGAGTTACATCGGATAGATCAAAGTGAAGATGCGATGATCATTGTATTGAAGATCAAAAGAAATATATATATATATATATATAGAGAGAGAGAGAGAGACATCTAGGTACTAACTTCAGACCCGTAGTTCTATGGTGAACTACTCACACATCATCATGATGGCAACAAGGTTGATGAAGAGGCCCTCCGTGATCGATCCCCCCTCCGACAAGGTGCCGAAATGGAGCTCCAAATGAGATCACCGCGGTACAAAGACTTGTGGGTGGAAGAAGTGTTTCGTGATGCGTACTGAAAGATCACATAAAGCACCTACTGAAATACCTTTGCAGATGGTTGATAAACCCACTTCTATACCTATTGGAATTTGTGATGATGTACCTATTGTGGCTGCAAATGTTATTATCTTAACAGACTTTGTTATTCATGATATGCCTGAGGACAACAACATGTCGATTATCTTCGGTAGACCCTTTCTAAATACTGCACGGGATGTTATTGATTGCAACAAAAGCAATGTTACGTTTCATGTCAGTGGAAAACAACATACAATGCACTTCCTCAAGAAACAAGCTTCATTAAATGATATCTGTGCAACTGAGCAAGTAGCCACAATCGCTATTGGAGGGTTTAAATTTCCTCTTCCTACTTTCAAGAAGAAATATGATATTATTATTCTTGGGGATATGCAAATGCACGTTGAGGTAACTTAGTGCTATTTGAAAATTCTTCAGTTTCAGGTCAATCAGAAATGGTTATTAATAGACTTGATCAACCTTATTAATGGATCCTTTTTGAAAGGCATGTGATCGATGAATATAGTAAGCACAACCTTAGTTTATTCTTTGTTATTTTATTTTAATAAAATAAAATGCCATATCATGTTTTCTAAATTACCCGTGCAATAAAAATGACACAAAAAGAAAAATTCTCAGATTGCCACAAAACATTTACAGGATTTTTCGACAATAATTAAAAAATTGGAGCAGAAAACAGCTCAGGGAGTGCACCTATTGGTGCCAAGCCAACCGAGCGTGCCCGCCCCCTGGGCACGCCCTGATGGCTTGGGGGGGCATAGGCACCCCCTCACTTATCCCTTCAGCCCACTCCTTCTTCTTCCTCTAGAAAAAAAATTCCTGGTTGCTCTCTCTCTCGTGTTCTAGCTCCCAAACCAGAGATTTTTCGATCTCTTTGCTTGGAACTCCGTTCCCAAAATTGTTTTGAGGGATTGCTCCTTGGTATGCGACTCTCCCATTCCTCCAAATAGGTTTTTCTTTAGTGGTTTATAATTTGCAATTTTTGTTGCACTTTGTGCTATTGAAAATGAGCTTGCATGTTGATTTTTTTTTACTTCCAAGTAGTTTGAATGCTTAATATGGCCTCTAGGCATCTATATGAGCAGTTGCTACCAATCATAAAAAGTTTTATTGACATAATTTTGCTGTCCAAACATTTCAGACATTTGTTCCTAGGAAAATGAGTATATTTAGGAGGGGTTCTTCGAGCCAGAGTCCCACGGGAGTTACTGGGAGTGCCCAGGACTAAGAGATCAATATCTTTCATAACACGGAGGTTAGGCCATGCTAATGGCCACAAACACCTTTCATGAGCGAAGATGGTTTCTACCAAGAGTTCATGCAATTCATTACATATGTTGGGCTCACCAATTTCCTCGCAAATGAGTGTGATGAATACTATCTCCTTACAAACTTCTTTGTGCAAAATTTCTATTTCATGCATAGGATCGATATCCCCATGGTGCGCTTTGATTTATAAGTGGGACATTTTGAATACCATTCTCCAGGTCCTGCGAGATATGCTTGATTCCCTCTGACGGGGGATTAAATGAGCCCAGGCCAGAGGAGTTCGAGAACTTTCTCCTCACTTTAACAGTGGGTGAATGTAGGGGCGTGTCAAATGCCCGAGCTACTAGCTTGCATTTTCCCGTTCTGCATTACTTTGCGTTATTTATAGGGGAATGCTTAATTCCTATGGAGGAGGGTGGTGGTTTCAGTGCTCCCACCCTTTCTATTTTGTTTCGTGCAATATTTGGTGATAACACATACAACTTAGGAGCTATCGCCGCGCGCTACTTGCATGGTAACCGGGCCAGGGGCAAGGTCCATGGTGGTATTGATGCCACTTTACTAGCAAAAACACTTTAATATCAATATATTCCCTACCAATTACTTGTGACATAAGGTTTATCTTGATCACCAGTCTATGGTAGAACACCACTTTATTGATGACCCTGAGCCTCCGCACGAGAATCGTTATAACATAGTATACAACGAGAGGACTCGCGATGTTATTGTGTTGCCTGCACCTTCTTTGTTTACCTATCATGCCAGGCCCAGATATGTTGTCATGCCACCAGATATAATTGCATACCAGAATGAGTTAGCTGAGGCGAAGGCCGCGACCCAGGCTGGGGATGCTCAGGTGCCTTCGCGTAACTACTTTCCTCCTAGACTCAATGGGTACTTCGAATGTCGATCACCAAGCTAGGCAAAAAGCCTAAGCTTGGGGGAGTACATATTTCTCACCGACATTACATTCCTGTTCACACACTTCATTTCAATTGCCGGTGTTCATCCTCTTTCATTGTATATCCATGTTAGTTTTATTGTTCCGCTTTCTTCCTGTGTGTTTGAAAAACTTTGCAAACCCAAAAATATTTCTCGCTTCTCTTAGGTTTTTCTTTCTTGTTTAGTTAGTCCGTGGTATTAAAAGAAAATCCAAAAATATTTCCTTTGCATGTTGGGATATTCCCCATGTAGATAGTTTTTCTTGTTCTTGTTTTCCCTTCGTTTATTTGCTTTCTTCGGGAAAATACAAAACTCCAAAAACATTTTAGTGTGTTTCTCTAAATTTATTTTCTTTTTGTCGAGTCGAAAAAAGGAGAATACCATGATGAATATGTTGAGTGGCTCTCATATGCATTAATGTTGATCTAACGAATAGCCAATATTACCTTGTCTTCTTCTTTGTATAAATCGTTTCGTAGATTTCAGCTTAGACCACGACACACTTGCACTATTATTATTATGACATCGTTCGATCACGCAAGTGAAAGGTAATAATGACGATATCTGATGAAGTGATCGTGGTAAAGGAAGCTGATATGAACTCTTCTTGTTTTCCATTTTTGTAAATATGTTTAGCTCGTTCAATCTTGATTCGGCATATTATGAGTAAACATGTTTATGATGATTATAATTTCTCATGCCATGCTTAAATAGCTAGGACTGAATAATGATTTATGTTATGTGTCAACATGCATTAAAATGGTTGCGATGGTATGGTAGTATGGTATCCTCTGAGTATTTGAGCGGCTGGACTTGCCACATGTGCAAACATGTAGTTGATTCAAATCCAATATAGCCTTCATGTTATTTATGTTCAGAGTCTGTATATCCTACTCATGCTAATGTTCAATGTTAACTATTCATAATGCATGATTATGCCCGTTTTCGCTCTCTAGTTGATCACTTCTCAATCTATCGCTAGCCTTCACCTGTACTAAGCGGGAACACTGCTTGTGCAACCAAAATCCTTAAACCCAAGTTGGTCCACATGAGTCGACCATATCTACCTATACGCGGTATTGCCATGTCGTTCCAAATAAATTTTCATGTGCCACCTCTAAACATTCAAATAAACAACTATTTTGTGTGCTCGTATCGCTCATGGAGCCACGGGGCGGTCAGTATCTTCCATGCTAAGCGGGTTATTCTCAAGATGGTTGTTTATTCGCCTATCTTTGCATGAGAGAGGCTGGTAAAAAGGATGATTGGTCCTGCATAATCAAAAACAAATTAAACAAAACTCCTGGGACAGTTGATATGTTGGAGGGCACCCATGGATTCGGCCAGCCATGCTTTATGTATGTATGGTGGATGGGAGTAAACTTTACGATTCCGCTTGGGAACCACCAATAATGTGTTTAGCATGGAAGATATTGAAAAATCAGTCGTGACGTTGACAGGAAAACACATAGCACCCAAATTACAATTTCATCTCAGTTTTAAACTCTGAGCTCTGTCACCTCTGCAAATCAATGCTTCCCTTCATAAAGGGCCTTTCTATTTACTTTTATGTTGGTTTACTTTCACTCCTGAGTCATCGTCATCTTGCTAAAGCACCAGACTGGAGAGCACTGTTGTCATTTTTATGCCATGACTCTAGTTAATGTTGGATGTGAGCATGACTGGATTTCTTCTACCCTGAATTACCATGTTTAGTCGCTCCTTGGACCTTGGAGGTGCTCTGCATTTATTTTTTGTGGTCTCAGAAAGGGCTAGCGAGATACCATATCATCATATTATATGATGATTGTTTTGACAAATTGTTGGTATATATGTGAGATATTTTATTATTGCTTGCTAGTTGGTTATGTGATTGCCATGATTAAATATAACAGCTTAGTGTTATCATCGATGTGGTTATTTATGATCTTTGTTGAAAACCTGAACACTAGCTAAGCATATATATGGCAACGAGAGAAAAAGAGTATTTAAAATTTTCTCTATCACTTTTAGGTTATCAACTTAATTGCTTGAGGACAAGCAATGAGTTAAGCTTGGGCTGGGGAGTTGATACATCTCAAATGTATCTACCTTTCCAAACACTTTTGCTCTTGTTTTGGATTCTAATTTGCATGATTTGAATGAAACTAACCCAGACTAACGTTGTTTTTAGCAGAACTGTTATGGTGTTGTTTTTGTGAAGAAATAAAAGTTCTAGGAATTGGACAAAACTTTTTGTGGATTTTTATGGAATATATAAAAAAACAATGGAGTGAAGACCCACCAGAGGGGGGGCACTTGTTGGTGCCAAGCCAACAGGGTGCGCCCACCCCCTGGGCGCGCCATGATGTCTTAGGGCCACCTCGTGGCTCCTATGACCCTAATTCCAGTCCTATAAATTCCTATTTCCCGAGAAAAAATAAGAAAGAAGTTTTCATCGTGTTTCACGAGAGAGAGCCGCCACCACCTCATGTTCTTCCTCGGGAGGACTGGTCAAGAGTCCGTTTGGGGCTCTAGAGAGGGGGGCTCGTCGCCATCGTCATTACCAACCCTTCTTCATTAACATCCCCATGATTCTGACCACCGGGAGTGAGTAATTCCTTTGTAGGCTTGCTCGACGGTGATGGGATTGGATGAGCTTGATCATGTAATCGAGTTATTTTGATAGGGTTTGATCCCTAGTATCCACTATGTTGTGAGATTGATGTTGCTATGACTTTTCTATGCTTAATGCTTGTCACTAGGGCCCGTGCCATGATTTGAGATCTGAACCTATTATGTTTTCATGTATATGCGAGTGTTTTGGATCCTATCTTGCAAGTTTTATGCACCTATTACGTGGCATGATCCGCATACCCAAGGTGACAATAATTGGGATTCTTTCTGGTGATTATCGTAGTTTGAGGAGTTCATGTATTCACCATGTGCTAATGCTTTGTTTGGGTTCTCTATTAAAAGGAGGCCTTAATATCCCTTATATTTCCTTATGGACCCCACTGCTATGGGAGGGTCGGACAAAACATGTCCTGCAAGTTCTTATTATAAGCATGTATGACTATATATGGAATACATGCCTAGATTATATTGATGAATTGGAGCTAGTTCTGTGTCGCTCTAGTATGTAACTGTTACATGGTTGATGTCATCTAAATCATTATCCATCACCGAGCCATGGCCTATGCTTTTCATATACTGAATCTTGCAAGTTACTATTGCTGCTACTACTGTTACAATTACTATAAAATTGTCGTTCTTACCGTTACCGTTACTACTACTATTTGTGTGCTACTAGAACTTTTGCAACCGAGAGATAACATGGTGTGGTTGAATTCACAACTCAACTCCGCTTGTATTGAATCAACAAATTTGGGTAAAATAATTCCCTCGAAGACTATTACGATCCCCTATACTTGTGGGTTATCAGGAACCCTTGAGGGCGGACACCGAACCCGTACAAATGGAAACCCTTGGGGGCAGACGCCAAACCCGCACACTTTGGTAACCCTTGGAGGAGGTCACTAGAACTCGTACAAATTGCTTGGGGAAATCTCCACAACCTAATTGTAGACGCTGATACTTGCCCGGAGCTTTACATCGTGATGAATGAGCTGTGAGGCACCACCAACCGTCTAGGGCGCCAAAGCACCCAAAAGGAACCCAAGCTCTTGTAACAGCCCGATACTGACGGTCCAAATGCCTTCCGATTGTTTCGAGTTTCACTGTGTATTTTATTTGTTTATTGCTCACATTCATCATCACATCATTGGCATTGCATCCACACTCTGTCGCCATCATTTTTTCAAACTTGCATTCGTCGGTAGTTGTCGGTTCTTCCCATTATCGCAATTGATCGTTTCGAGACCAACCACAGTCGCACGCACCCACGACATCTTTAAAATATTGTTTTGTATGTGGGATAAAAATTTCTCAAAATGAGTTGAAAATTGGCATGTGGTCTTATTATATTGTAGGTAGACCTTCTGTCAAATTTTCTTGCATTTGGGGTCTGTTTGATACCCCAACCGTTAAACCTATAATGACACTATAGCCAGTAAAACCACATACATTTTTCGTATTATAATCTTTGTCGCCGGGCCATGCCAATTCCTTCTTTTCTTAAAACCTAGCCCAACTACGTAGAGCACAAGACCCACCTAACCTAACCCCACAATCGGAGCCATCAGGTTGCCACTGAACAGTTTGAAATGGTGCAACCCCACTAGCACCCCTACCGATTTAAGCAACACCAATATTCCATTTGTGGCTAACACCAGCCCTAGGGAGACAAGCTCCCTCAATTCCCAAGCAGTGCCGCCACCCACCTGCCTCTCCTTGTTTTCCCAAACCATCCAATCATCTCCTCCCTTAGATCCAATCCAACCACACCCCGATCCATGCATCTCAGCCATCTGCGCTCGATCGGATGGCCAACAAGCCTCCTGGACGCGTTCGCCTTCCTACAGATGCCAACAATCACCCAATCTCCTCAATTCCCTGAGCACAGGCACCACCACATGTGGAACTCTCCGGGAATGGAACCCCCAAGACTGGATCTCATCATTCCCGGTGACACCGCCATCGCCTGCTCGTCCTGCCATCGCTCCGTCGGGGACCGAGTCCCACCACTGCTCTGCATCACACAGTGAGCGCATGAACTGGCATTTGCACTATGATGCCCCTGAACCGTGGCATACATTGATCCAAATGCGGCCGTGCATCCTGCTATCCCGCTCCGTGCCATCCCCTACACCATGTCATTCCTCGTCCATGCCGCCTCGCAATCCAAAGGGGTATCCCCGTCCGCTGCACAAACCGGTCCACGGGCCCAATGTGAGCGCCAACCCACTATCCCTCGCCCAGTGTACCCCTTGTTATATTTCTCTCACCCATGTAGGCCCATTAGCTCGTCACATTCCACCTGGTCTATTTTTTCTGCTCTAGACAATTTTAGAAATTAACCCGTGAATTGTCTGTTTTACACAAAAAAAACTGAAGGTTCATGCATATCATAACTCACCAACTGTGCATCATATGTAAAAAAACTTTATATATGTAAAATGATTAGAATTTTGTGTAGATTCATTATATCCAACTTTCATCCATGTTAAAAAAAATACCTGTTTGTTTAATTTTACATAAATCTCATGCTAAAACGGTTTATTTAATAACAAATTAACCGTAGCTCCGAATTAAATGAACTTTATATGTAACTTGACTAAAAAATGTGTAGATTAACATGGTGCATTTTTTCCTGTTTAATAAATATAAAATATGTTTTAGTCAGATCTGGATCAAATTCGTAAACTACATATCGGGTCGTTTCGGAAATTCCTAGGTAGTGTAGTTCATTTTGTTTCACCTTTTGTCATGTTTAACAATATTTAAATTTGTTGGGTACCTAAATGAGAGTGAACTAAATATTTGAATGTGGAGTTTCGTCAATATGCAACTCGTTGCATATTAAACTTCACTTAATGTGTAGTAGTTGATTGTTGTGTTTGCCATGTTCTGCATATTTGAATGGACATGCATCATAATTGATTGTGCATCATATCATGTATATGATGTGCTATTTACTGTGTGATTTGTTTGTTTTCGCACTTTCTTCTCCTTGCTAGAGTTCTGAAAGTGTTTTGGAATGTGAGTATTTTTTCGACGACAACCGTTCATCTACTTCATGGATTTCTTCTTCCAAGCAGAATTTCAGGCAAGATGATCATTATCTTGGATACCCCTACTATCATTACTATGCTAGTTGTCTCGTTTCTATCGCCAGGTCTTGCTGCCTACCAATTGTTTGTTAGGCCTCATCAAAATTCCATGAGAAGTCTCTAGCCCTCCACCTTCCCAGCAAATTCTTGTTTGGCTATGTTAGTGCTTGCTTATCCCCCTCTTATAGCGTTGCTAGTTGCAGGTGCAGTTTGTTCCATGTTGGGTGATACTTGTGATCTGCGTTGGGTGTTTCCCTGAAGAGGAGGGGTTGATGCAGCACAATATAGACAAAGTATTTCCCTAAGTGAGAACCAAGGTTATCGAACCAATAGGAGAATAATGAAATTTCCCGTGTTCAGTGCCTACACACAAAAGAGCACACACTTTCACCCAACGCGCACAAGAGGGTTGTCAATCCCCTTGAACTCGTTACTTGCAAGCAATGAGTTTTGTAGATGATAGTTTGAGAAATATAAAATATATAATACATGAAAATTAAATAATGGTAGCAAATAAGAGCTTTTGTAAATATATTTGTGAATAGACCCGGGGGCCATTATTTTCCCTAGAGGCATCTCTCTTGTAGAAGGCATACCGTTGGGAAACAAATTACCGTTGGGCAATTGATAGAAAAGTTCTTAGTTATGCAATATTTATTCATGGCAATGATCATTACATATAAGCATCACGTCTGTAGCAAGTAGAACGAATCCTTCCTGCATCTACTACTATTACATCACCCATCGATCGTTATCCAGTATGCATCTAAAGTATTAAGTGAAGTAGAGTAATACTTGGAGAATAATGACATGATGTAGACAAAGTAAATCCAAATAATATGAATAGAACTCATCGTTTTATCCTTAGTGGCAGCAATACAAATACGTGTCATGTCCCTTTATGTCACCACCCAGTACAACGCACCTCTCCCACTGAAGATAAATCAATCTAGTTGGCCAAACTACATCATTACATCGAAGAGAATGACGAAGCTATCGTATAAACATGCATATATATGAAAAGACCAGCAAGGAACTCAATATAATCTCATGAATAATCTGAACATAAGCCCACATTTCATCGGATCCCAACAAATGCACCACACAAAGTGATTACATCGAATAGGTCACCCGAAGATGGGATGAACTTTGTATTGAAGAACATAGAGAGAGAGAGAGAGAAAATCAGCTAGCTAGTAACTATGGACCCATAGGTATGTGGTGAACTACTCACACATCACCATGGGAGTAGCAAGGATAATGTAGAGGCCATCCGTGATTGATTCCCCCTCTGGCAGGGCACCAAAACTGGGCTCCAGATGGGCACACCGCGAAACAAATACTTGTTGCAACAGAAAAAGTGTTTTGGGAGGCTCTCTAGCTTTTTTTAGTGTTAATGAGAATTTATAAGCCAGAGAACAACGCCAAAGGGCCGGGAGGTGGCCTCAAGCCATCAAGGCACGACCACCCCCCTACGCGCGCTCTGTTGGCTTGGGGGCACCTCGTGTGCCCTTCGGTCTTCCTCCAAAGCTTCAAGGTTCTTATTTTGTCAAGAAAAAATTGTCAAAAAACTTTGGGGTATTTGGACTTCGTTTGGTATAGTATTCCTGAAAACCAAAAACATGCAGAAAACAACAACTGGCACTTGGCACTGGGTTAATAGGTTAGTGCTCAAAAAATAATATAAATCATCAAGTAAATGCCTAAAAAGCATCCTAGAATGATAATATAATAGCATGGAACAATAAAAAATTATGGATACATTGGAGACGTATCGGCATCCCCAAGCTTAATTCATGCTCGTCCTCGAGTAGCTAAATGATAAAAACAGATTTTTTTTATGTGAAATGCTACCCAACATGTAATCTATTGCAGGTATGATCATTGAGAAGTAATGAATTAATAACTATCAACATAGTAATATGCATAAACATAAGTAACATAATCATCGGGTTTCGAAATATACGATCCTTAAAGAATGTTTACCCCCATTCATTTTCTCATATTAGCATGGCATGGCTCCGTCTACACCACATAAATACAAATGTCAAGTACCACAGTGTTAAGTCAGGCAATTGGATCATACTTTTGAACGCGCTTCAGCTTTTTATTACTCCCGCAATACATGATCATGACCATGGATATAGCATATAGGTGAAATAGAATATGGTGATAGGTTTCAAAGGGGTAAAAGTGGAGAAGAAAGTCTCGCATCAACTAGGCGGGTCAACGGGCTATGGAGATGCCCATCAACAATATCAATGCGAGGAGTAGGAATTGACATGCAACAGATGCATTAGAGTTATAAATGTATGAAAGCTCAACTAGAGCTAAGTGGGGGTGCATCCAACTTGCTTGCACATGAAGACCTCGGGCATTTGTGGAAACCCGTCAATGGAATATGCAAGCCAAGTTCTATAATTAAAAATTCCCACTAGTATATGAAAGTGAAAAAACATAAGACTCTCTATATGAAAAACATGGTGCTACTTTCAAGCACAAGGGTGGAAAAAGAGGTAGTACCACTGTCCCTTCTCTCTTTTCTCTCATTTTTTCATTTTTTTTCTTTCTCTTTTTTCCCTCTTTTCACTCTTTATTTTTCGTTTTTCATTTTTTCTCTTTTTTCTTTCATTTTTCGTCTGGAGTCTCATCCTGACTTGTGGGGGAAACATTGTCTCCATCATCCTTTCCTCACTGAGACAGTGCCCTAATAATGATAATCATCACACTTTTATTTACTTACAACTCAATATGGAAAAGTGCTAAACAATATGACTCTATATGAATGCCTCTGGTAGTATCCCAGGATGTGCAATGATCTAGCTTAACATGTATAACAATGAGGAACAGTGGCTTTGTCACCAATACTATGTCAGCTATATGATCATGCAAAGCAATATGATAATGAGTGTACTAGTCATATGATGTAATGGTGGAAGTTTCATGGCAATATAACTCGGAATTTCTATGGAAATACCATGATAGGTAAGTATGGTGGTTGTTTTGAGGAACATCTAAGGTGGCTAATGTGCAACAAAGTGTATCATGTCACGGGGTTTGGATGCACCGATGCACTGATCATTGAGGTGAGAATGGACAATGCACGGTACCGAACAGGCTATCAAATATGAGGTGGTGAGAGTGTGTACATCCAAGGATTCATATTATTCATAAAGAGCTCACATACTTATTGCAAGGTTTCATTAGCTCTCTCAAAGCAAAGTACTACTCGCATGCCCCTAGGGAGGAGGCTGTAGGAGTTAACCATCGCGTGCCTCGACCTAAATAGCACAAGGATTTCAACGAGGAATAATAATGCTCACACATCATCACCATGCCATAACCAATATTTAGATGAACAACAAATTAACACCCTTTGACTATCGATATTTTCACTAACCAATAACCATGCACTCACGCCCTTTCATATTACCACATCAATATCATTAACTCACAATTTCTCCTTTATGTGCTACATGAAGCTTTTGATTATGCACTCCTTGAATACCTATTATTTTTGGACTAGTCTTATAACCCATGCAAATTACTATCACTATTTATTAACTCTCAAACAAATTTAAGTGAAAAACGAGAGTGGGATTATTTCTATAAAATATATATATGCCACCGTACTCTAAAAGATATAAGTGAAGTACTAGAGCAACTGCTTAGCTCAGATGATATAAGTGAAGCACAACGAGTATTATAATAAATTATGGTGAACATGTGTCTCTCTCAAGTGGGTGTGTCCAGCAAACAATGATTGTGGAAAACTAAAAGAAAAGCAAACTAAAGCGGAAATTAATCAGTGATAGTTTAATAAATATAAAATATAAAATAAATGAAAAGTAAATATTGATAGGAAGGAAGTAAGAGCATTTGTAAATATATTTGTGAATAGACCCGGGGGGCATAGTTTTCCCTAGAGGCATCTTTCTTGTAGAAGGCATACATTGGGTAAACAAATTATTGCAGGCAATTGATAGAAAAACGCATAGTTATGCAATATTTATTCATGGCAATGATCATTACATATAGGCATCAAGTCTGTAAGAAAGTAGACCAACTCCTGCCTGCATCTACTTCTATTACTCCACCCATCGACTGCTATCCAACATGCATCTAGAGTATTAAGTGAAACAGAGTAATGCTTGGAGAACAATGACATGATGGAGGCAAAACAAATCCAATTAATATGAATCGACCCTGCCGTTTTATCCTTAGTGGCAGCAATACAAATACGTGTCATGTCCCTTTCTGTCACTGGGATTGAGCACAGCAAGATTGAACCCACTACAACGCACCTCTCCCACTGTTAGATCGGAGAGAATTAGAAAGCTATCATATAATCATGCATATATATGAAAAGACCAGCAAGGAACTCAATATAATCTCATGAATAATCTGGACATAAACCCATAATTCATCGGATCCCAACAAATGCACCACACAAAGTGATTACATTGAATAGATCATCGTGAAGATACAATGAACTTTGTATTGAAGAACATAGAGACAGATAACCATCTAGGTAGTAACTACTGACCAGTAGGTCTGTGGTGAACTACTCACACATCACCATGGGAGCAACAAGGATGATGTAGTGGCCCTCCATGATCGATGACGCCTCCGGCACGACACTGGAACAGGGCTCCAAATGGGCATACGGTGGAACATAGACTTGCGGTGGCGGGAAAAGTGTTTCGGGAGGCTCTCTGGGCTTTTAGGGTTAATGAGAATTTATAAGCCAGAGAAAACGCTAGAGGGCCGAGGAGGTGGACCCAATCCATCAAGGCACGACCACCCCCCTACCCTTTGGTCTTCCTCCGGAGCTTCCAGGTCCCTATTTTGTCCAAAATAAATCATCAACAAATTTCGGGGTATTTGGACTTCGTTTGGTACAATATTCCTGAAAAGCCCAAAACAAGCAGAAAACAACAACTAGCACTTGGCACTTGATTAATAGGTTAGTGCTAAAAATAATATAAATTAGCAAGTAAATGCCTAAAAAGCATCCTAGAATGATAATATAATAGCATGGAACAATAAAAAATTATAGATACATTGGAGACGTATCACTAGGACATGGATATCTTGGGATATCACACTACATTATTTATTTAATTAATGCATCTATAGACTTGGTGAAGGCTGGAAGGCTCGGCCTTTTGCCTTTTGTTTTGTTCCACCCTTTTCGCCTTAGTTTCCGATTACCAGTGTTATGTTCCATATTGAGCACTCCTAACATGCTCGGGGCTGTTATGGGGACACCATTGATTGTTCATTTTGGGATAAAACTTTTCGGCGAGGCCCAACATTGGTATTGCATCTGCATAAATAATAAAACTGCATATGGTAATTAGCCCGAGGATAATTAATTAACAAATTGGGCCAGTGCTCCTCATGAGTGTTTGTCCAAACTGGGCGATGTTCGGCACCCCTGGTCACTCGGGGTCTCAACGAGCCCAACTCTTTTCCCATCTGGTAGTGCCCTGAGAATGAGATACGCGAAAATCTTATCGGGATCTGGCCTATGGGCGATCTTGCTAGATTTGTTTTACGTTCTCAAATGTCTTGTGCACCGGGATGTCGAGGATACTTTGGGCTATATCGAGGTTGAGGTTTTCCATCATAGCTTGTGGTTAGTTTGTGATGGATGAGTTGGAGCACCCCTGCAGGGTTAAACCTTTTGGAAAGTCGTGCCCGTGGTTATGTGGCAACTTGGAAATTGTTTAACACCCGGTTATAGTGAATAACCATGAACATCTATTCTTGTGAGGTCCTAACCAAGAAGGGAACACGATGGGGTTATGATTAACTCATAAGTAGGTGTTTAGGATCACTTCTTGATCATTACTAGTTCATGTTAGTTTATGCACATACCACTTCTTATTATTGTACTCATATGTTAGTTAGGTATGAAATGACTAGCACTTGCTGCAACCTCACCACTTAACCATTTCCTCACCCATTAAGCTTTGCTAGTCTTGATACCCTTGGAAATGAGATTGCTGAGTCCCCGTGGCTTAAAGATTACTACAACAACAGATGCAGGTACAAGTAAAGCAACACTTTGACGTGAGAGCGATGCTTGTTCGATTTGGAGTTTCTTATTCTTCTTCGATCATCGGATGAGTTCCAGGTTGGCAGCCTGGGATAGCAGGGTGGAAGTCGTCCCTTTTTCATTTGTTTTCATCCATAGTCGGATCCTGCTCTTCTGTATGATGATTGCATGTATTGATGTATTGAGATATCCATGTTGTAGCTTGTGGCGAGTGTAAGTCAATATCTTGTATACTCTTCCCTTTAGTACATGTACTCATGACGATATCTACCTTGCAAAAGCGCCTATGGCATGTGCTTCTATTCTTGTTGAGACTTTCAAGTTTCCACGAGTATAGGTCCGCATATTGGACGTTACAGCTCTAGGGTTCTCAAACACCCAAGAGTAATGAGATTCTCAAACTTCACTTCCACGTATCACCACGGAGAGCTCAAACTTATGCACCAAATGCAATGGCAAGGGCACATAGAGTGCCCAAGTCCTTCTTTGTTAAATCCCACCACAACAACTAATGTTATGGAGGAAAATGAGTGGAAGAACAAAGAAGATAACACAAAGAATTCCAAGATCTAGATCCAAGGGTTTCCACTCACTTAGAGGAGAAAGTGATTGGTGGAAATATGGACCTAGATCTCCTCTCTATTTTCCCTCAAGAACTAGAAAGAATCATAGGAGGGATTAAGAGTTAGCAAGCTCAAAGAGGGTCAACAATGGGGAAGAACACGAGCTCAAAGGATAAGAACCATTGGGGAAGAATACCCCCTTAAATAGGCCCTCCTAAACCCAACCGTTATGCCCACAGCCCGCACACAATTAGTACTACCGCTCCAGAGGGCGGTACTACTGCTCGGACTGTAGGCGCCACGAGGCGGTAGAGATACTAGAGTGGTACTGCCACTCGCCCTAGCGGTACTACCACTTATAAGCTGAAGTGGGACGGTAGTGGGCGGGGGGTACTGCCGCTTACAAGCGTACTACCTCTTGCACTACTGTTCAACCGCCGCACAACCCGTCCTGAAAAGTCGAGACCCCGAAAGCAGTAGTAGTACGCATGATACTGGACAATGTTACTGTCGCTTATAAGCGGTACTACCGTTGCCCAGAGTGGTACTATCGCCTGAGCACGGAAAAATTGTCCTAAGAATGAAACTGTCATAACTTTCGCATAAGGGCTCCAAATTGAGCAAAATCAAGCTTGTTGGATAGAGGACGACAAGAGGGTTATATTAAGAACGAGCATTGAAGAATAGATGCCACTAGGATAAGGAAGGTGACCTTCCCGAATATTATCCGAAAAAATCTCCAACAACAAAAACACAAACATGATGCATACAAAATCCGTTTTCGATGAGCTTGATATTATCAGGATGAAGACCACATGCTCCAAAACTCACATAGCGAAAAGCCAAACAAGATCCAAGAAAGATGATGATGCCAATAATGCAATGATTTGAGCTCTCTACGAACAATAAATCAAGTTACTCACTCGAGGGCCCCCCTTTATAGTACGTCAAACGATCCTGTAACACATTCTCCTAACTAATCACCATGATACCGGTAAAATAGAAAACCTATCAAGGACAAAACTTTGCCTTGCGCATAGTCCACTTGAGCTAGAAGATAACGATCTTTCCCTCCTCAAGATGGACCACCTTTCTTAACTGCGTCGGCTTGATCAAGACTACTAGATTTCTCCCCCATACTCCACTATGGGTGAGCCTCTCTTCGGTGCATCTTCACATGCCCATTATCACCATAATGGACAAAAAGCTTCAAGCAAGTGATCTCTTCTTGATGCTTCACTTGAACTTGCACACTGCAACCTTGATGACGATCACAACTTGATGTCATCCTCCATGGGTTGTATGGGATCTTCCTCTTGATGTAAGCCCATAGAAATATACCTAACCACACAAATAAAGTTCACAAAGATCATGGGTTAGTACATAAAGTGTAATGGACAATACTTACCATACCATGAGATCACTTGATCCCACTTGGTACATCTTTTACGCTTTGTGTGTTGATCAACATGAATCACTCTTTGCCTTAGTCTTGGTCAATCTTGTATCTTATCTTCTCTTCATAAAGATGATGTCTTGAAGGTAAACATGAATGTTCACACAATCTTGTTCTTCAAGACATGCTTGCAATAAGCTCAACTCTCACATGACCAATCTTTGGATAAATCCTTGAATACCACCTTGGTCATCACATAAACTCCTTGAAACCAACAAATGGACTTCAAGAAATGCCTATGGACAAATCCATGAAGTAAAACTCAAAGCAACCATTAGTCCATCGGGGTTGTCAACAATTACCAAAACCTCACATGGAGAAATATGCTCTAACAATATGTTTTGGTGAAAAATGGATCAAATGGATAAACATGATTTTCTCATCTAGAAGTTCCTATGTACTTCTCAATGGAGTACCAGGGAAAGTTTTAGGTTGCAAAAAGGAGTGAGATAGGAAGACCCTCTCCTCCCCCTTCTTTTTGTACTAGCAGTTAACCTTCAGCAGTCCATCCTTAATGACGCCATGAGAAACAAGTTAATAGATACTCCCATTGCAAGTCAGACTTATCCACAGTTTCCAGTAGTTCAGTATGCAGATGGCACTATCCTTGTGCTATCTACCCACCCTATGCAACTTGCTCATATCAAAAACCTCCTCATGCATTGCATCGCCTTTACTGGGCTCAAAGTGAACTATGATAAGTCCATCCTTATTCCAACCAACGTGAAGGCACGTTACCCACTTTGTTATCCTTGCTAAGGTGCAAGCAAGGAAGTTTTCCTTTCACATATCTTGGGCTTCCAATGAGTACCTCAAAACCAAAAATTGAATACTTTAATCCAATAATGCAGAGGATTGACAGAAGGCTCTCTAGATGCTCAACATTGTTATCTTTTGACGGCAGGTTGCTGCTTATGAAGTCAATTTTTTTGCTTCTTTTCCAATTTTCTTCATGAGTACACTTGCATTGCCAGCAAGAGTGGTTTAAGCAATGAAAAAAATAGCATGCTATTTCGACGTTATAGCGTTGCTATAGCATATCTGGAAGGGCCACGTTATGTTTTAGTAAATTTACTCGCTACAACGCTATTTATGCTATAACACGCTATTTTGACTCTAAACGAAATAAAGTTGTAGCATTTTAGCGTGTACCACACAGTAGCCCATCAAACATCACCGCACCGCATAGTTCCAAATCACTCCCACACTCTCTTAGATGCAAACGCAAAGCAAACAACGTAACCTAACCAACTCGTCACCAATTTCCCACCAACTCATGGCCGATAACGGTGACAATGATGACATTCGTGACTCATTAGCGAAGGCAATGGCGGTAGAGCGGCAATAACTTCTCTCTATCCCCCCTCCAAGCAGTGGTGTTGGCCACGCCTCCAACTCCAGCAAGAGAGCACTCATGTCAACCGCGCCCTGGGTGTCTGCAAGTCACCCACCGATCTTCTTAGTTTAATTAAAAGTGTTTAATTTCCTTATAAATTAGGAGTGTACATGCTATGATCCTAGCTTACATATGCTTCTCTATTTAATTTGAAGTGTCCCTATCCCTGCAAATTATGAAGACCTTAAATTTTGTGATATATTTGGCATTCCTATGAGAACGTTATTTTTAAATGTAGCACTCTATACCTTGGATAGCATTTGGAGACGGGCGGCGCTAAATCTTGTAGCACACTATTTTTTCATTGGGTTAAATAGCTCAACAAATACTAAGGATTTTTTTTCTGGAGAAAATTTGGGATGGAAGACAGGGGTACAACTCTAATTGCTTGGAAAAAAGTTCGTAGGCCAAAAATGCAAGGAGGTCTTGGCATACTTGATATTGCAACTCACAACAAGGCCTTACTTATGAAGAATCTTGACAAATTCCTAAAGATGGCAGAAATCCCATGTGTCAAGTTAATTTGGGAGAAATATTATCAACAAGGTCCCCCCTACTAATGCTCTGGTGGGATCGTTCTGATGGAAACCACACATTGCACTACTAGAAGAATTTAAGTCTATCAGCACATGCAAGATTTCTTCTAGGCAAACATCTATTTTTGGCAAGAAAAATGGGCGAAAGAATCATTGCAAATAAAATTCCTAGAAGAATTTAAGGTTATAAACAATGCAATCTCTGTTCAGCAATTTTGCGGCACTCCTGATTGAACTGAACATGTTCATTTGCCTCTATCTACTGAATCTTCAGTCAATTCAATCTACTGGGAAGTTTGATACCACAACTTGACCATTTTGAAAAGGATAAATGGGTCCTTAGGGGACAACACCCTAATTACTCTTCCATGCAGATGTATAACAATATGATAATTAACATAGAGGAACATCTAGTTTTCAAACTAATTTGTAAGAGTAAAAGTATACTCAAACACAAGATCTTCTTCTGGCTAGTTGTTCATGAAATAATAAACACTAGAGCACTTCTGTAGAGAAAAGGAGTGCACTTGGAAAATCTTTTCTTCCCTAATTGCAATCAAATGCTGAAGAGACTGTCATGCATCTTTTGTGGGATTGTAATTTTGCACAAGAATGTTGGAACTCATGACCGACTCGAAAGAGGAGGGGAACATCTGTACATGAAGAACTCATGCGAGCATCATAACAACTGCCCAGTAAATTTTCCACATAACCTATCATTTTAGGGTGCTGGAACATCTGGATTCAAAGAAATGGCAAAGTTTGTAGAGCACAACCGCAGACACTTCAATGATGGAGATACTTATTTAAACAAGATCTTAGTTTATTAAAATTCAAAATAAAGGAAAAACAGATTCTGTAATTCACATAGTGGATAGATAATAATTTTTAATATAATGGATTGTTGCCCTAGAACAAGTCTAGGTTGATCCGTTAAGAGACATGGGCCTTCTTGAAGGCTTATAACTATTTTGTATATTATTTTATTAACTAAAATACTATAGAACTATGGTTCTATGATTTTCCTGGTCAAAAATATATATTTGGATGTGATGCTCATATGCAATTATGCCATGTATAATTATACTCATAAAACTATAATTTAATCGATACATAACTATAATTTCTTGAACATGCCATGCTATCTTTTATTGGAGAAATGCCAGTGGTGAAACTATGGATCCAAATCCGTTCATATTTATTGCTTTCAACTTAGATGAAAGGCTCTAGTGAAACTAAGGATCTCTCCATCCATCATTGTTGCTTCCAGCTTGACAAAACGCTTGCAAACACAAGTTGCATTAATTTATGTATCTAGCAAGGCTAGTAAGAGTGGCTATCTGACTAGTTTCCTTGTATGTCGAGGCAAGTTATTTATTTGTGTGTGCAAGTAATAATCATTAGCGGCAATTCACTTCTTCTACCAATTCGACAAACCTTAAGGATGAAAGCAGAAATTTGACAAAATATAAGTTTGTTGAAATCTATCAACATATGATCTAATTTTAAAGATTTCGAATTGAGAGCACAATGTTAAAAGGATTCCTAATTTGGACTCACAGTTTAAGAGCTATATTGTTTTTCAAAAACTACTAAAAACATGGACATTTTGTTGTGAAAATGATTAGATCTAGTTTAAAAGTTCACCGAAAGTACTAAGCATCTCAAATGTGATACAAATTACATCAAGATTCTCAGACAACTACTGCCGCCAAAACGAGGTGCCGACGTGGCACTGTCATTGTTCCCCTACTAGAGCCGGCTTGACCATTGATGGCTGCCAGGATATCTTCTCGTACGCGCCCTCAAGCACCAGCACCCTGGAGCCACAGTTGTCGCTATATCCGAAACACATGACATTAAATATTGCCACATACCAAGAAATCCTAACCATACCTAGCCACCCCTTTGTGCGTATTTTGTTTTCCCACCAAAACTCCATAGTTGATGTATCATTTGTCAGCTGTCACCAGCAGATACGGTGCGAAGTAACTTTGCTAGAAATACCCCTTAAGGACATATCCAACAATGAACCCTAAAACAAACATAGTATGCGACCGTAGATGTGTACGGACTGGTGTGTGGACAGTGAAACGAGGGTCGTCCATCCAACCATTCTCTCATTAATTCTCAAACCGGATTTGAACAAACTGGATGAATTACATGCAAATCGGATGATTTTCATCTAAACCAGAGTATATTCACTGCATTTTCGACATATTCCATCAAACAAATTTGACCGGACCGGAACCTAGTTTAAATCTATGGCGATGCCCATCCTCCAAGTCCTTGTTGTTACCCTCTGTGTCCATGTTAGACGATCGTGTCCATGTTCGGTGGAGATGAGACAAGTGAAGTGAAGGTGTAGGAGAGATTTTCCATATTGGGAACTACGGTAGTGTGCATCGACTACAATATAAAACTTTCCTGCATGCAGAACATCCAGGAACATGCCAAGGGATGTGGATCATAGATTGTTGGCACTAGACGCGTAGTGTCGTGCAGCGGAAATAGAGTTGGGGTAGAGCGTCTTCGGGGTTGAATCCTCCTCGTCGATCTTCCACGTACTGATCGGTCCCCATGAAAAGGTTCGCCGGCACGGCGGAAGGACACCGCCTATAAAGGTATCTATGCATGCAAGAGGAACATCGTGTGACGGATTGCTAGGTATGATCACACAACTCGCGGCAAGTGGAGGTGGCAAGTTGCGACATATGCAATGCCCTAGTGACGACGCCGAAGCGATCAACTAAATAAGTATGTCATACCTCCACTATATATAGGCATCCGTTGCGGGGTCAACTCTTGGGCTCGCATGGATCCTGAAGCCCACAAGTCTACTCGATCACGATCCAAGTCCAGCTCGGATCTCATCCGACCATGTAGGTTCCTTCCCTTAAGCGTGCAACCCTTTAGGTTCTTGTTCACTTGGTCATGAGTCATATTACATCCGGCTCGGCTAGCCGGTAGCAGCCTCTAGCAAAGCATGCCAACTCCAGGTGTCTAATGAAGCTGATTAGGCAAACATCTACTTCACACTTTTGTTCCCTTTGACACATGATATATGTTGTCATGATCAAGGCGACATGGTCATCCTTGTTGCAGCACGACCTCTTTCTTGCTCCGATGAATCTGACCAACACTTCGAATTATCTCCTAATCCTCATCACACGACCATGCTTATCCAGGTCAGATCACCCCAGGGGCCCAAAGTATACCTCTCCGAATCGGAGGGGCAAATCCCATCTTGCTCGACCATGTCTCGTAGCATGGGTCTAGACAAGCCTGAAACCTACCTTATAACTACCCAGTTATAGAGTAGCGTTTGGTCGACCCAAAGCAAGTCTGTCACCATCCCAAGTGAATGAGTAAGCCCAGGTCTTAGGACACAAAAAATATGTCGTACTAGAGACTCACAAATGACATCATCTCGCTGCATCTCATAGTTGGGTCTATTCGACTCGGACCTTACCTGGACTAGGATCTGAGTACGTCGAATCTGATGAGATCTTTTTTAGACCATATTATCCGGCTAGCATCCAATGCTTCATGGTTAGTGAGACCAGGCCATCCATCGTGTCATATGCTAGTCTAAGTGACTGCGTGTCCACACAGCCCTTTCGACTAGGGACCATTTAGGATAGTCATCATACAATGCACAGTCTCACAAACAAGTCATGTACTTGTTAACACACATCATTGAGAATGTTCAAGTAGTATCTTTATTCATAAACACATAGGAAATATCATCATACATGATTGCCTCTAGGGCATATCTTCAACATTCCGGATGGGTCCCATGCGTCGGACGCATTCGTGGCAGCAGTCGAGACGCCCGCAAAGCGCCTGATACGTCTCCATCGCATCTACTTTTCCAAACTCTTTTGCCCTAGTTTTAGATTCTAATTTGCATGATTTGAATGGAACTAACCCGGACTGAGGCTGTTTTTAGCAGAATCGCCTTGGTGTTATTTTTGTGCAGAAATAAAAGTTATCGGATTGACATAAAAATTTACGGAGAATATTTTTGGATTTGATAAAATATATTGGCAAAAGAATTAACCAGAGGGGGGAACCCACAGTCCACAAGCGTCCTAGGCGCGACCACCCCCTAGCCACGCGTAGCAAGCTTGTGGGGGCCCTACTACTCCACCGACCTCAATTCCACTCCTATTTATTCCTATTCACTGAGAAAAATATCAAGGAGAAGATTTCCTCGTGTTTCACGATACGGAGCCATCGCCACCTCCTGTTCTTCCTCGGGAGACCAGATCTGAAGTCCATTTTGGGCTCCGGAGAGGGGAAATTAACGCCATCGTCATCACCAACCATCCTTCATCACTAATTCCATGATGCTCTTTGTCGTTCGTGAGTAATTCCATCATAGGCTTACTGGAGGGTGATGGGTTGGATAAGATTTATCATGTAATCAAGTTAGTTTTGTTAGGGTTTGATCCCTAGTATCCACTATGTTCTGAGATTGATGTTGCTATGACTTTGCTATGCTTAATGCTTGTCACAAGGGCCCGAGTGACATGATTTAAGATCTGAACCTATTAGGTTTTCTTGAATATATATGTGTTCTTGATCCTATCTTGCAAGTTGTAGACACCTATTACGAGTTATGATCCGCATCCCCCAGGGTGACAATAACTGGGATTCTTTCTCGTGATTACCGTAGTTTGAGGATTCATGTATTCACTAAGTGCTAATGCTTTGGTCCGGTTCTCTATTAAAAGGAGGCCTTAATATCCCTTAGTTTCCATTAGGACCCACTACCACGAGAGGGTAGGACAAAAGATGTCACGCAAGTTCTTTTCCATAAGCATGCATGACTATATACGAAATACATGCCTACATTACATTGATGAATTGGAGCTTGTTCTGTGTCACCCTATGTTATAACTGTTGCATGATGAATGTTATCTGACATAATTATCCATCACCGATCCATTGCCTACGAGCTTTCCACATATTGATCTTTGCTAAGTTACTTCTCTGTTGCTACTGTTACAATCACTACAAAACTGTTACTCTTACTTTTGCCATCGTTACCGTTACTTACATACTATTTGCTACTAAATACTTTGCTACAGATATTAAGTCTTTCAGGTGTGGTTGAATTGACAACTCAGTTGCGAATACTCGAGAATATTCTTTGGCTCCCCTTGTCTCGAATCAATAAATTTGGGTTGAATACTCTACCCTTGAAAATTGTTGTGATCCCCTATACTTGTGGGTTATCAAAACTTTTTTCTGGCGCCGTTGCCGGGGAGCATAGCTCTACTCTCTAAGTCACTTGGGATTTATATCTGTTTATCACTATGAAGAATCTAAAAGATCCAAAACCAAGATCTATCCATCTACTACAAGGGGAGGTAAGGAGCTACCATCTAGCTCTGCACTTGATTCACCTTCTGTTATGAGTAAGTTTGCGACACCACCACCTGCTAGTAATTCTGATATGTCGCAAGTAATTGATGATGCCACTTCTGCTATGCTTGATGCTTATGATGATACTTTGCTTGATAATACTGTGCCACTGGGTAAATTTCTTGATGAGGAAATTGCTAGAGCCAATGCTGAAAATTATGATACTTCTAAGACTGATGAAATTATTGAAACTGGACACTATGAGACACCTACTAGACCTAGCTCTCCTAGATATGAATTGCTTGATATTCTTGAGGGTTATGTTATGGAAGGAGAGCTAGCCAGGGACTTTCTTGCTTGTAAGGATAGAGATGATCTTAAGAAACTGTTATGCAAGTGGAAAGAAAAATCTTTGAATTCTAGAATGAAATATGATCCTAAGTTTGCTACTTCACCTATCTTTGTTACTGATAAGGATTATGAATTCTTTGTCGATCCTGAGTTAATTACTTTGGTTGAATCTGATCCTTTCCATGGTTATGAATCCGAAACTATTGTGGTACATCTTACTAAATTGAATGATATAGCCACCCTATTTACTCATGAGGAAAAAATTCGTTATTACTACATTCTCAAGTTGTTTCCTTCATTATTAAAGGATGATGCTAAGATATGGTTCAACTTTATTGCTCCTGGTTGTGTGCGTAGCCCCCAGGATATGATATATTACTTTTCTGAAAAATATTTTCCTGCCCATAAGAAACAAGCTACCTAGCAGGAGATATTTAACTTTGTGCAAATTGAAGAAGAGAGTCTCCCGCAAGCTTGGGGGAGGCTTCTCCAATTGCTTAATGCTTTTTCTGATCACCCTCTCAAGAAAAAATAAATACTTGATACCTTTTATGATGGACTAACCGATGCTTCTAGGGACCACCTAGATGGTTGTGTTGGTTGTGTTTTCAGGGAATGGACTGTCAAACAAGCTGAAATACTATTGAATAATATATTCAGCAATGATAATGATTGGACTATTCCCAAACCACCTCTGAAGCCAACTCCAAAGAAAAGAGGTATTCTATTTCTCAGTCTTGAAGATATGCAAGAGGCAAAGAAATCTATGAAAGAAAAAGGTATTAAAGCTGAAGATGTTAAGAATCTACCACCTATTGAAGAAATACATGGTCTTGATAACCTGACACAAGTATTAGAGGTAAATTCTCTTCGTAGATTTTATGAAAGCGATATTCCTTATAATAAGTCTGCTAGCCAATGCTTGGATGAGTTTGATAAAAAAATTGTTAAGCAAGAAAAATTTAATGCTTATGTTAGTAAACAATTGAAACATAATGCTTTCATGCTTGATCGCTTAGTTGATTATATGAGTAGAACTATCAATGATCTTAAACTTACTAGTAAACATGCTTCCATGGTAAGTACTCAAGTAGAACAAGTACTCAAAGCTCAGAATGATTTGCTTGTTGAGATGAATAGTAAGAACAATGATCATTTTGTTAAAGTTGTGACTAGAGGTGGTAGAATGAATCAGGAACCCTTGTATCCTGAGGGGCATCCTAAGAGAATCGAGCAAGATTCTCAAAGGAGTAATACGGATGCACCTAGTCGTTCCAGTAATAAGAGGAATAAGGACGATGACAGAACTTTGCAAGCTGCTAGTGAACCTGTTATAGATACACCTGAAAATCCAAATGATATTTTTGTTTCTCGTACTAAGACCCAATTAGGTGATGAACATGAGCCTAGTGATAATATTAATGATGATGTTCATGTTGATGCTCAACCTAGTAATGATAATGATGTGGAGATCAAACCTGCTGTTGATCTTGATAACTCACAACCTAAGAATAAAAGATATGGCAAAAAAGATTTTATTG
Organism: Hordeum marinum; assembly: GCA_022496015.1. Lineage (NCBI taxonomy): Eukaryota > Viridiplantae > Streptophyta > Magnoliopsida > Poales > Poaceae > Hordeum > Hordeum marinum. The sequence continues at coordinate 240,644,692 of CM039672.1, read as the reverse complement.
CTATGAAGCATGGTAAAGAAAGAGAACCATGGGTTCAGAAACCCATGCCCTTTCCTCCTTAACCATCCAAGAAAAAGGATGAAGAGGATTTTGAGTGCTTTGTTGAAATGCTTAGACCTGTCTTTTTGCGTATGCGGTTGACTGATATTCTAAAAATGTCTCCTTATGCTAAGTATATGAAAGATATTGTGACTAATAAAAGGAAGATACCGGAAGCTGAAATTTCTACCATGCTTGCTAATTATACTTTTAAGGGTGGGGTACCAAAGAAATTAGGAGATCCAAGAATGCCAACTATACCATGCTCTATTAAAGGGAATTATTAAAACTGCTTTATGTGATTTGGGAGCTGGTGTTAGTGTTATGCCTTTCTATTTATATCGTAGACTTGATTTGAATAAGTTTACACCTACTAAAATATCTTTGCAAATGGTTGATAAATCAACTGCTCTACCTATCAGTATTTGTGAGGATGTACCTGTCCTAGTTGTAAATGCCACTATCTTAACGGACTTTGTTATTCTTGATATTCCCAAGAACGACAGTATGTCAATCATCCTTGGTAGACCCTTTTTGAATACTACAGGGGCTGTTATTGATTGCAACAAGGGCAATGTCACTTTTCATATTAATGGTAATGAGCATACGGTACACTTTCCGATGAAACAATCTCAAGTTCATAGTATCAACTCCATTGAAAAAATTCCAACGATTATTATTGGAGACTTTGAATTCCCTCTTCCTACTGTCAAGAAGAAATATGATATACTTATTGTTGGGGATATGCATATCCCCATAGAGGTAACTTAGTGTTATTCAAAAATTCTTCAGTTCCATGTTATTCAAAAGAAGTCTGTTAATAAGACTTGATCAACCTTATTAATGGATTCCTTTTGATGAGCATGAGATGGGTGAATTTAGAAAACACAACTTTCTGTACCCAACTTTTACTTTCTGTTACTTAGATTAAATTAAGTAAAAATGCTACTATTTTTCTGTTTTCCGAGTTTTCCGAGCAATAGAATAATGACCTAAAAATAAAAGTTCTTCAAATGCCCTAAAAATGTAGTATGATTTTTTCTGGAATATTTAAAAATATCTGGGACTGAACACACAGCAGGGGCTGCACGAGTGGGTCACAAGCCCACAAGGAGCGACCACCACCCCCGGTCGCGCCTAGCAGGCTTGTGGGTCCCACATGGCCCCCCTTCACTTATTCCAGCACCCATCCACTTTATCTTCCTACAGGAAAAAAATCCCACCATTGCTCAAACCCGTGTTCTAGCTCATTTTGCTGCCATTTTCAATCTCCTTGTGCAAGGCATCATTCACAAAACTGTTTTGGGATATTGTTCTTCGGTATGTGACTCCTCCAATGGTCCAATTAGTTTTTGTTCTAGTGCTTTATATATTGCAAAGTTTTGCTGCTGTGGTGACCTTGTTATTGAGCTTGCATTGTCAAATTTGTAGGGTCCCAATTAGTTTTGATGCATGATATAGGCTCTAGGCACCTGTGGGAGTAGTTGTTATAAGTTTTGTTGAGTTTGGTTTGCCTTTATTTTGAGTCACTAAAAATGTCAGAATTTTTCAGAGAAAGAAAAATGTTGAGGAGGGTATTTCAAGGGGGTTCCTCGAGCAAGAAGGCCCTGGGACTCGCGATACGCGAGCCCAACCTTGAACCACTGAGGGGAGCACAAGTATGACCCTGTGAGTGGCCATCGGATTAACTTATGAGTGATGCCGGTTTCAAGGAAGAATTCTACGCATATGCAAGAAATGATGGCCTTGAGGAATTCATTTCAGACAAATGCAAACAATACTATCAACTCACGGATTCTTTCGTGCAGAGCAAAAATAGAGATACTTTATAACCAGAGAGGAGGCAAACGAGTACGAGAGAAATGCGGAAGCAGCTCGCCTTCATGCTGTAGTCATTCAGGCGGTAGTATCCGCAACCCAGTAGAACCCCGACTATGGCTTCAGATCTTACCAAGGCCAGCCATGGCCCTAGACCAACTTAGGCCAAAAGCCTAAGCTTGGGGGAGTACGTATTTCTCATCGACTTTACATTCATGTTCACACACTCATCTTAGTAGTCGGTGTTCATACTTTTTCATTGTACCATCCATGGTAGTTTATTTCCTTGCTTCACTTTCTTCTTGTGTGTTTAATAAACTTTGAGAAAAATACAAAAAAATAGTTCTAGATTTATCTTCTAGTCGCTTAGTTGTAGCATTAAAATAAAACCCAAAAAGATTTCTCGTTCTTCTTTTGCTTGTTGGGAGCTTTCTTGTGTAAATAATTTTTCTTGTCCTGGTTTTAAATTTTCTTTCGTTGGGTCATAAGGAGAAGACCACAATGAAAATGTTGAGTGGATCTCATACACATTATTGTTCATCTATCAAAGAGCCCATATTACTTTGTCTTATCCTTTGAGCTATTGTTTGCAGATTCCAACTTAGTCCAATGCACGTGCACTCCTATTATTATTCACATCATTCGGTCATGCAAGTGAAAGGAAATAATGATGATATTTGATGAAAAGATTGAGATGGAGAAAAGTTGGTATGAACTCGACCTATCTTGCTTTTGTAAATATGATTAGCGCATCGTTCCGAATTCAGTTCATTATGGGTGAAACATATTTGCAATGACAATTAGAGATTATAGTTACTCATACCATGCTTAATTAGCTAAGAGTGGATAATGGTTTATCTTGGGTTCCAACATGCATGCTAAAATGGTTGTGATGTAGTATGATGGGATGGTATCCTCCTCTGAACGATTCAAGTGGCTCGACTTGGCACATGTTCATGCATGTAGTTGAAACAAAATCAACATAGCCTCTATGATATTTATGTTCATAGTGATTTATATCCTACTCATGCTTGCATTCAATGTTGTTTAATCTCGAAGCATGTTGATGATTGTGTCCCTCTCTAGTTGGTCACTCCCCAGTCTTTTGCTAGCCTTCACTTGTACTAAGCAGGAATACTGCTTGTGCACCCAATTCCTCAAACCCGAAGTCGTTCCATATGAGTCCACCATACCCACCTATATGCGGTATTTACCTGCCGTTCCAAGTAAATTTGCATGTGCCAAACTCTAAACCTTCAAATAAATATTCTGTTTTGTATGCCCAAATCGCTCATGTGGCCACTAGGGGCTGTCAGTATCTTCCATGCTAAGTGGGTTATGCTCACGATATGTGTTTATTCACTATCATTCACGAGAAAGTGGCTGATATTCGAAATGCCCAGTTCCATGCTTAAAATGAAGTCAAAATATAATGAAACAAAACTCTCCCAGGATTGTGTTTGTATGTATGGTACCCGTGGATTCGGCTCGCTGTGGAGTGTGACTGATTGGTGGAGGGGGAGTAAAAACTTTATCATTCTGTTTGGGAACTGCCGATAATGTATCTAGCAAGGAAGATTTTGAAAACCTTTTGGTCATTATGTGAGAAATGAAAGCATACCTCTAAAAAAATTATTCATCTCTGTTTTAAAAGCTTGAGCTCTGGCACCTCTGTAAATCAATGCTTCCCTATGCGTGTTGGGGAACGTCGCATGGGAAACAAAAAATTTCCTACGCACATGCAAACCTATCCATGGTGATGAGCATCTACGAGAGGGAGAGTGGATCTACATACCCTTGTAGATCGCTAAGCGGGAAGCGTTAAGAAACGCGGTTGGTGTAGTCGAACATCTTCGCGATCCAAATCGCCGAGCGTCCCGCGATCTCATCACGATCCGTCCCGCGATCCAATCACGATCCGTCCCATGAACTCATCACGATTCGTCCCGCGATCTCATCACGATCCGTCTCACGATCTTGATCATGATCTGCCCACGAACTCATCACGATCCGTTCCGCGATCTCATCACGAACTGTCTCGCGATCTCGATCACGGTCCTTCCGATCTAGCACCGAACGGACGGCACCTCCGCGTTCAGCACACGTGCAGCTTGATGTTGATCTCCACCGTCTTGATCCAGCAAGAGGAGGTGGAGAGGAGAGAGAGTTCACCGGTAGCGTGACGGCGCTCCGATGATGGTGGTGGAGTGATTCCGACAGGGCTTCGCCTAAGCGCTGCGGAAAACCGATCTAGAGGAGAAACTGTGCACCGGTGAAACAGGTAGCACGTGGCCGGAAATTCTGTCCAAAAACCACCCAATCCACTAGTATATATAGGAGGAGAGGAGAGGAGAGGCAGACAAGGCCTTTGGGTCGGCCTAAATAGGAGGTGGGAAGCAATCCTGCTTCACCTCCAATCCTAGTTTGAGTAGGATTGCCTCATATTGGCTGATTTTCCACCTTTTGCTTTAGGACTTTCTCTCCTGCGCCATGGGCCTTTGTGGCTGTTTTCCCAGCCCACTAAGGGCTGGTTAATACTCTCCCAAAGCCCATGGACCTCTTGGGGTCGAAGTAACCCTCCCGGAGATCTCCCGGTACACTACCGGTACTCCCGGTACACTACCGGCACTCCCGGTACACTACCGATGAGCCCGAAACTTTTCCGGAAACCAAACTGGGACTTCCTATATATGAATCTTTACCTCCGGACCATTCCGGAGCTCCTCGTGACGTCCGAGATCTCATCTGGGACTCCAAACAAACTTCGGTCACCACCATACATAACTCTACTCTACCGAAACGTCACCGAACCTTAAGTGTGCAGACCCTGCGGGTTCGAGAACTATGTAGACATGACCGAGACACCTCTACGGTCAATAACCAATGGCGGGACCTGGACGTCCACATTGGTTCCTACATATTCTACGAAGATCTTTATCGGTCGAACCTCTATGTCAAGGATTCAGTTAATCCCGTATAATGTTCCCTTTGTTCTTCGGTATGTTACTTGCCCGAGATTCGATCGTCGGTATCTCCATACCTAGTTCAACCTCGTTACCGGCAAGTCTCTTTACTCGTTCCGTAATACAAGATCCCGCAACTAACAATTAGTCACATTGCTTGCAAGGCTTATTGTGATGTTGCATTACCGAGTGGGCCCCGAGATACCTCTCCGTTACACGGAGTAACAAATCCTAGTCTCGATCCATGCCAACTCAACATACACCATCGGAGATACCTGTAGAGCACCTTTATAGTCACCCAGTTATGTTGCGACATTTGATACACACAAGGCACTCCTCCGATATCCGTGAATTGCATGATCTCATGGTCATAGGAACATATACTTGACATGCAGAAAATAGTAGCAATAAACTGACACGATCATATGCTATGTTTGTAGTTTGGGTCTTATCCATCACATCATTCTCCTAATGATGTGATCCCGTTATCAAATGACATCTCATGTCCATGGCTAGGAAACCTTAACCATCCTTTGATCAACGAGCTAGTCCATTAGAGGCATACTAGGGACATGGTTTTGTCTATGTATCCACACATGCATTTAAGTCTCCGATCAATACAATTATAGCATGGATAATAAACGATTATCATGAACAAGGAAATATGATAATAACTAATTTATTATTGCCTCTAGGGCATATTTCCAACAATCTCCCACTTGCACTAGAGTCAATAATCTAGTTCACATCACCATGTGATTCGCATTGTTATGAATCTAACACCCAATGAGTTCTGGGGCTCGATCATGCTTTGCATGTGAGAGAGGTCTTATAGTCAACGGGTCTGCGATATTCAGATCCGTGTGTACTTTGCAAATCTCTATGTCAAACCGTAAACATTGCTACCACACTCCACTTGGTACTATTTCCAAATGGATGCTCCACTATGCGTATCCACATTGCTACTACTAGTCATCCGGATAGGTGTTAAAGCTTGCATCGACGTAACTCTTTACGACGAACTCTTTATCACCTCCATAATCAAGAAACATTTCCTTAGTCCTCTGGTTACTAAGGATAATTCCGACCGCTGTCCAGTGATCCACTCCTGGACCACACTTGTGCCCCTTGATAGACTCATGGCAAGGCACACACAGGTGCGGTACACAGCATGGCATACTATACAGAGCCTATGGCTAAGGCATAGGGGATGACGTTCTTCCTTTCTCTTCCTTCTTCCGTGGTCGAGCTTTGAGTCTCACTCAACTTCACACCTTACAAATCAGGCAAGAACTCTTTCTCTGACCGATCCATTTTGAACTCTTTCAAAATCTTTGTCAAGGTATGTACTCATTGAAAGTCTCATCAAGTCATCTTGATCTATCTCTATAGATCTTGATGCTCAACAATTTGGTAGCTTTATCCAGGTCTTCCTTTGAAAATCACTTTCCAAAAAACCATTTATGCTTTCCGGAAATCCTAAATTATTTCTGATCAACAATATGTCATCCACATATACTTATCAGAAATTCTATAGTGCTCCCACTCACTTTGTTGCAAATACAAGTTTCTCATAAACTTTGTATAAACTCGAAAACTTTGATCAACTCATCAAAGCGTATATTCCAACTCCGAGATGCTTGCTTCAGTCCATGGAAGGATCACCGAAGCTTGCACACCTTTTAGCATCCTTAGGACTGACAAAACCTTCTGGTTGTATCACATACAACCTTTCCTCAAGTAAACCGTTAAGGAAACAATGTTTTGACATCCATCTACCAGATTTCATAATTGAAAACGCCGCAACTGCTAACATAATTCCAACAGACTCTAGCATCGCTACGAGTGAGAAAGTCTCATCGCAGTCAACCCCTTGAACTTGTCACAAACATCTTTGCAACAAGTCGAGCTTTACAAATGGTGACAATTACCATCAGCGTCTGTCTTCATTTTAAAGATCCATTTGTACTCAACGACCTGCTGTCCAACGAGCAAGTCTACCAAAGTCTATACTAGGTTTTCATACATGGATCCTATCTCGGATTTCATGGCCTCCAACCATTTGTCGGAATCCGGTCCCATCATCGCTTCTCCATAGCTCGTAGGTTCATCGTTGTCCAACAACATGACCTCCAAGACAGAGTTGTCGTACCGCTTAGGAGCAGTACACATCCTTGTCGACCTACGAAGTTTGATAGTAACTTGATCCTGAAGTTTCATGATCATCATCATTAACTTCCTCTTCAACTAACGTAGGCTTCACAGAAACATCTTTCTGCGCTGCGCTATTCTCTGGTTGAACAAAGGTTTAACAACCTCATCAAGTTCTATCTTCCTCCCACTCAATTATTTTGAGAGAAACTTTTTCTCGAGAAAGGACCCGGTTCTAGCAACAAACACTTTGCACTCGGATCTGAGATAGAAGGCATACCCATCTGTTCTTAGGGTATTCTATGAAGATACATTTGTCCGCTTTGGGTTCTAGCTTATTATGTGAAAACATTTTCCACACAAGCATCGCAGCCCCAAACATTAAGAAATGACAGCTTAGGTTTCTGTCAAACCATAATTCACACGGTGTCATCTCAACGGATTTAGATGGTGCCCTATTTAAAGTGAATGTAGTTGTCTCTAATGCATAACACCAAAATTATAGTAGTAAAACGATAAGAGACATCATAGCACGCACCATATCCAATAGAGCATGACTATGATGTTCGGACACACCATCACACTATGGTGTTCCAGGTGGCATTAGTTGTGAAACAAATTTCGCATTGTCTTAAGTTGTATGCCAAACTCGTAACTCAGATATTCACCTCCACGATCATATCGCAGTCATTTTTATCTTCTTGTCACGATGATCTTAAACTTCACTCTGAATTTGCTTGAACCTTTCAAACGATTCAGACTTGTGTTTCATTAAGTAAATATACACTATATCTACTCAAATCATCAGTGAAGGTAAGAAAATAATGATATCCATCGCATGCTACAAGACTCACTGGATTGCATACATCAACATGTATCATTTCCAATGAATAACTTGCCCGCTCCATCCAATGGGATCCTTTAGTCATCTTGCCCAAGATGCATGGTTCGCATGTCTCAACCGATTCGAAATCGAATGAGTCCAAAGATCCATCAGCATGGAGTTTCTTCATGCGCGTTATACCAATATGACATTCTGCGGTAGTGCCACAAATATGTGGTACTATCATTATTAACTTTGTATCTTTTGGCATCAATGTTATGAACATGTGTATTACTACGATCAAGATTTCAACAAACCATTCTCACTGGGTGCATGACCATTGAAGGTATTATTCATGTAAATAGAATAACCATTATTCTCTAGCTTTAAATGAATAACCGTATTGCAACAAACATGATCTAATCATGTCCATGCTCAACGCAAAACACCAAATAACATTTATTCAGGTTCGTCACTAATCCTGAAGGTAAAGAGAGCGTGCAATGTTGATCACATCAACCTTGGAAACATTTCCAACACATATCGTCACCTCACCCTTAGCAAGTTCTCCGTTTATCCCGTAGATTTTATTTTGAGTTACTAACATTTAGCAACCGAACCGGTATCCAATACCCAGGTGCTACTAGGAGTACTAGCAAGGTACACATTAATAACTCGTATATCAAATATATTTCTATCGATGTTGCCATCCTTCTTATCTACCAAGCATCTAGGGTTGTTCCGCTTCAGCGACTGCTCACCTCATAATAGAAGCACTTAGTCTCGGGTTTGAGTTCAAATTTGGGTTGCTTCACTGGAGCAGCAACTGACTTGCTATCCATGAAGTTTCCCTCCTTGCTCTTGCCCTTCTAGAAACTAGTGGTTTGATTAACCATCAACACTTGACGCTCCTTTTTGATTTCTACCTTCGCAGTGTCAAACATCGCGAACAGCTCAGGAATCATTATTTCTATCCCGGGCAATTTATAGTTCATCACCAAGTTCTAGTAGCTTAGTGACAGTGACTTGGAGAACTATGTCAATCACTATCTTATCTGGAAGATCAACTCCCACTTGATTCAAGCGATTGTAGCACCCAGACAATCTGAGTACATGCTCAACGCTTGAGCTATTCTCTTTCATCTTGCAGGCAAAGAATCTTGTTGGAGATCGCATATCTCGCAACATGGGCACGAGCCTGAGATCCTAATTTCAGCTCTTAGAAACATCTCATATGTTCCGTGACGTTCAAAACGTTTTGGAGCCTCAATTCTAAGCCGTAATGCATGACGCACTAAACTATTAAGTAGTCATCAGAACGTGCCTGTCAGATGTTCACAACATCTACAGACGATGCTAGAGTGGTCGGTGCACCGAGCAGTGCATTAAGGACATAAGACTTCTGTGCAGCAATGAGGACAATCCTCAGATCACGGACCCAGTCCGCAATATTGCTACCATCATCTTTCAATTCTATTTCTCTAGGAACATATAAAAATACAAGGGAGCTACAGTGTGAGCTAGTAATATACAACATAATTTGCAAAGACACTTTGACTATGTTCATCATAATGAGTTCAATTAATCATATTACTTAAGAACTCCCACTCAAATTGACATCCCACCGATCATTCGAGTGATACATGATCCAAATTCACCAACTCAAGTCCGATCATCACGTGAGTTGAGGTGGCTGCAATGGTGAACATCATTATGTTGATCATATCTACTATATGACTCATGTTCGACCTTTCAGTCTCTCGTGTTCCGAGGCCATGTCTGTACATGCTAGGCTCGTCAAGTTTAACCCGAGTGTTCTGCATGTGCAACACTGGCTTGCACCCGTTGTATGTGAACGTAGAGTCTATCACACCCGATCATCACGTGGTGTCTCAACACGACGAACTTTCGCAATGGTGCACACTCGGGGAGAACACAACTTATCTTGAAATTAAGTGAGGGATCACCTTATAATGCTACCGTCGTCCTAAGCAAAACAAGGTGCATAAAAGGATTAACATCACATGCAAACCATAAGTGACATGATATGGTCATGATCTTGTGCTTTTGATCTCCATCATGAAAGCACCGGCATGATCTCCATCGTCACCGGCATGACACCATGATCTCCATCATCTTGATCTCCATCAACGTGTCGCCATCAGGGTTGTCACGCCCTGCATGCTTCTACTACTATTGCTACCGTAGCGATAAAGTAAAGCATTACATAGCGCTTAATGATTGACACGCAGGTCATACAATAATTAAAGACAATCCTATGGCTCCTGCCAGTTGCTGTATTCATCGACATGCAAGTCGTGATAATCTATACATCACATGATCATCTCATACATCACATATGTCACATCATGTAATTGGCCATATCATATCACAACATACCCTGCAAAAACAAGTTAGACGTCCTCTAATTGTTGTTGCATGTTTTACGTGGCTGCTACGGGTATCTAGCAAGAACAATTCTCACCTACGCATAAACCACAACGGTGATACACTAGTTTGCTTTTCAACCTTCTCAAGGACCGCCTTTGTCAAATCCGATCCAACTAAAGTGAGAGAAACTGTCACCCGCAAGCCATCTAGGCAACAAGTTGCGTCGAGGGAACCGGTCTCTCGTAAGCGTACGAGTAATGTTGGTCCGGGCCGCTTCATCTCACAATCCCGCTGAACCAAAATACGACCAAGGGAGGAAGAAATCTAAGCATCAACACCCACAAACCTTTTGTGTTCTACTCGAGATCTCATCGAACCATCAACCTAGCTCATGATGCCACTGTTGGGGAACGTCGCATGGGAAACAAAAAATTTCCTACGCACACGCAAACCTATCCATGGTGATGAGCATCTACGAGAGGGAGAGTGGATCTACATACCCTTGTAGATTGCTAAGCGGGAAGCATTAAGAAATGCGGTTGGTGTAGTCGAACATCTTCGCGATCCAAATCGCCGAGCGTCCCGCGATCTCATCACGATCCGTCCCGCGATCCAATCACGATCCGTCCCGTGAACTCATCATGATCCGTCCCGCGATCTCATCACGATCCGTCTCACGATCTTGATCACGATCTGTCCCGCGAACTCATCACGATCCGTTCCGCGGTCGCATCACGAACTGTCTCGCGATCTCGATCACGGTCCTTCCGATCTAGCACCGAACGGACGACACCTCCGCGTTCAGCACACGTGCAACTTGATGACGATCTCCACCGTCTTGATCCAGCAAGAGGAGGTGGAAAGGAGAGAGAGTTCACCGGTAGCATGACGGCGCTCCGGTGATGGTGGTGGAGTGATTCCGACAGGGCTTTGCCTAAGCGCTGCGGAAAACCGATCTAGAGGAGAAACTGTGCACCGGTGAAACGGGTAGCACGTGGCTGGAAATTCTGTCCAAAAACCACCCAATCCACTAGTATATATAGGAGGAGAGGAGAGGAGAGTCAGCCAAGGCCTTTGGGTCGGCCAAAATAGGAGGTGGGAAGCAATCCTACTTCACCTCCAATCCTAGTTGGAGTAGGATTGCCTCCTATTGGCTGATTTTCCACCTTTTGCTTTAGGACTTTCTCTCCTGCGCCATGGGCCTTTGTGGCTGTTTTCCCAGCCCACTAAGGGCTGGTTAATACTCTCCCACAGACCATGGACCTCTTGGGGTCGAAGTACCCCTCCCGGAGGTCTCTCGGTACACTACCTGCACTCCCGATACACTACAGATGAGCCCGAAACTTTTCCGGAAACCAAATTGGGACTTCCTATATATGAATATTTACCTTCGGACCATTCCGGAGCTCCTCGTGATGTCCGAGATCTCATCTGGGACTCCGAACAAACTTCGGTCACCACCATACATAACTCTACACTACTGAAACGTCACCGAACCTTAAGTGTGCAGACCCTGCGGGTTCGAGAACTATGTAGACATGACCGAGACACCTCTACGATTAATAACCAATGGCGGGACCTGGACGTCCACATTGGTTCCTACATATTCTACGAAGATCTTTATAGGTCGAACCTCTATGTCAAGGATTCAGTTAATCCCGTATAACGTTCCCTTTGTTCTTCGGTATGTTACTTGCCCGAGATTCGATCGTCGGTATCTCCATACCTAGTTCAACCTCGTTACCGGCAAGTCTCTTTACTCGTTCCGTAATACAAGATCCCGCAACTAAAAATTAGTCACATTGCTTGCAAGGCTTATTGTGATGTTGCATTACCGAGTGGGCCCCGAGATACCTCTCCGTTACACGGAGTAACAAATCCCAGTCTCGATCCATGCCAACTCAACAGACACCATCGGAGATACCTGTAGAGCACCTTTATAGTCACCCAGTTACGTTGCGACGTTTGATACACACAAGGCACTCCTTCGATATCCGTGAGTTGCATGATCTCATGGTCATAGGAACATATACTTGACATGCCAAAAACAGTAGCAATAAACTGACACGATCATATGCTATGTTTGTAGTTTGGGTCTTAACCATCACATCATTCTCCTAATGATGTGATCCCGTTATCAAATGACATCTCATGTCCATGGCTAGGAAACCTTAACCATCCTTTGATCAACGAGCTAGTCCATTAGAGGCATACTAGGGACATGGTTTTGTCTATGTATCCACACATGCATTTAAGTCTCCGATCAATACAATTATAGCATGGATAATAAACGATTATCATGAACTAGGAAATATGATAATAACTAATTTATTATTGCCTCTAGGGCATATTTCCAACAATGCGATGGGCCTATCTATTTATTTTACTGTTGAGTTATCCTCCTCTTATAAAAGGCACTAGTTAGAGAGCACCACTGTCATTTGTGTGTGTTGCTGTTAATGGATATTGAGTGTGAGCATGACTGGATCTCTTTTACCGTGAATTACAATGTCTAGTCAGTCACTGTTCTTCAGAGGTGCTCTGCATTTATGTTTTGCGGTCTCAGAAAGGGCTAGCGAGATATTAAGTTACTAAATACTTTGCTGTAGAATCGTTACTTCCATACTATTTGCTACTAAATACTTTGTTGTAGATATTAAGTCTTTCAGGTGTAGTTGAATTGACAACTCAGCTGCGAATACTCGAGAATATTCTTTGGCTCCCCTTGTGTCGAATCAATAAATTTGGGTTGAATACTCTACCCTCGAAAATTGTTGCGACCCCCTATACTTGTGGGTTATCAGCACCCCCTATGATTTGCTTCCGGTTGCAGGAAAACGGAAATCCGGACCTATCCATGAACTATTAGATAACGTGGTGGATGGCTTGCGGTGTCTAGACCGCTTGGTCCGAATGAATGCACGTGGTGGGAGGGATATGCCATACACACACACAAACAAACAAACACACACACACACACACACACACCGTGGTCCCTAGTTTTTAAGGCCTTGCGTTCAATTAAGATCTTCAGTTTAGAACTGGAGCCCCAATTTTGATTGGGTCAATGATTTCAGGGGCTCTCTCTTCAATTTTATTTTATCATCTAATCCACCATGCTTTCTAATTTTAGAGTTACACATTCCATTGAGGTCTTCAATTTGAAACTTGATCGTCGATTTTGATCGAGTGTGATTTAAGGGGCCCTCTCTTTAATTCTTCTATTATATATCTATCCATCCAATACACTATGTTGCCTAATTTTTAAGCTCTCCCATTCAATTGAGGTGTTTGTTGGTTCTCGATTTTGACCTAGTCAATGATTTCTCATGGAGCTCTCTCATTCATTTGAGGTATTTAATTTGGATTTGATTCATGATTTTAACTAGATCAACAATTTCTCAAATTAATCAGAATCAACCATTTTCTAGAAACACATCAGTACCCTATACCCTTTCACCAACTAAAAAAGATCCATTTATTCTGAATGGCCTTTCGCCCTTGAGGTAACACTTCCAAAGTCCATACTTTGTTTTCATACATGGATCCCATCTCAGATTTCATGGCCTCTAACCATTTCTCGGAATACGGGCCAATCACCGCTCCTTCATAGCTCGTAGGTTCATTGTTGTCTAACAACATGACCTCCAAGACAGGGTTGTCGTACCACTCAGGAGCAGTATGCACCCTTGTCGACCTACGAGGTTTAATAGCAACTTGATTCGAAGTTTCATGAGCATCATAATTAACTTCCTCTTCAACCGTCGTTGGCTCCACAGAAACATCTTTCTGTGCTCTGCTACTCTCTGGTTGTAGTGAAGGTTCAATAACCTCATCAAGTTCTACTTTCCTCCCACTCAATTTTTCAAGAGAAACTCTTTCTCAAGAAATGTTCCATTCTTAGCGACAAAGACTTTACCTTCGGATCTGAGATAGAAGGTATACCCAACTGTCTCTTTTGGGTATCCTATGAAGACGCATTTACCTGCTTTGGGTTCCAGCTTTCAGGCTGAAGCTTTTTGACATAAGCATCACATCCCCAAAATATAAGAAATGACAACTTTGGCTTCTTGCCAAACCACAGTTCATATGGCATCGTCTCAACGGATCTCGATGGTGCCCTATTTAAAGTGAATGCAACTGTCTCTAATGCATAACCCCAAAATGATAGTGGCAAATCGGCAAGAGACATCATAGAACGCACCATATCTAATAAGGTTCGATTACGACGTTCGGACACACCATTATGCTACGGTGTTCCAGGCGGTGTTAATTGTGAAACAATTCCACACTGTCTTAAGTGACTGCCAAACTCATAACTCATATATTCTCCTCCTCGATCAGATCGCAGGAATTTAATCTTCTTGTTACGATGATTCTCAAGTTCACTCTGAAATTGCTTGATCTTTTCAAATGTTTCAGACTTGTGTTTCATTAAGTAAATATACCCATACCTACTTAAGTCATCAGTGAAGGCGAGAATATAACGATATCCACCACGTGCCTCAATGTTCATTGGACCGCACACATCAGTATGTATGATTTCCAACAAATCACTCACCCGTTCCATTATTCCAGAGAATAGTGTTTTAGTCATCTTGCCCATGAGGCATGGTTCACATGTCTCAAGTGATTCAAAATCAAGTGACTCCAAAAGTCCATCGGCATGGAGCTTCCTCATGCGTTTTACACCAATATGACCCAAACGGCAGTGCCACAAGAAAGTGGTACTATCATTATCAACTCTACATCTTTTGGCATCAATTCTATGAACATGTGTATCATCACTATCAAGATTCAATAAGAATAAACCCCTCATATTGGGTGCATG
This sequence comes from Hordeum marinum, assembly GCA_022496015.1. Taxonomy (NCBI): domain Eukaryota; kingdom Viridiplantae; phylum Streptophyta; class Magnoliopsida; order Poales; family Poaceae; genus Hordeum; species Hordeum marinum. Next base: position 240,629,676 of record CM039672.1, on the reverse strand, counting down.
ACCATAAAAGATATTACTCATATAAATAGAACAATCATTATTCTCTGATTTAAATGAGTAACCATCTTGCAATAAACAAGATCCAGATATAATGTTCATGCTTAACGCAGGCACTAAATAACAATTATTCAGGTTCACCACTAATCCCGATGGTAGTCGAAGAGCGAGCGTGCCAACAACGATCACATCAACCTTGGAACCATTTCCCACGTGCATCGTCACTTCATCCTTAGCCAGCCTCCGTGAATTCCGTAGGTCCTGCTTTGAGTTGCAAATGTGAGCAACCGAATCGGTATCAAATATCCAGGCACTAAAACGAGAGCTAGTAAGGTACACATCAATAACATGTATATCATATATACATTGTTTGGTGTTGGCCGCCTTCTTGTCGGCCAGATACTTGGGGCAGTTTTGCTTCTAGTAACCAGTTCCCTTGCAATGAAAGCACTTAGTTTCTGGCTTGGGTCCAGCCTTGGGTTTCTTCATGGGAGGAGAAACTGCTTTGCCACCCTTCTTGGAGTTACCCTTCTTGCCCTTGCCATGCTTCTTGAAACTAGTGGTTTTATTGACCATCAACACTTGATGTTCTTTTTGGATTTCAGACTCAGTTACTTTCAGCATCGCAAATAGCTCGGCGACTAACTTGTTCATCCCGTGCATGTTATAGTTCAACACGAAGCTCTTGTAGCTAGGTGGCAATGATTGAAGAACTCTATCGGTGATCGCCTCCGGCAGAAGGGGCATCCCTAACTCCACCAGACGGGTCGAATACACAGACATTCTGAGTATATGTTCACTGATAGACCCGTTCTCCTACATCTTGCAAGCATAGAACTTATCGGAGGTCTCATACCTCTCGATTCGGGCATTCTTATTAAATATAAACTCCAAATCTTGGAACATCTCATATGCTCCATGATGTTCAAAACATCTTTGAAGTCCCAATTCTAAGCCATACAACATTGCACATTGAACTATTGAGTAATCTCCAGAACATGCCTCCCAAGCGTTCTTAACGTCTTCGGTTGACACGGGAGCGGGTGGGTCACCAAGAGGTGCATCAAGGACATAAGCCTTCTGGGAAGCCGTGAGGATAATCCTCAGATTACGGGCCCAATCAAGAAGTTACTTCCATCATCTTTCAACTTAGCTTTCTCTAGGAACGCATTAAAATTCAGGGGTGCTACTCCGCGAGCCATTGATCTACAACATAAATAAGCAAATGTTACCAAGGAGTTTATTTAATCAAATTACTAAAGCTCCCACTCAAATTGACATCCCTCGGGTCATCTGACTGACACATGATCCATATTCACCAACTCAAGTCTGATCATCACGTGAGTTAAGGTGGTTTCAATGGTGAACATCATCATGTTGATCATATCTACTATATGACTCATGCTCGACCTTTCGGTCTCTTGTGTTCTGAGGCCATGTCTGTACATCTAGGCTCGTCAAGTTTAACCCGCGTGTTCTGCATATGCAACACTGGCTTACACCCGTTGTATGCGAACATAGAGTCTATCACACCCGATCATCACGTGGTGTCTCGACACGACGAACTTTCGCAACGGTGCACACTCAAGGAGAACACAGTTCATCTTGAAGTTTAAGTGAGGTATCACCTTATAATGCTAGTGTCGTCCTAAGCAAAACAAGGTGCATAAAAAATATTAACATCACATGCAAATCATAAGTGACATGATATGGCCATGAACTTGTGCTTTTGATCTCCATCTCCAAAGCACCGACATGATCTCCATCGTCACCGGCATAACACCATGATCTCCATCATTGTGTCGTCATCGGGGTTGTCACGTCCACCATGAAAACACTACTATTTATACCGCTTAGCGATAAAGTAAAGCATTACATAGCGCTTAAACATTGACACGCAGGTCATACAATAATCAAAGACAACCCTATGGCTCATGCTGGTTGCCGTACTCATCGACATGCAAGTCATGATATTCTATACAAAAATATGATCATCTCGTACATCACATATATCGCATCATGCAATTGGCCATATCACATCTCAACATACCTTGCAAAAACAAGTTAGACGTCCTCTAATTGTTGTTGCATGTTTTACGTGGCTGCTATGGGTATCTAGCAAGAATGATTCTTACCTACACAAAACCACAACGGTGATATGAAGATCGCTTTTCAACCTTCTACAAGGACCGCCTTAATCAAATCCAATCCAACTAAAGTGGGAGAGACAGACACCCGTCAGCCATCTTTATGCGACGAAGTCACATGTCAATTGATGGAACACGGTCTCTCGTAAGCGTACGAGTAAAGTCGGTTCGAGCCGCTTCATCCCATAATACCGCTGAACCAAGAAAAGACTAAGGAAGGAAGAAATCTGAATATCAATGCCCACAAACTCTTTGTATTCTACTCAAGATCTCATCTATGCATAGACCTAGCTCTGATACCACTGTTGGGGAACGTTGCATGGGAACAAAAAATTCCTACGCTTCACCAAGATCAATCTAGGAGATGAGAATTTATGAGAGAAGAGATTGGATCTACATACCCTTATAGATTGCTAAGCGGAAGTGTTAAAGAATGCGGTTGATGTAGTGGTACGTCTCCGCGATCCAAATCGCAAGCCGTCCCACGAACTCTCGATCAAGTGCCGAACGGACAGCACCTCCGCGTTCAGCACACGTGCAGCTCGATGAAGATCTCCGCCTTATTGATCCAGCAAGAGGGAGCGGAGAAGTAGATGGGTTCGCCGGCAGCACGATGACGTGGCGGCGGTAGTGGTGGAGCTGATCCGGTAGAGCTTCGCTAAGCGTCGCCGAATCGATCTAGAGGAGAGGCTATCGGAGAGGGAGGAAGGGCTACGCCGTGTCTTAGGGTCCGGCTGCCCTCCTCCCTCTCACATATATATAGGGGGAGGGGTGGTGCGCCCAAACCCCTAGGGTTTCCCCCTTGGAGCGGCAGCCAAGGGTGAAGGCGCCCTAGGGTGGCTTGCCACCCAAGTTAGGTGGCACCAACCCTAGGGTTGGCCCTCCCACCAACCCCCTTGCCGCATGGGCCTCTGTGGGAGGGGCGGCCAGCCCACCAGGGGCTGGTGTGACCTCTCTCACAGCCCATGTAGGCCTTTGGGGCTGATGGCCCCTTTCGATGGATCCCCGGGACCCTCCCGGCACCCCCGGTACGTTATCGGTGATGCCCGAACTTTTCCGGTAACCAACACGGAACTTCATATATATGAATCTTCACCTCCGGACATTCCGAAGCTCCTCATCACGTCCGGGATCTCATCCGGGACTCTAAACAACCTTCGGTCACCAACACACACAACTCATCTATACCAAAACATCACCGAACCTTAAGTGTGCAGACCCTGCGGGTTTGAGAACCATGTAGACATGACCGAGAAACCTCTACGGCCAATAACCAATAGCGGGACCTATATGCCCATAATGGTTCCTACATGTTCTATGAAGATCTTTATCGGTTGAACCTCTATGTCAAGGATTCAGACAATCCTGTATGTTGTTCCCTTTGTTCTTCGGCATGTTACTTGCCCGAGATTCGATCGTCGGTATCTCTATACCTAGTTCAATCTCGTTACCAGCAAGTCTCTTTACTCGTTCCATAATATAAGATCCCACGACTAACACTTAGTCACATTGCTTGCAAGGCTTGTTGTGATGTTGTATTACCGAGTGGGCCCTGAGATACCTCTCCGTCACACGGAGTAACAAATCTCGGTATTGATCCATGCCAAATCAACAGACACCTTTGGAGATACCTGTAGAGTACCTTTATAGTCACCTAGTTACATTGCGATGTTTGATACACACAAAGCCTCCTCCGGTGTCAGTGAGTTGCATGATCTCATGGTCATAGGAACATATACTTGACATGTAGAAAAACTATAGCAATAAACTGACACGATCATATGCTATGTTTATAGTTTGGGTCTTGTCCATCACATCATTCTCCTAATTATGTGATCTCGATATCAAATGACATCTCATGTCCATGGCCAGGAAACCTTAACCATCTTTGATCAACGAGCTAGCCTGTTAGAGGCATACTAGCGACACAGTGTTTGTCTATATGTCCACACATGTATTTAGTTTCCAATCAACACAATTATAACATGGACAATAAACGATTATCATGAATAAGGAAATATAATAATAAACACTTTATTTATTGCCTCTAGGGCATATTTCCAACACATATATATCCTCTGAGAATTACAAGAAGTGCCCCTGGTATATCCCACTTGTTGTTTGCGGATGATACTCTATTATTCTTTAAAGCCACAGTTCAGCAAGTTATTCATGATAACCATATTTTGGAGGTATATGGAAAGGCCATGGGACAACTTATAAATCAAGAAAAGTGCTCTTTGTTGTTTGGTGATGCATGCCCTCAAGACATGGTTACTTTGGTAAAAAAATGTGTTGCGGGTTACTTCCGTTGGCTTGGAGGAGAAATATTTGGGACTACCCACCCCTGATGGCAGGATGACAAAAGGAAATTTCGGAATCTCCAGGTCAAGATCACTAAGTGAGTGTTTTCTTTTGATGGCCATCCTACTCAAGACGGAAAAGAAGAGCTGATTAGGTCAATTGCACAATCCATCCCTACTTATTTAATGAGTGTTTTTAAGCTCCATCTAGCGGTATGTTATGATCTAAATCGAATGGTACATAATTACTATTGGGGTGCTGAGAAAGGTAAACGCAAATCACACTGGTACACTTGGGATAAAATGACAAGGCCGAAGTCCCTAGGGGGTCTTGGGTTTAGGGACTTTCGACTCTTTAATCAAGCGCTACTAGTCAGTCAAGCATGGAGATTGATTGCGTTCCCAAAAAGCCTTTATGATAGACTCTTGAATATAAAATATAGATGACACAATGTAACACCCCAAAAATTTAATCATGTTTTATTAAATAAAATTTTGCCAGGTAATCGAAAACTTCTATTTTTCTTGGATTTTATGTTGATCTCAGAACCACTCCTTTCTTCTGAAATGTGGAATTTTCCCTCGAAGTTGAAACTTTTCAAAAATATTGTTGGACTTGAGTGCCTACTCAAGAAGATTTCATTTTATTTGATAGGATCGGTGAAAACATTTTTATATTATTTTGCCAAATGTTATTTCCTTTAAAAATGGCTTTTTCATACTTTTAAGAGCCTCATTTGCACTGCCACCTTTTGATAACTTCAATTACAAATTCTACAAAAAATTGTAGATGTCTTGTGATGTCCTTGGATCACTTTTGAGCAAAGATCGATCTTGGTCTTTTGGAAAAATTGAGCATACCATCCTATTTTCTGTTCTGGTCCAGTTTGAGGTTTTGTACCGCAACCCCTTTGTAGTTTGCCCTAATGTCCTTGAAAATATTCCTGCTATTAGTAAGCCCTACCAAACCCTTAAGTCCAGGAGATCAGCATCATTAGGGTATTTTATGCTCATAAAATAAATCCATGTAGATTCTATCCAGAACTGTAGTTTTGCAAAACTTACACTAGGAAGTTATTGTTCTGCCCAAACTAACCATGCCATCATCACCTGCATCTAAAGAGACCATGACCTGGAAATTTTGGTGTCTAGCAAATTGCTACCGCTTGAGCTTGCGTTGGTTTTCCCTTGAAGATGAAAGGGTGATGCAACGAAGTAGATAAGTATTTCCCTCAGTTGATGACAACCAAGGTATCAATCCAGTAGGAGGAACAAGCAAGTCACCACTAGATGCACCTACACAAACAATCAAACTCTTGCACCCAACGTTATAAAGGGGTTGCCAATCCCTTCACGGTTATTTGCAAGGATTAGATCTGATAAAGATAGATGTAAACGATTGCGGAAAGTAAAAGATAAATAAATTGTAGCAAGGTATTTTTGGTTTATAGATCTGATAATATATTATGAAAAGTAGACCCGGGGGCCATAGGTTTCATTAGAGGCTTCTCTCTTGAAGGAAAATATCACGGTGGGTAAACAAATTACTGTCAAGCAATTGATAGAAAAGCGAATAATCATGTAGATATCCAAGGCAATGATCATGCATATAGGCATCACATCCGTGTCAAGTAGTCCGAAATGATTCTGCATCTACTACTATTACTCCACACATCGACCGACTCATGCCTACATCTAGAGTATTAAGTTCATGAAGAACAAAGTGACGCATTAGGTAAGATGACATAATGTAGAGGGATAAACTCAAGCAATATGATGAAAAACCCATCTTGTTACCCTTGATGGCAACGATACAATACGTGCCTCGCTACCCCTACTTTGTCACTGGGTGAGGACACCGCAAGATTGAACCCAAAACTAAGCACTTCTCCCATTGCAAGAATTGCCAATCTAGTTTACCATACCAAACCAATAACTCGAAGAGACTTGCAAATATATGAAATCATTCATATAAGAATTCAAAGAAGATTCAAATAAGATTCATGGATAATTTGAACATAAACCCACAATTCATCGGATCTTGACAAACACACCGCAAAAGAGTATTACATCGGATATATCTCCATCAAGATCATGAAGAACATGGTATTAAAGATCAAAGAGAAAGAAGAAGCCATATAGCTACTAGATATGGACCCGTAGGTCTGTGGTGGACTACTCACGCATCGTCGGAGGGGCAATGGAGTTGATGTAGATGCCCTCCGTGATCGGATCCCCCTCCGGCAGATTACCGGAAAAGGCTCCAAGATTGGATCTCTCAGGAACGGAGGCTTGTGTCAGCGGAAAAGTATTTGCGTGGCTCTTTTTGGTTTTGGGGGAACATTTGGGTATTTATAGGACGAAGAATAGGGTTAGGAGACCTGCCAGGAGACGGCAAGCCTGTCAGGCATGGCCAGGGGTTGGCCGTGCCTAGAGGGCTTGTGACCTCCTGGCAGGTGCCCTAGCGTACACTCCAAGTCTGGTAGATCTCTTTCCTTCCAGAAAAAATTATTCCGAAGGTTTTATTCCGTTTGGACTCCGTTCAATATTCCATATCTGCAAAACTCAAAAACAAAGAAAAAATAGAAAGTGGCACTAGGCTCTAGATTAATAGGTTAGTCCCAAAAATTATATAAAATAGCATATTAATGCATATAAAACATCCAAAACCAATAATATAATAGCATGACGTCATCAAAAATTATAGATACGTTGGAGATGTATCAGCATCCCCAAGATTAATTACTGCTCGTCCTCGAGTAGGTAAATGATAAAAACAGAGTTTTTGATGTGGAGTGCTACCTAACATATTTATCCATGTAATATTCTCTATTGTGACATGAATATTCTATCCATAAGACTCAAAACAAAAGCTCAATATTGATATAAAAAGAATAACATTTCAAGCATACTAGCAAAGCAATTGTATCTCTTTAAAATATGATGGCAAAAGAAAATTATCCCTACAATATCATATGGTCCGGTTATGCTCCATCTTCCCCACACAAAGTATTTACATCATGCACAACCCTGATGACAAGTCAAGCAATTGTTTCACACTTATTATGTTCTCAAACCTTTTCAACTCTCACGCAATACATGAGCGCGAGCCATGGATATAGCACTATAGGTGGAATAGAATGTGGTGGAGGTTGTCAAGGAAAAGGAGAAGAAATTCTCAAATCAACTAGGTGTATCAACGGGCTACAGAGATGCCCATCAATAGATATCAATGTGAGTGAGTAGGAATTGCCAGGCAACAGATGCACTAGAGCTATAAGTGTATGAAAGCTCAAAAAGATACTAAGTGGACGTGCATCATGAAGACAAATTCCACTAGTTATATGAAAGTGAAAAAATAGGAGACTCTCTACTTTGAAGATCATGGTGCTACTTTGAAGCAAAAGTGTGGAAAAAGATAGTAGCAATGTCCCTTCTCTCTTTTCTCCTTTTTTGGTGGGCATCTAAGGCCTCTTTTATCCATCATATTTTTTATTTGGGCTTCGCCGGCCTCTTTTATTTTTCATAAAGTCCGGAATCTCATCCCCACTTGTGAGGGAATCATAACTTCCATCATTCTTTCCTCACATGGGACATGCTCTAATAAGGATAATCATCCCACTTTTATTTACTTACAACTCAAAAGAAAATTACAACTCGAAACCTAGAAAAAAATATGACTCTGTATGCAATATGAAAGTGTGGTGCATGTCATGATAAAAGGAAGCGGTGGAGGTTGCATGGCAGTACATCTCGGAATGGCTATGAAAATGCCATAATAGATAGGTATGGTGGTTGTTTTGAGGAAAGATACATGGTGGTTTCTTTGAGGAAGAATATATGGTGGCTGTTTTGAGGAAGGTATATGGTGGCTGTTTTGAGGAAGGTGGATTTGTTGTACCGGCGAAAGTTGTGCGGTACTAGAAAGGCTAGCAAAGGTGGAAGGGCGAGAGTGCGTATAATCCATGGACTCAACATTAGTCATAAAAAACTCACATACTTATTACAAAAGTCTATTAGTTATCGAAGCGGAGCATTAGATGCATGATCTTAGGGGAGAGGTTGGTAGGAGTTAACCATCGCCCGCTCCTGACCCTCGCACAAAGGTCAACAATCTATAAACAAATCATGCTCCAACTTCCTTACATAACGGTTCACCATACGTGCATGCTACAGGAATAACAAACCTTCGTACAATTATTTTTACCAAATCACAATTATTTCCTAACATTACTCTTAACATTACCATCTTTATATCTCAAAACTTTATGCAAGTAATCAAACTTCTCAAAAATACTCAATGCGCTTAATATGGAAGTTCTTATTATATCCCTCTTGGATGCCTATCATATTAGGACTAAATTCATAACCTAGACCAATTACCATGTTGTTTAAAGACTCTCAAAATAATATAAGTGAGGTACGAGAGTTCAATTATTTCTATAAAACGCAAATACCACTGTGCTCTAAAAAAATATAAGTGAAGCACATAGAGCAAAATTGTTTATCTCAAAAGATATAAGTGAAGCACATAGAATATTTTAATAAATTCACGATTCAACGTGTCTCTCTTAAAACATGTGTGCGTGAAGGATGATTGTGGCAAACTAGAAAGCAAAGACTTATATCATACAAGACGCTCCAAGCAAAACACATATCATGTGGTGAATAAAAATATAGCCTCAAGTAAATTACAATGGATTGAAGACGAAAGTGAGAATGCCTTCCGGGGAATCCCCAAGCTTAAGCTCTTTGTCATCCTTGAATATGACTTGGGGTGTCTTGGGCATCCCCAAGCGTCGGCTCTTGCCATTCCTTATTTCATAGCCCATCAAATCTTCACCCAAAACTTGAAAACTTCATAACACAAAACTTAACAGAAAACCCGTGAGATCCGTTAGTATAAGAAAATAAATCATCACTTTAGGTACTGTTGTGAACCCATTCTTTATTTATATTGGTGTAATACCTACTGTATTCTAACTTTTGCACACCTTTTGCACACTCATTCTAACATTTGTACATCTTTATTTATATTGGTGTAATACCTACTATATCTTTCCACACCTTTTGCTCATGCATCAATGCAAGGCGGCTATGAAGAGCAATGTCTGCCGAATGGGACCTCCCGGATGTTACAAAAATAATGCCAACATGAAGAGAATGGTTTGTTCAGATAGTTTCAGATTTGAACGAACAGGAATGATTAAGACTGATGATGCTACTCTTGCGTATTTGGTATGTCCGGAATGAGCTAGTTCATCATAAACTTGTGCCACCAGTGGATGTCTCTTGCCGCTTCCTAGCCACCTATGTCGCATCGCTACACTCCATTGCTACAAACCCACATGCAGACCACTTAAAGGGCAAGTACCCAGTTACGGTGTGTTTTCCTTTGAGTGCTCCTACACGCAATATACAACGCCTTGCTCCCAGCCCTTGGGTTCCTCCTGCGGCTGGTTGGGTAAAGCTGAATACCGATGAATCTGTGCTAAATGAAGTAGCGGGTACATGTATGATTCTTAACGACAATGATGGCAGTATAATTTTTAGCTCCTAGAGATATTTGTTTGCTTGTAATGACATGCTCGAGGCGAAGATCATGAGCATTCGAGAAGGTCTCTCACTAGCATTACAATGGAGCAAATTACATGTTGATGTTGAATCTGACAGGCTTCAAGCAATGAAGATGATTCATACTGAAAATATGAATATGTCAAAATATGCCTTTTTGATAATGGAGATCAAAGCTAGTTTGAACGAGCGTAATTCTTGTATTACTCATGTTGGGAGGAGCAAAAATAATGCTAGTCATTTTTTGGCAAATTTTGGACGATCACAATGCCGAACTGTTATTGTGGCTTGGATCGGGTCCTGATGAACTTCTCGGCATTGCCGGTCGTAATTGTAACCCTGGATAGTTTTGAGTAATACAAGTATTATTCCACACACAAATAAAAAATCTGCCCCCGGTAGGCCAGCCGCGATCTAATTCGTTCCTACCGCGGTCCCGTGTGTTCGTGCGCATAGGGCAGGCAGCGCAGGACAGAGAGCCGCTCGTGGCAGCCGCAGCGAGGCGCTCGTAATAACTCGTTCCCGTTCAGTGCATCCCCACCAAACGTTCCCGCGTCCTCCCTTCTTTTGGTCCGGTACACGCACGCACGCACTCCTCCTAAAAGCAAGCCATTCAACGCTACAGCATCTCACAGCGAAGCAACATAATGCCCCAATGATGACGGAATATACGTGCACCGCATCTGTGATTCGAAGAGGTAGCTTGCGATCTTGACAATAATGAATTTGGTCTCGTTTTGTCTGCCTACGTGCACGATTGCCTGCATGCGCTCCCCAGGCCAAATCATTGACACGCGTTGCAATATTATTTTCTTTCTAAAAAGGAGGATTGCGCCGGGCATTCAGGATGTAAATGGCGGTGGTGACCACTTGTCCCACATACGCCATCCACTTAAAATAGGCTAAATGGCATATGTGGACTCCCATTTAAGTTAAGTGGAATACATGGGCAGTCCACCAAATCCCAAATACGCCGGTGGCAGCCGAGACCAAATCCAAGGAGTATATATAGTTACACGAGATTCATTGGTGTCAGTTGCATCCAAGCTTTATAAGTGTGCTCCGCCTCTTGTGGGGTGATCAGAGAGGCCGGAGATTAGCAATGTTTAGCTTCAGAATCTGTAATATGGAGATTACCAAAGTTCAGCTCCGCCTCACGCTCCATGACGGAGAGTTATGGAGAGTCACGCCGCGGCCGCCGCGCGCATCTTGGTCAGGCCGTCGAGGGTCACGCCGCGGTTGCTCACGCAGTTGAAGATCCTCCCGACGGCGGTGGCGTGGTTCTCCATGGCGAGCATGAGCATGCTGCCCAGGTTCCTCGCGTGCGAGATGTTGGTCAGCTGCATCCCCACGCCGACGATGTACTTCTCCACGCCGACGATGTTCGGCGCTCTCCTTCACGGCGTCCTGCGAGCACCAACGCAAGTGGAATCACGACCATCGGCTACTCGGCTCTGACCAACCAAAGAAGAGATGGGATCTGATCAACGCAGACGGATCACGAACATCGGCTACTCAGCGATATTAAGTGTGTCATATGTGGACGCCACATTAGCCACATAAATATTAAGTGGTCTTTGACATAATCCCATATAAACACTAATGGCCGGTGCGGGCAAGTCCCATATAGTCCAGCGATCTGTTCATTTACATCCTAACCGGGCATCGAAAAAGTTGGCGTTTCTCTCAAAGTCTTCAAATTCGTTTGTGATGTGGGTATCACAATTTACATATGCAATACGACTTTAATATATTAGTATGTAAATGATTTTCTCTCTTTCGAGTATGCAGAGAGTTTATGGTGCAACCGCGGCCACATACAACAATCGAGGGGGTACTATTATAGAATTGTTTATAGGTGAAAGCTTACCAATAAGGCGCGGGCATTTGCACTCGCTACTCGTAATCTACTCATTCTAGAGACAACGCGAGAAATGAGATGGAATATGTCAGGACATCATCCTTTAAAATGTGAACTGGGCATATCTTAAATGGTTAGGTTTCTTGTAATAAAATCTATTCTCCAGGATTCAACTCTTAGGCTTGACACCGGTGTGCACATTTTTCTGGATTTATTTCAGTCTTTTTGTTGATGTTTGTTCAATGGAAGGCGATGTTTCCATCAATCACGAAGCTCATGTGATGATTTTATCTATCTCAAAATATTATGTTGGTCGGTATTTTAAAAAGGCTTATAGTGGTAGGTATGCCTCTGTATATTTATAAGATAAATGTACATGAGTGTATACGAGCGTCTCCAATTATAACTATACTATGTTATATGTTAAGAGAAAGACAAAACTAGATATTTGAACGTGACAGCCTGCGTTATAACTTATAAAGTATGAGATAGATCCGACTAGCTATATAGTACTCCCTTCAATTCATATTATTTGTCTTAATTAAATTTGTATTACACAAGTAATATGGATTGAAGAAAGTATCAGTTATCTAATTCGCAGAAAAAATATTGTGTATCGATTATTCAGATGCAACATGATATACAACACCGACGGATGGCTTAGATGGTCAGGAATTGTCAAAGCCATAAATATGTTCACTTGACATATCTTTTGACAAAACCGTCTGCACGCACGTGCATGTTCATATCTTCCTTTTTCCTCGTCTCTTGAAAGGATGCGTGCATATCTTTTCATTTATTGTGAATGTGATGCCAATTGCCAACTCGAGTGAGAACGACAGAGTAACAATAGAAAGTATACTACCTTTTGGTGAGCATATTTCTAGGAATAATCTAATAAATTTCCTGATTGCACAAGTGGATCACAGAGATTTGTACGATTCATTCTTTTTACACACAGATAAACCTTACATACTGTATTACTTATAACACTGCATCGCTCTGTCATGTTTCGTTTAATTGTTGATTGAGATCAGTATCATTTTCTGGCAGGTAGAATAACGATAAATAGTAATAACTTCATGAGTGCTCATATTTCATGGTGATGTGAACATATGATGATGATGGTGTGAACATAATCCTATATATCTAATATATTTCCTTACATACTACTCCCTCCGTCCGAAAATACTTCTCATAGGAATAGATGTATCTAGATGCATTTTAGTTTTAAATGCATTCATTTTTATTCATTTGTGTGACAAGTAATTTCGGCGGAGGGAGTATTTATCTCAACATGCAAACATGACACCCCATCATACAACTATCGATAACACATGCACTCTTTTTTTTTTGCGGGGAAACACATGCACTCATGCATGAGAAAAAAAACTCACCATAATGTTCGACCATGCACGAGAAAATGTTTTTCATTTAATTATTTTACTTATATTCAATAAATTTGTTACAACTATACATAGTATAATATAATAAGGAATATGTATTTTTAATTTTGGTTCTCATGTTATGATCATAAAATTTCATCAATCAATTCTCATAGCAACGCGCGGGGTATCCTCTGGTTTCATGAGTTCACATCACCATACCACTAGAATTGATGGGCAACGATCTTATCGCGTGTTAAGAGTTTCATAATAACCGCAAGAAGGAGTGTCAAAACTCCACGCGAGTTGTCTTAAAAAACTTCATAGGAATTGTAACATTTCAATCGTAACATAATTATGGAAAAGTCTTGCATTCCAAATTTCCAATACATTGGCATGAGTACCTAATAATGTATCTATTTCCAAATATTTAATTGCATTAAAAAGGTGATCAGTATCTATTCCCTTCATTTCATAATATGAAAAATTAGTATCTTCCAATTCAGATTTTTAGCATGATTTCGTAGATACTTTGCTGACGTGGCATAATAGTCAATGGAGAGAGACGAGCTCGGGTGAAGAGGTGATATGTCTTCTTTCTTTTTGGTGGCCGCTTTGGTGGTGTCGAAAGAGTGGGACAAGCGATGGTATTTTGCATATGATTTTTCTATCCTTCTAGTTTTGTAAGGTCGGTGTTTACATGTCTTGTAACTTGATCTTATTTTATAAATGAGAAACGTATTACCATGCAAGAGAGAGAAAGAGAGGTTGTACTAACATAGCTAATATACAACCCTTGCATATGGTCATAGACAAAAAAAATCCGCTACCCCAATTACATGTATGCATGAGCCCGAAATCATTAAATTTAGGAAGAACCCCTAAAAAACAATGAATTTGGCTAGTTGCCTCTTAAGTTTATATATCCTCTCTGATAACATTCTAAGAGACGGTGCATTGGGAGAGGCATTAGGTTTTCAGAGGATACTAGAACTAAGTGTTTTGATTTAGACTTTCAAAGGAACCCAATTTAATGATTATTCCTAATTATTTCCATTGACATGGATCAATAAGCACAAGACTTTCTGATTCTTGTAGATACCGATCGATATCTTTAAGATTACCCTTTTGAAACTGTATCCACATCCCTTTAATATGTTTTTTTGAGAAATCACATCCCTTTAATATGTACATTAATTATGAAGATTGTAGCCATTATCATAGAATCAAACCGAAACTAAAATTTTGATATAATAATTACCGAAAAGTAGTAGCCATCCATCATAGAGAAGCTTCACAGAGAAAAAGAAAGTAAGGTAGCTACCATTTGTCACAAGTGGGCTGTGCATATTTCGTGATCCACGATAGAGCCATGCAATGAAATTATATATTAAAATATTCAAAAAAATTTATATTGAAATATTCAAAAAATATATAATTCGGAACGGAGGTGGTAATAAGTGCGGATCAAAGACATTCTCACCACGCACAGAGTTTTCAAACCAATCAGCCAAACATAAAACTCCACGGGAATTTGCATCCAAACCCAAAAGAGGCAAAGAAGTAACGGCCCCAGCAGTCCAGCACCCCGTGCTCCCCTTTCCCACCGCCCCCCCTTCCTCCGCGGGCACAGCAGCCATGGCCGCCTCCAGCGACCTCCTCGACGTCGACCCGCCCGAGCTCCAGTTCCCCTGTAAGCTCCCCGCTCCTCTCGCCCCGTGCTACCTTCCTCCCGCTTCAGATTGCTTTTCTCCTGAATTTCCCCGCTGACCGCTCTGCGATTTCTGGTCATGCCCAGTCGAGCTCGACAAGCAGATCTCCTGCCCCCTGAAGATGACCAACAAGACCGACAGGACCGTCGCCTTTAAGGTGATTCTCCTGTTAACCGCGGTGTTTAACCCTAGAAAAATCATGTCGCTTTAGCTTCTCGAGGGATCCTCTTATGAGTTATGCTTTTTCTTGGTGCCCCTGTGATGCGTGCGGGTAGTAGGTTAAGACGACGAGCCCCAAGAAGTACTGCGTGCGCCCCAACAATGGCGTCGTGCGGCCGCGGTCCACCTGCCAAGTTGTAGGTACTGTATTGGTGTTGCGTTCACTGGGCCAGCTAGAGCTCAAGAAACTGCTCAACTTCAGGCTTTAGGATCCTTCTTTTGTTTCATTTTAATGGAGGTGTTTCAACGCGTTTTGTGTGGACCAGTGACGATGCAGGCCCAGACTGTTGCACCGCCGGACCTGCAGTGCAAGGACAAATTCCTGGTGCAAAGCGTGGTCGTCGCCGATGGCTTATCGGCCAAGGACATCACCCCTCAAATGGTAATGGTAGTACTATACTAGAGTATAATTTTGATGTGGTTCATCGCTTTCGGTTGACAATGAACTTGGGTGTTTCCTAGTTCATGAAACAAGAGGGTAACGTTGTTGAGGAGGTGAGAATGAGGGTCACATATGTGATGCCAGCCGAATCGCCGTCAGAGATCGCGGAGGAAAGCGATAGGCCACAGCGTATCTTGGTGCCTATGCAGCGAATCGCGGATCATGGGAGGAGTGCTTCGGAGCTGTCGAGCGGCTCGGTGTCCTTGAGATCAGCTGAGCTGGGGACAGTAAGTCTACTGAATGTTTCATACGTGATATTTCTCTACTAGTGTGAGTCCCTAAGGACATAAATTATGTGTTTTCAGGAGGTCGGATCACCTACTGGACCAGTTGTAAGGACTGAAGAATTACTGAGGGCTGCAGGACATGCTGTTGTATGTGCTATTTAATTTCTTTGCACTATAGTTTTTTTTGTATTATTATTAACATGTTAGTTGTTTGCCATTCTGATATTAAACTGCAGGAAACAAGAACACATGCAGGGCCTGATGCACAGTCCCTTGAGGTGTGTTCTTTTGCCTTCCAAAGCAGTTTGGCAGTTGTTGTTCTGTGTGCAATACTAACAGCCCGGTCACACAGCAATAAAATACTGAAGATACTTATTTGACACATTTTGATCCTTTCCGATTCTACTCACTCATAGCTCTATACCCTGTTAATCGTTTTTGCCTACTAATAGGTTTGCTGTACTAAGAATAAGGCATATGATCGATTTTTAGTTGCGTCATACTGGAATTATATGATTAAGAGTATTTATGATTTTTTTAACTGTGCAGTGTGCACACATGGGTATTGTTGTTGTCTTGGTCATCCTTTTAGTTCCCTATAGATATCATACAACCGGCATTGGTTACATGGATGTCTTATAATTTAGCTTGTTTTTAGTGTTTAACTAATGATTGTCCCAGCCTTCCTGGTATCATGTTACTTGTTCAATGAGAATGTAATCTTCTTTGGATTTCACTTATAATTGTTGTTTCTGGCTGAATAACCACATCCCTTCCTCTAATCCAGCTGTTGGCCTTAATTACAAAATTGACCAAGGAAAAGGATTCTGCCCTTGAGCAAAATAAAAAGCTTCGCAGTGAGTTGGTGAGTATTACTGTTTTAAGTTCAAAACTTGAATCATGTGCTCTTTCCATGAGCTACCATTGGCACCCTAAAAGCAGATGTACTTAATAGAGTTCTGTCCTCGTGATTAATATACTAGGAAAAGGTCCTTTTTACTCCCAACTATAATGTGAGTACATAACTTAAATATTCCTGTAAAACATACACATAAACCACTATTGAAGGGTCCAGGTTGCATATGTGTGGCAGTATACACCATTAATTAATGCAGTTTGTTCAACATAGCGTGTAATTTTGTATTCTTTTAGGGATACCCATATTATATCAACATAGTTTTGTTGCCTGAAGTATCACATGCCTACACTATAATATGGATGGGAAACACTAGTAGATGCTTACTTATACACTCAATAATGTGAAGTAGACACTTGTACAGTTTTTTTTTATAGAAAAAGAGGATCACCCCTGGCCTATATATTATTATGATGCACACAGCCATGTATTTATTATGGTTCGAGTACCAAGTTCAAGTACTGAAGTACAAAAGATCAAATAAAAGCCACAACTGGAAATAGGCACTTATACAGTTACGCAGCGGTAGATGGTTGAAGAATGTGATAAAGAACTGGAGTAGCTCTGCCCAGAAAATTCATTTTCTTCTTTGAAGGGAATATGGCAGGGCACTGCCTGCTGTTAGTAGTTAAAAAATACTCCCTCCGATACATATTAATTCTCGCTGTTTTAGTACAACTTTATACTAATGAACTGGAGAGAAGAGGTGGAACCTATCCTCTTGATGTTCCAAGATAAAGGGTGCAGATGATTCTGTGCCAGTGAAATTCTACTTCATCCTTTACAATTCAGAAATTCCCTCAAGTGAACTCCCTGAATATGATCAAACTGGCGAATTACGAATCATTACACAGGAAGATCAGACTGCTGCATCAGGAGGATATATTTTAGTTGATTTCTGCAAGCCTAAACTAAATCTGTGCTAATGGAGGAGCCAACAATTTCCAAGTTGTCCACCAGAATTGATCTTATTTGAACACTTAAGATGCAAAGTCTAGACTGCAAAATGTAGTTAAAGAGTCCTTGCTGGAAGAATTGATCAGCCAAATTCTCATATCCACAAACCCCCTTGATCCTTTTACAAACTGAATTTTAACATTTGTTTCTTCAACATGCAGGAGCTAGTAAGGCGTGATGCCAGCAAACAAGGGGGATTCTCCCTGATATTTGTACTGTTGTGTGGACTGCTTAGCATCATTCTGGGCTATCTTGTAAAGAAATGAGGATTTCAGTTTCAAGTCCAGTCTATTGACTTGATTACTACAGTAAATAAAAGGTAACATCTCACGGTGTTCGTCATCGGCCAGCTACCAAGGTTACAGGGAACAATATTTTTATTTTCCCTTTTTGAAACTTCAGATCAAACCAAGCTTGACGAAGTTTGCAAATGTCCAATTGACGGGGCATGTCCTGTGGAGTGGCATCTAATTTGATCCATAATGTATTTTAACTAATGATGTTCAATTAACTGCACTTGATTGTGATTTGTGATTGTATGACTTGTTTATTGTCAGCTTAAGTGTGATTGTATCGAATAATACCTGTCCAAATCTAATTATACGTTTGCTTGAATCGGTTGGTAGACTAGGGCTAACGGCCAAAGCAACAACATTAGCAGCACAGTGCAACAGAACTTGGAGCGTTTATATTTTACAAAGTGCAGTCCGTAACCCAAACAATTGTGTGCACCAGGTAAGAGTTGATAAAATTTACAACAGAGAATGTGATTGCTGGCTCAGCAGGCTACACTAATACACTTGTTTTTCATACAGAAAACACACACAAACCAATCGCTAATGAATCTTTATATTGAGATATTCTTGCACTGCTCGAAAGTTCATCCAATAGCACCTGAGCAACATTGCTTTTTGCCTCCACAATTATCTCTCAAAATATTTTCATGCAAGTTAGTGACGTCAATCTTCGGTTTTCTGAGGAACAGAGACAAGATTAGCAAACAGAGAAGTTGGTTGCCTTCAAAAGAACTACGGTAGGTCTGCAAACATGTTAAATGGTTTGATTGTCCATCCGCTAGTGGAGTTCAGGATCATAAAGCAAACTATCAAGCAAGCATTCCATCAGAAAATTCAATGAAATATATGTTCTAGCGTCAACAAAGGAGCAGCATTACTAGCAAATCGCTGCAACCATACAATGCTTACCATTGCAAAACCATCTTATGAAGTCACAACATCTAATTTTCAGGAGGATAATTAGGCTAGATATGAAACCGAGCAGAAACATATGGAAAACCAAAAGGCGAAAGAGAGAAGAAAACAAAGCATAATAGAGTAGGTTACGGTTTTTGGCACATGGATTGCAAATCTCCATGCAATCCTATGAAGAGCCAACTCTCAAGGTTATCCAATCCTTCAAGTCCCTTTCTACCACCTCCTCCCATGTCAACTTTGGTCACCCCTGACTCTAAGGGCTCCTTTGATTCAAAGGAATTTCATAGGATTTGACTCCTTCAGAAATTTTCCTACATAGCTTGTTTGATTCGCAAAGATTGGAATCCTCAGGAAATTAAGTATTGGTTTGCACTCCATTTTGGAGGAAATTTACATCCACTCGACCACTCATTGTACAATTCTTTTGTTTTTCCTGTGTCATCAAATACTTTCTTTATCAAATTCCTATAGTTTCCAATCATATAGGGTTCAAGAGGACATGCTATCCCAATCATGTATTATTCCTATTCGTGTGTTTTAAAAACCATGTGAATCAAGAGGCTCTTAGTATTTTTGCTACCCCTTAAAATCCCACTATTTGACAGGGGAGGCCTCCGTTGGATATGGCCAAACCACCTTAGTTTGGACAAGCTAAATGTTATGTATGGAACATATTAATCACCAATTTGGAACGAAGGATTTTTTCTTTCATTTCCTTTCTTTATTGGTGTGAGCGTATTTACACTCTCAGATAATAAACATTCAGAAAAGCAAATCTTCTCTGAACTGAAATATATATTAATATAAAAGGTAAAAGTGAAGACTCATAAAACAAGAGGAGATAGACCACACTGGCAGATAAGACAACTGGGGAAGGGGTGGATTGAATACGAAGCTCTAAAAAACATCTTGACAACATCTCCGACAAGATATCATCTCATGTCACGGTAGCAACAAAACATAAAATCATTACAATTGTGTTGTGTTTGCACAAGTCCACATGATCGGAGCAATGAAACATAATAGCATGATGTGATATGAATTAATCAAACTTATTGCTCAGTACAATACATGAAAACAGAGCCACAGTAAAACATGAACAATTAATGATTTTATCAAGCTTGGACTACATCCTTTGCAACAAAAAAAAGAACCTATGTTCTGGTGTTAGGTGTCAATCCAAAATTTAAAACCGAACAGGCATTGCACTATGACTATCGTACCTCTAACAAACATCCATTGCAGATCCTGCATATATTATCACACAAACCCTTGCATCATCGACGGACATACCTGCATCCAAGGAATGCACAGACAACAATCACGATGGAATCACATCGAAAATTAATGAAATCACAGCAACTGCCTTCCACAATGACACTACCTCGACGAGTACCCACGGTCCTGCTGCCTATCCTTCCTTGCTGTAGTGGCAAGCAAGGCTCGCTCGCGCTCCTTCTCCTTGGCCTCCCTCTTCCTCCTCTCCTCTCTAAGCTCCTCGATACTCTTCTTCCCTCCACTCCTCTTCTCCCCGTTGCCTTCGGCGTAATCTCTCCTCTCCTTGGAGGAGGAAGCCAAAGGCTTCGACATGTACCAGGGCGCCGCCACGCCCTTCCCGGCAAGGCCGTAACCCAACTTGTACTTCTCGTCGTCAGGCCCCGCCGTCCTAACCTCCTCCTCCTTCTTACGCTTCTTAGGGTTTGGCTTGGTGTCCGCCGCAGGCTCCCTCTCCCGAGCCGCGCCCCGCCCGCCGCTAGCGGAGGCAAGCGCGGCGAAGTCGGTAGCCCCACCGCGGCCGGAGAAGAGGTTGATGTGGTCTCCGTCGGAGGCGACGGGGGGTGGAACCGCGGGCCGGGCGGCAGGGGGTGGGGGCCGCGGCGGGGCGACCTGATCCGCGGGCCGGGCGGAGGAGGTGGGCGGAGATGGGGCACGGGGAGGGGAGGGCGAGTCGGCCTGGAGGCCCCGGTTGCGGCGGAGCGCGACGAGGCGGGCGTGGGACTCGCGGCGGCGGGTGGCCTCGCGCTCGAGCTGGTCCTGGCGTGCGGCCTCGGCCTCGTCGACGCGGACCTTCTCCTGGTTGTCGAACCTGTAGACGTTCCACCGCTTCTGCGGCAGGATGTTCAGCCCGCCGTGCCCGCCCATTTCCGCCTACCGGAGCAGGTTCCTCGCCGACGACCGAGGCGGTGGGGTGGGGTGCTCCGGCGACTGGGAGATTGGGGATTGCAGCCTCGTTTCCCCACGGGTTGCGGTTTTGCTTTGTGCCCGTGCCCGAGGCAAAGGGTGGGCCACGGGCCTACGTGTATTCCTCACTATATTGGGCCGCATTTGCTACCAGATTCGAGATTCTTAGGCCCAACAGCCCAACTGACCGTCCTGGGATTCAAGGCTGTGACGTCACCCTCTCACTTCGGGCCCCCGCTTTTTGTTTCCATGGAGCGGCTGAAATCGGCTGTGCCGGCCGATGTCCGGCGAGCCGTTGGCGAAGGCACGACCCGCGACCTCCCTTCCACAACCTCTCTCCTTCTCGGCTTCCTCGACGGCCTCCCTCTATTCCATCAGGTAACCACCCAGCCCGCCGCTAGCGGCTTCACTGCTATTCTGTGCTCGTGCCCGGAGCACTAGCCACCAGCGTAGCTAGGTCGCTGATATCGGTGATTGTTTCGTGCCGTATCTCAGGTCATCGGCGAGCTGACCGACCCGGAGCTCGCGCTGTGCCGCAAGGACAAGGGGAGGGCGGCGGAGCTCAAGGGCCGGGGCAATGCCTGCTTCTCCAGGAGGGAGTTCGACCAAGCGCTTGGGTTCTATTCGCAGGTAATCTGGGCCCACAATCTTGTTGGTTGCAGCTGATGATTTGATCCTTGCACCCGCGCTGTGGAAAAAAAGAGAGAGTTTTGTTCCAACCCATCTGCAGAAGTAACTCGGTCGTTCAGCAGTGAAATCTGTGGGCTTGTTGACTTGTTTGGTTGTTAAAATGGTGTCAACTTGATTTAGAAGAACTGAACCCGCTTCCTGTTACTGGCATTTTTTGAATCGGTGATAATAGGCTTTTTTTTCGTTTGTATTTCTGCAGGCGCTGCGTTACGTCCCGATTAGTTCTGATGGCACTGATGATATCTTGTTACCTGCATTATATGTCAACCGTGCCTCCACTATGCATGTGAGTTTTTGATACATCTGTTTGAAGAATCTGGACAGTCTTGGTGCAGTTTTCTTATTCTACAACTTGTTTTTTTCCCCTTAAAAAATAGTGTGCATCTTAGGAGGCAGACTTTGTTCCTTGCTATATTTAAGTTACAAAAATTGCGAAAAAAAACGATTTATTTTGTCCTGTTTCCTGAGGTGTCCTTCCATAGTCTTATGATTTTTCTACTTCGTAGAAACTGGGCCTCCTGGAAGAGTGTCTGCGGGATTGCGACAGGGCCATCTCTGTTTCACCTAATTATGCCAAGGTAGTAGGAGTGTGACAGTTTTAACCATGCATCTTATGTATAATGCTTGTGTTTTTTTGTTGTTGAGGATTCAAGCTACAGCATGGAAGCAAAATCACTGTTTTAGTTTCACCTGTTTCTGTGTTTCAGGCATGGTACAGGAGGGGAATGGTAAATGCATCGTTGAAGAATTATTCATCTGCCAGGCATGATCTAGAGGTTGCATTGAGCATGGAAGTGACTTCTTCTGGGAAGAGCAACATAGAACAAGAATTGAAGTTGATATTGTTAAAGCCTCAATGTGTGAACGAAGTTGGGAGATCAAGCGGTGATTGCAAGGATGCAGGATTGGCACATACAGGTTGGAACTTTGGCTACACATACAGCTTTTTTCGATTTGTACCTAATACCAAGTGACATATAATATTTGGCTAACTGGCAGCAGAACCACATAAGGTTGTCCTTGAGTGTACCACAACGCCCAACAAAGGTAGAGGAATCACATCTCCAAATGATATTCCTCCGGCCTTCTTGATTCATGTTGAGGATCCTCTTGCCGCGGTAAATGATATAGACTCATCTCTTCAATTGTAGTATACAAAAATTGTTGTGTCTCAACCTTCCTTTTGTCCTATTTATTTTCGAGGCCGTATCAAGTTGCCAAATTCTTTCGTGTAGTTCACATATGAACTGATTAAGTTATGTGTTTATTTGAGTTGCATACAATACAAGATTGTTTTATGAAGCCAGGCATTTATCTAAACTCTATGTGCTTTGTGTGCAATAAATGATTATTTGTTGTATTTTTTTTTGCAAAATTGTCAATAATCTTAAACTGAAGTTTTGTATGTCTCTTACTTGTAACAGTTGTATGCAGATTATCCTGAAATCTTGCCGGGAGACTCACTGCCATTATTGCTTCAGTGAAGCACCTGCAGATGTTGTGTTCTGCCCCTTGTGTACAATACCAGTTTATTGTTCAAGAAAGTGCCAAGAGCAAGCTGTAGGCGGAATCTCTGGGAGTCAAAATCAAGACACTTATCTTGAACCTAACAGTAATGCAGTTGATCTTGGAACACTGAGCCTAACTTCTACAAGGTGCAAGGCTCCAAACTCTAAACAGATTGCTGAACATAGGCACGAATGTGGAGGTGCCCATTGGGCAGCGGTTTTGCCAGCTGATATAGTTTTAGCTGGGCGACTAATGGCACAATACATAGACACCAGAATGTTGACTGGAAAGAGCTCTGCCATCTCTGGTCCAAATTTGGTAAAAATCTTAAATATTCATATGAGTTTACCATTTTCTGGTGCTGTTAGCCTTAGATATTATGCCATAAGTATCTCTCTAAAACAAGATATATAGCACAAGTATTCTAAGTATTATCAGGTCGGGACTAATGAGCTGAAATGGCTATTGCAGGATCTCATTCAGCACTATAATGTGGATTCTCCTACTAGCAAGCTGGAATCACATATATATGCGATTGTCTTGTTATTATGCCTCCAAAAGCATTATCGATCAGATCTTTCGTGGAAAGAGGAAACTTTATCTCAGGTATATGTGACTTATTTTTGAGTTCCGCCCTATGTACTTGGGTATTGCTTTGATATGTCAGCAGGGGTTAATAAGCTTTCTTTGATCTTGTACAGCTGGTTCTTTTGATATGCCAAGTTAAAGTCAATTCAATTGCTATTGTTTGTATGAAATCCATGGATGGAGGCCAGAGACTAACAGGGAATAAAGGGTATTCTGCAGCTGATGATGGAGTTATGTGTAGTGTGGAGCAGGTTTGTCTTGTACTCCCTTTTCTTTTCTCGGATCAATACACCATCCTATAAAAAATGAGGAATATCTATTGCCTACTATTCAGTATGATGTGTCTTATTATTGAGTTATCCTCCGGCCTTTAGATATTAGTGCACTTAAGCACACGGTGCTATCCTGAAAGTAAAAAACTTGATAAAATCCAGGAAAAAAGGACAAGATGTTTAAATTCATAAACTTGAGAAAATGTGTGGTGTTGAACTTATAGCTTGTTATGTCAAGTAGGTACCTCTAAATCGCACTACATTGCACTGTTGGGTTGGTATAGAAAGCATGTCGTTGGCTATCTTGCTTTATGTGGCTTCCTCGCCTGATGCTCATTTAGTCTCTTTGCCATCTGTAACCTGTGTTTGTTTTGCTTACTGCTAGGTCAAGGTTGCTCAAGCTATTTACATGTCTGGTAGCCTCTTTAATCACTCGTGCCAGCCAAATGTACATACATATTTTCATTCGCGCACTCTCTTTCTAAGATCTACCGCATATATAAAATCAGGGAGCCCAGTCGAGCTATCATATGGTCCACAGGTCTCTCCCATCCTTCCTCTCTTGTATGTGTATGTGTGACATACTTAAAAATTAAAAGTAACTATGGATTTATGCTCTGCACTGTTTGTGCTTCTCATTTCTAGGCTGGTGAGATGAATCTTGTGAAGAGACAAAGGTCACTTCAGGAGAATTACAAATTTACTTGCCAGTGTTCAAGCTGTTCAGAGCTACATCTATCGGACCTTGTCATTGATTCATTTTGTTGTCCACAAAGTAACTGTCTTGGTGCCGTATCAGAATCAACTTGCTACAAATCTGAAGATAATTGTGTGCATGTTTCCGTAGATGAATCTGATGTCTGCAAACTATCATTGCCTGTAAGATGATTTTCCCTCCAATTTTTTTCTAATAGCTAGTTTTGTGGCATCAGCCTGAAATTCTTTTTGTTCAGCATGTTTCCAAGGTTGATGAAGATATAGAGAAGGTTGCGAAATTGTTTTTCAGAAATAATGTTGATTTGAAGATAGATCCTGGATATTGCATGAGCTGTAGATCACAAATTAACTTGTCTTCCGCTGTTGCTACATCAGAGAAGGCAGCGTCAAAGATCAATAGGTATGTTACGCACTTTTGAATGTGGCATATCTGAATTTGCTTGCATCTTTCATTAGTGAATTTTGTTCATAGCAAAATTTGATAACAATTCAATTCGCAGGTTTAAGGAACTTGCAGTTATAGACGAAATGTCCGAAATTCCCATCACAGATGCATTACAATCCCTACAACAGATAAAGAAGTTGAGGCACCCATATAGCAAGGCTCTTGCCCAGGTTAGGGTACTCATGTTACGTGCCTTGTTAGAAATTTGGCTCCAAATTCTCCTGGCACTCACTGTTGAAAAATATATGTTCCGAAATTGATAAATGCAGGCAGAAGAAGCGATTGCAGAAGCCTTTGCAAAGATAGGAGATCAAGAACAAGCAAGAAAGCACTGTGAAGCATCAATTAAGGTAGTCACCTCAAATATCGCTCAAATCTCTAATTCGTTTACTGAGAAATACAAGGGAGATGCAGAGTGCTCCCTTCTTCGACAAGCAGTAGTCGAATTATCAGCTAGGCTTTACAAAGATAGGAGATGATGATATTATCACAATTTTGGACTTCATCCCTTAACTTGTCATGAGAGGAAGCCTCTAGAAAATTGTTGGATCACTAGATAAACGGCTAAATTCATGCTAAGAAGTGTGTTTTTCGATTACAGCTTCACAAAATCTACTTTTGAAAATTTGCACCTTTTCTGAAGTGCATCTTGTGAAAATGCAGATCCTCGAGAAGCTGTACCAACCCCAACACATAGCCATTGCGCATGAGTTGATCAAGCTCGTTTCCGTCGAGCTGTCTCTAGGGGACAGGGCAAGCGCAGCAGCTACATTCGACCAGGCAGAGGCGATATTCTCGGTTTATTATGGACCTGATGTCGAGAGGATTTTGCCTTATGTTGATGCCCTGAAAAGAACTGTTAGTGGAGGGTTCAGCGGAGCACCTTGACAATCACAGGAGCAGACGATCCTCACAGATATGGTGCAGTTTGGTTTTTTGGCTGAAGATACAATGCTAGGACCGGCAGATTAGTCGACCCGTTGTGTCACAATCCTGCCACTGCAATGTACGGTTATGAGCTCTCTGAAACTTCCGAATCTCTGATATGATTTCCCGTAATTTACAGCTTATGGATTTTACTGTCTATGTATTAGGAGCAATTTTAACATGGTCCCTCTTACCTCGTCTTTTCACATGGGAGGTAAGAAACCAATCCTAGACTTGTTTAAAAAATAAGGCTAGAAACAAGCACTTTATGTACCCACTGTGTGAAGAGAAAACAGTTATATTTTGCAAAGCATCTTGTCTCGCTTCACCAATCAACGAGTCCATCACACTCTACATGCATCCACAGCAGAGAAAAATAACACTAGTGCGACATGGGAACGACGAACTCAAACTGAAATATGAAAATGTGCAAAACTGAGCTGTCTGAAATTGCACTGACGTTACATGCCAAGGTATCCAAAATTGCTTGGACGAGGCTTTTTTACAGACAGTGAGCATGCCTTCAGTACCCTATGAACTGTGGCGATGAGTGTCGCAGATCAGGTGGCGAGGATCATCCGTCTAGATGCGTGTAGATTATATTTACGAGTCCTCAAACGATCGTGTTTGTCAGTTTGCATCCAGTTTACTCTCGGCTTCACAGATGATCTCGAGCTCCTCCAATAGAGTAGCAAGTTTTTTCATATCACCATCCTGCTTGCTCTGCGGGGCCTTCTCACGGTAGCCTGAAGCACTCATTTTCTGTGACAAGGTGTCATATTGCCTGCATTGTGATGGAAAGCAGACCATATCACCACTAATGTAAACAGGCTGGAAAAAGAAGGGATGAAAAACGAACAGAAGTTCAATAGGAAGGTATCAGTATGAACGGTCGATTTGCGAGTTTAACAAGACGGGCATGGCGTATCTGCACTTACTTTTGAACTTGCTCTCTCTTCTTCCTAAGCTTCTCATGTTCAGCTTCCGTGTCGAGAGCTCCCCGGAGCTGGAGATACACGGCTAGGTCTTTGTTTACGATGTTTGTGGCACAATCGGATGGAGTTGGATCGTCTTCTGTCAGGATCTGGAAAATTGCCACTTGGGTCAGAACTTTGCTTTTTTCAGTTAGGTGCTTTTGACTTCACTGAAATACATTTTCTTTAACGGCATGCAGTGAGCACCGCTGAATTAGAATGTTATGTACTGACAAAGTAAGGTGAGTTGAAACAGGAAATGTGCATACAGCAAGGACAAGATCATCGGAGTATATTGGTTACTTGTGGTACATAGATTTTCATCTTCCTTCCAAATGGAATTTTTAAGCCTTAAAGAGGCGACGAAAGTGCAAGAAAAGACAGAAATAAGCGTAGAGGCTGGATGATCTGTCAAACCTTAATAGATGATACAGAAGCAAGCGTTGCAATTTGAGCCTGGTAGCATCGAAGAGTGGCTGCAATCTCTAGGTTTCGGCAGAGCACAAAAGATGGGCGCCTGTTGAGGTGAAAATATAAACAAGGTATCAGCTAATAAAAAAAGCAAAGTTGTTATGAACCTAAACTAAAATAGAATGGCAATCTTAGCATATTTGAGCATAGTATCTGTCATACTGTGTGAAGATCAAAATAATCTATTTGGTGGACAGAAACACACCTTAAATGTATATCTGTTGGTGGCCGGAGAGATCTCAGCTTACTCACAGCATCTAACACAATCTCCATCTCATTCTCAACTTTATCATTTGCCCATTCCTGTCATAGCAGGAAACTTCTCAGGTACAAGTAGTGATAAAAAAATTGTATTGTGGGGGTATATAATTGCTTAAACATAGGATTTCTCAAATTGAGATAACACACTACTTTTTCTTTGCATTTTTCTTGCATATATTCATTATAAGAGTAGCTTCTTGTTAATCCTGCTCAGTCGGCTCTACAGTACTGAGTATTCCTCTGGCTCATTCCTAAGTTGTCCTGAAAAGAATGTTTACCTGTACAGCTGAGGGGTATTCTGATATCATAATGGAATCTTTCCTACAAGTCTCCTTAGGCTGAGGAAGGCGCTGCCAAAGCTCTTCTGTTATGTAAGGCATGAATGGATGGAGCAGACGCAAGCCAGTGTCCAGGCATGTCCATAGTGTATCTCTAGAAGCACCTCTTGCAGATTCAAACTCTTGAGATTCATTGAAGTAAGGTTTAATTGCTTCTATGAAGACATCGCAAAGCTGGTATTGCCACCAAAAGTATATAGAGGATGTCGCCTCGGAGAACTTATATGCTTCTAATGATGACACGGTCTTGCCAACAGCCTTGCTAAGTACTGAGAGTATCCATTTGCAGATGGGCGGCATAGTATGCACCGCAAGGGTTGCTGGTGGAGTGTACTGATCTCCAAGCTTAATCATCGCAAAACGAATGGCGTTCCACAGTTTATTGCACCATTGTCGGTACCCATGCACTCGCTTGATATCCAGGTTTATCTTGTCGGACTGATAAAAAATGAGAAATTTTAGTGCTAGAGATTTGCAACAATAATAATCAGAGGAATGGGAAAAACTGGCGATAAGCATAACCTGAGAAGTGTAGGAGATCAGAGCAAAACGAAGGGCATCAGTACCACACTCGGGAATACCATCAGGGAAATCCTTCTTTTGACCTTCCTTTGCCTTTTCCAGCTCGCTCTGGTCCAGATTGCCCTGTTCCAACTTTTTCTGAAGACCTTCCAGTGTTATACCATTTATTACATCAATGGGATCGATGACATTTCCTAGGGACTTGGACATTTTGCGGCCATGCGCATCACGAATAATTGGATGCAAGTAAATCTGAGAAACAGATAAGATAGTCATGACGGTTTATCAACTAATTGTGAAATTTCCGTTGACAACTCCCTAAAGAATTGATTCTCAAAAAACAAAAAAAATACTCCATAAAGAATCGGTGTGCTTCACTTTCAGTGGAAGTTGCTATGTGACATACTGAAAAACACTGCTTGTGAGTGGATGATGTGGCATACTGAAAAACACTGCTTGTGAGTGGATGATGTGGCATATAGGTGCAGCAAAATATATGTATAAGCTTTCTGACAGAAAAAATATAGAAGGGCATGTCAATCTAGACCTTATTAAGGTGGAAATAAGTGAAAGACAAGATAAATAAATGGCACAAGATGGGTCATGGACAAAACCATTTGGCAAAACTGTGATTGCATAAATTGGATCCAGAACTACCTAATAAAACTGCAACCCACATACTATTACCTTTTGAAATGGCACATCACCGTGGAGTATCATTCCCATCATGACCATCCTTGCTACCCAAAAGAAGAGGATGTCCAATCCAGTCTCGAGAACAGAAGTAGGGTAGAAAGTACTAAGATCAGCTGTATTGTCTGGCCAACCAAGTGCAGTTAATGGGAAAAGGCCAGCTGAAAACCATGTATCCAAAACATCGGGATCTTGATCTAACTGATATTTCTTCTCTGGGTATCTCTGTTTCGCCTCCAGTACTGCATCACTTGCATTTCTTGCGATTATCCAATGGTCAATGTATGAACCCATGTCTTTCTCTTTGTCATCTTGTAATGTCACATACCAAGCAGGTACACGGTGTCCCCACCAAAGTTGTCTTGAGATACACCAATCGCGTATGTTTTCAAGCCACCTGCAGCACACAGAACAACAGTAGTGGATGGATTATTCGTATTAGACAGGGGTTTACGATTGAGTTTGGGCGGCAGCTCGACCTCTTGGGGTGGCTTGTCAAAAATATTTATAAGAGGTATGTACACAAATACAAGGTACACATCGTATACTATACAAACTCTAACAATTCGTTTCGTGTTAGCGTAAACTGATCCATAAAGGAAGGATGCATGCCTAAAGTAAAGCAAATAGGATGTACCTGTACCAGTCTTGCTCATATTGTGGTGGAATGATCTCGATCTCTTTGGATTTCACGGCATCAAGAGCTGCCTTTGCCATGGTATTACAGTTAACAAACCATTGGGGCTTGATCATTGGCTCCACGATATCATTAGTTCTTGAGCAACGGCCTAATTCCATCTCATTATTTTCCATGCCTCTGTATAGACCCTTCATTTATTGACAAGTGCAAATTGATTATAATTTGGAAATTACTAAAACAATACATTATGCAAAAAGATAGGCGACAAAGAAGGATAAATAACCAGGTAACAAGATCAAACTTTGAATCAAACAAGCAACTTAATCACCCATCTTCAGACAGGTATCCAGTCTGGCGTGAAGGAAATAGAGTTCTCATATATTACCACAATGCCAGATCGAAAAGGTAGGCCAAAAGCTTGAACAGAGACAGCTATGAATATACGTATATACCACACATAGTGCGCAAATGAAAATACGGAATACCATATTTCTAACTAAATATGTCAATGTAATGCTTCCATACCAGCCAAATGGCTCACGGTTGAAATATAATTAGGAAAACCAAGAAACATTAACAAAATTACTGTTGTTGCTCATACAAATACAACTAAATTTGCACTCCATAAATTAGCAAAATTTGAAGAAATTGAATCACATCAAAGACGACTCCAGGTGCTTTTGTGTCAACAGTATAGAACTATGATATCCTCTTTCGAATTAGAAGTTTTTATTCCATTATGACAATACATTCATGAACCTTTTCCATAAACATTGAGGATAAGCAATAAATTAGATACAACTAGATGAACGAAGCAGGATCAGTTCTAAAGAAAAAAATGGTAAACAATGAAACTATAATGATACCTTTTCCTTTAGTGCATCAATAACAGCAGCTCGAGCAGTGAAACGTGGCATTCCTTCAAATTGCGGACCTCCATTTTCATTTATGTTCCCGTCATCAGTGAAAATATTGATGAAGTCCAGGTTATGCTGTTTCCCAACCTTGAAGTCCTTGCTATCATGAGCTGGTGTGATCTTTGCATAGAGAAAGATAGAGATAAGAATTGGCACTGATTTCTGAATGTAAAGGTATAAAAAGTTCCAAACCAGCTCTTCAGATGGCAACACCTACCTTGACAGCACCAGTACCAAAAGTGGCTTTCACTAAGTCATCGGCGCAAATTATTTCAAGTCTTCGACCATTAAACGGATGGACAGCATATTTTCCATGCAAATGCTTATATCTTTCATCCTGAGAATGAACAGCTATAGCGGTATCACCAAGCATAGTTTCTATTCTAGTTGTTGCAACGATAATTTCACCCAATACTTCTTCTAGAGGATAGGCAAAAGATGTTAAAACACCAAACTGAACTGGGTTGCTATAACCAGGGACCTCTAACATAGTCTCTGCCTTGAGATCAACACGATCAACCTGAAAACCAGCGATCGAAATATAAGATACAACCCTGCATTCCTGCCCACACATGCAAAGAACCTAACTGTCCAGCATGCTGCAAAAGTGCGTGCCTCACATACCTCGATATCAGAAATTGCTGTACGGAGCGTGCAATCCCAGTTCACGAGACGAATATCCCTGCAAATGGATGAATCATCCAAGAGCTAATAAATTAATTTAGAGGATTCCAAACAACATAAGATGAGCAAACACATAAGCTCAGCAGAACAAGATACAAAAAAGAGTAGCACATTCCACATGGAAAACTAACCTATATATCAAACCTTCCTTGTATAGCCTAACAAATGCTTCTGTTACAGCTTCTGATCTCTGCTCATCCATTGTAAAACACTGAAAAACTATGCACTGTTTAGACAGAAATGTTGCTTTCCCTAGCCATAGCCATGGAGGAATCGGACAAGGACATTACTTCGCGCGACCAGTCAAGCGAGGCTCCAAGCGTACGCAATTGTCTCAATATGGTGCCGCCATACTGATCTTTCCAGTTGTGGACCTGCAAAAATGATGATTGATACATCGAATGAGTAAACATGAAAATCAACCAGTATAACAAAATATGGGCTGGCACTGAACCAAAATATTGTCTAAATTAATTAAATTAACAGGGCAATTCATTTCATGGCACTGTAAAAAAATCATTTCATTCATTGGCATATGAGCTACCTTGTGCAGAATTTTGTACTGGTATATAGGGAACTTTCCCTTGAATTGAATAAAATACATAACACATGACTAAATGCAAGAAAATCATTTATCAATATGATTATTTACTCCTTTAAAAATCATGAGTTCATTACAGGTGAGATGATATACGGTGGATCAGAAATCAGAGTGCTTGCCTCAGATAGAAATTTATCACGCCCTAGATCATGCCTTGACAGCTTCCTCTCACGCATGATCTTCTTTTCCACAACGACCTGATATGG
Organism: Hordeum marinum; assembly: GCA_022496015.1. Taxonomy (NCBI): domain Eukaryota; kingdom Viridiplantae; phylum Streptophyta; class Magnoliopsida; order Poales; family Poaceae; genus Hordeum; species Hordeum marinum. The sequence continues at coordinate 240,597,086 of CM039672.1, read as the reverse complement.
AGGTTAACAATTTTGTTAGATGAAACACTTGCTACAGTAAGAAATAGTAGCAATGGATCAGTCAGATAAGACTCAGTGATCATCATAATGAGTAGACGTCAATTTGAACTCAGGCTAATAATACTAGGCCATGAACAACCACGAGAATATAACTTGTGCAGAAGATAGATACTGGGGCCCTGGAGCCAGTATATATGTTGTATGCACTGGAATGTACCACTTATCAGACAACATGAAGCATAGCACACCTGTGTAGCTATGCCAGCATGATCCATTCCAGGAATCCACAAAGCATTGTAGCTTGACATCCTCCGCCAGCGGATCACAGCATCCTGCATTGTTGTCAATGCAAAGAAACAAAAGAACATAAACACCACCAATACTGATAGGGGCGAACAGGAGAGCACCAGTACAGATAAATCACTACCTCAATTGCCACTGTAATTGCATGGCCTATGTGAAGGGCTCCTGTCACATTTGGGGGTGGCAGGACCTGCAAATAAGTATTTAGTTCTTGCCATTCACAGTAATATATCTTCATTTGTGCATGTTATTAGGCTCGGACTATCATCACCCCTTCATCAAGTGGATAGGAGTAGCGACAGATGTTGCCAGTACGGTGGCTTCAGACTCACTAATGTATTACTTTGTAAGGTTTTCGTGAATAATCAATAAAGTGGCCGTATGCATCGCTCAGATGCAGAGGCCGGGGTCTTCCTCCTTTTATAAAATAAAAAAAAATAAAAAAAATTGTGCATATTATGTTGTACGCAAGATTTACAGTGTGAAATCATCTGGTGAGCAATTCACATAGCCATCGCAAGCAGATGCTTATTCTGAATATAATCATGTACCATTTGGGTTATGGAGGAACTTACTATTACAAACGGTGGCTTTGAGCTTGCGGCATCTGCTACAAAATACTGTGATGTTTCCCACCAAGTGTACCATCTGCATGACAGTAAAAAAGGATAATGCATAGCTCGGTGAGGAATTTCTGACCATGGACTCTAAAAACTTTGATGGCATGATTCAAGCATAGTAAGGCGAGAAAGGCAGCATACGATTTCTCAACAGCAGACGGGCTGTACTGTTTGGCCATCTGAGAAGCAAGCCTTTTCTTCTGTCCAGTGGGAGTATCCGGATCGACGGAATCATCGGGGCTCTCATCCGTGGCACCTTTCTTCTTTTGCCTCTTCTCACTCTTGTTAGCTCCATCCGATGCTGCTTGGGCCTGCAGACAATCGCATCAGCCAAATCTTAATCTCTCATCCAAACCAAGAAATGAGTTAGCGTCGGTCGCCGGTCGCCACCTGTAGCCTAGCCTCCTCCTTCTGCTTCGCCCTGAGCTTCTTGTCCTCCTTCTCTTTCGCCTGTCACAGAACACAGATGAGCTGTGGGTAAAACTGCTCACACAGACGAAACAATTCGAGTACAGTATGTGTTCTCCTGCGGTCCTACTCCATCGCGAACAGCACAGAACCAGATTAGAACAAGCACCTTCTGTTCTTTCTTCAGTTTCCTTTCCAAACCCTTCTCATCGAGCGGCTGCACGCGCAGTAAACGAATCAGTTCAGTTCAGTTCAGACAACCAAGCCAAACAGAAGGTAGTTCAGTTCAGACAAGCAACCAACGTGATACGAAAAGGCGGAGGGGAGGCGGCGGGGGAGAAGCTGCTCACCTCCTCCATGGCGCGGATCGGGCCCTCGGGCGCGAGCCCTCCACGCCGCCGCAGCGACCACGACGGCAGCCGGCGCAGGCTGCTTCGATTAGGAACCGCCGGGATTTTTTTCAATTTGGGAGGATTCGAGGTGGAAGCGGGGATCAGACGGGGCGGAGTGCTCTGGAGCTTTGATTCGGGCGTTTCCCCGCCTGGAGTTCGTGGAATCCGAGTTTTAGCGCGCGGAGGTTTTGCTGCTCAGAGTTGGCGAGAGATGCGGAGAAATTTCGAGTATGCCACAGAACCGACCATTGTTTTGAACAAAAAAAAGCACTGGCTTGGAAACCAAGTTCTTGGGTAGAGGCTTGGCAGTCAAGTTTCATGTGCTTTGACCCCTCTTGCAAAGCAGTGAGTGGTAAAAGACGAAGAAAAGAAGGTGGAAATTGAAATGACTTACTGGGCGAATGAAATCTCTCTTTGGTGGATTATGATGATGACATTCGTCTGGCTAGCTTTTGGCTATCTAATTGTTGGTTTAATCAACAATTCTTGCGATAGACTGCAAAATGTATTACTATACAAATCCTTATGGTGGAAGGGCAGATTCTGTCGTGGTCGAGGTACATATGTATTTTTTTCTTTATAAAGAATAACCAGCCCTAGCCGCAAGGAACCGATGTAGAGAAAGGAGAGGGAAATGGACCTCTTCATGCAAAAAAAGAAGAAGAAAGGAACGGTAGGGAGGGGAATCCGGTGACCTTATTCTGTGTGCGTCCGGTAGTATGGGATTTCTTGGTTAGGTTTTTGGTTGTTTTTGGCTTTGGCTCTGACGGTGGCAATGGTGGCAGCGAATGTGTTTTCATTAGACGTCCCTTCGATACAGTTGTTCTCGCGCGCTATCAATGTTAGATCTAGGAGGGCTCTGTCTTGGGTCCTACAAATCTGGTCGGATGTTTTTGTGTGTCATGATGTTCACGTCAAGATGATCCACCTTTTCCTGCTTCTTGAGGTGGTGGTGTTTCAAACAAACACGAGGCGTCGTAAAAAAGAGACTTGACCCTTGGGAATAGTTCCCTGGGGACTCGCCCGCCAAGGAGATACTTGACCCTTGGGAATAGTTCCTGGGGACTCACCCGCCAAGGAGATCGTGCCGGCAACTCACGAAAAGATTTGCGAATAGATACTCGCCCGGCTCTCGCGACCGCGTCGCCCTTGCGGGCGACCGGCCGCGTCCCCGACCATCTTCCTCCAGCTCCCTCCCTCTCTTCCCGCCACCGTTGTCGGCGCTCGCCGCTAGGCCTGGCCTGGGCGATGCTGGTGGCGGGAGTCCCCTCGTCATTCCCCTCTCGGTTTTCTGGCACGTGACGAAGCGGGCCGGGGGTGTCCTTAGGCGGCAGCGGTCCAGCGTGGCGGTGGGGTACTAGCGCTTCTCGGGTGGACGGCTGGACGGCGACGTCGCTGTTGGCGGCCGGGTAGCGCGGCGCTACCCGCTCGGCCCAGATCTGGGCCCTTCGGACCCCATCTGGGCCCGGGCGGGCCGGCGGCGGGGTGGGTCCACGGTGCGACCTCTAGGAGGCAGGGGTGCGGCGTCGAGCGTCTAGGAACTGGCAGCGCGGATGCCGAATTGCTGCAGCGTGGCCGACGGGGTTTAGCGGGCCCATTCGGGCCTGGTCGGGCCAGGGGTGGCCTGGTGTGTCCCGCAATCGTGTCCGGACGGCGACCGCGATGATGCCGGGGCTCGGGCCTCCTTGTAGGATCACTAGAAGAGTGTTTAGAGGGAGGGGGTGAATAGACTACTAGTAGGAATTTAAAACCTAACCTTTTCCCAAGTTAATTGGTTGGCAGATTTTAACAGTTTTAGCAAGTCTAGCAAGTCTAACAGCCCTACACATGCATGTCTACAAATATGGCAGGAAAAGTAAAGACATTGCACATGAAGGAAAGAGATGAGATGGGAAGATCAAACGCAATAGGAGACGCAAAGATTTTTCCCGTGGTTCCGATAGGTGGTGCTATCGTACGTCCACGTTTATGGAGTCTTCAACCCACGGAGGGTAACGGTCGCGAGAGTCCACGGAGGGCTCCACCCATAAGGGTCCACGAAGTAGCAACCTTGACTATTCCATATGGCTTCCATCCACAAAGGACTAGCCTCATTATGGGTAGATCTTCACGAAGTAGGCAATCGCCTTGCCCTTACAATCTTCTTGGTTCACTCCACAACACGAAGTAGGAGGCTCTCAAGCGACACCTAACCAATCTAGGAGGCACCACCCTCCAAAAGGTAATAGGCTCGGTAATGACGATGAACTCCTTGCTCTTGTGCTTCAAGATGATAGAATCCTCAACACACAATCACTCTCTCACAAATTTGGCTTGGTGGAAGAGAAGGGATTGGTGGAAAGCAACTTGGGGAGGCTAGAAATCAAGATCCATATGGTTGGAGTGGAATATCTTGATCTCAACACAAGGGTAGGTGGTTCTCTCTCAGAAAATATGATAGGATAGGTATGGAATAGTTCCTAGTGCTTCACTTTCGAGTAGGTGGTGGTGGAGGGGTATATATAGGCATCCCCAAAAATCCAACCGTTACACACAAAATGACCAACTCGGTGACACTAATGTGTTAATCTCGATGGTACCTAAGTGATCAAAAGGTGGCAACTTTTGAATCTCGGTGAGACCGACATATGAAACTCGGTTGCACCGATAAGGTGACCAACGGTCAGATTTCCAACCTCGGTGACGCTGAGCCAACAATCTTGGTGGTACCGAAAATGTGAATTTGCGTAACAGAAAGTTGGTAATCTAAACTCGGTGGCACCGGTATGGAATCGGTTGCACCGAAGTGGCTAGGGTTTGGCTGAGTCTGTCTAGGTTTTGGAATCGGTGGCACCGGGATAGGAATGTTGGTTGCATCAATTTTGAATGTTTGTCTATAGACAGACTTTGGTGGGAGAGCTTGGATGTTTTTGGTGACTATCACTTGTGCACGTATGAGAATTTTGTTCACCAACAAAACCTTACCCCCTTTTAATAGTATTGGCTTTCCTATGGACTCAAAGTGATTTCTCACAAATGTAAAATGTAGAGTCCTTTTGCTTGAAGCTTGGCCAACCTATTTCCTTGCATCTTGGGGTAATTTCACAATCTCCACAATCCTTTTGCCAACCCAACTCTCCATGGAGTATTATCTGAAATACACTAGATAGAGGTGTTAGTTCAAGAGACAATGTATGTTCTCATGAATTATCAATGCCACCAAGGGAGCATGTTGTGCTTTCACTCCTGCTCGTCGGCGGGGGAGGTGGTTCCCTCCTGCTCGGTAACGGTGTTGTTGCTTTCGCCGTTTGGCGCTTCTTGTCGGTTCTCTTGGCCTCGTGGTGGTGTTTGCAGTGAGGCGGTGTGGGTGATGGCGCAACCGAGATGGCGCATGGTGGTGGACGGAGGTTTGGCTGGTCTGCTCCGGTTCGGTTGGGCGGCGGGGTTTGGTGTATGGGAGAAATCCTTGCCGGTGTTCGGCTCTAATGCGGTGACGACTACGGGTGCCACAATTGCTTCCTAGAGGGTGTCGGTGGTATCCATCCCCTACCTCCCTCCGCGTGCCGGGGGAAACCCTAGGACCTGTTCGGGCAACAACATCGTCGGTGTCGCATTCCTTCTTGGAGCTGCTGCTTGGTACGTGGAGGATCGAAGCCTCGTATGGTGGTTTGTTTCCGGTGGGCATAGCGGTGGCGGATCATCTGCGCTTTGTCGAGCTATCACTGTTGGCATTTGTTTCTTCTTCTTTTTCTTTTGGGCTTGTTGTGCTGCTCGCCCTAGTGATCTATGTATCGGTGCTGGTTGCTTTGTAATACAAGGCGGGGGAACCCTTTTTCGGCAATAGGTCCCTGGCCGTTTTGTGGTAGCCATGAGATTATGGTCTCTCTTTCTTCATTTGGGTGCCTTCTGCTCTCCGCCCACAAGTCGTGCTTCTTCTCACATGCAATGTCGTTCTCTTTATCACCGTCGTTGAGAAGCTGGCAAAAGTTTTGTTTAGGAGATGGCTTGAGTATCAGGATGTTAGCATGACACTATGCCAGAACCTTGGCTCCTCATTGTTAGTCTTCTCCCCTCCATGTGGAAAAGGGATAATGGAGAGGGATTGGTGGAATCGATGTTGTATTGCTTGAGTCTCGTGGGCATACATATAGGAGTACATGACCTTCTTGGAGTACAAGACAAGCCAGAATACTTTCTAGTCTATCTCCTATGTTTTCAATATAATCATGATACTCAACATCCCCGTAGTCACAACGGTAATGACGCAAATGGTGAGACTGAAGAAGAATCCGAAGTTAAGCTGACGGACACCCCCTCACAGTCGTAACGGTCGATGCATCACGGCAGTTATGGCTAGAGTGGAAACCGATGAGGTTGATCAAGCAAGGCGGTAGCCCTTTATGCCGATGTCGATGTATCCGAGAGCGTAGGGTGGTGTAGCGGTCAAGGTAGCCATGCGAGGGACGTCATGGTTGATGTCGAGTCAGGGTGGCCGGTGTCAAGGTAGTCGTCATGGACCGGGAAGAAGAGCAACGACGGCGGCCTGAGGAGGCGGTGGCTGCGGTTAGGTTAGGAGCATGGCGTCCTAGGGCGGGGGTGTGCATCGTATTGCACAGCACGTTAATCCGAAGGGGCATCGGCGGGCCCGGCGCGCGGGTCGGGGCAGCCGGAGGAAGGACCTTGAGGCAGCGATGCAGCGGTTTGAATGGATTACGCGACGACAACCTGTGGCTCAATCGACGGTAGGCGCGTGCTTGGGGATGGGCTTGGCAAAGATAGTCGCGTGATCGGTTGGTCAGACCGACTGTGGCACTGTACACGCCATGGTGGGAACGACGCACAAATTGGAGTCGATGGCGATGTTGTCGGTGATGTCCCGGGCGATGACGACGAAGACAGGCCGGTAATGGAGACCACACGAACGAGCGGTCGGTAGCAACGCATGAAGGCGTCCCTTGGACGACATGTCGAGCCTTGCCACGCGGTTGATGAGGAAGTGACTGGTGTAGAATTGACGCCAATGTCAGAGTAGAGGCACGGGGTTCGAGGACGGTGGCGGGCAAAGCAAACCGATCTTAGATCGAAAAAACCAAATGGAAAACGTCGATCAAGATGACCGGCAGGAGAAAGAAAACTCGGATCAAGAGATCAGGAAAAAGACTCTCTAGGGTAGTCAGTCAACATGAACGGTCAATGAACCCTAGGTACGGGCGCCCCCCCCCCCCGTGGCGATCATGGAGGCCGACCACCCCGGGAGCAGCGCGCGGGGTGGATGCAGCGGGTGGCGGATGGCTAGAGTCGGACTGGTTAGGCTGATACCATGTTGAAGAGAGAATAGAAAAGGATTGATGGAATCGATGTTGTATTGCTTGAGCCTCGTGGACATATATACAATTTTAAATGTTGATACTATGTATACACAAGGATATTTTTGGGGGAATCTTTTTGGAGTTCAAAGAGAATTTATTTTAAGAATATAAGTCTTAATCACCAACCATTGTTTGTACTATTACAAAACGTTAGCAAGTAACGCTATTTTTATACTCTTAGGGAATCGTTTTGGTCAAGTATTCATGACCTGACATTTTGATACCCCTAGTTTCACACATACTCTGCTGGAATCATATTAGTGTAATCATTAGCATGCTTCATTAACTGAACCCCGATGGAGAAATGATGACAACATAGTGTTTGCACAGATCACGAGGCATAAATTGAACGAAGATAACATGGGGTGTCACTACCACCTGGATGGGTGGCATATTCACCGGGTGTTAAAAAATCCATACTATATATGATTATTAAGTCTTTGCAACTCGGGGGCATTGCCACCCATCTGGCTTACGTTTGATCTCACTTTGAGATCTGTGTAGCATCTTTTAGGCATTCCATTGATTAGTCTTTCATTTGTCTAATTGCACTTAGATGACTTCTTAACACTAAGCAGTAACAATGTTAAATGTTGATACTATGTATACACAAGGATATTTTTGGGGGAATCTTTTTGGAGTTCAAAGAGAATTTATTTTAAGAATATAAGTCTTAATCACCAACCATTTTTTGTACTATTACAAAACGTTATCAAGTAATACTATTTTTTATACTCTTAGGGAATTGTTTTGGTCAAGTATTCATGACCTAACATTTTGATACCCCTAGTTTCACACATACTCTGCTGGAATTGTATTAGTGTAATCATTAGCATGCTTCATTAACTGAACCCCGATGGAGAAATTATGATAGCATAGTGTTTGCACATATCACGAGGCATGAATTGAATGAAGATAACATGGGGTGGCACTACCACCCAGATGGGTGGCATAGTCACCGGGTGTTAAAAAATCCACACTAATACAAGACAGATATATATGAATACATGATCTTTTTGGAATACAAGACAAGCCAGATATTTTTAGTTTATCCTATGTTTCCAATCTAATCATAATACTCAACACCATGGAAGAAGGATGGTGCATGACGCCCGTTGCCCGTCATCTCACATCGTATCCTTTGTTGCGTCCACAATCCCCTGCCTCCTCCGCGCCTCCAAGGTCGGCGGCGCCTTTCTCCAGTTGAAATTTCTCTAGGTAATCCAAGAATATTATTGACTTTTTAGCGGTATAATCAGAAAATAAGCTAAAGGGATAGGATAAAAAACAACCGTACTACAAGGTTCTTAGGAGCTTAATTTCCTGTAATTTCTCCTAATAACTATGGAGATGTTGTTTCTGCACAAGCCATGACTCGAAAGAACTAGTCCTCGGAAACACCACTAGTAGGCAGTAGTCATACAAAAGTAGTTGAGATTTCATTGCAAGGCGGGATAACAACTAAGTAGTGTTCCATCAGGACACCTTATCCCTGTAGCCACTTTTGGAAACAAAAACCTGTTATGTAAACTTTGAAAAGTTTTAAAAGTACTCCCTTCGTCAAAAAGCGTCTTACATTATAGGATGTAGTGGTACAATTTTGCAGCAATTTACTACAAAAATGGTCATGTTTAGGTACATGTTTGCATCCATTCTTTACCTTCATAATGTTTTTCACAAATATTTCAAATTTAAATAGTGTTTTTTTGGCATTTTTTCTTCAAATAGCAAAGTCATACAAGATCAAAGTTATGCCTCAACGTTAAAAAAGATAAAAAAATACAAAGCGATCAAAACAACGAGCGACAAACCACAACATTGACCATATTCCGTACCAACCATGTTTTGACACCACAAGGGCTACGAGGTCTTTCAATTACACACTTTCTATAAGGGAACGATGCTTAAGTGTCACCATCACCGTATCCAACCACCAAAGGTCAGAATATATAGGTTCACCCTGAAGAACAAGTCCGAGCATATCCAACGCAATGCCTTCAACAAGGTCAGGACAAAAAAACATGGTCATTGTCACGTATAACCAACTCGGATCAGGCCTAGGACCCCCCTCCCCAAGAGCTCGAGGCCGGGTACTCGAAAAGAGCCACCACATTGAAGTCAATCATGTGTTGTCATTGTCGCCATGACTTTCCTGCGATCCCAGCAGCTACATGCATTGGGCTAGAAATCCCATCACACCGCTGCTCCACCATACCCTCTATGTAAAGCCACCCTCCATAGATTGCATCACACCATCGAAGGCATAATGAGCCACCTTGCATCGAGAGGGAGCGCCAAAGGACCGGAGGAGCAACTGTTGTGGCATACCTCGAAGGGGGTGTGGGTGGGGGAACGCGCGACACCGACGAGATGAAGAGCCCCGCCACCACTTTCCTCAAAGCTGGCACGGGCTTCACTCGTGGCTCCTGTACTGATGGTGATATGCAAGGGAAGAAGGAGGTTGTGGGAGCATGTTTCCCAACCAATACGCCTAATGGAGGTCTGATACTTGTGATATGCGTTGGTTTTCCATGAAGAGGAATGGGTGATGCAACACAATATAGGTAAGTATTTCCCACAGTAGAGAACCAAGGTTTATCGAACCAATAGGAGTAATAACCAACCCCCATCTTCAGTGGCTACACACAAAGGAGCAAACACTTGCACCCAACACGGGCAAGAGGGTTGTCAATCCCCTTGGACTCATTATTTGTAAGGTTGTAAGTAGTGTGGTTGGTAGTATATAATTGTAAATTGCAAATTAAAATAAAAAGAAAATAAGAACATCAAGATATTGTAGCTTTTGTAAACTTGTAAGTGAATAGACCCGGGGGCCATAGTTTTTCATAGTGGCATCTCTCATGAAAGTAAGCATATAGTGGGTAAACAAATTACTATTGGGCAATTGATAGAAAAGCACATAGCTATGTGATATTCAAGGCAATGATCAGGTGTATATAGGCATCACGTCCATAAGAAAATAGGCCGACTCCTTCCTGCACCTATTACTATTACTCCACCCATCGACTGTTATCCAACATGCATCTAGAGTATTAAGTAAAACAGAGTAATGCTTGGAGAACAATGACATGATCTAGACAAAGAGAATTCAATTAGTATGAACTAACCCCATCATTTTATCCTTAGGGACAATAATACAAAGGCATATCTTGTCCCCTTCTATCACCAGGATATAGAAACCCGTTAGATTGAACCCACTACAACGCACACCTCTCACTGAAGAAAGATCACTCTACTTGGCAAAAGCAAATCAATAGATCGAAGAGATTTACGAAGCTATAATGAACATGCAAATAAGAATCACAATATTCAGAGGTGACTCAAATACTTTCATGAGTAATCTAAACAGAAACCCACAATTCATCGGATCTCAACAAATGCACCACACAAAAGAATTACATTAGATAGATCAAAGCAAAGATGCGATGATCATTGTATTGATCAAGAGAGAGACATAGATAGATCTAGGTACTAACTAAGGACGCGTAGGTTTGTGGGGAACTACTCACACATCACCATGGGAGCAGCAAGGATGATGTAAAGGCCCTCTATGATCGATCCCCCCTCCAAAAGAGCAACGAAATAGGGCTCCAGATGGGCACATGATGGAACAGAGCCTTGTGGTGGCGGAAAAATTGTTTTGCGTGGTTCCCTAGGGATTTTGGAATATATGTGAATTTATACGCCAGAGAGGGGCGCCAGGAGGCACCCGAGGGGAGCACGAGGCAACCAGGTGCGCCTGGTTGGCTCGTGTCACCCTTGTGTGGCTTCCGTCCTCCTCCCGAAGCTTCGAGGTCTACTATTGGTACAGAAAAAACCACCAAAAGTTTCGTGACAATTGGACTTTGTTTGGTACTATAAACCCAAAGAGCCAGAAACATGCAGAAAACAACAACTGGCACTGTGCACCAGGTTAATAGGTTAGTGCTCAAAAATAATATTAATTGGTAAACAAACACGCAAAAAACATCCTAGAATTATAATATAATAGCATGGAACAAACATTATAAATACATCGGAGACGTATCAACATCCCCAAGCTTAATTCCTACTCATCCTCGAGTAGGTGAATGCTAAAAACAAAAAAAATTATGTGACATGCTACCCAACATGTAATATTTTTCAGGTTTGATCGTTGAGAAATGATGAATTAATAAACATCAACATAGTAATACTTATAAACATAGGCAACATAATCATCAAGTTTCAAAGAATACGACCATTAAAGAATGTTCAACCCCTATTCATTTTATCATATAAGAATAGCATGGATCCGTCCTCACCACATAAATACAAATATTAAGCATCACGGTGTCAAGTCAGGCAATTGGATCGTACTATTTAACGCGCTTCAAATTTTTATTCCTTGCGCAATATATGAGCGTGAACCATGAATATAGCATAAAGGTGGAGTAGAATATGGTGGTAGGTTTCAAAGGGGTGAAAGTGGAGAAGAAATTCTCACATCAACTAGGCGTATCAACAGGCTATGGAAATTCCCATCAATAGATATCAATGCGAGGAGTAGGGATTGCCATGCAAAAGATGGACTAGATTATAAGTGTATGAAAGCTCAACTAAAGCTAAGTGGGTGTGCATCTAACTTGCTTACTCAAGAAGACCTCGGGCATTTGAGCAAGCCCATCAAAGGAATATACAAGCAAAGTTCTATCATGAAAAATTCTCACTAGCATATGGAAGTGACAAAACAAGAGACTCTCTATATGAAGAACATGGTGCCACTTTGAGGGGCAAGTGTGGAACAAGAGGTAGTGGCATTGTCCCTTCACTCTTTTCTCTCATTTTCTTCTTCTCTTTTTTCTCTTCTATTTTTCATCAAGAGTCTCTTCCTGACTTGTGGGGGAATCATTGACTCCATCATCCTTTCCACACCGAGACAGTGCCCTAAATAATGATGATCATCACACTTTTATTTACTTACAACTTGATATGAAAAACTCATAGTATTATATAACTCTATACGAATGCCTCTGGCAGTTTACGAGGATGTGCAATGATCTAGCGTAGCAAAAGATATCTAAAATGGATAAGCCATCTAAATATCATGCTAGCTATCTTATGATCATGCATAGCAATATGATGGAAGTATAAGTCATATGAAGTGATGGTGGAAGTTGCATGGAAATATATCTTAGAATAGCTATGGAAATGCCATGATAGGTAGGTATGGTGGTTTTTTTGAGGAAGATATAATGAGGCTTATGTGCAACAAAGCGTATCATGTCACGGGTTTGGATGCACCGACAAAAGTTGCATCGATCCTCGAGTTGAGAATGGGCAATGCATGGTACCGAAGAGACTAGCAAATATGTGGAGGTGAGAGTGCGTATATCCATGGATTCATATTAGTCATAAAGAACTCACATACTTATTGCAAGATTTTATTAGCTCTCTCGAAGCAAAGCACTACTCGCATGCCCCTAGTGAGGAGGTTGGTAGGAATTAACCATCGCCCCCCGACTTAAACATCATTAGGATTTCAACGAGGAATAAGTATGCTCACACATCATCACCATGCCATAAAAATATTTGGATGAACATCAAGTTAACAACCTCTAATTCATGATACTTTTATTAACCAATGATAATATACTCATGCGTTTTCACATTACCACATTAATATCATTAACCATGATTTCTCTTTTATGTGCTACATGTGGTTTTGATTATGCACTCACTGGATACCTATTATTTTCGGACTAGTCTTATATAACCCATGAAAATTATCATCACTATTTATTAACTCTCAAAAAAATATAAGTGAAGAACGAGAGTGCAATTATTTCTATAAAATCTATACACCACCATGCTCTAAAAGATATAAGTGAAGTACTAGAGCAACCGCCAAGCTCAAAAGATATAACTGAAGCACATAGAGTATTCTAACAAATCATGGTGATTGTGTGTCTCTCTCGAATAGGTGTGTCCATAAAAAAATGATGTGTAAAACTAAAACAAAAAGAAAACTAAAGCAAAAGACACTCCAAGCAAAACTCATATCATGTGATGAATAAAAATATAGCTCCAAGTGACATACCGATGGATTGAGACGAAAGAGGGGATGCCTTCCAGGGCATCCCCAAGCTTAGACACTTCAGTCTTCCTAGAATATTACCATCTGATGCCTTGGGCATCCCCAAGATTAGCCATTTGCTTCTCCTTATTCCTTTGTCCATCACGATAACACCCAAAACTTAGAAACTTCAGCACTCAAAACTCAATAGATACTTCGTGAGATCCATTTGTATAATAAACATATAAAATAATTTAGGTACTGTTATAAAGTGATTCTTGTTTTATTATCACATAAGGTATTGTATTCTAACTTATCCATGACTTATACACCCCCATGATACAATCCATGGCATCATCAAAACAAGCAAACTATGCAAGCAAAAACAGAATCTGTCTAAAACAGAATAGTCTATAATGATCTGTAAAGGTCTGTACTTCTGTAACTCCAAAAATTCTAAAAAATAGGAAAACCTAAAGAATTTGTATTTTAATATTGTGTAAAGAATTTAAATTACGAATACATTCTAGTGAAATCAGATAAATTCTACACTGGACGCTGAAGTTTCTATTTTTTGCACTATATCAATTCTACTTATCATGCAAGTCATCCCAAAGGCTTTACTTGGCACAAACATGAATTTAAACAAAAAACACAATCATAAAAATATAAATAATCGTGTTATAAAAACAAATAGAAAGTAAAAAAGAAAAATCAAAGATAACTATTGGGTTACCTCCCAACTAGCGCTATTGTTTTACGCCCCAAGCTAGGTATAATACATATGATCAAGTGTTGTCATCCTTCACACTCAAACCATAAGTGGCCCTCATGATAGATCCATAAGGTGGTATGATTATCTTTCTACAGAAGTGTTCCATCCCTTTCTTTAATGGAAATTGGACCCTTATGTTTCCTTCTTTCATATCAATAATTGCACATATAGTCCATAAGGAAGGTCTCCCCGGTATTATTGGACAAGTAGGGTTGCATTCAATATCAAGCACAATGAAATCTATAGGCACATAATTTATATTTCAATAATAAGCACATCATTAATTCTACCCAAAGGTTTCTTAATGGTAGAATCCACAAGATGCAAGTTGAGGGAACAATGTTGAATATTAGTGAGACCAAGCACATCACATAAAGATTTATGAATAGTTGAAACACTAGCAACTAGGTCACACAAGGCATTGCATTCATATTCCTTAAGCTTTATTTTAATAGTAGGTTCCCATTCATCATGCAATCTTCTAGGAATAGAAACTTCTAGCTCAAGTTTTTCATCATAGGCTTTTATTATAGCTTCTACTATATGTTGAGTAAAAGCTTTATTTTGTTCATAAGCATTGGGTGAGCTAATAATGGATTGCAGCAAGGAAATACATTCTACTAAAGAGCAATTATCATAATTAATATCCTCATGATTCAAGATAGTTGGCACATCACTAGTTAAAGTTTGAACCTCTCCAAACCCACTTTTCCAGTTTTAGCATTAGAATCATCACCCTCCAAGCAATTGGGACGCTCTCTAACTAGAGTTGACTCATCTCCGGTCCCTTTATCATCTATTTTCAGACAAGTAAACAAAATATTAAATAGGAGAAGTACCAAGTATTTTAAGGTCTTCATCATGATTACTCATGGAGAGAGATTTCGGTTTAGCAGCCATCCTATTTACTAGAGTGGTTTGTTTATCCAAAATCTTCCCAATTAATTCTCCTGTTTGAGTAAATTGCAGTTGAAGATTAGATACCTATTGATTGACTTCATCAAGTTGTTTACTAATTGCATCAAGGACAGTTGGATGTTCCTTAATTTCAGCAGCAAAAAGTTTGTTGTGATCATATTGTGAGGTCATAAAAGTTTTCATGGAGTTTTCAATTTTAGACATCCTTTGGTAATAGTAGAACAAGTAAACTAGCAAGTATGACAAGCAAACAAGTAAACTAGTAACTAGCAAAGATAGGTATTTTTTTATTTTTTATTTTTATGAAGTAAGAAAAATATAACAGAAAATGAAAAATATAACAAGTAGATGATAATTTGTGTGAAGTTACTTTATGGTAGGTTGATGATACTACTCAACAATGGTGCCAGGAATCCTTCCTGATACTTGTGATTTGCATTGAGTTTTCCATGAAGAGGAACGGGTGGTGAAGCACAGTATAGGTAAGTATTTCCCTAGATAGAGAACCAAGGTTTATCGAACCAATAGGAGTAATTGTTAGTGCATCTAGCGCCCCTTAGTGATTTTGGTGTATTGAAGACTTATAGGTTAAGGAACTAATGCGTTTCCGAGAAAACACATGTTCTATAAGTCGATGAGGAGTTTGATATATTCGAAGATTATCGACCCCTAAAAATAAATGTCTTCAGGTGAAGACTTTGCTGAAGACTTTGGTATTCCCTGAAGACTTTGAAAATGAAGAAGTCGGTGCGACCTTGAAGATATGAATGAGGACTATGAAGTGTGAAGACTTTTGTTTTCGTAGTTTCATTTCCTTTCTTTGAGTCATAGGAAACATCGTACTGTTAAAGGGGGCCATGGTAATACTAAGGAAAATTTCCAACTGATGCTCAACTCAAAAGCGTCAACCTATCCAATCCTTCGAGTGAAGCCTTTGGAAATCTCTTACAATTGAGTCAAGTTCTTCAGTGAGAGCGACGAAGTTATTCTAGTCTCTGAGGAAATTGGTGTGACTGAGGAGTTAGGATTTCGCCAGTGCGAATTGCCTACAAGTGAGGAATATGATAAGCCCTAAGGAATTTGATAGCTCAAATTCTGACCGTTGTTATGCTTACTGCCAGCTGTCCCCAATCATCCTATCCACATAATGGTCATATCATTGGGGGCATTTATGTCATGTTAGGTTGCAGCCTGGCTATAAATAACCACCCCCACAACCACTAGTTGGTTGGCTGCTCTGAGAGAGAACTTGACACTTGTCATTTGAGAGCAACCCATCCTCCGAGGACTTTGATAGAAAATCATCATTGAGGAAATACCCATCCTCCAAAGACTATGATAAAAAATCAACAGTGAGGAAAAACACATCCTCCAAAGACTTTGAGGGAAAATCATCAGTGTCAAAAAACCCCAAAACCAAACCACCAAACCCAAAGTGATTGAGCATCACTAAAGAGATTGTTATTGTGTGGAACCAACACTTTTTACCTTTGAATATTGTGTATCTTCCAAACGGCTAGCGCGTCATGGTCTAGAGCATCCAGCAGTAAATTGTGGATCGCCTGGTGACTAGTTTGTGAGGGTTTTGAAAGTCTACCCTGAAGACTTACCATGAGTGTTGGGTGAGGACTGTGTGACCTTAGCTCAAGGAGAATAAGGTAAGGACTGTGTGTCCTCTGGTTTAAATACCAGGCTGCTCCAAACCAGACGTACGACTGTCATAACAGTTGGAACTGGGTCATCAAACCATTGCCTTCATCGATCTATCGGGTTCCATTTCCTCAACCCTTCTATTTCCTCATATACTGTTGATGAAACTGATCATTACTGTTTGAAGAATTTGACTAAACACTTTCTCAATTTCCTCATCTCAAATTCTTCAGCCACCTTGTTCTTCACCTGCTTATCCTGTATCATGCTACCTGTAATTTGTGCATTCTTTATTTCATCATGATGATTATGCTATTACTATGTTTCTCATGCACTTGAGTACTTATTCCGCTATTCATCACATTTCAAATTCCTCAAGTTGAAATTCCTTAGTGATGAATTTGTAAAAATCGTCTATTCACCCCCTCTAGTCGATATAATGCACATTCAATTGGTATCAAAGCAAGGTACTCCCTTGTTCTGTGTGATTTTGGTTTAACCACCTGGAGTTCTAGTTATGTCGACTGCGGGTATGATCAAGGTTTCCGCAGGTTGTCCTACATTCGATGGGATGGACTACCCCTACTGGAAGAACAAGATGCGCATGCATATTGAGGCAATTGACAATGATCTCTGGTATGTTGTGTAAAGTGGTGTTCCCTCTGTTACTCCCACGGTCACTGCTGCTGATGTGAAGATATTCAAGCAACTCGATTCTCAAGCAAAGAATATCATCTCTGGCCATCTGAGAAAAGGTTAGTATGGCAGAGTGAGTGCTTTGGAGTCTGCTAAGCTTATCTGGGATAGGCTAAACAATGTCAACGGAGGTGTCTCAACTCAACGTGACTCCCGAGTTGATGTTCTTCGCAATCTCTTCAACCGCTTCAAAAGACTCGACAATGAAAATGTTCAGCAAACTTTTGATCGTCTCACTGATATCTCCAATGAGCTTCAAGCACTTAGTGCCACTAACATCACCGACCACGAGGTGGTGAAGAAACTGCGAGATCTCTTGATTCCTCATTCTACACACTGGCTTTGATGATTCAAGAGCGTGGAGACTACAAGTCACTTGATCCTGCTGATATATTTGAGAGATTCAATACTCATGAATTCCAACAAGCTGAGAAAAGAGACCTCTACGGGCCAAGCTATGGAAGATCTCGTGCACTGCAGGCAAAGGCAATTTCCTCATCCGACGGCGAAGAATCTGATAGTAGCCTTGGTGATCCTGAAGAACTGAGTCAGGAGATGGCAATGCTCATGAGGAAATTCCAGAAGTTCTCTAGGAGAGGCCGGTTTGGAAAGTAATCAAAAAGTGGCTTGAAGAAATCAGATTCCTCATCAAGCAACTACAAGAACAGAACTTGTCACAAATGCAAGAAATCTGGTCACTTTATCTTTGAGAGTCCTCTCTGGAAAAAAGAATCAAAGAAGAAGAAATACAAGGACGACGGTTCTGATGACTCGAAGAAAAAGAAGAAATCTTCAAAGTCCTCATCTTCAAAGTCCTCAGCGCACAAGAAGAATGGTTCTAGAAAGGCTCGGGCTTTCATTGGCAAGGAAATGGATTCTGAAGAAGAATCTGAAGAATATGAAGAAAAGGAAGAATCTGAGGTGGAGTCAGAATCTGGTGTTGCTAGCCTTGCTCTCGCTACTGCTTCCGTCAGCAAGTCCATCTTCAATGATGAAGAAAATTGACTACTCCAACGACTATGACGTCAGCAATGATGATTATGCTCCCACCTATTGCTTCATGGCTAAAGGTTCCAAGGTACACAAGCATCATTCCTCCTCTGAATCAAGTGAAGGTGAATCTAATGAATATATGAAACCTAGCTATTCCAAACTTGCTAAGATTGCCACTAAGCAACAAAGTGAACTTGAAAAGCTTGAGAAACTGGTAGACAAAAGTGATGATCTGTTGAATGAGGAAGTGGATCGGACTCAAACTCTGACTTATGATCTCAAAAGTCTTCAGTCAAAGTATGATAACCTTCAAAGTCATCATAATGCACTCTTAGTCGATCATGAGAAGCTTTTCTATGAATTTCTTCAAAGAAAGCAAGATCTTGAGAAACTAGGAGTGTGTCATGAGGATCTTCAAAGGGATAACGATTCCTTACTTGCTCAACAGATCAATACCACCCAGGAAGAATTTGTTCCACCTTGTTTGAAATGCATCGAACGTGAAACTGCTAATTCTTCACCTGAATGTTCAAATGCTTCTATTGCTGCAAATTCTTCAACTATCGTTGTGGTCACAAATTCCCCATCGGAGGATACCATAAGTATCACTGACAAAAATGCAAGGTTGAAGGAATTGTATGTGACAGGCATATACAAAAGTCTCAAAGGGCATCAAACACTTTTCGATGTGCTCAAAAAGCAGATCCTGGACAAGAATCCTAGGAAAGAGGGTATTGCATTTGAGAGGAAACTCAATGCTGATGGATCCTACTGCAAACTTGAGCAGTACCCCAAAACCTCATGGGTTGCTGCAAAAGGACCTCTTATAGATCCATCCACTTTATTGGCTTCACTTGTGAAATTTCATATTCCTCTCATGAGTCAACTAACTCTAACTACAAATTCTTCAAAAATCAGAATGGTGAAGTATTTTCCAGATTTGTTGGAACTAACTACAGGAACGGTTCACCTATGAGGAAAATCTGGGTTCCCAAGAGCTGCTTGGAAAATCTTCAAGTGAATGTCCTCACGACACCACCTATGAAGAAAAGGAACCCCAGATCAAATTCCTCATATGGACCAAAGTCTTAACTTGGACCAAATTCCTCAAATGGTCAAATGTATCATTCTCGTGCTAATGCATCTGTTTCATCGGGAAAATCTAAGAGTTCTGAATATGTGCATTATTCTTCAAATCATTATGTTCATAAGTCATCGAAGAATTCTCTACTTATTCATATGAGTACTCTAACCCTCATCATGTGAAACAAAGTGCATTAGTTTCAGTGCCCCCTTCTCATATGGAGCTCGCAGAATGATGAACTCTTTGCCACCCCTCTAGATGTGGGTGGTGAACAAATTGAACTAATCTCTTATGCAGGGTCAGGTCTCCAAACGAACTTGAACGTCTGATGAATTTGCTGGAGACATGAGGAAATGCTTGAAAGGACGCAAGATAATCATGTAGAAATGAATTCGTCATTTCTCACGTCCTCACACTGCTTTACTTACTATGTTGTGTGATGAAATTCTTCCTGATGAATTTGATATCACATTCTTCACTCTGAATCATATGAGTTTGTAAGTTGTACTAATTCATCTGCAGGACGAAACACCAAAAGCTACTGAGTGGGTCCTCGACAGTGGGTGCACCACCCACATGACTGGTGACAAGACTCTACTGATGAATATACCACTTGCCCCATCCCATTTATCTCATCTGAAGCATATCACCTACGTTGATAAAGGAAAAAAGAAAGGTATTGGGTATAGGTAAGGTTGCAATCTCAAAGGACCAACACATGGATAAGGTGATGCTTGTCAAATCCCTCGGGTTCAACCTCATGTCTGTCTCAATGCTTTGTGATCTTGATATGGTTGTCATCTTTGGAAAATATCGTTGTGTTGTCATCATGGAATCTAACAAATCCAAAGTCTTCGAAGGCTTTAGGAGAGGAGACTTGTATATTGTTGATTTCTGTACAGGTCCTCAGCCTGCCACGTGCCTACTTGCAAAGTCTTCAGAAGGCTGGCTGTGGCATCGACGACTTGGACATGCAGGCATGAGGAACTTGCACACACTCATGAAGAAAAAACACGTCAATGGCATTGAAGCTGTCAAATTCCTAAAGGACCACCTTTGTGGTGCTTGTGAGTCTGGAAACATGACTAGATCCAAGCATCCCTCAAAGACAATCATGACCACTACTCGACCTTTTGAATTGCTTCACATGGATCTATTTAGCCCCACTTATTATGCCACACTAACAAATACTTCATGTTTGTATGGCTTAGTTATTGTTGATGATTACTCTAGTTATACTTGGGTGCATATTATTCTGTACAAGTCTGAGGTGCAGGATGTCTTCAGACGATTTGCTTCAAGGGCCTCAACAAACTTCGGCGTCAAGATCAAGCACATGAGGAGTGATAATGGGGCTGAGTTCAAAAACACCGGTCTTGATGAATATCTTGATGAACTTGGTATTATTCATGAGCTATATTCCCCATATACTCCTCAGTAGAATGGTGTCGTGGAGCGCAAGAACAGGACTCTTGTTGAGATGGCTCGCGCTATGCTTGATGAATACAAGACTCCTCGTCGCTTTTGTCCTGGGGCAATCAACACTGCTTGCCACATCATCAACAATTTATATCTTCACAAATTCTTCAAGAAGACTTCATATGAACTCATCACTGACAAGAAACCCAATGTGAGTTATTTCAAAGTCTTCGGTGCTAAATGCTGGATTAGAGATTCTCACCACAGTTCTAAATTTGCACGGAAATCACATGAAGGTTTTATGCTTGATTACGGAAAGGACCCGCACACCTACAGAGTCTTCAACACCTACCATAACAAGGTTGTTTAAACTGTAGATGTGTGGTTCGATGAAACTAACGGCTCGCAAAGAGAGCACATGCCTCCTGTGCTAGATGAAATGTCTCCCGAGGAATCCATTAAGTTGAAGGCAACTGAAGATATCATACCCACTAAAGAACCTCAAACTATTGAGGAAGTCATTCCAACCAATGAAGACATTCATGCTGATACACCTGAACAAAATGGTGCTGAAGAAAATCCTCAGCCTCGTCAACCTGCTCATCCAAGAGTTGCAAATGAAGTGCAGATTGACAAAATCCTCGAAGATATCAATGCACCCGGGCCCATCACTCGCTCAAAAGCTTCACATTTTTCTAACTTTTGTGGGCATTTTGCTTTTGTCTCTATCATAGAGCCCCCCAAAGTTAATGAAGCATTCAAGGAGCCTGAGTGGATTCAAGCTATGCAAGAGGAATTGCATCAATTCACACTCAATAACGTGTAGGAACTTGTCAAGCGGCCAGATCATGGCAAACATAACATCATAGGTACCAAGTGGATCTACTGCAACAAGCAGGACAAAAATGGCCTAGTGGTGAGGAATAAGGCTCGCCTTGTAGCTTAGGGCTACACACATGTTGAGGGAATTGACTTTGATGAAACTTTTGCACCTGTTGCTAGACTTGAAGCTATTTGTATATTGCTTGTTTACGCTAACCATCATGATATCATCTTATATCAAATGGATGTGAAAAGTGCATTCCTCAATGGCAAGCTTGAGGAATAAGTATATGTTGCTCAACCCCCAGGTTTTGAAGACCCTAAGCATCCTAACAAAGTCTTCAGACTCAACAAGGCCCTTTATGGCCTCAAGCAGGCCCCTCGGGCGTGGTATGACACTGTAAAGGAATTCCTCATGAAGAAAGGCTTGAAACCCGGTTCACTCGACCCAACTCTTTTCACAAAATCCCATGACAATGAATTATTCGTGTGCCAAATATATGTAGATGATATTATCTTTGGATGTACTGAAAAACATTACAATGATGAATTTGCTTACATGATGAGTGAATAATATCAAATGTCTATGATGGGGGAGTTGAAATTCTTCTTAGGTCTCCAAATTCATCAACAGCACAACTGCATCTTCATCTCTCAAGAGAAATACCTCAAGGATGTATTGAGTAAATTCAACATGCAAAACTGCAAAGGCGCCAAAACTCCAATGGCTTCAAAAGGCCACCTCTGCATTGATGAAAATGGTAAAGATTTTGACCAGAAGGAATATCGCTCCATGATTGGCTCTTTATTGTATCTATGTGCATCTAGGCCAGATATTATGCTTAGTGTTTCCATGTGTGCCCGATTCCAAGCAACACCGAATGAATCACACCATAAGACTATGAAACATATTCTTCGATACTTAGCTCACACACCAACGCTTGGATCATGGTATCCCAAGGGCTCAAATCTTCATCTCGTCGAATACTCAGATGCTGACTATGCTGGAGATCGTGTGGATCGCAAGTCAACCTCAGGCAGATGTCATTTCCTCGGACGGTCCTTAGTCTGTTGGTCCTCAAAGAAGCAAAACTCCATGTCATTATCTACTGCAGAAGCTGAGTACATTGCTGCTAGTTCATGCTATGCTCAGTTGCTGTGGATGAAGCAAACCCTCAAGGACTATGGCATCAAGGTGAAGAATGTGCCTATCTGCTACGACAACGAGAGTGCTATCAAGATTGCTTACAACCCAGTTTAGCATTCCAAGAGCAAGCACATCCAGATTCGTCATCATTTTCTTCGAGTTCATGTACTCAAGGGCATCTCCATCGACCACATGAAAATTGCAAAACAACTAGCTAATATCTTCACTAAGCCCTTGGATGAAAAGAGATTTTGCAAGTTGCGGTGTGAGCTAAATATCTTAGAATCTTCGAATGTTCTTTGAAAAGACACACATCCTAACACTTATGCAAAATTGATGACTTAGATATGCAACACACGAAGTAATGTTTTTCTTCAATCAATGAAGAATAACCCTCTAAGTGTGAAGAAATTAATGAAGAATTTGATTCTAAGAACCGTACGACAATTGTACTCGGTGTCTGAAATCATCATTCTTATACGGTGGGTCACGCCACCAACCATAGTTGAAAATCTTCAAAGTTGTGGTTTTTGTCATTTTGCAAATTCTTCAACTTTTCAAATTCCTCAAGTTTGCAAATTCCTCAAAATTTTCAAATTCTTCAAACTATGAAACTAATGTTCTTCATTGACTATATACATATATATTTGAGTTTTCAATGTCCTCAATAGCATTCACTTATTGCTAATTCTTCAAGTCAATTTTCATCTAAGTGAATGTGACCGGACCCATTCCCCCTCTATGCTAAACTCAACCCAGTCTCTTCAAAATTCTTCATATGCATTCTACCTTGAAACTCATTCAAAATCTTCACCGAGTCCTTGTGAGCTGAAGAATTTGCGAACGAAAACTTTAAAATTTCCACTTCCAGATTTCGGCACTTGCCGCTCAAACCGTTTCGATTCCTACGACTGGATAACCCATGATCCCCCACTATCTCAACTACACAATACGTGGGTGACCCATGTCGTGTGGAGAGCAAGGGTTAGAAGCAATCTAGTCCAAAATCTTCGGACTAGTCAGTTTTTACTTCGGCTATAAATACCCCTTCCCTTCCCCCTGGCTCGAGTTACTCCTCACTTCCCTCTCTCCCGAGCTGAGCGCTAGCGCCGCCGCTAACTTCATCGTCGTCGGAGAGGAAAATCTTCACTGCCTTGACCTCCCCATTGTCGTACTCATGCCGGCTGCAGAAATCTTCACTCCACCGCCGCCGTAGCTGTCTTCCATCGCCGAGTTAGGGTGCGGGAGATCTCGACAGACAAACTCCTCAGTTTTCACCTCTCTATTCGTCATGTTCTTCACCGAGGTAATTAAAATCTAATTTTACTGCCCTACTTTGATCTTCATGATTTTCACAAAATCCTCAAAAGGTGTTTATTCTTCAAGAATCATCTTCTTAAACACCTCATATGTTTCATTCCCTTGATGTGTTTCTCTAAGCTATGACCCTTCATAAATTTCTAAGAACGCACATGACCTCTTCAAATTCTTCGCACCTATACTCTGTTCACAGGTACCAAAATGTCTGCTAATGAATCTCTAGGTTCTCATCAACTTAACTCATTTGCAGCGTTTCTTGAAGAAAAATTACATACCTCTTCAGAATCTTCAAAATCTCAAAGTCATCAAGTGAAGAAAATGGCTAATGGCAAAAGACCTCAGAAGGGTGTGATACGTCTCCAGTGTATCTATAATTTATGACGTATTCATGCCATGTTTACAACAATTTTCTATGATTTTGGTATGATTTTATTAGAACTAACCCGGACTGATGCTGTTTTCAGCAGAACTACCATGGTGTCATTTTTTGTGTAGAAATAAAAGTTCTCGGAATGGTTTGAAAACTTACAGTGTTTTTTATGGATTAAAAGAGACCACCGAAGCACAAGAGTTGGGCCAGGAAGTGGACGAGGAGGCCACAAGACCTCTAGGCACACCAGGGTGCTCTGGGCTTGTGGGCCCCTCGGGCACCCCCTTGACGTGAGACCGATGCCAAAAATTCTTATAAATACCCAAACCTCCGAAAAGAACCCTAGATCGCAAGGTCCGCTGCCGCAAGCCTCTGTAGCCACGAAAAATCAATCTAGGCCCTCTCCGGCACCCTGCCGGAGGGGCCATCATCGCCGGAGGCCATGGAGGAGGAATCTGGTGGGGGCCATCATCACCATGGAGGCCAAGGACCAGAGGGAGAACCTCTCCCCATCTAGGGAGAGGCCATGGACGAGGAAGCACATCCCTCTCTCTCTTGATGGCACTAGAGTGCCGCCGAGGGAACCATTGCCGCGGTGATCGTCTTCACCAACATCACCATATTCATCACCTTCCTCATCTGTTTTAAGCGGTCCACTCTCCCACACCCCGCTGTAATCCCCTACTTGAACATGGTGCTTTATGCCACATATTATGATCCAATGATGTGTTGCCATCCTATGATGTTCTGAGTAGATTTCTTTTCTCTGTTGGGTTGATTGATGATCTAAATTGGTTTCAGTTGTATGCTTTATTTTGGTGCTGTCCTATGGTGCCTTCCGTGCCGCGCACACGTGAAGGATTCCTGTTGTAGGGTGTTGCAATACGTTCATGATTCGCTTATAGTGGGTTGTAGAGTGACAAAAGCTTAAACCCGAGTAAGGGGGTTGTTGTGTATGGGATAGATGGGACTTGATACTTTAATGCTATGGTTGGGTTTTACCTTAATGATATTTAGTAGTTGCGAATGCTTGCTAGAGTTCCAATCATAAGTGCATATGATCCAAGTAGATAAAGTATGTTAGCTTATGTAACATCCCGAGACCAACGCTCCAGAAGATTCCCATTTTATTCCATTGCCGTCTCGTGGTTCGTTTGGTTGTTGCATTCATCATCGCATCATTCGCATCATCAACATAGCATCATCACTTGTTTTCAAAAACTTGCATCCATGAGTAGCTGGCAGTTCTCTCCGTTCGTGTCGCACACCATTTCGAGACCAACCACACACGCACATGCCCGAGGCATCGATAAAATATTGTTTTCAAAGAGCATATGAAATATCCTCGGATTGAGTTGGAAGTTGGTGTGCGGTCTTGTTTTATTTTAGGTAGACCGCCTGCCAAATTTCGTCGTGATCAGAGGTCGTTTGTTACCCCAACGGTCAACCATAGCAGTGCGGTCATCGGTTATCTGTCAGACGTTTTTGGTGTTTTCAAACTCATGCCACGGGACGCAAACTCCCCTCTCTCCTCAGCCCACTTCCCCTCTACACAGCCCACTTAACCCACTTAGCCTATTCCCACGACCGGAGCCGTTCGATCTCGATCGTACGGCTCAAAACGGCGCAAAAATCCCCCTAACCTAGCCCCATTTCCTATTTAATCCCCGTCCCCTTCCTAATATGGCTAACCCTAATCCCTGCCTCATTTTTTGTGCCACCCAGCCTTCACCTACGCCTCCTCTCTCCTCCAGCCGCTGCAACCCCCTCCTCCCGCACCATGTCCGCCAGGCCTAGATCCCGACCCGCTCCGGCCCAGGTCACCGCCGCAGCTCGCGCAAGCCCCCAAGCTCCCATGGCAGCCCCGACCGAACCACGCCGCCTTCACCTCCAGCTGGACCTCGTCGCCTCGCCGCCTTGCAGATGTGCTCCACCGCCGCTGGCCACCACGCCCCGCTGCCGCTTCGCCCATGCCTGGAGGCCCTGCTTCGCCCACGCCCGGAGGCCCTGCTCGCCTGCTCCTGCTCCGCCTTGCCGCTGGCCTGGGGGCCTCGCCGCCGCCCGGATCCCGGCCAGATCCGGCCATCCCTGTCAACGCTGACCCCGCCTTGTCCTCGCCTCGTCCCCGCCACTAGAGCCTTGTGGCGCCGCCGGCCGCCGCGCCCGCGACCCGCTGCCTCGTTCCCGCTCGGGACAAGAGAGACGAGCGGCTGGGCCGCCTCTAGCGCCTCGTGGGCCCAACACCTAGGCCGGCCCGAATCGCCTCGCCTCCCCTCGACCTGCCTCACCACCGATTGGGCCCAATGCCACTCTGGTGAGCGCCCATGCTATCCCTCGCTCGTGTGCTATGTTTTATCCCGCGCCCATGTCCTCTGTTTCAGCCCGTAGCCAGATTCAGCCCATTGTAATGTTTTTCCCTATCCAACGGATTTATCCATTTCCTGAGATTAACAGAATTGCACAAACCCCCCCAAGCATCATGCATATAATAACTTCTTAACCGTGCGTCGCGTGTAAAAACTGGATATATGAAAAATGACTAGAATTTCATGTAGATTCACATTTTCCAACTCTCACATGTGATAAAAATGATTAACTTGTTGTTTCCATTATTTTTGCATTAATTCCATGTCAAAATGAATTGTTTAATAACTTTTAAACCATAGCTCCGATGCAAATGTTTGATATATGTAACTTGACTACAAAAATGTGTAGAATAACATGGTGACCTTTATTTTGCTGTTTAATAACTCTAAAATTGTGTTAGGACAGATCTGTACTAAATTCATAATTTGCATATGGGGACGTTTCGTATATGCTATATGTTGCTTCTGGGCCCATTTCAAATGCCTAGATGATATAGTTGTTCATGCTTCACCTCTTGCCATGTTTACCAACATTTAATATTGGTGAGTACCTAATGAGAGTGAAGTAAATAATTCGAACGTGGAGTTTTGTCAATATGCAACTCGTTGCATATTGAACTTCACTTAATATGTAGTAGTTGTTTGTTGTGCTTGCCATGCCATGCCATGCGTTGCATATTAAACCGGACATGCATCATATTTGGGTGCGCATCACATCATTCATATGTTGTGGTGTTTCTCGTGTGTTGATTGTTTGTTTTCGGTTTGCTTCTTCTCGATAGAGTTTTGAAAGTGTTCGGAGTGGGAGGATTCGTTTGAGTACGTTGGTTCGTCTTCTTCATGGACTCGATCTTCTTCTGAGCGGGACCTCAGGAAAGATGACACATTTCCCTGGATACCACTACTATCAATGCTATGCTAGTTATTCTGCTTTTATTGTTATGTCACGCTACCTACCACTTGTTTGAGAAGCCTCCCAACATTGCCATGAAAGCCTCTAACCCCTTCACATCCCAGCAAACCTTTGTTTGTCTATGTTACCGCTTGCTCAGCCCTTCTTATAGCGTTTCTAGCTGCAGGTGCAATTGCTTCCATATGACAACATGGGCATTCTTTTGTTATATCACAATATTATTGCTATTTAATTTAATGCACATATATACTTGGTAAAGGGTGGAAGGATTGGCCTTTTGCTTAGTGTTTTGTTCCACTCTTGCCGCCCTAGTTACTTGTGAACCGGTGTTATGTTCCATAATTGAGCGCTCCTAACATGCTCGGGGTTGTTATGGGGACCCCCTTGATTTTCATTTTAGGATAAAGCTTGTCTGGAAAGGCCCAACATTGGTACTACATTTGCCTAATAACTAATAAAATGCATAGGGACCCACCGACACCCGCGGATAATTTAATCAACCCCCGGGCCAATGCTCCTCATGAGTGTTGGTCCAAAATGGGCTGCCTGCGAGGCCACCTCGAGGAAACTTGGGGATTAGTTTTCCTCGTAGCTAGTCCCATTCGGTCGTGTCCTGAGAACGAGATACGTGGCTCTTATCGGGTTCATCGACACGTCGGGCGGCCTTGCTGGATTTGTTTTACCTTTCTCGAACGTCTTGAGTGAGGAATTCCGATTTTTCTTCGAGCTATCTCGAGGTGGAGGATTTCCTATGGAATTGCCTAGGAAGATCACGAGATCCATGGTCAAGGTTATTCCCGATGCATGTGGTTAATTTGTGATGGATGAGTTGGAGCACCCTTGCAGGTTTAAATCTTTTTGAAAGTCGTGCCCATGGTTATGTGGCAAACTTGGAAACTTTGTTTAACACCCGGTCATAGCAAACTTGAAGTAAACTCTAATAAAATACACCAACTATGTGCGTAACCGTGACTGTTTCTTCTCGTGAGTCCTTATCCGAGAGAGAACACAGTGGGATTATGTTTGACGTAAGTAGGTGTTCAGGATCAGTTAGTGATCATTACTAGTTCACATCCATTATGCGTAGACCACCATACTTTACTTTCTGTATTCGTAAGTTAGCCACTCAAATAAATGCTTAGTCGTTTGATGCAACCTCACCACTTAACCATACCTCACCCATTAAGCTTGAATAGTCTTGGTACCCTTGGAAATGAGATTGCTGAGTCCTTGTGGCTCACAGATTACTACAACAATAGTTGCAGGTACAGGTAATGCGATGATTTGATGTGAGCATGATGCTTGTTTGATTTGGAGTTCTTCTTCTTCAATCTAGGATGGGTTCCAGGCGGCAGCCTGGGATAGCAAAGATGGATGTCATTTTATCATTTGATTTCGTCCGTAGTCGGACCCTACTCTTCTGCATGATGTTTGAATATGTTGATTTATGTGATATTGATGTAGCTTGTGGCGAGTGTAAGCTAATTCCATATACTCATCTCTTCTGTACATGTACTTGTAATGATATCCATTCTTGCAACACGACGAGATGCGCTTCTATCCCTGTCGAGGCCCTCGTGCCAAAATAAGGATAGGATCGCATCTTGGGCGTGACAAGTTGGTATAAGAGCCTGTACCAACCTAGGAGTCCCCTTGATTGATCGAACTTGGCTGAGTAGAGTCTAGTGAAAAACTATTTTGAGTCTAGTTATATCGGAGAGTAGGTTTCTGTTATTCCTCTTCTATACTCTGGTGAGGTAATTGACTTAGGAATTTTGATTCTACCCTCTTCTTACCCATTTTTTTAGGATCACACAGATATTTTGGAATCTCTATGATGTCGATGTGATGGAGTTCTATCTTGGTGCCTCTTGTCTGACTTGATTTCTTCCAAGGAGTTGAGCTCCAGGGGATTCTTGGCACATTGTTATCATTCAGTTTCCTTAGTATCTCAGGACGGAGGGTGTTCGAAATTGCTTCAATATTTATCGTGGCAAGATAAGGTCGGAGTCACCCAGTACTAGGGAGGCATTCGGGGTACTGCCATGTTTGGTATCGTTGTGTTTTCGAGGGTCCGAGATAGATGGAGTTCCGAAGCCTCTCGTTATGTGTTGACGGATGGATATAGTTGGAGTGTAGGGCTTGTTAGTTGTGTGAGATATTTTGCCTCCCTGTATCCCCAACACCCGATTGCATAACCGGAAGATTTCAGGAGTTCTTAGGTGGGAATTCAAGTAGTCACCTAGGCTATCTTTCAACAAATGTGTGATGTGGGATTGGGGTTCGACATCTAGTGGATTCATTTGTTCACGGTCTTTCTTACTGAGGGCAGTCTCGATATATTGTAACATCCCAAACTTTGGAATGTTATAATAAATATAGAATGATTGTTTGTTTGCTTGAATGATTGAAAGTGAGTGAAATTTGAAACTTTTTGAAACTTTTGAAAGTTTATTGAGAGGGAATGAAATGACTTTCCCAAAACTTTCAATCTGCATTTTGATCACCAGGAATTCAAATTCATTTCATCAAAAAACCCTAGAGTGAAGATGACATGACTTCTTCCATTTAAAGAAATGAAAAGGGATTTGAATTTCCATTTTGAAAATATTTCAAATTCAGAAAACTTTATGCAACTCAATGATTTTCATGAGAGAAGATAAAATGACTTCTTCAAATTATATGAAATATGAGTTGGAAGTTTACAATAAATCTTTGAATAGTGAATGTGAAAATCTCTGGATTTTCTTTTGGAATCATTTCATATTTGGTTCCTATTCCAATTTTCAAAGTATTCAAACCCCTGACAAAAAATTTTTGAGAGGAGTAACATGACACTCCACACCAGGGACTTCTTGGTGATTTATTTGAATAATAAAAACTAGGGGTTATTCTGAAAAAAATATTTGCAAAGGGATTTAAAAGCAAAAGGGCAATTTCTGAAAATAATATTTTTTAAAGTATTCAAATGCCAGAATAAAAATGTCCATTAAATGTCATTTATTATTCTGTTAATTTTGATATAAAATTTGACTATATTTGGAATTTATTCGAATGCATTGATCAAGTTTTATGGCTCTGGTAAAATCATAAATAGGAAACGGTAACGGTTTATAATAAAACCGGCCGGCCCACAACCTTTAAAGCCGAATTCATTTCATAACGGTCGCCCGCTGACTACGTCTCCCTCTTTCTCTCTCTGACCAGCGGGACCCACGCGCCCGATCGAAACCGTCGCCGGTCGCCTTCCTCCTCCCACGCGCCCGACGCCGTCGCCGGACCCCCTCGCCGCGGACCCCCTCCCTCCTTACTCCCCCGACCCCCTATAAGAAGCCCCGCTTCCCCTCTTCCCATTTCCCCTGTTTTCCCCCTCTGCCGTGCCCTCCCCTTGCCGCTATTCCTTGCCGGACTTCTCAAGCGCCGCCGCGCCATTAACACGCCACCGCATCACCCTGACCTCCCCGCACTCTCCCGAGCCCTCCGACGATTTCCCCACCACCGTGCGTATCTCCCCGACTCCTCACCTCCACTGGATACCGCCAGTACACCGCAAACGGACCTCGCCGGAGATTCGGATCCCCACCGGATTTTTCTCGAGCTCGTGGACGTCGCCACGGTCATCCCCGCGCCCCTCCAACACCACCACCCGTCGCCGGGATCTCGCCGCCGTCAGTTGGAGCCCTCTGATGACCCCCTCGACCACCGGAGACGCGCCCCGACCACCTCGACGTCTCGGCCCCGCCGGAGAAGACCCCCTCCGTCGACCCCCTCCACTATGAGCTCACCCCCCTTTGTGTGCGTTGGATCCATTTAAATTCGCGAAACGTTTTCTGCTAAGTACCGGTCACCCGCTCGTATTCGCCCGCACGCTCACATCCGTAGCCAACCAGAGAGCGACATGTAGCCCACCTGTCCGTTAGAAACGTATTTTCATTTCTGATTAAATTTCTGTTTCCAGAATAGTTTCAGATTTGTTTTGCTTATAACTTTTATTTTTTTAATTGTTTTCAATTGATTTCTTTTGCATTAGATCACAAATTTCGTCTAGTTTCTGTGAATACCAAATTTGACTATGTTTGAATAATTCAATTTGAATTTGGACAGTTTTGATTTAAATTTTGTTTTCTGAATATCTTGAGTTCTAAAATGATTTTTTGATTGATTCTTTTTCCTACTTGTCACTAGTGATCTTAGTTATCATTAGGCAGAGTTTGAGAATTTTTAAAATAAAATTTATTAGGGTTTTAACTAGAAACAGAATCGGTTTAGTTTGTTAATATAGTTTAATTAGTTTTATTTTGTTAGTTTAAATCTGAGTTTGTTTTAATTTGATTTAGTAGGTTCTGTTAGTTAAACTTTAGGTGTTTTACTTAATGTTAATAAAAATAATTTGCTTAGTTTACTACCATGTTGTTATAGGAACACTATACATTTTCAAATAGGTTTAATTTGTGATAAACAAACTAGTTAGTAATTGCTTATTCCAACAAAGTTTATATAATTAGATTCTGTTTTCAAATAAAATTTGTAGTAATACCTTTCTGTTAAGTAATGTTTTGTTAATAAAATAATTTAGTTTTGCTCTATTATGATAGGAAAACTATATCCTTAATCATTAGGTAATGTCTTATAAAACAATTTAGTTTTTCATAGAAATTATTTTCACAAAGTTTCATATGATTTAATTCTGTTTTGTAATAAAGATTTTATTTAATTACTTTCTGTTAACTAAGTTGTTTCATAATTTGTTTTCTCTTAGTTTATGGTTGTGCTTGTAGTTAAGTTCATTAGGCAAACACTTATATTGTTTAGAAGGTTGTTTTTATAGTTCTAGTTGTCTTTCAAAAGTGATTCATTTTTTCTAGAAAAATAGTTACAAAAATATTTTATTATATTTTACTTTGTTTTGGGTTTTGTGTTACTTTTGAAATTGTTGGAGTTTTGTGTTTCAACTTTGTCTTAAGTATTTCTTCCATCAACCTTGTTGCTTTTGTTTTGTGTTACTTTTGATTGTTAGAACTGATTGTTAGTATGATTGCTTATAAGTATGCAATGCTTGATTATAGATTTCATCGGAGAGTGACGAATAGTCTATCAAGTTATTTCTGAGAGCGATATCTTATCTTCATCAACAGTACAAGCAAGTTCACTTTGACCATCTTTTCATACCTACGTTTTATTGCATGTAGTGACATCATTCAACATATCCCTCCCGTAGTGTTATTGAAATTCTTGTAGTTGAGTAGAATGCATGAGGTAGGAACCCACCACTGGTTACTAAAGCCCCGGGAACGCTAGTTAGTGCAATGCTATGCTAAAGTAGACGGGGTCTAGTATGAGTGTTCGTGAGTGGTGTGAAGAAGGACTCCACGTCAAAACGACGACTTCATGAAGACATCTTCAAGTCCTACATCTTCAAGACCTCAAGACTTCAAGACTCGAGAAGACAAGTTTTCAATATACACTACTGGGTGAAGGATGGTTGATTGGGCACCCTGGAGAAACCAGTGAGTGGCCGGGATGCATGGAGAAGCGCCATGACATCTTGCGGAAAGCTTCACCCAGACTCAAAGAGAAGGATGAATACTTCATGCCCGGAAGCTTACCTGTGTAGCCACAAGTCATTATGGGCTCTGGCTTGGTTGATCTTTGTTGTGACTCTGCTGGGCAGTGCTACGAGATGTAGTCGACGTTAGGATTGGGATGGGCACTGTCGGACAGTCAGGGAAGCACTCTGAAAGACCATGTTTCTTTCATCCTGTTCTCAAACACCAGGCAGTGCGAGGACTTACCAGGAGGGAAAGAATCTTGTGGGTAAAGTACACAACACTCTGCAGAGTTAAACCTAATCGATTAGCCGTGTCCCCGATTACGGACAATTTGAGCTTCTAGACTTGGATCTATCTCTGAACTCTCAACACTGGACTGATAACTAATTGTGGGCAACTTATGATACTTATGGGCATTGAGACATTGGTTGGCGGAACCATGTCATGATAGGTAACTCTATAGTGAAATTCCTGATATTCCTTTGTCGTAGGAAAACAAAATCAGCTTTTATGCAAAAACTTAGCCACAGAGCCATAAAGCCTTATTGCATATAGTATGGTTTATTCTTCTGTTCTTCTATGGTGATCTTGCCAGCATATTCAAAATGCTGACCTACACGGCTGCAACGTCTTATGTTGCAGATACTCTTCTACGACGGGTAAGAGTACGATTCAGGGTTACGGTCCGCACTCAACTTGCCGTTGGTGTTATTGGGACTCCACTCCCGTTGACTGTATCCGCTGCTATTTTAAGGTATATATCAGTTTTATGTTATTTACATGTGATTGCACTTTGATATATACATTGATGTACTGTGTGTGCCAGCATACTGATCCAGGGATGGCACAGAAAACACAGAGGCTTGACTCGTTTTGAGTCGGGTCGCTACAGAAATGGTATCAGAGCACATGTTGACTGTAGGACGTGACCCTAGAAACTGGAAAGCCCTAGGATAGGAAATCTCTAAAACTTTATTTTCAAAAAGATTCTTTACCTCTTGTCTTCTCTGATTTTTACCAAATAGTCCCTCTTACCTCAACTAGTTAGATTATACCCTTTTCCCTTTTGACCACATGGAGGATCAACTGAAGCCACTCCAAGAAGGACGAGATATCTGACAACTGATGCTCAACTCAGACCCAGAGGTATTCCATTATGGAAGGAGCTACAAAAGATTGAAGACTATGAAGACCTCAAGAAATGGAAGACCATGAAGAATTTTTCCAAGATGTTATGACCCTAGAAGACCAAACCCTTGTTGTATACTTACGTTAGATACGATGAATTGTGCGCTGTCATTTGTGTGTAAGTTTTATTTTCGACAGCCACAACAAAAATCTATTTTTAAAACCATTGTTTGTATTGTGTGTATCCCCTCCTTTCTCTCTCTTACCCATCTCATCCCAAAACCTTGAACCCAATAGATGACGAATGAAGCTGGTCTTGTACTTTTTGGACCAATGACCCAGTTAGAGGCAGTAGTATGGATACACAACATGGAGAATCACTTCAGGAGCAACTCGATAGCACAGAAGTATGAGGTTCAATATGCTCTCCAGCACTTTACCCAAAGTGCCGCAACTTGGTGGAAAATGCATCATGCCATACAAGGATTTAATGGAGCAAAGAATTGGGAAGAACTCAAGAAGACTCTGTTAAGATCCCGTATAATTCAGAATCATTGTGTCATCCCGATGAAGAAGACCCGAGCATGTAAAATCTGTGGAGAAATAGGACACACCCAGGAAGAACACAAGAAAGGATGCCCTCATTGTGAAGAGAATCACCCTGCTGAGGACTGCCCAACTGGGCAAGTGACATGTTTCTTGTGTGAAGGAACTACACATTACCCTGCTCAATGCCAAATATACCCCAAGGTACCGGAAGTCATCAAGCAACAGAAGGAAGCCATGAAGGAAGCCTTCAGAGGAGAATTTGGAGAATTTGTGATGAAGAAAGATATTGAAGACCCTGATGGAGAAGGATTAACCAGATTTTACTCAAATGTCTGCTATACATGTGGAGAAGAAGGACATTTCTCACAAGACTGTACGAAGGAAAGAAAAGAGTATCTGGGACCCTTCCCGACAGAAGAAGTGGAGTTTGATCCACAGGAAATTGAAGTTTTGATTGGAACAAAGAACCTTAAGAAGAGACAAGCCCCAGAACAGAAGGACTTGAGTCATGTTAGATGTTTCAAGTGTAAGGATATGGGCCACTATGCCAGTAAGTGCCCAAGAAAAGAACCAAGAACCCAAGGAGCAAACACCAACATCAAGAAGCCTCGAGACTTGTCAGAAATCATCTGTTTTCATTGCAAGGAAGCAGGACATTATGCTAATGAATGTCCCCAGAAGAAGAAAGCTAGAATGGAGAATTTCAAGGAGCACCTTGCAAATCTTCAGTGGTACTAGAATATCTCCAAGGGGAGATGAATGAATAAAGTTGGGAGTTGATGCTAGACCATACCAAACTATGTGGATGGCAGCACTTGTAATAAAGTATTTTGGAATTTTAAGAAGAGATTGAAGTTATGTAACGTAAGTCTTAGTGTGTGTAATAAAAGTCATGAGATCAATGGAATTTATGATGTCATGACTCTCCTGTGTTGAACTATATGAGTTGCCATTCTAAGAGCAATAGAATCCGACCAATTTTCGAGGATATGAGAAAATATGGTCTATGCATACATGAGTGCATTTCATTTTAAGTGTGGTAGTAACCACAGGTATCTTTTCTGGATTTAGGAGTTTGGATAAGTGAATACGGATGAAGAGAATGTGGAATCACCGCAAACTATCCGGATAATAACCTTTGAGACAAAGAGTTTTCGAAGCTGGAATGCTGAGAAACGGAATGATTATGGTGAAAACCACACCCAAGGTTAAACAAACCAATGGAAAGGAAAATGGATTCTGCAGAGTGGAATCTAGACAAGAATAAGTCTGAGATTTGTTACCTCAAGGGTATGGTGTAGTGAACTGAAGGTAATGCTGGTATATGGAACGATAGTAACCCCATGGGTGAGATGAAGTTATTCAAGAATTCAAGTGAATCCACAAGTCACTGACCTCAAGATTGATAAGGATCAAGCCCCACCTTTGTGAAGGAAGAAACTTGGAAGAAGCTACGACTGATCAGCAAACGTTTTCTTAGGAGCATACGATAACCTGAGAGTTGTGAAGAAACGATAGATGTTTTTGCTTAGCTTGCAGAATCAATGGATTTATCCGAACTTTGTTCGTTGACAAGAGAAATTTTCTGCAACGCTAGTGAGGAAGCCCAAGTGCTAGAATACGACATTACTAAACCTTATACAAGGTAATGATTTCAGTGCGGCATGGCTTGGCCACCATGACGACTTACTCTTATCATTCTCTTGCTATTCGGATTGGTAAATCTGAGTGACTTACCCATAGTAAAGAGACGACGTTCTTTGAAGCTTTTGTTTAAGCCTTAGAATGGTATGAAGAAAACCCTTGTACATGACAGTTTCTGTCACACGTAGGAATTTTACGGTGAGGATAAAGCCAAGACCCATTTCACTACAGGATAACCACTAATGGTAGACCACCATGAGATCTTCAATAAGTTATTTAGAATGATCGCGAGACCTGTCAGTTAAGAAGACCCAGTATTGGAGGAAGTACACCTTGTTGTGAGGACACAAGATTTTGATATAACCGAAGATCATCACCAAGGAAGATGCTGTGAAGAATGTGAACAGACAGATGCACCATAGGACTGTCAAGATTTTTGAAGGACCAGTAACTCTCATTTCAAGTGTGGTAGACCCACATTTCCAGGTCAATGGAGTTTTGTTGGAAGACCCCACACCTTCCAGGACAGTGGATTTGTTAGAAGACCCCAAACCCTAACCTTTTCTTTCTAGCCTCTCCGAATCTCGAGGACGAGATTCATTTTAAGTGTGGTAGATTTGTAACATCCCAAACTTTGGAATGTTATAATAAATATAGAATGATTGTTTGTTTGCTTGAATGATTGAAAGTGAGTGAAATTTGAAACTTTTTGAAACTTTTGAAAGTTTATTGAGAGGGAATGAAATGACTTTCCCAAAACTTTCAATCTGCATTTTGATCACCAGGAATTCAAATTCATTTCATCAAAAAAACCTAGAGTGAAGATGACATGACTTCTTCCATTTAAAGAAATGAAAAGGGATTTGAAAATGATTTGAATTTCCATTTTGAAAATATTTCAAATTCAGAAAACTTTATGCAACTCAATGATTTTCATGAGAGAAGATAAAATGACTTCTTCAAATTATATGAAATATGAGTTGGAAGTTTACAATAAATCTTTGAATAGTGAATGTGAAAATCTCTGGATTTTCTTTTGGAATCATTTCATATTTGGTTCCTATTCCAATTTTCAAAGTATTCAAACCCCTGACAAAAAAATTTTGAGAGGAGTAACATGACACTCCACACCAGGGACTTCTTGGTGATTTATTTGAATAATAAAAACCAGGGGTTATTCTGAAAAAAATATTTGCAAAGGGATTTAAAAGCAAAAGGGCAATTTCTGAAAATAATATTTTTTTAAAGTATTCAAATGCCAGAATAAAAATGTCCATTAAATGTCATTTCTTATTCTGTTAATTTTGATATAAAATTTGACTATATTTGGAATTTATTCGAATGCATTGATCAAGTTTTATGGCTCTGGTAAAATCATAAATAGGAAACGGTAATGGTTTATAATAAAACCGGCCGGCCCACAGCCTTTAAAGCCGAATTCATTTCATAATGGTCGCCCGCTGACTACGTCTCCCTCTTTCTCTCTCTGACCAGCAGGACCCACGTGCCCGATCGAAACCGTCGCCGGTCGCCTTCCTCCTCCCACGTGCCCGACGCCGTCGCCGGACCCCCTCGCCGCGGACCCCCTCCCTCCTTACTCCCCCGACCCCCTATAAGAAGCCCCGCTTCCCCTCTTCCCATTCCCCTGTTTCCCCCCTCTGCCGTGCCCTCCCCTTGCCGCTATTCCTCGCCGGACTTCTCAAGCGCCGCCGCGCCATTAACACGCCACCGCATCACCCTGACCTCCCCGCACTCTCCCGAGACCTCCGACGATTTCCCCACCACCGTGTGTATCTCCCCGACTCCTCACCTCCACCGGATACCGCCAGTACACCGCAAACGGACCTCGCCGGAGATTCGGATCCCCACCGGATTTTTCTCGAGCTCGTGGACGTCGCCACGGTCATCCCCGCGCCCCTCCAACACCACCACCCGTCGCCGGGATCTCGCCGCCGTTAGTTGGAGCCCTCTGATGACCCCCTCGACCACCGGAGACGTGCCCTGACCACCTCGACGTCTCGGCCCCGCCGGAGAAGACCCCCGCCGTCGACCCCCTCCACTGTGAGCTCACCCCCCTCTGTGTGCGTTGGATCTGGATCCAACGATCCAGATCATAACATTTAAATTCGCGAAACGTTTTCTGCTAAGTACCGGTCACCCGCTCGTATTCGCCCGCACGCTCACATCCGTAGCCAACCAGAGAGCGACACGTAGCCCACCTGTCCGTTAGAAACGTATTTTCATTTCTGATTTAATTTCTGTTTCCAGAATAGTTTCAGATTTGTTTTGCTTATAACTTTTATGTTTTTAATTGTTTTCAATTGATTTCTTTTGCATTAGATCAAAAATTTCGTCTAGTTTCTATGAATACCAAATTTGACTATGTTTGAATAATTCAATTTGAATGTGGACAGTTTTGATTTAAATTTTGTTTTCTGAATATCTTGAGTTCTAAAATGAATTTTTGATTGATTCTTTTTCCTACTTGTCACTAGTGATCTTAGTTATCATTAGGCAGAGTTTGAGAATTTTTAAAATAAAATTTATTAGGGTTTTAACTAGAAACAGAATCTGTTTAGTTTGTTAATATAGTTTAATTAGTTTTATTTTGTTAGTTTAAATCTGAGTTTGTTTTAATTTGATTTAGTAGGTTCTGTTAGTTAAAATTTAGGTGTTTTACTTAATGTTAATAAAAATAATTTGCTTAGTTTACTACCATGTTGTTATAGGAACACTATACATTTTCAAATAGGTTTAATTTGTGATAAACAAACTAGTTAGTAATAGCTTATTCCAACAAAGTTTATACAATTAGATTCTGTTTTCAAATAAAATTTGTAGTAATACCTTTCTGTTAAGTAATGTTTTGTTAATAAAATAATTTAGTTTTGCTCTATTATGATAGGAAAACTATATCCTTAATCATTAGGTAATGTCTTATAAAACAATTTAGTTTTTCATAGAAATTATTTTCACAAAGTTTCATATGATTTAATTCTGTTTTGTAATAAAGATTTTATTTAATTACTTTCTGTTAACTAAGTTGTTTCATAATTTGTTTTCTCTTAGTTTATGGTTGTGCTTGTAGTTAAGTTCATTAGGCAAACACTTATATTGTTTAGAAGGTTGTTTTTATAGTTCTAGTTGTCTTTCAAAAGTGATTCATTTTTTCTAGAAAAATAGTTACAAAAATCTTTTATTATATTTTACTTTGTTTTGGGTTTTGTGTTACTTTTGAAATTGTTGGAGTTTTGTGTTTCAACTTTGTCTTAAGTATTTCTTCCATCAACCTTGTTGCTTTTGTTTTGTGTTACTTTTGATTGTTAGAACTGATTGTTAGTATGATTGCTTATAAGTATGCAATGCTTGATTATAGATTTCATCGGAGAGTGACGAATAGTCTATCAAGTTATTTCTGAGAGCGATATCTTATCTTCATCAACAGTACAGGCAAGTTCACTTTGACCATCTTTTCATACCTACGTTTTATTGCATGTAGTGACATCATTCAACATATCCCTCCCGTAGTGTTATTGAAATTCTTGTAGTTGAGTAGAATGCATGAGGTAGGAACCCACCACTGGTTACTAAAGCCCCGGGAACGCTAGTTAGTGCAATGCTATGCTAAAGTAGACGGGGTCTAGTATGAGTGTTCGTGAGTGGTGTGAAGAAGGACTCCACGTCAAAACGACGACTTCATGAAGACATCTTCAAGTCCTGCATCTTCAAGACCTCAAGACTTCAAGACTCGAGAAGACAAGTTTTCAATATACACTACTGGGTGAAGGATGGTTGATTGGGCACCCTGGAGAAACCAGTGAGTGGCCGGGATGCATGGAGAAGCGCCATGACATCTTGCGGAAAGCTTCACCCAGACTCAAAGAGAAGGATGAATACTTCATGCCCGGAAGCTTACCTGTGTAGCCACAAGTCATTATGGGCTCTCGCTTGGTTGATCTTTGTTGTGACTCTGCTGGGCAGTGCTACGAGATGTAGTCGACGTTAGGATTGGGATGGGCACTGTCGGACAGTCAGGGAAGCACTCTGAAAGACCATGTTTCTTTCATCCTGTTCTCAAACACCAGGCAATGCGAGGACTTACCAGGAGGGAAAGAATCTTGTGGGTAAAGTACACAACACTCTGCAGAGTTAAACCTAATCGATTAGCCGTGTCCCCGGTTACGGACAATTTGAGCTTCTAGACTTGGATCTATCTCTGAACTCTCAACACTGGACTGATAACTAATTGTGGGCAACTTATGATACTTATGGGCATTGAGACATTGGTTGGCGGAACCATGTCATGATAGGTAACTCTATAGTGAAATTCCTGATATTCCTTTGTCGTAGGAAAACAAAATCAGCTTTTATGCAAAAACTTAGCCACAGAGCCATAAAGCCTTATTGCATATAGTATGGTTTATTCTTCTGTTCTTCTATGGTGATCTTGCCAGCATATTCAAAATGCTGACCTACACGGCTGCAACGTCTTATGTTGCAGATACTCTTCTACGACGGGTAAGAGTACGATTCAGGGTTACGGTCCGCACTCAACTTGCCGTTGGTGTTATTGGGACTCCACTCCCGTTGACTGTATCCGCTGCTATTTTAAGGTATATATCAGTTTTACGTTATTTACATGTGATTGCACTTTGATATATACATTGATGTACTATGTGTGCCAGCATACTGATCCAGGGATGGCACAGAAAACACAGAGGCTTGACTCGTTTTGAGTCGGGTCGCTACATATATGTCATCAGATATGCTTCGTCAAGCCTTGTAGTTTGCTACACCTAGGGAGCATATTCGAGCGTCATTTCAATATGACAATCCAATGTACGATCGAGCCCATGCGAACCTTACCACAAAAATATCGAGCGGAATCTCTGTCATGAATTTGTTCTAGCTTGTTTTGTAAGCCTCATCCTTTGTTTTGTTGGAATATGGTAATTCATGGTGCTTTGATGTCAAGTGGTGATTTCATATCTTTCCGAAGAAGTTTTCTCATATTTCTGTGAGAATGATAATTCTTTTGCTCAATCAAGTTGTCTTATCAAGTCTTTTCATCTGGTGTGTTTCTCTTCAAGATAATTCTATCCTCTTCAATAATTGCAAGATCAATCCTCATATTTGTTTCCCGGAGTTCATTTCATCCGTCCCAACTGGCGTTTGTTTTTCCCCACCCTCCCGCCCTTTTTCTCCAGTGATTAAATCACATCTGAGTGCCTTTCTCTTCATTGATGCCTCGCTGTCATTTCTTCCGTATTATATCTGGTGATTTCTTGTGGAGATTCTCAAGAGTTTCAAATTCAAGATCTATCCTCATATTCCTTGTTCTCGTTGTTATTCTTCTCCGGTGGATTCAGTTCTAGATCTTGGTGTTCATCATATCTTTTTCATTCATTAAATGATTTCCATGTTCGAATTCTCATCAAGCCTCTCTTATTAATTCATCCCTCTATGTTCTATTCGGAATGTTGAAGACATCTCAGAAGACTTTCATTTCCATTCATATCCTCTTAAATTATTTCGAGGTTCTCACCTCATCAAGTTCTTAATTTTCTGGTGCAATATCTCTTTCTAAGCAATTATCTCAATGGTGGGTTCTTTTGAGTGGGCCCATAAACCACATGTTTCCCCCCCAAGATCTTACCTGGCTCTTCTAATCTTATCCAGAGATGTTCTCAAGTTCTTTTCAATATAACGTAAGAATGAATTTCATCAGTCATGTGCTTTCTCGAAGATCGCTTCTAAATAATTTTGATTGTTGGCTCAACCTTTCGTTATTCATTCTTCCGGAGTGTCTCAGTAATTCTTGGTGTTGTTCTCATCATTATTCTCAGTATTGAAGACCAAAGGAGAGTTTCTCTTAATCTTGGTCCATTCTTTTGAAGATTTGTCATCTCATCTTGATGCTTTCCTCTCAATTGTTTCTATTCATGAGAAATTTCTCCTATATCTATCAGGTGCATTCAGTTGTTTTAATTTATTGATCCTCTGAAGGCCATCATTTTAGAAGATTCCTCGTTCTCAGTTTTCAGCTTTCGTTCTCAAATTCTTCTTAATTGTTGTCCCTTCATTCGTATATCTATTTTTCTGGTGCCTCGTTCAAGTCTTCTGCTAGGTGGATCATGATCTCTTTGTTCCCATGTATCTTCATTCAATCGTAGTATCCTCATTGTTTGTGAATTCTTACCGGTGTTCTCATGCAAGACTTCTTCAAGTTTGTGATCTATCTCTCGCATTCTCTTCAATTCTTTGCAAGAATAATAAGTGGTGTGCGAAATCCGTTGCTTGTCATCAATTTAACTCGAGGAAGGATAAGCATAACGTAATTCTCGTTCTAGTTTCATCAAGGTGACTTCAATCCCTCTTCTGGAGTTGTGCATGTTATCAATTCTCGAATCTAAGGTGCTCATCATTTCTTTTCCAGAGTTCCAAGTTATTCTCAAATATCTCTTCGCGAAGCTTCAGCTAAAGCATAGCAGGGCCTCAATCTTGTCGTTTCGCAACCTTCAATTCTTTTCTATCATCCTTTTATTCCGGAGTTCATCTCGATGCTTCTTCATGGTGGTTTGTTAAGGATGTAATTCTTCTCGAATTGTTCTTCAAGATTCTTGTTGTAGGTGCTCACGTGTTCTTTATCTTGGATTTCTAAGTCCAATTCCTTCTCCATTGTCTTTTGATATGGTGTTGTTAAATTCTTGGTTATGAGGAGTCTCGAAGGAAATTGTCAAGAATAAGATAAGTAAACCCATCTTGTCTTCTCGGAGTTATCTTGGGTTGGATTTCACCTAAAGCATTTCCTAAGGATTGTTGCTATTATGGTGTCATAAATGATTCAAGTTTTCTCCTCCTCCTCTTGGTGAAAGAAGTTTTGCATATCTTGTTGCTCTCAAGCAATTAATTGTTTTTCTTGTGGCAGGTTGTCACCTCATAATTTTGAGATGTTTTACAAAAGCCCATAACAAGCTATTCTTTTCGTTGTTGATTCTCCATCAACTCTGTTCAACCTATGCCTCTCAAGTTCAATGGCGGTAGAAGTTGTTATTTTTTTCTCCGTTTTTTCCTTCCAATGATCTAGTTTCTATTCTTTTCTTCCGGAGGTGTTGTCATGTTTCTCTCTTTCAACCATCATCTTGTTTTTCAAGATCATGTTATTCTCCTGCTTGTCCATTTAACCAGAATGTTGTGCCCTTTTGTCAAGTTCTTTCCATCGTATCAAGTTTTGCCTCTCTTTCCTACCGAAGTGCTACCGGAATTTCTTTTGAATTCTTGCTTGTTTCTCACATCATTCTTCTTCTCTTGCAATCCTTCAAGTTCATGTGGTTTCATTCGTTTGTCAAAGAAGCAAATAAGTTTTACCTCTTGCTCTTTCTCTTCCCCTTCTCATTGTTAGATCTAGGGACAAGATCCTTGTGTAGTGGAGGAGAGTTGTAACAGCCCGGGACCGACACTCCAGAAGATTCCCGTTTTATTCCATTGTCGTCTCGTGGTTCGTTTGGTTGTTGCATTCATCATCGCATCATTCGCATCATCACCATAGCATCATCACTTGTTTTCGAAAACTTACATCTGTGAGTAGCTGCCGGTTCTCTCCGTTCGTGTCACTGACCGTTTCGAGACTAACCACACACGCACGCGCCCGAGGCATCGATAAAATATTGTTTTCAAAGTGTGTATGAAATATACTCTGATTGAGTCAGAAGTTGGCGGGCGATCTTGTTTTATTGTAGGTAGACCGTGTGCCAAATTTCATCGCAATCAGAGGTCGTTTGATACCCCAACGGTCAATTGTAGAAGTGCGGTCATCTGTTATCTGTCAGACATTTTTGGTGTTTTAAAACTCATGCCACGGGCCGCAAACTCCCCTCTCTCCTCAACCCACACCCCCTCTACATAGCCCACTTAACCCACCTAGCCTATTCCCACGACCGGAACCGCCCGATCTCGATCGTACGGCTCGAAACGGCGCAAAAATCCCCCTAACCTAGCCCCATTTCCTATTTAATCCCCCTCCCCTTCCTAATATGGCTAACCCTAATCCTTGCGTCGTTTTCCATGCCACCCAACTTCCACCTGCGCCTCCTCTCTCCTATAGCCGTTGCAGCCCCCTCCTCCTGCATCGGGCCCTCCAGGCCCAGATCCTGGCCCACCGCAGCTCGTGCAAGCCCCCA
Source organism: Hordeum marinum (assembly GCA_022496015.1). Taxonomy (NCBI): domain Eukaryota; kingdom Viridiplantae; phylum Streptophyta; class Magnoliopsida; order Poales; family Poaceae; genus Hordeum; species Hordeum marinum. The sequence continues at coordinate 240,552,437 of CM039672.1, read as the reverse complement.
AGCTCCCATGGTAGCCCCAACCGAACCACGCCGCCTTCACCTCCAATTGGACCCCCGCCGCCTCGCCGGTGTGCTCCGCCGCCGCCAGCCACCGCACCCTACCGCCTCTTCGCCCACGCCTGGAGGCCCTGCTTGCCTGCTCCTGCTCCGCCTTGCCACTGGCCTGGGAGCCTCGCCGTCGCCCGGATCCCGGCCGGATCCAACCATCCCTTCTAGCACTGATCCCGCCTCGCCCCCGCCACTAGAGCCCTATAGCGCCACCGGCCACCGCGCCCGTGACTTGCTGCCTCGATCCCGCTCGAGACAGGAGAGACGAGCGGCTGGGCCGCCTCCAGCGCCTCGTGGGCCTAGCGCCCAGGCCGGCCCGAATCGCCTCCCCTCGCCTCGCCCTGCCTCACCACCGATTGGGTCCAATGCCACTCTGGAGAGCGCCCGCGCTAGCCCTCGCCCATGTGCTATGTTCTATCCCGCTCCCATGTCCTCTGTTTCGGCCCGTAGCCATATTCGGCCCATGGTAATGTTTTTCCCTGTCCAGCGGATTTATCCATTTCCACAGATTAACAGAATTGCAGAACCCCCCCCCCAAGCATCATGCATATAATAACTTCTTAAGTGTGCGTCGCGTGTAAAAACTTGATATATGAAAAATGACTAGAATTTCGTGTAGATTCACATTTTCCAACTCTCAATTGTGATAAAAATGATTAACTTGTTGCTTCCATTGTTTCTGCATTAATGCCATGTCAAAATGAATTGTTTAATAACTTTTAAACCGTAGCTCCGATGCAAATGTTTTATATATGTAACTTGACTAGAAAAATGTGTAGAATAACATGGTGACCTTTATTTTGCTGTTTAATAACTCTAAAATTGTGTTAGGACAGATCTGTACCAAATTCATAATTTGCATATGGGGACGTTTCATATATGCTATATGTTGCTTCTGGGCCCATTTCAAATGCCTAGATGATATAGTTGTTCATGCTTCACCTCTTGCCATGTTTACCAACATTTAATATTGGTGAGTACCTAATGAGAGTGAAGTAAATAATTCGAACGTGGAGTTTTGTCAATATGCAACTCGTTGCATATTGAACTTCACTTAATATGTAGTAGTTGTTTGTTGTGCTTGCCATGCCATGCCATGTGTTGCATATTAAACCGGACATGCATCATATTTGGTGCGCATCACATCATTCATATGTTGTGGTGTTTCTCGTGTGTTGATTGTTTGTTTTCGGTTTGCTTCTTCTCGACAGAGTTCTGAAAGCGTTCGGAGTGTGAGGATTCGTTTGACTACGTTGGTTCGTCTTCTTCATGGAATCGATCTTCTTCCGAGTGGGATCTCAGGCAAGATGACACATTTCCCTGGATACCACTACTATCATTGCTATGCTAGTTGTCCCGCTTTTATCGTTATGTCGTGCTACCTACCACTTGTTTGAAAAGCCTCCCAACATTGCCATTAAAGCCTCTAACCCCTCCACATCCCAGCAAACCTTTGTTTGGCTATGTTACCGCTTGCTCAGCCTTTCTTATAGCGTTTCTAAATGTAGGTGCAATTGCTTCCATGTGACAACATGGACATTCTTTTGTTATATCACAATATTATTGGTATTTAATTTAATGCACATATATACTTAGTAAAGGGTGGAAGGCTTGGCCTTTTGTTCGGTGTTTTGTTCCACTCTTGCCGCCCTAGTTACTTGTGAACCGGTGTTATGTTCCATAATTGAGCGCCTAACATGCTCAGAGTTGTTATGGGGACCCCCTGATTTTAGTGTTAGGATAAAGCTTGTCTGGCAAGGCCCAACATTGGTACTACATTTTCCCAATAACTAATAAAATGCATAGGGACCCGCCGACACCCGCGGATAATTTATTCAACCCCCGGGCCAGTGCTCCTCATGAGTGTTGGTCCAAAATGGGCTGCTTGCGAGGCCGCCTCGAGGAAACTCGGGGCTTGGTTTTCCTCATAGCTAGTCCTGTCCGGTCGTGTCCTGAGAACGAGACACGCGTCTCTTATTGGGTTCGTCGACACGTCGGGCGACCTTGCTGGATTTGTTTTACCTTTCTCGAATGTCTTGAGTGAGGAATTCCGTTTTTTCTTTGGGCTATCTCGAGGCGGCGGATTTCCTGTGGAATAGCCTAGGAAGATCACGAGATCCGTGGTCGAGGTTATTCCCGCTGCGTGTGGTTAATTTGTGATGGATGAGTTGGAGCACCCCTGCAGGGTTAAATCTTTTCGGAAAGCCATGCCCATGGTTATGTGGCAAACTTGGAAACTTTTTTTAACACCCGGTCATAGCAAACTTGAAGTAAACTCTAATAAACTGCACCAACTGTGTGCGTATCCGTGACTGTCTCTTCTCGTGAGTCCTTATCCGAGAGAGAACATGGTGGGGTTATGTTTGACGTAAGTAGGTGTTCAGGATCAGTTAGTGATCATTACTAGTTCACGCCGTTATGCGTAGACCATCATACTTTACTTTCTGTATTCGTAAGTTAGCTACTCAAATAAATGCTTAGTCCCTTGCTGCAGCCTCACCACTTAACCATACCTCACCCATTAAGCTTTGATAGTCTTCATACCCTTGGATATGAGATTGTCGAGTCCCTATGGATCACAGATTACTACAACAATAGTTGCAGGTACAGGTAATGCGATGATTTGATGTGAGCGTGATGCTTGTTTGATTTGGAGTTCTTCTTCTTCTTCAATCTAGGATGGGTTCTAGGCGGCAGCCTAGGATAGCAAGGATGGATGCCATTTTATTGTTTGATTTCGTTCGTAGTCGGACCCTGTTCTTTTGTATGATGTTTGAATATGTTGATGTATTGATGTGATATTGACGAAGCTTGTGGCGAGTGTAAGCCAATTCCACTGTACATGTACTTGTAATGATATCCATTCTTGCAACACGACGAGATGCGCTTCAATCCCTGTCGAGGCCCTCGTGCCAAAATAAGGATAGGATCGCATCTTGGGCGGGACAGCTTATCCTCTCCCTCATATAAAATTGCAATGATGATTACCGATCTTGTTAACAATCTCCTAGGATAATTCCGCACACCAATCCATCATTATTCCACACTCGCTATTTATAATATATAGTAGTATATTCTAACTTTATGTTAACAACACCTATTTTTATATTTTAGTTCTCCGATATCACGCAAAGCTATCCTCTTCATACCCACAACGTAGTTTTATTTCTCGTTTCTAGATGGTAGAGTCGTATCAGTGGAGGATAGGACTTGAGAGAATATTGACCTAATCTTTAGCTCCTTGTGGGTTTGACACTCCATACTTATCACTTCCACCTTTGGAAATTGCTACGATGATTCTTTGCACTTGGGGATTATCAAGCTCTTTTCTGGTGCCGCTGTCGGGGAGCAATAGCATGGGGTTGAATTCTCGTGTGCGCTTGTTTGCTTTTTTCACTAAGTAGATTTTTGTTTTGTTTTGTTTAGTTGTGGGTGAAGTGATTGGAAGGTTATGCATTGGAGAAGTGAGGGTCGACCTTGAACACTTGTGGTCATGCCCATGGAAACAATGTAGAATTTTTCATGGAATTTTCTCAAAAATAATTATCCCCTTGTATATATCCATTGTATTATTAAAATAATGTGCCAATATTTGTCTTTAGAATGATTAGATTGCTTGTTTACTATGTGCGGTGCAAAAACAGAAACTTTGGCTGTAGTGTGTGAATTTACATTTTTTACTGGAACGTCAAAAGTTTCTGAAATTTTTACACAGTACTTCTATGCAAATTGTTTAATGATTTCTATTTTTTAAGAATTTTTAGAGTTACATAAGTATGGTAAATGTTCACATTGCTACAGACTGTCCTGTTTTTGACAAATTCTGTTTTCTATGTGTTGTTCACTTATTTTGATGAATCTATGGGTTGTATCGGGGGGTATGAACCATGGTGAAGTTGGAATTCAGTAGATATAATGCTAATTTCAAACTGGAATGAGTTTACAACAGTACCTAAAAGTAGTGATTTGCTTTATTATACTAACAGATCCCATGAGGGTTTTACTAAGTTTTGCATGGATGAAGTGTTCGAAGATCGAGGAGTTATCAATATAAGAGGAATAAGGAGAGGCAAGAGTTCAAGCTTGGGGATACCCAAGGCACCCTAAGTAAATATTTCAGGGATACTCAAGCATCTAAGCTTGCGGATGCCCTGGTTGGCATCCCATCTTTCTTCTTCAACAATAATAAATATATATCGGTTTTTGTTTTGTTCACATGATATGTGTCTTTTGTGTTTGTTTGTTTTCTTTTCCTTTATGCACCATGGTAGTATGAGATAGTCCTTCATTGATTTATAGAATGCTTCATGTGCTTCACTTAAATCTTTTGAGTATGGCTTTATAGAATGCTCTTTGTGCTTCACTTAAATCTTTTGAGCATGACTTTATATAATGCTCTTTGTGCTTCACTTAAATCTTTTGAGTATGGCTTATAGAATGCTCTTTGTGCTTCACTTAAATCTTTTGAGTATGGCTTTATAGAATGCTTTGGTTGCTTCACGTATATATTTTATGCTTGGATATTGGTCAATATATATTAATTATAGGATTCTCTATGAACTTCACTTATATATTTTAGAGTATGAATAAAATTATCATCAAAATTGGGCTAGGAAGAGTATCATTAAAATATCATGCCTAGCTAAAAAGGCATTAAAGAAAAACGCTTGTTGGAAGACAACCCAATATTTACCCCTACTGTTTTTGTGTGTTCTCATGATTATGCTACTGTACTAATCATGCTTTGTAGCTTTTTTTCAATAAAGTGCCAAGTAAGACCTTTGGGATGGTCTATGGTGACAGTTGACTTGATTCTGTGCAAAAACAGAAACTTTTGTGCTCATTGCCAGAATTTTCAAAAAAATCACAGAAGCATGATTTTGATATGAAATTTTTACGCAATATTTACATACAAATTTCCTAGGTTGTACTAATGTTTCAGAATTTTTGGAGCAACATAAGTTTGTCTAGTATTCAGATCATTACAGACTGTTCCGTTTTTGACAGATTCTGTCCTTAATGCATAGTTTGCTTGTTTTGTAGTTTCTATGGGTTATATTGCTTAATATAAATTGTGGAAGTTATAGAGTACATTAGGAATTATGTGGAAACAATTATGAATCTTGTCTTTGACAGTAACCAAGCGAATGATTTGTTTTATCATACTAACCCATCTCACAATAGTTCGGTAAGTTTTGTGTGATTGAAGTTTTCAAGTTTTGGGTGAGATATCGAGATGAGGAGAATAAGGAGTGACAAGACCCTAAGCTTGGGGATGACCAAGGCACCCCAATATAAAATTCAAGGAATATACAAGCAACTAATCTTGGGGATGCCCCGGAAGGCATCCCCTATTTCGTCTTCAAAACTATTGACATGCCTTACACGGAGCTATATTTTTATTCGTCACAAGATATGTGTTTTCCTTGGAGCGTATTTTCATTTTACTAGTTATTTGAATAAAATCATTGGATCTGAAATCTTGAATGAGAGAGAGTCCTCACATGGCTATTTAACTACTTGACTACGCATTGATCGTCACTTATATCTTTTTGGAGTAGTTTTGTCATTTACTCTCGCGCTTCTCTTATATCCTATGAGTAAATGATTGAATGAATCGAATATAATAAATCTGAAATTATAGATGTTTTATATGCTTATCCCATGGGGAGCAATGACTTCACATATAAGAAGTTTAGGTGGTAAAATTTATTGAAAGTTAGCAAACACCGCATTGATCACTTGAACAATTCATGAAAGAATATTGAAGGAAGAGAGATTTCACATTTAAATATACTATCTTGGACATCTTCTGTGATCGTGAGCCCCATTAATTATTTTCAAACTTGAGAAAATTAGTTGAAGTTGGACAAGGAAGACAACGTAATGAGTTATGTTTGGGTATATTTGTATAGAAGTTATATTGTTATGGATCCTCCAACATGTGTTGCTTGCTTAGGATCTTTTGCTAGCCAAAAATGTGTACTAAGTAGAGATACTACTTGTGCATCAAAAACCCTTAAACCTAGTTTCTTGCCATGAGTGTCCACCATATCTACCTATGGATTGAATAAAATCCTTCAAGTAAGTTGTCATCGGTGCAAAAAGCAATAAAAAATGCTCCTAAATATGTATGATCTTTTATTGTAAGGGAAAATAAGTATTGTACGAACTTGTGATAGTAAAGAAATAAAAGCGACGGACTGCATAATAAAGGTTGCCATCACAAAGGGCAATAAAACGTGACATTCCTTTACATTAAGGGTTTGCACATCCAAAATTAAAAAACGCATGACAACCTCTGCTTCCCTCTGTGAAGGGCCTATCTTTTACTTTCATGTATTTACTTTTATGCAAGAGTAAAGAGTATTCCTTCTAAGTTCAACCTCAATTATTCTTTAGTTGGCAAGCATCATGTGGTTGGGAAAGATCCAATCATATATGGCCATTCTAATATATTTGATCATGAATTATTATTGTTGACAATTATCTACATGATAAATAAGTTGGAAGGCGAAACATTAAGCCCCTATCTTTCTCTGTGTTCGACGGATGCTATTTGTTCTAAAAATATGCTTTGAGTGTTAGCAATCATGGAAGACAATATGATAGTTGAGTATGTGAAATTTGCTAAATCAAAGCTCTTACATAGACCCTTCCTAAAAATAAGATGAATTGCAATTGTTTGGTGACTGAAAGCATAGTTTCTTAGTTTTCAAGAAACTTTATGGTCTATATTTTAACATGTGAATTGCTTGTTACTTGATCATGAGAAGTTTTATGATATGAGCTACTGTTTATGATATATAATGATGCTAGAAAATGTTTGGAACTATCATTGATCAAATTTATGCACTATGTTAGCATTCACACGTCATAAATTATTTCTTTTATCATTTACCTACTCGAGGACGAGTAGGAATTAAGCTTGGGGATGCTCATATGTCTCCAACGTATCTATAATTTATGAAGTATTCATGGCATGTTTACAACAATTTTATATGCTTTTGGTATGATTTGATTAGAACTAACCCGGACTGACGCTGTTTTCAGCAGAACTACCGTGGTGTCATTTTTTGTGTACAAATAAAATTCCTGGAATGGGCTGAAAATTACAGTGTTTTTATGGACAAAAAGTGACCCCCGAAGCACAAGAGTTGGGCCAGGAAGTGGATGAGGAGGCTATAAGACCTCTAGGCGTGCCCTACCCCCCAGGGAGGCTGCTCTGGGCTTGTGGGCCCCTCGGGCACCCCCTTGATGTGAGAGCGACGCCAAAAATTCTTATAAATACCCAAACCTCCGAGAAGAACCCTAAATCAGAATTTCTGCCGCCGCAAGACTATAGCCACGAAAAATTAATCTAGGCCCTCTCCGGCACCCTGTTGGAGGGGGCCATCATCATAGGAGGCCATGGAGGAGGAAGCCGAAGGGGGCCATCATCACCATGGAACCCAAGGACCAGAGGGAGAACCTCTTGTTGGGGAACGTTGCATGGGAAACAAAAAAATCCTATGCACACGCAAGATCTATCCATGGTGATGAGCATCTACGAGGGGGAGAGTGGATCTACATACCCTTGTAGATCGCTAAGCGGGAAGCGTTAAGAAACGCGGTTGATGTAGTTGAACATCTTCGCGATCCAAATCGCCGAGCGTCCCGCGATCCAATCACGACCCGTCCCGATCTAGCGCCAAACGGACGACACCTCCGCGTTCAACACACGTACAACTTGATGACGATCTCCGCCTTATTGATCCATCAAGAGGGAGTGGAGAGGTAGATGAGTTATCCGGCAGCGCAATGGTGTGGCGGCGATAGTGGTGGAACTATTTCAGCAGGGCTTCTCCTAAGCACCGCTGAAACGATCTAGAGGAGACACTACGATCTAGAGGAGACGGTAGCGCGTGGCTGATTTCTATTGCGAAAACCCCTCAATACCTCTAGTATATATAGGAGGAGGGAGGGAGGAGGCTTGGCCCCCAAGGGGACAACCCTTGGTTCGGATGAAGTGGGAGGAGGAGTCCTCCTCCAATCCTAGTAGGATTAGGACTCCTTCTCTCCCACTTGAAACCCTCTTTCCACCTTGGGTTTCTCCTCCCAGCCGCATGGGACTCTTTTGGGGCTTCGTATAGCCCACTAAGGGCTGGTATACCTCCTCCCACAGCCCATGTAGCCTCTTGGGTCGAAACACCCCCCGATGGTCCCGCGGTACCCTCCCGGCATTCCCGATACACTACCGATGAGCCCAAAACTTTTCCGGCGACCAAAACAGGACTTCCTATATATCAATCCTTACCTCCGAACCATTCCGGAGCTCCTCATGACGTCCAAGATCTCATCCGGGACTCTGAACAACCTTCGGTCACCACCATACATAACTCTATACTACCAAAATGTCACCAAACCTTAAGTGTGCAGACAATGCGGGTTCGAGAACTATGTAGACATGACCGAGACACCTCTATGGTCAATAACCAATAGCGGGACCTAGATTCCCATATTGGTTCCTACATATTCTATGAAGATCATTGTCGGTTGAACCTCTATGTCAAGGATTCAATTAATCCCGTACGCTGTTCCCCTTGTTCTTCGGTATGTTACTTGCCTGAGATTCGATCGTCGGTATCTCTATACCTAGTTCAATCTCGTTATCGGAATGTCTCTTTACTCATTCTGTAATACAAGATCCCCTGGCTAACACTTTAGTCACATTGCTTGCAAGGCTTGTTGTGATGTTGTATTACCGAGTGGGCCCTGAGATACCTCTCCGTCACACGGAGTAACAAATCCCAGTCTTGATCCATATCCACTCAACAGACACTCTCAAAGATACCTGTAGAGCACCTTTATAGCCACCCAGTTACATTGAGACATTTGATACACACAAGGCACTCCTCCGGTGTCAGTGAGTTGCATGATCTCATGGTCATAGGAACAGATACTTGAAATGCAGAAAAACTATAGCAATAAACTGACAAGATCATATGCTATGTTTATAGTTTGGGTCTTGTCCATCACATCATTCTCCCAAAGATGTGATCCCGTTATCAAATGACATCTCATGTCAATGGCTAGGAAACCTTGACCATCTGTGATCAACGGGCTAGTCTACTAGAGGCATACTAGGGACAAAGTGTTGTCTATGTATCCACACATGCAATGTGTTTCCAGTCAATACAATTATAACATGGATAATAAACAATTATCGTGAACAAGGAAATACAATAATAACCATTTTATTATTGCCTCTAGGGCATATTTCCAATAGTCTCCCACTTGCACTAGAGTCAATAATCTAGCTCACATCACTATGTGATTTACATTGTAATGAATCGAACACCCATACAGTTATGGTGTTGATCATGTTTAGCCCTTGGAAGAGGTTTAGTCAACGGGTCTGCAACTTTCAGATATGTGTGCACTTTGCAAATTTTTATGTCCTGCTCCTTTATGTACTCGCGGATGTAATTGAAGTGTCACTTTATGTGTCTGGTCCTCTTGTGAAACCTTGGTTCCTTGGCTAGGGCAATGGCACCAGTGTTGTCACAGAACAGATCCACTGGATTTAGTGCACTGGGCACTACTCGAATATCTGTCATGACATCCTTCATCCAGACACCTTCCTTTGTTGCCTCCGAGGCTGCGATGTACTCCGCTTCGCATGTAGAATAGTCTACCATGCTCTGCTTGGAACTGCACTAGCTTACTGCTCCCCTATTAAGAATAAATACGTATCCGGTTTGCGACTTAGAGTCATACGGATCAGTGTCAAAGCTTGCATCGACGTAACCCTTTACGCCAAGCTCTTGATCACCTCCATAAACGAGAAACATTTCCTGTGTACTTTTCAGGTACTTAAGAATATTCTTGACCGTTGTCCGGTGCTCCATTGCTGGATCACTTTGAAACCTTCCGGCCATACTTATGGCAAGGCTGACATCGGGTCTTGTGCACATCATTGCATACATGATAGAGCCAATGGCTGAAGCATAGGGGATGACACTCATCTTCTGTCTATCTTCTGCATTCACTGGGCATCGAGTCTTACTCAACTTCACACCTTGTAACAGAGGCAAGAACCCCTTCTTGGCCTGATCCATTTTGAACTTCTTCAAAACTTTATCAAGGTACGTGCTTTGTGACAGTCCTATTAAGCGTCTCGATCTATCTCTCTAGATCTTGATGCCTAATATGAAAGCATCTTCTCCTAGGTCCTTCATTGGAAAAATTCTTGTTCACATATTCCTTCACGCTTTCCAGCATTTCTATATTGTTTCCAATCAGCAATATGTCATCCACATATAATATTAGAAACGCTATAGAGCTCCCACTCACTTTCTTGTAAATACAAGCTTCTCCGTAAACTTGTATAAACCCGAACGCTTTCATCACCTCATCAAAGCGCAGATTCCAACTCCAAGATACTTGCACCAATCCATAAATGGATTGCTGGAGTTTGCAAACTTTGTCAGCATCCTCTGGATCGACAAAACCTTCCGGTTGCATCATATACAACTGTTCGTTAAGGAAACCATTAAGGAATGCTGTTTTGACATCCATCTGCCAAATTTCATAGTCGAAATATGCAGCTATTGCTAACATGATTCTAACGGACTTAAGCATCACTACGGGTGAGAAGGTCTCATTGTAGTCAACTCCTTGAACTTGTGAAAAACCCTTTGCCACAAGTCGAGCTTTATAGACGATGACATTACCGTCCGCGTCCGTCTTCCTCTTAAAGATCCATTTGTTCTGAATGGCCTTTCACCCATCGGGTAATACTTCCAAAGTCCATACTTTGTTTTCATACATGGATCCCATATCGGATTTCATGGCCTCTAACCATTTATCAGAATCCGGGCCCATCATCGCTTCTCCATAGCTCGTAGGTTCATCGTTGTCTAACAACATGACCTCTGAGACAGGGTTGCCATACCACTCAGGAGCAGCACACGCCCTTATCGACCTATGAGGTTCAATAGTAACTTGATCCGAAGCTTCATGATCATCATCATTAATTTCATCTTCAACTATCGTAGGCTCCACAGAAACATCTTTCTGCGTGCGCTACTCTCTAGTTGAATCAAAGGTTCAACAACCACATCAAGCTTTATCTTCCTCCCACTCAATTGTTTCGAGAGAAACTCTTTCTCAAGAAATGTTCCGTTTTTGGCGACAAACACTTTGCCTTCGGATCTGAGATAGAAGGTATACCCAACTGTCTATTTTGGGTATCCTATGAAGACGCATTTGTCCGCTTTGGGTTCCAGCTTTTCAGGCTAAAGCTTTTTGACATAAGCATCACATCTCCAAACTTTAAGAAACAACAACTTTGGCTTCTTGCCAAACCACAGTTGATATGGTGTCGTCTCAATAGATTTCGATGGTGCCCTATTTAAAGTGAATGCATGTGTCTCTAATGCATAAGCCCAAAACGGTAGTGGCAAATCGGCAAGAGACATCATAGAACGCACCATATCTAATAAGGTTCGATTACGACGTTAGGACACACCATTACGTTGTGGTGTTCCAGGCGGTGTCAATTGTGAAACAATTCCACATTGTCTTAAGTGACTGCCAAAGTCATAACTCAGATATTCACCTCCTCGATCAGATCGTAGGAATTTAATTTTCTTGTTACGATGATTCTCAACTTCACTCTGAAATGGCCCGAACTTTTCAAACGTTTCAGACTTGTGTTTCATTAAGTAAATATATCCATATCTACTTAAGTCACTAGTGAAGGTAAGAAAATAACGATATCCACTGCGTGCCTCAATGCTCATTGGACCGCACACATCAGTATGTATGATTTCCAACAAGTCACTTGCCTGTTCCATTGTTCCAGAGAACGGCGTTTTAGTCATCTTGCCCATGAGGCATGGTTCACATGTGTCAAGTAATTTAATATCAAGTGACTCCAAAAGTCTATCAGCATGGAGCTTTATCATGTGTTTTACACCAATATGACCTAAATGGCAGTGTCACAAGTAAGTGGTACTATCATTATCAACTCCACATCTTTTGGCATCAATGTTATGAACATGTGTATCATCACTATCGAGATTCAATATGAATAAACCCCTCACATTGGGTGCATGGCCATAAAATATATTACTCATATAAGTAGAACAACCATTATTCTCTGATTTAAATGAGTAACCGTCTCACAATAAACAAGTTCCAGATATAATGTTCATGCTTAACGCAGTCACTAAATAACAGTTATTCAGGTTCATCACTAATCCTAATGGTAATCGAAGAGCGAGCATGCCGACGGCGATCACATCAACCTTGGAACCATTTCCCACGCATATCGTCACTTTGTCCTTTGCCAGCCTTCGTCTATTCTGTAGTTCCTGTTTTGAGTTGCAAATGTAAGCAACCGAACCGGTATCAAATACCCAGGCACTACAACGGGAGTTGGTAAGGTACACATCAATAACGTGTATATCATATATACCTTGTTTGTTGTTGTCCGCCTTCTTGTCAGCCAGATACTTGGGGCAGTTCTGCTTCCAGTGAGCAGTTCCCTTGCAATGAAAGCACCAGTTTTTAGTTTGGGTCCAGCCTTGGGTTTCTTCATGGGAGGGGCAACTGCTTTGCCACTCTTCTTAGATTTCCCTTCTTGCCCTTGCCATTCTTCTTGAAACTAGTGGTTTTATTGACCATCAACGCTTGATGCTCCTTCTAAATCTCAGACTCAGCGACTTTTAACATCGCAAACAGCTCAGTGACTGACTTGTTCATCCCGTGCATGTTATAGTTCAACACGAAGCTCTTGTAGCTAGATGGCAATGATTTAAGAACTCTGTCAGTGATTGCCTCTACTAGAAGGGGCATCCCCAATTCGGCCAGACGGGTAGAATATCCAGACATTCTAAGTATGTGTTCACTGACACACCCATTCTCCTCCATTTTGCAAGCATAGAACTTATCGGGGGTCTCATACCTCTTGATCCAGGCATTCTTATGAAAGATAAAATTCAACTCCTGGAACATATCATGTGCTCCATGACGTTCAAAACATCTTTGAAGTTCTGGTTCTAAGCCATACAACATTGCACATTGAACTATTGAGTAATCATCAGAACGTGTCTGCCAGGCGTTCGCAACGTCTGCAGACTCACCTAGAGTGGGTGGATCACCAAGAGGTGCATCAAGGACACAAGCCTTCTAGGAAGCCGTGAGGATAATCCTCAGATTACGGGCCCAGTCCACAAAGTTACTTCCATCATCTTTCAACTTAGCTTTCTCTAGGAAAGCATTAAAATTCAGGGGTGCTACTGCGCGAGCCATCGATCTACAACATAAATATGCAAAGGTTACTAAGACTATTGTTCAATATAATTTGTTTAGTTAATCAAATTACTAAAGCTCCCTCTCAAATTGACATCCCCCAGGTCATCTAAGTGATACATGGTCCAAATTCAGCAACTCAAGTCCGACCATCACATGGGTTGAGGTGGTTTCAATGGTGAACATCACCATGTTGACCATATCTACTATATGACTCATGTTCGACCTTTCGGTCTCTTGTGTTCCGAGGCCATGTCTGTACATGCTAGGCTCGTCAAGTTTAACCCGAGTGTTCCGCACATGCAACACTGGCTTGCACTCGTTGTATGTGAACAAAGAGTCTATCACACCTGATCATCACGTGGTGTCTCAACGCCACGAACTTTCGCAACGGTGCACACTCGTGGAGAACACAATTTATCTTAGAAATTTAAGTGAGGGATCACCTTACAATACTACTTTTTTCCTAAGCAAAACAAGGTGCATAAAAGGATTAACATCACATGCAAATCATAAGTGACATGATATGGACATGAACTTGTGCTTTTGATCTCCATCTTGAAAGCACCGGCATGATCTCCATCGTCACCGACATGGCACCATGATCTCCAACAACGTGTCGCCATCGGGGTTGTTGCGCCAACTGTTGCTTCCACGACTATTGCTGACTCATAGTGATAAAGTAAAGCAAAACAGCACAAATAATTAAAAACAACCCTATGGCTCTTGCCGGTTGCCGTACTCATCGACATGCAAGTTGTGATATTCTATACAATACATGATCATCTCATACAACGCATATATATCATCATGTAATTAACCATATCACATCACAACATACCCTGCAAAAAGAAGTTAGACGTTCTCTAATTGTTGTTGCATGTTTTTTGTGGCTGCTACGGGTATCTAGCAAGAACAATTCTCACCTACGTAAAAACCACAACGGTGATACATAAATTGCTTTTCAACCTTCTCAAGGACCGCCTCTGTCGAATCCGATCCAACTAAAATAGGAGAAACAGACACCCGCAAAACATCTTTGTGCAACGAAATTACACGTCAGTCGATGGAACCGGTCTCTTGTAAGCATACGAGTAAGGTTGGTCCGGGCCGCTTCATCCCCCAATACTGTTGAACCAAAACACGACCAAGGGAGGAAGCAATCTAAGCATCAACACCCACAAACTCCTTTGTGTTCTACTCGTGATCTCATCTACACATAGACCTAGCTCTGATACCACTATTGGGGAACGTTGCATGGGAAACAAAAGATTTCCTACGCACACGCAAGATCTATCCATGGTGATGAGCATCTACGAGGGGGAGAGTGGATCTACATACCCTTGTAGATCGCTAAGCGGTAAGCTTTAAGAAACGCGGTTGATGTAGTTGAACGTCTTCGTGATCCAAATCACCGAGCGTCCTGCGATCCAGTCACGATCCGTCCCGATCTAGCGCCGAACGGACGGCACCTCCACGTTCAGCACACGTACAGCTTGATGACGATCTCCGCCGTCTTGATCCAGCAAGAGGGAGCAGAGAGGTATATGAGTTCTCCGACAGCGTGACGGCGTGGGTTCGACACAACCTAGTTTTATTTCTCTTCATACCCACAAACTAGTTTATTTCTCGTTTCTAGTTGGAAGCAAACGTTCGGTGTACATAGAGTCGTATCAGTGGCAGATATGACTTGAGAGAATATTGATCTTACCTTTAGCTCCCTGTGGGTTCGACACTCCATACTTATCACTTCCACCTTTGGAAATCACTACAATGATTCCTTGCACTTGGGGATTATCAAGCTATTTTCTGGCGCCGCTGCCGAGGAGCAATAGCGTGGTGTTGATATTCTCGTGTGTGCTTGTTTGCTTTCTTCACTAAGTAGATTTTTTATATTTTGTTTTTGTTTTCAGTTGTGGGTGAAACAAACAAAACAATGCAAAATACAAAAAATATGCCTCTTATGCATAAAAACGTTTTCAAAAAGAGAAGTGATTGGAAGGTTATGCATTGGAGAAGTGAGGGTCGACTTTGAACACTTGTGTTCATGCTCATGAAAACAATGTAGAATTTCTCATGGAAGTTTCTCAAAAATAATTATCCCCTTGTATATATCCATTTTATTATAAAAATAATGTGCCAAGATTTGTCTTTAGGATGATTAGATTGCTTGTTTGCTATGTGCGATGCAAAAACAGAAACTTTGGCTGTAGTGTGTGAATTTACATTTTTTACTGGAACGTCAAAAGTTTCTGAAATTTTTACACATTACTTCTATGCAATTGTTTTTATTTTTTCCTAATTTTTCAGAATTTGTAGAGTTACAAAAGTATGGTAAATGTTCAGATTGCTACAAACTGTCCTGTTTTTGACAAATTATATTTTCTATGTGTGGCTCAAGCAAAGGGCACTTAAATTCATCTCTTGTTGGACCCAAAGACTGTGTTGAACTTCATTGATAACTGACACAAGGACCCCAACACTCCACTTGATGATTTGAAACTGCCTCCTGGTCTGGATCATGTCCTCACTGCTTTCATCGTTCAAGAAAAGTGGAAGTATGAGAAAGCTCGTCAAACCAAAAAGGCTCAATACAAGAAGGAGCACCTTATCAAGAACACTGTTCTTAAGCTTTCTCCAGATCAGCTGGTCTTTGTGCAAAAGTAGATCAAAGGCCTCAACAAGGAATTTGATCAATACGATCCTGATTGGCATGGAGCCAAGGTCTGTTTTGTTAAAGTGGCTGACATAGCCATCAAGGACCACAACAGGAGGGTTGCAGCTCGATCGCAACCACAAATTCCTTAGGCTGGAACTTCTGCTCAGCCTGCTAAAGAAACTGCACGCGCAGCTGAAGAAATTCAGGCTGCTAAAGAATGTGCCAGGGAAACCTCCACTGTTGCGCCTGAAGAAATTGCCAGGCTAGCTAAAGTTTTTGCTGCGCTTGAAGAAATTGAGTCAAGTAGGGCGACTGCATCAGTCACACCTGAAGAAACTGCTCCAACTTCACCCCCTGCTCAAAGTGCAAAGTCTTCAAGGGTGAAGAATATCAACCTTTCTTCTGCATCAGAAGTGAAGAAAACAAAGGCAGCGGAGAAGAAGGCTGCATAGAAAAGAAAAACACCAACTTCAGATTCCTCAGCTGTGAAGAAGTTGAAGACTATGCCAAGTTCTTCAACTGAGGCCATTGATGCAACTCCAATCTCCTCTGTGCCTGCTTATAAGATTGTTCCATTTTGGTGTTGACTATGTCATCCCAAATGAAGAAGATGAAGAAAATCATTCTGCTGCTTCCACAGAGCAGATTGATGAGGAAATAGTGGTGGAAGCAAATGCTTCAACCCCTGTGGTATCACCGCCCCAGCCCGAGTTAACTGCTGAAGGGGCCGACATTGAAGAAATTGAAGAGGATGTGGACATTGGAAATACCACTCCACTGATCAATGATGAATATTGGGAAGATGCACACCCCAATTCACCAATGACCACTCCCCTCTCCCAAATTCCTCAGTCACCTTCTCAGACCGAGGAAATTCAAAAGGATCTAAAGGATTGGCCACACCTCTTGCATATATTCCTGAAGAAATTCCAGTTGCATCAGCTGAAGAAGTTCGTGCCCAGACCGCACCTGGGGAAATTGCTGCTCATATTCCTCAGTCTGAAGAAGTTACTGCCATGCCTATGGAGATTGTTGGCCGCTTCAATCCAAATCTTTAGCTGATGCCGGAATTTCCATTCAGATGCACAAAGTGCCCCAAATTCATCAAGGCAAATTTCTTCGATGAGCACATATTCTTCACATGGCCAAATCCATATGCCTCGGCAAGGGCCAGATGCACAAGATTCTGGACCCTTTCGCAGATGAATTTCAATGGATCTGTTCTGTTTGACAAAGAGAAAGTCTTCGAGCATAGGCAAATTCCTCATGTGGATATGGAGTCCATTCCATGCTTCACTCCTGTGCTCGTAGTTCTTCATGATGCTGGAATTCTTCCTTTCCGTGTTGACATATGCGACTGGAATGAAGAGCTAATTCTTCAATTCTATGCAACCTTGCACATCTCAGGTGATGCTTCTGATGTAAATTCATGGGTTCTGGACTGGATGACTGGAACTACACACTACAATTCTCCAGCCACAGAATTGCTTCGAGCTGTCCGAATAGCAATTCCTTCAGAAGGAGCATGTTGCATCTATGATGAACCTAAACTTCCCAACCACATGACGCAAGTGTTGATGAAGCCTTTGGCTCCTGGCAAACCTCCAAGGACCTCCTTCCTAGTGAAGGATTTGCTCTATGTGCCCAGGACCATATACATGGTTTTGACCAAAACTCTCAGTCCAATCAAGGGCCACAAGTCTAAAGAAGAAGAACTTGTGGGTGTCATGAAGAATCTGCTGTTCAAAATAATTCATGGGATTCCCATCAATTATCATGATTTCTTCATGAGGACTTTGGCCAACATAGATGTGTCACCTTTTGAGTTGAAGCCTTATGCTCCCCAGATCATGAAATTCATCAGATCAAGGTCTTCAATTCCCTTCAAGGATGACGTTCAGAATCAATTCAGCCTTTTATCTCCGATTGAAGTCCTCAAGAATAGATTTTCCTCAGTTGAAGGAAAAGGCAAAGATGTTGTTGATGAAGGCACTCGTCCATTGTATGGTCAATTCCACAAAGCTCCATCCTATTCCACCAATGATGACTCCGCTACCCAATATTCTGCTGCAAAAACATCGGCTCAAAATCCTCAAGCTACTGCCCCTCGTGTGATGATCGGTCGCGAGCTTCTAATAAGTCTTCATCAGAAGGTTGATAGCAATCACAAGTGGGTCAAGCTTTAGTTTGGTTCACTTCTTCGAGACATGACTGTCACTCACAATTCTGTGAGGAAGAATCACTATTACCTTCATGAAGTCTTCGACCGCACATGGTCCATTCTGTCTCACCTCAAGACTCCTGAAGAACTCGAGGAGATGGAATTTCAGCAGAACTTTGATTGGTCTTACCCACCAAAGAGGAAGTGGAAGAAAGTTCAAATTCCTTAGCTGGTTACAAGCTCATATTATTCATCCCGCGAGACGGATGAAGCTGAGGAAATTGATGACACTACTATGGGCCCTGCATCGACAAACGACCCCGACAACGTTGGCGCTCCTCCACCGTCTTCAAGATGAAACTCTTTAGGGGCGTTAGTCCTCATTTTTCATCCCTTTTGGTATTCGATGCCAAAGGGGGAGTAAATTTGAGTTAGTCTTCAAGCGGGTCTCTTTATATATGGGTTGTTTTTGTTTAAGTTACAACTCTCGCTCTTCTGAAGCTTTTGTTGGTTGAGTTGTACACTTAAGTCCGATCGCGGTCTGATACTTTTAAACTGCTTTCCGCACACTATTTCGTCAAATTACCTTAAAGCATGCATGCTAAATTTTGTCACACACCATTTTTCATCATGCATTTAGATTCCTCATGATATATTTTTAAATGCGTGTATGAATTACAAGATATAGGGGGGGGGGTTCTCCACGTTTTTAACCTGCCATGTGCATTTGTAGTCCAAATCAAATTCCTCAAATATGCACATCTTCAAGGGGAGTTCTTCTATATCTTGCAATCAAATTCCTCAAACACTGTACTTACACTTCATCTGTTTATCCCAGTTGACAACTTAACCTATTTGTCATCAATCACCAAAAAAGGGGGAGATTGTTAGTGCATCTAGTGCCCCTTTGTGATTTTGGTGTATTGAAGACTTATAGGTTAAGGAACTAATGTGGTTCTGAGTATACACGGGTTCTATAAGTCGATGAGGAGTTTGATATATTCAGAGATTCTCGACCCCTAAAAATGAATGTCTTTAGCTAAAGACTTTGGTGAAGACTTTGTTGAAGACTTTGATATTCATTGAAGACTTTGAAAATGAAGAAGTCGGTGTGACCTTGAAGATATGAACAAGGACTATGAAGCGTTAAGACTTTTGTTTTCGTAGTTTAATTTCCTTTCTTTGATTCATAGGAAACACCATACTATTAAAGGGGGGCGAGGTAATACTAAGGAAATTTCCAATGGATGCCCAACTCAAATGCCTCAAGCTATCCAATCTTTCGAGTGAAGCCTTTGGAAATCTCTTACAGTTTAGTCAAGTTCTTCAATGACAGGGACAAAGTTCTTCTGGTCTCTGAGGAAATTGGTCTGATTGAGGAGTTAGGATTTCGCCAGTGCGAAGTGAGGAATATGATAAGCCCTGACGAATTTGAATGCTCACATTCCAACCGTTGATGTGCTTAGTGCTAGATGGCCCCCATTCATCCTATCCACATAATGGTCATATCATTGGGGCATTTATGTCTTATCATGTGAGGTTGCACCCTCGCTATAAATAGCGACACCCCACAACCACTAGTTGGTTGGATGCTCTGAGAGAGAACTTGACACTTGTTATTTGAGAGCAACCCATCCTCCGAGGACTTTGGTAGAAAATCATCACTGAGGAAAGACCCATCCTTCGAAGACTTTGATAGAAAATCATCGGTGAGGAAAAAGCCATCCTCCGAAGACTTTGAGAGAAAATCATCAGTGAGGAAAACCCCCAAAACCAAACCACCAAACCCAAAGTGATTGAGCATCACTGGAGAGATTGTTCCTGTGTGGAACTGACGCTTTTTACCTTTGAAGACCGTGTATCTTC
The DNA here is from genome assembly GCA_022496015.1 of Hordeum marinum. NCBI lineage: Eukaryota > Viridiplantae > Streptophyta > Magnoliopsida > Poales > Poaceae > Hordeum > Hordeum marinum. The sequence continues at coordinate 240,532,404 of CM039672.1, read as the reverse complement.
CATACGGTTAGCGCATCATGGTCTAGAGCATCCAGCAGTAAAATGTGGATCGTCAGGTGACCAGTTTGTGAGGGTTTTGGAAGTCTACCCTGAAGACTTACCACGAGTGTTGGGCGAGGACTGTGCGACTTAGCTCAAGAAGAAGACGGTAAGGACTATGTGTCCTCTGGTTTAAATACGCTACTCCAAACCAGACGTACGACTGTCACAGCAGTTGGAACTCATCAAACCATTGTCTTCATCGAGCTACCTGGTTCCATTTCCTCAACCCTTTTATTTCCTCATATATTGTTGATGAAATTGATCGTTACTATTTGAAGAATTTGACTAAAGAATTTCTCAATTTACTCATCTCAAATTCTTCAGTCACCTTGTTCTTCACCTGCTTATCCTGTATCACGCTACGTGTAATTTGTGCATGCTTTACTTTATCATGATGACTATGCTATTACTATGTTTCTCATGCACTTGAGTACTTATTCTGCTGTTAGTAGTTCATCACATTTCAAATTCCTCAAGTTGAAATTCCTTAGTGATGAATTTGTAAAATCGCCTATTCACCCTTTATACTCGATATAACACACTTTCAGTAACAACCAACCCTCATCTTCAGAGGTTACACACAAAGGAGCAAACAATTGCACCCAACGCGGGCAAGAGGGTTGTCAATCCCCTTGGACTCGTTATTTGCAAGCTTGTAAGTAGTATGGTTGGTAGTAGATAATTGTAACAAAATAAACTAAAAAGTAAATGAAAACAACAAGGTATTACAGTGTTTGTAAACTTATAGGTGAATAGACCCGGTGGCCATAGGTTTCCGTAGTGGCATCTCTCATGAAAGTAAGCATACGATGGGTATACAAATTACTGTTGGGGAATTGATAGAGAAGTGCATAGTTAGGTGATATTCACGACAATGATCATGTTTATATAGGCATCACGTCCATAAGCAAATAGGTCGACTCCTTCCTACACCTATTACTATTACTCCACCCATTGACCGCTATCCAGCATGCATCTAGAGTATTAAGTAAAACAAAGTAATGCTTGGAGAACAATGACATGATCTAGACAAAGAGAATTCAATTAATATGAACTAACCCCATCATTTTATCCTTAGTGGCAACAATACAAAGACGTATCTTGTCCCCTTTTGTCATGACGATATAGAAACCCGTCTGATTGAACCCACTACAACGCACCCTCTCACTGAAGAAAGATCAGTCTACTTGGCCAAAGCAAATCAATAGATCAGAGAGATTTATGAAGCTATAATGATCATGCAAATAAGAATCATAATATTCATAGGTTACTCAAATACTTTTCATGAATAATGTGAACATAAACCCACAATTCATCAAATGCCAACAAACACGCCGCACAAAAGAATTACATCGGATAGATGAAAGCGAAGATGTCATGATCATTGTATTAAAGATCAAGAGAGTTATAGCCATCTAGGTCTAACTACGGACCCGTAGATCTGTGGGGAACTACTCACACATCACCATGGGAGCAGAAAGGATGATGTATAGGCCCTCCGTGATCGACCCCCCCAGCGCCAGGGCACCGGAACAGGGTTCCAGATGGACACATGGCAGAACAAAGACTTGCAGCGATGGAAAAAGTGTTTTGGGTGGTTCCATGTTTTTTTTGCAATATATGTGAATTTATATATCAGAGAGGAGCGCCAAGAGGCATCCAAGGGGAGCACGAGGCAACCAGGTGCGCCTTACCCCCTCGTGTGGCTTCCGACCTCCTCCCCAAGCTTCCAGGTCTTCTATTGGTCCAGAAAAAATCACCAAAAAGTTTCGTGGCAATTGGACTTCGTTTGGTACTGTAAACCTGGAAAGCCAAAAACATGTAGAAAATAGCAGCTTGCACTGGGCATTGGGTTAATAGGTTAGTGCTTAAAATAATGTTCATTGGTAAATAAATGCCCAAAAAGCATCCTATAATTATAATATACTCTGATAGCATGGAACAATCAAAAAATATAGATACGTAGGAGATTTATCAAGGTGGTGGTCAGTTTCTTATTTTGTTGACATAGTAGAGACGTAGATGCTCATACAAACACACATACACCCACTCATATGAATGCATGCACACATACCCTGCCCCTATGAGTACCTCTAAGAGACTGAGCCGGCACATCATCTTGAGATAGGCAAAGTCACAATAGATGCCTTCATAGTCGATAGGAACGTCTCCTCTCATTAAACGCACATCGCCAAAAGGATGACAAAGTCGCCACAGAAGCCTTCGTAGTCGACGGGAACGTCTCCTCCCACTAAACACACGTCGCCGGAAGGCCTAAAATAACTCCAGAAAAATGTGAGCACCGGTGTCAAGTCTAGGACTTGACCTCTGGTGGGTTGTGGATACTAGCGTCCTAGAGCATCACCAGTGTATAGAGGCAATCTTGCATTTACGATAGGTCCAACATGGTTTGCCCCTTACCAAATGGAAAAACCACAATGTATAGAAACTCTAACCAGCCTCTAAGATGTACTTAGTGGAAATTAAATAATATTGATTAGCACCACTTTTGTCCAACAAACCATGGTTCTCTTGAAAAAAATTACGTTTCCTAAGGCTGACAAGTGGGACCGGGATGATTGTTAAAATGTTGGAGGCAACCCTTAAGCTTAGAGGCGACACTACACAATTTTTTGTTAGAGGCAGCTTATGCAATGTATATAGGTTGCCTCTAAGAGAAGAGAGATGGCTGAGAGGCAGCAAAATGCATGGGTGTTGTTAGAGTTTGCATCCAACAATTTAACAATCCATTTGTTCCCACTTTGTAAGCATCCCTAAAATAATGGGTCCACTTGTCAATTCACTCGTCGGCCCCGTAGCTTGTCCACACTATACCTGGCCATGGGCAGCTCGGCCTGGAGAACCCGACCCGACCTGGCCCAAAAATCCCCAGGCCGGTCCTAAACACGCCATCTGGCCGGGATCGGGCCTAGAAAATGAGCCCGGCGATCGGGCCAGGCCAGGCTTGGGCTTGTAAAAAATCTGTTTTTAGTCATAGTCGAGTCAGGCTGGTCCGACCGTGTCAGGATTTTTCGGGACTGGGTCGGGCTTTGTTTTGATATACTAGGCCCGATGGTTGGGCCGGGCCAGGCTCGGGCCTGGGTTTTTAGCACCGGGCATTTTTGTCCCAGCCCGAAGCCCGAACTGGCCCGAGGTATGCCCAGGTATAGTCCGCACCAAGCTTCACAAGCAAACACCCATTACTAAGGCCCCGAGTGGGTGCACGCCACTGGGCCATCCGCGCTGGCTACTTAAGGCCGCAACCACGGAGCGCTCTCCATCCAGTGGATCACGTTAACCATAGACGGTGTCTACCTCGTGTTCCTCCTATCCCCAAATTCCCCATTCGTGTAACACCAACTATATGTAATTGCTACTCCGGATTCGAATTCACGTATGAGAGAGTGATTAAGAGAGTGCTTCCCATCCCACTTCTCATGGTATCATATACCAATTTCCACCCCTTCCCCCATGTCGATCTGGCATAGTTCACCGAGATTCGGCGTCTTTGTCAAGTGAGATCTCAGCTCTCCGTCATGGATCCGTCCATCCAAACCTTCCTCGAGCGGCTGGACTCCATGTTGGCGGCTCACACCACTGCCATCTTGTCGATCCAGACCTCCATCGCCAAGATCAATGATCTCCTCAACTAGCGTCCTGATTTGTAGTGACGTGTCATAGATCTCGGTGATGCGATGGCCATGCTTCGACTTGACCGCCCTGCTCCACCACCACCGGCGCACGACGAGGGTAACATGACTTGGTGATACGTCTTCGGCGTATCTATACTTTTTGATTGTTTCATTCTATTATATTATCAATCTTGAATACTTCATATGAAATTATATGCTATTTTATATCATTTTTGTGACTAACCTATTAACCCAGTGCCCAGTGCCAGTTTATGTGTTTTATCTGTTTTTGGACTTTTCAGAAAATCAATACCAAACGGAGTACAATAGGATACATATTTATGGGAGTTATTTTTGGATCGGAAGAGACCTAGGAAGCTTCGAGGGGTGGCCAGAAGACCCATGGGGTGGCCACGAGCAAGGCTGGTGCGCCCTCGGGGGTAGGGCACACCCCTAGCTCGTGGGCCCCCCATGGAACCTCCTGACCAAATTCCATTTCTATATATTCCCAATTATTCCAAAAACATCAGAGAGCCACCCAAAACAATTTTTCCGCTGTCGCAAGTATGTGTTCTTCCGCGATCCCATCTAAAGGCCTTTCTCGGCACTCTATCGGAGGGGGGGGTCCATCATGGAGGTCGTCTACATCAACCTTTATTCCTCCATGATGATCTGTGAGCAGTTCACCACAGACCTACGAGTCTATAGCTAGTAGCTTGTCATGCCCAAGATGCGGTCCTATCCTTATTTTGGCACGAGGGCCTCGACAGGGATAGAAGCGCATCTCGTCGTGTTGCAAGAATGGATATCATTACAAGTGCATGTACAGAAGAGGTGAGTATATGGAATTGGCTTACACTCGCCACAAGCTACATCAATATCACATCAATACAACAACATACTCAAACATCATACGCAAGAGCAGGGTCCGACTATGAAAGAAAACAAACGACAAAATGACATCCACCCTTGCTATCCCAGGCTGCCGCCTGGAACCCATCCTAGATTGATGATGAAGAAGAAGAACTCCAAATCAAATAGCATCGCGCACACGTCAAATCATCGCATTACCTTAACCTGCAACTGTTGTTGTAGTAAACTGTGAGCCACAGGGACTCAGCAATCTCATTTCCAAGGGTATCAAGACTATTAAAGCTTAATGGGTGAGGTATGGTTAAGTGGTGAGGCTGCAGCAAGCGACTAAGCATTTATTTGAGTGTCTAACTTACGAGTACAGAAAGTAAAGTATGGTGGTCTACGCAAAACAGACGTGAACTAGTGATGATCACTAACTAATCCTGAACACCTACTTACATCAAACATAACCCCACCATGTTGTCTCTTGGATAAGGACTCACGAGAAGAGACGGTCACGGTTACGCACATAGTTGGTGTATTTTATTTGAATTTACTTCAAGTTTGCTATGACCGGGTGTTAAACAAAGTATCCAAGTTTGCCGCATAACCACGGGCACAGCTTTCCGAAAGATTTAACCATGCAGGGGTGCTCCAACTCGTCCATCACAAATTAACCACATGCAGCGGGAATAACCTCAACCACGGATCTCGTGATCATCCTAGGCAATTCCAAAGGAAATCCTACACCTCGAGATAGCCCGAAGAAAGATCAGAATTCCTACTCAAGATGTTCGAGAAAGGTAAAACAAATCTATCAAGGCCGCCCGGCGTGCCGAGGAACCAAATAGGAGCCGGGTATCTCGTTCTCAGGACACGACCAGATGAGTGCATCGTACAGTGGCCTGATAGAAATCTCCCGAGTTGCCCCGGGTTGGCCCCGCACACGACTCTAGTTTGGACCAACACTCATGAGGAGCACTGGCCCGGGGGTTGATTAAATAATCCGCGGGTGCCGACGGGTCCCTATGCAATTTTATTAGTTATTAGGCAAATGTAGTACCAATGTTGGGCCTTGCTGAACAAGCTTTATCCTAAAACGAAAATCAAGGGGGTCCCCATAACAACCCCGAGGATGTTAGGAGCGCTCAATTATGGAACATAACACCGGTTCACAAGTAACTAGGGCGGCAAGAGTGGAACAAAACACCGAGCAAAGGCCAAGCCTTCCGCCCTTTACCAAGTGTATAAGTGCATTAAATTAAATAGCAATAATATTGTGATCACAAAGAATGTCCATGTTGACACATGGAAGCAATTGCACCTGCAGCTAGAAATGCTATAAGAAGGGTTGAGCAAGCGGTAACATAGCCACACAATGGTTTGATGGGAAGTGGAGGTGTTAGAGGCTTTCATGGCAATGTTGGGAGACTTGACAAACAAGTGGTAGGTAGCATGACATAACGATAAAAGCGAGACAACTAGCATAGCAATGATAGTAGTCGTATCCAAGGAAATGTGTCATCTTGCCTGAGATCCCGCTTGGAAGAAGAACGAGTCCATGAAGAAGACGAGCCAACATAGTCGAACGAATCCTCAGACTCCGAACGCTTTCGGAACTCTATCGAGAAGGAACAATTCGAAAACAACAATCAACACACGATAACACCAGACATGATGCACAACAAATATGATGTATGTCCAGTTTAAATATGTGAGGCATGGCAAATCACATCAAACAATTACTACACATTAAAGTGAAGCTCAATATGCAACGAGTTGCATATTGACGAAGCTCCACGTTCGAATTATTTAGTTCACTCCCGTTTAGGTACTCATCAACATTAAATGTTTTTAAACATGGGTGGTCATGGCATAAGGCGAAGATGGAATTAAGAAATTTTAAATGGAGAGGGACAACATACATGTAAAAAATAATAACTCTCCATATTATGAGAAAATGGTTAATGTTGTTTATCATGGCAAGAGGTGACGCATGAACAACCATATCGTCTAGGCATTTTAAATGAGGCCGGAAGCAATATATATCATTCCCGAAACATCCCCATAAGCATAATATGAATTTGGTCCAGATCTGTACTAAACATGTCTTAGATTTGTTAAACAGCAAAATAAATATCACCATGTGATTCTACACATTTTTCCGGTCAAGTTACATATATGGAACATTTTAAATGGAGCTACGGTTAATTAGTTATGAAATAAATCATTTTAACATGGCATATGTGCAAAGTAATGTAAATAGCAAGTTTAATTATTTTTAACGCATGTGAAAGTAGGATATTGTGAATCTGCATAAAATTCTAGTCAAGTTTCATATATAAAGTTTTTTACATGTGATGCACGGGTGAAAAGTTATTAGATGCATGAATCTAGGGGGTTTTCTGCAAATCCGTTTTTTTCACTAGTTATTAGCAAATTTGTTAGTAGGAAAAAAAAGGTAACGACCCGAATCTGGTGGGCGCAAGATAACTAATAAGTGCACAGGCGCTAGATAGCGGGCAGGGGCGCCTCACCAATGGGCTTTGGCCCAGGCAGAGGAAGCGGCCAGCTGGGGCGGCTGGGCCGGCCCGGACGAGGCTGGGCTGCTGTGCGCCGGTGCTTGGCGCGGCCCATGATGCGTCGGGTGTAGGAGTCGGTCAACGGGCGAGCGGCGGCAGGCAAGCAGCTCCTCTGCTTGTTCCCGAGCAGAACCATGGCGGCGGCGCGGGAACTCCGGCGAGGGGCGGCGAGATCCGACGACGGGAAGGCCAGGGAAGACCAGATTGGGGCGGGGCTCTCCATTCCCAGCGATGAGGAGGCTTGGCGGCTACGGGTCGAGGAGATCGGCGGCGCTGTAGCTCCTGTCCATGGCAGAAGAGAGAGATTAGGGAGAGGGAGGAGAAGCCGGGCAGGGGAGGAAGGAGAGGGCAACACGAGGGGACTGACCTCCGGCGGCGAGGTCTGGCGACCTTCCGGTGGTCGGCCGGCGGCCGCCTGGCGAGTAGGCTGGGCAGCGGTGAGGCGGCAGCACAGGGAGCTCGGCTGCGAGGAGCTCGGGCACTCGGGAGGAGCAGCGGCGGCGGGGAGCGCTCAGCCCAGATTGGGCCCGGGAGGGCTGAGATAGGCCTGGGTGGGCCCGGCGGCTGGAGGGAGGAGGCTGGTGGTTGGGGGATGATTGGGGCACACGGAAAATGAGCGAATGGCTAGGGTTGCCCAATTAGGCAGGCTAGGGGTGTTTAAATAGGAAAGGGGCTAGGTTAGGGGGTTTTCGGAGCCGATTTCGGCCGTGCGATCGCAATCGGACAGCCGGATAGGGGCAAGGGTGGTGGGCTGTGTGTGGAGTGGGCTAGGGAGAGATGAGAGGGAGGTTTGTGGCCCGTGACACCAGGGTTTTAAAACACCGAATATGTCCGATAATAAACCGATGACCGCACTGCAACGACTGACCGGTGGGGTATCAAACCAACTCGGAATGCAACGAAATTCGAAAGGCAGTCTACCTACCATATAATACGACTGCACGCCAACTTTCAACCCAATCCGAGAACATTTTTCGCGCACCTTTTAAAACATTTTTTAAAACGATGCCGTGGGCGCGTGCGTGTGTGTGGTTGGTCTCAAAATGGTCAGCGACGAGAACGGAGAGAACCGGCAACTACGAACAGATGCAAGTTTTCAAAACGAGTGACGATGCTATGCAGATGATGCAAATGATGCGATGATGAATGCGACAATAAAACGAATCACAGACGAGAACAAAAATAAAAGGGGAATCTTCTGGAGCGTCGGTCCCGGGCTGTTACATAGCTAGATGGCTTCTTATCTCTCTCTCTGATCTTCAATACAAAATTCTTCGCTATTCTCGCGATGATCTATTCGATGTAATCTTCATTGCGGTGCATTTGTTGGGATCTGATGAATTGTGGGTGTATGATCAGATTATTCATGAAAAGTAATTGAGTCTTCTCTGTATTCTGTTATGCATTATTGATATAGCTTTGCAAGCCTCTCTTATTTATCGGTTTGGTTTGGCCAACTAGATTGATTTATCTTCAGTGAGAGGAGTGCATTCTAGTGGGTTCAATCTTGCGGTGCTCTATATCCCAGTGACAAAAGGGGACAAGACACATATTGTATTGTTGGTAGTCAGGGTAGAATGATGGGGTTTGAACATATTGCTTGTACTCACTTTGTCTACATCATGTCATCTTGCTTAAAGCATTACTCTGTTTGTCATGAACTTAATACCATAGATGCATGCTGGAAAACGATCGATTGGTGGAGTATAGTAGTAGATGCAGAATTGTTTCGGTCTACTTATCATGAATGTGATGCCTATATACATGATCATTGTCATGAATAACATCATAACTATGCACTTTTCTATCAATTGCCCAACAGTAATTTGTCTACCCACCATATGTTATGCGTTTGAGAGAGAAGCCTCTAGCGAAAACTATGGCCTCCATCTCTATTCAAATCATATTACAAAAACCTAAAACCTTGCTAGAATTTATTTACTTTATTTTTATCTTACTTTTATATTTATCTATCTATCACTATCAGAAGTAATCTTTGCAAGTAACAAGTTTAAGGGGCTTGACAACCCTCTTGCCCGCGTTGGGTGCACGTGTTTGCTTTTGTGTGTGCATGTATTGTTGACGCAAGTTGTTGTGGTTCTCCTACTGGTTTAATAACCTTGGTTCTCACTAAGGGAAATACTTATTGCCACTATATTGCTTCACCCTTCCTCTTCGGAGAAAAACCTAACGCCCCTCAAAGTAGCAAAAAGAATTTCTCATAACGTTACGATGCAGACATCATGAACTTCGAACGAGGTCCCTTCGCACAAACTATCCATCCCTTGTTCTACTTTTTTCTTGTATTTTTATTTATCTTTATATTTTCTTTTACAAAAAAATCAAATGAGAAACACAAAAAAATTTCTATTTGCTTGTTTGCTTAGTTTGATTGTTTGCTTTCTTGTCGTTATGGCTAGTTCTTCTTTAGTTCCTTGTACTCTCGAGAATGAAGTTCTTAATTTTAAACAAATAGGAGGAGAAAATTTAAAAGATGCTTGGTATAGGATTTTTGATGCTCAAAATAGATCATTTCCTAAGGAATCCACCACTATTTTGCATCATAATTTTTATGTAGGTGTCACTACTTGGTATAGATATGTTCTTGAAACTATTACCGGAGGGAATTTATTGAGTAGCAACCCTATGGATACTTTCAATACTATGGGAAATTTAGCGGTACCACCACCTATCAATGTTAATGAAACTATATTGACTTTGGAAGATGTCATGGTAGACTAGAAGTTATTGAGAATAAAATGCCTACTACTGAGCATACTGAAAATCTAGATAAAAATTTCAAAGTCAAATTGATCAAGTTGGTTACATAGTAGGAATTCTTCTAAAGAATCAAAAAAGGAAATGAACCTATAGTTAATGGGCGGTTAGGGCAAAGTCCCTCCAGAATCGATAGGTTGGAAGAAATCATTAATAAACTAGGTTCCGCTTTTGCTTCCCCTAAAACTATCGATAGGACTCCTCCTAACAAGAATCCAAATGTTATGTATGTTACTAAGAATAAAAGTGCCACATCTAATAAAGGGAACAAGGATCTTAAAATGATTAGTGTGCAGTGTGCACGCAAGCTTCATAGATATAATGAAAGAACCTATCTTTAAAAACAAACCTACTCATTTTGTTCCTAGGAGTGTGATTATCAATAATGTATGCGCTAAACCTCCTAGGAAGCATGGTCGCATAATTGAGGAGTTGGATGTGAAGGACAACAATACTTGAAACAATGCATTATGTCTACTAGGGGCATAAAACAATAGCGCTTGTTGGGAGGCAACCCAATAGTTATCTTTAAATTTTCTTTTACTTCCTATTATTTTGAGTTTGCACAATTGTTTATATTGTAATGGTTGTTTTTTGAGTGTGTTTAAATTAGTGTTCATGCCAAGTAAAGCCTTTGAGATGATTTGGAAGATAGTAGAATTGATGTCATACAAAAACAGAAACTTTTATGCCCAGTGCAGAATTTCTCTCATTTTATTGGAGCATATTTTGCTCTGATTTTTTTACATAGTATTGGTATAAAAATTTCCAAGGATTTCCTAATTGTTCAGAATTTTCAGAATTACAAAAGTATGGTTTTATTATAGATCACTATAGACTATTCTGGTTTAGACATATTCTGTTTGTGCTTGCATACTTTGCTTGTTTTGATGATGCTATGGAATGTATTGGGGGTTATAAACCATGGAGAAGTTGGAATACAGTCAATATTAGATAGTAATAAAATATGAATCGGTTTATAACAGTACCCAAAGTATTTGATATGTCTATTATACTAACAGATCTCACGAGGTTTTGTTGAATTTTGTATGTTGAAGTTTTCATGTTTTGGGTGAGACGGCGATAGATGAAGGAATAAGGAGTGGCAAGACCCCAAGCTTGGTAATGCCCAAGGCACCCCTAAGGTAATATTCAAGGAATACCCAAGCGCAAGCTTGGGGGTGCCCCGGAAGGCATGCCCTCTTTCGTCTCCAATCCATCAGTATGTCACTTGGAGCTATATTTTTATTCATCACATGATACGAGTTTTGCTTGGAGCGTCGTTTATTATAGTTTATTTTCCTTTTAGCTTGCCACAATCATACTTTGCTGGTCACACTTTTCAAGAGAGACACACTTTGATCATAATTTGTTAGAATATTCTATGCGCTTCACTTATATCTTTTGAGCAAGGCAGTTGCTCTAGTGCTTCACTTATATCTTGTTAGAGCATGGTGGCGGTCATATTTTATAGAAATAGTTGAACTCTCATGCTTCACTTAAATCTTTTTGAGAGTATACGGCATAAGGAATGGTAATTTGGACGTGTTATAAGACTATTCCAAAAATGATAGATATTCAAGGGGTATAATAAAAACTTTCATGTAGCTCATCAAAGATGAAACATGAGTTAATTATATTGTTATTTAATTCTCATCTAAATATTGGTCATGACATGGTGCTAAGGTGTGAGCATTTTTATGTTTGAAATGAAATCCTATCGTGTTGTTCGAATCGGGGGTGGCGATGGTTAACTCCTCTCAACCTCCTCCCTAGGGGCATGCAATAATGCTTTGATTTGAGAGAGTTAATAAGGCTTTGCAATAAGTATATGAGTTCTTTATTACTAATGTAAGTCCATGGATATATGCACTCTCACATTTCCGTAATTTGCTAGCCTCCTCGATACTATGCATTGCCCTTTCTCACCACGAGAGTTAGTGGAAACTTGGTCGGTGCATCCAAACCCCATCATATGATACGCTCTATCGCACATCCACCTCATATCTTCCTCGAAAAAGCCACCATACCTACCTATCATGGCATTTCCATAGCCATTCTAAGATATATTGCCATGCAACTTCCACCCTTCCGTCACATGACTTGTGTGTTCATCATCATATTGTTTTGCATGATCATGTAGAGTTGACATAGTATTTGTGGGGAAGCCACCGTTCATCATTGATGACATGTTGTGATAGATCATTGCACATCCTGGTACACTACCAGAGGTATTTATATAGGGTGACGTTCTTCTTTATCGAGTTGTAATTTCAAGTTGTATGTGTGATGATCATCATTATTAGAGCATTGTCCCAATGAGGAAAGGATGATGGAGACTATGATTCTGCCACAAGTCGGGATGAGACTCTAGACGGAGGATAAAAAATGGGGGAGGCCAAATGAGCCCACCGCAAAAAAGGAGAGAAAAGAAAAAATGAGAGGAAAATAGATAAGGGACATTGTTACTATCATTTACCACACTTGTGTCTCAAAGTGGCACCATGTTTTTGATATAGAGAGTCTCTAGTTTTGTCACTTTCATATACTAGTGGGAATTTTTCATTATAGAACTTGGCTTGTATATTCCGATTATGGGCTTCCTCAAATGCCCGAGGTCTTGATGAGAAAGCAAGTTGGATGCACACCCATTTAGTTTCCATTGAGATTTCTTGCACGTATAGCTCTAGTGCATACGTTGCATGGCAATCCCTACTCCTCGCGTTGATATCGATTGATGGGCATCTCCATAGCCCATTGATTCGCCTACTTGATGTGAGACTTTCCCACCTTTTGATTCCTTTGATATCTACCACCATATTATGTTCCACCCATATGTTATATCCAGGCTCACGCTCATATATTGCATGAAGTTGAAAATGCCAAAGCGCGTTAGAAGTACGTTCCAATTGCCTGGTTTGACACCAAGGTGCTCATGATTTATACTTATGCGGTGAAGACAGAGTCATGCCATGCTTAATATGATAAGATGAGTAGGGGATAACACTCTTTAATGATCGTATATTTTCAAACATTAATGGTTATGCTTCTTATGTTCATGGATATTATTGTGTTGATATCAATTGATTCATCGTTTCTCAATATCCACACCCGAAAGAGATTACATGTTGGGTAGCTTGCCACATCAAAAATTCTGTTTTTATCATTAACCTACTCGAGGACGAGCAAGAATTGAACTTTGGGATGATGGTATGTCTCTGACATATTTATAATTTTTGATTTTTTCATGCTATTATATTATCAATCTTGAATACTTTACATGCTATTTTATATCATTTTTGGGACTAACCTATTAACTTAGTGCCCAGTGCTAGTTTTTGTTTTTTTTTGCCTGTTTTTGGACTTTTCAGAAAATCAATACCAAACAGAGTCCAAATTGGATAAAAATTTACGAGAGTTATTTTTGGACCAGAAGAGACCCAAGAAGCTTCGGGAGGTGGCCCGAAGACCCATGGGGTGGCCACGAGCTAGGCTGGCACGCCCCAAGCTTGTAGACCCCTCGTGGCACCTCCAGACCTAATTCCACTTTTATATATTCCCAATTATCCCAAAAATATTATAGATCCACCCGAAACAATTTTTCTGCCGCCACAAGTCTCTGTTCTTCCACGATCCCATCTGGAGGCCTTTTATGGTACTTTGTCGGAGGGGAATACATCATGGAGGACCTCTATATCGACCTTGCTACCTCCATGATGATGTGTGCATAGTTCACCATAGACCTATGGGTCCATACCTATTAGCTAGATGGCTTCTTCTCTCTCTTTGATCTTCAATACAAAGTTCTTCGCGATTCTTGCGATGAACTATCCTACATAATCTTCTTTTGCGGTGCGTTTGTTGGGATTCGATGAATTATGGGTTTAATTAAGATTAGCTTATTCATGGAAAGTAATTGAGTATTCTTTTTATTCTATTATGCATGATTGTTATAGGTTTGCAAGTCTCTCTGATCTATCGGTTTGGTTTGGCCAACTAGATTGATTTGTCTTAAGTGGGAGGAGTGCATTGTAGTGGGTTCAATCTTGTGGTGCACTATATCCCGATGACAGAAGGGGAAAAGACACGAATTGTATTGTTGGTACGAGTTGTATTGTTTGAACATATTGCATGTACTCACTTTGTCTACATCATGTCATCTTGCTTAAAGCATTACTCTCTTTGTCATGAACCTAATACCATAGATGCATGCTGGATAGCGGTCGATTGGTGGAGTAATAGTAGTAGATGCAGATCGTTTGGTCTACTTGTCACTAGTGTGATGCGCCTATACATGATCATTGCCATGAATAACGTGGTAACTATGCGCTTTTCTATCAATTGTCCAACAGTAAATTGTCTACCCACTGCATGTTATGCGTTCGAGAGACAAGCCTATAGTGAAAACTAAGGCCCCGAGGTCTATTAAAAACATATTAAAAAAACCTAAAAACCTTACTGGAATTTATTTACTTTATTTTTATTTTACTTTTATATTTATCTATCTATCACTATCATAAGTAATCCTTGCAAGTAACGAGTTCAAGGGGCTTGACAACACTCTTGCCCACGTTGGGTGCAAGTGTTTGGTTTTGTGTGTGCATGTATTGTTGATGCAAGTTATCGTGGGTCTTATACTGGCTCGATAACCTTGGTTCTCACTAAGGGAAATACTTATAGCTACTATATTGCTTCACCCTTCCTCTTGAGGGAAAAACCCAACGCAGCTCACAAGTAGCAACCAGCACGCCCACAACACCTCTACCAGCGATGCATAATGCCGACACAGGTGTTGTGCTGGGTGCGGCGACAAATTCCCAAGGGTCTGTGGACAACAGCGATGCTCTTCTTCCCTGGGGGTTGCCAGTGGCATCCTTCATGACGCCATCGCCGCTCCCGGCAGCGGGTCAGTACAATATTGCATCCCCACCTTCCCTGCCTTTGCCATGTATGCATGTGAGCCTGCTTCTGGCCGGCCTAGGTCAAGCCCATCTGTCGATCTATTTTGCTCAATTCACACGAGACAATCCGTGGTCATGGAAAACGTTGTGTGAATAATCCTTCTCCATGTTCGCGATCTTCGAGTCGTTCTTGGTACCCATAGCGTCCCTAAATTTTTCACTCACATTTTCCTTATTTCTTTTTCAACATAATTAATTAGACCTTTCTTGAAAGAATGAGGTTCTCTATGGGGGGTGATTTTTTTGGGGTCGGCCTAGATCTGGCTTTAGTCCATTCAGAAGAAATTGATTGAATTAGATTGGGAGCCCTTTACTGCACTGTTGTGTACCCATTTTGGTCATGATCTGCACCAATTGTTGATCCAGCTATTTTACACGGTGCGGTAGCTGAGCATTGTCGCCGATTACATTGGAAATTTGAAGTTATTATCAATCATTTGACTTCTTATTCCGATTCACTTCATCCCTGTTTCTACTTGACTCATCTTGTTTAGGGCCTTCGAGCGGGCATACAAGCAATGTTGCTAGTTCGGTGGCCTCAGGATCTCGGCGTGGCCTGTTCCTTGGCACTACTAAAATAGGAAGTGGTCGATGGCGGCCACAACAATTGAGGGTGCCCAGCAGCGACGTGCCTGCCTGATCGTCCACAACACACGACCATGTCCCTACCTCTTTTGCCACCACTGATGAAGCCTGCGTCTTCAACTATGGCCACTGATTGCCATAGCATGGAAGGCGCACGCAGACACATCCAAGGTCAAGGCGCTCTGTGACTACCGCCGCGCTCGTGGCATCCGACTCAAGTGCGATGACAGGTGGGGCCACGATCATGTCTGCCCCACCTCCATGTAGATGCACATTGTTGAGGAGATGTTGGAGCTCTTCGGCATCGACGAGATGTCTAATGGTGCAACCGACGGCCACAACGACTACCACACCGTGATTGTCATTTCCAAGCCGGCCATCGGATGCATCTCACCACGAGCCATCTAGTTACACGTCTGGATCCAAGACCGAGAAATTCTCATAATGGTTGACAACAGTAGCTCCACTTCTTTCATTAGTCAGGAGCTGGTGGTGACACTAACGAGCAGGCAACCCATGTCACGCCCCTATCATGTACGTGTGGCGGATAGCGCTGAACTGTACTACGCGGCTGAGGGATCACTAGAAGAGTGTCTAGAGGGGGGTGAATAGACTACTAGCAGAAATTTAAAACCTAACCTTTTCCCACGTTAATTGGTTGGCAGATTTTAACAGTTTTAGCAAAGCTAGCAGCGGAAAGTAAAGACATTGCATATGAAGTAAAGTGTTAAGATAGGTAGATCAAATGCAGTTGGAGACGCATGGATTTTTCCCGTGGTTCCGATAGGTGGCGCTATCGTACATCCACGTTTATGGAGTCTTCAACCCACGGAGGGTAACGATCACGAGAGTCCATGAAGGGCTCCACCCAAAAGGGTCCACGAAGTAGTAACCTTGACTATTCCATAACGGCTTCCGTCCATGAAGGACTAGCCTCACTATGGGTAGATCATCACGAAGTAGGCGATCTCCTTGCCCTTACAAACTTCTTGGTTCACTCCACAACACGAAGTAGGAGGCTCCCAAGCGACACCTAACCAATCTAGGAGGCACCACCCTCCAAAAGGTAATAGGCTCGGTAATGACGATGAACTCCTTGCTCTTGTGCTTCAAGATAATAGACTCCTCAGCACCCAATCACTCTCTCATAGATTTGGCATGGTTGAAGAGATGGGATTGGTGGAAAGCTACTTGGGGAGGCTAGAAATCAAGATCCATATGATTGGAGTGGAAGATCTTGACCTCAACACAAGGGGGTGGTTCTCTCTCAAAAAATCTGATAGGATAGGTATGGAATAGTTCTGAGTGCTTCTCACTCGAGTAGGTGGTGGTGAAGGGGTATATATAGGCATCCCCAAAAATCCAACCGTTACACACAAAATGACCAACTCGGTGACACCGATGTGTTAATCTCGGTGGTACCGAAGTGACCAAAAGGTGGCAACTTTTGAATCTCGGTGAGACCGATATAGGAAACTCGGTTGCACCGATAAGATGACCAACGGTTAGATTTCCAATCTCGATGACGCCGATCCAACATTCTCGATGGGACCGAAAATGTGAGTTTGCGTAACAGAAAGTTGGCAACCTAAACTCGGTGGCACCGGTATGGAATCGATTGCACCAAAGTGGCTAGGGTTTGGCTTGAGTCTGTCTAGGTTCTGGAATCGGTGGCACAGGTATGGGAAAGTTGGTTGCACCAATTTTGAGCGTTAGGTATAGAACAGACTTTGGTGGGAGAGTTTGTGGATGTTTTTGGCGACTATCATTTGTGCACGTTTGAGCATATTGTTCATCAACAAAACCTTAACCCCTTTTAATAGTATTGGCTTTCCTATGGACTCAAAGTGATTTCTCACAAATATAAAATGTAGAGTCCTCTTGCTTGAATCTTGGCCAACCTATCTCCTTGCATCTTGGGGTTTCTCCATAATCTCCTTTTGCCAACCCTCTCTATAGACTGTATCTGAAATACACTAGGTAAAAGTATCAGTCCAAGAGACAATGTATGTTGTCATGAATTATCAAAACCACCAAGGGAGCATGTTGTGCTTTCAATCTCCCCCTTTTTGGTAATTGATGACAACATACAATCAAAGCTTCAAATAAAGATATGCATGATTATACTGAGGACTTTGAGAGACACATGACTTAGACTTGATCCCCCTAAATTTGTGCAGTCCTTTGAAGGATAGTTGCTTTTGAATGCATGAACACACATAAGGTAGAAGGGATATAACAGGTCATGTGTATCTTGGCTATGTGCATCAAATATATATGAATGAGATGTATCCTTGTTCAAGACATCACTCTTGCAAACAATATGTGCAAGAAGCAAGAGATCATCTTGACCAAGGATATGATGCATATACTTACCTTGAGTTCTTGAGCATCCTGGTAATAGAAACACACTTGAGAAAACAGTGTTAGGAAACACAAGAGTATTCTACCAAACAGAAAGGCGATAGAACTCAAAATTGCCCAGATATGGAGGACATATAGAAGATAGTATTCCTTAGAATTGATATGTCTCCAAGATCATTGAGAATTTTCTCACCGTAGATATGAAAATAGATTATCCTCTCCCCTTGAATCCTATCATGTAGATATTAGGATTGGATAAGGTGAGAAAGGTCAAAAATTTCTTATCCCCCTACTTTGATATTCTCCCCTGTTTATAAAGATATGAGTATTGATATTGGCTCTCCCCCTTGATCATATCTCCCCCTTTGCATAAGAATGTATCTTATCTCCCCTTTAGCATGAAGCTTTGGTCTTCTCCCCCTTTGGCAGTAATTTCCAAAAAGGTCAAAAATAGGGATAGACACATGGATCATTGACTAAGAAGGGATCCTTGAGAACAAGGGTCATCGAAATGTAGGATTCATAGAAATGAAAATTGAGAGTCATGGAAAATGATTTGTTCTTCTCCTTTCTTCATTGAAGATAGGGATCCTTGAAAAACGAAATTATCTCCTCAAGATTAACTTTAGTTCTTCTCCCCCTAAGTTTTTTAAGGGATCGTCGAAGTAACCGAAGTATTACAAGAAAGATCACTAAGTAAGCACAGAATTGCAAAAATGAATTCAAATGAAATAGAATGAAAATCGGTGACTCCGAGATAGATAGATCGGTGGTACCAAGATTTTGTGGTGCAGCTTGTCTGTAATTTCGGTAGAACCGAGATATCTGAGTCGGCGGCTCTGAGAGAGAAACCAAGTTTCTGTTTTCACAAAGTCAAGAGAAAGATTTTCAATGAAATTTGAAGTTTTTACAAGGGACATCAACTAGAGAAGATTGGAGTGGTTACGAGAAATCATGCAATAGAGAGCAAACCACACCTGATTCTTAACTAGATGATGGGCGGTGACTAGGTCGCCTATATTAGAGTGTATCGACTTAGGAGCCAAGCAAGAATACTTGATCATAGGTCATACTCTACGTTAATCTCAACATGGGTTTACCATTTTTTGATTAAGAATTTTAATGTCTTCATATCGCTTGAGTTGCTTTAGCTCATTTCTTGGAGTAAAGCCTTTTCAAGGACATGAGTACATACCTTTGAGTGATGTTGATGATGTAGCTTGTAGATGAACTTGTTGAGGATGCTCGAGGTTGATGAAGATCATCTTGAGTTTTGAGAAATCCTTCTTGTTCTAGTAGACTAGTTACCTACAAGCATTAGTCATGCAAGGAAGAACAATAGATATATCCCATTGACATGATACCAATTGAAAGTGTGCAATTTTGATCAAGTATATGTCAAGGATATGGTTGAGTAGTCTTCTTCCTTCCATCATCAAGAGGGGTTGTGGATACTTGGTAATGACAAGATTCCTTATGATTGGAGTTGATGGCAATCTTGTGGAATGAAGTTTTTCCAAGTACCTACAAGAGATTAGATGCAATACAAGGGAGCATAGAATTCCATGGCATAAGATGAAATGTTAAAACACATGGAAATATCAAGAAAGCTCATGCCCTTGCATGCAACTGAGTGAGTCTAGCTCAAGTTTGAAGCATCGATGATGTTCAACTCACTCCTCAAGTGACAAAATGTCTTCTCATCAAGTGTATTAGTAAAGATATCGGTCAATTGCTTGCTAGTGCGAACATGCTTAAGATTAATATCTCCTTTGGCAACATGATCACGAATGAAATGATGTCGAACTTGAATATGCTTAGTTCGAGAATGTTGCACAGGATTATGACCAATTTTAATAGCACTTCCATTGTCACAAAGTAATGGAACATTTCTAACATGAATTCCATAATTCTTAAGTGTTTGTGTCATCCATAGTAATTGCACACAACAAGATCCAGCAGCAATATACTCAGCTTCGGCAGTCGATAGAGATTCCGAGTTTTGTTTCTTAGAGGACCAAGATACAAGAGATCTGCCCAAAAATTGACAAGTACCCGAGGTGGATTTTCTATCAACCTTGTCACCGGCATAGTCCGAATAAAAATAGCCAACAAGGTCAAAAGAAGATCCCTTGGGATACCAAATGCCAAAATTTGGCGTTTGTATCAAGTATCTCACAATGCGTTTTACAACCAAAAGATGACATTCTTTTGGTGCAGCTTGATATCTAGCACACATGCAAACACTAAGCATAATATCGGGACGAGATGCACATAGATATAACAATGAACCAATCATAGATCGATAAACTTTCTGATCAACCGGCTCATCCTCTCTGGTAAGATCAACATGTCCACTAGTAGGCATAGGGGTTTCAATACCTTTGCACTCCTACATGTTGAACTTTTTGATCAAGTCCTTGGTATACTTAGTTTGAGAGATGAAAGTTCCTTCTTTTGATTGCTTGATTTGCAAGCCAAGAAAGAATTTCAACTCACACATCATGGACATCTCATACTTCTCGGACATCAACCTTCCAAATCTTTCACTAAATTGAGGGTTAGTGGAACCAAACATAATATCATCCACATAGATTTGGCATACAAATAATTCACCATTAAATCTCTTAGTGAATAAGGTTGCGTCAATTTTACCAATTTCAAAACCTTTTTCGATAAGAAACTTCGTTAAAACATTTGTACCAAGCACGAGGGGCTTGCTTAAGACCATAAAGAGCTTTACGGAGCTTGTAAACATGATTAGGTTTCTTAGGATTCACAAAGCCAGATGGTTGCTTAACATAAACCTCTTCTTCAATGTCACCATTTAAAAATGCACTTTTAATATCCATTTGATAAAGTGTGATATCATGGTGATTGGCATAAGCAAGAAGAATGCGAATAGCTTCAAGTCTAGCGACAGGGGCATAGGTCTCACCGTAGTCCATACCTTCGACCTTGTTGCGCACGACTTGACCATCTTCATCTTGCTTGTTCCGAAATACCCATTTGGTTCCGATGATGTTGTGTTCATACTCGGGCTTCTCCACGAGTGTCCACACTTTGTTCCTTTCGAAGTTGTGAAGCTCTTCATGCATAACGTTCATCCAATCCGCGTCTTCAAGAGCGTGTTCTACCTTCAAGGGCTCAATGCTGATGAAAGAATAATGCTCACAGAAGTTTGCTAGACAAGTTTTAGAGCGAGTGATCCTCCCTATTTGTATATCACCAAAGATTTGGTTTAGGGGATGGTTCTTGGTCACTTGTGCTTGAACTCGGGTCAGCTTTTGATTGTTGGTTGGTGGAGATTCTTCTTCATCATCATCTCCTTCATCTTCGTTGTTGTTGAAGGTGTCGTTCCCTTGAGGTGGTGGTGAAGGAGGTTGTGGTGGATCTTCATGATGCACTTCCTCCTCTTCATCATCTTGTCGTGTACCGCTTGTGGATGCCTCCATGTCATGTTGTGGTTCACCTTGTCGTGAGGTAGGGGCATCCACTTGAGTTGATGAAGTACTTTCCTTCACCTCCATGGGATGAATCTTGCCGATGGGTAAATCTAGGATAGCTTCCGAAGGCTTCTTATCACCTACATCATTTGGCAATTGTTCGACTTGTGAACCATTAGATTCATCAAACTTCACATCTACCGTCTCTTCAACTTTTCGAGTGAATTTGTTGTAGGCATGATAAGTGTGAGAGTTTGATCCATAACCAAGTAGGAATCCTTCATGAGATTTAGGAGAAAATTTAGTGCAACGATGCTTATCAAGAATGTAGCACTTGGAGTTGAATACCTGAAAGTATCCAACTTGGGGTTTGTTACCGGTGACTTGTATAAACTCAAACGCTTTGATCATCTCATCAAAGCGCTTATTCCAACTCCGAGATGCTTGAACCAGTCCATAAATGGATCGCTGGAGTTTGCAAACTTTGTCAACATTCTCTGGATCAACAAAACCTTGGGGTTGCATCATATACAACTCTTCCTCAAGGTAACCGTTGAGGAACGATGTTTTGACATCTATCTGCCAAATTTCGTAGTCGAAATAAGCAGCTATTGCTAACATGATTCTGACAGACTTAAGCATCACTACGGGTGAGAAAGTCTCATCATAGTCAACTCCTTGAACTTGTGAAAAACCCTTTGCCACAAGTCGAGCTTTATAGACGATGACATTACCGTCCGCGTCTGTCTTCTTCTTAAAGATCCATTTGTTCTGAATGGCCTTTCGCCCTTTGGGTAATACTTCCAAAGTCCATACTTTGTTTTCATACATGGATCCCATCTCAGATTTCATGGCCTCTAACCATTTCTCGGAATCCGGGCCCATCACTGCTCCTCCATAGCTCGTAGGTTCATTGTTGTCCAACAACATAACCTCCAAGACAGGGTTGCCGTACCACTCAGGGGTAGTACGCAGCTTTGTCGACCTACGAGGTTCAATAGCAACTTGATCCGAAGCTTCATGATCATCATCATTAACTTCCTCTTCTACCGTCGTAGGTTCCATAGAAACATCTTTCTGTGTTGCGCTACTTTCTGGTTGAAGTAAAGGTTCACTAACCTCATCAAGCTCTATTTTCCTCCCACTCAATTCTTTCGAGAGAAACTCTTTCTCAAGAAATGTTCCGTTCTTAGCGACAAACACTTTGCCTTCGGATCTGAGATAGAAGGTATACCTGACTATCTCTTTCGGGTATCCTATGAAGAGGCATTTCTCCGCTTTGGGTTCCAGCTTTTCAGGCTGAAGCTTTTTGACATAAGCATCACATCCCCAAACTTTAAGAAACGACAACTTTGGCTTCTTGCCAAACCATAGTTCATATGGCGTCATCTCAACGGATTTTGATGGTGCCCTATTTAAAGTGGATGCAGTTGTCTCTAATGCATAACCCCAAAATGATAGTGGCAAATCAGCAAGAGACATCATAGTACGCACCATATCTAATAAGGTTCGATTACGACGTTTGGACACACCATTACGCTCTGGTGTTCCGGGCGGTGTCAACTGTGAAACAATTCCACACTGTCTTAAGTAACTGCCAAACTCATCACTTAGATATTCACCTCCTCAATCAGATCGCAGGAACTTAATCTTCTTGTTACGATGATTCTTAACTTCACTCTGAAATTGCTTGAACTTTTCAAACATTTCAGACTTGTGTTTCATCAAGTAAATATACCCATATCTACTTAAGTCATCAGTGAAGGTGAGAAAATAACGATATCCACCACGCGATGTAACATTCATTGGACCGCACACATCAGTATGTATGATTTCCAATAAGTCACTTGCCCGTTCCATTGTTCTAGAGAACGGCGTTTTAGTCATCTTGCCCATGAGGCATGGTTCACATGTGTCAAGTGATTCAAAATCAAGTGACTCCAAAAGTCCATTAGCATGGAGCTTCCTCATGCATTTTACACCAATATGACCTAAACGGCAGTGCCACAAGAAAGTGGTACTATCATTATCAACTCTACATCTTTTGGCATCAATGTTATGAACATGTGTATCATCACTATCAAGATTCAATATGAATAAACCCCTCACATTGGGTGCATGACCATAAAAGATATTACTCATATAAATAGTACAACTTTTATTCTCTGATTTAAATGAGTAACCGTCTCGCAATAAACAAGATCCAGATATAATGTTCATGCTTAACGCAGGCACTAAATAACAATTATTCAGGTTAATCACTAATCCCGATGGTAATCGAAGAGAGAGCGTGCCGACAGTGATCACATCAACCTTGGAACCATTTCCCACGCGCATCGTCACTTCGTCCTTTGCCAGCCTTCCTTTATTCCGTAGTTCCTGCTTTGAGTTGCAAATGTGAGCAACTGAACCAGTATCAAATACCCAGCCACTACTACGAGAGCTAGTAAGGTACACATCAATAACATGTATATCATATATACCTTGTTTGTCGTTGGCTGCCTTCTTGTCAGCCATGTACTTGGGGCAGTTCCGCTTCCAGTGACCAGTTCCCTTGTAATGAAAGCACTCGGTTTCTGGCTTGGGTCCATGCTTGGGCTTCCTTACAGGAGTAGCAACTGCTTTGCCATCCTTCCTGGTTTTACCCTTCTTGCCCTTGCCCTTGACTTTGCCATTTTTCTTGAAACTAGTGGTTTTATTGACCATCAACACTTGATGTTCTTTCTGGATTTCAGACTCAGCAACTTTTAGCATCGCAAACAGCTCGGTGACTGACTTGTTCATCCCGTGCATGTTATAGTTCATCACAAAGCTCTTGTAACTAGGTGGCGGTGATTGAAGAACTCTGTCAGTGATCGCCTCTGGCGGAAGGGCAATTCCCAACTCCGCTAGACGAGTTGAATACCCAGACATTCTGAGTATATGTTCACTAATAGACCCGTTCTCCTCCATCTTGCAAGCATAGAACTTATCGGAGGTTTCATACCTCTCGATCCAGGCGTTCTTCTGAAAGATAAACTTCAACTCTTGGAACATCTCATATACTCCATGACGTTCAAAACATCTTTGAAGTCCCGGTTCTAAGCCATACAATATTGCACACATAACTATTGAGTAATCTCCAGTACGTGCCTCCCAAGCGTTCTTAACGTCTTCGGAGGTCATGTCTTCTGGTTGGTCACCAAGCGGTGCATCAAGGACATATGATTTCTGGGAAGCCGTGAGGATAATCCTCAGATTACGGGCCCAGTCAACAAAGTTACTTCCATCATCTTTCAACTTAGCTTTCTCTAGGAACGCATTCAAATTCAGGGGTGCTACTGAGCGAGCCATTGATCTACAACATAAATATGCAAAGTTTAGTTAGACTATTGTTCAAGATAATGAGTTCAGTTAATCAAATTACTAAATCTCCCACTCAAATTGACATCCCTCGGGTCATCTGAGTGTCACACGATCCAAATCCACCAACTCAAGTCCGATCATCACGTGAGTTGAGGTGGCTTCAATGGTGAACATCATTATGTTGATCATATCTACTATATGACTCATGTTCGACCTTTCGGTCTCTTGTGTTCCGAGGCCATGTCTGTACATGCTAGGCTCGTCAAGTTTAACCCGAGTGTTCTGCGCATGCAAAACTGGCTTGCACCCGTTGTATGTGAACGTAGAGTCTATCACACCCGATCATCACGTGGTGTCTCAACATGACAAACTTTCGCAACGGTGCACACTCGAGGAGAACACAATTTATATTGAAATTTAAGTGAGGGATCACCTTATAATGCTACCGTCGTACTAAGCAAAACAAGGTGCATAAAGGGATTAACATCACATGCAATGCATAAGTGACATGATATGGCCATGAACTTGTGCTTTAGATCTCCATCTTGAAAGCACCGGCTTGATCTCCATCGTCACCGGCAAGACACCATGATCTCCATCATCTTGATCTCCATCAACGTGTCGCCATCGGGGTTGTCGCGCCCAACATGCTTCTACTACTATTGCTACCATTTAGCGATAAAGTAAAGCATTACATAGCGCTTAATGATTGACACGCAGGTCATACAATAATTAAAGACAACCCTATGGCTCCTGCCTGTTGCCGTACTCATCGACATGCAAGTCGTGAAATTCTATACATCACATGATCATCTCATACATCACATATATCACATCATGTAATTGGCCATATCACATCACAACATACCCTGCAAAAACAAGTTAGACGTCCTCTAATTGTTGTTGCATGTTTTACGTGGCTGCTACGGGTTTCTAGCAAGAACGATTCTCACCTACGCATAAACCACAACGGTGATACATAATTTGCTTTTCAACCTTGTCAAGGACCGCCTTTGTCGAATCCGATCCAACTAAAGTGAGAGAAACTGCCACCCGCAAGCCATCTAGGCAACAAGTTGCGTCGAGGGAACCGGTCTCTCGTAAGCGTACGAGTAATGTTGGTCCGGGCCGCTTCATCTCACAATACCGATGAACCAAAATCCGACCAAGGGAGGAAGCAATCTAAGCATCAACGCCCACAAACCTTTTGTGTTCTACTCGAGATCTCATCTACACATAGACCTAGCTCTGATACCACTGTTGGGGAACGTTGCATGGGAAACAAAAAAATTCCTACGCACATGTAGATCTGTCCATGGTTATGAGCATCTACGAGAGGGAGAGTGGATCTACATACCCTTGTAGATCGCTAAGCGGGAAGTGTTAAAAAACACGGTTGGTGTAGTCGAACGTCTTCGCGATCCAAATTGCCGTGCGTCCCACGATCCAATCATGATGCGTCCCGCAATCCAATCACGATCCGTCCCGCGATCCGATCACGATCCGTCCCACGAAATTGATCATGATCTGTCCCACGAACTTGATCACGATCCTTCCGATCTAGCACCGAACGGACGGCACCTCCGCATTCAGCACACGTACAGCTTGATGACGATCTCCACCGTCTTGATCCAGCAAGAGGGAGTGGAGAGGAAGAAGAGTTCTTCAGCAGCCTGATGGCGCTCCGGCGATGGTGGTGGAGCAATCCCGGCAAGGCTTCGCCTAAGCACTACAGAAAACCGATCTAGAGGAGAAACTATGCACTGGAGGAACGGGTAGCACGTGGCTGAAAAACTAGTGCAAAAATCCAAAACCCTCTAGTATATATAGGAGGAGAGGAGGAGAGGAGGAAGCCTTGGCCTCCAAGGCTAGCTGGTTCGGCCGAACCTACTAGGAGAGGAGGATTCCTCCTCCAATCCTAGTAGGACTAGGATTGCTCCTTTTTGCCTTTTTTCACCTTTTCCTATTGGGTTTTTTCCTCCAGCCACATGGGCCTTGTGTGGGAGTTTCCACCAGCCCACTAAGGGCTGATATTCACTCTCCCACAGCCCATGAAGCCTCTTGGGTCGAAATACCCCTCCCGGAGGCCTCCCGGTACACTACCGACACTCCCGGTACACTACCGATGAGCCCGAAACTTTTCTGGCGACCAAAACAGGACTTCCTATATATGAATCTTTACCTCCGGACCACTCCGGAGCTCCTCGTGACATTCGGGATCTCATCCGGGAATCCGAACAAACTTCGGTCACCACCATACATAACTCTATACTACCGAAACGTCACCAAACCTTAAGTGTGCAGACCCTGCGGGTTCGAGAACTATGTAGACATGACCGAGATACCTCTATGGTCAATAACCAATGGCGGGACCTGGATGTCCACATTGGTTCCTACATATTCTACGTAGATCTTTATCGATCGAACCTCTATGTCAAGGATTCAGTTAATCCCGTATGATGTTCCCTTTGTTCTTCGGTATGTTACTTGCCCGAGATTCGATCGTCCGTATCTCCATACCTAGTTCAACCTCATTACTGGCAAGTCTCTTTACTCGTTACGTAATACAAGATCTCGCAACTAACACTTAGTCACATTGCTTGCAAGGCTTATTATGATGTTGTATTACCGAGTGGGCCCTGAGATACCTCTCCGTCACACGAAGTAACAAATCCCAGTCTTGATCCATGCCAACTCAACAGACACCCTCGGAGACACCTGTAGAGCACCTTTATAGTCACCCAGTTACGTTGCGACGTTTGATACACACAAGGTACTCCTACGATATCTGTGAGTTGCATGACCTCATGGTCATAGGAACATATACTTGACATGCAGAAAACAGTAGCAATAAACTGACACGATCATAAGCTACGTTTGTTGTTTGGGTCTTGTCCATCACATCATTCTCCTAATGATGTGATCCCATTATCAAATGACATCTCATGTCCATGGCTAGGAAACCTTAACCATCTTTCGATCAACAAGCTAGTTCACTAGAGGCACACTAGGGACATTGTGTTTGTCTACGTATCCACACATGTATCCATGTTTCCAATTAATACAATTATAGCATGGATAATAAAAGATTATCATGAACAAGTAAATACAATAATAAAAACTTTATTTATTGCCTCTAGGGTATATTTCCAATAGTGGATTAGTAAAGATATCGGCCAATTGCTTGCTAGTGCGAACATGCTTAAGATTAATATATCCTTTGGCAACATGATCACGAATGAAATGATGTCGAACTTGAATATGCTTAGTTCAAGAATGTTGCACAGGAGTTATGACCAATTTTAATAGCACTTTCATTATCACAAAGTAATGGAACATTTTTAACATGAATTCCATAATCCTTAAGTGTTTGTGTCATCCATAGTAATTGTGCACAACAAGATCCAGCAGCAATATACTCAGCTTCGGCAATTGATAAAAATACCGAGTTTTGTTTCTTAGAGGACCAAGATACAAGAGATCTGCCCAAAAATTGACAAGTACCCGAGGTGGACTTTCTATAAACCTTGTCACCGGCATAGTCCTATTCAGAATAGCCAACAAGGTCAAAAGAAGATCCCTTGGGATACCAAATGCCAAAATTTGACGTTTGTATCAAGTATCTCACAATGCGTTTTACAACCAGAAGGTGACATTCTTTCGGTGCAGCTTGATATCTAGCACACATGCAAACACTAAGCATAATATCAGGACGAGATGCAATAATGAACCAATCATAGATCGATAAACTTTCTGATCAACCGGCTCATCCTCTCTGGTAAGATCAACATGTCCGCTAGTAGGCATAGGGGTTTTCATACCTTTGCACTCCTACATGTTGAACTTTTTGATCAAGTCCTTGGTATACTTAGTTTGAGGGATGAAAGTTCCTTCTTTTGATTGCTTGATTTGCAAGCCAAGAAAGAATTTCAGCTCACACATCATAGACATCTCATACTTCTCGGACATCAACCTTCCAAATCTTTCACTAAATTGAGGGTTAGTGGAACGAAAGATAATATCATCCACATAAATTTGGCACACAAATAATTCACCATTAACTCTCTTAGTGAAAAAGGTTGCATCAATTTTACCAATTTCAAAACCCTTTTCGATAAGAAACTTCGTTAAACATTTGTACCAAGCACGAGGGGCGTGCTTAAGACCATAAAGAGCTTTACGAAGCTTGTAAACATGATTAGGTTTCTTAGGATTCACAAAGCCAGGTGGTTGCTTAACATAAACCTATTATTCAATCTCACCATTTAAAAATGCACTTTTAATATCCATTTGATAAAGCATGATATCATGGTGATTGGCATAAGCAAGAAGAATGCGAATAGCTTCAAGTCTAGCGACGGGGGCGTAGGTCTCACCATAGTCCATACCTTTGAATTGTGGTATATCCTTGAGCTACGAGGCGAGCCTTGTTGCGCACGACTTGACCGTATTCGTCTTGATTGTTCCGAAATACCCTTTTGGTTCCGATGATGTTGTGTTCATCCTCGGGCTTCTCCACGAGTGTCCACACTTCGTTCCTTTTGAAATTGTGAAGCTCTTCATGCATAGTGTTCACCCAATCCGCGTCTTCAGGAGCTTGTTCTACCTTCAAGGGCTCAATGCTAGAGATGAAAGAATAATGCTCACAGAAGTTTGCTAGACGAGTTTTAGAGCGAGTGATTCTCCCTGTTTGTATATCACCAAAGATTTGGTTTAGGGGATGGTTCTTGGTCACTTGTGCTTGAACTCGGGTCAGCTTCTGATTGTTGGTTGGTGGAGATTCTTCTTCATCATCATATCCTTCATCTTCGTTTTTGTTGAAGGTGTCGTTCCCTTGAGGTGGTGGTGAAGGAGGTTGTGGTGGATCTTCATGATGCATTTCCTCCTCTTCATCATCTTGTCGTGTACCGCCTGTGGATGCCTCCAAGTCATGTTATGGTTCACCTTGTCGTAAAGTAGGGGCTTCCACTTGAGTTGATGAAGCACTTTCCTTCACCTCCATGGGACGAATCTTGCCGACGGGTAAATCTAGGATAGCTTCCGAAGGGTTCTTATCACCTACATCATTTGGCAATTGTTCAACTTGCGAATCATTAGATTCATCAAACTTCACATCTACCGTCTCTTCAACTTTTCGAGTGAAGTTGTTGTAGACACGGTAAGTGTGAGAGTTCGATCCATAACCAAGTAGGAATCCTTCATGAGATTTAGGAGCAAATTTAGTACGACGATGCTTATCAAGAATATAGCACTTGGAGCCGAATACCCGAAAGTATCCAACTTGGGGTTTGTTACCGGTGAGTAGCTCGTATGCCGTTTTACCGAGAAGCTTATGCAAGTAAAGTCAGTTTGTGGCATGACATGTTGTTTCCACGGCTTCTGCCCAAAAGTGTTTCGACATCTTGTATTCGTCAAGCATCATTCTTGCCATCTCAATGAGTGTCCGGTTCTTCCTCTCAACAACTCCATTTTGTTGAGGCATGTATGTAGCCGATAACTCATGTGAAAGACCTTCTTCATCAAGAAAGGTATCCACATGGGTGTTCTTGAACTCCGATCCGTTATCGCTTCGAACCTTCTTGATCTTCACTTCAAACTGATTTTGTGCTTTGCGAGCGAAGTTCTTGAAGATCTTTTGACCTGCGACTTATCATCAAGAAAGAATACCCATGTAAATCTGGAAAAATCGTCAACTATAACTAGACCATAGGAATTTCCACCGAGACTCTTGTAAGCATTGGGACCGAAAAGATCCATGTGAAGTAACTCGAGTGGTCTCCTAGTAGTCATGACATTCTTAACAGGATGACTTCCACCTACTTGCTTTCCTACTTGACAAGCACTACAAAGTCTATCTTTGTCAAAGATAACATCTTTAACACCAGGTATATGATCACCTTTGATAAGTTTGTCTAAATTACGCATGCCAACATGTCCTAATCTTCTATGCCAAAGCCAACCTTTAGAAGATTTAGCAATTAAACAAGTGCGAGGTTTGGATCTCTTAGTGAAATCGACAATGTATAGATCACCTCTACGGATACCGGTAAACACAATTTTATGATTATCTTGACGAAACACTTGGCAATCTATTTTCGTGAATAACACATTGAAGCTGTAGTCGGCAAGTCCAGACACGGAAAGAAGGTTATAGCCAAGAGATTCAACAAGCATAACATTTTGAATAGAGATATCATGGGATATGGCCACCTTACCAAGACCAAGTACCTTACCCTTGGAGTTGTCTCCAAATGTTACGTACCTTCGCGGTCCATGATTTGGTGTAATCTCTTCAAACATTTCTCTATCTCCGGTCATATGATCGGTACATCCGCTATCGAGAATCCACTCTTTTCCTCCGGACATGTAATCCTTGAAGTTTGCCATGAGACTTAGATTCTTCATGATCTTCTCATACTCGATGTCGAACATCTCATCTTCATCATAGTAGCCATGTTCCACGTAGTCATCATCAAGTGGAAAATCCTCGTCATAAAGAACAAGAGATTTGTTAGGATGGTGATCATGACAATGTTCAAGTTTATGAATATGAATGGCTTCTATAATGATATTGTTGATGATTGTGACATCTCCTTTAGCATGCATGAGGTCTCTAAGCTCAAATAGACAAGCATCAAATTTAGGATCACTAAGCGACATTTTGTGAAAGGCAATGGTTTTATGAAGAATTTCATCAAGATTACTTAATGAGTAACTTGGATATCGTTTCTCCAAGTCATTCCACAAAGTATAAGCACAAGCAAAATTCTTCATTTGGTTAAGCATATTTCTAGGCAATGCTCTAACAATGAGATTAACAGTTCTAAGATTGCATAGCATATCAATTTCCTCTTCGTGTGTGGGATGCAAAGGATCAATAGGAGGCTCATAGGGGCGCATAACATATTTTCTCAATTGAAATTCATTAAACAGCTCAAGCATCAAAGATTTCCATTGACTATAGTACTCTCCATCAAGAATGGGCACTCTACAACTCAAACTCCCTATACTAGACACATCCATCTTCCTCCTCGGTGATTAAACCGAAGCAATGGAGACCAATGCTCCGATACCAATTGAGGGATCACTAGAAGAGTGTCTAGAGGGGGTGAATAGACTACTAGCAGAAATTTAAAACCTAACATTTTCCCAAGTTAATTGGTTGGTAGATTTTAACAGTTTTAGCAAAGCTAGCAAGTCTAACATCCCTACACATGCATGTCAACAAATATGGCAGCGAAAAGTAAAGACATTGCATATGAAGTAAAGTGTTGAGATAGGTAGAACAAACGTAGTTGGAGACGCATGGATTTTTCCCGTGGTTCCGATGGGTGGTGCTATCGTACATCCACATTTATGGAGTCTTCAACCCACGAAGGGTAACGGTCGCGAGAGTCCACGGAGGGCTCCACCCAAAAGGGTCCACGAAGTAGCAACCTTGACTATTCCATAACGGCTTCCGTCCATGAAGGACTAGCCTCACTGTGGGTAGATCTTCACGAAGTAGGTGATCTCCTTACCCTTACAAACTTCTTGGTTCACTCCACAACACGAAGTAGGAGGCTCCCAAGCGACACCTAACCAATCTAGGAGGCACCACCCTCCAAAAGGTAATAGGCTCGGTAATGACGATGAACTCCTTGCTCTTGTGCTTCAAGATGATAGACTCCTCAGCACCCAATCACTCTCTCACAGATTTGGCATGGTGGAAGAGATAGGATTGGTGGAAAGCTACTTGGGGAGGCTAGAAATCAAGATCCATATGATTGGAGTGGAAGATCTTGACCTCAACACAAGGGTAGGTGGTTCTCTCTTAGAAAATCTGATAGGATAGGTATGGAATAGTTCTGAGTGCTTCTCACTCGAGTAGGTGGTGGTGAAGGGGTATATATAGGCATCCCCAAAAATCCAACCGTTACACACAAAATGACCAACTCGATGACACCGATGTGTTAATCTCAATGGTACCAAAGTGACCAAAAGGTGGCAACTTTTGAATCTCGGTGAGACCGATATAGGAAACTCGGTTGCACCGATAAGGTGACCAACGGTCAGATTTCCAATCTCGGTGACGCCGATCCAACATTCTCGGTGGGACCGAAAATGTGAATTTGCATAACAGAAAGTTGGCAACCTAAACTCGGTGGCACCGGTATGGAATCGGTTGCACCGAAGTGGCTAGGGTTTGGCTTGAGTCTGTCTAGGTTCTGGAATTGGTGGCACCGGTATGGGAAAGTTGGTTGCACCGATTTTGAGCGTTAGGTATAGAACAGACTTTGGTGGGAGAGTTTGTGGATGTTTTTGGCGACTATCACTTGTGCACGTTTCAGCATATTGTTCGCCAACAAAACCTTACCCCCTTTTAATAGTATTGGCTTTCCTATGGACTCAAAGTGATTTCTCAAAAATATAAAATGTAGAGTCCTCTTGCTTGAAGCTTGGCCAACCTATTTCCTTGCATCTTGGGGTCTCCATAATCTCCTTTTGCCAACCCTCTCTATGGATTGTATCTGAAATACACTAGGTAAAAGTATCAGTCCAAGAGACAATGTATGTTGTCATGAATTATCAAAACCACCAAGGGAGCATGTTGTGCTTTCAGCAGCTACCATTCCCAACTGCAAGTGGTCATCAAAAGGGAACGATTTCACTACCACTCTGAACATCCTGCCACTGGGAGTTTATGATGACATCCTCGACATGGACTGGCTAGAGGATCACAACCAAATGACTGTAGACTGGCATGACAAGATCCTGAAGTTCCCAGGTCCAACAGGGAATGAATGTTTGTGTGGCCATGAAGCAAAATCATATGTTTGTCATGTGATCAACAACATCCAACTGCAAAATTTGCACAAACAAGGATCGTTGCTACATATATTTTATCTATACTTAGTAGACGTAGTGGACGGCGAGCAGCCTAAGTGCCCATAGGAATTGCGCAGTGTGCTAGTGGAGTTCAAAAATGTTTTTGTATAACCCACTGGTCTCCCACCCCGGCGAACCTGTGATCACCACATACCCCTGATGTCGGGGGCTCAACATATCAACATTTGTTCTTATCATCAAAAGCCAGAGCATAAGTCTAAAATTGAGCATAAGTGGTAGAACTTCTGAAGACAATGGTCATTCAATGTAGTTTCAACCAATTTTCCTCTCCAGATATCTTGGTAAAGAAGAAGGATGGAACATGGCATCTATGCAATGGATATCATGAGCCCGAGGCCATGACGGTGGTCCACAGTTCCCCGTGCCAGCAATTGAGGAGCTTCTGGATGAACTGCAGGACGTGATATGGTTTTCCAAGCTCGATCTCCGCACTGGCTACCACCAAATAAGGCTCGCACCTGGGGAGGAACACAAGACTGCTTTTTAGATGCACTCGTGTCACTAAGAGTTCCTGGTGGTATCATTTGGATTGACGGGCGCTCCTGGCACCTTCAACATAGCAATGACAGAAACCCCGCGACCTCTCTCATGTCAATGTCTGCTCAGCTTCTTCGATGGCATACTAGTGTTCGGCAAGACCCTGGAGGACCATCGCCAACATCTTAGACAGGTTTTGACATTGTTGCATCACGATCACTGGAAAGTCAAAATCTCCAAGTGTGCGTTTGGAGAACGTCAGTTATCGTAGCTGGGACACACAATCAGCGCATCCCGTGTGGAAACGGATCCAAGCAAGGTGCAAGCAATGGCTGAATGGCCCACACCAACATCCACAAAAGATCTCCGGCATTTTCTTGGCCTGGCAGGGTACAACAGGCGCTACTTGCGTAACTTTGGTATGTTGTCCCGCCCTCTATTTAACCTATTGCAAAAGGAGTAAAGTTCGTGTGGACAACCAATACACAGCTGGCATTCCAAGTATTGAAACAACAGTTGATTTTAGCTCTTGTACTAATACTGTCAGATTTTGCCAAGCCATTCACGGTGGAGACAGAAGATGGCGACATAGGAATCAGAGCCATGCTGCAACAACAGGGGCATACGATTGCTTTCATGAGCAAAGCTCTCTGTCCACGATACCAGGGCATGTCCACGTATGATAAGGACTACATGGTGGTCGTCGTGGCAGTCGACCAGTGGCGCCCATACCTACAACACTCCGAATTCACGATCTTGACTGATCAAAAGAGCTTTGTACACCTGGAAGACAATGTTAGCATACACCTTGGTAGCAGAAGGCTTTCACCAAGTTGTACACAATCAAAATCCAAAAAAGGGGAAGACAACACAATGGTTGATGCACTCTCAAGGGCAGAACCAGTTGTAGGATCCAAAGTATGTCTAGACCGGGGGGTGGTTAGACTAATTGACCAAATTAAAAACTAACATTTTCCCACTTTTATAGGTTGGCAAATTTGAGCAATTCTAGCAAGTCTAGCACATCCTACGCATGAAAACCTATGAGTATAGCAGCGGAAAGTAAAGACATGCAAGTGTAAGTAAAGGTAGGGATAGGAAGATCAAACGCAATGGCTACACGAAGAATTTTTCTCGTGGTTCTGATAGGTAGTTTTATCGTATGTCCATGTTGATGGAGGCTTCAACCCACAGAGGGTAACGATTGCACGAGTCCACAAAGGACTCCACCCACGAAGGGTCCACGAAGAAGCAACCTTGCCTATTCCACCATGGCTTACGTCCACAAAGGACTAGCCTCACAAGGGGTAGATCTTCATGAAGTAGGCTATCTCCTTGCCCTTAAAAACTTCTTGGTTTAACTCCACACGATCCAAAGGATACCAAACGACACCTAACCAATCTAGGAGACACCACTCTCCAAAAGGTAATAGACGGTGTATAGATGATGAACTCCATGCTCTTGTACTTCAAAAGATAGTCTCCTCAACACTCAATCACTCTCTCACAAGATTTGTCTTGGTGGAATAAGGTGATTGGGTAGAAAGCAACTTGGGGAGGCAAGAAATCAAGATTCATATGGTTGGAGTGGAAGATCTTGATATCAAGACATGAGTAGGTGGTTCTCTCTCAGAAAATGAATGGTGGAAGTGTTGGCTTGTTCTGAGTGCTCTCTCTACAAATGAGAGGGTGTGGAGGTGTACAAATAGCCTTGTCCAAAAATCCAACGGTTACAACATTATTGCCCAACTCGGTGGAACCAAGTAAAAACTCGGTTACACCAACTAGTGCAAATGGTTGGGTGGCCTAGGGCAGATCCCACTCTCGGTGGCACCAAATAGTTTAAAACTCGTGTCACGGGCCGCACATCTCCCACTCTCCTCAGCCCACACCCCCTCTACACGCCCACTACCACCTAGCTAGCCCCCTCTGCTTCCGGGTCATCCGATCGAGATCGAACGATCCAAAAACGATGGAACCCCACCTAAACCTAACCCTAGACCTCCCTTGCTATAAAAGGAAGCCTTCCCCTACCAAAAATGGCCTCTCTAGCCTCTCTTGCACGGATTTCCGTGCCCATCCACCTCCCAGCCGCCACTTGGCAGCCCCAAATCATGCCCAGCCGCCACCCAGCCGTCGCCGCCGCCCCCAGCCAATAGGCACATGCCACATCGCCCTAGTCGCCTCTCTCCACCATGGCCCGCCCGAGACCACGGGAGACCACCCCAGACCTGCATCGCGCCGCTCCCGTAGCCGATCTGGAGTGAGGGAAGGAGCCCCTCGAGCTCTGGCTTCCTCCCGAGACACCGGCCACCGGCCCCTCACCGGAGCACCGTGCCGCAAAGGGCCTCATTCGCCCCGACCCTCTCCGGCGATCGGACCAGGCCAACGCCCTCCCCCCCCCCCGCATCTCCTCCTCCATCGTTGTACACCCTCTCACCTTCGGCCTCTCTCTCCCCCCCCCCCGTAGGTCTCTCATGCCATGGAGATGCCGTCGCAAGAAGCTCGCCGCCGCGCCTCGAGACCGCCGGGAATGGACGGATCCGAGGCTCCCCGTCGTGGATCCGGCCTCCCCCGCCATCCCCGTGCCTGTCGGACCTCCTGCCCCACCGGCGTCGCATCATTGACCTTTCTCGCCGCCGCTACTTCCGTGAGAGCGGGAGGAGGAGGACGCCCGACCAGACGCCCGCGCCTCGCTGCGTTGGCCGCCAGGTGGGCCGACCGCGCCAAGGCCCAGCTCCCTTGCCCTCAGTCAGCCCCAGCCTGCATCTGCTTCGGGCCCAGCCCGCTAGATGATTAGCCTCGCCCTATCTAGCGCCTCGTGCACATTTCAGTATGTTGCGCCCATGTCCTCTGTTGGGCCCTGGTTCAGATTCGGCCCAATGCTATTTTTTCCCTGCTGTAATTTTTCAAATTAACCAGTGAATTCAGAATTGCAGAAAACCCCTATTTTTCATGCATTTAATAACTTATCAACCGTTGCATCGGATTAAAAAACTTTATATATGAAACTTGTATAAAATTTCGTGTAGACTCACAATAACCAACTTTCACACATGTTTAAAATATTTATCTTGTTGTTTTCATTAATTTGAGTGAATGCCATGCTAAAATGATTTATTCAATAACTTTTAAACCAAAGCTCCGATAAAAATGTTCCACATATGTAACTTGACTAGAAAAACATGTAGAATCTCATGCCACACTTTATTTACATGTTTAATATAAAACATGGTTAGTACAGATCTGGACCAAATTCATATTATGCTTATGGGGATGTTTTGGAAATGCTATATGTTGCTTCCGGCCCCATTTAAAATGCCTAGATGATATAGTTGTTCATGCTTCACCTCTTGCCATGTT
The DNA here is from genome assembly GCA_022496015.1 of Hordeum marinum. Taxonomy (NCBI): domain Eukaryota; kingdom Viridiplantae; phylum Streptophyta; class Magnoliopsida; order Poales; family Poaceae; genus Hordeum; species Hordeum marinum. The sequence goes on along the minus strand of CM039672.1, from coordinate 240,495,085 downwards.
TAACAATATTTAATATTGATGAGTACCTAAACGGGAGTGAACTAAATAATTCGAACGTGGAGTTTCGTCAATATGCAACTTGTTGCATATTGAACTTCACTTAATATGTAGTGGTTGTTTGTTGTGCTTGCCATGCCATGCCCTGCGTTGCATATTAAACCGGGCATGCATCATATTTGTTTGCGCATCGTGTCATGCATATGTTGTAGTGTATCTTGTGTTGATTGTTGTTTCCGGATTGCTTCTTCTCGATAGAGTTCCAAAAGCGTTCAGAGTGTGAGGATTCGTTTGACTACGTTGGCTCGTCTTCTTCATGGACTCGTTCTTCTTCCCAGCGGGATCTCAGGCAAGATGACGCATTTCCCTAGATACCACTACTATCATTACCATGCTAGATGTCTCATTTTCTATCGCTATGTCATGCTACCTACCACTTGTTTGACAAGCCTCCCAACATTGCCATGAAAAGCCTCTAACCCTCCACCTTCTCAGCAAACCTTTGTTTGGCTATGTACCCCTTGCTCAGCCCTTCTTATAGCGTTTCTAGCTACAGGTGCAATTGCTTCCATGTGACAACATGGACATTCTTTTGTTATCACAATATTATTGCTATTCTTCTATATGATGTTTGAGTATGTTGTTGTATTGATGTGATCTTGTTGTAGTTTGTGGCGAGTGTAAGCCAGTTCCATATACTCATCTCTTCTGTACATGTACTTATAATGATATCCATTCTTGCAACACGACGAGATGCGCTCCTATCCCTGTCAAGGCCCTCGAGCCAAAATAAGGATAGGGTCGCATGTTGGGCATGACAAGTTGGTATCAGAGCCTGTATCGACCTAGGAGCCCCCTTGATTGATCGAACTTGGCCAAATCGAGTCTAGTAAAAACTATTTTGAGTTTAGTTATATCGGAGAATAGGTTTATTTTTACTCCTCTTCTATACTCTGGTGAGGTATTCGACTTAGGAATTTTGATTCTACTCCTCTTCTCACTCAAAAAAATTTAGGATCACACGGGTATTTTGGAACTATATGATACCGATGTGACGGAGTTCTGTCTTGGTGCCTCCTGACTGACTTGATTTCTTCCGGGGAGTTGAGCTCCAGGGAATTCTTGGCACGTCGTTATCATTCAGCTTCCTTAGTATCTCAGGATGGAGGGTGTTCGGAATTGCCTCAATACTTGTCGTGGTGAGATAAGGTCAGAGTCACCCAGTACTGGGGAGGCGTCCGGGGTACCACCATGGTTAGTATCGTTGTGCTTTCGAGGATTCGAGTTAGATGGACTTGCGAAGCCTCTGGTTATGTGTTGAAGGATGGATATAGTTGGGGTGTAGGGTTGTTAGTTGTGTGAGATATTTTCCTCCTTGTATCCCCAACACCCGATTGCATAACCAAGAAAGTTTTCGGAAGTTCTTAGGTGGGAATTCAAGTAGTTACCTAGGCTATCTTCCAACAAATCATGATATGAGGTTGGGGTTCGACATCTAGTGGATTCGTTTGTTCACGGTCTTTCTTACAGAGGACAGTCTCGATATATGTCATTAGATATGCTTCGTCAAGCCTTGTAGTTCTCTATGCCTAGGGAGCATATTCGAGCGTCATTTCAATATGACAATCCAATGTACGATCGAGCCCGTGCGAACCTTACCACGAAAATATCGAGCGGAATCTCTGTCATGTATTTGTTCTGGCTTGTTTCGTAAGCCTCATCCTTTGTTTTGTTTTTGAATATGGTAATTCGAGTTGCTTCGATGTCAAGTGGTGGTTTCATATCTTTTCTAAGTAGTGTTCTCATATTTTACGGGAATGCTAATCCTTTTGTTCAACTGGAGTTGTCGTGAAATTCTTTCCAACCGGTGCGCTCCTCTTCAAGATATTCAATCATCTCCAATATTTGCAAGATCAATCCTCTTATTTCTTTCCGGAATTCGTCTCATTTGTTCCAAGTTTTTCTTTGTTTTTCCCCACCCTCCCGCCCTTTTTCTTCAATGATTGAATTCTCTTCCAGGTGCCTTTCTCTTCATCAATGCTTCCGCTATCATTTCTTCATATTGTATCCGGTGATTTCTTGTGGAGATTCTCAAGAGTTTCAATTTCAAGGTCTATCCTCATATTCTTTGTTCTTGTTGTTATTCTTCTCCGGTGGATTCAATTCAAGCGTCGGTGCTCATCTTATCCTTTCTCATTCGTTCAATGGTTTCCATGTTGGAATTTATTTCCAAGCCTCTCTAGTTTACTCGTCTCTCTCTATTCTATCCGGAGGCTGAAGATATCTCAGAGATTCGTGTTTTCTTTCATTCATTCCAAATTGTTTCGAGGTTCTCACTTCATCAAGTTCTTAATTTGTACCGGTGCAATCTCTCTTTTAATCAATTGTTTCAATGGTGGTTTCTTTTGAGTGGGCCCATAACCCATAGTTTTTTTTCCAAGGATCCTACCTGACTCTTCTAATCTTTCCGGAGATGTCCTCAAGTTCTTTTCAAATATGATGCAAGAATGATTTTCATTAGTCATATTCCTCTTCCAAGATCGCTTCGAATCATTTTCGTCGTTGGCTCAACCTTTCCTTATTCATTATTCCGGAGTATCTCAGTAATTCATGGCGTTGTTTCTCGTCATCATTCTCAGCATTGAAAACCGAAGGAGAGTTTCTCTTAAATCGTTGTTCATTCTTCCAAAGATTCATGGTTTCAGGCTGTTGCTATCATCTCAAATTGTTTTGATCATGAGTTATTCCTCCCAATCTATCTGGTGCATTTCATAATTGTTTTAATTTGTTGATCCTTCGAAGGCCATCGTTTCAGAAGATTTCTTCGTTCTCAGCTTTCAGCTTCCGTTCTCAAATTCTTCTCGATTGGTGTTCCTTCATTCGTATCTCATTTATTCCGGTGCCTTGTTCAGTTTCTATTAGGCAAATCTTGATATCTTCATTCTCATTTGTCCTCTTTAGTTTCTAATTCTTTCCGATGTATCGTTCAAGACCTCTTCAAGTTTGTGCTCTATCGACCTTTCCTATCTTTTCCAAAAGGATAAGTGGTATTCCAAATCCGTTGTTCATCATCAATTTAACTTCATGAAGGATAGGCATATCATAATTCTTATTCTTGTTTCATCCAAGTTATTTCAATCCTTCTTCCGGAGTTGTTCATGATATCAAATTCCTTATCCCAAGTGGTCATCTTTCTTTTCCAGAGTTCCTAGTTTTGCTCAAGTATCTTGTCCCAAAGCATCATCTAAATCATTGGAAGGCCTCAATCTTGTATTTTCGCAACCTTCAATTCTTTTCTATCATCCTTTCATTCCGGAGTTCATCCCGATGGTTTTTATGGTGGCTGTTAAAGATGTAATTCTTCTCGAATTGTTCATCAAGATTCTTGTTGGAGGTGCTCAAGTGTTCTTTATCTTGGGTGTCTAAGTTCAATTCCTTCTCCATTGTCTTTTGAGATGGTGTTATTAAATTCTTGATTATGAGGAGTCTAAGGAAATTGTTAAGAATAAGATAAGTAAACCCATCTTGTTTTCTCGGAGTTATCTTGGGTTGGATTTCACCTAAAGCATTTCCTAAGGATAGTTTCTATCATGGTATCATAAATGATTCAACTTTTCTCCTCCTCATCTTCATGAAAGAAGTTTTGCATATCTTGTTTCTCCCAAGCAATCAATTTGTTTCTGTGTGGCAGGATGTCACCTCATAATTTTGAGATGTTTTCCATAAGCCCATAACAACCTATTCTTTTCGTTGTTGATTCTCCATCAACTCCATTCAACCATGCTTTTCAAAGTCAATGGTGGTAGAAGTTGTCATTTCTTCTCCACTCTCTTCTCTCCAAAGATCTAGTTCTATTCTTCTTCCTGAGGCGTTGTCATGTTGCTCTCTTTCAACCATCGTCTTGTTTTATCAAGATCATGTTCTTTCTTACTTATTCATGTAACCGAAGTGCCGTGAAATCTTTTCATGATCCTTCCATCTTATAAAGTTTTGATTCCAATCCAACCAAAGTTTGGTGTCTCCCTTTCAATTCCTTTCCATCATATCAATTTTGCCCCTCTATCCTACCAAAGTGTTGTCGAAATTTCTTATGAATTCTTGCTTGTTCCCATGTTATTATTCATCTCTTCCAACCTTCATGTTTTCATTGGTTTCACTCATTTGTCAAAGAAGCAACTAAGTTTTACCTCTTGCTCTTTCTCTTCCCCTTCTCATTCTAGATCTCGGGATGAGATCCTCGTGTAGTGGAGGAGAGTTGTAACAGCCCGGGACCGGCGCTCCAGAAGATTCCCCTTTTGTTTCCATTCTCATCACGTGATTCGTCTGGGTGTCGCATTCATCATAGCATCATTCGCATCATCTGCATAGCATCGTCACTCGTTTTCAAAAACTTGCATCCGTTCGTAGTCGCCGGTTCTCTCCGTTCTTACCGTTGACCATTTTGAGACCAACCACACACACGCGCGCCAGCGACATCGTTTCAAAAAACTGTTTTTAAAGCACGCGAAAAATATTCCCGAATTGGGTCGGAAGTTGGCATGCGGTCTTATTATATTGTAGGTGGACCACCTGCCAAATTTCGTCGTGATCCGAGTTCATTTGATACCCGAACGGTCAACCGTAGCAGTGCGATCATCGGTTATTCGTCGGACGTTTTCCGATGTTTAAAACTCGTGTCACGGGCCGCACATCTCCCACTCTCCTCAGCCGACACCCGCTCTACACAAACCACTACCACCTAGCTAGCCCCCTCTGCTTTTGGGCCACCCGGTCAAGATTGAACGGTTCGAAAATGGATGGAACCCCACCTAAACCTAACCCAAGACCTCCCCTGCTATAAAAGGAAGCCTTCCCCTACCAAAAATGACCTCCCTAGCCTCTCCCGCACGGATTTCCATGCCCAGCCACCTCCCCGCTGCCACTTGGCAGCCCCAGATCAGGCCCAGCCGCCACCTAGTCGTCGCGCCGCCGCTCCCAGCCAATAGGTGCATGCCATGTCGCCCCAGTCGCCTCTCTCCGCCGCGGCCTGCCCGAGCCCGTGGGAGACCGCCCCAGGCCCGCATCGTGCCGCTCCTGCAGCCGATCTAGAGCAAGGGAAGGAGCCCTTCGAGCTCTGGCTTCCTCCCGAGACACCGGCCACTGGCCCCCTGCCAGAGCACCGCGCTGCCAAGGGCCTCGTCCGCCCCGACCCTCGCCGGCGACCGGACCAGGCCAACGCTGCCCCCTCCCCACGCATCTCCTCCTCCGTCGTTGTGCTCCCTCTCACCTTCGGCCTCTCTCTCTCTCTCCCCGCAGGTCTCCTGTGCCATGGAGATGTCGCCGCAAGAAGCACGTCGTCGCGCCTCGAGACCGCCGGGAATGGACGGATCCGAGGCTCCCCGTCACGAATCCGGCCTCCCCCACCGTCCCCGCGCCTGCCGGACCTCCTGCCCCACCGGCGTCGTGCTGTTGACCTTCCCTGCCGCCGCTACTTCCGTGCGAGCGGGAGGAGGACGACGCCCGACCGGACGCCCGCGCCTCGCTGCGTTGGCCGCCAGGTTGCCGGCCGCGCCAAGGCCCAGCTCCCTTGCCCTCAGTCAGCCCCGGCCTGCCTCTGCTTCGGGCCCAGCCCGCTAGGTGAGCGACCTCGCCCTATCTAGCGCCTCGTGCGCATTTCAGTATGTTGCGCCCATGTCCTCTATTGGTCCCTGGTTCAGATTCGGCCCAATACCATTTTTTCATGCTACGATTTTTCTAATTAACCAGTGAATTCAGAATTGCAGAAAACCCCTATTTTTCATGCATTTAATAACTTATCAACCGTGCATCGGATTAAAAAACTTTATATATGAAACTTGTCTAAAATTTCGTGTAGATTCACAATAACCAACTTTCACACATGTTTAAAATATTTATCTTGCTGTTTTAATTAATTTGAGTGAATGCCATGCTAAAATGATTTATTCAATAACTTTTAAACCATAGCTCCGATAAAAATGTTCCACATATGTAACTTGACTAGAAAAATGTGTAGAATCTCATGCCACACTTTATTTCCATGTTTAATAAATATAAAACATGGTTAGTACAGATATGGACCAAATTCATATTATGCTTATGGGGATGTTTTGGAAATGTTATATGTTGCTTCCGGCCCCATTTAAAATGCCTAGATGATATAGTTGTTCATGCTTCACCTCTTGCCATGTTTAACAACATTTAATATTGATGAGTACCTAAACGGGAGTGAACTAAATAATTCGAACGTGGAGTTTCGTCAATATGCAACTTGTTGCATATTGAACTTCACTTAATATGTAGTGGTTGTTTGTTGTGCTTGCCATGCCATGCCCTGCGTTGCATATTAAACCGGACATGCATCATATTTGTTTGCGCATCGTGTCATGCATATGTTGTGGTGTATCTTGTGTTGATTGTTGTTTTCGGATTGCTTCTTCTCAATAGAGTTCTGAAAGCCTTTGGAGTGTGAGGATTCGTTCGACTACGTTGGCTCGTCTTCTTCATGGACTCGTTCTTCTTCCCAGCGGGATCTCAGGCAATATGACGCATTTTCCTGGATACCATTACTATCATTGTCATGCTAGATGTCTCATTTTCTATCGCTATGTCACGCTACCTACCACTTGTTTGACAAGCCTCCCAACATTGCCATGAAAAGCCTCTAACCCTCCACCTTCTCAGCAAATCTTTGTTTTACAATGTTACCGCTTGCTCAGCCCTTCTTATAGCGTCTCTAGCTGCAGGTGCAATTGCTTCCATGTGACAACATGGACATTCTTTTGTTATCACAATATTATTGCTATTTAATTTAATGCACTTATACACTTGGTAAAGGATGGAAGACTTGGCCTTTTGCTCGGTGTTTTGTTCCACTCTTGCCGCCCCAGTTACTTGTGAACCGGTGTTATGTTCCATAATTGAGCGCTCCTAACATGCTCGGGGTTGTTATGGGGACCCCCTTGATCTTTGTTTTAGGATAAAGCTTGTCTGGCAAGGCCCAACATAGGGCATGAAATTTGCATAGGGCATGATCACCCCGCGGATAATTAATCAACAACCCGGGCTAGTGCTCCTCATGAGTGTTGGTCCAAACTAGAGCATTGTGCGGGGCCACCCCAGGGCAACTTGGGTGATTTCTATCAGGCCACCGTACACTAGCTTATCCGTCGTGTCCTGGGAACGAGATACGCGGCTCCTATCGGGATCGTCGACACGTCGGGAGGCCTTGCTGGATTTGTTTTACCTTTCTCGGATGTCTTGCGTGAGGAACTCTGATCTTCTTCGGGCTATCTCGAGGTGTTGGATTTCCTTTGGAATTGCCTAGATCACGAGATCTGTGGTCAAGGTTATTCTCGCGGCGTGTGGTTAATTTTTTATGGATGAGTTGTAGCACCCCTGCAGAGTTAAATCTTTCGGAAAGCCATGCCTGTGGGTATGTGGCCAACTTGGATACTTTGTTTAACACCCGGTCATAACAAATTTGAAGTAAACTCAAATAAAATACACCAACTATGTACGTAACCGTGACTGTCTCTTCTCGTGAGTCCTCATCTGAGAGAGAACACGGTGGGGTTATGATTGACGTAAGTAGGTGTTCAGGATCAGTTAGTGATCATTACTAGTTCACGTCCGTTGTGCGTAGACCACCATACTTTAATTTTTGTATTCGTAAGTTAGACACAAATAAATGCTTAGTCACGTGCTGCAGCCTCACCACTTGACCATACCTCACCCATTAAGCTTTAATAGTCTTGATACCCTTGGAAATGAGATTGCTGAGTCCCCGTGGCTCACAGATTACTATAACAATAGTTGCAGGTGCAGGTAATGCGATGATTTGACGTGAGCACGATGCTTGTTTGATTTGGAGTTCTTCTTCATCATCATCAATCTAGGATGGGTTCCAGGCGGTAGCCTGGAATAGCAAGGATGGATGTCATTTTCCGTTTGTTTTTCGTCCGTAGTCGGACCCTGCTCTTCTATATGATGTTTGAGTATGTTGTTGTATTGATGTGATCTTGTTGTAGCTTGTGGCGAGTGTAAGCCAGTTCCATATACTTATCTCTTTTGTACATGTACTTGTAATGATATCCATTCTTGCAACACGACGAGATGCGCCCCTATCCCTGTCGAGGCCCTCGAGCCAAAATAAGGATAGGGTCGCATCTTGGGCGTGACAACAGGTCCTCACCATGGTCACACCGTGTCAACCCACCTGGCTGGATGATGTGGTTGCCAGCTACAGCTACAAACCGTAGGCACAACGTCTCCTAGAGCAGCTGGCCTTGCGACCGTACCCTAAGGAACGTTTTGCTCTGCAACAAGGGATCCTATGTTTTCGTGGCAGGATTTGGTTGGATGGATCCACAACTTTGCAACATAAGATCATGTCAGCTTTCCACGACAAACATATGGGTGAACAATCGGGATTCCCAGTGACATAAAGCAATATCAGGCACTTGTTTGCTTGGCCCAAGATGAAGGCCCACGTGCTACAGTATGTCAAATGTTGTCAGGTGTGCCAACAAGACAAGCCAGATCATGCATCTTACCCTGACTGCTGCAACCATTGCCAACTCCGTCAGAACCATGAGACATGATCATGATGGACTTCATGGATGACCTACCACAATTAGGAAAATTCAACTGTCTCTGGATGATCATGGACAAACGCACAAAGTTCGCCCACTTTATTGCCCTGGCCCACCCATACACAACATCCAAGGTTGCTCTGCTCTACATGACCAACATATACAAGTTGCATGGCCTCCCAGGATCCATCGTCTCCGATCGAGACCCGGTGTTCACCAGCCATTTCTCACATGAGTTGTTCAAGTACGCCGACACGGAACTGTGCATGAGCACCGCCAATCACCCCCAGACCGACAATCCAACCGAGTGCATGAATCAATGCTTGGAAACATAACTTTATTGTTTTGCTCGACCCTGTCTAAAGATGGAGTTTTTGGGTGCCCCTAGCCCATTTCTAGTATAACTCTTCACACCACTCGAGCATCGACATGACACCGTTCAAGGATCTGTACAGGCATGAGGCTCGCCATTGGGGCACTACTTGCACAAACACCTGCTCGATGCCGTAGCTGCAGGCGTGGTTGGATGAAGAGCGGTCATCCAAGATCTCCTAGAACAACACGTGACCAGAGCCTAGCAATACATCAAGATGCGAGCTGATAAACATCGTTCGCAGAGAACATTCCACGTGGGTGACGCGGTCTTCCTCAAATTGCAAACTTACATCCAATCGTCGATTGCCACCAGAGCTTGCCACAAGCTCTCCTTTCGTTTCTTCGGTCCCTTCAAGATTCTTCACAAGATCAACAACATGGCATACCACCTCGAGCTGCCTCCACAGGCCTCAGTCCACCCGGTTTTCCACATATCACAACTTCGGCGTTGCGTGCAATCGGGTACACTTGTCTTTCTTACACTTCCGAACACTTCTGATATACCTACGGTGCTAGTGAAGGTTCTCCAGACAAGAGGGCGCAAGAAGCACGGTGCGATGATTCAGCAAGTCGGCATTCGCTGGTCGGATGCAGTGTCGATGGGAGAAACCTGGGAAGAGAAGATCGAGCTCCAATCTCACTTCCCCAATGCAAAGGCTTGGGGTCAAGCCTCGACTCAAGGAGGGGGGATGTCGGCAACCCTGACATAACGAAGCCACCTGCCAGTCCACACGTCGGCCCCGGAGCTCGCCCGCGTCGAGCTCCATAAGAAAAATCCCGCTACCATGGCCCCGAGTGGGTGCACGCCATAGGGTCAGTCGTGTCAGCTACTTAAGGCCGCAACCACGAAGCGCTCTCCATCCAATGGATCACGACAGCCAAAGGCGACAGCTACCTTGTGTTCCTCCTATCCCCAAATTCCCCATTCGTGTAGCCACCCACAACTATCTATAATCTCTACTTCGGATTCAAAGTCGTGTATGAGAGAGTGATTAAGCAAGTGATTCCCATCCCATCTCTCACACACTTGTCAACCTTAGAAAGCCATAAGAAAGTATAAGTGAAGGTTTTTTTTTGTGAAAATCAAGAAAGGATTATTGTTTGGACAAATGTCGTGTTAATCATTTAAAAAAAATCTGCTAGGACCCACGTTAGAGACTGGCTAGAGTCTCTATACATTGTGGTTTTTTCATTTGGTAAGAGACAAACCATGTGAGGCCTATTTTAGAGGCAAGGTTACCTCTAAACACTGACGATGCTCTAACCATCCAATCACATATTAGTTTGGATGACTAATTTTCTTATAAAAAGCATAATGTGCCAGGTTCTGAAAATCCACGCTAGGTTCGACCGTGCAACGAGGAGGTAGAAAACTGGGCAGTCACCGAACCCAACCAACTTGTGGCACTGGTCCAGGCGGCCCAAAGCAGAACAAGCAGGTGCCCTATTCGTCCTCAGCCGAGCAGCCGCACAGTTCGTTCCTACTAGACGTGAACAGCTGAGCCACCGCCAAACAAGAGATGGGCAGCAGGTACGCCAACATCGAGTTGCTCTAAAAAGTAAGCCAAATAGAGCGCCAGAGGTTTCCCCGTCGCCTCACACATCAGTCACTCAAGGGAATCCAGCAAGGCAACACGGCACCCGGCGTCCGCAGCGCCACAACCCGGCAGAGCACCGGCGCCTCCGACCGACCACCACGACCGACCCAATCCATCCCTCCTCCTCCGGGAATAAAATCTCGTCTCCATGCGCACGGTGTGTGTGGGTGGGGCCGCCGGTCGGTTGGCACGCACTGACCCTGCCGCCATCCCGCACATACGCACACAGCAGCTGATGCAGGCAGATTCAGACGTCACAGACGATACAAGGGAAAGTAAACACATCCGCGTACCGATTCCGCAACGCAGACTCATCACTCAACGTCAGTGCCAACCTACCGTCCAGCCAGCAAGAGCACGCACGCTTGCACCTTTATGCAAAGCAAAACCCGACGCCGTCACCAGCCCTGGTCCCTTCCCATTGCTCACATACCTCGGCAGAGAGTATCCTCAACTCCCAGCTCAGCCTTCCCTTCCCTCTCCTCTCCTCTCCTTCCTCCGCTCGCTCCACTCGGAGCTCCAGAAGCTCCGATGGCGGCCCAGGTACGCAGACGATGGCTCTGGTTCTTTCTTCGGTTAATCCCTTCGATCAATCGCGCCTGATCCTCGGACCGTATGTATGTATGTTCGGCCGATTCTCAACAGAAGGTGGTGCTCAGGGTCCCGACCATGACCGACGACAAGGCCAAGCAGAAGGCCATCGAAGCGGTCGCCGATATCTACGGTAACACTCTGCGCCTCCCGACTCTGCTGCTTGTTTTGTTTGGCCGTTGGACCTGGAAGTTTCGGTCTGGTATTTCAGGTCGAAGAAGACGATACCATCGGTAGTTGCAGAAGCTGGCGTAGTAATTCTTGGTCTTGCATCATCTGTTTGCCATTCAATCTGTGGTTCATGTATCTGAAAGCGTTTGCACAGATTTTAGGTGGAAGCTTGAGAGCAGAAACCATGTTAGGTGGAATTACTCTCTCACACGCATTAACATAAAGATGGTGAGAAATCAATGGGATAGATCATCGCATATCTCAAATCGTTACCATCGGCTTTAGGTGGAAGCTTGAGAGGAAAACTCATGTTAGGTGGAATCATCTTGTCACGCATATATTAAGATGAAGTACCATTCAACAGAGACACATCATATAGCTAGGCATGAGAAATGTTAGGTGGCTTATACTATTAATATTCATTGCTAATGCTAGGAGCAAAAGTTTGTTTTCAATCATATATCAGTTGTAAAGGTATTTTTCCTTTCTAGTTCTATGAGCGACATATATTAACATTATATAAGGAAAGATGAATGAATATACTGATGCGAAGAGCTGTGAGGTATTAACTAATATTATTATACCAGCAAGAAGATCATGCAATACACACCTCATTTTGTGCACAGGTGTTGATTCCATAGTTGCGGATCTGAAGGACAATAAGATGATCATCATAGGCGAAATGGACACTGTGGCGATCGCAAAGAAATTAAAGAAGGTTGGGAAGATTGACATTGTGTCCGTTGGACCTGCAAAAGAAGAAAAGAAAGAAGAGAAGAAAGAAGAAAAGAAAGAGGAGAAGAAAGAGGAAAAGAAAGAAGAGAAGAAAGAGGAGAAGAAAGAAGAGAAGAAATGATTAAGCATACAATACCATCCCATGGCCTTTCTCATGTGTGCAATTGTAATAGCTTTGACCACAGATTGATGTCTCTAAGAGATATGACTTTGTACCATTATATCTAAAGCACGGATTAGTGATATTTCTTTACAGAAAAGAATACACTTTGTTCTTACATTTCTTAGCATCTACACCCCTACCTCATCGAATTATCTTCAGTTCTTCTTCCATGCCTAAATGCTCAGCGTTGGGATACCAACATCAAATTGGCAACTCGCAAATAAAACTTATGAATATTGTGATGAATCATTGAAGGCATGCACCTACCAGATTAATTTTGAAATATTATTTTATTATAAGAAACAGAGGACCAGACGTACAGAAGGTTGGCATTGACTAGAACGATATTAAAATTAAACTGCCATGCTGCACTTGCTCTCAACCCTTAAAAACAAGATATAATAGGCTAAACGAGAATCACAAAGCAAAACAATGCTTAGGCTTAAAGGTCTTGGTGCTAAAAGACAATACACAATTCATCTACAGTTTTTTTCTGATTTATGACATGTAATCCACTAACCCTATTACTAGGGTTGGCAGAAATGAAACTAGGGAGTTTTGAGTGCTTTCTGTGCTATCCAATCAAAGGACAAGTAAATTTGAAGGCAGGTTACTTACCATTTAAAAAATATATGTTCCGCCACCATTGAGTAAAACCATATGCTCCATCTTGTACTGTGGATGAATATCTGACACTACAAACAATATTGATGACTAGTGGCCACCATCTGTTCAGGACTAAAATTAGGAGCAAAACTACTGTGAATTACAGCTCAACAAAGGAAACATTTTTTTTGTAAGAATTAGGACTATTGAAGGAGTGTTAGTTCATTACTCACTAGTAACTAGTCATGACTAGTGCCCACCATCCTGCCCAGTTTCATTCTTGCAAAAAAACAGTTATAGTATACAACATACATTTGTGCACTTCGCTAAATAAGTAACCCCACAAAAATGTGATGCACAAAGTATATAACGATTATAGTGCAACTGGCTACATGGGATACTCCCTTATGACTTCTTTTTCTGAATAGGAAACAACCAAATTACAAGCAACTCTGCATTTTACTATAGGCCCTCTCACCTCAGCATCTTCTATATCCCCCAAACCTCGACAACAAATGAAGATATTGACCCTTCTTTGTCATGTACTTAATAACATGATTAGCTTCAGAATCCTTTCCAGCATTTCGCAATCTACACACTAAAGTACTATACACCGAGAAGTTTGGTGTGCATCCGTGCAAGTCCATATCTTTCAGCATAGAGCAAGCTTTATCAAACTCACCTACTATGCAAAGCCCACGTATCATTGAATTGTACGTGTACACATTTGGAAGCTTCCCTCTCACCAACATATCATCAAACAACTTCTGAGCTTCCTCAAATTCTGCCGCTGCCACATAGCCCGTAATCATAACAGTGTAGCAGACAGCATCCGGTTCACACCCTTTCTTCACCATCTCATCAAAGAAATACCTGCAAGCTTCCAGGTTACCAGCACGGCTAAGACCATCTATCAAGTTTGTGAAATGGAGCACACTCGGCACACAACCAACATCACTCATATAGTTCAGTAAATTGAGAGCTGCAAGCGGTTTGTCTCCTTTACCAAGCACATGAAGCAAGAGATTGTAAGTATGAAGGTCAGGCGTAAGCCCATTCCTTCCCATCTCATCAAGCAATCTATGAAACTGATCCAATTTTCCGAGCAAATACTTTGCACGCATGACCACGTTGTACGTCAATACATCAGGAGTGTGCCCCTCCATTACCATTTTCTGGTGAACCCATTCGATCAAACAGTACTGTTTTATTGTCAGGAGCGTGTGCAATATCGCATTGAACGAATTCCTGAACGGGCGGTAGTTGAAACTAGTTGACTTGATGAACCTTTCCACCAGCCTCCGTCTCAACCCAGCCTGTCCACATGTGCATATCAAAATGTGGAATGTGCGAGCAGAGACGGGCAGCCCAATCTCCGTCATCTCCTCAAGCAGCCGCCACATCGCCTTAACCTCCCCGCACTCGGCAAAGACCTTCATAACGAGGTTGTACATGCTCGTGTTATGGCGGTATCCCTCCTGCTGCCCTGCCCACACGAAGAACTTGTATGCCAGCCTTGGGTACCTCTCGCGGTTGACACTATCAACAGACGCAACAAACTTGAACATCACCTGCCTGACCAGCTCGTTGGTCACCTTCAGCTTCATTTCGTCGAGCGCCTGGCGGGCGCTGAACCCCGGGCCATCCTGCAGCAGGACCTTGAGGATCCTATCTGCCAGACTCGATTCCTCACGGGGCCTCCGCCTGGAACCGGAACCAGAGGACAAATTTTCGGCATCATAGTCGCCGCTCTCCGGCTGGCCGGGCAGGGGCGGCGGCGGCGGCATTCGGAGGAGCACTTCGGGCGGAACGGTCGCCGGATCTAGGCCCGCATCGCCCGCTCCCTCATGAATGCAGCCATCATCCTGCTGCCCAGTGCCGGGCACCTCGACACCGGTTCTTGAATCGTCGCCGCATAGGCGGCGCGAAGGCCAGAACAGCCGGGCTACTCGGAGGGGAGGTGCGCGAGCGCCCCGTATCATAAGGAGGTACCACTCAGGAGCTCGCGCAAACGCATCTCCCGCGAGCGGCTGCGGGAAGTATGGCGGCGAGCTTTGGCTCGTGGGATGGTGACCACCGCAATGGCGGGGAGCGGGGCTTTAGCTCGAGATGGTTTGAGTGGCAGTGTTTGGGGGAGGAGGCGGGAGGGGCGGCGCCAAGAGGAGGAAACGTCGACCGTCGAGGTGTTGCCGCCGATACACACACGCTCGTGTCGGATTGGGCCACACGGCCCATGTTGGTCATAGTCCAAGCCCATCCTAAAACTTTTTCAGCTCCCGAAAACTCACTATGGAAACTTCTTTTTCCACACAAAAAAAGAGTATGCAAATTGTGTCTCATATTTTTTATAGAAGGCAAAAAAAATCAATTACAAGGGAACCTATCGCCAGTGTGAATACTGCTACAGGTGCACACCACGTCTGAATACAAGTAGGTTGTTCTCTCACAAATGTTCGTAGACACACCGCATCTGCAACCTTCCAGTCACGCAGTTTCATCTAAAATCTAAGACACTGGTGCCAGTGACAGAATGTCGTTGTGCCAGATTGTGGAACATATTAGCATTGCGCTGCTTTCAAAGGCTCCACGCTATTAAGAATACCATCAAGTCAAACCCTTTTCGGAATTTCTTCGAGATCGATTGTCTGGCTCTCTTCCATCGCCCTTCAATATTGTTCTTAGTAGTCAGAGCAAAGATCTGAAGTTCGAGCGCAGCAAGACACTTATGCCAAGTTTCACGAGCATAGATACATTGGGTAAGGATGTGATCCACCGTGTCCTCCTCTCGGCAACAAGTGAAGCACGACGAAGTTTGATCTTGCAGGCCATGTTTTGTGTTGAAGGTGGGAGGTCCAAAGTCTACATTGCAGAACTAGTCAAGCGAAGGTTTTGCATGTTAGCGGAGCCCAACAGCTCCACATAGCGGTAGCAGCAGGGAAGTGAGTCATGCCCTGACACAATAGATCGTAGGTGGAACTAGCCAAGTACACTCCTGAGGATGTCCATTTCCACGAGGACACAACTGATTCCGCCATGTTCAGCGTAATCGGGCCGACAGCTAGCCATAGTGTAGAGAATTGGGTCAAACCTTGCAGCGTCAAGCCCGCCCCAACGTCTAGGGTGCAAGGCAAGTAGGTATGAACATCATGGCCCGTGCCCCTGTTTTTCACCCTTGTGTTGACTTTGTCGACAACCCGAGGTGTGATGTCTGTGGTGGCAACCCCATTGATCCAACACTCCCTCCAGAATAGTACTGAACTACCATCCCCAACTATAATATGGATCAAGTTGTCAAACACTTGTCCATCTAGGTCATTTGCAAGCAGGGGTAGACCTTGCCAAGGCCTCTCCGGGTCCATGCGATGATGGCACTCCCATCTAACCCGCAATGTGAGAGCTTATAGTCTCAGTTTTTTTTATTTCCAATCCACGAAAGCATGTAGACCACCCGATGGAGGTCTAAGCCACCACAAATTGCCCACCATGAGTTTTGTTGGATCCCGTCCAAAAGAACGCTCACATCCATTTATCGATCTCCTCAAACACCCAAGTCGACGGCCCAAGAGCTAGCAGGCGATGAATTGGTCTGGCAGTAATGACCGACTTCACCAAGATTAATCTACCTGTCCGGGTGATCAGGCCCATTTGCTAGGTCGGCACGAACTCTGAGACATCATCCAACATTTGCTTGGGTGTTTGAGGAGATCAATAAATGGATGGGAGCGTTCTTTTGGGAGGCATTCAACAAAATTCATCACCTCACTCTCAATACTTAACTCTCAAAAATCGAGTATTTGGAGGGTGAGATCTAACCCATCCATGCAAACTTAATTCCCAAAATTCCCTAAAAAGAACTAGTTTTCAAAACTTGTTTTTACCATGTTGTCCTTTTACATACAAAACACCGTACAAACTTAATATCAAACACGATGTGACTTTATTTGAAACAAAAAAAACATGATGTAAACTTCAAAAACTTGTCTGCGAGCCTGCTAGACTTCGTCACCACCACAACACATGAGTGGTCCCCCTAATTTGCAAGCCTATTATACTCCGTCGCTCGACACTCATGGGACACGGCCATGAGGCACTAAGAGGAGCTAGGGAATGCAATTTGGCTCCATGCCAATAACTCTCTTTTTATAGGGGTGAAGCTCTGTTGAATACGATTAGGCAAAATGGTGATTGAAACGGGCATTCGTGATTTTTCACTATTGTGCGTGGGCTCCATCAAGGGTAATGGAGGTACGCAAGAGGAAGAAGGTAGGCTCACGAGCTAGGGGTGCAAGCCACATCCTGCTTCATCAATTAGCTAATCACTTGTCTAAAACTAACACTACATTGTATATGGTAGTGTCCGCTAGCTCGCCCTGCTTACATCCCTATCATGGCTTCCCCATGACTAAAATTGGTCTCTACTAGAGCAACCTTGAAAACCCCCACGACACATGTCCCCTAGTAATATGAGCGACAACTGTCGATCGGGCGCGATGGTGTGATCTCTACTATTGGTGCATGTCCCCTGTAACAGAAGCGGTACGGGCTAAAATAAGCCTAACAGTTTTCTATTCTGCCTCTTTTGGCCCATTAGGCCTGGAAGCCTTTTTATTTTCTAGGCTAAATCATTTTGCAAAGAGGACCCCGATGATTCACCAAAAATGTGAACTGACTTAGGCAACCTAAAACACTTACCCCGCGGTTGTAGCTTCGTAGAAAGACCGAGGTGACTTATAGAAATCACGTAGAGTCCCCGAGCGCATGAATTGTGGAAAATACCTTATTTTGGGGGAAATAACATGGAAGGCCTTATCGTCCAGGAACTTTTACAGTTTGGCCCTTGGACTTTCGGAAACTTATGAAAATATCTTTCCATTCCCAAAAATACATGTAAAGGATCTGAAAAAACTCTCAGAAATAATGAAGATGCCTGTGAGGAATCTAAAGGATCCAGAAAAATGTTATGGCCACATCAGAAGCCTTGGAAGGCACCGGTGAATCTCAAAAGGAACACATGGACTCAAGTGTCCCCCTTAAGCACACCTTCCGACGTCCCCTCCTTCTCAGATCACAATGCGCCAGTTGCATCATTTCTGGTTTGTCAATCTAACTTATGATAAATAGGAAATTTCATGAGTTACGTTGACAAATCACAAGACATAAAAAATCATGAGTTAGCTAATTACGGGGATTCTAGAAGGTGCACCGCCTCATTATTTCTGCAAAATGAAGTGCACAATGTATTTGGAAGAAGAAATCTATTTTAGTAAGTGTGCAACATACTTATAACAAAGTGATATGTTGTCACGACGTATCCAACATGGAGCGGTCTAGACACCTGAAGATATAATGGGTGCACTAGCGAAGGACGATACGGGGATGAAAGCAAGGCACATAAAAGCATCTCGACCAATTTGTCAGTAAATCTTCCCCAATTAGTGGTTGTTGAGTACCTTCTTGTAAGTTTATTGGCGATGACCGGTGTTGTGCTTTTCCTATCCCAATAATATCATCCCCAACATCCACCCCGACATATAGCCAATGCAACCAGCGATAATGGTACGACAACAACACGATGGTCCAACGATGAAGGAGAGCCACTCCACCTTCATATAGGGGAGTTTGGGATGTTTCTCAAGCCGTTGCAGGTAATGGTGGTGCGAGGGGAGAGCCAGGTGATGGTGGTGCGATGGCGGGGGAGAGCCAATCCCACCTTCGTATAATGGGAGTTGGGCTGCTTTTCAAGTTATGAGAGTCGAGCTAGGAGAATTAACTTCACAAGAGAATAGTTGGTGCACTCGTGCTTGTGTTGCTACCCGTGTTGAACTCACGTTGCATATTTTAAATATTTATATTTTCTTCAAAAAATAGCACATTCACAAAATATAAATGTAGGTTATCACAAATTTCAAGTCGAAATTCTAAACATAGTTCAGGAAGCAAAAATGACAAGTTCAACGGTGAATAGTATATAATGTAAGTTGGATTTTAGATTTGACCCATTATCACACTTATTTCAAATTTTTCATTTTTTGTATCTCAAGAAATATTTTAAATTTTGGCACCAATTTTTGTGACAACATATATTGATGTTGTGTCAATCTGCTAGATATCTTTTCCAGATTTTTAAAAATATTCTACAACATCATCTGGACCGGATATACTCTCCCAACTTCAAGTCCACCTTTATAAAGGGTATTGGGTTGTTTTCAAGATGTTGAAAAATATTGTGGAAGAGATTCTAGTTGCAAAGGTCGTAGTAATGCAAAGGGTTGTTTTTAAAATATTGAAGATTATTGTGGAAGAATACTAGGCAGTAGCCTAGTGACCAAAAATGCTACACCTATGTAATAACCTTCGGACTATTACGTGACTGACTATTAACCTCCCGCCCCCCTATTTCAACTAGGTGGGACCCGTTCCCTAATTTCCTTCAACTGAAAAGTGTCACCTAGGCCATCACGGGATCCGTGCCACCTAAGCTATCATGTTAGTGTACGTAGTATAGCTACGTAGGTATAGCATTGCTCCCTAGTGACAAGTAGCCCTGGCTATGGCCAGCCCGACCCGACCTTGCCCATGGTCCGGACTCGGACCTAATTTTGAGCCCGGTGATCAGGCTGAGTCGGGCTTAGGCCCAATGAAAATAAGGTTTACGTTTACATCGGACCGGGCTTAGGCCAAAAATAGGCCCGATCGTCGGGCCGAGCTCGGGTGTTTAGCGCTGGGCTTTTTTCGGTCCGGCCCGGTCCATGGCCAGTACAGACAAGGTTGCAATGTCGGGTTCGACGCCCGTCGGGAGCAGGTCAAGAGCGGATTTCTAGATTTATGAGCCTCACCCGCCGGGGCGGAGCTTAGTTGGGGCCGACCTAGGCCATGGCCCACCCAGGATTATGGCAAAAAATACTAGCTATACTTTGTAGCAAGTCCAGTAACCATGCAACGTATACTCAGGCGATTAAAGCCAGCAGCGTCAAAGGAGGCGCAATACACGGTAGTCATGGCCAGCGTCCTCCTTCACGTGAAACAAGATGCGTCTGTTTCTACTTGTCAGGTTTAGCAGCGGCATAAGCACACATTAGGAAGCAGCCGCCGCACATGGCATCTCATGCATCGCACAGTTGAGACTTGAGAGGTGTTCCGATTCGCCGTGCGGGCACCGGCTAGCCGGCAGCCGCCATAGATTGAACAGCCGGGTAGGAGCAGCGTCATAGTGAGCAGCGTCCAGAAGGCTGTCCAGGCAACGAGAAATCGAGCACGACACCTTTAATTCCCTTGCAATTGAGAGTCTATACATTATAGGTAATCTAATTTCTTTCCCTAAATTCTAAGTTCACTGCTCATGCTCTAATTTATTTCGCTCAACTATTTTTTACGTTCTACAAACTGCAACAACGAGCATTCGTTTTGTTTTATATAAAGAAAGAAGCAGCAAAAGCACCATAGTCATCAGCTAGGTCACCAGGCGTAGGGTACGAGTATAAGCAAAAACGGTGCTCACGTAGCCAAAGACCTTATAGAAAAGTAACAACTAAAATTTATAGTTGCTTTCTTTTAAATTGGCCCGCCCAGTTTTTTCTTTCGAGCTCCGCCACTGCTCACCCGGATGGAGCGTCTTCTATACAAATATCCCAAACGCTGGACGGCGCGTAGGCGCGATAGAGTGCTCACGAGCGGCCGGACGCCAGCCGTTCATCGCTCCCAGATGAACGAATCGTGCTAGGTGGACCCGGCCAGGGAGACGGTGGGGTTTGTCTTCTTCCGCACCCGTCTCCACTTCTTCCTCACTTCTATCCGCACTGCTATAGGGAGATAAGGGTTCGGACATCAACAGCTGATTGGAGCGGTTCGCGCGTGACGAGAAAGGGGGAGGAAGAGGCCGGTGCCGCCAGTGACGAACGACGGTGGAGCGCACTGCCAGATCCGCGAGAGAAGGTTAGTTCATGCACTCTACCTTCTCTAATTAGTCACGCGGAGTGGGGGCAGGGGATTTTTCTTCAACCTTCGTTGCCATCCATGGCGGGGAGGTGGGTTCGCCTTATTCGAGGGGGGAGAGGGGATCCACAGTTTAGATGTCATAAGTGTGACTCCCGGGGGGCAAATCCCAGATAGCACATGAATTTCCATGATTTTTTCACGAGAATCTCATGAACGACAGGCATGCATGGGGTGTAAGTATGGTTCTCCCTTCAATGGCTTGATGTACGACTACAATGGTCAATGGGCAACGCTGAATATTTTTGTAGGCAATTTAGATAGGTTCAGTATGACTAGAATGGGCAATACAACATCGGACATAGCAATTAGCGGCATTGGATGTTATACCAGTAGTTAGAAGTTAGCTATGGATTACAAAGTCCTGAAGATGAACTTGAGAGAGTGTAGAAATAAAAGGACATGGAGAGTGCCTATGAGCTGAATAATTACATCCAAAGACAGGTTCCACCGAGGAATTGAGAACTCGATGAGCCACATTGTCTGCAATACCATTTAGCTTTCTGGACATATGATAAACAGATGGCTGCAACTGAATGGAGATGGAGAAAAATTCTGCTAGCAAGCGCCTGACTGTCCAATGTACATCGTCAGAGTCGAGTCTTCCACTTGCAGCAGCTTTGGCTAGAGGCAAACAATCAGTGAGAAAAGTCGCTTGCTTGAGCTGAAATATGTGTGTTATCTTAGCTGCAAGAACTAGAGCAAGAGCTTCAGCCTGAAGAGAGGAATCAGTAATAGGAGCCGATGCCTGAATCTGAATCTGCTGTCCAAATTTTCCATTAGAATATCTATATAAAGACCAATTCCTGTAGCTTTAGCAGAACACCCCATTCCAGGGATCTTGGAACATCTAAAGGCCGCATCCGAGAAGACTTTAACACCTGATTTTAGAGGGTTTTCACAGCACATGTTAACATCCAGGGGGTGGTGGTGTGCAGGTTTTTAGACGTAATTTGTTAGTGCACAGGGGATTTAGGCAATTTTGTTCAACGTTTTAGGCACGTATGCAGTATTACTTTCTCCAGTAGTAGGCAATTTTTTACAATTATCGCCGATCAGGAAGACAGACATTTCTCACAGCATTAGAGGGCAAGTTTTTAGTTTACAACATTTGGAATGCAGGCATTTTTTGTTCAGCGAGTTAAGCCCTTTTATGCATAATAGTTTCTCTAGTAAGTACGTAAGTTTTACAAACATTGTCCAGCATGAGTAGGCAAGTTCCCCTGATAGTGCTGCTAATCTGCTTCAGCTAGAGCTTTAGTTTTTCATTTTTGTGGCTGTTTTGGACTAACCTTCCCGTGTAGTATGAAGCTTAGTTGTTTTTTACATATTTCGCATTTTTGGGAACTTGAAAACCCAAATCAATTCAGTCATTTCAACGTCACATGAAAGATAGAAGATCTAGTTTGTATAAGATTTTAGAGATTTTCCAGGTTATATCGCACAAACACTAGATGGAAATTAATCAGTTTTCTGCATGCACATCACATTACTTTTTCAGGGTACATTAACTGAATCGTTCTTGATCTTGTTACTTGACTTGTAGTAGTAGTTTCTCCAGCAGCACTAACTGAAGCAAATTACATTAACTGAATCTTTTCCAGGGTATACTAGCACTGGAGGGCAAGCTTTTACCATTCTTCTCGTAGTAGTTCCTTTTTTGTAGGCAAGTTTTACAGTGGGTTAAGATGGAGGACTTTCCAAATCAATACAATGGCAAGGTAAAGACCACGCATTTTTTTGGTCTCTTGTTTTTTCACAGCATTTTTACATGTCTTGGGCAGAGAATCGGTCAAAACCCCTGCAAACTGTTTATTATGTAGGAAATTTATTCAGTATTTTTTTCAGGCAACCTCGTACATTTTTCAGAATCATATTTTTTAGAATATGTAGCAGCCCAACCAACTCGCCTATACTCGTGTGCTAGGTAGTCTCACTCGTCGATCAAGCCGCCTAGAAACATGATCACTTCCAAAATCGTCGGAGCAGTCCAACCAAATTTGCCTATCCCGTTGTGCTAGGTCGCCTAACCCGTCGATCATGTCGCCTAACCCGTCGATCAAGTCGCCTAAGACATCACTCACATCCAAAATCGCCGGAGTAGCCCAACCAACTCGCCTATCCCGGTGTGCTAGGTCATCTAACCTGTTGGTTAAGTCGCCTAAGACACCACTCACATTCAAAATCGCCGGAGTAGCCTAACCAACTCGCCTATCCCGGTGTGCTAGGTCGCCTCACCCGCCAAGAAAGTCGCCTAAAAACATTACAAGCCCCCAAAATCGCTAGAGCAGCCCGACCAACTCGCCTATCCTGGGTGTGCTAGGTTGCCTAACCCGTCGACCAAGTCACCTAAGACACCGCTCACTTCCAAAATCGTCGGAGTAACCCAACCAACTCGCCTATCCTAGTGTGCCAAGTCGCCTCATCCTCCGAGCAAGTCGCATACAAACACTACAAGCCCCCAAAATAGCCGGAGCAGCCCAACCAACTCGCCTATCTCGGTGTGCGAGGTTGCCTCATCTGTCGATCAAGTCGCCTAAAAACACTAATCACTTCCAAAATCGCCCGAGCAGCACAACCAGATCGCCTATCCCTGTCTGCTAGGTCACCTCACCCTTGATCAAGTCGCCTATAAAACACTACTCACTTCCGAAATCTCTAGAGCATCCCAACCAACATGCCCATCCCAGTGTGCCAGGTCGCCTCACTCATTGATGAATTTGCCTAAAAACACTACTCACTTTCGAAATCGTCGAAGCAGCCCAACCAACGCGCCTATCGTGGTGTGTTAGATTGCCTATCCCAAATATTGCAAAACGAGCCAACCATCCTACAAAACGAGCAAACCGGTTTGAACTAAGTCGTCCACGGCCATCTCACTCACTAGGAATCGATTACCCATGCCCTACTTAACCAAATCCAGTACACTAAGTCGCCCACATGTCTAATCCACAAACAGAGTCACCTTAACCTCAATTCATAGTTGCACCGCCCATCCCACAAACCGAGCGGATTGTGGTGAACTTAGTCACCCACAACCACTAAATGGACGGAGTCGCCTATCATCCACACCTAACTCGACCAAATCCAATGCACTAAGTCGCCCGCACGCTCAATCCACCGATGGAATCACCTAAACCCCAATACATAGTCGCCCGCCCATCCTACAAAAAGAGTCGACCGGTTTGTACTAAGTCACCCACGGTCACCGCTCACACGGAGTCGCCTCACTTTTTCTCTTTCCCTTTTCTTCCTTTCACGAAAAAAACTTAACTTGAACTAACCAAGTCGCATGCGACAAAAACTAATGAGGAGATGGAGTCTCCTACCACAAAATAACATAGTGGCCACATCCACCCCGACATAAGACGTGGAAAGCACGAAGGGTTGTGGCCAAGCAGACACGGGGGTGGGGTTTGGGAAAAAATAACACAATCACCAAATGCTTGAAGTAGTTGCCTTATCTAGGTCATCGTACAATCGTCCAAAATTTTACACGCACCTAATGATCCAAACTCACCCAACTAAGTCGCCCACACCAAGTCGCCCACGTCCACACTGTACGGTCGCCTATGGCCACACTGTACGGTTGCCTACGGGCACACTATATGGTCGCCTTGTTTTTCTTTTCTTAAAGCAATAACACCACACTCGCGTCACACCAAGAAACTCATAGGTGGATGTAGTCGCCGACCATCCCATAACAAAGTTGCCCCATGGCCGAGACAGGTCTAAAAAACACAAGGGACTGGTCTGACCAGGACAGCCACGGCGGTCGCGATGCATGTAGTCGCCTACTCATCACTATGTAGTCACCTTGCTTTTTCTCTTCTCTTTTTCTTCCTTTCACCAACAAACAACAACTTAGATTAACCAAGCTAACCAAGTCGCACACGACCAAAACTCATGGGGGCATGGAGTCGCCTACCAACATAGTCGCTCACATCCATCCGACATAAGACGTCAAATGCATGGGGGGTTGTTAGAAGTAGTCGCCGACCACTAAACTACGAATCAAGGGGAAGGCGATCAGTATAAAGTGGAGGGGAAGGAAAACTTGCACGTCAATTGGGGGACTTTAGTGTTCTTTTACATGCTTAGTGTTTTTTGTATTGAACATTTCTTCCCAGTTGAACCCTGCAAGTTTTCTTTTCCCCAGTTTTTATAACCAAAATAATATGTTCTCCTTTTTTTACAGAGGCCAGGTGCAATACAATAGGCAAGATGGTAAATAACACAAATCAAGAGCTCAGCATCTTCAGTAGCATCCAGGTTTAACAGGGGAGGGGGAGGCAAGAAACATGCATTTTTTGCAAGATCCATGTCCAGTTTGCAACTCATGGGTGTACAGGAGACGTTTTGCAAACTAGTAAGTACATCATATGGGAGGAACAGAGGGAGAGTTTCATTAGCTCAAAATTTAAACACGGACATGCTTTTGTTGATCTGGTTAAAAATAGAGGTCCTTACCTGTGTGTAATTCAGGGGGAGAAATTTGCCCAGTTCCTGACAATTTCTTGCAGTCATATTTCAGAGTGTTGCCTGATCGGCAACACAGAGTTGCCAACAAATATTTGTGACCTTCAATTTTTTTTCCTGAATGTTCTTTGTTTTTCCATGTGAGGGGGTAGGGGGGATCACGCGCGTGGGGATGCGTTGTTGTCCTTTTGCTTTTTCTTTCATTTGGCACGATGTGGCGCAGGTGTGAATAGGCAAGCTTCCTTTTTTAAGCAGGATGGGGACCGCACGTGTGCACTTTCCTTAAATAGGCGGCCGCTAGCTACTATCGCACAGCGCCTGCGCGCTGTGTAGCAGCGTCCTAAAAATATACCCAAGGCGCTAGTGCCCACGGATTTATTTATTTTTAGATTATTGTGGGAAGGCAAGCTGTTGGAGACTTGGAGATGCAGGCTGCCGAAGAAGTTCGATAGATCACACATCTGGCAACGACGAGCAGAAGAAGACAGACGAAGAAACATCGAGAGTTCGAACACACTGATTTACGCACGAAGTTCAAATAACTTAAAACAGACATGACAGAAACATGTACATACACACGTGGAGCGTACATGATTTACAGACACACAAAACGCCTGAAACTTACACGAACGCCTCTGGAACACAGGCCCAAAATACATACACGAACGATAAAGCAGCTAAGCCCCCCAGATGAACCCAAACACCTGAACCAGCCAGACGACTTATTCCAGCGATCCCACGACCCCGGCGCACCGATCGCACGCTGCACTTCATATCACATTCGTGTTGGTCCTCGGAGCCTCGCCGTGGAGCACCGGCCCCTCCGCCGCGACGCCGTCCCCGATGTTCCCCTCTGCAGCAACGAGAACAAGAACCGAGTCGTCTTCAGCTCCCCTGCTATGCTAATGCCGAAAATTTGTTTGCGGTTATGAAGGGTGATGGGCCGCGTGCGTACCTGTGGTGGGCTGCACTGTCTCCGAGACGCGGTTCCCGCCGGTGAGCGACGTGACAGCGCCGCGCGCCCTGGTCACCGCCTGCGCCGGGACCTCGCGCGCCTTGGCCACCGTGCTCCCGACCCCCTCCTTGCGCTGCTGCACGGCGCCGGTGATGGCCTCGCTCAGGGAGCGCTCCTCGTCGCCCGGGCGCAGCTTCTCGGCGATGTAGGCTGTTACGCCGGTCACCCCCTTGTCCTGCCCGTTCCCCGGCCCGCCGGCGCCTGGGGTGGCCGTCGCAGTGGTGGTGGCGTCGTCCTGCGCGCCGACGCCAGGAGTGGCCATCGCCCTGGTGGTGGCGCCGTCCTGCGCGCCGACGCCGGGAGTGGCTGTGCCGGCCGATGGCATCACCTGCTGCGCCTTGCTCGCCACGGCCGTTCCCACGCCGGCGACCTTCTCGTACACCGTGCTCGCCAGTTTCTTGCTGTACTCCGTGGTGCCCGCCGCCGCGGACTTGATCTTGTCGGTGTACGTTGCGCCAGGCGCGCCCTCCGTCGTCGCGTCCGTGGCTGCGTTCTTCAGCCCCTCCGAGCCCGTCGCGTCTGTGGCTGCGTTCTTCAGTTCCTCCGTGCCGGTGTAGGACGCCGGCGTTCCCTCTTTCGGCAAGTCGAGGTCCCTCTTCCCGGCACCTGCGGTCATCGATTCAGGGGCGGCAGTCGCGCTGTAGTCGTCCTGCGCGTTCCCGCCAGCGCCGAAGCCGGGTGTAACCTGCTGCGCCTTGCTCGCCACGACCGTGCCGACGCCGGCGACCTTCTCATAGACCGTGCTCGCCAGCATCTTGCCGTACTCTGTCGTGCCAGCTGCCGTGTTCTTGAGCCTGTCCGTGTAGCTCCCGGTGTACTCGGCGTCCGTGGGCGCGTCATTCCATTCCTCCCCGGTGCCGTCCGACACCGGCATTGCCTCGTACTCTTTGCTCACGTCGACGTCCATCTTCCCTGCGCCAACTTGCTTGGGGTCGTCCGACACAGTCATCGCCTCGAAGTCCCGGACGACGTCCGTCGTGCCGATGTCCTCGCCACCTCGCGGCATGGGCGTCCTTGAGTTCGGCGCTGCCGGGTCCTCGAGGACGGGGCCGCCGAGATCGCCGAGCCGCACCCCCTGGATGTCGTCGCGCTTCGTCTCCTTCGCCGACGCCGGGCCCCCGAAGTCGCTGAGCCGCCCCCCCTGGTGGTCATGGCGCTTCACCTCCTGCGCCGCTGCCGGGCCGACGAAGTCGCCGAGCCGCTCCCCCTGGTGGTCATGGCGCTTCACCTCCTGCGCCGCTGCCGGGCCGCCGAAGTCGCCGAGCCGCACCCCCGCGGCGTCATCGCGCTTCATCTCATGCGCCGCCGGGGCGCCAAGGTCACCAAGCCGCGCCCCCGGAGCATCGCTGTGCTTCGCCTCTCTCGCCGCCGCCGGGATCCTCTCCGAGTCGTACACTGCAACGGATCATCACAAGCGATCCTGGCGTTCAGCACCGACACAGTAGACGCACGCACACACGAGTGACAACTGACAAAACATCGCGAGCAACTACTTACTGGGTGCGCCGTGCAGCTCGGGGCTGGAGTCCGCGAAGATGGGCTTGTCCTCGACGTCCTGCTGGTACCCGCCCTTCTCCACCTCGGCCTCCCTCATGGCCGCATCCTCCTCGTCCTCCTCGGTGCTGTTGCTACCACCGGTGTCCTGCCCGTGATCGTGATCGTGGCCGTTGCCGTTGCCGTGGCCGTGGCCCGCGATGGAGTTCTTGATCTTCTTCACCTTGTCCTTGACCTTCTTGAGCACCGGCTTGTGCTGCTTCTCGTCCCGGTGCATCTGCTGCTGCCCGCCCTCCTCTGCTGCAGGCACACACATTCGCAAGTAAATCAACAACGAACCCATAACGGATGTACGAATGTCGACGCCGTGCGTGCCGGGAATCCAGAAACCAAGTTCGGCGTCGGGCTACTCACCGGCGACGTTCTCGGGGACGTGCTTGCGCGTGAGCATGGCCGTCGCGTCCATCGTCGCACGTACGTCGGTGCAGCTGCTAGTACTAAGCAATCTCAGACTCTTTGATCACTGTCACGAATTGGCTTCTTGCTCGATCGCTAAATGCTGTGTGTGAGATGGTGAAAGTCTTGATCGATCGAGGATGGATATAGGCGGAGCAGAACGGGGAGGCGAGTGCCACCTCGACGCACACGTGGGGTGGGTGGAGAAGGGGAGGACGCGTGGCGCTGCTGCTGCGTGCCGTGACGGGGTTTGGTTTGGGGGCTGGAAGCGACTCGAAGGTCCAGCTATCCCTGACTGGCCGGAGTGATCATGGGGTGGTTCCGCGTTTCCGACGAGGTGGAATCGAAGCCGACATGCCGTCTCCTCATGTGGCGTCCGCCTTTTGGCCGGGGATACGTCGCGTCGGGTTTGGTCACTTTGATCGGTGTTTTCGAAAGAAATTCGGAAACCACGTTTGATGTGCAAGAAGAATAAAAACACTAGAGGTTTTTGTAACAATTTGTAAAAACGTCTTACATTATAAACGGAAGGAGTATTTTAATACATTACAATCAAAATCGTTCACATACACGAGCATGCAATTATCCTTTATGAATACGCTCATACACCATATTCCTATGAACGTCTCCAAAAGACTGGACCGGTACATCATCTAAGATTGACGAAGTTGTCATAAACATCTTCGTAGTCAACGAAAACGTTTCCTCCTACTAAACGCTCTTTGAAATAAATTCCGTAAATACAAACATCAATGTTATGTCTGGGACTTGAACTGATGGACAGGGAATACCACTCACCTCTTAACCATCTAACGACAGGTTAATGTGTGGGGTAAGTATGAGCAACACAACTGGATGCTGCAAACGACAACGACAAATTGGTTTTGCAAGCAACGACGACTGAAGCTTCAACTGACATGACTACATGCTACAAACGTCAATGGCGGAGTTGTGACCGATGAGATGACATGCTGCAACTAGCAATGGTGGATGCTACAACTGAGAGGATGACATGTTGCAAATGGTGGGACAAAATGTTGCAAAGGCATTCAGTCCAACACGAATCTTCAAACATAAAATCAGTCGAGTAAGTTTTAGCAAACCCGTTCTGTAATACAGCGAGCAATGGGAACTGACTAGTGATGGACCGGACACGTGGCCGATGTCTTGCCGCATGGGTACAATGTGTTATCTTCTCTTTGATGTGCCTGATTGTTTACCTGAGGGTGGTTTGCTCTTTCATGCCTATCCGGTTCGTGCTCGGGTGGAATTGTGTTTATTCGTTCCTTTGTTGTGCTAGTGGTTCTCTTAGAGATCATCTCCGTTGTCCGATGACGCTACACGTCCCTCACTTCACTCCGCTGGAAGTCCCCTTCGAGCTCATCCCCTGACGTTTAAGGCCCTACATGACCTATGTTCTTGTTATTGTTTGAGGCTCAGCTAGTCTGGCTCATGCCTTATGAGCTTCTATTGGTGCAATGTCTTGCCTTCCTGGGTATTAGAGATTGTTATAAAAAACAATATGAGACTGATTTGTTTGCTAGTGCACACAGTGAGAAATAATCCATGGCGTATCGAGAAGAATGATATATTCCATCGAGAAGTTTGATATAAACTTCACTGAGAATTATGTGCGTTGTAGAGAACACACACACATGTTTCGATGATAAACTACACCGAGAAGATTGCGTAATGGGGTTGACCCCCAAACATATTGCTGAAGTGAAGCAATTTATACTCGAAGTGTCCAAGAAGAAACTGTTGGGGAACGTTGCATGGGAAACCAAAAATTTTCTACACACACAAGATCTATCCATGTGATGAGCATCTACGAGAGGGAGAGTGGATCTACATACCCTTGTACATCACTAAGCAGGAAGCATTAAGAAACGCTGTTGATGTAGTCGAACGTCTTCGCGATCCAAATCACCGAGCGTCCCGCGATCCCATCACGATCCGTCCCGCGATCCAATCACGATCCGTCCCACGATCTCATCATGATCCGTCCCGCGATCCAATCACGAATCGTCTCGCGATCTTGATCACAGTCCTTCCGATCTAGCGCCGAACGAACGACACCTCCGCGTTCAGCACACGTACAGCTCGATGACGATCTCCGCCTTCTTGATCTAGCAAGAGGGAGCGGAGAGGTAGACGAGTTCTCCGGCAGCGCGATGGTGTTGCGGCGATGGTGGTGGATCAATTCCAGCAGGGCCTCGTGTAAGCACCGCTGAAACCGATCTAGAGGAGAAACTACGAACTAGAGAAGAGGCAGCACATGGCTTAGGGTTTCTAGATGTGTCCCAAGTGCTATCCCCGCCCCTTTATTTATATGCTGTGCCTTGGGGTCGAAACTTGGAGAAAAATCCTCCTCAAGGTCGGTTTTCCCGCAAGGCAAGAGTCCTTCTCGGACTCCAGGACCAAACGCCAATGTCCTCGGCGTCTGGCCCCAGACGCCAGGGTCCCTGGCGTCTGGCCCCTGGCCTCCGCAAAACATCTTTTGCACCTTC
Organism: Hordeum marinum; assembly: GCA_022496015.1. Taxonomy (NCBI): domain Eukaryota; kingdom Viridiplantae; phylum Streptophyta; class Magnoliopsida; order Poales; family Poaceae; genus Hordeum; species Hordeum marinum. The sequence goes on along the minus strand of CM039672.1, from coordinate 240,464,312 downwards.
CTAAAGCCTCATGGGCTTTACCCCTTGGCCCAAATAAAGTGTCCTTGTACCCCGAACATTTCGGGAAACATCCGAAACTATTTCCGATGAATTCCGGAACCCTTCCGGAGACCAAACACTATTATCCCATATATCAATCTTTACCTCCGGACCATTCCAGAGCTTCTCGTGACATCCGGGATCTCATCCGGGACTCCGAACAACCTTCGGTCACCACCATACATAAATCTATACTACCGAAACGTCACCGAACCTTAAGTGTGCACACCCTGCGGGTTCGAGAACTATGTAGACATAACCGAGACACCTCCACGGTCAATAACCAATAGCGGGACCAAGATGCCCATATTGATTCCTACATATTCTACGAAGATCTTTATCGGTTGAACCTCTATGTCAAGGATTCAGATAATCCCGTATGATGTTCCCTTTGTTCTTCGGTATGTTACTTGCCCGAGATTCGATCGTCGATATCCCCATACCTAGTTCAAACTCGTTACCGGCAAGTCTCTTTAATCGTTCTGTAATACAAGATCCCGTGGCTAACACTTAGTCACATTGCTTGCAAGGCTTATTGTGATGTTGTATTACCGAGTGGACCCTGAGATACCTCTCCATAACACGAAGTAACAAATCCCAGTCTTGATCCATGCCAACCCAACAGACACCCTTGGAGATACCTGTAGAGCACCTTTATAGTCACCCAGTTACGTTGCGACGTTTGATACACACAAGGTACTCCTCCGATGTCAGTGAGTTGCATGATCTCATGGTCATAGGCACATATACTTGACATGCATAAAACAGTAGCAATAAACTGACACGATCATATGCTACGTTTGTAGTTTGGGTCTTGTCCATCACATCATTCTCCTAATGATGTGATCCCGTTATCAAATGACATCTCATGTCCATGGCTAGAAACCTTGACCATCTTTGATCAACGAGCTAGTCCTGTTAGAGGCATACTAGGGACACGGTGTTGTCTATGTATCCACACATGTATCTAAGTTTCCGATCAATACAATTATAGCATGGATAATAAACGATTATCATGAACAAGGAAATATGATAATAACCAATTTATTATTGCCTCTAGGGCATATTTCCAACAGTCTCCCACTTGCACTAGAGTCAATAATCTAGTTCACATCTCCATGTGATTCACATTGTTATGAATCTAACACCCAATGAGTTCTAGGGCTCGATCATGCTTTGCATGTGAGAGAGGTCTTTTACTCAACGGGCCTGCATCATTCAGATCCGTGTGTACTTTGCAAATCTCTATGTCATACTGTAGACACTGCTACCACACTCCACTTGGAGCTATTCCAAATGGCTGCTCCACTATACGTATACGAATTGCTACTAAGAGTCATCCGGATTGGTGTTAAAGCTTGCATCGACGTAACTCTTTAGGACAAACTCTTTATCACCTCCATAATCGAGAAACATTTTCTTAGTCTTTTAGTTACTAAGGGTAATCTTGACCACTGTCCAGTGATGCACTCCTGGATCACTCTTGTACCTCTTGACGGACTCATGGCAAGGCACACACAGGCGCGGTACACAACATGGCATACTATATAGAGCCTATGGCTAAAGTATAGCGGACGACCTTCGTCCTTTCTCTTTCTTATGCCGTGGTCGAGCTTTGAGTCTTACTCAACTTCACACCTTACAAATCAGGTAAGAACTCTTTCTCTGACTGATCCATTTTGAATTCTTTCAAAATCTTGTCAAGGTATGTACTCATTGAAAGTATCATCAAGCATCTTGATCTATCTCTATAGATCTTGATGCTCAACAATTAGGTAGATTTATCCAGGTCTTCCTTTGAAAAACTCTTTTCAAACAACCCCTTATGCTTTTCAGAAATTCTACATCATTTCTGATCAACAACATGTCATCCACATATGCTTATCAGAAACTCTATAGTGCTCCCACTCACTTTATTGTAAACACAAGTTTCTAATAAACTTTGTATAGACTCAAAAACTTTGATCACCTCATCAAAGCGTATATTCCAACTTCGAGATGCTTGCTCCAGTCCATAGAAGGATCATTGGAGCTTGCACACCTTTTAGCATCCTTAGGACAGACAAAACCTTTTGGTTGTATCACATACAACCTTTCCTCAAGTAAACCGTTAAGGACACGATGTTTTGACATCCATTTGCCAGATTTCATAATTGAAAAATGCAGCACTTGCTAACATAATTCCAACAGATTTTAGCATCGCTACGAGTGAGAAAGTCTCATCGCAGTCAACTCCTTGAACTTGTCGAAAACTTCTGTACGACAAGTCGAGCTTTTATAAATGGTGACATTCACCATCAACGTATGTCTTCATTTTAAAGATCCATTTGTACTCAACGACCTGTCGTCCAATGAGCAAATCTACCAAAGTCTATACTTGGTTTTCATACATGGATCCTTTCTCGGATTTCATGGCCTCTAACCATTTGTCGGAATCCGGGCCCATCATCGCTTCTCCATAGCTCGTAGGCTCATCGTTGTCCAACAACATGACCTCTAAGACAGGGTTGCCGTACCACTCAGAAGCAATATGTGTCCTTGTCGACCTATGAGGTTTGATAGTAACTTGATCCGAAGCTTCATGATCATCATCATTAACTTCCTATTCAACTAATGTAGGCTTCACAGAAACATCTTTCTGCGCTGCACTACTCTCTGGTTGAACAAAGGTTCAACAACCTCATCAAGTTCTATCTTCCTCCCACTCAATTCTTTCGGGGGAAACTTTTCCTCGAGAAAGGACCCAGTTTTAGCAACAAACATTTTATGCTTGGATCTGAGATAGAAGGTTCACCCAACTGTTCTTAGGGTATTCTATGAAGATGCATTTGTCCGCTTTGGGTTTGAGCTCATTAGGTGAAAACATTTTCCACACAAGCGTTGCAGCCCCAAACATTCAAGAAATGGTAGCTTGGGTTTCTATCAAACCATAATTCACATGGTGTCATCTCAACGGATTTAGATGGTGCCCTATTTAAAGTGAATGTTGTTGTCTCTAATGCATAACTCCAAAACTATAGTGGCAGATCGATAAGAGGCATCATAGTTTGCACCATATCTAATAGAGCACGACTACGACGTTCGGACACACCATCACACTATGGTGTTCCAGGTGGCGTGAGTCGTGAAACAACTTTCACATTGTCTAAAGTTGTATGCCAAACTCGTAACTCAAACATTCACCTCCACGATCACATCGCAAACATTTTTATCTTCTTGTCACGATGATCTTAAACTTCACTCTGAATTTGCTTGAACTTTTCAAAAATTCAGACTTGTGTTTCATTAACTAAATATACACTATATCTACTCAAATCATCAGTGAAGGTAAGAAAATAACGATATCCACCGCACGCTACAAGACTCATTGGATTGCATACATCAACATGTATTATTTCCAATAAATCACTTGCCCGCTCCATTAAACCGGAAAACAAGGTCCTTAGTCATCTTGCCCAAGAGGCATGGTTTGCATGTCTCAACCGATTCAAAATCGAATGAGTCCAAAGATCCATCAACATGGAGTTTCTTCATGCGCTTTATACCAATATGACATTTAGCGGTAGTGCCACAAGTATGTGGTACTATCATTATTAACTTTGTATCTTTTGGCATCAATGTTATGAACATGTGTATTACTACGATCAAGATTCAACAAACCATTCTCACTGGGTGCATGACCATTGAAGGTATTATTCATGTAAATAGAATAACCATTATTCTCTAACTTAAATGAATAACCGTGTTGCAATAAACACGATCTAATCACGTTCATGCTCAACTCAAAACACCAAATAACATTTATTTAGGTTCGTCACTAATCCCGTAGGTAGAGAGAGCGTGCGATGTTTGATCACATTAACCTTGGAAACATTTCCAACACACACCGTCGCCTCAACCTTAGGTAGTCTCCGTTTATTCCGTAGCCTTTATTTCGAGTTACGAACATTTAGCAACCGAACCGGTATCGAATACCCAGGTGCTACTAGGAGTACTAGGAAGGTACACATCAATAACACGTATATCAAATATACTTCTGTCGACGTTGCCAGCCTTCTTATCTACCAAGTATCTAGGGTAGTTCCGCTTCAGCGACCGCTCTCCTCATAATCGAAGCCCTTAGTCTTGGGTTTGGGTTCAACTTTGGGTTGCTTCACTGGAACAACAACTGACTTGCCATCCATGAATTTTCCCTCCTTGCCCTTGCCCTTCTCGAAACTAGTGGTTTTACTAACCATCAACACTTGACGCTCCTTCTTGATTTCTACCTTCGCGGTGTCAAACATCGCGAACAGCTCAGGGATCATTATTTCCATCCCTGGCATTTTATAGTTCATCACCAAGTTCTAGTAGCTTAGTGACAGTGACTTGGAGAACTATATCAATCACTATATTATCTGGAAGATCAACTCCCACTCAATTCAAGAGATTGTAGCACCCAGACAATCTGAGCACATGCTCAACGATTGAGCTATTCTCTTTCATCTTGCACGCAAAGAATCTTGTTGGAGATCTCATATCTCACAACACGGGCGCGAGCCTGAGATCCTAATTTCAGCTCTTAGAACATCTCATATGTTCCTTGACGATCAAAACGTTTTGGAGCCTCAATTCTAAGCCGTAATGCGTGATGCACTAAACTATCAAGTAGTCATCGGAACGTGCCTGTTAGATGTTCACAACATCTACAGACGACACTAGAGGGGGTGGCGCACCGAGCGGTGCATTAAGGACATAAGCCTTCTGTGCAGCAATGAGGACAATCCTAAGATCACAGACCCTGTCTGCAATATTTCTACCATCATCTTTCAACTCTATTTCTCTAGGAACATATACAAATTCAAGGGAGGTACAACGTGAGCTATAACATAATTTGCAAAGACACTACTGACTATGTTCATGTTAATGAGTTCAATTAATCATATTACTTAAGAACTCCCTCTCAAATTGACATCCCTCTGGTCATTCGAGTGATACATGATCCAAATTCACCAACTCAAGTCCGATCATCACGTGAGTTGAGGTGGTTTCAATGGTGAACATCATCATGTTGATCATATCTACTATATGACTCATGTTCGACCTTTCGGTCTCTTGTGTTCCGAGGCCATGTCTGTACATGCTAGGCTCGTCAAGTTTAACCCGAGTGTTCTGCATGTGCAACACTGGCTTGCATCCGTTGTATGTGAACATATAGTTTATCACACCCGATCATCACGTGGTGTCTCGACACGGCGAACTTTCGCAACGGTGCACACTGAGGGAGAACACAATTGATCTTGAAATTTTAGTGAGGGATCACCTTATAATGCTACCGTCATCCTAAGAAAAACAAGGTGCATAAAAGGATTAACATCACATGCAAATCATAAGTGACATGATATGGCCATGAACTTGTGCTTTTGATCTCCATCTTGAAAGCACTGGCATGATCTCCATCGTCACCGGCACAACACCATGATATCCATCATCATGATCTCCATCATTGTGTCACCATCGGGGTTGTTGCGCCTACCATGCTCATACTATTGTGGCTACCGTTTAGTGATAAAGTAAAGCATTACATAGCGCTTATGATTGATACGCAGGTCATACAATAATTAAAGACAACCCTATGGCTCTTGCCGGTTGCCGTACTCATTGACATGCAAGTCGTGATATTCTATACAAAACATGATCAGCTCATACATCACATATATCTCATCATGTAATTAGCCATATCACATCACAACATACCCTGCAAAAACAAGTTAGACGTCCTCTAATTGTTGTTGCAAGTTTTACGTGGCTGCTACGGATATCTAGCAAGAACAATTCTCACCTACGCAAAACCACAACGGTGATACATAAATTGCTTTTCAACCTTCTCAAGGACCGCCTTTGTCGAATCCGATCCAACTAAAGTAGGAGAAACAAACATCCGCCAGCCATCTTTGTGCAACGAAGTTACACATCAGTCGATGGAACCGGTCTCTCGTAAGCGTACGAGTAAGGTTGGTCCGGGCCGCTTCATCCCACAATACCTTTGAACCAAAACACGACCAAGGGAGGAAGCAATCTAAGCATCAACGCCCACAAACTCTTTGTGTTTTACTTGAGATCTCATCTACACATAGACCTAGCTCATGATGCCACTGTTGGGGAATGTTGCATGGGAAACAAAAAATTTCCTACGCACACGCAAGATCTATCCATGGTGATGAGCATCTACGAGAGGGAGAGTGGATCTACATACCCTTGTAGATCACTAAGCGTGAAGCGTTAAGAAACGCGGTTGATGTAGTCGAATGTCTTCGCGATCCAAATCGCCGAGCGTCCCGCGATCCCATCACAATCCGTCCCGCGATCCAATCACGATCTGTCCCGCGATCTCATCATGATCCATCCCGTGATACAATCATGAATCGTCTCGCGATCTTGATCACGGTCCTTCCGATCTAGCGCCGAATAGACGGCACCTCCGTGTTCAACACACGTACAGCTCGATGACGATCTCCGCCTTCTTGATCCAGCAAGAGGGAGCGGAGAGGTAGACTAGTTCTCTTGCAGCACGACGACGTTGCGGCGATGGTGGTGGAGCAATTCCAGCAGGGCTTCGCCTAAGCACCGCTGAAACCGATCTAGAGGAGAAACTACGAACTAGAGGAGAGGCAGCACGTGGCTTGGGGTTTCTTGATGTGTCCCAAGTGCTAGCCCTGCCCCTTTATTTATATGCTGAACCTTGGGGGTAGAAACTTGGAGAAAAATCCTCCTCAAGGTTGGTTTGCCCGCAAGGCAAGAGTCCTTCTCGGACTCCAGGACTAGACGTGTGACATCCCAAGTGATGTCCCTACCTTATTTGGCATGTAACCCCATTGTATGACCTTGTGTCTTGAGCTTATGAGATGTTTCACATTGCCATTCATTGTTTTGTTGCATCCATGCATCATGTCATCCATCTTACCATCCATCTTGTCATGTTGGTTTCCTTGTGCCTTGTATGATGTGTTGGTCATGAGTGTCTGGTGTGTGTGTTGGTGCTTGTATGTGGGTGGATCCATGTGTGCAACCCTCTTCCTCCCCCTCTCTTCTATCTTTCAAAAACTACCCTCTCTTCCCCTCTCTTCCTATTAATAATATGAGCAGAATTAACTTGCTGTTTAATTAATTAAAAATGTCCAAAAGGTGGCCCCATTATTCTTATGAATTTTGAGCATTGGTGTTTTTTTCATTTGGAGTTGTTTGGGTTTTGAATTTCATTTAAATAGGGGCTGCCCTTTTATTAAAGAATTAATAACTTGTGCTATAAATCAACCTAATTTTTTAACAAGATGAGCACGTTATTTTCTTTACAAAGATAATTTTGTTTTGCTCAAATCCATTTTAAAATGTCCTGGGGATTTAACTTTGTGTGGCTGGCTTTATTAAATAGAAAGACCTCTGTTTTATTCTTGTGAGTGAAAAGAGTGTGCGGTGGGCTTCCTTCCCCATCGCAGCCCAGCTAGCTAGCCCGCAGGCCTAGCTTCCCCAGAGTGCGCGCGCGTCGTCGTCCCCTTCCAGCGAGGCAAGCTCCGAGCCCGCTTGTCAGCCTCCCATCTCCCCTTCTTTTCTCTTTTCTCCAGCGCGTTCCTCCTCCGAGGAGAAGCGCACATGGCCACCGTGGCTCGCTGAGCTTCCCCTCGCCTCCTTTTAAACCCTCCCCTCCCTGGGCGTCCGTGTAGGGTTCCTCCTCCTCTGCCGCCACCTTCTCCTCCTTATTCCCCTTCTTTCTTCTCTGAAGGTAAGCAGGTTCGGTTAGCCAGAGAGGTTCAGAGTGTGAGAGAAGATCGCCGGCGTTCCCCCCTCTGCTTCGTTGACGGCGTCGGCGACCAGCATATCCAGTAGCTCGGGGCTCCTCCCCCCGGTCCATTCCTGCCGATAGGAAGCCCGGAGTGCGTCCGTGTCGACGACCTCTTCTTCCTCTACGTTGACGGCGTCCTGCTCTGGCAAGGTTCTTCTCTGCTTTGACTCCGGCGAGCATCGTCGGCCTCTCCTTCCCCAGCTGTCTTCGTCGACCCCTTGGGTGAGTAGTCGACCTCCAGCGCCCTCCGTTGCGTCTCGGTTGCCTTATGCGCATAGATCAGTAGGACTCGAAGCTCTGAGCTCCGCCTCTGTCTTGAGCTCGTGATCCCTGGGCAGTGAGAGCGTGCGTTTGGTGTCCGTGGTTAGGCCCTTTGAGTACCCGATCCATCCCCGTGCAAAGCGTCGAGATTTATCATGTGTAGGCGTGGATCTGGCCGTGTCCAGTGCGTGTACGTCGTGCTCTGGATCGGCTCCGTCAATTAGCAGTGTTGAATCGTCAGGTTCAGTTAGCCGCGTGGGTTAGTTCAGTAGGGCTGAGCCCCCCCTACTAGTAACGAACGCGACCGTAGCATAGTGGTAGCGCTTGCGTGTGGAGACCGCAAGGTCGCGGGTTCGATACCGCTTCCCCCTTTTTTTCCTTTTGTTGATTGGCGGCGTGCGGTGTTGTGTGTTTGGATCCGGTGTGAGGACCGGATCCCGTGTGCTACCTGTGCGTGTGTGTGTGCATATGCCAAGGCATATACACATGTGTGACTTGTGTTGTGGTGTGTGTGTATGTGCTTTGCACATACACATATGTTAGTGATGTTTGCATAGGTGTAGGTGGTGTGTGCCTTTATATATATATGCATGTGGGATTGTATGGGTATGCATGAGTAGTTCCATGTGTAGGTCTCTTTATGAGCATATGTGTTTAGTTTATCTCTAGCTAGTTTTCCCCTTGCCTATTGATGCTATGCCATGTTATCATGTCCATAATACAATAATTAACCACTTCCAACATGTATCTATGGAGCACATGTCATTTTAAGGCATTTTCATCTAGTTTCATAAGTGACATAAGTCACCCATGCCCTAGGGAGGTCTATTTTCGACCTAGGTTTTCTCCTACTTGTTCCATGCAAGCATATGGGTATGAGTAATGAATTTGGGGTAGAATCAACCCATGTATGCACCTGTGAAGTCAGATTTGACTTTGGGGCAACTTGACAAAACTGCATTTTTATGCTGTGATGCCCTTTTGTCTTTTTAATATGAATTAATCTATGCATGCTTTTAAGTTATTGTCAACATGAGTTTGTTAGTTAAAGTTGTTGGGAATGTCCCAGTATTTTTGTTTAAGTTCCTATATAAGTGGGAACCATGATGTTTAGTAAGCTACTTTCTGTTTCTGCCAACCTGCTTGAAAAATGGCTAAGTCTGGAGAGTCTGCTGTTATTGTTTTGCCATGTTGAGAGGATGGTATCTTGTGATGTGTTGTTAATTTTTCCATGATAAGTGTTAGTTATTTGTAGTAGATATTGTCATCTACCATCCTGTTAATTTTCATGCCAATAGGAGCTCTCTAGCATATTTAACCAATGCTGGCAACTTGCTACTTTGTTAACCCAGATTCCAGAAAACTGGAATTTTCACTAAGTCACAGAAAACTGTTTCAACATGCCATCTTGGTTGCTTCTTGCTTATTGATGTGTGTCTCCTTTTCTGGTGGTGTAATTGGATGGGTTGATGTGTGTGTTGAGTAGATTCTGTCAACATCTTGTTTGTGGCTGTAGGCTTCCTGTAGCTCAAGTTGTGGGCTTTTCAAATTGCTATGTTGCTGTTTTGTGGCAGATTGGGTGGTATTTTGTTTTGTGACTTGTGGGAGCTATACTCCATGGAATGGTTTGATTCTTGAGTCTATTGTGATTTATATTCCATCAAATATCCATTGGCTACCTTGGAATGCCAAGAATTAGCCCAGGTATTGGTGGTCTTGTGTTTTGCCTCCGTACCTTGTCGTGAGCGTATCTCGAGAACCGTAGCTCCGTTTCTTGCGATCCTTATATGCATTTCCATCGATTTTGCATGATGCATCCATATTTGCGATGTTCATGCATGTCTAATAACTTTACATGAGGTTCTGTCCAGATTCATTAATAAACAACTTTGCATGTGAAACATGAATAGTTTTGGATTGCCATGTTATAATCTTCTTAAGTGGTCATGCATCATTTTGATTGCGCATTGCACCTTGGTTGAATGTTTATTGTTTCTGTTTCTCTTGGGTAGACGCGAGTGTTGATACTGAGTATGAGGACCCAGGAGAGTACCACTACGAGGATCCCGCTACCTGTTTCACTAAAGAACCAACAGGCAAGATGATCGTACTCGGATCCCGATACTATTTTTGCTTGCTAGTTTCTCGCTCTTATCGTTACAATTGCGCTACCTACCACTTGATATCAGCCCCCATGTTGCCATGACAACCTCTAACCTCCACATCCAGCAAACCTTTGATTGGCTAAGTTACCGCTGCTCAACCCCTCTTATAGCATTTTAGTTGCATGTGCAGGTTGTTCCATGTGATAACATGGATTTGGATATCACAATAAATTCAGTTATTCATCTTAATGCACATATATATCTTGGTATTGGTGGAAGGCTTGGCCTTTTGCTAAGTGATTTGTTCCGCTGTTATCGCCATTAGTTCCTTGATACCGGTGTTATGTTTTCCATACTTTGCGCTCCTAACATGCTCGGGGTTGTTATGGGGACCCCCTTGTTCATTTGGTTGAGATTAAAACTTGTCTGGAAAGACCCAACATTGGTACTACATTTGCTTAACAACTTAATAAATTGCATAGGGTCTTGCAAACCCCTGGATAATTTAATCAACCCCCGGGCCAGTGCTCCTCATGAGTGTTGGTACAAAAATGGGCTGCCTGCGGGGCCGCCTCGAGGCAACTTGAGGATTGGTTTTCCCCATAGCTAGTCCCATCTGTCGTGTCCTGAGAACGAGATACGCGGCTCTTATCGGGTTCGTCGACACGTCGGGTGGTCTTGCTGGACTTGTTTTACCTTTATCGAGTGTCTTGAGTGTGGAGTCTGACTTTCTTCGGGTTTACTCGAGGTGTTGGAATTACTTTGGAATTACCTATGATGATCACGAGATCCGCGATCGAGGCATTCCCACGGAGTGTGGTTAATTTTGTAATGGATTAGTTGGAGCACCCCTGCAGGGATAAATATTTCGAAAAGCCGTGCCTGCGGTTATGTGGCAACTTGGATATTTGTTTAACACCCGGTTATAGCAAACTTGAAGTAAACTCTAATTAAAATACACCAACTGTGTGAGTAACCGTGATCGTCTCTGCTCGTGAACATGATCCGAGAGAGAACACGGTGGGGTTATGATTGACGTAAGTAAGTGTTCAGGATCTCATAGAGATCACACTAGATTCGATCGTTCTTCGCAGGCCACTCATATATATTTCATGTCGCGTAAGCTAGCCACCAAACATGCTTAGTGCTGCTGAAAACTAAACACTACCCCTTCCCAACCTTTAAGCTTGAATAGTCTCGGTACCCGGGCACATGATAGTTGAGTCCTCTGTGGCTCACAGTTTACTACAACAATTCAGGTGCAGTTTTAGATGAGTTCGTGCAGGATGATCTTACCCAGCTCCAGTGGGAGTATGACGAGGAGAGAGGCAAGATGTGTGTGCCATATCCGTATGAGTAGAGGACCTGGTCGTGATCTTTGGGATAGCTTGATAGTATCATTTGCAACTTCTTTTATCGTTTGATTTCGTCCGTAGTCGGACCCCGTGTTCCACTTGATGTTATGATTTGAGTGACATTGTAAGTTAGCATGTGGCAAGTGTAAGCCAACTTGTATAATCTTCTCATTTAGTATTGTATGTTGTGATGATACTATTCTTGCTAACGGCAAGATGCACATCTATCCCTTGCGAGGCCCTCGTGCCTTAAATGGATAGGCGTGCATCTTGGGCGTGACAAGACGCCAAGGTCCTCGGCGTCTGGCCCCAGACCTGGCCTCCGCAAAACATCTTTTGCACCTTCCTAAAGCCTCATGGGATTTACCCCTTGTCCCAAATAAAGTGTCCTTGTACCCCAAACATTTCGGGAAACATCCGAAACTATTTCCAGTGAATTTCGGAACCCTTTTGGAGACCAAACACTATTATCCCATATATCAATCTTTACCTCCGGACCATTATGGAGCTCCTCGTGATGTCTGGGATCTCATACGGGACTCCGAACAACCTTCGGTCACCACCATACATAACTCTATACTACCAAAACGTCATCGAACCTTAAGTGCGCAGACCCTGCGGGTTCGAGAACTATGTAGACATGACCGAGACACCTCTACGGTCAATAACCAATAGCGGGACCTGGATGCCCATATTGATTCCTACATATTCTACGAAGATCTTTATCGGTTGAACCTCTATGTCAAGGATTCAGATAATCTTGTATGATGTTCCCTTTGTTCTTCGGTATGTTACTTGCCCGAGATTCGATCGTCGATATCCCCATACCAAGTTCAACCTCGTTACTGGCAAGTCTCTTTACTCGTTTCGTAATACAAGATCACGTGGCTAATACTTAGTCACATTGATTGCAAGGCTTATTGTGATGTTGTATTACCGAGTGGGCCCTGAGATACCTCTCTGTCACACGGAGTAACAAATCCCAGTCTTGATCCATGCCAACCGAACAGACACCCTCGAAGATACCTGTAGAGCACCTTTATAGTCACCCAGTTACATTGCAACATTTGATACACACAAGGTACTCCTCCGGTGTCAGTGAGTTTCATGATCTCATGGTCATAGGAACAGATACTTGACATGCAGAAAACAGTAGCAATAAACTAACATGATCAATGATACGTTTGTAGTTTCAGTCTTGTCCATCACATCATTCTCCTAATGATGTGATCACGTTATCAAATTACATCTCATGTCCATGGCTAGGAAACCTTGACCATCTTTGATCAACGAGCTAGTCTATTAGAGGCATACTAGGGACACGGTGTTGTCTATGTATCCACACATGTATCTAAGTTTCCGATCAATACAATTATAGCATGGATAATAAACGATTATCATGAACAAGTAAATATGATAATAACCAATTTATTATTGCCTCTAGGGCATATTTCCAACAGAAACGACTACAACCAAGAAGATTGATGGCGAAGCAAAGACATATCGTTTTGTTTCGTTGTTCTTATTTCTCTTATTAGAGTCGTAGTACCATCATACTATTAAGAGGAGTATAAGTATTTCAATACTTTTGTCTGTTGTGATGCTTAGCGAAAACCTATGAGAGTTGAGATAAATATCCTTGTGTTCCAAAACATTACTGCCATCCAGAGTCATTGTTCTTCCGGGTTGCGAGAGATATGCTTCGGACCAAGGAGTTAGATTTACTTGTTCCTCAAGTAAAGTTGTCGCATGCTCAAAAATTCGATTGTTGGAAATGTGTCGGTTGTCCATTTGGTTGGACCTCATGTCCTAAATGATTATTTCCCTTCTGGGAAGGATGCGACTGCAATTTTTTGTTTTTTTGGCTATTTTTTGTTTCACAGAAAATTACATACCAAACAAAGTCCAAATGCCATGAAAATTTATTGTGATTTTTATGGACAAAAAGAGACCCACGAAGCCTCGGAGGTGGACCAGACGAAGTCCAGGGGAGGCACCCACCCCTCGGGCGCACCTGGTGAGCTCGTGGGTCCTTGGGTGATAGTGTCCTGGACTAAGGGGTGCTAACCTAGTCATCCCAAGCTCCTCGGATTGGTCTGAGGGGCCCACTGTCCTCTCAAGATAAACTATGGAGGTTGCACAATAGAATGTGATCGAGACTGCATCTACCGAATACTTGACGTATTCTCCAAGACTTCTCTTGTCATCTCCATGTTAGGAGACTAGCCTTGTAACCCTAGATGCCCTACCTAGCGTGTATATAAGTCATGGAGATTAGCCTGTAGCGGGGACTCGAAGACAACGTTACTCACCTAGCCCTAGGGTTAGAACACATCTCAAGATCTCGAGGTAGATCAACCATGTATTCGATACTATCCCATCAATATAAACAAGAGCATGACATAGGGTTTTACCTCTGCCGTGGGAACAATTTTGACATTAGAAAGGGGTAATGTAAAGGAGCATGATCTATCAAGATGCAAATAGGTGACACGAGTGTTATAGCGAGTTCGGGCCTCTCACGATGGAGATAACAAACCTATGTCTCGTGCTCTGAAGAGGCTTTGCTTATCTATCATGAACACAGAGTTACATGGTGTATTTGAGAGAGAGAAGGGATAAAAGATCTCCATGCCTAAGCTAAGTCCTAAGACTAGTGGCAAGAGAGCCAAGGAAGAAAGTGCCCTCCAAGCTATGTGGTGGGGGTGGCTTATATAGAGTGGTCACCCCCTCACCTCTTATGTTACAAGATGGTGGCGTTAATGCCAAATGTCAGCCCACTACGAAACCTCCGATGATGCTCCGACCGCCTTGTTAACTGTTGCTCTTCGCATATCCGAGTGAGTCATATGTCCGAGTGGTTGACTGTCATCCGAGTGGATGGGACGTTGCTTGTCTAAGTGAATACTATGTATGTATTTGTCCGGACCCACCTCATATGTGGACCCATGATTCTATGATATTTCGACCATTCATGGACCTACCTATTATGTGTATCCTCCACAGTAGCCCCTGAGACTCCGACTGATTGCTTGTAGTCGGTTGGAGTGTGTAGAGTTTGTTGAACTTGAATGTTGCTGCTCGACCTGACCGAGAAGAATGTTTATTTTTGGTATTTCTCTTCCAGTGGGGGCACGCTGTGTGCACAACGTGCCCCCACTGGGTGTAGTCCCCGAGCCTCTGTCAGACTAGATGAGTTTGGCAAAGAGTTTTAGTCTTCTAGTGAGGAACTGAACTAAACAGGTGAGCTATCATGCGCTTAGCATCGTAAATTTCCGCAATCTGGAGCTGAATCAGTCGGACTGATCTTTGTGCGCTGAGCATGGTAACTTAGTTTAGCTTGGAACTGGGTTAGTCAGGTAAATCTCCATGTGCTCGGCATACTGAATGCTTGCTGATTCTGCCTTATATAATTTCTAGATCAAGGCTGAGTCCCTGAGTGTATTTTTTAACTTAGGCGGTATGGGGTCGCAGCTAAGTCTCCAAATGTGGATGATGTCCTCACTCGGATTTATTTCTAACTTAGGCAATACAGGATCGCAACTAAGCCCCCGAGTGTGGCTGATGTCCTCACTCGGAGCAATTTTTAACTTAGGCGATACGGAGTCGCACCTAATCCCCTGAGAGTGGATGATGTCCTCACTCGGAGAAGTTTTTAACTTAGGCGATACAGAATCGCGACTAAGCCCCCGAGTGTGGTTGATGTCCTCACTCGGACCAGCTTTTAACTTAGGCGATACAGAGTCGCACCTAAGCCCCCGAGTGTGGATGATGTCCTCACTTAGAGAAATCTTTAACTTTGGCGATATGGAATCGCGGCTAAGCCCCCGAGTGTGGCTGATGTCCTCACTCGGAGCAGGTTTTAACTTAGACGATACGGAGTCACACCTAAGCCCCCGAGTGTGGATGATGTCCTCACTCGGAGCAGTTTTTAACTTAGGCGACATGCAATCGCGGCTAAGCCCCTGACTATGGCTGATGTCCTCACTCGGAGCAGTTTCTAACTTAGATGATACGGAGTTGCACCTAAGCCCCCGAGTGTGGATGATGTCCTCACTCGGAGCAGTCTTTAACTTAGGCAATACGAAATCGCGGCTAAGCCCCCGAGTGTGGCTGATGTCCTCACTCGGAGCAGTTTTTAACTTAGACAATACGGTATCGCGGCTAAGCCCCCGAGTGTGGCTAATGTCCTCACTTAGAGCAATTTTTAACTTAGGCGATACGGAGTCGCAGCTAAACCTCGAGTGTGGATGATGTCCTCACTCGGAGTTGTTTTCAACTTAGGTGATACGGAGTCGCAGCTCAGCCCTCGAGTGTGGATGATGTCCTCACTCGGAGCTGTTTTTAACTTAGGCAATACGGAGTCACAGCTAAGCCCCCGAGTGGATGATGTCCTCACTCGGAGCTGTTTTTAACTTAGGCGATACAGAGTCGTGGCTATGACCCCGAGTGTGGATGATGTCCTCACTCGGAGCAGTTTTTAACTTAGGCGATACAGAATCACAACTAAGCCTCCAAGTGTGGATGATGTCCTCATTCGGAGCTATTTTTTACTTAGGCAATACAGAGTCGCAACTAAGCCCCCGAGTGTTGATGATGTCCTCACTCGGAGCAGTTTTTAACTTAGGCGATACGAAATTGCAGCTAAGCCCTTGAATGTGGATGATGTCCTCACTCGAAGGTGTTTTTAACTTAGGCGATATGGAGTGGCAGCTAATCCCCCGAATGTGGATGATGTCCATACTCAGAGCAATTTTTAACTTAGGCAAAATCAGACTCGCACCTAAGTCGTTCACCCACTGGTGGTTATGTTGTAGATGTGTCTAGCCGGGCGATGGCGCGCGGGGCGACCGGGTGATGAGGACGTGCCACACGGAGTGGCGATGCGCGGGATATCCGAGTGGAGTAGATGTGTCTGGCTAAGTGGCAAAGCGCGGGGCGGCCAAGTGATGTAGACGCGCCATACGGAGTGGTGATGCGCGGGGCATCCAAGTGAAGTAGACGCGTCTAGCTAAGTGGCGACGCATGGGGCGGCCAAGTGATGTAGACGCATCCAGCATAGTGGCGATGCGCGGAGCATCCGAGTGAGGTAGACGCGTCTCGCTGAGTGACGACACACGAGGAGGCCAAGTGATGTAGACGCGTCCAACATAGTGGCGATGCATGGAGCATCCGAGTGAGGTAGACGCGTCTGGCTGAGTGGCGACGCACGGGGCAGCCAAGTCGAGCATGTTGTCCAGGTGGTGTCCAAACAAGTGACAGCGCGGGGCGGCCAAGTCGAGCATGTCGACAGAATGGTGCACGGAGGCATCTAGTTATCGTGTAACCTGTGTATGAAAAATAGCACAAGCTAACATTAAAAATTCTCAAAGTAATTTGATCTTTGCTAAAATAATTTGTGTAAATAACACCCATAGACACCCGCTGGGTGTGCCAGGTGCTTGTTGGTTCCGAACCAGCAAGAGTCTAAAAGAGTCAAGGATCCGACTGTACTTGTGGAAGTGGAGGATCCGACTAAACTCGTTTGAGTACTGGTCCCAAATGAGGTGGAAGTGAAGTGTTTCGACACTAAAATAAACAACCGAGCGCAGAGGTTCACTCGGTGGCGCAGTCTCCAAGTGAATGTCATGTGTGACTTACTTGACACTCGGTAATATAGAAATAACTATTTAATTGAATGCAGCGTGTGAAGAATGACTTAGCTGTCTGACGGCGCTGGAGTGGTCGAGTGGTGAAGACGTGTTCAATTGATGGCGGGCCGAGTGATGAAGACACACCTCACTGAGTAGCGACGCGCGGAGCGACCGAGTGAGGAAGACGTGTTCAACAGAGTGGCGACACGGGGGTGGCCAGGTGACATAGTCGTGCCGCACGGAGTGGCGATGCGTGGGGCATACGAGTGAGGAAGACGTGTCCGGCGGAGTGACAGCGCGTGGGGCGTTCGAGTGACAAAGGCATGTCAAACAGAGTGACAACGCACGGGGTGGCCGAGTGACGAAGTCGTGTACGACGGAGTGATGATGCGCGGGGTGTCCGAGTGATGAAGAAGTGTCAAGCGTAGTGATGGCATGCGTGGCGGCTGAGTGATGTGGATGCTTCCAACCGAATGGCGACGCGCGGGGCCGCCAAGTGATGTAGACGTGTTCTATTGTATGACGGCGTGTGGGGAGGCCGAGTGACGTAGACGCATCCAACAGAATGGCGACGCGCGAGGAGACCGAGTCACTGCATGATAGTCATCTGCATGCCATCGTGTTACTTGCCCGAACAAAATGTCCATCCGAGTAAGCTATCGTCCGGACGTGGCGTCGGGATGAGTGACCCTGCATGTCAATAGAAAGTGTAGCTACAAGTAAATTTTTTGCTGGATCAAAATGTCCGTGTAAGTTAGCAAGCACAACCATGAAGTTAACAGTCGGGGTGTTTCCCATGCGCATGCATGCACCCATTAACTGGCGCAGGAGGAGCGCACATGTTATGGACGCAATAACTAGGTAACTGATGTCAGGAATACTCACCAATTAGCCACTTAATGAGGTGATTATACCTTGACGAGCGGAGTCAACGGAGTTGCCCGCTGGTGGGAGCCGTCCTTCTGTTTCCTTATTTCCTGCAGGCAGTTATCGCCCGAGGAGGTGGCACTTACATGGTATTGATTGTGAGCCGAAGATGTTCGAAGGTCACTGCTGCAGCACGCACCCGTCACGGAGACGACCGCCAGTGACCGACGCCAGAGGAAGGGTTGTTGTGCGATTGCGCCGCGTCGGATGTTCACCTCCACCGTGAAGGTTGCTGCCGATCAACAGAAAACATGAGGGCAAACTCGACGATGGAGCATGCAACACTGGTGGCCGTGCGTGTGGGCTTGACGACGGCATCCCAGACGAAGCCGAAGACGACGACAAGCGGTTGCGCTTGAGGGCTCGACGACAACATCGTATGCGAGACCAGAGATGACGGGACGAACCGCACCGGTGGCCGTGTGTAGAAGCTCGTCGACGACGTCATACACGAGGCTGGAGACGACGGGGCGGACCGCACCGGTTGCCGTGTGTAGGAGCTCGACATCGACATCGTACATGAGGCATAGTGGTGAGAAGGTGAGAAATATGGTGAGCGTCTTGTCCTTTTCTCTTCTTCTCTTCCTCATGATCGATCATGCATGTGTGTGTCTAATCCTATAGGAGGAAAAGACAAACTCCTTGTTAGAAAATTTGTTGTAAAAAGACTAGATGGAATGGATACTTCCCTGATCCTTTTGTTTGTAAGAATGGCGTAATGGCCAGAACTCTAGCGGCCAATTTCTTTGGCGAGGATGGTCGTTGATCCGCTGTCAAAGATTGATTAAAAAACCATTCACACCATGGTTCTATAGATGCCATGCCCCATGGTGGGTGCCAAATGTCATGGGACGATTTCAACATTAGAAAAGGAGGTGTAAAGGAGCATGAACTATCGAGATGCAAACGGGTGACATGAGTGTTTTAGCGAGTTCGGGCCTCTCTGGGTGGAGATAACAACCCTGTGCGTTGTACTCTAAAGAGGCTTTCCTTATATATCAGGAACATGGAGTTACATGGTGTATTTGAGAGAGAGAGAGAGAAGGGAGAACAGATCTCCATGCCTGAGCTAAGTCCTGAGACTAATGGCGAGAGAGCCAAGGAACAAAGTGCCCCCGAGCTATGTGTCGGGGGATGGCTTATATAGAGTGCGTCACCCTATCACCTCTTATGTTATAAGATGGTGGCGTTAATGCCAAATGTCAGCCCACTACAAAATCTCCAATGATGCTCCGACTGCCTTGCTAGCTGTTGGTCTTCGCATATCCGACTGAGTCATATGTCCGAGTGGTCAACTATCATCCGAGTGGATGGGATGTTGCTTGTCCGAGTGAATAGGATGTATATATTTGACTGGACCCACCTCATGTGTGGGACCATGCTTTTATGATATATCCACCCTTCATGGGCCTACCTATTACGTGTATCCTCTACAACCTCCATCAAGAGGGCCTGAACCTGGGTAAACATTGTCTCTTTCGTTCCTGTTAGTACCGATCCAAGATCCACAACTCGGGACCCCCTAATCTGAGGTCTGTCGGTTTTTACACCGACACTAGTGCTTTCATTGAGAGTTTTCCTTTGAGATCAACATAAAGAGATTGGCATCTAGGTACTACCTATGGACCCGTAGGTCTGTGGTGAACTACTCACACATCATGGTGAGGGCAGCAAGGTTGATGAAGAGGCCCTCTGTGATCGATCTCCCCTCTGACAGGGTGTCGAAACGAAGATGTAGATGACCTCTCATCAGAACAGAGACTTGCGGCGGCGGAAAAAGTGTTTCGGGAGCGCTTCTGGTATTTTAGGGTAGATGTGAATTTATAGGCCAGAGAACGACGTCGGGAGCCGCTCCAGGGGGCCACCACATATATGTCTGTGACCCCCCTAGGGGGGCGGCTAGATGTGTGGTGGGCCCTTGGTGCACCTCCTGGCCCTCCTTCGAAGCTTCTAGGTCTTGTATTGGTCCAGAAAAAATTGCCAAAAGTTTCGTGGCAATTGGACTCCGTTTGGTATGGTAACTCTGAAAAGGCAAAAAAAACACAGAAAACACGAACTGGCACTGGGCACTGGGTCAATAGTTTAGTGCTAAAAAATATCATAATTTGGTAAATAAATATCCAAAAAGTATGTTAGAATGATAATATGTCAGCATGGAACAATAAAAAATTATAGGTACGTTGGAGATGTATCAGCATCCTCAAGCTTAATTCCTACTCGTCCTCGAGTAGGTAAATGATAAAAACAATTTTTTTGATTTGACATGCTACCCATTATGTAATCTTTGGTATGTATGCTCATTGAGAAATGATGAATTAAAAAACAGCAACATATTAATATTTATAAGTATAAGAAACAAAATCATTTTTTAAGTATACGATCCGAAAATAATGTTTTCCCCTATTCATCTTATTATATTAGCAAGGCATGACTCCATCTTCACCACATAGATACAAATGTTAAGCACCACGGTGTCCAAGTCAGGCAATTGGATCATACTTTTTCAATATGCATCAAATTTTTATTCTTCACGCAATACATGAGTGTGAACCATTGGACATAGCATATAGATGGAATAGAATATGGTGGTAGGTATCAAAGGGGTAAAAAGTGGAGAAGATAGTCTCGCATCAACTAGGCGTACCAACAAGCTATGAAAATGCGCATTGATAGATATCAATGTGAGGAGTAGGGATTGCCATGCAAATGGTGCACTAGAGCTATAAGTGTATGAAAGCTCAATTGAAGCTAAGTGGGGTGTGCATCAAACTTTCTTGCTCATGAAGACTGTCGGTGTCAAAACCAGCGGATCTCGGGTAAGGGGTCCCGAACTGTGAGACTAGAATCGACGGTAATAGGAGAGGAAGGGGACACGAATTTACCCAGGTTCGGGCCCTCCTATGGAGGTAATACCCTACATCTTGCTTGATTGTATTGATGGTGTAAGGGATTACATAGTTGATCTACCTCGAGTTCGTATAGCTAACCCTAGATGAGTTGTCCTCCTACACCCTAATACCCTCCGGCTTATATAGAACTTGAGGATGCCTTAGGCTTTACATATGGTCGGTTACATGCCGAAGACATAAACTTGCCTAACTATTGATAACCCACAAGTATAGGGGATTGCAATAGTTTTCAAGGGTAAAGTATTCAACCCAAATTTATAGATTTGACACAAAGGGAGCCAAAGAATATTTTAAGGTATTAGCAGCTGAGTTGTCAATTCATCCACACCCGGAGATTAATTATCCGCAGCAAGTGATCAGTGGCAAAGTAATATGATAGTTTAGATAGTAGTGACAGCAGTAACAGTAACGGTAACAACGATAGCAGTAATTTTGTAGCAAGTGTAACAATGATGATAGCAGTAGTAACTTAGCAGAAACAATATAAGATAAATTCGTAGGCATTGGATCGGTGACTTGTTGGATATTATTCATCATGAGACAGTTATAACCTAGGGCGATACGACACTAGCTCTAGTTCATAGATATAATGTAGGCATGTATTCCGTAAATAGTCATATGTGCTTTATTAAAAGAACTTGCATGACATCTTTTGTCCTACCGTCCCGTGGCAGCGGGGTCCATACTAGAAACTAAGGGATATTAAGGCCTCCTTTTAATAGAGAACCGAAACAAAGCATTAACACATAGTGAATACATGAACTCCTCAAACTACGGTAATCACCGAAAGAAGTCTCGGTTATTGTCACTCCGGGGTTACCGGATCATAACACATAGGAGGTGACTATAACTTGCAATATTGGATCTAAACCATGGATATAATGATGATGACATAAACGGTTCAGATCTGAGTTCATGGCACCCGGGCCCAAAGTGACAAGCATTAAGCATGGCAAAGTCATATCAACATCAATCTAAGAACATAGTGGATACTAGGGATCAAGCCCTAACAAAACTAACTCGATTACATGATGAATCTCATCCAACTCCTCACTGAGCAGCGAGCCTACATAGGAATTACTCACTCCTGGTGGGGAGTATCATGGAATTGGCGATGGAGAAGGGTTGGTGATGATGAAGAACGAAGATCCCCCTCTCTATAGCCCCAAACGGACTCCAGATCCGTCCTCCCGATGAAAAACAGGAGGTGGCAGTGGCTCCGTCTCATGGATTGCGATAATTCTTTCTCCTTGGTTTTTTCTTGGAATAATGTGATTTTATAGCATCGGGATCAGGGTCAGTGGGGCCACCAGGTGGGTACAACCCACCTAGGCGCACCAAGAGAGGGGGGCGCGCCCTGGTGGGTTGTACCCACCCAGGGGCCCCTCTCTGGCAGGTCTTGGCTCCAGAAATTCTTATTATTGATATAAAAAATCCTTGCAAAGTTTCGTTCCATTCCGAGAACTTTTATTTCTGCACAAAAACAACACCATGGTAGTTTTGCTGAAAACAGCGTCAGTCCGGGGTTAGTTTCATTCAAATCATGCAAATTAGAGTCCAAAACAAGAGGAAAAGTGTTAGGAAAAGTAGATACGTTGGAGACGTATCAACTCCCACAAGCTTAAACCTTTGCTTGTCCTCAAGCAATTCAGTTGATAAACTGAAAGTGAAAAAGAAAAACTATTACAAACTCTTTTGCTCTTGTTTGCATAAATTAGCTTAAACAACACCCAGGTTTTCAGCCAACATTATAACTAACCATGTCGACAATAACTCTTAAAGGTTATAATGACTCATATCAATGACATAATCAGCTAGCGAGCAATAATAAGATATCTCAAACATCAACACATTGTCAAAACAAACATGATATAATATGAAAATAGTGGTATCTCGCTAGCCCTTTCTGAGACCACAAACATAAATGCAGAGGACCTCCAAAGTTCAAGCAGCTACTAAACATTGTAATTCATGGTAGAAAAGATCCAGTCATGATGCACCCAACATTAGCTACACACAATGCATGAATCATGACAACTGTGCTCTTCTTAGTTTCCGACGCTTGTTTTAGAAGGTGATGACACAACATAAAAGTAAATAGATAGTCCCTCCGCAGAGGGAAGCAGTGATTTACAGAGGTGCCATATCTCAATTTTTAAAACAGAGATAAATGATATTTTGAGGCATGCACCCTTCTCATTTAGTTCATGACCATCAGTTACCAACATCTTCCATGCTAAGCACGCTAGTGGCGGTTCCCAAGCGATAAAAGTAAAGGGTTTTGACTCCATTGGGAGTTTTTGTTTGATTATTTGAGCAATTAACTCTTTTTGTATTTTGCAGTTTGGGACTGGGCATCCCTATTACCGCCCTTTTCTCGTGCGATGGTGAGTGAATAAACACTCGACCTGAGAATAACCCGCTTAGCATGGAAGATATCGACCACCTCATGTCGTTCCATGAATGATCCAGGCACACAAAACGGATAATTTTTAGAAGTTTTTAGAGGTGGCACATGCAAATTTACTTAGGACAGCAGGGTAATACCGTATATAGGTAGGTATGGTGGACTCATCTAGAATAACTTTTTCGGTTCAAGGTTTTTGATGTACAAGCAGAGTTCCCACTTAATACAGGTGAAGGCTAGCAATTAGATTGAGAAGCGGCCAGCTAAAGAGCAACAACTGTCATAACCATGCATTATGCATAAGTAACATTGGACACTAGCATGAGTAGGATATGAACACCATGAACTTAAATATCATAGAGGCTATGTTGGTTTTGATTCAACTACATGCATGAACATGTGCCAAGTCAAGCCACTCGAACATTCAGAGGAGGATACCATATCATCATACTACATCACAATCATTTTAACACTATGTTGATATCCAAGATAAATCATTATCAACTCCCAGCTACTTATGCATGGCATGAGAAACTATAATCTCTAATTGTCATTGCAAACATGTTTAATCATAATGGGCTGAATCATGGATACTAGGTTAAACATATTTACACAAACAGAACAAGTCGAGTTCATACCAGTTTCTCTTTGCCATGACCGGTTCATCGAATGTCGTCATTATTACCTTTCACTTGCACGACCAAACGATATGAAAATAATAATAGTGCAAGAGCGCCATGGACTAAGCTAGAATCTGCAAACATTTTATTCAATGGGAGAAGACAAGGTAAAATGTGCTCTTTATTAGTTCAACAATTATTCATATGAGAGCCACTCAACACTTTCATCGTGGTCTTCTCCTAGGTAAGACTCGAATAAAAAGAAAAGAAATTCAGAGAAACACACTAAAATATTTGTGGAGTTTTTGGTTTTCTTGAACAAGCAAATAAAAAGCAAAAACGAGAAAAACTATTTACACGGGAAAGCTCCCAACAAGCAAAAGAAGAATGAGGAAATCTTTTTGGGTTTTCTATTTAGTATTACTACTAAGCATACATAGAAAGTAAATTGACTATAACTATTTTTTGGTTTTTTCTAAAGTTTTTCAAACACATAAGAATAAAGCAAGAAAATAAATCTAAGCATGGATGATACAATGAAAAAGTGTGGACACTGACAAATAGAATAAGTGGACATGGATGTAAAGTCGGTGGGAAACACATACTCCCCCAAGCTTAGGCTTTTGGCCTAACTTGGTAGTCGATTAATAGCCTGGATAGTAGTTGGAGTGGTAGCTCACAGAGGCTCTCGGTGCGGATGCCTCGGCCTACCATGCTGCCTCCACTGCTGTGTTGTGAGCCCTCTCAAGAACAAAATATCTTCCTTTGCTGTGATAGTCAAAAAGAGCAGGCACATGCAAATATGCATGCACAACAGAGTTTTGGTTAAACAATAGATTATAAGTGAAGTTATTGATGTTTCCCTTGAGAATTTTATGATCTTTTAAGGTGTCAAAATCTAAATACTGCATGGGTAGGATAGGATCAAAGGGCAAAGGTGAAACACCCAACCCTCGTGCTAAACGCGTGGCATATATTCCACCATAGAAATAACCATTGTTAGCGTTATGTTGAAGTCTATGTGCAACAATCGTTCCAAGGTTATAATTCCTTTCACCGGTGAGAGTAGTGCGAATGAGCCTCAAGTCTGGAGCACAGAGTGTACTACAGTCTTGCTTGCCTACTATACATTCCCCATTAAATAATGCAAAGTACTGAATTGCGGGAAAATGAATGCTCTTTATTCTACCTTGTGTCACTCCCCTCGTCTCACCGTAGCAAAGACTAGTTAAGAATAATTGGTACTCAGCCCTTGGCGGTTCATCAAGTGAACCCCAGAACAGGAGTTTGCAGTGGTAAGCAAAATTCTCTAATGAGATGGTATATGGATTATCATAAAGCATAAATGACACCCTAGACTCACGGGGATGGAATTTAAATCCTTTGACAAACGATTCAGTGACAATGTGGCATTGTTCGCACTTATCTGAGATGTAGGGACCGAGACCGACATTGTGAACATATTGCTCAAATTACTCCTTAATGCCCACACGCATCATATGCTCATCGCAAGGCCATAAGCATGTTTTGGTGGCGGCATCTCGTGTGGAATTTTCACTTGGTTCAACATAAGACCGGCGAGCAGAACTATCACTAGAAGATGCTGTTGGGGAACATTGCATGGGAAACAAAAAATTTCCTACGCACACGCAGATCTATCCATGGTGATGAGCATCTACGAGAGTGGAGAGTGGATCTACATACCCTTGTAGATCGCTAAGCGGGAAGCGTTAAGAAACGCGGTTGGTGTAGTCGAACGTCTTCGCGATCCAAATCGCCGTGCGTCCCGCGATCCAATCATGATCTGTCCCACGATCCAATCATGATATGTCCCATGATCCGATCACGATCCGTCCCACGAACTTGATCACGATCCGTCCCATGAACTTGATCATGATCCTTCCGATCTAGCGCCGAACGGACGGCACCTCCGCGTTCACCACAGGTACAGCTTGATGATGATCTCCACCGTCTTGATCCATCAAGGAGTGGAGAGGAAGAAGAGTTCTCCAGCAGCCTGACGGCACTTCGGCGATGGTGGTGGAGCAATTCCGACAGGGCTTTGCCTAAGCACTGGAGAAAACGGATCTAGAGGAGAAACTTTGCACTGGAGGAACGGGTAGCACGTGGCTAAAATTCTAGTGCAAAAACCCTAAAACCTCCAGTATATATAAGAGGAGAGGAGGAGAGGCCTTGGCACAAGGGCCAAGACCTCCTTGCTTCGGCCGAAGGAGAGAGGGAGAGGTGGAGTCCACCTCCAATCCTAGTAGGACTAGGATTCACCCTATTTTGCCTTTTTTCACTTTTTCTCTTAGGCCTTTTTTCCTCCAGCCACATGGGCCTCTTGTGGATGTTACACCATCCCACTAAGGGCTGGTTTACACCCTCCTACATCCCATGTAGCCTGTTGGGTCGAAATACCCCTCCCGGTGGCCTCCCGGTACACTCCCGGCACTCCCGGTACACTACCGATGAACCTGAAACTTTTTCGACGACCAAAACAGGACTTCCTATATATGAATCTTTACCTCCGGACCATTCCGGAGCTCCTCATGATGTCCGAGATCTCATCCGGGACTCTGAACAAACTTCGGTCACCACCATACATAACTGTATACTACCGAAACGTCACCAAACCTTAAGTGTGCAGACCCTGCGGGTTTGAGAACTATGTAGACATGACCGAGACACCTCTACAGTCAATAACCGATGGCGGGAACTGGATGTCCACATTGGTTCCTACATATTCTATGAAGATCTTTATCGGTCGAACCTCTATGTCAAGGATTCAGTTAATCCCGTATGATGTTCCCTTTGTTCTTCGGTATGTTACTTGCCCGAGATTTGATCGTCGGTATCTCCATACCTAGTTCAACCTCGTTACTGGCAAGTCTCTTTACTCATTCTATAATACAAGATCCCGTAACTAACACTTAGTCACATTGCTTGCAAGGCTTATTGTGATGTTGTATTACCGAGTGGGCCCTGAGATACCTCTCCGTCACACGGAGTAACATATCCCAGTCTTGATCCATGCCAACTCAACAGGCACCCTCGGAGACACCTGTAGAGCACCTTTATAGTCACCCAGTTACGTTGCGATGTTTGATACACACAAGGTACTCCTCCGATATCTCTGAGTTGCATGATCTCATGGTCATAGGAACATATACTTGACATGCAGAAAACAGTAGCAATAAACTAACACGATCATAAGCTACGTTTGTAGTTTGGGTCTTGTCCATCACATCATTCTCCTAATGATGTGATCCCGTTATCAAATTACATCTCATGTCCATGGCTTGGAAACCTTAACCATCTTTCGATCAACGAGCTAGTTCACTAGAGGCATACTAGGGACATTGTGTTTGTCTATGTATCCACACATGTATCCATGTTTCCAATTAATACAATTATAGCATGGATAATAAACGATTATCATGAACAAGGAAATACAATAATAAACACTTTATTTATTGCCTCTAGGGCATATTTCCAACAGTCTCCCACTTGCACTAGAGTCAATAATCTAGTTCACATCACTATGTGATTTACATTGTAATGAATCGAACACCCATGCAGTTCTGGTGTTGATCATGTTCAGCCCTTGGAAGAGGTTTAGTCAACGGGTCTGCAACATTCAGATCCGTGTGCACTTTGCAAATATTTATGTCTTTCTCCATGATGTAATCGGATGGAGTTGAAGCGTTGCTTTATGTGTCTAGTCCTCTTGTGAAACCTTGGTTCCTTGGACAGAGCAATGGCACCAGTGTTGTCACAGAACAGGTTCATTGGATTCAGTGCACTGGGCACTACTGTAAGATCTGTCATGAACTGCTTCATCCAGACACCTTCCTTCGCCGCCTCCGAGGCTGCGATGTATTCCGCTTCGCACGTAGAATCAGCTACCACGCTTTGCTTGGAACTGCACCAGCTTACTGCTCCCCCATTCAGAATAAATACGTATCCGGTTTGCGACTTAGAGTCGTCCGGATTAGTGTCAAAGCTTTCATCGACATAACCCTTTACGATGATCTCTTCATCACCTCCATAAACGAGAAACATTTCCTTAGTCCTTTTCAGGCACTTAAGGATATTCTTGACCGCTTGCCAGTGCTCCATTGCAGGATCACTTTGAAACCTTCCGGCCATACTTATGGCAAGGCTGACATCGGGTCTTGTGCACAACATTGCATACATGATAGAGCCTATGGCTGACGCATAGGGGATGACACTCATATTTTCTCTATCTTCTGCAGTTACTGGGCATTGAGTCTTACTCAACTTTATACCTTGTAACACAGGCAAGAACCCCTTCTTGGACTGTTCCATTTTGAACTTCTTCAAAACTTTATCAATGTATGTGCTCTGTGAAAGTGCTATTAAGCGTCTCGATCTATCTCTATAGATCTTAATGCCTAATATGAAAGCAGCTTCTCCTAGGTCCTTCATTGAAAAACTCTTGTTCAAATATTCCTTCACGCTTTCCAGCATTTTTATATTGTTTCCAATCAGCAATATGTCATCCACATATAATACTAGAAATGCTATAGAGCTCCCACTCACTTTCTTGTAAATACAAGCTTCTCCGTAAACTTGTATAAACTCAAACGCTTTGATCACCTCATCAAAGTGCTTATTCCAACTCCGAGATGCTTGCACCAGTCCATAAATGGATCGCTAGAGTTTGCAAACTTTGTCAGCATTCTCTGGATCGACAAAACCTTCGGGTTGCATCATATACAACTCGTCCTCAAGGAAATCGTTGAGGAACGCTGTTTTGACATCCATCTGCCAAATTTCATTCTCGAAATAAGCAACTATTGCTAACATGATTCTGACAGACTTAAGCATCGCTACGAGTGAGAAAGTCTCATCGTAGTCAACTCCTTGAACTTGTGAAAAACCCTTTGCCACAAGTCGAGCTTTATAGACGGTGACATTACCGTCCGCGTCTGTCTTCTTCTTAAAGATCCATTTGTTCTGAATGGCCTTTCGCCCTTCAGGTAATACTTCCAAAGTCCATACTTTGTTTTCATACATGGATCCAATCTCGGATTTCATGGCCTCTAACCATTTCTCGGAATCCGGGCCCATCACTGCTCCTCCATAGCTCGTAGGTTCATTGTTGTCCAACATCATAATCTCCAAGACAGGGTTGCCGTGCCACTCAGGGGTAGTATGCGGCCTTGTTGACCTACGAGGTTCAATAGCAGCTTGATCCGAAGCTTCATGATTATCATCATTAACTTCCTCTTCTACCGTCGTAGGTTCACAGAAACATCTTTCTGCGCTGCGCTACTTTCTGGTTGAAGTAAAGGTTCAATAACCTCATCAAGCTCTATTTTCCTCCCACTCAATTCTTTCGAGAGAAACTCTTTCTCAAGAAATGTTCCGTTCTTAGTGACAAACACTTTGCCTTCGGATCTAAGATAGAAGGTATACCCGACTGTCTCTTTCAGGTATCCTATGAAGACGCATTTCTCCGCTTTGGGTTCTAGCTTTTCAGGCTGAAGCTTTTTGAAATAAGCATCACATCCCCAAACTTTAAGAAACGACAACTTTGGCTTCTTGCCAAACCACAGTTCATATGGCGTCGTCTCAATGGATTTTGATGGTGCCCTATTTAAAGTGAATGCAACTGTCTCTAATGCATAACCCCAAAACGATAGTGGCAAATCAGCAAGAGACATCATAGAACGCACCATATCTAATAAGGTTCGATTACGACGTTCGGACACACCATTGCGCTGTGGTGTTCCGGGCGGTGTCAATTGTGAAACAATTCCACACTGTCTTAAGTGACTGCCAAACTCATAACTCAGATGTTCACCTCCTCGATCAGATCACAGGAACTTACTCTTCTTGTTACGATGATTCTCAACTTCACTCTGAAATTGCTTGAACTTTTCAAACGTTTCAGACTTGTGTTTCATCAAGTAAATATACCCATATCTACTTAAGTCATCAGTGAAGGTGAGAAAATAACGATATCCACCACGCGCTGTAACATTCATTGGACCGCACACATCAGTATGTATGATTTCCAATAAGTCACTCGCCTGTTCCATTGTTCCATAGAACGGCATTTTAGTCATCTTGCCCATGGGGCATGGTTCACATGTGTCAAGTGATTCAAAATCAAGTGACTCCAAAAGACCATCAGCATGGAGCTTCCTCATGCGTTTTACACCAATCTGACCTAAATGACAGTGCCACAAGAAAGAGGTACTATCAGTATCAACTCTACATCTTTTGGCATCAATGTTATGAACATGTGTGTCATCACTATCAAGATTTAGTATGAATAAACCCCTAAAATTGGGTTCATGACCATAAAAGATATTACTCATATAAATAGAACAACCTTTATTCTCTGATTTAAATGAGTAACCGTCTCGCAATAAACAAGATCCAGATATAATGTTGATGCTTAACGCAGACACTAAATAACAATTATTCAGGTTCATCACTAATCCCGATGGTAATCGAAGAGAGAGTGTGCCGACAGCGATCACATCAACCTTGGAACCATTTCCCACGCGCATCGTCACTTCGTCCTTTGCCAGCCTTCGTTTATTCCGTAGTTCCTGCTTTGAGTTGCAAATGTGAGCAACCGAACCAGTATCAAATACCCAGGCACTACTAAGAGAGCTAGTAAGGTACACATCAATAACATGTATATCATATATACCTTGTTTGTCGTTGGCCGCCTTCTTGTCAGCCAGGTACTTGGGGCAGTTTCGCTTCCAGTGACCAGTTTCCTTGCAATGAAAGCACTCAGTTTCTGGCTTGGGTCCATGATTGGGCTTCTTTACAGGAGTAAAAACTGCTTTGCCATCCTTCTTGGTTTTACCCTTCTTGCCCTGCCCTTGACTTTGCCATTTTTCTTGAAACTAGTGGTTTTATTGACCATCAACACTTGATGTTCTTTCTGGATTTCAGACTCAGCGACTTTTAGCATCGCAAACAGCTCGGCGACTAACTTTTTCATCCCGGGCATGTTATAGTTCATCACAAAGCTCTTGTAACTAGGTGGCAGTGGTTGAAGAACTTTGTCAGTGATTGCCTCTGGCGGAAGGGCAATTTCCAACTCCGCTAGACGAGTTAAATACCCAGACATTCTGAGTACATGTTCAGTGATAGACCCGTTCTCCTCCATCTTGCAAGCATAGAACTTATCGGAGGTTTCATACCTCTTGATCCGGGCGTTCTTCTGAAAGATAAACTTCAACTCCTAGAACATCTCATATGCTCCATGACGTTCAAAACGTCTTTGAAGTCCCGGTTCTAAGCCATACATTATTGCGCACTGAACTATTGAGTAATCTCCAGTACGTGCCTCCCAAGCGTTCTTAACGTCTTCGGAGGTCATGTCTTCTGGTTGGTCACCAAGCGGTGCATCAAGGACATATGATTTCTGGGAAGCCGTGAGGATAATCCTTAGATTACGGGCCCAGTTAACAAAGTTACTTCCATCATCTTTCAGTTTAGCTTTCTCTAGGAACACATTAAAATTCAGGGGTGCTACTGCACGAGCCATTGATCTACAACATAAATATGCAAAGTTTACTTAGACTATTGTTCAATATAATGAGTTTAGTTAATCAAATTACTAAAGCACCCACTCAAATTGACATCCCTCAGGTCATCTGAGTGTCACATGATCCAAATCCACCAACTCAAGTCCGATCATCACGTGAGTTGAGGTGGCTTCAATGGTGAACATCATTATGTTGATCATATCTACTATATGACTCATGTTTGACCTTTTGGTCTCTTGTGTTCTGAGGCCATGTCTGTACATGCTAGGCTCGTCAAGTTTAACCCGAGTGTTCTGTGCCTGGAACACTGGCTTGCACCCGTTGTATGTGAACGTAGAGTCTATCACACCCGATCATCACGTGGTGTCTCAACACGACGAACTTTCGCAACGGTGCACACTCGGGGAGAACACAATTTTATCTTGAAATTTAAGTGAGGGATCACCTTATAATGCTACCGTCGTACTAAGAAAAACAAGGTGCATAAAGGGATTAACATCACATGCAATTCATAAGTGACATGATATGGCCATGAACTTGTGCTTTATATCTCCATCTTGAAAGCACCGACATGATCTCCATCGTCACCGGCATGACACCATGATCTCCATCATCTTGATCTGCATCAACGTGTCGCCATCGAGGTTGTCACACCCTGCATGCTTCTACTACAATTGCTACCATTTAGAGATAAAGTAAAGCATTACATAGCGCTTAATGATTAACACGCAGGTCATAGAATAATTAAAGACAACCCTATGGATCCTGCCGGTTGCCGTACTCATCGACATGCAAGTCGTGAAATTCTATACATCACATGATCATCTCATACATCACATATATCACATCATGTAATTGGCCATATCACATCACAACATACCCTGCAAAAACAAGTTAGACGTCCTCTAATTGTTGTTGCATGTTTTACGTGGCTGCTACGGGTTTCTAGCAAGAACGATTCTCACCTACGTATAAACCACAACGGTGATATATAATTTGGTTTTCAACCTTCTCAAGGACCGCCTTTGTCGAATCCGATCCAACTAAAGTGAGAGAAACTGCCACCCGCAAGCCATCTAGGCAACAAGTTGCGTCGAGGGAACCGGTCTCTCGTAAGCGTACGAGTAATGTTGGTCCGGGCCGCTTCATCTCACAATACCGCTGAACCAAAATCCGACCAAGGGAGGAAGCAATCTAAGCATCAAGGCCCACAAACCTTTTGTGTTCTACTCGAGATCTCATCAACACATAGACCTAGATCATGATGCCACTGTTGGGGAACGTTGCATGGGAAACAAAAAAATTCCTACGCACACGCAGATCTATCCATGGTGATGAGCATCTATGACACTGGAGAGTGGATCTACATACCCTTGTAGATCGCTAAGCGGGAAGCGTTAAGAAACGCGGTTGGTGTAGTCGAACGTCTTCGCGATCCAAATCGCCGTGCATCCCGCGATCCAATCACGATCCGTCCGGTGATCCAATCACGATCTGTCCCGTGATCCGATCACGATCCGTCCCACGAACTTGATCACGATCCGTCCCACGAACTTGATCACGATCCTTCCGATCTAGCGCCGAATGGACGGCACCTCCGCGTTCAGCACACGTATAGCTTGATGACGATGTCCACCGTCTTGATCCAGCAAGAAGGAGTGGAGAGGAACAAGAGTTCGCCGGCAGCCTGACGGTGCTTCGGCGATGGTGGTGGAGCAATTCTGGCAGGGCTTTGCCTAAGCACTGCAGAAAACCGATCTAGAGGAGAAACTATGCACTGGAGGAACGGGTAGCACATGGCTAAAATTCTAGTGCAAAAACCCTAAAACCTCTAGTATATATAAGAGGAGAGGAGGAGAGGCCTTGGCACAAGGGCCAAGACCTCCTTGCTTCGGCCGAAGGAGAGAGGGAGAGGTGGAGTCCACCTCCAATCCTAGTAGGACTAGGATTCACCCTATTTTGCCTTTTTTCACTTTTTCTCTTAGGCCTTTTTTCCTCCAGCCTCATGGGCCTCTTGTGGATGTTCCACCAGCCCACTAAGGGCTGGTTTACACCCTCCTACAGCCCATGTGGCCTCTTGGGTCGAAATACCCCTTCTGGTGGCCTCTCGGTACACTACCGATGAGCCCGAAACTTTTCCGGCGACCAAAACATGACTTCCTATATATGAATCTTTACCTCCGGACCATTCCGGAGCTCCTCGTGACATCCGGGATCTCATCCGGGACTCCGAACAAACTTCAGTCACCACCATACATAACTCTATACTATCGAAACGTCACCAAACCTTAAGTGTGCAGACCCTGCGGGTTCGAGAACTATGTAGACATGACCGAGACACCTCTACGGTCAATAACCAATGGCGGGACCTGTATGTCCACATTGGTTCCTACATATTCTACGAAGATCTTTATCAGTCAAACCTCTATGTCAAGGATTCAGTTAATCCCGTATGATGTTCCGTTTGTTCTTCGGTATGTTACTTGCCCGAGATTCGATCATCGGTATCTCCATACCTAGTTCAACCTCGTTACTGGCAAGTCTCTTTACTCATTTTGTAATACAAGATCCCGTAACTAACACTTAGTCACATTGCTTGCAAGGCTTATTGTGATGTTGTATTACCGAGTGGGCCCTAAGATACCTCTCCGTCACACGGAGTAACAAATCCCAGTCTTGATCCATGCCAACTCAACAGACACCCTCGGAGACACCTATAGAGCACCTTTATAGTCACCCAGTTACGTTGCAACGTTTGATACACACAAGGTACTCCTCCGATATCTGTGAGTTGCATGATCTCATGGTCATAGGAACATATACTTGACATGTAGAAAACAGTAGCAATAAACTGACACGATCATAAGCTACGTTTGTAGTTTGGGTCTTGTCCATCACATCATTCTCCTAATGATGTGATCCCGTTATCAAATGACATCTCATGTCCATGTCTTGGAAACCTTAACCATCTTTCGATCAACGAGCTAGTTCACTAGAGGCATACTAGGGACATTGTGTTTGTCTATGTATCCACACATGTTTCCATGTTTCCAATTAATACAATTATAGCATGGATAATAAACGATTATCATGAACAAGGAAATACAATAATAAACACTTTATTTATTGCCTCTAGGGCATATTTCCAACAGCTTCCCCCGAGGATCGTCTCCTCGAAGAACTCCTTCCAAATAGGCTCATCATGTCTGCGTACAATTTTAGGGATGCATAGAGGCCATAACAAGCATTCAACCTACTTAGAACTCTAAGAATTTAACATGCAAGCACATCTACAACAGCACCAAGAGTCGCTAATTATTCAAAATATAAACCACTAAAACAAAAGCTAATTGGACAAACGGAGGAGTCACATACCAAGCAACAATCGCCCAAAACAGTTTCGGAAATGGAGCTTCGAGCAAAGAGATCAAAATCTGTGGGTTTGAGCTCAAGAACACGGGAGAGAGAGCAATGGGGATTTTTTTTCTGGAGGTAAGTGATGATGTGGGATGAAGAGGTAAGTGAGGGGGCCCACGTGGGGACAACAACCCACCAGGGCACGCTTGGGGGTCCTGGCGCGCCCAGGTGGGTTGTGCCCACCTGGTGCACCTCCCTCTGATATTATTTGCATGAGAAATTCAGAAATATTCAGAAAAAAATCATGTAAAATTTTCAAGGCATTCTGAGAACTTTTATTTTTGGGTCTTTTTTTATTGCACGGGAAATTCAGAAAACAGATAACACACAACATTCTATTTTATTCAACTATTAAAATCAGAAAACAAAATGTAGGGACAGAAGGTAGTGCTTACTAAATCCATCAACTTCATACTGCTAAAAAATGATTCATTAATAAGGTTGATCAGGTCTTATTAACAACCACTTTTGATTAGCATGAAACCGAAGAACTTTCGTAAATCCCTAAGTTACCTCAATGGGGATATGCATTTCCCCAACAATAAGCATTTCATATTTGTTTTTGACACTAGGTATAGGTATTTGAAAACTTCCAATATTGATTGTCGGAGATTTTTCAATAACATTAATGCCATTCACTTGGAATTGTTTCTTCGGAAAGTGCATTGTATGCTCATTACCATTGATATGAAAAGTGACCTTGCTTTTATTGCAATCTATAATAGCCCCTGTAGTATTCAAGAAGGGTCTACCAAGAATAATCGACATGTTGTCGTCCTCAGGCATCTCTAGTATAACAAAGTCAGTCAAAATAATAACATTAGCAACAACAAGGGGCACATCCTCACAGATACCGATAGGTATGGCAGTTGATTTGTCAGTCATTTGCAAAGATATTTCAGTAGGTGTGAGTTTATTCAAATCAAGTCTTTTATATAAAGAGAAAGGCATGCCAATAACACCAGCTCCTAAATCACACAAAGCAGTTTTAACATAATTCTTTTTGATAGAGCAAGGTATAGTTGGTATTCCCGGATCTCCAAGTTTTTTAGGTACTCCATCTTTGAAAGTATAATTAGCAAGCATATTGGAGATTTCAGCTTCCGGTATTTTTCTCTTATTTGTGATGATGTCTTTCATATACTTTGCATAAGGAGGCGTTTTCAAGATGTCAGTCAAGCGAGTACGCAGAAAGACTCGCCTCAGCATTTCAGCAAAACGTTCAAATTCTTCATGATCTTTCTTTTTAGTTGACTTGGGTGGAAAAGGCTTAGATTTTTGAACCCATAGTTCTCTTTCTTTACCGTGTTTTCTAGCCACAAAGTCTCTTTTGTCATATCTTTTATTCTTAGGCTGTGGGTTATTAAGATCAACAGGTGGTTCTATCTCAACATCATTATCTGGTTCTTTATCATTTGTTTGAGTATCTACATGAACCTCACCATTATCCTTTTCATTATCACTAGGTGAGTGTTCATTACTAGATTGATTTTCAGCATCTGAGATAGAAGTATGCAAAGTCCTATCATTTTTCTTTTTCTTTTTCTTTTAAAAGGACTTGGTGCACTAATGTTAGCTCTTTGTGATTCTTGTTCAATTCTTTTTGGGTGTCCCTCAGGATAAAGTGGTTCCTGAGTCATTTTATCTCCTCTAGTTGCAACTCTAACAGCAAAGTCATGCATATTGTGATTCATTTCATCAAGCAATTCTCTTTGAGATTTAGCAACTTGTTCTAACTGAGTTTGAACCATAGAAGCATGTTTTCCAACACCTCTAACATCATTTGAGATTCTAAACAACAAGTCACTCAGGCGAGCAACCATATCAGAATTATACTTCAATTGTGTCATAACATTTGCATTGAAGTGATCTTGTTTTAGTTTTCAAACTCATAAAGGCATTGAATAGGATGCATATTGTGAGGATTATAATTATCATTGAACTTCATTAGAGAATTTACCTCTACCACCTTAGGCAGTGGTGGTGTATTAAGCCCATGTATTTCTTCAATAGGAGGTAGATTTTTAACATCCTCAGCTTTGATACTTTTTTCCATCATAGATTTCTTTGCCTCTTGCATATCTTCGGGACTGAGATATAATATACCCCTCTTCTTCGGAGTGGGTTTAGGCAGTGGTTCAGGAGTAGTCCAATCATCATAATTTTTCAATATGTTATTCAATAATTATTCAGCTTGTCCAACAGTTCATTCCCTGAAAACACAACCAACACAACTATCTAGGAAATCCCTAGAAGCATCGGTACGTTAGTCCATTATAGAAGATATCAAGTATTTCATTTTTCTTAAGAGGATGATCAGGCAAAGCATTAAGTAACTCGCAAAGCCTCCCCCAAGCTTGTGGGAGACTCTCTTCTTTAATTTGCACAAAGTTAAATATTTCCTGTAAGGCATCTTGTTTCTTATGAGCAGGAAAATATTTTTTAGAGAAGTAATAAATCATATCCTGGGGACTACACACACAACCAGGAGCAAGAGTATTGTACCAAGCTTTAGCATCACCCTTTAATGAGAAAGGAAATAATTTGAGAATAAAGTAATAGTGAGTTTTCTCATCATGAGTAAAAGGGCGGCTATATCATTCAACTTAGTAAGATGTGCCACATCAATTTCAGTTTCATAACCATGGAAAGGATCAGATTCAACCAAAGTAATTAACTCTGGGTCAACAGAGAATTCATAATCCTTATCATCAATAAAGATAGGTGAAGTAGCAAACTTAGGATCACACTTCATTCTAGCATTTAGAGATTTTTCTTTATACTTGTGTAATAATTTCCCTAGATCATCTCTATCATTGCAAGCAAGAATATATCTAGTTGTTTCTTCACTCATAACATAACCTTCTGACACCTTAGGCAATTCATATCTAGGAAGGCTAGTTCTAGTAGGTGTTTGAGGAGATTCAGTTTCAAGCTCATCATCAAGTTCAACAACATCATGTTGTATAACTCTAGCAATTTGTTTATCAAGAAATTCACCAAGTGGCACATCATAATTATCAAGCAAGGTACTAGCATCATCATAAGAATTATCCATAACAGAAGTAGCATCATCAATAACTTGCAACATATCAAAATTAATAGCATGTGGTGGTGTTGCAAGTTTACTCATAACAAAAGGTGAATCTAAAGCAGAACTGGATGACAGTTCCTTACCTCCCCTCGTCCTTGAGGGAAATATCTTAGTCTTAGGATCCTTCAGATTCTTCATAGTGATAATATGATAATAATCCCAAGTGACTCAAGAAATATAGTTATGCTCCCCGGCAACGGCGCCAGAAAAAGGTCTTGATAATGCACAAGTATAGGGGATCACAACAGTTTTCGAGGGTAGAGTATTCAACCCAAATTTATAGATTCGACACAAGGGGAGCCAAAGAATATTTGAAGCTATTAGCAGCTGAGTTGTCAATTCAGCCACACCTGGAGATTAATTATCTGCAATAAGTGATCAGTGGCAAAGTAATATGATAGTTTTGATAGTAGTGACAGCAGTAATAGTAACGGTAACAGCGATAGCAATAATTTTGTAGCAAGTATAACAGCGATGATAGTAGTAGTAACTTAGCAGAAACAATATAAGATAAATTCATAGGCATTGGATCAGTGACTTGTTGGATGATATTCATCATGAGACAGTTATAACCTAGGGCGATACGGCACTAGCTCCAATTCATCGATATAATGTAGGCATGTATTCCATAAATAGTCATAGGTGCTTTATTAAAAGAACTTGCATGACATCTTTTGTCCTACCCTCCCGTGGCAGCGGGGTCCATACTGGAAACTAAGGGATATTAAGGCCTCCTTTTAATAGAGAACCGGAACAAAGCATTAACACATAGTGAATACATGAACTCCTCAAACTATGGTAATCATCGGAAGAAGTCCCGGTTATTGTCACTCCGGGTTACCGGATCATAACATGTAGTAGGTAACTATAACTTGATAGATCGGATCTAAAACATGGATATAATGATGATCACATAAACGGTTCAGATCTGAGTTCATGGCACCCAGGCCCAAAGTGAGAAGCATTAAGCATGGCAAAATCATAGCAACATCAATCTAAGAACATAGTGGATACTAGGGATCAAGTCCTAACAAAACTAATTCTATTACATGATGAATCTCATCCAACTACTCACCGACTAGCGAGCCTACGAAGGAATTACTCACTCCCGGTGGGGAGCATCATGGAATTGGCGATGGAGAAGGGTTGGTGATGACAAAGAACGAAGATCCCCCTCTCCGGAGCCCCAAACAGACTCTAGATCTGGCCTCCCGATGAAGAACAGGAGGTGGCAACGGCTCCGTCTCGTGGATTGCAACAATTCTTTCTCCCTGGTTTTTTCCTAGAATAATCTGATTTTATAGCGTCAGGATCAGGGTCTGCGGGGCCACCAGGTGGGTACAACCCACCTGGGCGTGCCAGGAGAGGGGGGCGCGCCCTGGTGGGTTGTGCCCACCCAGGTGCCCCTCTCTGGCAGGTCTTGGCTCCAAAAATCTTATTATTGATATAAAAAATCCTCACAAAGTTTCATTCCATTCTGAGAACTTTATTTCTGCACAAAAAGAACACCATGGTAGTTGTGTTGAAAACATCATCAGTCCGGGGTTAGTTTCTTTCAAATCATGCAAATTAGAGTCCAAAACAAGAGGAAAAGCATTAGGAAATGTAGATACGTTGGAGACGTATCAAATATTACATCAGATGTGGAGCGCAAGCCATGTTTCCCGAAGCTTCCATCTTGGAGATTGGGCCATCAAATCCTTAGCTGTTCGGTAAGTAGCCCTCATAGTCCAGCCCACAACATTAGGTCGGCTATCCGAGGACCCCCCTAATCCAGGACTCCCTCAGTAGCCCCCAAACTTGCCTCCAATGCCAAGGGTCTTCATTTCCGACTGCTTCGTGAACAGAGTCTTCGGCTTGCGAGGTGAGTTCCCTCCTGCCGAATCATAGTTCGGCCTCTGATGACTAGTAGTCTCCCGCATAGTGGCACATCTGAATACTGTAGATTAACTAGCTTTGAAGGCCAAGCGTCAGGGGGTACACAATGGCCCTCTGATGACCTTTTTGAAGGAAGGCTATGACCGACCACGGCCGCTAGGCCATCTGCCTAAACTCGATTCGTGGTTCGAGGTCGTTTCAATAATCATGATCCATCAATATACTGATCGTGTCCCGTTTTATACGGGATATAGTTAACCACGCGTGCACAATGGCTCACACGTCTCGAGAAGTGGAGGGATTCATGGCATGGCAAGGGGGTCTAAATTGATAGGCCTCATAAAAAGAGAAAGAAAATCCCAAAGGCCCCTTTTACGCTCCCCATTTGACTTCTCCGCCTTCCATTCTCTTGCGCCCTCAGAGCACAGATCTAGGTTTCTCCAACTCCACCTCCAAGCTCAGCAATGGTGGGATCCAACGGCAGTGGAAAGCTTCCACGACCACCAACAAGGACATACTCAACCTCAAGAAGGCCGGTTACCTCCCTGCCAACATCCCTCACTGCGCAATGGAAGAGGGCCAAGTGATTCCCACCCCCAGGCCAGGCAAGAGGGTGGTGTTCATCCCCCACTTCATCAGGGGGTCAAGCTTCCCACTCCACCCCTTCGTCAGGGGGTTAATGTTCTTCTACGGCCTCGACTTCCACAACCTCCCGCCGAACTCCATCATGTACATCTCGGCGTTCATTCTCGTTTGCGAGGCCTTCCTACGCATCGAGCCGCACTTCGGGCTCTGGCTGCAGGTTTTCAATATGACGCCCAAGTGCGTCGGTGGCAAGCACGCGAATTGCGGCGGGGCAGTCATCAGCAAGCTCGCCCGCGTCGGGTGGCCATCGGGCACCTTCATCGACACCATCAAAGGATGGCAAAAGGAGTGGTTTTATGTCACCGAACCACAAGAAGAGGGCCAACTCCCCGCCGCCACATTTAGATCCGCCCCCCACCAGACTGGCTTCGTGGCCCGAAAAGGGCCTGGTCTAGGGATCAGGCAAAGAGGTGTCCAATCTATAGAAGCGCCTCCGCTCCCTAGTAGAGGGGGCATTAAGCTAGTCGACATGGTCCAGGTGATGCTCCAAAGATGCATCCTCCCCTGCCAGCGTCAGGACACTCCCCTGTGGGCTCGAGAGCTCGAAGCCTAGCCCATAGTGCAGAATCTCTTCCGCACTACGTGGGAGAAGTTGTGGAAGGCGTTCTTCAAATCGACGAAGAGCTAGCCATCCAAGGAGGAGGACAAGGGTCTGCACGCCGCCAAGCCCGATTCCAAGGTATGATATTCCCCAGCTTGGTTGGCTTTATTACATAGAGAATCCCTATATCCTCTTATTCGATCTGTGTCGACAGAGATGGCAGAACAAAGCCATCAACATCAACAATCCGGCTCCTCAGCCCAAAGACGAGAGGACCGGGATGTTAGCCAATATGCTTGTGGAGAAGCCTTACGAGGCTCCCATGAAGAAAGAGAAGAAGAAGAAACCAGGCTAGGCTGGCCTTCACATCAAGACCGGCCTAATGCTGCATCCGAAGACACCCCCGCCTCCTCAAATTAGGAGGAGGCCGAAGAGGAGGAAGAAGAGGAGGAGGAGGTTGAGAGCAAGGGGGAGGCAATTACCCCCACGCTAAGAAGAGAGCGGCATCTTCGGACGCCCCGTGGCAGGTAGCTTCCCCTGCCCTGAAGAGGGTGCGACAGGCGCGGGTGGTCCTGTCCGACGATAGCTCATACTTGAGCTCCACGTCTGAAGACCTCGAGGAGGTTCTGCGAAGGAGCCCACGGGTCAAGCCCCCCCATCCAGGTTAGGATCCAAAGACCCTCCTACCTATCACAAGTAGACTGAGAGTTTGCTAACACACATGTTATTGATCCTATAGCCCCCCGCGCGTTATCCCCACCGAGGTCGTATCGGATGGGAGACCCCGCCTGCCGAACTGGCGGAGAGTGGAGATGCCTCGCACCCCACCACTCTAGGCGCCACGAAGGACGCTGTGGAGGTGTCATCCCAGCCTACTCCAATGGAGGCGGACACAAGGGGCGAGGGAGATCACACCATGGCCGAGGCTAATGCTTTGGCCACTGAAGACCGGGGGACAATGGCCCGCTCGGACACCGAGGAGGCTGGACGAGCGGGCGATCAGTCCCTCCGAGAACATCTCTGGAGCACACTATGCCTTCGGAGGCACCGGTCCCATCCCCGGTGGGTAATCGGGAAATCCGATCATCCCCGGCACCACCGACCAACCAGTGGCCGGCCATGGAGGAGGCTCTATCGAGCACCTCCATTCCCGAGGATCACCGCACCCTTATGGGTGCGGTACTACAAAGCGTCTAGTCCATTGAAAACGGACTGAAGGAGGCCTTCAAAGGTCTCCTTTCGGGCTTTCAAGTAAGTCACCCAATGTTTATGCTAGGATTTTATTTATTCATATTGCATACATGGCAGCCCCCGAGCCCTAGGTGAGGTGAACAAGCTCACCTAGGGGTCACATCTAAATCTGATAACTCACTTAGAAGCACTTTAAATGTTCAACATGCTAGGATAAATAGATATATGATCGGATTGTCTATAATTCGGGAAGTTAGCACCGATGTAATGTATTAACTATGTGTGTAATCCAGGCTTCATCATCGGTGGCGGCCAAAAACGGTGCCGAGCTAGACGAGCTACATCGGAAGCTCAAGCACTCCGAGGATGAGGTGGAAACCCTCAACAAGAGGTTCGACGAGGCATAGGGTAAGTCTGAACCAAATCCAAATACTGTCAATGTAGTATCCTTTTATATAAATTTTTATCATTTCACAGCCTTGTCGAAAGAGATGGAAAAGCTCAAGGCTGAGCTTCAACGTGCCAAGGACGAAGCGGCCATTGAGAAGGTGGCGGCCAAAGAAGCGGCCACCACACTCTCCGCCCTATGAGCCACTGGTGATAAGCATCAGGCTCGTGTGGCGGAGATACAGGATGAGCTCAAGGACGCTAGCAAAAAGTGTGAGGCCTTGTAGCAAAAGAATAAGGCG
Source organism: Hordeum marinum (assembly GCA_022496015.1). Classification (NCBI taxonomy): domain Eukaryota; kingdom Viridiplantae; phylum Streptophyta; class Magnoliopsida; order Poales; family Poaceae; genus Hordeum; species Hordeum marinum. The sequence goes on along the minus strand of CM039672.1, from coordinate 240,421,238 downwards.
AGCTTGGCCGAACTGTCCACCATGAAATCTGATCTCCAGAAGGAGCGGACGAACAGATGGTTCTACGAGGAGCGAGTGCGCCAAGCAAAGGAAATAGCAGACGGTAAGCCGTACTCCCTAAAGTGCGTATTCGGGGATAGCAGATTCGAATTGCTGACCAGGGTGTAGTGATCCTCAGGAGCATCCGCCGATCTCCAGAAGAGCATGGCGGATGCCAATCCGCTGTTCGCCTCGCGGGGAGAGGAAGATGAAGCTCGGATGTTCTGGGCACACTTCGGAGCCCCCGAGTGTCCTCCTCTTCTGGTGGAGCAGCTGAATCAACTAATGGAGCTGAACCAGATGGCAAAGCCGTCCATGAGGGACCTCTGTATCCTCTTATGTCCCAGCAAGCCGCTACCAGGCAGCTACTTTAGCCTGGTGCAGAGACTGATCGCTGCCACGCCTCGCTTCGACACCGTCAAGCGCTCCTCCTGTATCGAAGGAGTCCGGATGGCCCTTGCCAAGGCCAAAGTGCACTGGCCGGGGCTCAATCCGATGAAGGTCGCCACCGACCCGCCACCACTTAGGAAGGAGCACTGACGCCCTGAGCTATAGTTTGATGGAGTGATGGAGAGTGCTCGGGTGATAGCGTCGCAGTGTTCGGGTGAAAGATTATTTGAATGAGCTTGTAACGTGTCTGAAGACTCATGATATCTTTAAATGATATTACTATCCACTCTTATATGGTTTTGCATTCCTTTATAACTCCTATGTGGTTGTTTAATACTGAAAGATGCGAGTCGTCGGCTTCAGCCCCCACGTAGATACTACATGGGGTGTCTATGCCAATGCATTGTGTCCCTTAGCCGTATTATTGGAACCCAAAGGCGGTGTAGTGCGGCAGACTAGGCAATCAGACTATAGTGCTTTATTTCTTTCACTTAACCAAAGGGGTGCGAAAAGGACCACGAAAAGCATACGATTAGACACCGGAGTGTTTGCGATGTTTGGACAAACAGAGGCCAAAGCCAACATCATAATGTTTTCACAAAGGGCAAGTTCCCCGTATAACACGGAATAACCGCTTACGAGGGTTGAAGTGTAATACTTCTAGCTTGGTGTTCATGGATCAGATCATGCATACTATGACAGTCCGTTTTCGGCTTTCTCCCCTGAGTTGCTTGACCAGACTATCCAGAAACACAATCGCAAGGGTGCTCCCTTTGCCCCTTTAGCCGAACGAGCGGAACATAAAGGGACAAGCACAGGAGCCGGGCAACCAAACTTAATGACCAAAGACATAGTTCGGAACCGATGCATATAAAGCAAACTCCAAGATGTCGGACACACAATAGTTAAGGCGGTTTGTGTTTGAAATCGAGCCCCCGGTCTATTAGCCAGTTGCCTCGCGTAATACCGAACAGGTTCACGAGAAGAGGGAGAAAGGAGAAAGAGTATGCGCCGAAAACATGACATATGAGGCGTACTTGCGCCATGTAATTTTGCATTTTCTCAGCGGCTCTTAGAACTCGGATTGCCGAAGCAACTGTTTATAGGTAAAGAAAATAAGAAATAAAATCATACAGGAGTTGTTGTACCAGGGGTCTTCAATTGGTGACCTGACGTCCTTGATATCCCCCCTTGCTAGTTAACTCCTGTTCTTGGATGCACCTTGATGGGTATTAGTGTTCGGCGGGCGGAGTTTGCTAACGAAATCTTGAGAGTCCGTCGAATTGTAGGTGAGCTTTACACCGTAGGCAGGCTCTTTTAAGAGTGCCTGCGTTTGTCCGAAGATTTGTGGATGGTAGCAGTTCCGGGCAGCCGAAGACCCATCTTGATTTCCTCACCATTACCCATGGAATCTTAAGTGCGAAGTTGTGCTTACGCGGTACGTACTTTGCTGGTCTTGAGGTTGTGCAGTGGGGCGCGAGTCCCTATAGAGGTGAGGAGGGAGGATCCAAGTTTTCGGTCTGAATCCGAACTCGCTTGCCAGCCTTATGTGCCTTTATGGCGGATGTCGGAACTTGCCGATCATCTTTGTAACAAAATCCGGCCGCTAGGGCCAGTGCATGGTCCTTGGTTCTAAGTGAGCACTCAGTGTTGCCGTTGATAGTAATGACCCCCTTGGGGCCTAACATCTTGAGCTTGAGGTATGTGTAGTGTGGGACTGCGTTGAAGCGAGTGAACACAGTCCGACCAAGCAGCGCGTGATAGCCACTGCGGAAGGGCACAATGTCAAAGATCAAGTCTTCGCTGCGAAAGTTATCGAGTGAGCCGAACACGACCTCTAGAGTTACCGAGCCCGTGCATCGGGCCTCGATGCCCCGGGTCACTCCTTTTAAGGTAGTGCTGCTGGGTTTCATCCTTGACGGATCAATGCCCATCTTTTTCACCATATTTGAGTAAATCAGGTTAAGGCTACTTCCTCCATCCATTAGGACCTTTGTGAGGTGATATCCATCTATAATGGGGTCTAGGACGAGGGCCTCCGAACCCCCGTGACGGATACTGGTCGGATGATCACGCCGATCAAAGGTGATTGGGTATGCCGACCATGGGTTGTACTTTGGGGCTACTGGTTCCACCATGTAGAATTCCCGAAGGGCGCGCTTCCTTTCCTTCTTGGGTATATGAGTGGCGTATATCATGTTCACCGTTTTGACTTCGGGAGGGAACTTCTTTTGTCCGCCACCCATTGGACCCCGAGGTTCATCTTCGTCCTCATTGCGAGAGATTTTGCCCTGGTCTTCAGATGCTATCTTGCCAGCCTATTTGAATACCTAGAAATTGTGGTGTGTGTGGTTGGCGGGCTTGTCCGAAGTCCCATGGATTTGGGAAGGCCTTTCCATGATTTTCTCGAGCTGAGTGGGTCCATTGCGATTGCCTTTAGGAGGCTTCTTCCGCTGCCCAGGTCAGGAGTTGCGGCATTCGGCGTTTACGGCCGTGTCATCGGCATCTCTATTAGTGTACCGACACTTATTCTTATTGCGCTTCGATTTCAAGTTGCCATCCCGGGCTTCAGGTGCCACGGGGTCCTTGGCGTTATGACCGCATTTTGCTAGCCAATTGTCTTCGCCCGCGCAGAAGTGGGTCATGAGGGTAGTGAGGGCAGACATGGTCCGAGGTTTATCCTGGCCAAGCTGGAGGGCCAGCCATTCGTCCCGAATGTTTTTCCAGAAGGAGGCTATAGCCTCGGCATCCGAACAGTCGACAATTTGGTTCTTCTTAGTAAAGAACCGATTCCAGAATTGTCGGGCGTACTCGCCGGGCTTCTGGACGACATTGTTGAGATCGGAGGAGTCCGGCAGGCAGACGTAGGTTCCCTGGAAGTTAGAGCGGAACACATTCTCCAGGTCTTCCCAGCATCCAATGGAGTTTTCGGGGAGGCTGTTTAACCAGTGCCAAACTGGCCCCTTGATCTTAAGAGAGAGATATTTGATGGCGTGGAGATCATCTCCCCGTGCCATGTGGATATGGTGGATAAAGTCCTCGATCCATACGGTTGGGTCAGTGGTCCCATCATACTGTTCTATATTTACGGGTTTAAACCCTTCGGGGAACTGATGCCGCATCACCTCATCTGTGAAGCACAGTGGGTGAGCGGTGCCTCTAACCCGAGCTATGTCCCGCCTGTACTCGGCATCTGTATGGGTCCGGTTGCATTCCCGGACTCTGTTGTTTTGATCGAACCATGGTCTGCATTTGCCGCGTCTATCGGGCGCGTACTCTCTGGATCCGTGGATGGATCTAGTGCGGCCTCCTCTGTGATCCAAGTATCTCGCAGGTCGAACCTATCATTGGGCTCAAATGGCTCCTTGCCCCATCTTCGGGGAACTTCCGGTATGTAGCCAACGTCGTCGACCATCCTATCTCGACCACGAGGGGGCGGTCCGGTTTGTCGGACGGAGTATGGTTTGGAGATGGAGTCTCATTAAGTTTGTCGTCGAATTGGGGCAGTAACTTTCTCCGAGGGTAGCTTTTGTGTTGGTTTGACAGAACAGTGTTGTATACTTCCTCGGCTGAGAGGACTTTCATCCATCGATCATTGAGGTCGGCATGTTCGGCTTTGAGTTGTCGTTCTTTTGCCTTCAGGCTGCGAGTCGTTGCTATGAGCCATTGCCTGATTTCTTCCTGATCCTTGAGGTTATCAGGGATGTATAGGTCATCGGCTTCTGATATATCTTCCTCCTCGACGGGGGGGGGGGGGGAGGTAATCGTCGCCTTCGGGGTCATTGACGGTATCAGGGTCGATTTGGTCCTCAGGATCTTCCGGACCCTCAAACGGGTGCTCGGGGATATCGGGATTGTCATGATCAGCGGGGGCATTACCGTCCCCGTTGATGATAATATCTCTTCCCTTTTTGCTTTTGGACCGCTTATGCGATTTCCGACACCTTGATGGCACATCGCCCGATTTGTCGCTGCCATTGTGAGGCGTATTGTCGCTGTTGGTGATAGGAGTATCCACCATGTAGATGTCGTATGTAGAAGTGGCGGTCCAACTCTCAGTGTTAACGGGGGTGGGAGCATGGTCCTCTTCATCCATGTATTCTGCCTCCTCGGAGGCATAGTCTAGTACATCGGTTAAGTCTTTGACAGTAGATATCAAGTGGGTGGTGGGTGGGTCGAAAAATCCATCCCTGCCCGAACTATAACCGGGCCGGGCGTAGTTCAGGGCTGGACCGTCGGTGATCCTCATCGATGAGAATTTCTCCAAGGCCTCATCGACTGTTGAGGGCCCGATCGGATCCAACTGTTCAGAACCCGTGGAGTTAACCCCCATGAAGTCCACCCATGGGGAGTGTTCGGAAGGAGCACATGTCCGGTCATATGGCTTGATGTCCAGACCGGGATGAGAGATCATACTGCCACCATGGGTGACCCCATTGGCATGTTCGAAGAAGGGGTCCGAGGTTAAAGCCTCGGAGTCCTCGGGGGCTACAAGCGAAGTTGTGAGCTCGATTAGTGACAAGTCGCCCCGAGAGTCAACGGAGAACTCCAGGTTTCCAAATTTGACCTCTTGATCAGGGGCGAAGCTCTCAACGTGGCCTAGATGGCCGGCGGAATCAGCATGCGGCACAACACTGCCGAAGGCAAAGATCTGTCAGGGAACGAAAACGTCCAAGTTGCGGACCTCTTCGTTGATGAAGAGGCGAGGCGTCGGTTTCATATCACTCACAAAGGAACTCTCAATGAAAGCACCAATGTCGCAATGTCGGTGTCAAAACCGGGGGATCTCATGTAGGGGGTCCCGAACTGTGAGACTAGAATCGACGGTAACAGGAGACAAAGGGGACACGAGTTTACCCAGGTTCGGGCCCTCCTATGGAGGTAATACCCTACCTCCTGCTTGATTGTATTGATGGTGTAAGGGATTATAGAGTTGATCTACCTCGAGATCGTATAGCTAACACTATATGAGTTGTCCTCCTACACCCTAAAACCCTCCGACTTATATAGAACCCAAGGATGCCTTAGGGTTTACACATGGTAGGTTACATGCCGAAGAGATAAACTTGTCTAACTATTACATCATACGTGGAGCGCAAGCCGTGTTTCCCGAAGCTTCCATCTTGGAGATTGGGCCTTCAAATCCTTAGTTGTTCGGTAAGTAGACCTCATAGTCTGGCCCACAACATTAGGTCGGCTATCCGAGGACCCCCTAATCCAGGACTCCCTCAAATAACCCGGGCATTTGAGGAAGCCTGTTATAGGAATATACAAGCCAAATTTATTATATGAAAAGGTAATTCCCACTAGCATATGGAAGTGTCAACATAGGAGACTCTCTATATGATGAACATGGTGCCACTTTGAGGCACAAATGTGGTAAAGGACAGTAGCAAAGTCCCTTCTCTCTTTTATATCATTTTTTATGGTGGGATTTTCTCTTTTTTTGCCTCCCCCATTTTTTTATATATATGGTGGGCTCATTTGGCCTCCCTCATTTTCTAATTCATTTTTCGTCTAGAGTCTCATCCCGACTTGTGGAGAAATCATAGTGTCCATCATACTTTCCTCACCGGGACAATGCTCTAATAATGATGATCATCACACTTTTATTTACTTACCACATGAAGAACCGATAGGAAGATATGACTTTGTATGAATGCCTCTGACAACGTACTAGGATGTGCAATGATCTAGCATGACATGTATCAAAAATATGAAGAATGGTAGCTTTGCCACAAATACCATGTCAACTCTATATGATCATGCGAAGCATTATTATGATGAACGAACTAGTCATGTGAAGTGACGATGGAATTTGCATGGCAACATATCTCAGAATGGCTATGGAAATGCCATAATATGTAGGTATGGTAGCTGTTTTGAGGAAGATATAATGAGGCTTATGTGCAATAGAGCATATCATGTCACGGGGTTTGGATGCATCGGCGAATATTTGCACCGATCCTTGAGGTGAGAATGGGCTATGCACGGAACCGAGAGGCTAGCAAATATGAGAAGGTGAATATGCGTATGTCCATGGTGTCACATTAGTCATAAATAAATCACATACTTATTGCAATGTTTTATTAGTTTTATCACAAATCAAATTACTCCTTGCGTGCCCCGAGGAGAAGGTTGGTAGGATTTAACCATCGCGCGCCCCTGACTCAAAACAACACTAGGATTTCAACGAGGAATATAAATGCTCACACATCATGACCATGCCTCTTTAATTTTTAGATGAATAACAAGTTAACACCTCTTAATCTAGACACTTCTACAAATCAACAATTATGTCATTAACCCATAACTTCTCTACATGTGCTACACAATGGTTTTGATTATCATTCATTAAATACCTAATGTTCTTGGATTAGTCTTATAACCCATGAAAATTAACATCACTATTACTTAGCTCTCAAACAAATATAATTGAATAACGAGAGCATATTATTTCAATAAAATCTACATGCCACCGTGCTCAAAAATATATAAGTGAAGCACTACAGAAACTGCCTAGCTTAAAAGATATAAGTGAAGCACATAGAGTATGCTAGCAAATTATCATGAAGGTGTGTCTCTCTCAAATAGGTGTGTCCATCAAATGATGATTGTGACAAACTTAAATTAAAAGCAAACAAAAGCAAATGACACTCCAAGCAAAACACATATCATGTGATGAATAAAAATATAGCTTCGAGTGACATACCGATGGATTGAGACGAAAGAGGGGATGCCTTCCGGGGCATCCCCAAGCTTAGACACTTGAGTCTCCTTAGAATTATACTTGGGGACCTTGTGCATCCCCAATCTTGGGATCTTGATACTCCTTATTCCGTAGTCCATCGTGATCGCACCCAAAATTTGAAAACTTCAATCACACAAAACTCAACAAAACTTCGTGAGATCCGTTAGTATAACACACATATTGCATACTTGAGGTATTGTGATAAATTGATTCAAATTCATTTTTTTTCATAATAGGTAATTTATTCTAACTTCTCCATGACTTAGAACCCCCTATATAATCCATGTCATAATCAAAACAAGCAAACTATGCAAGCAAAACAGAATATGTTTAAAATAGTACAGTCTGTAGCAATATGTAAAGATCCCATACTGATGTAACTATAAAAATTCTTAAAAATTAGGAAAACATAAATAATTTGTATAGAAATACTATGTTAAAATTTCATATCATTATCACTCTTCACTAAAAAAATTAAAATTCATGTATTCGAGTCAAAGTTTTTGTTTCAAATTCAGCATCGTTTCTACTCATCTTGTGAGTCATCCCAAAGGCTTTACTTGGCACAAATACTAATTAAAACATAAAATATAATCATTACAGAGGCAAAAAATCATGTTATCACACAAGAATAGAAAGTAAAAAAAAAGATACATATTGGGTTGCCTCCCAACAAGCGCTATTGTTTTATGCCCCTAACTAGGCATAATGCACAGTTTCAAGTGTTGTCATCTTTGCCATTCAGCTCCTTGATAACACAACTATGATTAATAGGAACAATGGAAGGATTGACCATAGGTTCGTTTATAAAGTTCAAAAATTTGGGGTTAACACTAATCATTTTGAGATCTTTGTTTCTTTTGGAAGGAGGTGTACTAATGCTCTTAGGAATAAATATGAACTTGGGATTTTTATCTTGTGAGGTACTAGCACTAGTTATGGATGGTGTGAAAGAGGATCTCACTTTGTCAATAACCTTCTCTATTTTATCAATTCTACCCAATCCTTATTCTACCCTCTTATCAATAGTAGCATATTTTCTTTCAAAGTTTTCAAAGTTATTCCTAACCATGACCCAAATAGAGTGATATGATTATGAAGTATTTTTATCTAACTCCTCAATAGGCACACTAGTAATCATTTTATTTTCAATAGTATCAAGCCTTTGCATAACATTTTCCAATGTTAAATTGGTTTCATTAACAATAAGGGGTGGTGTTCCAACAAGATTTTCAATTGCGTTATACGCATCCAAAGTATGACACATTAAGATGTCCCCACCGGTGATGGTGTCAAGGACAAACCTATACCAAGGTTGTCACACTGGCATAGAAATTATGAAGCAAATTGGCGGTAGATAGCTTATTAGTTGCTTTATTTTGGGCATGGAAAATCCTATACCATGCATCCTTAAAACTTTCTCCTCCCCTTTGTGTAAAATTCATAACATCATTACTGGGAGTGGCACGAACAAAAGAAGAACTAGTCATAACTTCAAACAAGAACTAGTAACAAGCAAAGGTAATTTTTATTTATTTTTGATTTCTATGAGACAAACTAAATATAACAGAAAATAAAAAGAAGAACCAGTTAATTAAATTTTGTGCAAAGTTACTTGATAGTTTGTGATGGTATTCCCCGGAAATGGCACCCGAAATCCTTTCTGATACTCGTGATCCGCATTGGGTTTTCCATGAAGAGGAACGGGTAATCGCAGCACAAAGTGGGCAAGTATTTCTCTCAGTTATGAAACCAAATTTTATCGAACCAATAGGAATACCAATCCTCAACCATCTTCAGTGGCTGCACACAAAAGAACAAAGAACTTGCACCCAATGCCGACAAGAGGGTTGTCAATCCCCTTGATCTTGTTATTTGCAAGCAAGTGAATTGTGTACATAATTGTAAAGTGAAAAATAAAATAAAAGGTAATAAATAACAGCAAGGTAATGATAGCATTTTCGAAATTGTAAGTGAATAGACCCGAGGGCCGTAGAGTTCTCTAGAGGCATCTTCATAAGTAAAGCATACAGTGGGTAAACAAATTTATGTTGGGCAATTGATAGAAAAGCGAATAATTATGAGATTTTCACGACAATGATCATGTGTATATAGGCATCACGTCCATAAGCAAACATGCTGACTCCTGCCTGCACCTACTACTATTACTCTACTTCAAGAGCGTTTCTATGCTTGCCTCTCTACGTATTAAGTTCATGACAAACAGAGTAATGCTTGGATAATGATGACATGATGTAGACAAAGTAAACTCAACTAATATGAATAAACCCCATCGTTTTATCCTTAGTAGCAAAAACACGAAGACGCAACTTGTCCCTTTCTGTCACTGGGGTATAGAAACTCGTCAGGTTGAACCTACTACAACGCACCACTCCCACTGAAGAAATATCAATCTATTTGGCCAAACTATCTCAATTGGTCAAAGAGCATTACAAAGCTATAATGATCATGCAAATAAGAATCATAGTGATCAGTTTTGACTCAAATACTTTTCATGAATAATCTGAACATAAACTCACAATTCATCGGATCCCAACAAGCACACCATACAAAGGGATTACATCGAATGGATCAAGGCAAAGATGTGATGAACATTGTATTGAAGATCGAGAGAGAGAGAGAGATTGAGATTGCCATCTAGGTACTACCTACGGACCCATAGGTCTACGGTGAACTACTCACACATGAGGGATCACTAGAAGTCTGTGTGTGTCTAGAAGGTGGGTATAGACTACTAGCACAAATTAAAACATATCCAATAGCCAAAGTTAATGGTTGGCAGAGTTTAGCAATTAGAGCAAGTCTAGCACACCCTACACATGCAAGTCAACAAGTATGGCAATGGAAAGTAAAGAGATTACACATGGAAGTAAAGAGTTGAGATAGTGAGATCAAACACATGAGGGACACAAAGATTTTTCCCGTGGTTCCGATAGTTGGTGCTATCGTACGTCCACGTTTATGGAGACTTCAACCCACGGAGGGCTCTACCCACGGAGGGTTCCACGAAGAAGCAACCTTGTCTATACCATGATGGCCTACATCCATGGAGGACTAACCTTACTCGAGGTAGATCTTCATGAAGTAGGTGATCTCCTTCACTTTACAAACTTCTTGGTTGAACTCCACAACACGAAGTAGGAGGCTCCCAAGTGACACCTAACCAATCTAGGAGGCACCACCCTCCAAAAGGCAATAGGCTGGATAAGGACGATGAACTCATTGCTCTTGTGCTTCAAGATGATAGACACCTCAACACTCAATCACACTCTCACATATTTGTCTTTGGTGGAAGAGATTGATTGGGTTGAAAGAAACTTGGGGAGGCTAGAGATCAAGATTCATATGGTTGGAGTGGAGTGGCTTGATCTCAACACATGAGTAGGTGGTTCTCTCTTAGAAAACCAGATGGGATAAGTGGAGATCTGTTCTGGGTGATTCTCTTATGAGTGAGTGGTAGTGGAGGGGTATATATAGGCATCTCCAAAAATCCAACCGTTACACCTTAAGTTACCAACTCGGTGACACCGAAGTATAAAACTCATTAGTACCGAGTTGCTCCAAAGGTAGCAACTTCTGAATCTCGGCAAGACCGATATAGAAGTCTCGACAGTACCCAAAAGGTGACCAACGGTCAGATTGCAAAACTCGGTGATGCTGATCCAAAATCTCAGAAATTCCGATTTTAAGGAAAGAGATTATAGAATGTTGGCAACCTAAACTCGGTGGCACCGATGCAGAATCGGTTTTACCGAAGACCTAGGGTTTGGCTGGGATCTATTTGAGGTGGAATCGGTAGGACCCAGTGGGTAGTATTGGTAGCATCGATTTGCATGATAGCCTTATACAAACTTTTGTGGAAGAGCTTGTGGGTGTTTTGGGTAACTATCACTTATGCATGTGGAGCATTTTGTTCACCAACAATACCTTAACCCTTTTTCATAGTATTGCTTTCCTATAGACTCAAGGTGATTTCTCACAAAGTAAAATGTAGAGTCTTCTTGCTGCCAATCCTATTCCTTCTCCTTCTCGTTCTTGGGTATGCTCCTCATAATTTTTAGCCAACACTATCTGTGGACTTTATCTTAAATACACTAGATAAAAATATTAGTCCAAGAGACAATGTATGTTGTCATGAATTATCAAAACCACCAAGGGAGCATAATGTGCTTTCAACACATCATGGTGAGGGTGATATGTCTCCAATGTATCTATAATTTTTGATTGTTCCATGCTATTATATTATCTATTTTGCATGTTTTATATGCATTAATATGCTATTTTATATTATTTTTGGGACTAACCTATTAATCTGGAGCCCAGTGCCAGTTTTTGCTTTTCCTTGTTTTTGAGTTTCGCAGATAAGGAATATTAAACGGAGTCCAAACGGAATAAAACCTTCGGAATGATTTTTTTCTGGAATAAAAGGAAACCACGAGACTTGTGAACAAGGCAAAGGAGCTGCCACACGGCCACAAGCCTGCTTGCCGCGGCCAGAGGGGTACCTGGCAACTCCCCTAACCCTAATCTTCGGCCTATAAATTCCAAAATATTCCATCATTATAGAGGAGAGCCACGAAAACACTTTTCCGCCGCCAGAAGCCTCCGTTCCCGAGAGATCCAATCTTGGAGCCTTTTCCGGTAATCTATCGAAGGGGGATTCGATCATGGAGGGCATCTACATCAACTCCATTACCCCTCCGGTGATGCGTGAGTAGTTCACCATAGACCTACGGGTCCATAGCTAGTAACTAGATGGCTTCTTCTATCTCTTTGCTTCTCAATACCATGTTATTTATGATCTTCATGGAGATCTATCCGATGTAATACTCTTTTGTGGTGTGTTTGTCGAGATCCGATGAATTGTGGGTTTATGTTTAGATTATCCATGAATATTATTTGAGTCTTTCCTCAATTCTTATATGCATGATTTCATATCTTTGCAAGTCTATTTGAGTTATTGGTTTGGTTTGGCCAACTAGATTGGTAATTCTTGCAATAGGAGAAGTGCTTAGTTTTGGGTTCAATCTTGCGGTGTCCTCACGCAGTGACAAAGTAGGGGTAGCAAGGCACATATTGTATTTTTCATCATATTGCTTGAGTTTATCCCACTACATCATGTCATCTGGTTTAATGCGTTACTCTATCCTTCATGAACTTAATACTCTAGATGCAAGCAGGAGTCGATCGATGTGTGGAGTAATAGTAGTAGATGCAGAATCATTTCGGTCTACTTGTCATGGACGTGATGCCTATATGCATAATCATTGCCTTGGATATCTTCATAATTATTTGCTTTTCTATCAATTGCTGGACAGTAATTTGTTCACCCACAGTAATACTTGCCATCATGAGAGAAGCCATCTAGTGAAACCTATGGCCCTCGGGTCTATTTTCCATATTATACTTTCAGATCTAAAACCAAAAATACCAAAAATACTTGCTGCCCTATTTTTACTTTTAGTTTTACTTTCCGTTCAAGCGTCCTATTATATCCATCTCTAATAGATCTCATCCTTGCAAGTAACCATGAAGGGATTGACAACCCCGTTATAGCGTTGGATGTAAGAGTTTGATTCTTTGTGCGGGTACATCTATTGGTGGCTTGCTTGTATCTCCTACTGGATTGATACCTTGGTCCTCAAAAACTGAGGGAAATACTTATCTACTTTGCTGCATCAAACCGTTCCTCTTCATGGGAAACCAACGCATGCTCGAGAAGTAGCAAGGGCAACAGGGTTTATGAAGAGACCCTTCGTGATCGATCTCCCCTCTAGAAGAGTGTCAGAACGGAGGTGTAGATGGCCTCCTGTTGGAATAGATACTTTGTGGCGGCGGAAAAAGTGTTTCGGGAGCTCTTCTGGTGTTTTTAGGGTAGACATGAATTTATTGGCTAGAGAACAACGTCGGGAGATGCTCCAGGGGGCACCACATATCTGGCTGTGACCCCCTAGGGCGGCGGTTGGATGTGTGGTGGGCCCCTGGTGCACCTCCTGGCCCTCCTCCGAATATTCCAGGTCTTGTATTGGTCCTGAAAAAATCACCAAAAAGTTTCGTGGCAATTGGGCTCCGTTTGGTATGGTAACTCTGAAAAGGGAAAAACACTCAGAAAACAGGAACTGACACTCGATACTGGTCAATAGGTTAGTGCTCAAAAATATTATAAATTGGTAAATAAATACCAAAAAAGTAAACTAGAATTATAATATGTCAACATGGAACAATAAAAAATTATAGATACGTTGGAGACGTATCACTACACGCCGGTAATACTTCAAGCAAGGCCTGCCTATAGCCAAGCTATGAACTGCGAAGAGCCACATCATCTTAACGGGATGCTCGATCGCATCGATAATATGTATTTCTTAACTTTGGTTTACAATAAGATCAGACTTAAAGCTAACAATCAGGAAATGTATGTCCCACCCACCACCCACCTAGTTGCCACAGTCGACGATTTAACCGACATGTTGGACTATGATGAGACCACGAACATGGATGAAGATGACGAGGACCCTAGAGGACACACTTCACCCTCATAAACAACATCAAGTGGACTGCAACATCCACCTATGACGTCTACATTGTTGGGTTTTACCGTAGGTGCATCACGTGTAAATGAAAATTTTCCTACGCGCAGAACATCCAAGAACATGCTACGGAGATGGATCACAGATTATTACCACTAGACACGCAATGTCTTGCAGCTGAAGTAGAGTTGGGGTAGCGCATTCGAGTGGTCCGTATCCTCCTCGTCCGATCTCCCTCCAACCGCCGATCGTTGGATCCTCTCCCTTGAATAGTCGGCTGCCGGATCTAACGTACATGTTCGCTAGAGCAGCGCAAGTGCACCGCTTCTAACGGTATCCGCACGTGCAGGAGGAACGCCGTGCGGCAGACTGCTAGGTCCGATTACACAGTCGCCGGCGGCGAGTGGAGGTGGCTAGTTGCAGCACATACAAAACCCTAATGACGATGCCGAAGCGATCAACCAGGCGGGTGTGCCACACGTCCACTATATATAGGCATCCGTCGCGGGCTCAACTCTTGGGCCTCGCACGAATCCTAAATCCCACGTGTTCCTTCCCTTAAGCGTGCGACCCCTTAGGTTCTCGTTCACTTGGTCGCGGGTCAGTCACATACGACTCGACCAGTCGGTAGGAACCTCTAGCAAAGCGTGCCAACTCCAAGTGTCCGATGAAGCTGGTTAGGCGAACCTGTACTTCATACTTATGTTCCCTTTGCCACGCGATATATGTTGTCATGCTCAAGGCCTCATGGTCATCCTTGTTCCGGCATGACCTCTTTCTCGTTTTGGTGAATCCGACCAACACTTCATATTATCTCATAATCCTCATCGCATGGCCATGCTTATCGAGGTCGAACCACCCGAGGGGCCCAAAGTATATCTGTCCTGATTCGAGGGGCAAACCCATCTTGCTCGACCATGTCTCGTAGCATAGGTCTGGAAAAGCCCAAAACCTACCTTTGTAACTAGCCAGTCACGGAGTAGAGTGTGGTCGGACCAAAGCAAGTCTGTCACCATCCCGAGTACATGCACCAGCTCAGGTCTTAGGACATAGAATGTATGTTGTACTAGAGACTCACAGATGACCTAACGCTGCATCTCATAGTTGGGTCTGTCCAACTCAGACCTTATCTAAACTCGGATCTGACTACGTCGAATCCGATGAGACCTTTATGAGTCCATATTATCCAGTTAGCATCCAAAGCTACATGGTCAGTGAGACCAAACCATCCACCATGTCATATGCTATCCTGATTGGTTGCGCGTCCACACAACCCTTTCGAATAGGAACCATTTAGGACAGTCATCATACAATGCATAGTCTCACAAACAAGTCACGTACTTGTTAATACACATCAATGATAATGTCCAAGGACTATCTTTATTCATAAACACATAGGAAATATCATCATAAATGATTGCCGCTAGGGCATATCTCCAACATACATGGTAGACACTCCCAATTCCCCTCACAAACGTCGGCGCAAATGTCGAAAAGGAAACAATGGGGTGTACAAAGCCACCACCGAGGATGGCGAGGCAATAACCGTCTACTCTGATAACATGGGAGAGGATCCTCAAGCCTCCCCAGTACAAAATGGCGACCTCTGAGTAAATGCCGAGAACTTAGATCCGGGCGACCTCTTTGAAGGGCCCGAGGACAATTACATGTCGCAGTCCGAGGAGGATGATAGCCTTGACACTGAGGACTTTATTGTCCCAAAAGACCCCTTGGAGCAAGAACGCTTCAGGTGGCGCTTCATCGTATCGCCTGAAGCATGAAACGCAAGCAATAACAACTGCAAGCATATACAGACGTGCTGAATGACAAGTGGCTTGAACTACTCTCGACCGAACAAGACCTGGAAGAGCGATGCCATATCGCAGCGAAATCATACCCACGCATGCGTCTGCTGCCGAGTTTGATGAAGAACTAACAACCGACGAGCTTGAACAACCCCCTAGAGGTCAGGATAGGCCAGTGCAGGAAAACATCAACACACGACCAGCGCCATGCCGTTACGGCAAAGCCCCCATGGATCACATACAACCTTACGATGTTCAACGTCACATGGAGGCAAACCAAGCACCTCCTTGGTCCATTTACAGAGGACGCATGCTGGCCAGGCTCAATGGCCATGACACCTGGTTAGACAGGAACGATCGTGCCTGAGATCAAGCCTACGAGCGATTCTCCCCCAACCTCTAATGAGATACTACCCGGTCCCGAGGTAGAACCCACCCGATCTGTTTCACAAATAGGGTAATGGAAAATCAATTCCTAGACTGGTTTAAGCCCATCAATATAGAACCCTATTGCACGACAGACCCAACAGTATGGATCAAGGACTTCCTTCTTCACATACACATGGCTAACGAGATAACCTCCACGCCATCAAATATCTTCCACTCATGTTAAAGGGGCTAGCTAGGCATTGGCTTAACAGCTTGACTTCTACTTCCATCTGTAGATGAGAAGACAATGAATATGACTTTAGGGTAAATTTACAAGGCACTTATGTCTGACCTCCAGACGCCGACGACCTCAGTTGTGTCATCCAGTAGCTAGGCGAATCTGCTCAGAAGTTCTGGAATAGGTTCCATACCAAAAAGAACCAAATCATAGATTACTTCGACGTCGAGGCCATCGCCTCATTCAAAACCAATACCTGAGATGAATGGCTCGCCCGCCAGCTCAGCCAGGACAGGACGAGGACCATGTCAGCCCTTACTTCACTTATGATGCGCTTTTGTGCGGGAGAAGATAGTTAGCTCGCGCAAATTGGTCACAACAGTGAGGCAGGCACCTCAAAAGTGTGCGACGCCAACGACAAGCCTCAACGCAACAAAAAGAAGTGCATGCATAAATATGGCGTAAGAGACAAGAGGATGCCACAATCAATGCAGGGTTCACCAGACCCAAATCTGGACCAAGGAGAAAACCCTTTAAAGGGAATAACGATGCAAGATAGACACGATCCTGGATCGATCGTGCCAAATCCATGGCACCCAGGACAAACCAGCAATCCACATTAATAGGAATTGTTGGGTCTTCAGGCAAGCTAGCAAGGTAGCGACGGAGGGTCCAAATAAAGCCCAAAGTTGCAGTGAAGACGAGGATGACCCTCAACAGCCCTACAATGGAGGCCAAATGAAGTTTCCTAAGGAGGTAATAGAGGTAAACATGATCTATATTACCCACATCACCAAGAGGGAGAGGAAGCGCACACTTAGGGACATCTACGCGTTAGAGCCAGTCACCTCGAAGTTCAATCTGCGGTCGGCCTTCCCAATCACATTTCATATACACGATCATCCGACCAACATTAGGCATGGCGGTTCAACTACACTTGTCCTTGACCCCCTCGTCAATGGTTTCCATTTGACATGCGTCCTTATGGACGACCAGAGCAGCCTCAACTTAATTTACAAGGACAAAATTTGAAAGATGTGCATTGACTCATCTCGGATCAAGCCGAGCAACACTGCCTTTAAAGGATTCATTCCAGGTGTTGAAGCTCGTTGCATAGGAACCGTGTCCTTGGAAGTTGTCTTCGGCTCACTCGAGAATTTCTGGAGTGAGAAGTTACTCTTTGACATCGTGCCCTTTCGAGGTGCGTATCACGCGCTCCTAGGGCAACAATGTTTGCTCGCTTCAATGCGGTCTTGCATTATGCTTACCTCAAGCTCAAAATGCCAGGACCAAACGTTGTTATCACGATTAACGGAAACACCAAATGCTCCCTCCATACTAAGGAGCAGACCATGGCCTTCGCAGCCAAGGTGCAGCATCCGAGGACGCAGCCCACGGTGGTAAACGCGCTTCTAGCTCTTCAAAGCGTATGCGGGCCACGCAAGTCGACCTCAGACACGTACCCCATCCCCTAAATAGGGGTGCGGGCTCCTCATGTGCTCCCCTTGGGAGGGGCACTACGTCCCCAGGGCGCACAATTTCACGCTAAAAATCCCTTGGGCCGCCATGGATCCAGGATTTACGAAAACATTGGACCATCCCGATCCGGGGCATGATCAAGCTTCGAGCTTCCACATTGGCAAGGTCTCATCAAAGATCCTACTTGGATAATAGAGTCATGTGGCATCAACCACAAATCAAACACCCGCATATATCTTAAAGGACTAGTCTAGCAGGCGCTTGGAGCACATGCAAAGTTGAGGTTGCATACTGTGACGCCTTCGTCTTAATCGTACACTAATCATACACGCAAATGTGCACAATCAATATCAGAGACTCACGCGAAGATGCCACAACACAACTCTAGACACAAATAAGATAATACAAGCTTTATATTACAAGCGAGGGGCCTCAAGGGCTCAAATACATAAGATCAAATACACAAGAGTCAGCGGAAGAAACAATATCTGAGTACACACATAATCAAACAAGCATGCCTTAAAAAGGCTAAGCAAAACAACGACATCTAGATCGAAAAGCCGCAGGCGTCCTGCCTGGGAGCCTCTTGTCTACTCCTGGTCATCGGCGGCCTCCACGTAGTAGTAGGCTCCATCTGGGTAATAGTATTCGTCGGCGGGATGAGATGGCTCCTGGGCCCCGTTATCTGATCGTTACAATCACATCAAAGGGAAAAGGGGAGCAAGGAAACTGTGAGTACTCATCCAAAGTACTCTCAAGACTTAAATCAGATCTATGATAAATATGTATCAATGTCAAAGGGAAGTGGCTGTATATGTGGACTATACTGCAGAAATGCTAGAATAGAAGGGAAGGCCTAGCCCATCGAAGACTAGCATCTTGCAATGTCTTGTAGAATTACAAGAGTATAGATTAGTATAACATATGTAACAAGTATGTAGTAGCAATGCCCAGAGATCCTCCCTCGACTCCCCGCGAGAAAGCGATCCCGGAGCCATCATTTCAATTCAGTGTCACAAGCATCCAGTTCTAGTTCTAGTTAATGAGTATACTCTCCAAGCGTTCATTAACATGAACATGGCTATTCGAATAGATATACTTCCTTGTAGGGGTTCAAAAACTTACCCAACATGCTTGATTAACTCTGCCCGAACACACTTTTCTGGGTCATGCTTGGCCTCGGCTGATTGACACGCTGTAGTCCTACCTAGGCTCAACATAGAGTCTAGCATGCCGGTTTAAATCCTAAGCGCTCAGGGGTCTTGGGCCCACCACCCTTTGCACTCCTACGCATTACGAGGATGGCCGGGATCAGTCCTAGCTACCTCTTTATACAAAGCAGGTGCTTACACGGGCCACCCAAGCGCGTGCCACTCACTGTAATGCCTGAAGAGCTTTGGGGAGAATGTACGACGTAGAGTGCCCATACTTATTCCCGCGTGGTGGTTAGTGTGAAAAGGCCAAAGGCCTACTCAGATCACATATCCAAACCCGCTAGTGTCTTCGGAGCGTGTGGAAGCGACGAGTGATGCACGATGTGTGGTCCCATCGCCCCGTCTCGTGGACTTACAGCAAGGGAAAATAATGCCCGCCCGTGTCGCGTAATTATCTCGCGGGTGCCCTCCAGGTCTACCCGACTAACACGGGACTATTGGGAACTCAGGTCCACCTCAATCGGGGTGGTACCACCTGTCCCTCCAGTCCCAAAATACCAGTAATAGGGGCAACAACTAAAGGTAACAGTGTGTCCTTGTCATCAAGGGGGAAATCCGAGGAATCACCCTCGATGGATTCCCACTCAATTTAATCATCAATGTGAACTTGGAGGAATCACCCTTGATAGGTTCACACTTGAGGGCTCGCACAATAGAGTCATCGTTGGAGGTAGTGTAAATGAAATCACCCTCGGTAACCCACAACCGACTAGCTATGCTATAGAGATATCATCAGGAGTGAGGTAGGAGGTATCACCCTCGACACTCGATAGTAGCTTTGTAGAGTCATAGAACTAAGGGGGGGTTGATACGTATCCATCATATCTATAATTTTTGATTGTTTCATGCCAATATTATACAAGTTTTACATACTTTTGGCAACTTTTATATGATTTATTGGACTAACCTATTGATCCAGTGCCCAGTGCCAGTTCTGTTTTTGCATGTTTTTTGTATCGCAAAAAATCCATATCAAACGAAGTCCAAATGCAATAAAATTTTATGGAGAATTATTTTGGAATATTTTTGATTTTTGGGAGTTGGAATAACCGCAAATGGAGGCCCACACAAGGCACAAGACATCAGGATCCGACCCCTGAGCCAGGCGCGTGGTGGTGGGTTGTGCCCACCTCATACATCGGTTGGAGCTCTACTTCGGGCACAAGTAAGCTTATATCTGGGAAAAAATCTAGTTAAAATCTGAGCGCAATCGGAGTTACGGATCTCCGGGAATATAAGAAACGGTTTTCGGCCATATCTGGGGAATGAAAAACAGAAGAGAACAGAGAGGGAGATCCAATCTCGGAGGGGCTCCCGCCCCTCCGCCGCCATAGGAGACCTTGGACCAGAGGGGAATTCTCCTCCCCATCTAGGGGAGGCCAAGGAAGAATAAGAAGTAGGGGGCTCTCTCCCCCTCGCTCCCGGTGGCCCCGGAGTGCCGCCGGTGCAACGATCGAGACGACGATCTACATCAACAATCTTGCTACCGTCAACACCAACTCTCTCCCCTCTATGCAGCAGTGTAACACCTCTTCTCCCCGCCGTAATCTCTACTTAAACATGGTGCTCAACTCCATATATTATTTCCCAATGATCTATGGTTATCCTATGATGTTTGAGTAGATCCGTTTTGTCTTGTGGGTTAATCGTGATCTTGGTTGGTATGATTGTATATTTTATTTATGGTGTTTTCCTATGGTCCCTCCATCTCACGCAAACGTGAGGGGCCCCTGCTGTAGGGTGTTGCAATATGTTCATGGTTCGCTTATGGTGGGTTGCGAGAGTGATAGAAGCTTAAACCCGAGTAAGTGGGGTATGACGTATGGGAGTAAAGAGGACTTGATACTTAATGCTATGGTTGGGTTTCACGGCATTAATGATCTTTAGTAGTTGCGAATGCTTGCTAGGGGTCCAATCATAAGTGCATATGATCCAAGTAGAGAAAATATGTTAGCTCATGCCTCTCCCTCATATAAAATTACAGGAATGATTACCGGTACTTGTCATCGATTGCCTAGGGACAAATAACTTTCTTGTTGACACAAACCCTTTTACTAAACACCTAACTTTTATTATCTTGCAAAGTACTTCTATTTGTTCTGCCTTTAGCTCCTCGTTGGGGAAGAAGGCTACAAACGATCCCCTATACTTGTGGGTTATCAAGGGTGTAGTGAGATGTCGGTCTTGGCATGTCGATACCCTGGATCGAATCTTCTGACAATAATGTGGGGCAACAAGGACAAGGGGGAGGGGTCACTGTTGGATCACTAACCAACCTATACTAAGTATATAGGATAACAGGTAAGGTACAACAGAAGGTTACAAAAGCAGGCTATGCATCAGAATAGGAGCTACCAACAGTAGCAAAATCTAATGCAAGCATGAGAGAGAAGGAATGGGTGATATAGGAATGATCAAGGGTTTTGCTTGCCTAGAATCTCTGCTGCAAGTGGTTGGACGTCAGAGGTGTAGTTGTACCCAGTAGTAGTGTCGATTTCGGAGTCTATCAGAGAGAAGAGAGGGAGAAACAATAAATATAGAAAAAATGCATCAGATGCATGACAATGCAATATGTTGTGCTAGGGGTTGACCCAACACAGTGCTACACGTTACACACAGAAGGCGAGAATATCTGTGGATATTTCCGGGGTCTTAGGAATTTATCGAACAAACTATTAGGAGGGTAAGGATCCGTGTTCATCATGTTAGAGGCATATGACAAATGAACGGATTGCATATTCGGACCCGTTATGTTTTTCTGAGCAACTTTCATATATATATTATTTTCATCCGAGGTATAGATTATTTAATACAAATTTTCAAAGATTTAAACATTTTTCTGAAACTATTATTATTTAAATTAATTCAAAAAAAAATAATTTTACTATGTCAGCACTACATCAGCAGCCAGCCCAGCTAGTCTAAGTCAAACCTGACTGTCGAGTCCCACAAGTCAATGATAAGAAGATTAACAAGGGCTTATTTTCAACTAATTAGGTTAATTAACTAGTAGAACCCACATGTTAGTGACTAACTAATCTAACTAATTAATTTAAATTCATGAATTTTGTTAAGTTAACGTGGGGCCCACATGTTAGCGTCATGGGGGTAAAGTCAGCACGTTGACCACAGTCAACGTGGTCAACCGGGGCTAGGGGCCCCACTAGTAGTGACCCAGGTAGGCCCCAGTGGTCGGCCACGTCGGCGGGCAATGCCGGAGTGATTCCGGCGAGCTAGAACATGGCGGGATGCGTTGGGACCTCGTCAGAAAGGGGGCGCATGCCACCATTTGGAGCGCGGCCGGTGGCCTTTGAATAGCCGTTCGATGTCACACCGAATGGTGGTAGTGGCAGAGGCTGAAGGGCCCGAATTCAACGACGACGATGAGCACGGACGGTGACGGCGTTTGTGCCCTGTTTGAAAACTCGGCGGGAGCGACCTAGGAGGTTCAACTCGGGTTTGGGGCGACGTTGCACGTGCTCTGGTGCGTGCAAGTGGTCGGCATAGGTGCTCAGGAGCATGCTCGGCACGCATGCGATGACCATGGAGGATGGCGGATCATGACATAGCAGCGGGATAGCTACAACTACGAGAAGGAATAAGGGGGAGGTGGAACACGAGCGGCGGCTCACCGGCATTGCAGAGAAGGCCCGAGGACACCAGAGGAGCTCGGGGCGGCGCCGCTCAAAGCGGTGGCCGCCGGAGCTCGAGGAGGAAGACGAGGTTGGGGTGGCACCGTGGGGCCGTGCGGTGCCATGTGGCTTGACATGGAGGAGCAGAAAATGGAGGCAGAGCGAGCGGGCACGACCTCAGCCGACGGGAGTGGGGGAGCACGCAGACGGTGACGGTCATGGCAGTGGTGTGGCCGGGTGTCGAGGATCTGGAGGAGGGAAGAGGAATGAGAGGGAGAGGAGCGAGAGGGATAGGGATGGTGAGTGGGGTGGCAGGGGAGTATCTTGAGGCGTCGAGAGGGGGGGGGGAGGGGGCTTATTGAACGCACATTTGCTCCCTTGGTGGTTTTGGTAATTAGTAACAACGTATATGTCATTGAACTAATGTTTCCACTAAGCATATTTCAGGAAGAGTTCAATGATAGGGATGGAAAAAGGAATGTGGAATACCGCAAGATGCAAGGAAATGGATTGGCAAAACTTCAAGCAAGAGGACTCTACATTTTACTTTGTGAGAAATCACCTTGAGTCCATAGGAAAGCCAATACTATTAAACGGGGGTAAGGTACTGTTGGTGAACAAGATGCTCATACGTGCACAAGTTATAGTCACCAAAAACACCCACAAGCTCTTCCACTAAAGTCTGTCGAAAGCCAAATGTCCAAAAGCGGTGTAACCAACAATTCCCACTTGGTGCCACCGATTCCCAAACTCAGACAAACCCATGCCGAACCCTAGCCATTCGGTGCAACCGATTCTGCTTCGGTGCCACCGAGTTGGGGTTGCCAACTTCCTGTTACCTCGATTAACAAAATCATTCCCACCAAGTTTGTTGGATCGGCGTCACCGAGTTGCACAATCTGACCATTGGTCACCTAATCGGTACAAACCGAGATTCAAAAGTTGCTACCTTTGGAGCAACTCGGTACCATCGAGATTCCCACATCGGTGTCACCGAATTGGTTACTGAAGGTGTAACGGTTGGATTTTTGGATATGCCTATATATACCCCTCCACCACCACCTACTTGACACATAAGCATTCAGAACAGATCCCCACTCATACCAACTGATTTTCTAAGAGAGAGACACCTACTCATGTGTTGCGATCATGCCATTCCATTCCATCCATATGAATCTTGATCTCTAGCCTCCCCAAGTTCCTTTCCACCTAATAAATCTCTTCCGCCAAAGCCAAATATATGAGAGAGTGATTGTGTGTTGAGGAGTCTATCATCTTGAAGCACAAGAGCAAGGAGTTCATCGACATTATCAACTCTATTACCTTTTGGAGGGTGGTGCCTCCTAGATTGGTTAGTTGTTGCTTGGGAGCCTCCTATTTCGTGTTGTGGAGTGAACCAATAAGTTTGTAAGGGCAAGGAGATCGCCTACTTCATGACAATCTACCCCGAGTTAGGCTAGTCCTCCATGGACGTAGGCCATCATGGTATAGTCAAGGTTGTTTCTTCGTGGAACCCTCCGTGGACTCTCGCGAACATTACCCTCCGTGGGTTGAAGACTACATAAACGTGGACGTAAGATAGCACCACCTATCTGAACCATGTGAAAAATCACCGCGTCTCCAAATTGCGTTTGATCTTCCTACCCTTCTTTTACTACTCATGTGTGTCTTTACTTTCCACTACTATACTCATCGACATGCATGTGTAGGGTGTGCTTGACTTGCTATGAATGCTAAAATTTGCCAACACTTAAAATTGGGAAAAGTAGACTTTTATTTGGTCAAGTAGTCTAATCACCCCCTCTAGACCTACTTTCAATCCTACAAGTGGTATCAGAGCTTTGGTCTCCATTACATTGGTTTCACAACCTAGGAGAGTATGACGTCTAGTGAGGGAAATTATCACTGTAGAGGTCCGTACTTTGATGAAACTAATTTTGCTAATTGGAAGCACAAAATTAAAATGCATATCCTTGCCCTAATTTGAGGTCATAACCGTGCCATTTGGGCTGTTGTTTGTGTTGGATTGCAAGGTGAATTTTTTGCGGATGGAAGGGAACCGGATCGCGAAGCGACTGTGGATGAATTGCAGATGTTGCAATACAATGCTCAAGCAAGTGACATTCTCTTCAACTGCCTATGCCCCGAAGAATTCACAAAAATCAGCCGTCTTGAGAATAAAAAGAGATTTGGGATACTTTGGTTGATATGAATGAAGGTACCGAATCTGTGAGAGAATCCAAGTTGGATGTTCTTCAAAGTCATCTTGACAAGTTCAAGATGAAGGATGGTGAAGGATTCGTTGAGATGTACTCTAGTCTAGCTCTCATCACCAAATGGCTTGCCGGCTTAGGAAGTGAAGAAATGATCGACAAATTCATCATCAAGAAGATACTTCGAGCTTTGGATGATAGATATGACATTGTATGCACATTGGTCAAAATGATGCCCAACTACAAAGATCTCAAGCCTACGGAAGTGATTGGAAGGATTGTTTCTCATAAGATGACACCCAAGGACAAGGAAGAACTCCACAACAAGTCTAGCAGTGCTTATAAAGCCACAAGTGATGCTCCTACAACTTCAAGCGACAACCTTGTCACAAATGAAGAGATAAGCCTCATGGTCAAGAAATTCAACAAGTTCTACAAGATTAGAGGCAAAGATCGAAGCTCAAACTCAAGATATGAAGAGAAGCATTCGTAAAGTCATGACCGAAACTGCTACAATTGTGGGAAGCTCGGACACTACTCCAATGAGTGCACGACTCCTTACAAAAGAAAAGAAGAGTCACCAAGGAGATGAAGCTCAAGAGGCGAGTCACCTTGAAGAGAGAGAAGGAGTAGAGATGATCGTTATGAACGAAGACCCTCAGGGAGAAGTAGGGACTCGAAGAAGAAGGACAAGCACACCAAGAGCTACTCAATAAGAAGACATCAAGTTCATGTTCGTGAATGGGTTTCCATCTCCGGATCTGACAACCACTCCGAGAGAAGCTATCACTCCAATTTCAACTATAGACAAGATGAAGGTGTTGCCGGACTTGCACTAGTGACAACCGACTCCTACGACATATTTGATTCACCAAATGAAGGGAGTGGATGTTGCTTCATGGATAAAGGACCCAAGGTATCACACGCCGATTATCTTGATTTCAATACTGATGGGGATGACTTGTTAGTAGATGATGACTTGTTATTTGACAAATCTAGTAATGTTAGTCAAGATGAACTTGCTAGTAATCACTCTAGTCAAGATAAGTTGTGTGTTGATGATAAGCTGGAAATAGAACGAATAACTCAAGAACTAAACACTCTTAAGTTAGCTCATGAGTCTACTCTACAAGATCATAGAGAGCTTGAAAGGACACATGATAAGCTCCGCTTCGAGAAGCTCGATTTAGAGCAACAGCATGAGTTCCTTAAAGCTATCAATGACGATCTTCAAAAGAAGACTTCCTCTTATCTAGCCAAACGACTTCTCTTGTCTATGTTTATTCCACAAGTTAAGGCTAAGCAAACTAGTAACAAAGGCAAGAAAGGTTCTACAACTAGTAGCAATAAAATGATAAATCCAATGATATTGCTTCTATTAGTTCTATTGATCCCACTAACACTTCTCTTAGCCAAGTTACACTTGAGCAAGAAAATGAACTTTTGAAAGGGATTATAGAGAAAGGTATCTACAAGAGTCTTGCTAGGTGCAAACAACTTGAGAAAATTGTATGCAAGCATAAAGGATACCGGAAGAACCATGGCATTGGCTACTTCAACACTAATGGAGTTAAATGGGAAGAAGGTCAATACCCCAAGCCCAAGTTTGTTCCTCAAAAGGAGAAGTATGAAAATACTATCCCCAAGGGAACAAAAGCTCAAGATGACCTTCCACCACAATACCCCGAGCTCAAGGGCAAGAACAAGCTTCAAGAGGATATTGACTCATATGAAGATGAATCCCGAGCTTTGGTGAAGTGGGTTCCCAAGGCTACTACAAGCTCAACTTCTACAAGTGCCACTTCAACACCAAGGATCCCCATCAACTTGATGTGGGTCCCCAAGAAGAAGAACTAGAGAAGTTCTTGAGGGGTGACTCCGCCAATGAAATTCACTCATATTCATTATTGGCAAGAACTAGTTGCAATCAACATCAACATCATGCAACAGTTCAAGGAGTAACACATTCCCTCAAAGGTAAGCAAGGGACAAGGTAATCAAGAAATCCATGGACATCATCATATATGCTTTGCACTCCATGTCCATAGATATCCCTGTATTTGTCTCTTGTGTGTTGGGACTAATCCATGTAGGTGAGAAGAGTAAGGAAACAACAAGGATGCTCCCAACTCATGGTGATCTTCATCCACATTGAGCATCCACCACTACTTCACCTACATGAAGTCTTCATCAACAAAACCCAAGGTTAGTCTATCCCTCCTATGGGGGAATGTCACATCAAGGAGGAGATTTAATATAAGACTTGAGTCAAAACATCTCATAGTATGTGACAACATTAAATGCTTTATGCAAAAGTGGTAACCCCACTCATGCTTAAACGATGAGTATGACCTATGGTCAAGTATTCTTACTTGGCTCCTAAGTCAATATACTCATATATATAGATTACTACATCATCGCCAAAGTGCTTGATAGATGCTAGTATGTATGTGCATGTTTGCCATGTTTTCATTTCACATCTTATTGTGTGAGCATGTTGGTCTGCATTCATTTACCCATTCGAGGACATCCAACTGTTGCTACTTGCCTTTTTATTTTTATTTTGCCAATTGGACGGACAAGAATTCCTAGGATCACTCCCTAGATATCTATGCTTTCTCACCTCATATTCCATTCTTGCTGCATCACACAATTTGAACAAGTACTTTTCGATCTCTGTGTGTGAGGAGCACTCAGAGTTCCATATCGACAAAGGACTGACTATTAAAACCTACCAAGTGCATCTCGGTGGAACCAACCCAAAATCTTGGTCTCACCGAATGCCTAGGGTTGATCTGGTTTTCAATCTCGGTACCACCGATACCATCTTCTCTGTTACACCAAGTTTCCCTGCCAACTGACAGTTGAGGAACTCGGTGACACCAAAAAGTTAGAATCGGTGTCACCGACAGCCACAGGTATATATAGAGGAGAATCTAACCTTTGAAATTTTTCTTCAACCATTGCCCCCTCCAAAACCCTAAGCTGCCGAATCAAGGTCCCTGGTCGTCGCCCTTGCCTCCCCGTGCATCTCCGTTGTTGGGAATCGCCGCCGCCGCCGGAATCTTTACCCTCGTCGCCGTCGTAGCGGATCCTTCACCAAGCAAGGGTATGGATCCGGCCTTCCATGCGCCCCCGTCCGATTCTTGCACATTGGAGATACTTTTATCGATAATCCACCGAGTGCAAACCTCCCTTGTCCACTAGAAAACTCATTAGATTAGCGAATGAAGGATTTTTAGGTTTAGTTGTCCACAAGACCGAATCTCGATGACACCGAGTCGAAAAAATTGGTTTTCCCTACTTTGTTTTTGTGATACTAAGGACAGTCTTGGTGAAACCGGGTGGCAATTTTAGGATTGACCAAAATTACTGCCAAGTTTCTATTAATAGCACTGTGTGTCTCGGTAGTACCGAAACTTTTGACCCGGTGACACCAAAATCACTTTTTGTTGAGGATTGTATCTAAGGATTTCTCTGTTCAAACTTTTGAAAATTTGTCTGTATTTTGTGATGACATATCTCCTTCTACTCTTCTACACTCTAGTCATAGGGTCAGATATGTTAGATGCTGAAGATAGTCAAAATGATTTCAGAGAGCAGAATGTTGACATGAGTTTAGGCACTAGTCTTGAGGGGAGCTATGATGATGTTCCTAGTTCTCCTCATCTTCCCAGAGCTGGTACTAGGGCAAGAAGAAAGCTCAATTCCAATGAGGAAGATGAGGACTTCATACCTGATGAAGTGCCTCCAAAGACTAAGCAAGACAAATCTGTCAAGAAAGCCCCTAAGAAACCAGTCAGGAAAGAGTATGCACCTTCAGATACTATGAGAGCACATGAGAGCTCTAGAGGCACTATGACTGTTGAGCCTCCCAGGAAGTCCATGCCTAAGAAGGCTGGTCAGAAGAAAGCAAAGAAGAGAATTGTCTATGTTACCGACAGGGCTACCCAGAAGAGACTGTTGGTGCTGCTGCTGAGGATGAGGAGGAAGAGCCAGCTACTAAGGCTCCTCCCAAGAAAAAACTAAAGAAGCTTTTGGCTGATGCTATGCCAAATAAAGCTCCACCCAAGAAGATTGCTACTGAGAAGTCTAAGAGGTTCTCAAGAGATACTCTAGCTTCTTAGAAGAACAAGGGATCTACCTCCAGAGATATAGATGAAGATGCCATGTCTGCATTGATGAAGCTTAGACCACACCTTCCAAATCACAATGCAAGCCACCTACTTGCTGAGGACATGAAGAAGAAGAAGGATTCAAGTCTGAGAGAGTGGAGAGCGATTGATCCTTACTCTCAGAGGAGGAAAACAGCTGTGTACTATAGCTTTTATACCAAGGAGCAACAAGATTTCTATGAGATTGTGTTGCTTGACAAAAGCCCAGCTGTCAGTGACATGAGGTATGTTGATTGGAAGTACATCAAGGAGAATGAAGACTACTTCCCAAGTATGCAAGAAAACTTCCATTGCATTGGCCTAGACAAATTTGTTGGCAAAGAATTCACTGCATGGAATGATGGGATGATCATGCAATTCTACTCCACTGCTCACTTCTATGGAGATGGTAGGATTGTGTGGATGGTAGAAGGAGCAAGTTATGAGTCCACTGTTGATGAATGATCTGCCATCTTAGGAGTCCTAGAAGTGGAAGATGGAGATGTTTGTGTGTACTCTAAGTCCAAGTCAAGCCACAATGCCATGAAGGACATGTACAATGCTATCCCTTCTACACATCTTCAGTCCCATAAGCTAGGATCCATCTATTACCTCCATGCAGGACTTCGCACCATCAACACCATTCTGAGGCATACTTTGATGCCCAACTCGGGAGAGGAGAAGATGATCAGAGGCTACTCCATCAACTTGCTGCTTCTTATAGACCAACATGAGATATTCAGAGTGATGGATCTGATTGTGAGACTGTGAAGAGGGTTGTTGCTGATCAAAAGTGATCATGCTGCTATGCACCCTACATTGAGATGCTCATCAACTCCAAGCCGGATAAGCATATTTTTGCTCTTGACATGCCCCATTTGCCCCTATAGCCAGATTTTGAGGACAACGTTGTGGTGATGGACCTAGATTACCCCACATTAGCTGCATCATAGGCACAAGCAGAGGCAGAGGCCGCTAGAGCCACTAGTGCTCAAGTCCTAGATCTGAGATTGAGCAAATGGATCTTTTGATCACTACTATTTAGGGCATGCAGAAAGACATCAAGGACATATTGGAGAATCAGCATAGTCTTGTGAGGATCATAGACAATAGGATCAAGACCCTCAATGACAAGGTGGATGGGCTGACAAAGACCATGAACGAGCTCAATAAGGAAGTTGATGTTGTGCCTCTTCCTCATTCTAAAGATGATGATGATGATGAGGATGACTATCCTCTCAGGACAGGCACTCACTTCACTACCCAGGCCACATCAGCCATAGTTCCATCTCCAGAGTTGAGGCCTTCTTCATCAACACCTGCTACAGTATCTTCAGCTCCATCAAATCCTCCAGTACCTCCCATTGCTACTCCAACTCCATCCATGACATCAATAGAGGTCTTCGCTGACGCGGTTCTTGCGACTCCAACATCGACCACCGGAGGAGATCAACCCCAGAAGAAAGATTAGATATATCTCTTCGAACTTTTTGGTAACTTGTTGCCAAAGGGGGAGAAGTTGTATATAAATCTTTAGGGCTCGAGTGCGAGAGCGCTGGTTTTTATTGCATTTTCAAAAACATTTGCTATCTTTTGGTTTGCTTGTGTTAAAATTTGTTGGTGTTTGATCATACGCTTAATGTGTGTTGCTGCCATTTCCTATCCTTTTGACGCTTATGAGATGATCATTCACTTTGCTTGATTGTGTTGTGGTCTGATATTCATTCCTATTACTCTCGCACACCACCAAGATGTATGTCACATGGAACAAGTGCCCCATGTACCTAATCGATTGTGCATTTGCATTCAAACGCAAATTGAAAATAATGCACAAATTTAGGGGGAGCTCTTGCTTATCACGTACTTCTCAAAGCAATGATTATATTCATTGATTATATCATATGTCGAATCTTTGATCTATATGTTGTCATCAATTACCAAAAGGGGGAGATTGAAAGCACATTTGCAACCTTGGTGGTTTTGGTAATTAATAACAACATATATGTCATTGAACTAATGTTTCCACTAAGCAAATTTCAGGAAGATTTCAATGATAGGGATGGCAAAAGGATTCTGGAATACCCCTAGATGCAAGGAAATGGATTGGCAAAGCTTCAAGCAATAGGACTCTACATTTTACTTTGTGAACCTTGAGTCCATAGGAAAGCCAATACTATTAAAAGGGGGTAAGGCACTATTGGTGAACAAGATGCTCATACGTGCACAAGTGATAGTCACCAAAAACACCCACAAGCTATTCCACAAAAGTCTGTCCAAAGCAAAATTTCCAAAATCGGTGCAACCAACAATTCCCACTCGGTGCCACTGATTCCCAAACTCAGACAGACCCATGCTGAACCCTAGCCACTCGGTGCGACCAATTCTACTTTGGTGCCACCGAGTTTGGGTTACCAACTTCCTGTTACCTCAATTCACAAAATCGGTCCCACCGAGTGTGTTGGATCAGCGTCACCGAGTTGCGCAATTTGACTGTTGGTCACCTAATCGGTACAACTGAGATTTTCGTATCGGTCTCACCGAGATTCAAAAGATGCTACCTTTGGAGCAACTCGGTACCATCGAGATTCACATAACAGTGTCATCGAGTTGGCCACTTAAGGTGTAATGGTTTGATTTTTGGAGATGCCTATATATACCCTTCCACCACCACCTACTCGACAGAGAAGCACTCAGACCAGATCCCCACTCATACCAACTGATTTTCTGAGAGAGAGCCACCTACTCATGTGTTGAGATCATGCCATTCCATTCCGTCCATATGAATCTTGATCTCTAGCCTCCCCAAGTTGCTTTCCACACAATAAATCTCTTTCCACCAAAGCTAAATCTGTGAGAGGATGATTGTGTGTTAAGGAGTTTATCATCTTGGAGCACAAGAGCAAGGAGTTCATTGACATTATCGAGCCTATTACCTCTTGGAGGGTCGTGCCTCCTAGATTGGTTAGGTGTCGCTTGGGAGCCTCCTACTTCGTGTTATGGAGTGAACCAAGAAGTTTGTAAGGGCAAGGAGATCGCCTACTTCGTGACGATCTAGCCCGAGTTAGGTTAGTCCTCCATGGACTTAGGCCATCATGGTATAGTCAAGGTTGCTTCTTCGTGGAACCCTCCGTGGGTAGTGCCCTCCGTGGACTCTCGCGACCGTTACCCTCTGTGGGTTGAAGACTCTATAAACATGGACGTACGATAGCACCACCTATCGGAACCATGGGAAAAATCATCGCGTCTCCAAATTACATTTGATCTTCCTACCCTTCCTTTACTGCGCATGCTTGTCTTTACTTTCCGCTGCTATACTCGTAGACATGCATGTGTAGGGTGTGCTTGACTTGCTATGAATGCTAAAATTTTCCAACACTAAAAATTGGGAAAAATTAGAATTTTATTTGGTCAAGTAGTCTAATCACCCCCCTCTAGACCTACTTTTGATCCTACATTTATCCTCCCGGCGGGGACGATGAGGGGGTTCGATGGCGACCACCGGGCATGGGCACTCGGTCGTATGACCAGTGGGAGGGAGACGACCCAGGGCGCTACGCTGGGCTACACTTTGCACTAGACCGAGTGCTCCGGTGCCCCTTTTTTCATTTATTAGTTTTCTTTTTATGTTAACTGATGTTTTCTATTATTTATTTTCTTTTTCTTTTTTTCCAGAAGCAAACAGGTTAAGTCAAATTTGGATGTTGGCCTAAATTTGCGATGCAATTATTTAAAGTGCCACAAAAAGTTTGAGATTTATTTAAGGTAGTTTGGAATTTTTCTTATTTAAAAAGGCAATTTAAATAATGTGTTGACCTCCATCTTAAATGTTATAGGGCACTTAACCATTTTATAAAATGTTGGTTTCACCATGAAAAATAACCAGGGATTATTTGCAACACTATGAACATTTCAGTTTTCATGTTTGTGAGTTTCTTTATTTCACTTATAATTTGAATTTGAATTCAAAAGTGGAATTTGAAATGGGATATGGATCAAAAGAGAATCAATAATTGTTTAGAAAAATGCCTTAGTTTAATGAGAGAGATTACTGTAGCTTATTACACATGGGTGTTACACATACTGTCCATCTCAGTCTTTACCGCCAATGAGGGCATGATGGACAAACAACATGAAGACGCACACGTACGACAGGAAAGCGGCCCCGACTCATAAACCCGTCGATCATATCCACCCTGTTTTCTATTTGCTACTCTATTTTTGCATTGTATCTTTCCGGTTTCTCTTGTTACAAGCTCGGCATGAAAGCTCGGAGTTATAAATATTCCTCTCAAGGATCCAGCACCGCTTATGAGCTAAAAGAATGCCTTCAAAATACAACTTCTTAAGAGCTCAGTTTTCCCTGTCCTACATACAAGTCTAAAGTGCTCGGTGTCTTGGATATAGCACTATATGCATCAGTTTCGAACCTAGATTTGGTTCAAGCCCGGATCCTATGTATAACCCTTACGTTCTCGAACAAATTCGGCTAAGGGTATCACGATAGAACCACTACGATTGTGCTGTCAGTCAATTGGCAGAGCGCTTGAGTGGAGGAAGACGAAAACTAACTATCTTGGTAAGCGAAAATTGGTGGGCAATCCAAATACCAGGTTAAGTGACGTGTCGTTAGAGGCCAGCCATGCTAAATGAAGGGCTTATTCATCGCATAAGCCGAAGTGGGCAATGGCATCGACCTCGGTTGCCTATAGCCGTCCACTTCACTTAACAAGGCTCGTCATCAGCCCCCACAGTGAAAATCCTTTGACTAAGTGAAAGTAATTAAGACATAATAGTCCGATCGCCTAGTTCCTACAAAGCATGAACCGCCTCCGGGTACTGAGACGTCGGCTAAGGGTCAGAGCTACTTCAAGGACACACCCTCTATATACTCTACATTGGAACAAAAGCCGACGACTGACCACTTTCAGTAAAAACAGTCTAACAAGAGGATAATCATTAAAAAATAACACATATATGAGGAAATCTAACCGATATACTCATTCGGACAAAAGATAGTCTTTCACACGCATACACTTCGACACTCTAAAGTATTACAGTGGATACATCGTGTCTTTTGGACACTAGGTCTCACTCCCACACGCATCGTGCTTCACCTTGGTGAGAAATTGTTATACGGTGCACTGCTTCTCATGAGGGGGCCTCGTAGAAACAACTGACACATTCACCTTCACGAAGTGTGTGTTCATGCACGTGTACACCTCGTCGTGCTCATTTGAAGCACGCAGATCGCTTCCAGCGATCCACCTACATGCCAATAGCGTGCAACTGGGCCAGAAGGTCGAGGAGACTACTGCTCAGGGCGTTCATAGGCCTTCCATCTACTTCCTCTAATGGTTTAGCAGGTGTGATGCTGAAGCATCCGAGAACTGCAACCAGAATGCCTTCTCCTCCTCATGGCCCTCTAGCTGGCCGAAGTCTTGAATAGAGTCCGCCACGCTCTTCGGAAGATCCACTAGCACCTCTATGGAATGCATAGCAGGGTAAATATGGCTTACCCGTGGCCACTTGGTTCAATTCCCGAAGCTCCTGCTGGTCGGACCACGCCACGATCCAGAGATCCGAGTGTGTGAGTCGAAGCTTTTTGTAACACCCGTGGATCCATGCCACAGTGATCATTGTAATTAAGCTACAATGATGACCATGATCCGTGCCTAATCATTTTTTGCTAAACAAGATATGATCCAGTTAAAATTTAGATCTCAATTTAAATTTCACATCAAAAGCCAATTGAATTTCATGGTGATAAAATAATTCTCCAAATAGCATCAGGAAAATGTTGCACACTTGTGGAATAATCCAAAACAATTATTTTTAAGTAAAACAACATCACCCTCAAGCTGTTGTGGACCCCACCATCCAAAACAGAACCATTTTGCATTTAAAATTCCATTTAAATTTCATGGTTAATTCCAACAGTACCCAAAAATCCTCAAACTTTTTGTGGCCATTCAAAATATTGCAAGTTATTAAATGGACCATGTTACACATTTTTTCTAAAATAAAATATGGCCAAAAGGAATTAAAACAGAAACTTATATAAGAAAATAGAAAAGGTAAAAAGAAAAAAAAGCCCCCCGACACAACTGGCCCCTCTTACCCAGCCGGCCCACCCGGGCCACTACTAGGTCAAACCCCCACCCCCACCGACACCCACCCAATCCCCACTCTCCCCACTCCCCCGATTTCCCCACCCCGCCCCGATCCAGATCGAGGCAAACCCCACGTCGTCCTACCGTTGCCCCCGTCGCCGACGCCTCCCCACCGGCGCCCGGTGCCGCCCCGCCACCGCATCGCCTCGCCGGACCTCCTCGCCTCCTCCCCAACCGGAACTCGCCACCGCCCCACCCCGAGCCCATTGCTATCCCGTCGCCCGCTTGCGGTGAGCCCTACCAGGCCTCCTCCCTCCCCTCCTCCTCTCCCCCTCCGGCCTTGATCCGGCCCCGCGCGAGCCCGCGCCCCTCTGGCCTCGCTTACCGTGCGCACGCTTGCTCGCTACCCCCTGCCGGTCGCGCCCGCCACGGCATCCGACCGCCGACGCTGCTCGCTGCGTCGCCGCGCACCGCCACCGCCCGCTCATCACGCCGTATGCCCGCGGCTCCCACTCGCCTCACCATCACTATCCCCGTCGCGCGGCCTCGCCGCCAGCGCTAGCTGCCCGCTCGCCACTCCGGCCCCGCTCGCCCCCTAGCCACCCGCTGTGGCCGTCACCACCAGGCATCGCCACTGCTGGTGCCCCCTCCCGCTGTTGCGCACCGCCCCTGGGCACCGGCGCCCTACGCCGGTGAGGCCCTGCCTCCCTCTGCACCGAACCAGATTAGTGGGAGGATTTGGCCCCCCACTAACCCCACTCTCTCTGAGTATGGCAAAGGGGGCCCACTGCCCCTAAAACGGTTTTATAATAAATAAATAAAAATTAGTTTAATTAATTAATTAGTGAATTAGTGAATTAATTAATCAATTAGATGATTATGGTTAATTAGATTAATTAGTTAATCTATAAACTAATTAGAGAATGACACGTGGGACCCATGTTAATTAATACTAATTATTTTTGATTAATTGATCTGGTAATTAACTAATTTATACGGAGGATGACATGTGGGGCCCACCCCCTAATTTAATTTTATTTAATTAAACTTTAATTAACACTGTGTCTATGACAGTGGGGCCCACTGGTCAGTTTGACCAGTTGAAAGGACTATTGACTGCTGATGTCAGCATGACATCATTCTCATGTCATAAATTGAATTAAAATAATATGTTTTAATTTCTGAATATTGATAAAACTTTAAAAATTAATATAAAATAATCCGGAAGTCAGATGAAAATAATTTATACATGAAAGTTGTTCAGAAAAATCCTACGAATCTGAATATGATGTCCGTTAGTGTGTCACGTGCTCCTAGCATAGCAAACATTGAACTTTTCTATCGATTTCATTTGTTCGGTAATAGCTAGAGACCCGAGAAATATCGTCAGATATTCTTCCAACCCGTCTGCGACGTGTAGTACTGCGTTAGTGCATGCCTAGCCCTGCATATTGCCATGTCATGCATTGTGATGCATTTGTCTGCTTTATATTTATTGTTTCTCCCCCACTTCTTACTGGTAGACCCCGAGACCGATGGTGCTGCTGGGTACGACTACACCGCCGCCGATTAGGCCTTTGCAGTAGAGCAGCAAGGCAAGCAACCCGCTTGAGCATTCCGATATCGCCCATTTGTTTCCCTCTCATTCTTGCATTAGATTTTTGTACTATATAGTTAGCTCCTATTCTGATGCATAGACTGTTTTTGATAAACTGCTACTATACCTGCAATCATATCGACTACTTAGTATAGGTTGATCAATGAATCCCCAGTGACCCCCTTAGTCCCAGTTGCCCCTGCTTCTTCATCGACGGCCCGACGACTCAACGACTCGGAGACTCGGCTAACCTATCGACAAGCCAGGCCCCTCACATCATCGCACTCCCCTTAGTTGTACGACTCTGCAGTGCTACTATCGAGTACCGAGGGTGACGCCTCATAAAATACTCATGATGCTAGCCCTGTAGTGCATCTAGTCAGTTGTGGTTATCGAGGGTGATTCCTCCTTCACCATTCCCGACGATGTCTCTGCCGTGCAACCCCTCAAGTGTGGGACCCACGAAGGTGATTCCTCTAAGTCCACCTTGACGGTTTCATCAAGCGAGACCCTTTGAGGGTGATTCCCCAGGTTCCATCTTGATGTTTCATGCACACAATTACTATTACGTGGTTGCAGAAACATGTTGGTGATGGGCCAACCCTGAGGGGTACCCACAGTTTGATGATGATGAGTCGTGGACGGGCAGGAGAGGCCATTGCCACACATCCTCGAGACAGGGTGACGAGACCGCACTTCATGGGTCGCGCTTGCCCCGCATTAAGAAAATGCTAATGGGTTGGGTATTTGATCTGAGTTGGTCGTTTGACCTTTTACGCACCAAACCTTCACGTGGGAAAAGTTATGGGTACTTAGCGTCGTTGTATCAGCCGAAGCTCTTCGGACATCAGCAATGGAGCGACGCATGCCCGAGTGGCCTAGACGGTACAACTCTTGGACTATAGTGTGCTAGGGCTGACCTCGGTCGGGTTCGCATCATGCAGGAGTGCAAAGGGCGAGTGGGTCCATGACCCCTACACGCTTAGGATTTAGACCGACGGGCTGGCCTCTTCATTGAGTCTAGGTGGGGCGACGATGTGTTGAAATCCCGAGGCCGGGCATTGCCCAGGAAAGTTTGTCCGGACGGAGGTGATCAAGCGTGTTGGAAATGCGGTGCAACCCTACAGGGATGAATTCATCTATTCGAATACTTGTGTCCACGGTAACAGGACGACCTGGAGTTGTACCTTGACCTTCTACAACTATAATTGTGACTTTTAAATTGAAATGAATGATTGGCTCCGGGATTGCTTCCTCGCAGGGAGTCGAGGAAGAATCTTTGGGCATGGTTACTTAATAAAAATTTGCTACAATAATATTTCTATATGAGTTACCAATCTACTCTCTTCTAATGCTGCAAGATGCTGAAGATGCTAGTCTTCGATAGGACTAGGCCTCCCCCTTATTCTTGATTTGTGCAGTCATCCCAGATATAACCCCATCCCTTGATACAGATGCATATTTAACATAGTTTTGATGTCAGTCTGGCGAGTACTTTGGATGAGTACTCACTGTTGCTTTGCTTTGTCTTTCCCCCTCTATGCCTTTGCTGCGTTCAGACGATGGAGCCCCGGAGATGGAGTATGCCAGAGACGACTACTACGCCACCGCAGGATCCTACTACTACGTGGAGGTGGCCCTCGAACAGCAGTAGGATAGGAGGTTCCCAGGCAGGAGGCCCCGCCTCTTTCGATCTGTTGTTATGTTTGTGCTAGCCTTCTTAAGGCAAAAGTTCTTTAACTTATGTCTGTACTCAGATATGTTTTTCTTCCGCTAACTCGTGCTTTGTAGAGCTTTGTATTCGAGCTCTCACGGCCCCTGGCTTGTAATATGAAGTTGTATGACATTAATTTGTGTCTAGTGTTGTGTTGTGATATCAATCAGTGAGTCCCTAATCTTGTTCGTACGCCTTGCATGTATGATTGGCGTACGATCGAAATTGGGGGCATCACAAGTTGGTATTAGAGCCAGGTTTCGATCATGGGACCTATGTGTTATGGGCCCACAGCTCAATCGGGTGGTATTAGGATCTTTTATTCCTCGACTATACTCTGGGTTCTAATCTCTCTCCTCTTTCGGGTTAAAGATTTTGCTAACTCTAACTCTAGGTTCTCGTAACTACTTTCTCCCGGAGAGCCCCTCGTTCCAGATGATGGCTTGATTCATGAGAAGACTCTGAAGATACCCTTCGTTGTTCTCTCAAAAACTTGTGCTCATCGCTTTTGTGATTCCCTTCTACCGTCAACCTCTATGGATGACTACATACAATCGTCGCTCATATTTTCTTTTCCAATTTCTCTTGTTATTACAGGATACATCGAATTATCTTACCAGGGATTCGTTCGTCCTAAGTTGTCATGGGTTTCACAAGTCCTTCAAATTGCTATTCTACCTTCCGAAATCCTTAGTAGCCTTTTGCTCTTGACCTTTCCCGCCTGCTTACATTATGGTTAATTCCATATGTCTAGCAATATTTATTAAATCCTTTGTGATTATCGTTCGACCTTATTGATTCAACTTGTGTGTGAATGCACACAATCCTCACTTGATACTCTTAAATTATCTGTTTGGTCCAGACGTCTTTCCAATCAGGAGCTAGTTCTCGTTAAATCAACATTGGTTTATTGTCCATCTAAGTCCCTTCAACTTATCTGTATTGATCGAAGCATCTGATTGTGATACACCAAATTGGGAATCTTAATTCCTTTGGTTATTTAAGCATTGAAATATTGGATGTTCTATAGTCTGATGCCTTGCATTCTTTCTCCCTCCAATTGAGTATCGATACTCACATCATGTCCTTTATGGACCGCCAGAGCCATTGTTGGGTTATTATCTGATTGCATCCTTCAAATTCAAAATTCTTGTGGTGTTTTCCCTTGATACATGATGCCATTGGTAAATTGTGTCTTCTCCCTCTGATAAGTTGCATTCTATGCTTTTGTCAGCCATGCTCTATTGTTAAGCATGTGTTAATTACTCTTGAAGATTTTGGTACATGTTCCCAAGATCCCCCGATGGGTTGAACCTATGCCTTCCTAAATCTTTGTGAACCCGACAGTTTTCACGAGTCTTACTCTTCTAGTGTTTTGCCAGTTAAACTTTCAAAACTACAACTTTATCAAAGGCGAGGTGTAAATGGAAGGTGATGCATTGATGAAGTGGGAGTCGACCTTGAACCT
Organism: Hordeum marinum; assembly: GCA_022496015.1. Lineage (NCBI taxonomy): Eukaryota > Viridiplantae > Streptophyta > Magnoliopsida > Poales > Poaceae > Hordeum > Hordeum marinum. The sequence goes on along the minus strand of CM039672.1, from coordinate 240,381,514 downwards.
TGTGTTCATGCCCATGGAAACGATGTTGATCTTATCATACAAGCTTCTCCTTTCATAAAATCATTCATTGCATGATATGATCTTGTATCTTTGATCTTGTCCTTTGCAATCGTGGTTCCGACTAGGTTGTTCTACTTTGATTTCATTCTCAGACAAGTTAAAGTGCTTGTCCTCCATACATCAATACGCTAGTCTAACCTCTATTCTGATCTACCTCCGGGTATTATCCCTGGTATCTTGATAAATATCACGGAGCTATATAACTTCTTCTGAAATCCTCATCAACTATGATATTTCACTGATTCTAGTTTCCTCGTGTTCTGAGTTGTGGGACACTTAGGGACACCGATATCTGAATTGAGTACGCTTTGCGATTCAACGACTCTTAGAATCTTCTTTGCTTATGAGTTTATACTAAATCGTGTCTTTCCAAGCTGTTAGATGTTGAAGCCGCCTGTATGTCTGGAATGCATTAAACGCGTCACCTCTTTAGGGGATTGAAAACATTCTGGTTGTCCGGGATTTCTAGGATGTTTTTTCGGAAGAACTCCCAGGGATTCCCCCTGCAAGAGCTATCGAGTTTGTCATCGACTTGGTACCTGGTACCACTCCTATAACCAAGCGTCCATATAAGATGACACCACATGAACTCCTTGAACTTAAGAAAGAAATTGACAATTAGCTTTGGCTGGGTTTCATTCATCAAAATCCTCTGCTTGGGGAGCACCTTCTTTCTTTGTTAAGAAGAAGGATGGGACAAACCGTCTGGTCCAGGATTATCGACCCATCAACCAAGCTACAATTCAGGACAAATATCCACTTCCTAGGATCAATGATTTGTATGATCAACTTGCTGGTTCCTCAATTTTCTCTAAGCTCGACTTGAGGTTGGGTTACCATCAGATCCGTGTTCGTGAAGAGGATATTCCCAAGATTGCATTTGTTACTCGCTATGGTTCATACAAGTACACTGTCATGTCCTTCGGTTTAACCAATGCTCTAGCAACCTTCTCTCATTTAATGAATTATATCTTCATGGACTACCTTGACAAATTCATCGTGGTTTATCTGGATGATATTCTGGTATTTTCCAAGAATAAAGAAGAGCATGTTGAGCATCTTCGTCTTATAGTGGAGAGGCTTCGCGAACATCAACTTTAGGCAAAGTATTCAAAGTGTGAGTTCTGGATGGACGAAGTAACCTACCTTCGTCATGTGATCTCCAAGGTTGGTATTGCGTTCAACCCTGAACGAGTCCAGGCTATTCTTGACTGGACTCCCCCGAAGAATGTCAAGCAAGTCAGAAGTTTTCTCGGACTTGCCAGCTATTGTCGTCGATTCTACATCGAGAACTTCTCTAAGATTGCAAAGCCCTTAACCAATTTGCTACACAAAGGTGTTAAATATGAGTGGACAGAAAAATGTCAGGAGAGCTTTCAGGCACTTAAAGACAAACCGATGTTTGCTCCAATGCTTGCTCCTCCGGATACTCGTAAGGACTTTGTCATCTATTGTGATGCTTCACGTCAAGGAATGGGTTGTGTCCTAATGCAAGAACACACATTGGTTGCTTATGCATCTCATCAATTGCATCCTCATGAAGAGAACTACCCAGTTCAAGACCTTGAACTGGCTGCAGTAATACATGCACTGAAGAGTGGGGCAATACCTTGTTGGTAATCGATGCGAGATCTAGACCGATCACCAAAGTCTGAAGTACTTGTTTACTCAGCCATATTTGAATCTCCGTCAACAGAGATGGATGGAGCGCATAGCAGATTACAACGTGGGAATTTCTTATACACCTAGCCAGGCTAATGTAATGGTTGATGCTTTGAGCTGCAAGTCATACTGCAACCACCATCAGGTTCACAAGGTTCACCCCTGCTTCAAGAAGAATTCCATAAACTGAACCTCCATATTGTTCCTCAGGGTTATCTCGTTCCCCCTCCTGAAGAGTTCCGCAAGATGAACCTTCATGTTGTTAACAAGGGTTCTTTGAGTAACCTGGTTGTTGAACTAGATCTCGTGGACGATATCAAAATAATGCAAGGCTATGACAACGAAGTCGATAAGATTACACACTATCTAGCGGAAGGTAAACCCCCATGCTTCTCTGTTGCTGATGATGGTGCCATGTACTTCAAGGGCCGCTTATTCGTCCCAACTGAGAGAGAAAACCTGAATACGACTGCTAGAATACTGAAGGAAGCTGATGATACACCTCTATCTATTCATACAGGTTGTGCTGGTCAAGCATGAAACAAGAAATTGCACGCTATGTTTCAGAATGCGACAATTGTCGTTAGATCAAGGCGGAACATCAAAAGCCTGCTGGAACTCTGCAACCTATTTCTATTCCTGAATGGAAATGGGATCATGTTGAAATGGACTTCGTCACTAGTTTTCCTAGGTCGTAGAAAGTTAATGATGCTATTCTTGTTGTCATTGACTGGCTGTCCAAAGTTGCACATTTTTTGGCTGTCAAGGAGACTATTACTGCTAGTCAGCTAGCGGATCTTTACATGACCAGAGTTGTTTCACTCCATGGTATTCCATTCGTGATTAGTTCAGACCGTGGCAGTTTATTCACTTCAAGGTTCTGGGCAAGTTTCCAGGAAGCTATGAGAACTCATTTGTCATTCAACACCACCTTTCACCCTTAATCCCAGGGACAAGTTGAAAGAGTCAATCAGATTCTTGAAGGCATGCTTCGAGCTTGTGTCATTTCTTTCGGCAAGAAATGGGAGGAATCTCTCCTATATGCTGAGTTCTCCTACAACAATAGCTATCAAGCTAGTTTGAAGAAGGCTCCCTTTGAAGTGTTATATGGATGAAAGTGTCGGACTCCTCTGAATTGGTCAAAAACTGGGGAACGTGCACTTATCAGTCCGGATATTATCCAACATGCTGAGGATCAAGTCCACATTATTCATGCAAATCTGAAGGCTGCTCAGTCTCACTAGAAGAGTCAGTATGACCGTCATCACAAGGATATGGTATATCAACCTGGTGAAAAGGCTTATCTTTGAGTCATGCAAATGAGAGGTACATACCGTTTTGGGATCAAGGGCAAGCTGGATCCTCGATATATTGGTCCTTTCACCGTTCTCGAAAGGCGTGGTGAAGTGGCATATCAACTAGAACTATCGTCAAATATTTCTCAAGTTCACGATGTGTTCCATGTGTCACAGCTTCGTCACTGCTTCAAGGATCCTATCTGACCAGTGGATCATGATATGCTTGAACTGCAACAAGACCTTTCTTACAAAGAGCAACCAGTCTGCATTCTTGGTGAAACTGAATGGACTCGTCAGAAGGTTACTAAGTTCTTCAATGTGCAGTGGGCAAATCGTTCTGAAGATGAAGCCACTTGGGAACACAAAGATCATCTTTGTGCAGAATATCCCGGGCTCTTTCTTAGTAGTTCTTAATTCTCGGGATGAGAATTCTTTTTAGCAAGGGAGAGTTGTAACACCCATGGATTCATGGTACAGTGATCATTGTAATTAAGCTACAATGATGACCATGGTCAGTGCCTAATCATTTTTTGCTAAACAAGATATGATCCAGTTAAAATTCATATCTCAATTTAAATTTCACTTCAAAAGCCAATTCAATTTTATGGTGATAAAATAATTCTCCAAGCAGCATCAGGAAAATGTTGCACACTTGTGGAATAATCCAAAACAATTATTGTTAAGGAAAACAACATCAGCCTTAAGCTGGTGTGGACCCCACCATCCAAAACAGAACCATTTTACATTTAAAACGCACTTTAAATTTCATGGTTAATTCCAACAGTACCCAAAAATCCTCAAAGTTCTGGTGGCCATTCAAAATATTGCAACTTATTAAATGGACCATGTTACACATTTTTGCTAAAACAAAATATGGCCAAAAGGAATTAAAATAGAAACTTATAAAAGAAAACAGAAAATAGCCATCGACCCAACTAGGCCAGCGGCCAAGCTGGCCGGCGCAACCAGCCCCTCTTACCCAGCCGTCCCACCCGGGCCACTACTAGGTCAACCCCCCACCCCCACCGACACCCACCCGATCCCCACGCTCCCCACTCCCCCGGTTTCCCCACCCCGCCCCCAATCTAGATCGGGGCAAACCCCGCGTCGTCCTGCCGTCAGCCCCATCGCTGGCGCCTCCTCACCGGCGCCCGACGCCGCCCCGCCACCGCATCGCTCGTCCGGACCTCCTCTTCTCCTCCCCAACCGGAATGCGCCGCCGCCCCACCCTGAGCCCATTGCCACCCCGTTGCCCGCTCGCGGTGATCCTACAGGGGCTCCTCCCTCCCCTCCTCCTCTCCCCCTCCGGCCTCGCCCCAGCCCTGAGCTAGACCGTGCCCCTCCGGCCTTGATTACCGTGCTCGCCGCACCATCCCTGTCCTCGTCGCACGGCCTCGCCACCATCGCTAGTTCCCCGCTCGCCGCTCCGGCCCTGCTCGCCCCCTAGCCACCCGTTGTGGCTCGCCGCAACGCCCGCACCGCCGCTAGCCGTGACCGTCACGGCTCGCCGCTATGCCCTATAGTGCAGCTAGTTGGTCATGGTTATCGAGGGTGATTCCTCCTTCACCATTCCCGACGATGTCTCTGTCATGCAACCCCTCAAGTGTGGGACCCTCGAGGGTGATTGCTCTAAGTCCACCTTGACGGTTTCATCGAGCGACTCCCTTTGAGGGTGATTCCTCAGGTTCCATCTTGATGTTTTATACACACAGTTACTATGACCAGGTTGAAGAAACATGTTGGTGATGGGTCGGCCCTGAGGGGTACCCACGTTTTGATGATGATGAGTCGTGGACGGACAGGAGAGGCCCTTGCCACACATCCTCGAGACGGGGCGACGGGACCGCACTTCATGGGTCGCGCTTGCCCGCATTAATAAAATGCTAATGGGTTGGGTATTTTGATCTAAGTTGGTCATTTGACCTTTTACGCACCAAACCTTCACGTGGTAGAAGTTATGGATACTCAGCATCGTTGTATCAGCCGAAGCTCTTCGAACGTTAGCAATGGAGCAGCGCGCGCCCGACTGGCCTAGACGGTACAACTCTTGGACTAGAGTGTGCTAGGGCTGACCTCGGCCGCGTTCGCATCGTGCAGGAATGCAAAGGGCAAGTGGGACCATAACCCCTGCGCGCTTAGGATTTGGACCGGCGGGCTGGCCTCTTCATTGAGTCTAGGTGGGGCGACGACGTGTTGAAATCCTGAGGCCGGGCATTACGCAGGAAAGTGTGTCCGACCGGAGGTGATCAAGCGTGTTGGAAATGTGGTGCACCCTTGCAGGGATGAATTCATCTATTCGAATAGTCGTGTCCACAGTAACAGGATGACTTGGAGTTGTACCTTGACCTTCTACAACTATAATTGTGACTTTTAAATTGAAATGAATGATTGGCTCCGGGATTGCTTCCTCGCAAGGAGTCAGGGAAGAATCTCTGGGCGTGGTTACTTAATAAAAAAATCTACAATAATATTGCTATATGAGTTACTAATCTACTCTCTTCTAATGTTGCAAGATGCTGAAGATGCTAGTCTTTGATAGGACTAGGCCTCCCCCTTAGTCTTGCTTTCTGCAGTCAGCCTAGATATAACCCCATCCCTTGATACTTATGCATGCTTAGCATAGTTCTGATGTCAGTCTTGCGAGTACTTTGGATGAGTACTCACCGCTGCTTTGCTTTCTCTTTCCCCCCTTTATGCCTTTGCTGCATTCAGACGACGGAGCCCCGGAGATGGAGTACGCCGTAGAAGACTACTACGCCACTGCAGGAGCCTACTACTACGTGGAGGTGGCCCTCGACCAGCAGTAGGATAGGAGGTTCCTAGGCAGGAGGCCTCACCTCTTTCGATCCGTTGTTATGTTTGTGCTAGCCTTCTTAAGGCAAAATTTGTTTAACTTATGTCTGTAGTCAGATATGTTTTGCTTTCGCTAACTCGTGCCTTGTCGAGCTTTGTATTCGAGCCCTCGAGGCCCCTGGCTTGTAAGATGTGGTTGTATGACTTTAATTTCTATCTAGTGTTGTGTTGTGATATCGATCAATGAGTCCCTAATCTTGGATGTACGCCTTGCGTGTACGATTAGCGTACGATCGAAATTGGGGGCATCACACTTTTTGATCTCTTCCTTGGCCTGCGCTCCCTGGACCTAAAGTTTGTCATGTGCTTTGTACACGCCCTTCAGGGTCTCCTCAACCTCCATGACACGTGCCTGGTCCTTCTCCCAGGCCACCTTCTCGACAGCTCGGGCCTCCGCTGCCTTCGCAGCCGTAGACTTTTGCTCCTCTGCCTCCTGCCGAGTGATGACCCACAAGAATAGGGGGTCAATCATAGTCCTTTGGATAAGTAACAATGTCGAACCCAACGAGGAGTAGAAGGAAAAGAAGCGGTTTTCAGCAAGGTAATTTTTGCAAGCACTAAAATTGTAAGTAGCTAGTAGTTTGATAGCGAGGTAATTTGTAACGAGCAAGTAACAGTAACGATAGGTAAGGTGCAGCAAGGTAGCCGAATCCTTTTGTGTCAAAGGATAGGACAAAATGATATCTTATGAATAGCAAAGTGTTCTTGAGGGTACACGGGAATGTCATCTAGTCACTTTCCTCATGTTGGTTTCATTCGTGTTCACTACTTTGATAATTTGATATGTGGGTGGACCGGTGCTAAGGTGTTGTTCTTACTTGTAGTAACAACCTACTTACGATTAACCCCCTCGCAAGCATCCACAACTACGAGAAAAGTATTAAGATATAGTCTAACCATAGCATTAAACATGTGGACCCAAATCAACCCCTTACGAAGTAGCGCGTAAACTAGGGTTTAAGATTCCGTCACTCTAGCAACCCATCATCTAATAACTACTCCACAATGCATTCCCTTAGGCCCAAGGATGGTGAAGTGTCATGTAGTCGACGTTCACATGACACCACCAAGGGAATCACAACATACATATCATCAAAATATCGAACACATATCAAATTCACATGATTACTTGCAACGTGACTTCTCCGGTGACCGCAAGAACGAAGGTAAATACTCACAAATAACACTCATGCTCAAGATCATAGGTGTATTGAATATCACAATGGATCAGAACATATAATCTTCCACCGAATAAACCATATAGCAATCAACTACACAAGGCAATCAACACTACTAGTCACCCCACATGTACCAATCTGAGGTTCCATTACAATGATTGAACACAAGAGATGAACTAGGTTTTGAGAGGAGATGGTGTTGTTCACAATGTTTATGAAGAGTGGCCTACCCAAGATGAGAGGGTTGGTGATGATGACAATGTCTTCGATTCCCCCCTCTGGGAAGGAAGTTTCCATGGCGGAATCGCTCCGCCAGAGGGCAAAAGTGCTCTTGCCCAAGTATCGCCTCGAGACGGCGACGCCTCGTCCCGAAAATCCTCTCCTTATTTTTTCTAGGTTTTTTCAGAATTTATACCAGAAGATGGGCTCCAGAGGTGGGCTAGGGTGAGCACCACCCACCAGGCCGCTTGTGGGGGTCCTGGCATGCCTTGGTGGGTGTTCCTCACCAGGTGGCCCCCTCCGATAGTTTTCTGGTCCAGTATTTTTCATTTATTCCACAAAAAATCTCTGTAAAGTTTTAGCTCCATTGGGGATGCGCAGAATTGGTATCTCTGACATGCTTTTTCAGGTCCCAAATTCCAGCTATCGGTATTGTCCCTCTTTGTGTGAACCTTGCATATTATGAGATAAAAGGCATTAGAATTACTCTCCAAAGCATTATTATGCATAAAAACATTATAAATAATAGTTCGAAAACATGATGCAAAATGGACGTATCAACGCCCCCAATCTTAGACCTCACTTGTCCTCAAGTGAAAGCCGATATCGAAGAACATGTCCACATGGTTTTAGAGAGAGGTGTCGAGAAAAAAAACATGGACATAGAAACATCATGCTTATTATCATAACAACAACAAACTTTAACATATAACTTTTATTTCATAACAACATCATATAACTTCTTATGAGCAAGTAACAATTCATCACAAACGTGGAAGTATAAAGCATAAACCTTATTGGAAACCAACAAATTACGTTCTTAGTGAACTTCACAACTACAATTCATCATATTTTCTGGAAGGGTCTAATGTAGGAGCATTTATGGCAAGTACACATAGTGAACCATTATTTACTCTTCTATGATTGCTATGTTCTCAAACTTTTTCAACTCTCACGCAATACATGAGCGTGAGCCATGGATATAACACTATAGGTAGAATAGAATATGGTGGAGGTTGTGAAGAAAAAGGAGAAGATAGTATCACATCAACTAGGCATATCAACGGGCTATGGAGATGCCCATTAATAGATATCAATGTGAGTGAGTAGGGATTGCCATGCAACAGATGCACTAGAGCTATAAGTGTATGAAAGCTCAAAAAGAAACTAAGTGGGTGTGCATCCAACTTGATTGCTCAAGAAGACCTAGGGCAATTTGAGGAAGCCCATCATTGGAATATACAAGCCAAGTTATATAATGAAAAGTTCCCACTAGTATATGAAAGTGATAAAATAGGAGACTCTCTATCATGAAGATCATGGTGCTACCATGAAGCACAAGTGTGGAAAAAAAAGTAGCATTGTCCCTTCTCTCTTTTCTCTCTTTTTTATTTTATTTTGGTGGGCATCAATGGCCTCTTTTTTTATTTGGGCTTCGTTGGCCTCTTTTATTTTTCATAAAGTCCGAAGTCTCATCCCAACTTGTGAGGGAATCACAGCTTCCATCATCCTGTCCTCACATGGGACAATGCTCTAATAATGATGGCCATCACACTTTTAGTTACTTACAACTCAAGAATTACAACTCGATATCTAGAACAAAATATGACTCTATATGAATGCCTCCGGTGGCGTACTGGGATGCGCAATGATCTACATAGCAAATGACATCAAAAAACCGGACAAGCCATGAAAACAACATGCTAGCTATCATATGATCATGCAAAGCAATATGCAAATGATGGTGCATGTCATAATAAACAGAATGGTGGAAGTTGCATGGCAATATATCTCAGAATCGCTATGGAAATGCCATAATAGGTAGGTATGGTGGTTGATTTGAGGAAGGATATACGGTGGCTTTAATGCACTGGCGAAAGTTGTGCGTTACTAGAGAGGCTAGCAAAGGTGGAAGGGTGAGAGTGTGTATAATCCATGGACTCACATTAGTCATAAAGAACTCACATACTTATTGCAAAAGTCTATTAGTCATCAAAGCAAAGTAATAGACGCATGCTCCTAGGGGACAGGTTGGTAGGAGTAAACCATCGTGTGCTCCCGACCCTCACACAAAGGTTGACAATCAATAAACAAACCATGCTCCGACTTCCTTACATAACGATTCACCATACGTGCATGCTACGGGAATCATGGATACATTGCTGAAGATGTTGGGCCTCACATGAACAAAGGTAGTTGCTTTGGATTTCTAGTTGTGTCAGTATTTCATGTTATGTATTAGAACACCAGACGTTGTTATGCATTACAGTTGTACTCATTCAGGTAATTTGTAGTTGTCAATATTTCAGTAGTGCAGTTTCAATACACGCACGCAGGCATTGAAATATTTCAGTAGTGCAGTTTCAGTACACCCACGTAGGCACTAAAATATTTCAGTAGTGCAGTTTCAGTACACACACGTAGCCACTGAAATATTTCAGCAGTGCACTTTGAGTAGAGACATGTAGACACTGAAATATTTCAGAACAGCTTGTTGCTTAACTTCCTGTAAGTCCTTCTTGCATGTGCTATGGTGTACATTCTGTTTACTCTGATCACAGCAGTGATTTTGCATCTTGCAAAGCTCTTATTAATTCAACATTGACTTCTGTGAACTTTGTATTCAAATAGGTATCCTACAGTTTTTGTGACAGATTTCCTTGTCATGTTGAAATTACCATAGTGTCATTTTTGCAATACATATTCAATCTAAAATTATTCAATTACTTATATGCTACAGTTGGAAGCATGGATAGGTTGCTGAACATGCTGGGCGTCACAATATTAGTCCCTTGCTCAACCTCAACATCAGAAGTTATTTTGCATTTGTAGTTGTGTTCATATTTCATGTGATGTATTTGAAGACTAAGTTGTTATGCATTAGAAGTTGAATCAGATAATTGTACGTCCTGCACTCTATGATTTGTGTTATCTATTGTGTGTGCATGTGTGTGGGATCAAAATCAAATAAAGTTCTGATTCCTGTTTTCATGGCCTTGATGCTAAGTTAAGTAGATGCTGGTCACACTGATCAGAGGGAATGGTGGCGCTGGTGGGAATTTTACTGTTTTATCGTCGTGGAAACCCTAGAAAATGAATAAAACATTGTAAAAGTATGTTGTGTCATCTCCGAGAAGTATTTTTAGCATTTTGTCATTGCGAAAACCTTAGAAAATCCATACAAATGCCGACAGCCTTAGCAAACTAGTCATGTTAAAACCCAGTAGGCAAAAAAATTGTGATTAATCAACCAGGGGCATCAATATGTAATCGACAGGGTGTAACTGCTGGGCTGATGCTGCATTTTATACATAAATTACGCCAGCTAGTTTAAGAAAAATTATTTACCTCTTTGAGTGGTGGGACCGAACTATCATTACTGCCCACATGTCAGCAGTTAGGAAGGGCGGCGCGCGGCGGACCGCAGGTGCACGACCGCCACGTCCCCATTATTGAATGGGAACGGTTGGGTGGGTGAGACAAGACAAATCGGCAACCGCAACACCTGGGGAGGACAAATCGGCAACCGTAGCCCCTCGGTAACTACAACCGGCAAGAGCAATGCATTTCTTCCCCAAATCGATAGAAAACCCTCGTCCTCTCCAACTTCGTCCACACCACCTCGTCCTCTCCTGAACCCTCCTCCCTTCCTCTCCCGAACCCTCCTCCTTTCCTCACCACCCTCCTCCCTTCCTACACCTCCCTCCTCCTGTCGTCGCTGGACAATGAAGCGCGGGCATGAAGATGCAGCGGACGAGCCGAAGGCAACCATCAGAGCAGAGCAGTCTGCTGTCGTGGCTGCTGCCGCGGCTGGAGCGGCTGAGTCCACCGTAGCAGCGATGGCTGGCAGTGCAACAACTACTGTGCGTGCTCTCGTTGCCGTCGCGGGCGTGGAGCTACCCTTCGGCGAGCCTGTGCAGGGAAACAACGGGGAAGATCTGGAGACGGAGAAGGCAAGGCTTAGGGAGGAGGTTTATGACCAAATCGATGCGGACTTTGAGGCAAATGCAATCAAGGAGTTGGAGGAAGATTTCAGGAAGGGCAGCGACTTTGACGAGGATGCCATCGACGAGCTATCTAAGGTAGTACTCTGTTTTTGGTGTGTTTTTTTCATGGCATTGGGGTTTTTCTTGTTAAGTAGATGAGCATCGACGAGTATTTGACCGTGCTATTTCTACGTACGTAGGATTGTAGGGATGTATCATTGATTTTCTTGTTGGATGTAGAACATAAACCACCTAGTATTGCTAAATCAGAGATTCATTATCTGATTCCATCACGACATGCTTTTTTGATTCAGTAAGCAAACTTACATCGGTAATCAACCCAAATAGAAGAAAATGTTGAAGGCAGGGATACATTAATGAAAGAAGTGGGGTAAACAAGGGATACATAACCACTGGATACCAAAAAAATCAAAACATTTCATCTAGCCAATTTTCCCCACTATATTATCAAACTTTCATTGATGCATTTGAGCACAATATCAATATTCAGTTTCTGGACCAGATTTGGCATTCCAAGGGAAGTGCATGCAAAAACTATCCAAATGCCTCCAGATTTGGCACTCCAAGTGAATTACACTTGTAACAAGTATCAAGTATCATGAAACCAAGCCACCTCATGATTTATTTCATCTATTAATTATGTACTACTTGTGCACTAATCTATCAATGCAACTATTCCACCAACCATATTTACGCATGTCAATTTATTTGGCTCAAATATGTATGCGCATATACGCCTTATTTCCAGCAAATAGATAGTTGTCATGTTACACATGTGTACTTTCCAAACATTGTAATTAAGAGCAATGTAGCAGAATAGATTAGCTGAGTTCTTCTGTGTGTACTAATTCACAGGAGGATGACGAGGACGTGGGCGATGACATGGACAACAGGCACAGCAAGAGCCGCTACACCCTAAGGCATCTCATTGCTGGTAAGATCAAGTACCGCTTCTTTGGCAAGATTGGGTGCCCTTTCTGTTCTAAGGTGATCGGTGGCGGCATAGATGGCATAATCCAGCATGCCATCAACACTGGCGATGGAAATGTAGGAAGCTCCAGGCCAGTACTCTGGCTAAACATGCGGCGTATGGACGCTTCCTCCAGATTATCAAAGTCAATGAGCCCTACTACATCCCGCTGGTGAAGAAGGGAAAGAACTGATGTGCTGCTAGAGTGTTGCTGCTACCCCAGGACCGTCGTGTCCTTTTTATATTATAAGTTGTTTGCCTCTAAAACTTATGTCCTATGGCGTGTGTGAACTTATGTTGTGCGGTGGTTAATCTGCCGTTTATCTTAAGTGTTTGCTGCTACTCTGGTTTGGTGTTATAAGTTGTTACTACTATTTTGCTGATGCATTTTAAGCCTTGTAGAATGCTAGATTCTTAGGGTGGCAACGGTGCCTATTTTTACTATCGTACGGTGATGCATGCTAGGAACTGTACTAGTATGACTAGGTAGTTATATCTTGGCATGAATCTCCATATCTATGACCAGTTACAACAGAAGTATGCGTTAGTTTTTGCCAAAATTAAAGCATGTAGATGATTGTGAATTGAAGCTTTGTAATTGGGATGCATTAGTTATTGCAGTAAGTAGATGATGCTCATGATTGCCAAAAGTACATGTTTCCACTTTCTGATAACAACTGAACATGTATCAAATGATGGTAAAAATAGATAGGAGCATGAACATGTATGAATTGATGGTACCTAATTGTGTTTGAATGGGCTCAACATGACTGGTGCTGGTTTAGGTTCTTTGGGTGACCGTGATGATAACGAAGACACTTGCTTGGCTATGGTCTCACTGTCAAATTTAAGTTTTAGTTTTTTAAGACTAATTGTTTTTTATGCTTGCTCGGGATCGACATTCTTTCTCGGGCGTCCACATGATCTCTTCCTTTTGGGGGAGTTGGGTGTAGCGGTATCCTTCTGGGAGTTGGATGTGTTGGGTTCGTTGGAACCATCAGGATTGTTGACTATTTGTACATCATCTTCTGAACCATTAGGTTGAACTGCTGCTTGCTGGGCATCGTACACCTCCTTCTGTAGAAGAGAGAGTGGTGAGTTAGTTCATATCATGAGACTTAAGAAAAATGTAATATTCTTGATGTACCGCTAACCGTTATGAGTAAGTTATATGATTCAAGACGAAGCGCGTTGCAATTTGAATGCAGTAAGGCTGTACATATTTTCCACCTGAAAATATCTATCCTTGCCTATATTCGATAACGGACACTTACGTCAGCATAGCTGTGAAGCAAAACAAAGTAAAAATTTAATTTAGATATTCAAATTACCTGGTTGAAAATATCGATCATTTCATCCCCGTTCCATGACAACATGTATTGCAGTGTCCAAACCGCACATGAAGTCCTGCGATGTTTAGTTAAAGATCAGTAATCTTATTCGTGTATGCAAATAATAATTTCGGATGATGTGCGTACTCATCGGTCTATTGTGGTATGTTCTCATAGCGTTGTTTGGTCCATTTGGCAAAATTGATGTTCTTACCTGGTGATATCAACCCATTCTTCACAGCTTCGTCGATGCACAATTGAATCGACTCCACCTAGTGTACGACAAGTTATACATAGGGTTACGGTACTTTGGGAGCTCAGGTGCCATGCGGATCAAAAGAGGCAGCACACTTACAAGAGAATCTTCCTTGGTCTTGTCACAATGATAATTCAAGGAGTTTAGAGTCTGTATCTCTTCGTTGTCAAAATTCAATATCATTAGCATCTAGTGGTTTGAGTGTACATTTAGTGAGACATGCACCTACAGTAAAATTTGGGTTGGGGTGAGAACCGAAATTTTTCGTGTATAGTGCATACAGAAACTATGAAAGTCAGGAAAACGTGTACCTTTCGGTGCCCTACAAATTTTTGTGCTACACGAGCAATCCATGAGGCTGCACGTCCAACAGGAACCACCCCCTTCATTCTTAATAGCTTTTCGGTTTCTTGAGGGGATATAATTGAGGTAGTATCGTTCTCAATTTGGCTAATGCTAGCATATGCCATAATAACCTGCCAAATTTTGAATCATACAATAAGAAGAAAGTAGTTGCAATAATGATGTAGACTGGAGTATAAGGGGCTTACATCATCATAAATGTATTCTTTGTTCAAATTTCGCTTCAGTTTTTCTGCTGTGAGGGTAATGTCTCCGATTATAGCTATTTCAATAGGGTCGTATGTTCCACAGATGTAAACGACTGTCTCTATGTCCTCCTTCGTGAACTTGTAATCATTACCAAAGACAGGCTTCATCGGAGTTAATCGTGGTCCCTCATTGTTTTGCATCACATGTCTTGCACTTGGTGTACTCGAAGTCCCTGCCTAGAATTCGGTAGACCTAGGAGTTGCTGTGAAGGATGAATTACACACATTTACTTGATTCTGCAGTGAAAAAAGGTCGTTCCTCATTAGTTTTTTACTTTTAGATATTAACGTGTTCGGCCATAATGATCACCTGCACGCCTGCTTTCTATGACACAGATTTTCGGCTGCTTGTAAATTGGTATTTAAATTCCTGTAAGAATGCAAACAATAATGACATGAAGTAACATATTCATACAAAATATAGTATGACATACATGGACTTCCCTCCTTAAGTGTTTCATTTCGTCCTCGGCCTTCGACAACCTAGGATTACTGCCAGTTTTAGTCTTCATGTCGATCAAGTCTTCGCTCAATGTCTGGTATTTGGCATCAAATCTGTGCTCAATTTCCATTAACTTCCTGCCTACCTTGTTTTCATGATCAACAAAGCGTACATGCATGGCTTCAACTAGCTTGTCAATCTGTGTAAACAAAATAAAATCCTGTTGATAACATTAGCTAAATGAATGAGCTTCGATGACACCTATTTATGATATTGCAAAAACAAATCGTCTTTGGGGTACATACTTGCTGGCTACTAAATTGTTGTCCTTGTGATGGTGCTCGATACGAATCATGTTCATGCACATGTTCATCATTTTTGGTTGCAGGATTATTTGAATTCTCGGATGGTCGTTGAGGAGCACAATTCCATGACAACCTTTTTTATCATATAGAAAGAATCATTAGTACCAACTAAAAATTCAGATATAGAAAGTTCAATTGTAGATAGGTACCAGCCAGTTATGAAGACCTCCTTTGTCGTAAGCATCGCTTCTTAAAGTAGCCTTGCTTTCGTCCCATCGTACGATCAATGGAGGGGGTCTAGAAGGATACATCAATCGGCCACTACGCACGTGCTCCCAGTACCAAGACTACACAATAAATTAGTTCATCACCATATAGATATGCAACAGGACAATAATTATAGGACATTAAGTAGTGATCTACCACTAACCTGGAGCAGAATTAGATTTCCTTGTAGATTCACGTGATCTAGATTTCTAAACTTGTGAATGGACTTGAAGAAGTGATCAAGTGTGAAACATCCCTAGTTAATTCCGAAGGTTTCCAAGATCTTTAACAAGGTTGGGAAACTTTCAGTCCACATAATGTTGTGCTATTGGTGCTAGAACAATACCAATTGCGTACAAAATGAACCATCTAAGGAAATCATTGTCTAGGGCTTTGGAAGCTCAGATCGCTGTTTCAAGGTCAGAAATCAAAATTTGCCCTTTGTTTGCGTAGGCGGCAAACATTTGTGGGTCGGTTTCCATTTGCAGATGTGGCTCTATATCCTCTCCTTCTATCGGAATGCCAAATATACACTGCACGTCTTCTTTTCTTATAGGAATTGGCGTTGTACCGATAGTAATGGATTGTGTGTCCATATCGATGCTCTTGGATAGTCTTACCAACATTATGCGTTGTAGGTTCACTTCATGCATCTGGGTTAGACCGCCAAGACTGGTTTCTGCAATGATGTACTTTTTGTGGTCTGATGACAATAGTTTCATGGTTTTCCCGAACCTTGTGTATGAGCATGCTAACTTCATATGACCATGCTTTTCAGCGAGTTCCTGTTATATGCCATTATATTTTAGTGAGTATACATGAAGTATATGTACGAGAATATTGTACAAAAACAGTCAATTACGTACCGCATCGGTAATTTTGGAGATGGGCTTTTCTCCATTCTGAAGACTTGTATCGGAAACTGACATTGCTGGCTCGTATGCAATGCTATAAACCGGTTGAATTAATCTGAACAAAATATTGTAAAATGTATTAGAAAATTAGCATTGAATTAATTGTAACAAAATTAACAGGGTCATTTAACAGATGATCCACTTATGAGTTTAAGCACAAAAACTATTTGGTCGTGCATAAAATATGCACAATTTAACAAGGCTATCCAATTGCTTAACATGTGAAGTTGTGCAAAACCTATGAGGGTTCAACTACCAAAGGAGCGGCCGACAACGATTAACAAGAGGTTCAAACATGTAATACCTTCTCTCGCAGAAGGTGGCGCCGAGTTGATGGTGGCGGATACTGCGTCGCGAAATATAAGTGCCGGTATAGCGAGGTCGACGGCGGCAAGGAAGAACGGCGCGTTCACGCGAGGAGGAGGTGGCGAGAAGAACACTGATGTCGGACCCCTCAGATCACATTGGCTATGGGTGGTGATTGGTGGCCGCCGACGCCTGTATTCCGTGTGCACCCGGCGACTCCGATCTGATCTTGCAGCGGTCGTGGGAGGTGCGGACCGCCCGGGTGGTTAGAATGAGGAGCTGTAATCACGGGAATTAGGGAGGGGTGGGCCGCGTGAGTTATGTGAGATTTGGATAATATTACAATGATATAAAAAAATAAGAAAATCTTGTCCTTGTTTTTAGGTATTAAAAATGGTTCTTCGTGTCACATATGGCAGAAAAAAGGCCATACGTGACAAAACTTGCAAAAAATGTTGAAAAAGGTTCAAAGTTGGCGTATACATGTACTAATGACCATACAACTGCTGCATGTGACGAAACTTACAAAATTTGTTGAAGATGGTTCAAACATGGGGTTTAGGGTTATTAGGGTTTAGGGGTTTAGGGTTAAGGGGTTTAGAGTTTAGGGTTTAGGGTTTAGGGGTTATGGGTCTAGGGTTATTAGGGTTTAGGGATTTAGGGTTTAGAGTTTACAAAACTATGTTAGTCTTACAGTGAACCTAGCGCACACACCGGACATCGGTGGAGTGTTGTTCTACAATGGATTCCCTCCGGTAGCCTCGATCCGATCTGTCCACTGGCTCGGTAGACAAACCTAATGCACATAGATCATGCATCCATCCACTTGACCGGATCGATGTTGGGTTGGTTTCATACAGGTGTAACATCCCAAAATTCCATTTTGGAATGTTATGAAATATAGCTATGCATCTATCATCATCATTGCTTGAATACATGTAATAGTTGAAATGCCTTTTCTGAAATTCTGAAACCCCTTTCTACTTTCAATGTGTTGCTTTCACCTATTTGAAAATCTTGGTAAAAGGTTCAAATATGAGGGGAGGAACATGACACTCCACACCAGGGACTATTTGGTGATTTATTTGAACAAAAACAACCAGGAGTTGTTTTGAAAATATTTGCAAAAAGGATTTAAAAACAATTAGGCAATTTCTGAAAATATTATTTCTTTAAAAGTATTCAAATGACAGAATAAAAATGTTCAATAAATGGCATTTATTATTCTGTTAATTTTGATATATAATACTCCTATATTTAGAAATGTTTTGAATGCTTTTAAAGAGGTTTTACTGCTCTAACTATTAAAAACAGTAACGATTTTGTATTTAAACGGGCCGGCCCACGGGCATTTATTCGCGAATTAACTTCGAGCCGGTCGACCGACGCGCAGAAACCGCTCCCTCTCTCTGACACCGGGTCCCACCCCGATCGCCCGTAACGCCCGCGCGGTCATCACTGACCTCGCGCGCGCCGCCTTCGCCGGGAAATCCCTCCCTAGATCTCCCTCCTCTCTCCTC
This sequence comes from Hordeum marinum, assembly GCA_022496015.1. Lineage (NCBI taxonomy): Eukaryota > Viridiplantae > Streptophyta > Magnoliopsida > Poales > Poaceae > Hordeum > Hordeum marinum. Next base: position 240,363,315 of record CM039672.1, on the reverse strand, counting down.
CCCGCACCCCCCGAGCACCCTATAAGTAGCGCCCCTCCTCCGCGCTTCATTTCCACCCCGAGCCCCTCTCTCCCGTCGCCAGACCACCGCAGCCGAGCTCGTCGGAGCCCTGCCACTCCCGAAGCTCCCCATCACCGTGCCCGTCGCTCCACTCCTCCCCTCGCCCCACCGACGCCACCACTCGACGCCGGAGGACCGCCGCTGTCGCCTGAGCTCCTCCGCTGCCTCCCTTGACCACCGGAGACACTTCCCCGACCTCCTCCGACCACCGGCCACCGCCACCACTCGCCGGAGTTCTTCCTCCCCTCCGGTAAGTCGCCGGCTTTTCCCCTAGACCGTAGGATCGATAGGGAACGGCTAGGATTAGAACCCCCTTAGCTCGAACCGTTTTTTCTCTTCGGTCCGGTTGACCACCCGTAGCGCCGCTCGCACACCGCCCCTTAGCCAATAGGATTGTGCCGCGTCACCTCTGGCCGTCCGGTAGGTAGTTTTCTTTTCTTTAGTTTTAGTTATCAGAATGTTTTAGAAATTTGTTTTGCTTATAAATTTTAATCTGTTTAATGTTTTGAGTTGATTCTTTTTGCAATAGCTCACATTTTTCATGTAGTTTCACCCTGTACTTTTAAATTTTAAATTTGACTACTAAAATTTGAACTGAATCAAATTTGCTCAAATCATTCAAATCTGAATAACTAGAGTTTAAAAATAGATTTTGATATGAATCTTTTTGCTACCACTTGGTATTAGTTAGGACTATCTTATTGCTTAGTTTGAGGATTTTTAGAATGATTGTGATTAGTGTTCTAGCTATAAACAGATTCTGCCTATTAGTTAGTATAGTTTTATTTATTTAGTTTTTAGTTAGTTTCAATTAGATTTAGTTTTATTTTGTTTAGTAGGTTCTGTTGCTTGAACATTTAGTGTTTTACTTACTCTTAATAAAAAATGTAAATTTGCTTAGTTTATTTCTTTATGGTTATAGGAATCTCAACTCCTTTTCAAATAGGTTTAATTTGATTAAAACAACTAGTTTAGTAATAGATTTCTTTTAACAGAGTTTTATATAATTTAATTTTGTTTTCTAAGACAAGTTTATTTGTAAATTCTTTCCTGTTAAGAACATGTTTTGTTAAAAAATAATAATTTTTATTTTGCTCTTTTGTTAGTAAAACTATAGTTGTTTCATATAGTGTTTATCAAAACTTTTAAAAACTTTACTAAAGTATTCCCCAACAAACTTTAATGAATTCAATTCTGTTATTAATAAAATATTTTATTATTTTCTTGCTGTCAACTATTGTTCTGTTATTACAAATAGGTTTCATTATGTTAGTAGTGTTTTATCAATCATCTTCTAGAAAACAAAACTTTGTGTGTTTTCTTGCTTGTGATTTGTGCATTGTTTTGTCTTGATTGTTTACTAGTTCATGGTTGATGGTTGTGAGTTACAATATTTTGTTGTATGCTTATTGAGTGCTCTTGTGTGCTTCGTTAGATTATCCGGAGTGCGAAGCTTGTTACTTAGAGTCACTCACGTATGAAGATCATCAATCAGGCAAGTCACTTTGATCATCTTTACCCATGGTTTTATTGCATTAGTTATTCCATCACCCCAATTGCATGCAAAGTAGGTTAGTTGGAAACTTGGTTACTGTTGTAGTATCATGTGGTAGGTACCCCTTCTCAACTCTTGACACATTGGCCCCGGGAAACGTTGGTGTACTTTTTGCTATGCTATTAGTAGACGGGGTTGGTTGTGTGATTCATGAGAGTTGAGAGAGTTAATTACAAGACCTACATAATGATCAAGACTTCAAGATTTCGAGTTTTCAACTTACTCTAGGTGGATGATGGTTGAACGGCACCCTGGAGAAACCAGTGGATTTGCCTAGGTGTTGCTGGAGATGGCCAGTATTCACGCGGAAAGGTCCACCCAGGCACAGAGAGATGGATGGATGTTTCAAGACCCAAGGCTTACCTGCACAGCCACAAGTCATTATGGGCTCTAGCTTGGTTGGATATCGTGGTGACCCTGGACAGGCGGTGCTACGAGATGTAGAAGAACGATAGGAAAGGATGGGCACCGACAGAGTCGCAGGGAAACCCTTTGGAAGACCATGTTTTGGTCATCCGTTTCTCAAACACCTTGAAGTGCGAGAAATCAAATGGAGGCGACCAAAACTTGTGGGGAACGTGTGCAAAACTCTGCAGAGTACTCAACCTAATCGATTAGCCGTGTCCACGGTCATGGACGACTTGAGCCAAAGGAACTGAAATTTCCGGAAACCCTCAACACAATTAATATGATGATGTGGGTATTAATAACTTGGGTATGAGAATTGGTTGGTGGAACCATCTCATTAATCAACCAACTTAGTAATAAGTTTTGCTTACCCCTTCTCTTGATGTAGGAAAAATTTGGATTTACGCAAAAACTTACCACCCCACCTGCCATATATGCATATAGATTAGATGATTATATTTTCAGCCCCTCTTGTGACTTTGTCGGCATATTCCATATGCTGACCTACACGGCTGCAATGTATCATGTTGCAGAGTACTTTTCCGACCAGGAGTGAGGATACGCTCTACGCTCGGTGAGATGCCCTTGGAGTCAGATGGACTCATCTACCTTCGACGCTTCCGCAAGACTTAGTTATTCTCATGAGTTGGCCTTCAGCCACTTTATTGTAATATTTATTGTAATAAAGGACTTGATATGAGATTTCGATTAATATAATGCGGTGTGATTTCCCTTTGATATATACATTGATGTACCGTGTGTGTACCAACATGATCTTGGGATGGTACGGAAACACCGGAGATTCGACCTTTCAGGTCGGGTCGCTACAGAAATGGTATTAGAGCACACGCTGACCGTAGGACGTAACCTCTAGGATTGGAAAGCCTTAGGATTGTATCTCTTTGTCTTTAAAATTCTTACTCTCATCTACTCGTTTCTGACTTCTCTCCGATTATTTCGAAATTTATAGATGGCCACCTTCATCCCAGTGTTGATCACGGAGTTTTGCCAGCCTGACGCAACGATTCCCTTTGGTAAGGAGCTGATGAGGATCGTCAAGGACGTAAGGATTGCTTTGCCGAGCATCACCGGGGTTCCTATCATGTCCTTTCCACAAGATGGACGCTAAGGATCGAGGTGCACATCCCAGGGAAGACCTTTGGGAATCGGAAGGAACCCATCGACTTCAAGTTTGTGGCACCCAGCTGGATACTTGGAAGAGACATGGCCATTCATCGTGCCCTTGGACGTATTCAGGAGGAATACAGAGGTGGAACCATTTCACCAGGACTCAGCGTGGTTTGTCGTAGAGATGCCAATGGGAACATCATAACCCCTCTCACTGCAGACACCACCATTTCCTATATCCAGACCTTGGAGACTCACATCAGGACTTTGGAGCTTCGAGTTCGTGCTGATACGAAGACAATCAAGAATCTGATGAACCGTGAGATTGACCTCGAAGCCGACTTACGGGAAGCCGAGTACGAGCATGAGTATGAGGTGAAGGATTTCTTAGAGAGGATCGACAAGCTGAACACTCGCATCGCCACTCTGGAGGAACAGATGGACATGGGTGAAAATCTTCATCCTGAGGGAGACTTGGCTCCTTTCATCAGCGACGATGATGACTATGAGGAGAGAACCACTGGAGGAGGCTCAGTCACCATGTACTTCTGAGGAAAACTTTAGTTATGCCCTCCATGTATCTTTTATTTTTCAACGTTAAAAGCGTAGGCCGATGTGTAGTTTGATTGAGACTTGTATCTTGATGTTTGACATTGATTGAATAAATGAATGAGTGTTTGGTGTGATATGTTGTTGCATTGCATATGGGTAGTGAATTTCTCCTTTTAGGCCCTTATTCTATTCTAATTCTCACCCCTCTGAAAACAGCAAGATGCCTCCATGACGTGAGTCCGACTTCACCTTCCCGCCGGAACTCACCCAACTTCTTCAGCAGCAGAATGCACTGATTCAGCTATTGATCCAGAATCAGACCAACAACCACCACCATTCACCCCAGGCTGACAATCTCACCCGTTTTCTGAGGTGAATCCTCCAACTTTCTCCAGCAGCACTGAGCCCATTGTGGCAGATGACTGGCTCCGTAAGATGGAGAGAGAACTCGTCACCGTTGGATGTACTGATGCAGAGAAGGCGCGCTTTGCCGCACATCAACTGGATGGACCAGCAGCTTCATGGTGGGAGAACTACACCACCACATATCCTATTGCTGATGTAACTTGGGAGCAGTTCAAGCAAGCTTTCCGCACCGCAGATGTTTCAGCTGGAGCTATGAGTCTGAAGAAGCGCGAGTTTCGCAACTTGCGCCAGGGAAATCGCTCTGTGGCCCAATACGTGGACGACTTCAGCACATTGGCTCATTATGCACCAGGAGACGTGGCTGATGATGCGGCCAAGCAAGAGAAGTTTCTGGAAGGACTCAACGATGAGTTGAGCATGGAGCTGGTAGTGGCTACCTTCAACAACTACCAATAGCTGGTGGACAAGGCCCTCATCTTGGAGGGAAAGCAGCAGCAAATTGAGAACCGCAAGCGGAAGTATACTCAGGGGAAGTTTAACTCTAGAGCTCATCAGAAGCCCTGTACTCCCCGTACTCAGGGAATACCGGACCAGGGACCGGTAAGTTTGGAAGGCACACTCATGCCGTGCACAACCATGGAGGCCACAACCATGGAGGAAATGGGAATGCCCCTCCCAACCATGGCAACTTCAAGACTGACAATGGGAATGGGAACAACAACCAGCACCATCACGCTCCTACTCAGAAGGATCTGAGCCACATCACCTGTTTCAAGTGCCAGAAGACAGGGCATTATGCTATTGAGTGTCCCCAGAGCAAGCAGGGAAATGGAAACGGCAACTCCGCAGCCAAGAAGTCCAACCCTTTTCCTCGTGCCCAGGTGAACCACCTCGACGTGGAAGAAGTCTATGATCAACCCGAGACTGTGGTTGGTAAGTTTTTATTGCATTCACGTCCAGTTAAAGTACTTTTTGATTCCGGTGCAACTCATTCATTCATACCAAGGGTAGTTGTGGATAAATATGGTTTGCCCACTAAAACCCTTAGTCAGCCCATTAAGGTCAGTTCCCCAGGAGGTATGATGATGGCAGGGATAGGATGCCATGCCTTGAAACTCAATATAGGAAACCATGTTTTTCCCACCGACCTCATCGTCTTAGAATCCCAGGATTGGATGTAATCCTAGGCATGGATTGGATGACCAAGTATGAAGGAAATCTTGATTGTCCCAGCAAGTCTGTTTCACTCACCACCCCGGAGAACAAGAGGATTAAGTATGTATCCCGACGCACACGTATGAGTGCTCGGTTAAATTCCCTCACAGGAGTTGTTCAGGAGGAAGTACCTGTGGTAAAAGATTTTCCGGATGTATTCCCGGAAGAATTACCAGGCATGCCACGAGATAGGGAGATTGAGTTCCTAATAGAGCTACAACCAGGGACAGCCCCAATTTCCAAGAGACCCTATCGGATGCCCGCAAATGATCTGTTGGAAATCGAGAAGCAAATTAAGGAGTTATTGGACAAAGGGTATATTCGCCCAAGTTCTTCACCTTGGGGAGCCCCGGTTCTTTTGGTGGAGAAGAAGGATAAAACCTTGAGAATGGTAGTCGATTATCGTGCCTTGAACAAGGTGACTATCAAGAACAAGTACCCTCTGCCGATGATTAATGACTTGTTTGATCAGCTAGTAGGCGCCAAAGTATTCTCCAAGATCGATCTTCGTTCAGGGTATCACCAACAGAAGATTCGTGAACAGGATATACCCAAAACAGCTTTCACCACAAGGTATGGCTTGTATGAGTATACTTTCATGTCCTTTGGTTTGACTAATGCTCCTGCCTACTTCATGAATTTGATGAATAAAGTGTTCATGGAATATTTGGACAAATTTGTCGTGGTGTTCATTGATGACATTTTGATATTTTCCAAGAACGAGGAAGAACACAAGGAACATTTGCGTTTAGTTCTGGAGAAGCTTAGAGAACATCAGTTATATGCCAAGTTCAGCAAATGTGAATTTTGGCTGACGGAAGTCAGATTCCTTGGACATGTTATTTTCGGAGAAGGAATAGCCGTAGACCCCGCTAAGGTTGAAGCCGTCACCGAGTGGAAGTCACGCACCTCAGTTAAGGAGATCCGCAGTTTTCTCGGACTAGCCGGATATTACCGGAGATTCATTGAGAATTTCTCAAGGATTGCCAAGCCCATGACAGAGTTGTTGAAGAAAGAGTCTAAGTATATTTGGACTGAGGAATGTGAAGCCAGTTTCCAGGAGTTGAAGAAACGTTTGGTCACAGCCCCAGTGTTGATTTTGCCCAATATTCGGAAGGACTTCCAGGTTTATTGTGATGCTTCACGTCAAGGACTTGGAGGAGTACTCATGCAAGATGTAAAGGTTGTAGCTTATGCATCCAGACAACTACGACCTCATGAGTTGAATTATGCCACCCATGATTTGGAACTAGCGGCCGTAGTGCATGCACTCAAGACCTGGAGACATTTCCTTATCGGAAATAGTTGTGATGTTTACACCGACCATAAGAGCCTGAAATATATCTGCACGCAGAAAGAGTTGAACCTCAGACAGAGGAGATGGTTTGAGTTAATCAAGGACTATGACATGAGATTACACTACCATCCAGGTAAGGCTAATGTTGTAGCCGATGCCTTGAGTCGGAAAACCTATGTAAACACACTCACAGCGGGAGGATTACCCCAAGAGTTAGCCGATGATCTCAGAGAGCTCAAGCTAGAGATAGTTCCAAGAGGATATGTTGCTACACTGGAAATTCCAGTCCACCTTGACCGAAAGAATTCGTGAAGCCCAGAAATTGGACAAGGAGATAGCTGAGATAAAGCAGAGAATGGAAGATGGTAAAGCTAAAGGTTTTCGTGAGGATGAACACGGAACTTTGTGGTTTGAGAACCGCATCTATGTGCCCAATGACCCAGAGCTCAGGAAGTTGATACTTCAAGAAGCCCACGATTCCCCTTACTCGATACACCCAGGCATCACCAAGATGTACCTGGATTTGAAGGAAAGTTATTGGTGGACAGGTATGAAGAAGGATATTGCAGAACATGTTGCAATATGTGATGTTTGTCAGCGAGTAAAGGCAGAACATCAGAAGCCAGCAGGGTTACTCCAACCTTTGCTGATACCCGAGTGGAAATGGGAAATTCTTGGTGTGGACTTCATCACAGGATTACCCAGGACCCGTTCAGGTTATGATTCCATCTGGGTAGTGGTAGACCGCTTGACCAAGGTAGCTCATTTCATTCCAGTGAAGACCACCTATACCAGTGCTAAGTTAGCCAAGATATATATGACCAGGATCGTGTGTCTGCATGGATTTCCGAGGAGTATCGTGTCAGATAGAGGAACACAATTTACCTCAAAGTTTTGGCATCAGTTACATGAAACTTTGGGTACAAGCCTAGAGTTCAGTACAGCTTTTCATCCGCAGACCGATGGACAGACTGAGAGAGTCAACCAGATTCTGGAAGACATGTTGAGAGCTTGTGCGCTAGATTATGGATCTAGTTGGGATGACAACTTACCTTACGCAGAATTCTCGTACAACAACAGTTATCAGACCAGTCTGAAGATGGCCCCTTTCGAAGCATTATACGGAAGGAGGTGCAGAACACCATTAACGTGGGATGGTGTTGGAGACCGAAAACTTTTTGGTCCCGACCTTATTCGAGATTCAGAAGATAAAGTGAAGTTGATTCGTGACAGACTCAAGATAGCTCAATCTCGATAGAAGAGTTATGCTGACAGCAAACGCAAGGAAGTGACGTATGAAGTGGGAGAGTGAGCATATCTTCGTGTGTCACCGCTTCGAGGAATCAAGAGGTTTGGTGTTAAGGGAAAATTAGCACCCAGATTCATAGGCCCCTACAAAATTCTTGAACGTAGAGGCGAAGTTGCATACAAGCTGGAATTGCCGGAAGGATTATCCGGAGTTCATGATGTGTTCCATGTGTCCCAGCTGAAGAAATGTCATGCTGAGATGACTGATATTCCCCTGAGAGACACAGTGCCCCTAGAGGCCATACAACTTGACAGTGATCTGACCTACGAGGAGAATCCTGTCAGAATCCTCGAGACTGCCAACAGAGTTACCCGCAGCAAGATCATCAAGTTCTGTAAGGTTTTGTGGAGTCACCACACCGAGGAAGAAGCCACCTGGGAACGCGAAGAAGATCTTCGTAGAGAACACCCGCACCTATTTTCTAGCCAACCCGAATCTCGAGGGCGAGATTCATCTTAAGGTGGGTAGGTTTGTAACATCCCAAAATTCCATTTTGGAATGTTATGAAATATAGCTATGCATCTATCATCATCATTGCTTGAATACATGTAATAGTTGAAATGCCTTTTCTGAAATTCTGAAACCCCTTTCTACTTTCAATGTGTTGCTTTCACCTATTTGAAAATCTTGGTAAAAGGTTCAAATATGAGGGGCGGAACATGACACTCCACACCAGGGACTATTTGGTGATTTATTTGAACAAAAACAACCAGGAGTTATTTTGAAAATATTTGCAAAAAGGATTTAAAAACAATTAGGCAATTTCTGAAAGTATTATTTTTTTCAAAGTATTCAAATGACAGAATAAAAATGTTCAATAAATGGCATTTATTATTCTGTTAATTTTGATATATAATATTCCTATATTTAGAAATGTTTTGAATGCTTTTAAAGAGGTTTTACTGCTCTCACTATTAAAAACAGTAACGGTTTTGTATTTAAACGGGCCGGCCCACGGGCATTTATTCGCGAATTAACTTCGAGCCGGTCGACCGACGCGCAGAAACCGCTCCCTCTCTCTCTGACACCGGGTCCCACCCCGACCGCCCGTAACGCCCGCGCGGTCATCACTGACCTCGCGCGCGCGCCGCCCTCGCCGGGAAATCCCTCCCCGGATCTCCCTCCTCTCTCCTCCCCGCACCCCCCCGAGCACCCTATAAGTAGCGCCCCTCCTCCGCGCTTCATTTCCACCCTGAGCCCCTCTCTCCCGTCGCCAGACCGCCACAGCCGAGCTCGCCGGAGCCCTGCCACTCCCGAAGCTCCCCATCACCGTGCCCGTCGCTCCACTCCTCCCCTCGCCCCACCGACGCCACCACTCGACGCCGGAGGACCGCCGCTGTCGCCTGAGCTCCTCCGCTGCCTCCCTAGACCACCGGAGACGCTTCCCCGACCTCCTCCGACCACCGGCCACCGCCACCACTCGCCGGAGTTCTTCCTCCCCTCCGGTAAGTCGCCGGCTTTTCCCCTAGACCGTAGGATCGATAGGGAACGGCTAGGATTAGAACCCCCTTAGCCCGAACCGTTTTTTCTCTTCGGTCCGGTTGACCACCCGTAGCGCCGCTCGCACACCCCCCCTTAGCCAATAGGATTGTGCCGCGTCACCTCTGGCCATCCGGTAGTTAGTTTTTTTTTAGTTTTAGTTATCAGAATGTTTTAGAAATTTGTTTTGCTTATAACTTTTAATCTGTTTAATGTTTTGAGTTGATTCTTTTTGCAATAGCTCACATTTTTCATGTAGTTTCACCCTGTACTTTTAAATTTTAAATTTGACTACTAAAATTTGAATTGAATCAAATTTGCTCAAATCATTCAAATCTGAATAACTAGAGTTTAAAAATAGATTTTGATATGAATCTTTTTGCTACCACTTGGTATTAGTTAGGACTATCTTATTGCTTAGTTTGAGGATTTTTAGAATGATTGTGATTAGTGTTCTAGCTATAAACAGATTCTGCCTATTAGTTAGTATAGTTTTATTTATTTAGTTTTTAGTTAGTTTCAATTAGATTTACTTTTATTTTGTTTAGTAGGTTCTGTTGCTTGACCATTTAGTATTTTACTTACTCTTAATAAAAAATGTAAATTTTCTTAGTTTATTTCTTTATGGTTATAGGAATCTCAACTCCTTTTCAAATAGGTTTAATTTGATTAAAACAACTAGTTTAGTAATAGATTTCTTTTAACAGAGTTTTATATAATTTAATTTTGTTTTGTAAGACAAGTTTATTTGTAAATTCTTTCCTGTTAAGAACATGTTTTGTTAATAAATAATAATTTTTGTTTTGCTCTTTTGTTAGTAAAACTATAGTTGTTTCATATAGTGTTTATCAAAACTTTTAAAAACTTTACTAAAGTTTTCCCCAACAAACTTTAATGAATTCAATTCTGTTATTAATAAAATATTTTATTGTTTTCTTGCTGTCAACTATTGTTCTGTTATTACAAATAGGTTTCATTATGTTAGTAGTGTTTTATCAATCATCTTCTAGAAAACAAAACTTTGTGTGTTTTCTTGCTTGTGATTTGTGCATTGTTTTGTCTTGATTGTTTACTAGTTCATGGTTGATGGTTGTGAGTTACAATATTTTGTTGTATGCTTATTGAGTGCTCTTGTTTGCTTCGTTAGATTATCCGGAGTGCGAAGCTTGTTACTTAGAGTCACTCACGTATGAAGATCATCAATCAGGCAAGTCACTTTGATCATCTTTACCCATGTTTTTATTGCATTGGTTCTTCCATCACCCCAATTGCATGCAAAGTAGGTTAGTTGGAAACTTGGTTACTGTTGTAGTATCATGTGGTTGGTACCCCTTCTCAACTCTTGACACATTGGCCCCGGGAAACGTTGGTGTACTTTTTGCTATGCTATTAGTAGACGGGGTTGGTTGTGTGATTCATGAGAGTTGAGAGAGTTAATTACAAGACCTACATAATGATCAAGACTTCAAGATTTCGAGTTTTCAACTTACCTCTGGGTGGATGATGGTTGAACGGCACCCTGGAGAAACCAGTGGATTTGCCTAGGTGTTGCTGGAGATGGCCAGTATTCACGCGGAAAGGTCCACCCAGGCACGAAGAGATGGATGGATGTTTCAAGACCCAAGGCTTACCTGCACAGCCACAAGTCATTATGGGCTCTGGCTTGGTTGGATATCGTGGTGACCCTGGACAGGCGGTGCTACGAGATGTAGAAGAACGGTAGGAAAGGATGGGCACCGACAAAGTCGTAGGGAAACCCTTTGGAAGACCATGTTTTGGTCATCCGTTTCTCAAACACCCTGAAGTGCGAGAAATCAAACGGAGGTGACCAAATCTTGTGGGGAACGTGTGCAAAACTCTACAGAGTACTCAACCTAATCGATTAGCCGTGTCCACGGGCATGGACGACTTGAGCCAAAGGAACTGAAATTTCCGGAAACCCTCAACACAATTAATATGATGATGTGGGTATTAATAACTTGGGTATGAGAATTGGTTGGTGGAACCATCTCATTAATCAACCAACTTAGTAATAATTTTTGCTTACCCCTCCTCTTGATGTAGGAAAAGCTTGGCTTTACGCAAAAACTTACCACCCCACGTGCCATATATGCATATAGATTAGATGATTATATTTTCACCACCTCTTGTGACTTTGCCGGCATATTCCATATGCTGACCTACACGGCTGCAACGTATCATGTTGCGGAGTACTTTTCCGACCAGGAGTGAGGATACGCTCTACGCTCGGTGAGATGCCCTTGGAGTCAGATGGACTCATCTACCTTCGACGCTTCCGCAAGACTTAGTTATTCTCATGAGTTGGCCTTCAGCCACTTTATTGTAATATTTATTGTAATAAAGGACTCGATATGAGATTTCGATTAATATAATGCGGTGTGATTTCCCTTTGATATATACATTGATGTACCGTGTGTGTACTAGCATGATCTTGGGATGGTACGGAAACACCGGAGATTCGACCTTTCAGGTCAGGTCGCTACAGAAATGGTATGAGAGCACACGCTGACCGTAGGACGTAACCTCTAGGATTGGAAAGCCTTAGGATTGTATCTCTTTGTCTTTAAAATTCTTATACTCTCATCTACTCGTTTCTGACTTCTCTCCGATTATTTCAAAATTTATAGATGGCCACCTTCATCCCAGTGTTGATCACGGAGTTTTGCCAGCCTGACGCAACGATGCCCTTTGGTAAGGAGCTGATGAGGATCGTCAAGGACGTAAGGATTGCTTTGCCGAGCATCACCGGGATTCCTATCATGTCCTTTCCACAAGATGGACGCTACAGGATCGAGGTGCACATCCCAGGGAAGACCTTTGGGAATCGGAAGGAATCCATCGACTTCAAGTTTGTGGCACCCAGCTGGATACTTGGAAGAGACATGGCCATTCATCGTGCCCTTGGACGTATTCAGGAGGAATACAGAGGTGGAACCATTTCACCAGGACTCAGCGTGGTTTGTCGCAGAGATGCCAATAGGAACATCATAACCCCTCTCACTGCAGACACCACCATTTCCTATATCCAGACCTTGGAGACTCACATCAGGACTCTGGGGCTTCGAGTTCGTGCTGATACGAAGACAATCAAGAATCTGATGAACCGTGAGATTGACCTCGAAGCCGACTTACGGGAAGCCGAGTACGAGCATGAGTATGAGGTGAAGGATTTCTTAGAGAGGATCGACAAGCTGAACACTCGCATCGCCACTCTGGAGGAACAGATGGACATGGGTGAAAATCTTCATCCTGAGGGAGACTTGGCTCCTTTCATCAGCGACGATGATGACTATGAGGAGAGCACCACTGGAGGAGGCTCAGTCACCATGTACTTCTGAGGAAAACTTTAGTTATGCCCTCCATGTATCTTTTATTTTTCAACGTTAAAAGCGTAGGTCGATGTGTAGTTTGATTGAGACTTGTATCTTGATGTTTGACATTGATGGAATAAATGAATGAGTGTTTGGTGTGATATGTTGTTGCATTGCATATGGGTAGTGAATTTCTCCTTTTAGGCCCTTATTCTATTCTAATTCTCACCCCTCTGAAAACAGCAAGATGCCTCCACGACGTGAGTCCGACTTCACCTTCCCGCCGGAACTCACCCAACTTCTTCAGCAGGAGAATGCACTGATGCAGCTATTGATCCAGAATCAGACCAACAACCACCACCATTCACCCCAGGCTGACAATCTCACCCGTTTTCTGAGGTTGAATCCTCCAACTTTCTCCAGCAGCACTGAGCCCATTGTGGCAGATGACTGGCTCCGTAAGATGGAGAGAGAACTCGTCACCGTTGGATGTACTGATGCAAAGAAGGCGCGCTTTGCCGCACATCAACTGGATGGACCAGCAGCTTCATGGTGGGAGAACTACACCACCACATATCCTATTGCTGATGTAACTTGGGAGCAGTTCAAGCAAGCTTTCCGCACCGCAGATGTTTCAGCTGGAGCTATGAGTCTGAAGAAGCGCGAGTTTCGCAACTTGCGCCACGGAAATCGCTCTGTGGCCCAATACGTGGACGACTTCAGCACATTGGCTCGTTATGCACCAGGAGACATGGCCGATGATGCGGCCAAGCAAGAGAAGTTTTTGGAAGGACTCAACGATGAGTTGAGCATCCAGACAGACTCGGAGGAGCAGAGATTTAGGCGCAGGTGGTGGGCGTATAGATCCAAGATCGAGCATGCAGAGGATGACCCCACGATCAGGTACGAGGTGCCGTTCGTGAGGGTGTTGTACCAGGCGGTGCCACCGGAGTGGATGTGCGCCATGCGCAAGAGGAGGGGCTTCCCGCGACATCGCTTCCCCACCGTTCTCCATGGTTCCCTCGACAATCTCCTCGTCTCAACGGTGGCGGTGGCATTTAGGGTAAGCTTCGCAGTCGAGTTTATTTTACATGTGCTCATGCTTACAATCAGGGAGTTGGATTAGTCAAGTTGCAGTGCAGTTTAACCTTTTATTTCACTCCAGTCTAGCCTTTTCAGTGCTAGTAATTTATCTATGCCAACTCAAAAATCTATTTGCTGCATGGATTGGTAAATTCCATCAATTTTGTGGTAATTTAGTGTAGTTTAGGCCCTGTTTGGAACCATGATAGATTATGTCAATCTGAATTATGAAGATGGATTATATAATCAGGTTTATAAAAGGATAATGGGTCATCATTTAACCTGTACATTAAATTTATCCAGGTTAAATTTATATATAGAACACATCATTTAACCTGTATGATAAATCAGAAGGTGAATTAAATGAAGTTTGATCAATTTTCTATGGCCTAGCTCCATGATGTTTGAAACTTAGAAATGGAGTGATGTTTGATAAGTCCAGGGTGGTTGATCCCTCTGTTCCATGTTAACTTGCTCTTGCATGTCCTTTTATTGTTTTTAGTTGAGCATTATAATTGTGCTGGTCATATGAACCCCTGTTTTCAATTAATTCTTAAATTGCAGCAATAATTTTGTAAGCAACCAAATTCACATTAATTCAACATGTAGTTTTCTCAACTTGGTATTCAAATTTGAATGTGTGTGTGCTTGTCACAGATTACCGTGTGATTTTGAAATTACCATATTGTGAGATTTGAAACACACTCGTATGCACACTATCAAATGAACACATCATTTAACGTGTACATTATATCAGTAGGAGCATTATATGAAGTTTGATCCATTTTATGTGGGATAGATGATGCTTGCATTCATCATAATTTATGAAATTGTCTATCCAAATCCATTCTCCTTTTTATGAGAGTAGTTTCTGTACACCTGGCTCGATGCACCCATGGTGGTTTGCACCCACCTTCCATGCACCCACCCAATAAAACATAGCAAAACATTTCAAAAGAATCTAAAACTTTTGAAATAGTTTGCTATGTTTTTTGCGTGGGTGCATAGTGGGTGCATAGAGCTTGGGTGTAGAAAATCTACTCTCCTTTATATGTATTTGTGAAACTGTCTATCCAAATGCCATTCTATATATGTATTGCGTTTGAAATTTTCCATTTTTTATATGCTAAAGGTGGGAGCATGGATGCGTTGCGGAAGATGATGGACCTGAAGATCAGAAGATTCTTCAGTTTTACGCCTTTTATTATCGGAACTTGTTATATGCTATGGGACCATATTAAGTTATGTATTTGCTGATCAAAACTTGATATGTATGTAAATTATGTATTTGATGACAATCACTCTTATGTGTTTCATGATGGGCGACATTAAGATACCAGAAAGATGAACTGAATGACAAACAATACACAAGTACATCGAATCACATAGATTTAGATTAAAAGAAGTGGCCACATTACGATACCACGTCGCATACCAAACTAAGAACAAAGTGATGTAGGGTGCAATGGAAACAATCCATGCTTTTAGGTCTTCACCCTACTCAATATGTTAGCCAACTTAGCAGGTTTTGCCTTAAGACGCCACCTCTTTCTGTAAGCTGCAATTGCTTGGGTTTTTTAATGCCAGTTCGCTTTCCTGCAGAACGGGCATTTATAGCGCCCGTTACGCTGGTACACAATCTTTGCGTCCATGAGCCACTTGTACATTTTCTTCAAACAAGTTTGCCTCACGTGTAGGTAGCGTTTCCATTGTTCCGAATATGCAATGAGCTATTAGAAGAACAAAAAATCTCATGTCAGCGAATTCAACATTATATCAAAGCCAACAATAAAATGGGTTATTTTTTCTTTGCATTGGTTCCATGAAACTTTGGTTATACGAAAGACGGACATAATATAAGAGAATACAAATGATGTATTCATTTCATTTTGCAAACAACGAAAGACAGACTGATAAGTGTATGATTAATCTAAAAATCAAGCGGTTGGATAGATTTTAGGAACATGGAAGAATAACAAGAGAGCAGTTTATAGGGTTAACCACGAGATGGCAAATTCTAGGGTTAATCTCTGATGACACTAACCGATTCACCATCGTTGGTGATGTCTTGGACCAGCTCCGGCTGCGGATCGGCGGCGACCAGTACGTGCATGGCGTCCACATCCGCTAAACGGAGCACACCCCCAACGCCACCTCCCCCGGCAGGCAACAATTTAGGCGTTGGGGCAGAAACGTGGGTGGATATATAGGCACAGGCGATTTGACGCTATAGGCGGGAGCGAGAATTGGGGGGATTCAAGTTTTTCGGGAGAGAGGGGTGAAGGCGGCGCGCACTTGGCAACTCTAAAAAAAGCCCACCTTCGTCCCAATTTTTTAATGTGCGGGAGAATTGGCAAATGCCCTTGCTACAAACACTGGCTTAGGTGAGACCAAACGGTCCGTCCAAAATGAGGTCATTTTTTGACCTCCTCCAAATGACCTAGAAATTTGCACACATGATCTCCTACTCAAACATAGATAGGTTTCCAAGGTTTCATATTTTTTTGATTTTTTATGAAAATTTTATGCCCTCGCCAATGCCAGTTCGAAACATGCGGCTTCACCGAGCCACTATAAATAGTAAAAAATTATATAAAAAAGTAAATCTTTCATATTATTTATATTTATATCAAGGATATCATGCCTACAAAAATTGAGTTCATTTGGAGGTGGTGGGAAAAATGACCTTGCTACAAAAACTGCCTTAGGTACCAAACGGTCCGTCCGAAATGAGGTCATTTTTTTGACCTCCTCCAAATGACCTCAAAATTTGCACACATGATCTCCTACTCAAACATAGATAGGTTTCCAAGTTTTCATATTTTTTTGATTTTTATGAAAATTTTATGCACTGGCCAATGCCAGTTCAAAACATGCGGCTTCACCGAGCCACTATAAATGGTAAACAATTATAAAAAAGGAAATCTTTCATATTATTTATATTTATATCAAGTATATCATGCCTACAAAAATTGAGGTCATTTGGAGGTGGTGGGAAAAATGACCTTGCTACAAAAACTGGCTTAGGTGAGACCAAACGGCCCGTCTGAAATGAGGTCATTTTTTGACCTCCTCCAAATGACCTAAAAATTTGCACACATGATCTCCTACTCAAACATAGATAGGTTACCAAGGTTTCATGATTTTTTGAATTTTTATGAAAATTTTATGCACTGGCCAATGCCAGTTCGAAACATGCAGCTTCATCGAGCCACTATAAATGTTAAAAAATTATGAAAAAAGGAAATCTTTCATATTCTTTATATTTATATAAAGGATATCATGCCTACAAAAATTGAGGTCATTTGGAGGTGGTGGGGAAAATGACCTTGCTACAAAAACTGGCTGAGGTGAGACCAAACGGTCCGTCCGAAACGAGGTCATTTTTTTGGCCTCCTCCAAATGACCTAAACAATTGTCCACATGATCTCCTACTCAAACATAAATAGGTTTCCAAGGTTTCAAATTTTTTTGATTTTGTTTAAATTTTTTATGCCCTGGCCAATGCTAGTTCGAAACATGCGGCTTCACCGAGCCACTATAAATGGTAAAAAATTATAAAAAAGGAAATCCTTTATATTATTTCTACTTGTACCAAGGAGATCATGCCTACAAAAATTGAGGTCATTTGGAGGTGGTGGGAAAAATGACCTTGCTACAAAAAATGGCTTAGACCTACTCCAAATGACATAAAAATTTGCAAATATGATCTCCTACTCAAACATATTTAGGTTTCCAAGGTTTCACAATTGTTTGATTTTTTTTTGAATTTTTTATGCCCTGGCCAATGCTAGTTCGAAACATGCAGCTTCACCGAGCCACTATAAATGGTAAAAAATTATAAAAAAGGAAATCCTTTATATTATTTCTACTTGTACCAAGGAGATCATGCCTACAAAAATTGAGGTCATTTGGAGGTGGTGGGAAAAATGACCTTGCTACAAAAACTGGCTTAGACCTCGTCCAAATGACATAAAAATTTGCACATATGATCTCCTACTCAAACATATATAGGTTTCCAAGGTTTCACAATTGTTTGATTTTTTTTTTTTGAATTTTTTATGCCCTCGCCAATGCTAGTTCGAAACATGCGGCTTCACCGAGCCACTATAAATGGTAAAAAATTATAAAAAAGGAAATCTTTCATATTCTTTCTATTTATATCAAGGAGATCATGCCTACAAAAATTGAGGTCATTTGGAGGTGGTCAGAAAAATGACCTTGCTACAAAAACTACGTGTGTTATTCCTGCCAGTAGGCCTAACGGGCATGAATCAAACCAATTAGCCACTATTCCTAAAAAACAAATTGCGACTAATTGCTCCGAAAAAATCTCGTAATTGTCTTTTTCGTGATAAACGGGGCAACAAGCGCATGTTAAGTTGGCTTCGGCTGCTGTGATATGTGGTTGGTCCCGCGGTCAGTGGACATGTTTTGGTAGCCCGCAAAAGATCGTGCATCCAAGTGCATTACTTCGAAATAACTAATTAACCCTACAATCACGGATATATACCTTCCCATTCTACCACATATCTACCCTATCTTAACCGTCCCCATCTAATTTGTTTCTCCTCACGTAGCCATCACCGGGATCGGGCCATCGCTTCTCAGTCGACCACGCCGACGTCGTATTAAAAAGATCTCCTCCTCGGCTCCTCCCATCTTCTCTTGCAGTGTTGATTATTGTTTCCATTGATTTGACCAATAAGTCATTTCTGAAGAGATTAGAAAATCCAGCCTTTTCCATAGTTGAGTAATTCTGGTGTCATGCAAGAGTTTTTTTCATTGACAGTTTCTAGTAGTTGATCGTAGGAATTAATTAGATGAGGTTTGCATGAAAATCAGCAGTGAGTTTGTCTCACATTTCATACTATGGGTATATTTGTTGTTGTAGGGACCATGGTCTCAGAGGCTCATAACAACTGTCCGGAGTACGACAAGTCTTTGCTTGAAGCGCACCGGGATATCGACTTGAAGGTGAAAACGGATCACGCTGAGGTAGATAAGAAACTGAAACAAGAACGTCCATACGAGGACAGGATGATAAAGGAGTAGCATGAGGAGTTATCCCGTAAGATGGCGAAGATGCGTGATGAGATTGATGAAAAGTGTAAGCGGTACCGTGAGGACATGGAAAAGAAGTTTTTTCTTTGCTACAAGGAAATGCATCAAGCGTTTCAAAAAGATCGGATGCTTGTAGACAGTATTATACAGACAGAGCGAGTCAGGATGGATGCCAATTTGTTGCAGGCACGTGCGGATATGGATAGTAAGATGCTACAGGAGCGGTCAGACATGGATTATAAGGCCATGCTGGAGAAGGTCCGCTTGGAAGGACGGATGTTAGAAGACCGTGCGATCTTACGGCCACAACTTCAATGCCACAGCAATCCACCCCTACAACATGTCTTCAATTATTCTCCCCCTGTAAGTATCTCCCACCGATTGTACATATTAAGGACCTAGATATTTTATGGTACAAACATCTTCAATTTGTGGCTAACCTTATGTCGGCGATTATATGTAGGGTAAGCTTCATGAGACGGCAAAATCCCCATTCACTCGAGAACATGCGCTAGAGTCACCCATTCAATGCCACATCACTCCACCTGAACAACATATCTTCAGTTCTCCCCATGTAAGTACCTCACAACGATGACATACCCAAGATATGGTATGACCTTTTAAAACTTGTGTGTAAACCCACTATCGATGTTTCATACGCAGGATAAGAAACCTGAGATGGCACAGTACCCAGACACTCCACATGAAGGATACATTCCACATAACAAGGTGACAAGGTCTGAGATGGCACAATCCCCAGTCACTCAACATGAAGGATACATTCCACAAAAGGAGGTAACAACACTGCAATGTTGCAATGCACATAAAAAAATTTGTTTGCCCATTTACTCATTGAAGGTATTAACTTTGATGTGAGATAATAGGTGCTGGTCATGGAATTTTTAGTTCATGGGGATGATGAGATGTCACATGTCCCGAGATCATACTTTGAGTGCAGACCGGCAGAAGTCAGACTTAATGAACCCGATAAAGTGACATACGATCTCATTATGAGAGAAATGAGAACTTCTTTTGGTTGCAAAATGGGAGCAGAACTGTACTACTTCTTACCCGGGTCTGCGTGGAAGCTGCCAGAAGGAATGATCTTGATTACAGGACCAGATGATGTAGAAAAAATGCTTTCTGATCTGAATGGCAGCAAGACATGTCACTTGTACATTGTGTACAGTAGAACTACGGGTCGTTATCCATAGGATGACTTTGATCCAAAGGTTGAAATTGGACATGTTACATGCATGTAGTTTATGGATACATCATTTTTGAGTTGTTACTAATACCATTCCTATGGTTTTTTACAGGAAGTGAGTATCCAAGAATTGGAGTACCTTGCTAGAGAGTTGGCAGAGAAAGAACAAGAACAACTTCAGTTGTATGGTTACATTGATGTTAAGCAGAAAAAGATTGAATAACATGGGTTGTCGCCAAGCCGGACGCAATCTCCACTGTCCAAACGCAAGAGGTCACTGGATTTTGGTAGCGGAGAAGACCATATATAGTAGGCAAAAGGGTTTTTCAACCAGCTTAAGCTTCAAACCAGGATTATTTTGTTTCAAACAAAGACATTTTATTTGTCACACTATGTTCGCAATTATGGTACAATTTATCAATGAGACATTTCTTTCAACAATAATGTAGAGAGAATTATGCATTTGTTTTATGATCAACCATAGAGTTCTTTATGAGTTGTTTGTGACATGGCCTTGCATCTAAACAAGTTGGGAAGAATAGTGAGTGCAATGCCAGTGTGATACAACATAAAGCTGCCGTTATATTCCTGACCGCTTTAAGACTGCACCCAACGCTCCACCAGCACTGTCATCATTACAACCGCAGTCGCGACGCCTCGGCCTCCTCGCTTCCCACTCCTCTCTCCCATCGCCCACTATTGTGCGGAAAACCCACATCAAGCTCAACGCCATCGCTGACGCCATGGACGGCAGCATCGGATGGCAGAGGGCTATTGAAGATCTGGCCCGAGACGACCACGTCGCCCGCGCCGATCTGAAGGAGATCGCGCGATCGTTCCCAAGCGTCCAGATGATTCGGAACCATGTGTGTGGTCTGGTGAAGGTGATGACCGACGACGAGAAGGTGCACGCATTCCCCGATGGCCATGGCCTGCCTCCTGCACTCATCATGCGGTTCGCAATGTGGGAGACACAGTCCCACGATCCCAACCAGCGGGCCCGTTGGTGGATGTACCGTTCGGCCGCTCTGCCACAGTCAGACATGAACCACGTTCAATCCAGGGCGGAGCGCATCCAGGAAGTTGACCTCGCCGTCCCTGCGCCCGTCAACGCTGCCTACTTGGATAGATTCCAGCTGGAGATGCTCTACCACAATGACAACTCCGATGTTCACTCAGTCTCTTCTGATGAGGGTGAATCCTCTGACGAGGGTGAGTCCTCTGACCAAGAGGAGCAGGAGGAGCATGAGGTTGTTGTCATCTCCGACGACGAGCAGGAGGTGATGATGTGTGCGCCCGTCGTCGAGCAAGAGGGAGGCCCAAAGCTCCCAATCGATGTGGAGGCACTGCCAGATGTGCCTGACAACATCAAGATGGAGGTTCAGGAGGAGCAGCCTATGGTGGACGACGAGGAGGAGCTAATGATGTTTGCACCCGTCGTCGAGCAGGAGCAGGAGGTGATGATGTTTGCGCCCGTCGTCGAGCAGGAGTAGGAGGTGATGATGTTTGCACCCGTCGTCGAGCAGGAGGGAGGCCCAGAGCTCCCAATAGATGTGGAGGCACTGCCAGACGTGCCTGACATCATCAAGATGGAGGTTTAGGAGGAGCAACCTGTGCTGGATGACAAGCAGAAGAGGAAGAAAGCAGTGGAGAAGCCTGTTGCAGGGCCGATGCGCCGCTCAGAGCGTCTCAAGCGCTTGAAGAACTGAAGATTCAACAAATCTGAAGATGCAGTTAGCAAGACTGAAGAAATGAAGAAGTTAGCAGTTAGGTATGCTGATTAGTTATAGATTTTAGCATATAAGTTATCTACAAGTTATCAGGGCTTAAGTATTTTGTGTTAAAACATCTAAGTGTGTTGATCATGCTGCTTGACTTGCTGCTTTGTTTTTTGTGCCTTGCTGCTCTGTTGACATGCCTAGTTGCTATGTGCTGCTGATGTCTGGTCTTGTGTGCTTCCTGGTCCATATATACCATATATGTGATGCTAATGACTGCTCTTGTGTGTTGCCTGCACCATATATAGCATATATGTGCTGCTAATGTCTGCTCTTGTGTGTTGCCTGGACCATATATAGCATTTAAACTTCAGAAATAGTTCATTACACAAACAAGATCAGAGACCTTCAAGTTCACACATACTCTAATACACATATTATTGAAATCACCTCAAGTTCATGAAATTAAAGCTAGTACAAATTATGTGAGTAATACAACAGCAATGCATCACTGAAATTCATCAAGGATCTCCTTCATCTTCATTATCTTGCACTTGGTGTCCTCTTTAAGTTTGAAGAGGTCACCAATCATGTACTCCAGTTTCTTCTTCTCTTGCTTTAACTGATCCCTCTCCAACACCAGATTATCCCTCTCTTGCACCAATTTACCATTATGATCCATGAATTGGTCCCTCTCTTGCTTCATCAAGTCCCTCTCTTTCTCTACCTTGGCTCTAACAACCTGGTGAATATTAGTGGCAGACTTGTCACTAATCTTCTTCTTCTCCAGCTCTCCCTTTAGGTCAGTAAATGCAATCTGAGTGCTCCCTAGCTGTTCAAGTGCATGCTCCTTGTCAGCAACAATCTTAGCAAAATCCACCTTGAAAAACCTCAAATCTTTTTCCATTTTTTCCTTCTCTTTCAGGATCTTAAAGTTTTCTTCAGCATTCACAACATTTTGCGTCAGCCTCAACTTGTTCTCATCTTCATACAAGTCCCAAATGTTTCCTAAGGCCATCTTTAGTTGAGGAGACCACTCTGGATCAACCCACTGCACATAGTTGTATTTTGATCCTTCCTGCCGATTTAAACAAATAACAGTTGACAGTTTAGGATAAAATTAACATGGCATCATTACCATTGGCTATAAAATTAACATTGCATCACTTGCACTGGCATTGATATTGGATACTAACCTTCTATCCATAGTCTAGGAACCTCCTGCCACTATCCACAGATTCAAAAGCCACTAACTTCTCACACACTTCTTGGTGCTCACATCTAGCATCAAGTTCTATAGCAAGACCACTCCATTCAGAGCCGCTAATGGTGGCAGGTGCCTAAAACAGATGGTGGCAGTGCAGTTTAGGAAAAACTTCCCCCATCTGAACCCTAAACCTAGCCATCTAATTTAGAGGACTTACCGGACTGGTGACTAATTCACCGTTCGAGGATGAGGTTGCCGAATCGTTCCAGGAAACCATGGTTGCGGAATGGTGGTGGCGGCACCAAGCTTGACGGCGGCGGCGGCGATGTGGAAAAGTGCAGACGGGGTGGAGCTGGTGCGGGGGGGTTTGGGGTGCTAATTATGCATGCAAAGCAATGGACCGGTTAGCCAAACTCTCCCACCTGATTATTAGGGATTTATTGCTGTTTTCGGCCCGGTTTTAAAGGAGAAAGGAAGTGGTCATAGGCTTGTTTCTCGGATTGATTATTTCCCTCGTCCAATCTACTCCCACCTACAACAAAGAGCTCTTTCTTACGTGCCCAATACACCTGGACAGAGAGAGTAGGACTGTGGGGTGCACTTTTACAACTTTTGGACTAAATCATCACATTTTGTGCAAGTTGTATGACTTGGGGTGCTTTTAACTCCTTATTCCTATTTCATAATCATTATTAAAGTTGGACATGAAATGATCACATAGAAAATTGAAACGAAAGATGTCAAAATAATACGGTAACATGGCAGTACAACCACACTTCACTAAATAACTATCACGATGAAATAGAATGTAAAGACCACGTCACACAAAGCTGAATGGCAAACGACTTTGTGTGGCTCATCGTCGATTCATACTCTATGTAGCCATCAGAGTTCAGCTTCGAGATCCTACAAAGAAGAATAAAATAAATCACATGGACATCAATAATGAGTAAAACCCATGCAAAAGATAAATCGATTGTGACCTGCCTTTTCTTTTCTTACCTCTAACAATTTAGCGCATTTACGTCGATTGTGACCTAGATTCTTGCAATAGCCATAGTTATTCTGTGATCTTGACTTCTTTGTCTTTGCCTGTAGCCTTTTCTTCGGTGCACCTCGTCCTGGCACATGCACGGGATCAAGAACCTTATCTACTTTCTCCGAGTGCGACATCAAAGGGCCAAACCTAATGCTGTTATGATGAGCATTAGTTGACTCCTTACTGTCAGCTTGTTCAATAATTGATTGCTTGCCATGGTGTGCTGCTTCAAAAAGAATCTTTAGACATTTATACTCCTCATTAGAGTGGCATGCCTTGAAACTTGTGGCGTGACTACAATTCCGCAAGTCGCGGTACCTCTGCAGGCTTGCCTAATAGTCATACATCTGGTTTTTTCTGGTCGATGCGTATGCACATTTTATATTCACAGTCCACCTAGTGGGAACGCAACAACTGGGCAGAATTGTTTGGTTTAAAATCCCCAATATGTAAAAAATGTGGGAACATGGTGTGCCTGCGCATTCCATCTTATGGCAAGAACAACTGACCCTGTACAAAATACCTCCTTGCTCCTCAATGCGCACTCCAAACCTTTTATCCATTCTTTGCTGCTTGGACACAACATAGGTGGAACTTTTGATCCATCTAGTATCTCTCTGACCTGACATTTGCTGACAGCATCTATGCTCCATAAGACCACCTGAACACACTAGGAGTGAAAATTGTTGCGGCGTGTTTCTCAAGCGGCAAAGCATTTTCCTCTGTAAACGGAAAGGACTGCAAGGCTTCGACGTCATGGAGAGCTTCATTAATCCGTCACAACGCAAGGCAACGCTCATAGTGCTCTAGCATTTCAAACAACATCTTGCCCTCAAGATGCGCATGTAGCACACGGTTCAAGCTCTCACTCCTCTGATTGCTGCTCAATCCTAGGAAATAACGCCCCACAAGATATGGAGCACACCACAACTTTCTCATCTGATACATGTGATGCAGCCAAGACACCTCACTGGTTACTTTATTCCGTTGTAAGAATTCTATCCATTTTATCTCATGCTCTTCAATGGAAGAAGTATCATATATGAAAGATCTGAATTCCTCCTTTACGTCGTCATCATGCAGATGGCGTACAATGTTCTTCTGAATGTGCCATATTCGTAGTCTATGGTTTGAGCCAGGCCAGACCACCCTGATAGCTCGCTGCATTGCAAGGTCACCGTCTGTGTTCACAGATATCGGATGTTTCTGTGCCGTGCATTCAGAAAAGGTCCGCAACATCCACTCGTATGCCTGGCTTGTTTCATGATAAATTATACCGCAACCAAAAATAACAGTGCTGCGGCGGTGATTCAACCCGACAAACGGCACGAATGGCAGATTGTACTTATTGGTTCTGTATGTGCTATCAAAAACAATGACGTCTCCAAAAGCCTCATAGTCAAGTCGTGATTGACTATTAGCCTAGAACTATCCCTTCAGATGGCCAAGCTCGTCTACCAAGTACCTGAAGAAAAAATCTGCATCTCGCTCACGCCTCGCCATCATGTGCATGATCACCGTTTTAGCATCACCGGCACTGATTGTCTCCTGCTTATTAGCATGGCAGAAATTATAAATGTCCCTCTTTATGCATCCAACCTTATCAAATCCACCGTATTGAATGCACAAAATATCCATAATACGGTATTTGCGGATCCCAGATTTTTCCATGTCCGCTTTCTGCTCATCGCTGATTCGTGTGTGCGAACGCAGCAGACAAGAAAGATCCCGTGGGGCTAGAGAATGGCTGTGCTCATCAATGAAATCCTTGACAAACCACAGACCTGTTTCCTCTTGTCTCACAATGACCAATTTAGTGTTACACCCAACACGAGTTAAACTTCGTGGCCTCCTCTTTCTATCTTCGATCTTTCTTTTCATGTGCTTCTCTTTGCGAAACCCTTGACGACTAAACACAATTTTCCATAAAATTACGTAATTGTTGGATCCATCCCACTCAACGTAGCTTCTCCTCACACTAAATCCTTTTTCAAGAGCATATTTGTTATAGAATTCATAGCCTTCAGCCTCACTATCAAAGATCTTGCTGACAACATTTTGATACTCGAACATACACTCATCACTTACATCCGCCATGTCTTCTTGCATATGACATATGAAATACACACTTGGTGTTTATCAATGTTGCAGGTCTAAAATACCTCATAGGCAAAGACAAGTGCATGGAAAAGACTTTTGCTCGTTTCACATGTGAGGGAAACCAATCATCAACGTACAAGAAGTACTATCCTAGAATGAAATGATGACACGAAGAAACTATATTGCATGCACAATGGAAACCTCGAGCATAACGCCAACCCAGATTCATACCTTAAGGATGGTACGCGGGAACAAATGGGATCGCCCGCCGCCATCGCCGCCGAGTCAGCCACCGTAGATCCGGCCTTCTTCTTCGGTGACGTCGTGAGGTGGGGGGCTGGGTTGGTTGGGTGGACAACGAGGACGATGAATTTTTTCCTCTCACCGACCATGTCGAGGGCGGAGAAGGTCACGAGCACGACGACGACGAATAGATCGGACGAGGATTGACAACTAGATCGAGTAGACGTGGATCTGGTCCTCAGGTGATCGGTTGAAGAAAAGATATTTCCCCCTGGACCATTATGCCCTTTTCGTAATTAACATAATAAATTTAATCAATTTTAATTCCCCACAAGATCGGACTGCTGATAAAAATCAGTCGTGTAAGTACTGGTTAGTACTCCGAGTACCAACCCAGTCACCGTAAAACAGCTCAAGGAAGGAGGCGTGGTTGCTACAAATCCTGGGGCCATGTAGATTGATGTGAACCAAAAGAATAAGGATAAAAGCGGTGAGACCACTGGTGGAACACCTGTGCTGGAAAAAGGGGAGGAAATGAAGAATGGTAAGGAGGTTGAGACCATGCAGAACAATCCTTTAATAATCCATCTAAACTGTGATCCACCAAATATAGTTGAGCATGTGAGTAGGACCCAGGAGAAAGGAAACAAGGTTGGGGAGAATAGTAGAAAGCCAGACATGTTTAAACATCTCAAGGGGTGTCAACGCAAGGAGGATAATCAAGGGGTGAGTTCTGGTTTTGAAGCTGTTACAACTGCTGGTGGAAAAAGGGGTTTCGAGAAGATGGATGTTGAGGAAGAGGGAGGTAAGAAACAAAAGATGATGACGAGAGAGAGGCTAGCTGAGGACGAGACCAACCTGAATGCAGGGCTGCAGGGACAGCCTTGCGAGCCAAAATGAGGATAATTGCATGGAAGTGCCGGGGACTCGGGGGTAGGCCGGCTATTCGAAGTCTTCTGGAATTGCAGAAGAAGGAGGACCCGATGTTTTGTTTCTGTCAGAGACAAAGCTGAATAAAAGTAAGGCCGAGAAGCCTCGATACACTCTCAACATGCCTCATCTGGTTTTTAAAGCTTGTGATGGAAAGAGTGGGGGTTTAGCACTGCTTTGGAAGAGATAGGTAAATTTGAGTCTTCATTGGTTTGGGAGAATGCATATTGATGCCACTATTACTGAAGAGGATGGCTTCAAATGGAGGTTTACTGGGATTTATGGTGAATCTAAGACAGAGCTGAAGGAGGAAACATGGCGACTTATGCATACTTTGCATCTTCAGGAAAGCTTGCCGTGGGTGTGTATGGGAGACTTCAATGAGATATTATTCAACTTTGAGAAGCAAGGTGGGGTGGCCAGATCACATGCATGTATGAACCGTTTTCGTGATGCTCTGAACTTTTGAAATCTAAATGATCTTGGTTTTGAGGGAGACATTTTTACCTGGCGCAATAATAATTTTCGTGTCGATGGGTATATTCGTGAAAGATTAGATAGGGTTGTTGCTAATGCTGATTGGTGTGCTCGATTTCCTGGATATAAAGTAGTGAATGGTTGCCCTAAACACTCTGACCATAGTTCGGTAATATTGCATGTGAATGGAGCGTGTAAGAAGTCTAGGCCGAAGCTAAACAATCTGAATAAATGTTTTGAAGCTCACTGGCTTCTTGAAGAAGATTGTGAGAGCATAGTTGTGGATGCTTGGCAGAAGGCAAAAGACCGAGGAGATGGCACGGTTGCTCAGCTTATTAAGGCTGTTTCACAAGAGCTTGATGTCTGGAGTAGGGAGATTCTTGGGGATCTATAATAGCGTATAAAAAAGCTGCAAGCTGAACTAGAAGTGTGCCGGGGGGAACTTACGAAAGCAAACATTTGGCGTGAGCAGGTTATCCGGTACAAGCTTGATCGCTTGGAGGAACAACAAGATATTTTTTGGCGGCAACGTGCTCATGCTACATGGCTAGTGAAGGGAGACCGAAACACTGAGTTTTTCCACAACTATGCATCCGCAAGGAAGAAAAAAAACAGAATTGAAAAGCTCATTGGGGATGATGGAGTGGAGGTGAAGGGAGAGGATGGTTTGAAGGCACTTATTACTAATCATTTTTTAAATCTGTTTACTCCTATGGGAGGCCCCAATTTTAACGAGGTGTTACAAGCTGTGGAACCTAAGGTGACCTCTCAGATGAATGACCTATTGAGAAGAGAGTACACAGCAGAGGAGGTGAAACGAGCTCTTGAAGAAATGAGAGACCTCAAGGCCCCTGGTGCGGATGGTATGTCGGCTATATTCTTTAAGAGGTTTTGGAGTACGGTGGGCGATGCAGTGACACGAGAAGTGTTACATGCATTGCACGGCGATAGTATACTAGAGGGATGGAATGAAACAATTGTTGTGCTAATCCCAAAGGTTCGGAATCCTGATAGTATCAAAGATTTACGTCCTATTAGCATGTGCAATGTGGTGTACAAACTTGTGTCCAAGGCTATTGCTAACCGGCTCAAATATATATTGGATGAAATCATTTCGGCAAACCAGAGTGCATTTGTACAAGGTCGGTTAATCTCTGACAACACTATACTTGCTTACGAGATGACCCATTTCATGAGGAGAAAGAAAAGAGGCAAAGATGTTTACATGGCGCTCAAGCTTGATATGAGTAAAGCATATGACCGGGTGGAGTGGCCGTTCCTTGAGGGCATTATGAAGAAATTGGGTTTTATTGATGAGTTTGTGCAGCTAATAATGAAATGGGTCAAGACTGTCTCTTACCGGTTCAGAGTTAATGGGGATATCTCGGATGTGGTTGTGCCGGGGCGAGGGTTGAGGCAGGGGATTCCATTTCCCCGTATCTTTTTCTATTGTGTGCGGAAGGTTTATCAGCTATGCTCAACAAAGCAAATGATGCAGATCAACTCAAAGGAATAAAGCTTGCACCAACGGCCCCAAGAGTTAATCATCTGCTTTTTGCGGATGATTCGTTGTTAGTTGTGGAGGCATCCATATAGGGAGCTCAAACAATCAATGCCATTTTATAAATGTATGAAGAGTGCTCAGGCCAGGCGATTAACCGGGATAAATCTTCGGTTATGTTCAGTGCGAACGCAAGTTAGAATTTCAAAAACTTAATCATGCATGAGCTATAACTTGGATGTGAAACTGGTGGGGGGAAGTATCTTGGATTGCCTACCTATATTGGAAAATCAAAGAAAAATGCTTTGCTTATCTAAAGGATAAAATTATTGGAAGATTGCAGGGAGCGATGGACCGATGTTTGTCTATGGCAGGAAAGGAGATTTATGTAAAAGCTATGACTTAGGCAATTCCCACATATGCAATGGCGTGTTTTGACCTAACAAAATCCTTGTGTGATGAGATTAGTCAATTGATATGCCACTATTGGTGGAACAGGCAGAACGAGGAAAATAAGATGCGTTGGGTCGGTTGGGAAAAAATAAAGATGTCCAAGGATGAAGGAGGTCTTGGTTTCCGCGATCTACACTCTTTTAATATTGCAATGCTAGCCAAACAAGGTTGGCGCCTGATCCAAGCACCAGACTCCCTCTGTGCACAAGTTGTGCGAGCAAAGTATTTCTCAGATGGTAACGTTCTTGCTACTGAACCCATAACTGGAATGAGCTATGTATGGCGAAGTATCCTGAAGGGTATTAAACTGCTTAAGGAGGGGATAATTTGGAGAATTGGGGATGGAACAGATGTCCGTATTTGGGAAGATCCTTGGATCCCAAGGGGAGTGACTTGCCGGCTCTCTAACCCACGTGGACAAAGCCTACTTACCAGGGTCTGTGAATTAATTGATCCTTTCACCGGAACCTGGGATCGAGCTCTCGTGGAAGGCTGTTTTCACCAAGATGACGTGCCATACATTTTGAGCATCCACATCAATGATCAGGCCACAGATTTTTTAGCTTGGCATCTTGACAATAAGGGCATTTTTTCAGTTAAATCTGCATATAAGGCACATGTGGTAATGTTGAAAAGAGAGGCTAACATGCAACATGGGGAAAGCTCATCTAATAATGAACGGGATTCTGAGATGTTCAAGTCAATATGGAAGCAAAAGTGTCCCCCATAGGTACATCATTTCTTATGGAGACTTGCGCATAACAGCCACCCATTATACATGAACATTAGCGGGAGGGGTATTGAGCTTGACACGCGGTGTGTCGTTTGTGGTCGCCTGTTTGAAGATGGGGGGCATCTATTTCTGAACTGTAAAATGGTGACACAATGTTGGCGATCATTGCAGTTGGAGGAAGTGAGATTGTATCTTGCACAACTTGGCTCGGCAAAGGAGGTAGTGCATGCTATTACCCGATTGTGTGAGTTACAAAGAATGCACACTATTGCTCTCCTTTGGTCTTGATGGCATGAAAGAAATCGTGGGAACCATGGTGAATGTAGAGCAATGACAGAGGAACTCCAATATTATGTTCGCTTTCATGTAAATGAGTGGAAGGAGTTTTTAAATAAAGAGCCAACTGATCAGAAGACTATGCACCACACTTGGAAGCCACCACCATCAAATACTGGTAAAATAAACATTGATGGTGCGTACAAAGATCAATTTGGCAGTGGGGGCTGGGGGTTAATATGCAGAGATGCTTCCTATGATGTGCTTTTTGCTGCAGCTGGCTCCTCTCAATTTTTATTAAGTGCTCTACATGCAGAAACAATGGCCTTGTTGGCTGCTGTAACCCTTGCTGACCAAATGGGGGTGGAAAGAGTTCATTTTGAGACTGATTGACTCGTTCTCCAACAAGCAGTGACATCGGATGCCTATGATCTGTCTCCTTTGGGTCATGTATTTCAAGATATCAAACTGAAGCTTGCCACACAATTTCTTCAGTCTACTATAGTGCATACACCACATGTAAGAAACCAGCCAGCACATGTGTTAGCGGTTCTTGGTGCGGGATTACCAGTTGGTACTTCAAACCAATTATCCTGGTGATGTAATCCGTGCTGTAACCAGCGATTTAGCCGTGTCTTAATGGAATACGAGTGTTCCATGTCAATGGCAATATGTTTCTTTTTCTTCTTGAGACAATAAAACTATGTTTTGACATCTCCTATTTGGCGCTTTAAGCACCTGTTATAGGCCATTTTGTAAACTGACGCATGAAGCACAACTCCCTTGTGCAAGCTAGGCCAACTGGTTTCGCCTTTTGTTTTTCTCTTTAAACTGAAAGAAAGCACGTCATGGAGAGTCGAACTCAGGATCTCACGTACACCATAGAGTGCACTAAGCACCCGACCACAAAGCCTGAGATGATAAATTCTCCCTTTCTTCTTATTCTTCTTTCTTTCCTTTTTCTTTTTCTTTTCATTTTTTCTTTTTCTTTTTACTTTAACTTTATTTCTCTTCCTTTTCCTTTCTCTTGTATTTTTCCTATTATTTTTATCCTTCTTAATTCTCGTGAACTTTTTGTAACAACAATGAACTTTTACAAATTTTTGATTTCGTTTAGAATTTAGATTTTGTTTTTCAAAATAAATGAATATTTTTCCAAATCGTTGAGCTTTTCGAAATATTCATTTTTCAAAAATAATTAACTTTATTTCCAAATTTTGAACTTTTTTCAGAATTGATGAACTTTTTTCACAATCGATAGCTTTATTTTTGGATTTGATGAAGTTTTTCTCAAATCTGGTGAACTTTAAAAAAATTGACAGACGTTTTCCAGTTTTGTGAACTTATTTTCAGAATTGATGAACCTTTTTCAAAATCTATGAACCTTTTTTCAAAATCGTTGAACTTTTTTAAAAAAATCGATGAACTTTGTTCTAAAATTGATGAACCTTTTCCAAATTTGTGAACTTTTTCCAGAATTGTTGAACCTTTTTCCAGAATCGAAGTGCTTTTTATAAATTTCATGAGCTTTTGAACAAATTTGATAAACTTTTCTTACAAATCGATGAACTTTTTTAGAAGTAGTGTTATTTTTCAAAATTGATGAACATTTTTTCACAATCGATGAACTTTTTTCAAAACCAATGAACTTGTTTTTGAACTCATAACTTTTTTGCAGTTTTTTGATATTTTCAAATTCATTCCTTTTTTCGAATTTGTGATTTTTTCAAAATATTTGAACTTTTTCCAATATATGCACCTATTTTGCATGTTCGTGAATTTTGTTTCGAAATATGTAAACTAACAAATTTTTAGTTCACACTTAAAAAAATCATGTTTTGTGCAATGAATAGCGCTTCAACTATTGTTCTTAAGATGTAAGGAATGTGAATAGTCACTTTCACATAACCTGACACCTTCTTCCTCTGTTCCCAAATATAAGTCTTTATAGATATTTTAATATAAACTGCATACGAATGTATATAGATATATTTAAAAGTATAGATTTATCCATTATGATTTATATGTACTCCATATTAACATCTCTAAAACGACATATATTTAGGACGAAGGGAGTACATGAGTGCGCTGACGCATGAATAACCATTTTCCGGGGTGTTCTTTAGTATTATGAACTTGTGATGCTCGATTCCAGACTTGTACCATTCTGTTTTTGAGAAATCAGACTTGTAGCTGATGGTGTACAAGAATTTGGATAGACAGATGAGCCCCAAGCGTCTTCACATATCTTTGGTTCTGCAAAATCATTAGTTAAGGTGCATTCTTTGAAAAGGTCACTCTCATCATCCCATTTTGCGACAAGTGTCGCACTGCATGTGCATCACTTGTCGTAACCTTAAATTTTTTTCCATAGATTTGTGTTTTTAAAATATTTTATCTCTCGAACCATGCGTCTATATCTTGAACCGTTTTCATCAATGAATAATTAGATCGCATGTTGATAAATTTTGACGAATTTTTATTTCACGAAAAAAATGGACGAGAAAAACCAAACCGAAAGCATGTTCTTTCCCTTCTCGAGAGGCACGACGGTGAATCTCACAGAAGCAACTTTGTGCACCCACGAGAAGCAATTCCGTGCGTCTCGCTGAAGGAAAAAACCGTGTTTTTTTTCCTTTCCGAAAATCACGATCATGCCTTCACGAAAAGCAAATATGTGTCTTTCGCGAAAAAAAGTGTTTTCCCCTTTGTGAGAGAGGCACGACTGTGCCGCTAGCGGAAGCAAATCCGTGTCTCCACGAGAAGCAAATCCATGTCTCTTGCATAAGGAAAACAAAGGAAAAACATGATTTTTTTTCCTTTTCCGAGAGGCATGACCATGTCTCTCACGGTATCAAATTTGTGCCTCGAGAAGCAAATCCATGCCTCTCACGGAAGAAAAAACGCTTTTCCCGCAAAAAAATATTTTCCATTTTTCTTCAAATCCTAGGCAAAACCGGGAGAAGACCGATATGCCAAAAAACCTCAGAAAAAATCATCTAAAAGCCAAACATGAGTACACAAAAATAAAAATAATCTGATGAGCGTCGAGAACGCGACATGTGGCAGATGTTGAGAGTGTGTCAAGTGGTGTGCTCTTAGCCCATCCCAAGTGACCCTTTGGAAGGCCCCTAACGAGTGCTCCTCCATTAGTTGCTTCGTTGTTTATGTTGCTGAAAAAATATCTTTGTTTCTGTTTACTTTTTTTCGCATCAAATAATAGTTTAACTTCAACGCGACACAGTTCAATCTCAGGAGCTATATCTGATTAAGAAATATCCCTTGCAAGAGTCATTTTCATCTTCCTATGTGCATCGCTTGTCGTAACATGAGGATTTTCCTTTTTTCGTTGATTATTTTAATCAAAATGTTTTATCTCTTAATCATACGTCTAAATCACGAACCATTTCCACCATTGAATTTTTCGTCGAGGTATTCAAATCTATCTCTGATGGTAATACGTTTCGACGGACTTATTTAAAAAAACTGAAAGAAAATAAAAAACGAGACAGAAGTACGGTTCCTCTATTTTTTTCCTTTTCGAGAGGAACAATTGTGCTTCCCGTGAAAGAAAATCTATGCCTGCACGAGAATTAAATATGTGTCTCTTGCAGAAGCAAAAACAACAGATTTTTTTGACTTTTTTCCAAGAACCACAGTTGTGCCTCGCGGAAGCAAATCAAAGCCTCCACAAGAAGCAAATATATGCCCCACATGAAAGAAAAAAATATGTTCTTTTCTTTTCTAAGAGGCACAAAAACAAACTTGTACCTCCAATAGAAGCAAATATGTATCTCTTGTGAAAAAAAAGCAGTAAAGTTCTTTCCTTGCGAGGGACAACTGTGCATCTCGCGAAAACAAACTTGTGCCTACACAAGAAGCGAATACGTGACCCTCAGTGTAGCAAAAAGAACACGTTTACTTTCCTCGGGGAAGCAAAAAAATGCTTTTTTGCACGATTATTTCCCCCCTAGTTTAATCATTCAAAACCTAGCGTAAATCGGGCAAATTCAAAAAGCCAAAAAAAACAAAGAAAATCATCTAAAACCTGAAAACATGTATAAAAATATAAAATTAAAATCCTAAGGAAGCACCCAACCTGAGACGTGGTGACGGTTGCGCTCTCTCAGCTCACCAACAGTGACCCTTACGAGATTCCTGCAAGGGGTACCTAGTATGAGACTGTACTTTGTCTCGCAGTGGCCAGACGTTAGATTGGCCAGCCCCATATGGGTTCTTCGGAACTGGTTTTAGGCAGCTTGTATGACCGGTTTTAGAAGGTTCTCCACATTTTGGTCTTTTGTTTTTCGTGAATTTACTTTGCCTTTTTTTCATTCTCTTCTTCTCAACACATTTCTATTTTCTGAATACGCCTTGTACAATTTTAGTATACACGTGGAATATTCTCTTGATACATGTTGAATATTTTTACGTGTTTGAACATTTCTCGAAAGCATTATGAAAATAATTCAAATATACATTGAACATATTTTAAAGTACACGATCGTTTTTGGAAACACATGAACTTTTCTTAGACAACACCCTTTTTTTGGAATGATACAAAATATTCTTTGGAATTAGACAAACAATATTTTGCATTGCGTATAGTTTTTAAATACCACAAACCATTTGTAGACCTGTTAACATGTTTCTGAATAGTACTAACATTTTATAAAGTTGCACAGACATGTTTTTTACACTGCGTCAATCTTTTTTTAATGCACGATGAGCACTTTTTCAAAATTTTCAAAATAATAATTTTTAAAGTATCTACATATAGAATATTTTCAAATATAGACAAATAAAAAAAGAGATAAAAAACAAACAAGAAAATCAACCAATGAAAGAAACAAACGAAGCAAAGCAAACTAGACTAGCCAAATACATCGTTTCCTGAGGCTAGTGGCTGCTCGGCCTCACTTTAAGCGAGGAATAGCCGTGCCCATTTCAAAAGTCGAAACCAAGAGTATATAGAACTTTAAGTCAATAGTTTTTCTAGAGCGGAGTCTTTTCATTTATGCCAAAATGATAAATACTTTTATATTTCGTGCTTGATCATAACAAATTGTGAATGTTACAGAAGAAAAAAACAAAGAAGAAAACTTTGTATGTGTACCTTTTATTTATTTTCTGAGATATGATCTTTTGTTGCATTTAGTTGAGATATGATCTTTTTATTCCATTTAGTTGATCTATGAAAGGATATATGTCTGCTCTAAGGATTGCAATGACAGGTTTGGACGTGCGGAGCTTCTTTCGATACATGCCCATTTCAAATTCCTGACTGTCATTTGCTTGTAAATAAATTCATGAGGCATAATTAATATCAATGCCCATAGCCGTCGAATACCTGATTATCTTGGATATCCATGGAACAAAGTCCACCACCACCACCGAGATCAACAAAGACTACTTGCTCCATTGATATCAATGGTTACCACATAGATATCCATGGCAAGTAAAAACAACGAGGGCGACAACTAATTGTCCATAGGAAATTGTTGTGAGGACCTAGATTATAGCTTACATATCGGGGAACGAGGTACCTATTGAGGACTAGACTTAGGTTTAATTATGAATCATGTATTGCAAGCTTTGCAAACACGCGTAAGCATTTTTAACCCGTATAAACAGGAAAACCATTATAATGAAAAACAAATAAGATCAAAAGAATGCAAGAGAAGAAAGGCCACTAAATAATTCCATTGATTGTGGTTTGAGTGTATAATTGTTGGTCGTATGTGACATGTGAATTTGGATAAAACTTAACCCAAGGCAGTGAGTGGCGTGTGTGTGCGGGCGCTCTCTCTAGGCCATGCGGTTCATGAAATAAATTATATGTGAGAATATAGAATGTATATTTTTTATACAAGTAGAATTGCGTAGTAGAGATCAAATATCACCTTCATCAAAGAAATATATATTTCATAAATTGAATGAATGTTGAACGATCCAACAAATAACGTCTCCTTATCTCTATTAGGGCTAGTAGTTGGAAACTTGGTTGGAGGGTGTCAGGCCATGGAAGGCTAGCTCCAATACATGTCGATATAACCATTCGGATTTAACTAACAAAATGCCTACTTGTGCTCAAGCATCGCAAAGACCGAATTGACCTAATAACCCTGTATGGGGAGGAACAAGCTGAAGTAATGCCATCTCAATGTCATATATTTCCCTGGAAAGTAATGGCAGTTGGGGTGTGACCTCTACTATAGGCGGCCAACCTTCATGGAGGGCCTATACTGTGGGCATACTGTTGGAAATATGCCCTGGAGGCTATAATAAATTGGTTATTACCATATTTTTCTGTTCATGATAAACGTCTATTATCCATGCTAGAATTGTATTGATTGAAAATTCAGCTACATGTATGGATACATAGACAACAACGTGTCCCTAGTGAGCCTGTACTAGACTAGCTCGTTGATCAAAGATAGTTAAGGTTTCTCAACTATAGACATGAGTTGTCATTTGATAACGGGGTCTTATCATTAGGAGAATGATGTGATGGACAAGACCCAAACCGTAAGCATAACATTTGATCGTATCACTAAGTTTATTACTACTGCTTTCTTCATGTCAAGTATCTGTTCCTAAGACCATGAGATCATGCCACTCCCTAACACCGAAGGAATGCCACGTGTGTATTAAACGTCACTTCGTAATTGGTGATTATAAAGGTACTCTACAGGTATCTCCGAGGGTGTCTGTGGGGTTGGCATGGATCGAGACTGGGATTTGTCACTTCGTTTGACGGAGATGTATCTCTGGGCCCTCTCGGTAATACAACATCATAAGAAGCTTGCAGGAAATGTGACTAAGGAGTTAGTCATGGGATCTTGTATTACATAACGAGTAGAAAGACTTGCCGGTAACGAGATTGAACTAGGTATGGAGATACTGACGATCGAATCTCGGGTAAGTAACATACCACTAGATAAAGAGAACTGCAATATGTGGTTTGACCCATAAAGATCTTCGTGCAATATGTGGGAACCAATATGGGCATCTATTTCCCGCAATTGGTTATTGATTGGAGAGGTGTCTTGGTCATGTCCAAATGATTCTTGAAGCCATAGGGTCCG
The DNA here is from genome assembly GCA_022496015.1 of Hordeum marinum. Lineage (NCBI taxonomy): Eukaryota > Viridiplantae > Streptophyta > Magnoliopsida > Poales > Poaceae > Hordeum > Hordeum marinum. The sequence continues at coordinate 240,325,495 of CM039672.1, read as the reverse complement.
CACGCTTAACATTCGATGACGATATAATCTTATGGGTTATGTATGTTGGTGACATAATGTTGTTAGGAGTTCCGGATGAGATTCCGGGCGTCAGAGGAGCTCCGGAGGTAAATATTTATATATGAGAAGTCATATTTAGGCTACCAGAAAAGTGTTTTGTTTTTTCTGGTATTATACCGGGAAGCTTCTAGAATGTTTTGCAAATTTCTGAAGGAGTCCGAAAGTCCACCAAGGGTTCCACCACGTTCCAAGGGTTTGCATGGGGTGATGGGAGGCTCCCTGGCCTTATTACGCCAGGCGCACAAGTCCCTCAAGGCCCATGCAGTTGGGGAAGGTGGAAAGTCAACCTTTGTATGAAAGGGAAGGAGGACTAGGATTCCACCTCATCCACCTTGGCTGCGCCCTAGCGCTTGGAGGGGATATTCCCGATGCCCCTCCACCTATATATAGAGGGAAGGGGGCGCTTCAAGAGGACACACCAAGCCCTTGGCGCCCCTCTCTCTCCGTAGAACGTTTTCTCCTCCATTCAAGGTTTCGGTAGCGCTCGACATAGCCCTGCCAGGATAGCTCCACCACTCTCTCTACCATACTGTCATGTTGGTTGAGAACCCATCTACTATGCCACCCTTGCTCTCTGGATCAAGGAGGCGGAGATGTCATCGATCTGCACGTGTGCTGAACATGGAGGTGCCGTCCGTTCGGCTCTAGATCGGAATCGCGGTCGGATTGTGAAGAGTACGACTACATGAACCGTGTTATATACAGTTCTGCTTAGAGGTCTACAAGGGTATGTAGATTTAACCCCCTCTCGTAGCTATGCACCTCCATGGATAGATCTTGCATGTGCGTAGAATTTTTTTTGTTTCCATGCAATGTTCTCCAACAGTGATATTAGAGTCAGGTTTATGTGTAGATGATATGCATGAGTAGAACACAAAGTGTTTGATGTGTCGGCGGCCCGATCTTTCGATGAGAGTGGGGATAACTATCGATTTGGTGGATTTTGACCTTTGACGATCCGACTATACCGTATCAGGCGATACGCCTTGACAATCGCTAAACCAATCTCCGATGGTTATTGACCTTGCCGTAGGCACGATCAACCTGAACAACGAGGTTCGAGTTCCTGCAAGCAACCGAAGAACCAGCAAAAACAATGGTAATGCAATCTAAACTGCTGATATGAATAAAGCACAAAATAATGGTGGGGTTTCACTATGAATCTGACAAAACGGTAGTCTTACACGTCTCGTAGATGCGAATTGTAGCGATGACTAGACAATACAATAAAACGCAAGTTTAAACCTAACAATAGCGCAGCCTAGAAGTTGTGCGTTGACGTGTCCAGGACTGCTACGATTTGAAGTAGTAGCGATTAGCATTAGGAGCCATCCTGTAGATAATTCCTTCTTTAATTGATGTGGTGGTCTGGTACGTGTGTGGCCTTGTCTGGTCCATTAGGTCTAATCCTCCATCTCCTTTTGCATTTAGCACGTAGCATGCAACAAGGTTGGTTCGGCAAGGAACACACATGACGGCGCTACTGCTTGTGGATTTGAACATGCATCTCCATATTGCATCTCTAAATGAATATATTTTCGGTCTCCATCTCGCATCTTGACACATGGCTTGTGCAACTCTCTGTTAATTCTGCACAATATAAAATATTGTGTCGTATTTCTATTCGTTGCAATAAAATAATAATTCATATAATTATTAATAGAAATCACTTAACTTCGCCTATGTTGTCTTAACATAGCCGGTCCCAAGCCCGGGTAAAGGAGGAGGGTTGTGATAGGCTTGGCGAGCCAACGTGAAAACCCAGCCACTCTTATGGAGATGAAACCCAAAAGATTTTCGTTGGGGCGTAACCCTCTCAGCGACGCGCCACATCGGAACCCGGGTGTGGTGGAAAATGGGCAAGGGCCGGGCCGTCACCCCCCAGGTGGCGCGCCGTATCGTGATCTGGATACGGTCGCAAGTGAGCGAGGATCGGGTCGTCGCATCCTTAGTGGCGCGCTACATCGGCGCCCGGGTGTAGTGGAAAATGAGCGAGGGTCTTCGCATTTGACTCGACGAGTGCGAAGGGTAAGGAAGCTAGCCGAGCCTAGGAGGATTCGATTAGGTAGCTGGAACGTAGGGTCTCTGACAGGTAAGCTTCGGGAGGTAGTTGATTCAGCGGTGAGGAGAGGCATTGGTATCCTTTGCGTCCAAGAGACCAAATGGAGGGGACAGAAGGCGAAGGAGGTGGAGGGTACCGGCTTCAAGCTGTGGTACACGGGGACGGTTGCAAACAGAAATGGAGTAGGCATATTGATCAGCAAGAGCCTCAAGGATGGAGTGGTAGACGTCAAGAGACGTGGGGACCGGATTATCCTGGTCAAGCTGGTAGTTGGGGACTTAGTCCTCAACGTTATCAGCGCTTATGCCCCACAAGTAGGCCACAATGAGAACACCAAGAGGGAGTTCTGGGAAGGCCTGGAGGACTTGGTTAGGAGTGTACCGATCAGCGAGAGGCTCTTCATAGGAGGAGACCTCAATGGCCACGTGGGCACAGCTAACACATGTTTTGAAGGGGTGCATGGGGGATTTGGCTATGGCATTAGGAATCAAGAAGGAGAAGATGTCTTAAGCTTTGCGTTAGCCTATGACATGATCGTAGCTAACACCTTCTTTAAGAAGAGATAATCACATCTAGTGACTTACAGTAGTGGGCAGCACTCTAGCCAGATTGATTTCATCCTCTTGAGAAGAGAAGACAGGCGTGCATGCCTAGACTGTAAGGTGATACCTGGAGAGAGTGTTGTCCCCCAGCATAAGCTTGTGGTTGCTGACCTCCGTTTTCGGATTCGTGTCCAGCGGGACAAGCGTGCCAAAGTCGCTAGAACGAAGTGGTGGAAGCTCAAGGGGGAGGTAGCTCAGGTGTTCAAGGAGAGGGTCATTAAGGAGGGCCCTTGGGAGGAAGGAGGTGATGCAGACAACATGTGGATGAAGATGGCGACTTGCATTCGTAAGGTGGCCTCAGAGGAGTTTGGAGTGTCCAGGGGAAGTAGAAGAGAAGCTAAAGATACCTGGTGGTGGAATGATGTTGTCCAGAAGGCAATCAAGGAGAAGAAAGATTGTTTCAGACGCCTATATCTGGATAGGAATGCAGACAACATAGAGAAGTACCAGATGGCAAAGAAGGCCGCAAAGCGAGTTGTGAGTGAAGCAAGGGGTCGGGCGTATGAGGACCTCTACCAAAGGTTAGACACGAAGGAAGGCGAAAGGGACATCTATAAGATGGCCAAGAGCCGAGAGAGGAAGACGAGGGATGTTGACCAAATCAAGTGCATCAAGGACGAAGCAGATCAACTCCTGGTGAAGAACGAGGAGATTAAGCATAGATGGCGGGAGTACTTTGACAAGTTGTTCAATGGGGAGAGTGAGAGCTCTACCATTGATCTGGATGACTCCTTTGATGATACTAGCAGGCGTTTTGTGAGGCGAATCCAGGAGTCGGAGGTCAAGGAGGCTTTAAATAGGATGAAAGGAGGTAAGGCGATGGGCCCCGATTGTATCCCCATTGAGGTGTGGAGAGGCCTCGGGGACATAGCGATAGTATGGCTAACCAAACTTTTCAACCTCATTTTTCGGGCAAACAAGATGCCAGAAGAATGGAGACGGAGTATATTAGTACCAATCTTCAAGAACAAGGGGAATGTTCAGAGTTGTACTAATTACCGTGGAATTAAGCTGATGAGCCATACAATGAAGCTATGGGAGAGAGTCATTGAGCACCGTGTAAGAAGATTGACAAGCGTGACCAAAAATCAGTTTGGTTTCATGCCTGGGAGATCGACCATGGAAGCCATTTTCTTGGTACGACAACTTATGGAGAGATATAGGGAGCAAAAGAAGGACCTGCATATGGTGTTCATTGACTTGGAGAAGGCCTATGATAAGATTCCGCGGAATGTTATGTGGTGGGCCTTGGAGAAACACAAAGTCCCAACAAAGTACATTACCCTCATCAAGGACATGTATGATAATGTTGTGACAAGTGTTCGAACAAGTGAGGGCGACACTAACGACTTCCCAATTAAGATAGGACTGCATCAAGGGTCAGCTTTGAGCCCTTACCTTTTTGCCTTGGTGATGGATGAGGTCACAAGGGATATACAAGGAGATATCCCATGGTGTATGCTCTTTGCGGACGATGTGGTGCTAGTCGATGAGAGCCGGACGGGGGTTAACAGGAAGTTGGAGTTGTGGAGGCAAACCTTGGAATCGAAAGGTTTTAGACTTAGTAGGACTAAAACCGAGTACATGAGGTGCGCTTTCAGTACTACTAGGAACGAGGAGGGGGAGGATGTTAGCCTTGATGGGCAAGTGGTGCCTCAGAAGGACACCTTTCGATATTTGGGGTCAATGTTGCAGAAGGATGGGGATATCGATGAAGATGTGAACCATCGAATTAAAGCCGGATGGATGAAGTGGCGCCAAGCTTCTGGCATTCTTTGTGACAAGAGGGTGCCACAAAAGCTAAAAGGCAAGTTCTATAGGACGGCAGTTCGACCCGCAATGTTGTATGGCGCTGAGTGTTGGCCGACTAAAAGGCGACATGTGCAACAGTTAGGTGTGGCGGAGATGCGCATGTTGAGATGGATGTGTGGTCACACAAGGAAGGACCGCATCCGGAATGATGATATACGGGATAAAGTTGGGGTAGCGCCAATTGAAGAGAAGCTTGTCCAACATCGTCTGAGATGGTTTGGGCATATTCAGCGCAGGCCTCCAGAAGCCCCAGTGCACAGCGGACGGCTTAAGCATGCTGATAATGTCAAAAGAGGCCGGGGTAGACCGAACTTGACATGGGAAGAGTCTTTAAAGAGAGATCTGAAGGACTGGAGCATCACCAAAGAACTAGCCATGGACAGGGGTGCGTGGAAGCTTGCTGTCCATGTGCCAGAACCATGAGTTGGTCGCGGGATCTTATGGGTTTCACCTCTAGCCTACCCCAACTTGTTTGGGACTAAAGGCTTTGTTGTTGTTGTTGTTGTTGTATTAATAGAAATCACTTGATATTTGCATACGTGGACAATATTTTTGATCGTGTCTATAGACGCCATGTCCACATCATCCTCTCTTTATTGAAAACAAAGCCGTCCTCGGCTTTGAATAATCTGAAAATAAACTAACCAAGACGACAGTGTGTGTGCATGGTATATGTACATACCATCCATTTTAACTCCTCTCATGTGTTGCACAATTAATATCTCTATGTAGGAGTGATTAACATATTTTGTGAGATTAGAAATCATGGAATCGTCACAAGAAATATTTCGATGGGACAAACTACAACTTAAATTGCACATATAAGTGAAGCCCTCATTCGTATCATATGAATTGCAATATTCATCATTAAACCATCCTAACATTAGTGAATAACTATGAATTATTTCAAAATTACATGCCATGAAATGCTTAAATAAGCAATCACGTAAGAAGTCATTCAACACATAAGCATCACACAAATTGGAGGTCATATCATAATGAATAAATATTGGTATATTAATATTCTCTTTGATGCTAGCAAAATTATCACATGTGATGCAAATCTTACGCACCAAAAATGCACGGTCTACGCAATCCTCTCCAATCAAGATAAAGGTAATATTAGGCGCCTAAACATTTTTCACGGAACTCAAACATGTGATTTCAGCTATTTTGTTTCTCGCACGTGACAAAGGCATAGGTGGATCCATCAAAATTGAATACAAAGAATTAGCATAAGAGATTATAGCGATTACTTCATCATGTTTAACAAATTGTATGCTATCCAAGCCTGATTTAATTATTAGGTCACATGGTTGAATCTTATTGTCCTTTAATTCATTGGGTGCACTCAAAACAATTAGAGAATCAATTTTAGCAGTTGGTGCATGCAAAACAATATGTGTTTCTGTTGGTTGTTCATATGATTTATCCGAACAATTATCCATAATAACTGGCGTGATTAAAATAGAAGGCATTTCATCGCACTCAACACATGAAGCTTTTAATTCAACATGAGATGGAACAATCTCATGTGGAAGGGTAGATTCAATACCTTTCTTATTACCTTGTATGGTTGACTCAGAATATGTAGGCATGGTTGATGGCATCATGTAATAAGACAAAAGTGGTCTGGCTCTCGATGTAGTAGGTGCAACAACCATAGTAGTTTTTGCACAAGAAGAAGTAACTGAAACAAAACTTTGTGTAGGGGTTTGCACCATGTGTTTTTATGTCTCATGTGTGTGTCTATTAATTTTTTGTTCAACTTTACAAGCAAGATGAAACAAACCATTCATGGAATAATATTCTTTATGCACAATTATATCATAAATACCATGGTTCAATCCCCTCAAAAATCTATTCATGGTAGCTTCTTCACATTTTTCTAAGTCACAACGAAATAAAGTAGTGCACAAATTATCATAATATTCTTCAACAGTGTCATTGCCTTGTGCCAAATGATGCAATTTTCTAAGCAAATCACTAGCATGGTATGAAGGAACGAATAGGTTGCGCATAACAAGTTGTAAAGCTTTCCAAGTAGAAGGTCTATTATAAATATTTTCCCTACAATAATTTCTCCACTATACTGAAGCAAAACCGAAAAAGCTTTTAATGACATCATTTATTTTATTTCGTTCAGAAACATTATGGTTGGAAAATATTTTGTCTACCTCCATTTCTCAATCAATATACAAATCGGGGTCATATTTACCCTCGAACTGTGGCAAAGAAATAACCTGGTTATGTGCGCTTCTACCTTCATATACATCTTGTGACGGTAGTCGTACATGCTGTGGTGGGAGATAATGACTCGCGTCAATATATAGCAAGTCATCCCCGACAATAGATGTAGCCCAACTATTGGTCACTCGAGAACCTGCCATGTTTAGTACCAAACAAGAAAAAAATCACAAGTATAATGTTCCTATAGTACTACTCGGAGGTGGTAAAAAAATGTCTCTCACTCTTTAGCAATTACCAAGCTCTTACCAGTTCTTATATTGTAGTGGTTGTCGGTCGTTGGCGAAGTCAAAAGTTATCAATAGATTGATATAGCAATTACCAAGTGAACGAACAAGGTACAATATAGGAAGTGGAGCTTGGTGGAGGTTTTGTCAACTCACAATATGTGGCACAATTAAGCAAAAAGTAATGCAAACTGAATAATTGCTCAAACTCTTAACTAGTGCTAGCAGTCGACTAGTAAAAGAGAAAGCCTAGATACTGAATCAAATGAGAAAAAACCTATGAGAAGGTAATAGCTCTAAGTAGCTAGATATAAATGAGGTGTAAATGTAACGTATGGAAGCAAAAAACAAAAGATATGCAACAATTACCACATATATGCAAAAAGTAAAAGTCCTCACTAGGCGGAGATATTCCAAGATGTGTATGGGACAACACTTTGCAAATTTTCCTTTTCAATTTCCTTTTTTTTCACTTTTTTTTGCTATTTTCTTTCTCTTTTATACTTTTTTTGTCAAGCCGGTAACTACCAAGAAGTCACGTATCAAAGATGAGAATGGAAAATAATGTGACCACACTTGTGTGCTACAAGAAATATGAAAGCAAGCAAGCTGACACTCACGTTGATGGACACGTGTGCTACTAGAAAGCACAAGGTCACGCACTAGTAGGAGAGTAGAGATTAAAGGGATACTCCAAACTTGCACTAGCACAAGCAACTCATAGAACAGAGACAGCGGTGGATAGTGGCCGGGAAAACAGTGAGGCGAATTAGGTAGACGCAGCGGTGGTGGGTGGCAGACAGAACATCGACGCACGATGGCAGACTTAGGGGTCTGGTTGTCTCCCATTGCGTGAAACACGATCGGTGAAGTATGGCATGAAAAAGGCGTGCAAAGAAATATGGATGTCAATCCTAATCCTTGTATCTGGAGCGTTCAAGAATAAAGGCTAGAAGTAAACAAATTTTCTCGTGGCTAAGAACAGATGCAATCGCGATGTTTTTTTACAACCTCGGAAGAGAAACTATGGTGGAAAAAAAAGATCGATCTAGTAGACAATTTTCTCCCTAACGAATCTAAACCAGCACTAATTCTAGGATGAATGCAACCAAAAATTCAACAAAGCAAATACTAGATGCAAAAATTGCCATAGACTAAAAAGATAGGTGTAAAGAATGAACAAAATCTTTTTTTTTTGCTTTTTCGTGGGTTATAGGACAAAAAATCAAACTAACCTACGAAAACTATAAATCTCTCACCGATGAACATGAAAACTGATACCACTTGATGTGTCGGCGACCCGATCTCTCGATAAGAGTGGGGATAACTATCGATTTGGTGGATTTTTTGACCTTTGACGATCCAGCTATACCGTACCCGATGATACGCCTTGACAATCGCTAATCCAATCTCCGATGGTTATTGACCTTGCCGTAGGCACGATCACCCTGAATAACGAGGTTCGAGTTCCTGCAAGCAACCGAAGAACCAGCAAGAACAATGGTAATGCAATCTGAATTGCTGATATGAATAAAGCACGAGATAATGGTTGGGTTCCACTATGGATCTGATAAGGCGATAGTCCTACATGTCTCGTAAATGCGAATTATAGCGATGGCTAGACAATAAAATAAAATCCAAGTTTAAAACTAACGATAGCTAACTATTTATTAGTACGTACCGCGGCAACCTAGAAGCTATGCGTTGACGTGTCCAGGACTGCTACGATTTGAAAGTAGTAGCAATTATCATTAGGAGTCGGCCCATATGTAGATAATTTCTTCTTTAGTTGATGTGGTGGGCTGGTGCGTGCGTGGCCTTGTCTCGTCCATTAGGTCTAATCCTCCATCCTCTTTTGCATTTAGCATGTAGCATGCAACAAGGCTGGTTCGACAAGGAACACATATGACAATGCTATTGCTTGTGGATTTGAACATGCATCTCCATATTGCATCTCTAAATGAATATATTTTTGGTCTCCATCTCGCATCTTGACACATGGCTTGTGCAACTCTCTATTAATTCTGCACAATATAAAATATTGTTTCGTATTTCTATTCATTGCAATAAAATAATAATTCATATAATTATTAATAGAAATCACCTGATATTTGCATACATGGACAATATTTTTGGTCGTGTCTATAGATCGCATGTCCACGCCAGTGTTTTTGGGCATTCATGTTCAGATTGCTTACCTCCTTAGTCTTATTTTGATTTGACAGTATTGTGGGATGAAGCGGCCTGGACGAACCTTACTTATCCACGTACAAGGGACCGGTTCCACCGACTGACATGCGACTTGTTTGCATAAAGGTGGCTTGCGGGTGTCTATCTCTCCCACTTTACTTGAATCGGATTCGACAGAGACGGTCCTTGTAGAAGGTTAAAAAGCAACTTGAATATCACCATTATGGCTTTGTGTAGGTAAGTACAGTTCTTGCTAGTTGCCCATAGTAGCCTTGTACAGACATGATCTCAGAACACAGGAGACCAAAAGGTCGAACATGAGTCATATAGTAGGTATGATCAACATGGAGATGTTCACCATTGAAACCACCCAACCTCACGTGATGATCGGACTTGGGTTGGTGGATTTGGATCATGTCACACTTAGACAACCCGAGGGATGTTGATTTGAGTGGAAGTCCATTAGTAATTTGATTAACTCACCTAATTATCACGAACATAGTCAAAATGTCTTTGCAAATTATGTTGTAGATCAATAGCTCGCGTTGTAGCTCCCCTGTTTTTAATACGTTCCTAGAAAAAACTAAGTTGAAAGATAATGGTAGCAATTATGCAGACTGGGTCCGTGATCTGTGGATTGTCCTCATTGTTGCACAGAAGGCTTGTCCTTGATGCACCGCTCGGTGTGCCACCCCCTCAAGCGTCTTCTTGGGTGTTGTGAACATCTGACAAGCACGTTTTGATGACTACTTGATAGTTCAATGCGCCATGCTTTAAGGCTTAGAACCAGGGCTCCAAAGTTGTTTTGAACGTCACGGAGCATATGAGATGTTCCAAGAGATGGAATTGGATTTTCAGGCTCATGCCCATGTTGAGAGGTATGAGACCTCCAACAAGTTCTTTGCCTGCAAGGTGGAGGAGAATAGCTCACTCGGTGAGCATGTGCTCAGATTGTCTGGGTGCTACAATCGTTTGAATCAAGTGGGAGTTAATCTTCCAGATAAGATAGTGATTGATAGAGTTCTCCAAGTCACTGCCACCAAGCTTCTACAGCTTTGTCATGAACTATAAATGCAAGGGATGGAGAAGATTATCCCTGAGCTATTCGTGATGTTTTATGCTAGGAAGGTAGAAATAAAGAAGGAGCATCAAGTGTTGATGGTTAGTAAAACCACTAGTTTCAAGAAGGGCAAGAGTAACAACGAAAACTTCGATAATGGCAAGCCAGTTGTCGCTCCAGTGAAGAAACCCAAGGTTGGACCCAAACCCAAGACTGCGTGCTTCTTTTGTAAGGGAACGGTCACTAGAAGTAGAACTGCCCCAAGTACTTGGCAAATAAGAAGGTTGACAATGTCAACAAAATTATATTTGATATACATGTTATTGATGTGTACCTTACTAGTACTCGTAGTAGCGCATGTGTATTAGATACCGGTTCAGTTGCCAATATTGGTATTTCGAAACAAAAGATGCAGAATAAACAGAGACTAGCTAAGGGCGAGGTGACGATGTGTGTTGGAAGTGTTTCTAAGGTTGATGTGATCACCATCGCACACTCCCTCTACCTTCGGGATTAGTGTTGAACCTAAATAAATGTTATTTGGGGCCTGTGTTGAGTGTAAAACATTACATTGATCTTGTTTATTGCGATATGATTATTCATTTAAGTAAGATAATAATGGTTATTCTGTTTACATGAATAATACCTTCTATGGTCATGCACTAATGTGAATGGTTTATTGAATATTCATTGTAGTGATACACATGTTCATAATATTGATACCAAAAGATGCAAAGTTAATTATGATAGTACCACATACCCGTGGCACTGCCGCCAAGGTCATATTGGTGTAAAGCACATGAAGAAACTCCATGCTGATGGACTTTGGGAATCACTCAATTTTGAATCGCTTGATACATGCGAACCATGCCTCATGGGCAAGATGACGAAAACCCAGTTTTCCGGAACAATGGAAATGATACATGCCGATGTGTGTGGTATAATGAGTGTTGAAGGATGCGGTGGTATCATTATTTTCTTACCTTCACTGATGATTTGAGTAGATATGGGTATATTTACTTAATGAAACACAAGTCTGAAACGTTTGAAAAGTTTAAGCAAATTCAGAGTGAAGTTGAAAAATCATCGTAACAAGTAGATAAAGTTTCTACGATTTGATCATGGTAGAAAATATCCGAGTTATGAGTTTGGTATGCATTTAAGACAATGTATAATTGTTTCACATCCCACGCCACCTGGAACACCATAGCATAATGGTGTATCCGAGCGTCGTAATCGTACTCCATTGGATATGGTGTGATCTATGATGTCTCTTATTGATTTGCCGCTATGTTTTTGGGGTTATGCATTAGAGACAACTATATTCACTTTAAATAGGACACCATCTAAATCCATTGAAATGACACCGCATGAATTATGGTTTGGCGATGTTGTAATCGAGGCTCCGCAGACCCAAGAAAAGTTCGAATGCTGGGGTGCGCCCGCTCTCCAACCCTACTTGTCCTCATAGCTTCTCGATGACTCCCTGATGGCTCAAGCTAAGGAAAACGAACTGGAACACACACACAGTTTACCCAGGTTCGGGCCACCTTGCAGTGTAAGACCCTACTCCTGCTTGGTGGATTGCTTGGGGAAGAAGATGAGTACAAGGCGTGTTCTTGCCAGCCCAGAAATGTCTGTCCCTTTACGGTAGCCGGTCCCCTCCTTATATTGGCCTTGGTCCTCTTCCCCCGAAAATATCAGACGGGAAGGGTCGCCACAACGACCAGTTTGAAGGGGGCAGGGTTCCAGCCTATCCGGACAAAAGGTGATCTTCGCCTGCTAAAGCTCCTCACCGTGATGCGCCAGTGGGCTCGTGGATGACCTCCGTCCTATCGAGCCCCCCGACCTTGGTCTTCTTGCACTGGATGGGTAACCCTTGGGGGTTGCTTCGGGAACCCGCGGGCTGGCGCTACTCCTTTATCACCAAAGAGTAAAACCTCTCTGTCTGCACCCACTGGCACGGCCCCTAGCACCATTTGGTACGACGCACATTACCCACGTGCGGGCACCCAGTCGCAAACCTTTGCCAGGCCCGATCCTGGCGGACCTGCCTCCCAAGGGTGTCGGTCCTGCTCTTGAGGGAATCTTCGCGAAGCCATTGTTGGTGGGGTTATCGTCTCCTTGCGAGGCATGGGCCCCCTCAAGGACCTTGTTCTTGCAACTCGTTAGTGGGCCACTTGGCGCCTTAGGTAGCCCTTTCTCCCTGGGCCACAGGCAGGCATGCCTGGGTACCCCCAGTCCCAAAGGCCCGATAGGAGAGAAACCTGAGCTATCGTTTCTTAGAGTTTGGGAATACAAAACTTATGTTTGATAAGCTCGAACCCAAAGTGGAAAAGTGCATCTTCATAAGATATCCTAAGGCAAAAATTGGGTATCTTGTATCACGGATCCAAAAGGCAAGGTGTTTGTTGCTAAGAATGGATCCTTTCTAGAAAAGGAGGTTCTCTCGAAAGAAGTGAGTGGGAGGAAGGAAGAACTTGATAAAGTTACTAAACCTTCACTTGAATTGGAAAGTAACACAATGCACAAAGGTGTTCATGTAATGCATACACATATTAAAGAAAAAGCTAATGATCATGATCATGAAGCTTCAGATTATGTTACCATGAAATGTCATAGGTTGATAAGAGCACGTTTTTCCCCGAGTGGTACGGCAATCTTGTCTTGGAAGTCATTTTGTTAGACAATGATGAGCCTACGAACTATGAGGAAGCGATGATGGGCTCAGATTCTGACAAATGGGTAGAGGCCATGTAATACAAGATAGGATCCATGTATGATAACAAGGTATGCAATTTGGTAGACTTGTCCGATGACCAGCATGCCATTGAGGATAAATGGATCTTTAAGAAGATAGACGCTAGAAGTAATGTCACTATCCGTAAAGGTCGACTTGTTGCAAAGGGGTTTTCGACAATTTCAAGGAGTTGACTACGATAAGACTTTCTCACCCACAATGATGCTAAATTTTGTTGGGATTATGTTATCCGTTGCTGCATTTTTCGATTACAAAATCTCGCAGATGGATGTAAAAAGAGAGCTTCCTTAACGTTTTCCATGAAGAAAGGTTGTATGTGACACAACTTCAAGGTTTTGTCGATCCTAAGGATGCTAGAGGGTATGCAAGCTCCAACGATCCTTCTATGTACTAGTGCAAGCATCTCAGAGTTGGAATTTACGCTTTGATGAGGTGATCAAAGCTTTTGGTTTTATACAAAGTTTATGAAGAAACTTGTATTTACAAGAGTGAGAGGGAGCATTATATCATTTCTGACAAGTAGATGTGGATGGCATATTGTTGATCGGAAATGATGTAGAATTTCTGGAAATCATAAAAGGTTGTTTGAAAGGAGTTTTTCAAAGGAAGACCTAAGTAAAGTTGCTTACATATTGGGAATCAAGATCTAAAGAGATAGATCAAGACGCCTAATAAGACTTTCACAGTGCACATGCCTTGACAATACTTTGAAGGAGTTCAAAATGGATCAGTCAAAGAAGGAGTTCTTGCCTGAGTTGTAAGGTGTGAAGTTGAGTAAGACTCAAAGCTCGACCATGACAGAATAAAGAGAAAGGAATAAGGACGTCCCCTATGCCTTAGGCATATGCTCTATACGATATGCCATGTTGTGTACCACACCTAATGTGTGTCTTGCCATGCGTCTGACAATGGGGTACAAGAGTGATCCAGCAGTGGATCACTGGACAATGATCAAAATTATCCTTAGGTACCTAAAGAGGACTAAGGAAATATTTCTCGGTTAGGAGGTGATAAAGAGTTCGTCGTAATGGGTTATGTCAATGCAAGCTTAGACACCGATCTGGATGACTCTAAGTCGCAAACTAGATATGTATAGTGGAGCAATCATTTGGAATAGCTCCAAGCGGAGCATGGTAGAAGCATCTACAATATGACATATAGATTTGCAAAGTACACATGGATCTGAATGTTGCATACCCATTGACTAAAACCTCTCTCACAAGCACAACATGATCAAACCCCAGAATTCATTGGGTGTGAATCACATGACGATGTGAACTAGATCATTGACTCTATTGCAAGTGGGAGACTGTTGGAAATATGACCTAGAGACAATAATAAATTTTTTATTATCATTTTTCCCTGTTCATGATAAACGTCTATTATCCATGCTAGAATTGTATTGATCAGAAACTCAGATACATGTGTGGATACATAGACAACACGATGTCCCTAGTGAGCCTCTACTAGACTAGCTCGTTGATCAAAGATGGTTAAGGTTAACTAACCATAGACATGAGTTGTCATTTGATAATGGGTCGCATCATTAGGAGAATGATGTGATTGACAAGACGCAAACTGTAAGCATAGCATTTGATCGTATCACTTAGTTTATTGCTACTGCATTCTTCATGTCAAGTATTTGTTCCTAATACCATGAGATCATGCAACTCCCTGACACCGAAGGAATTCCTTGTGTGTATCAAACGTCACTTCGTAATTGGGTGATTATAAAAGGTACTCTACAGGTATATCTGAGGGTGTCTGTTGGGTTGGCATGGATCAGGACTAGGATTTGTCACTCCATTTGACGGAGAGGTATCTCTGGGTCCTCTCGGTAATACAATATCACAAGAAGCTTGCGAGCAATGTGACTAAGGAGTAAAAAGACTTCCTGATAACGAGATTGAACTAGGTATGGATATACCGACGATCGAATCTCGGGCAAGTAACATACCGCTGCACAAAAGGAACTGGATATGGGATTGATTGAATCCTTGGCATCGTGGTTCGACTGATAAAGATCTTCGTGGAATGTGTGGGAACCAATATGGCCATCCAGGTCCCGCTATTGGTTATTGACCGGAGAGGTGTCTCGGTCATGTCCACATGATTCTCGAACCTGTAGGGTCCGTACGCTTAACGTTTGATGATGATATAGTATTATTGGGTTATGTATGTTGGTGCCTGAATGTTTTTAGGAGTCCTGGATGAGATCCAGACGCCATGAGGAGCTCCGGAATGGTCTGGAGGAAAATATTTGTACATGGGAAGTCATATTTTGGCTACTGGAAAAGTTTCGGGTTTTTTCGGTATTATACTAAGAAGCTTCTAGAATGTTCCGAAAACTTCCGCATGAGTACGGAATTCCACCAAGGGTTCCACCACGTCCCAAGGGGTTGCATGAGATGAGGGGAGGCTCCCTGGACTTATTGGGCCAGGTGCACAAGTCCCTCAAGGCCCATCCAGTTAGGAAAGGTCGAAAGTCCAGCTTTGTATGGAAGGGAAGGAATAGAACTAGGATTCTACCTCCCCCCTTGGCTGCGCCCTAGGGCTTGGAGGGGTTGTTCCCCACACCCCTCCACCTATACATAGAGGGGAGGGGGTGCCCCAAGAGGACACACCAAGCCCTTGGCGCCCCTCTCTCTCCATAGATTGTTTTCTCCTCCGTTCGCGGTTTCAGTAGTGCTCGGCATAGCCCTACCGGGATAGCTCCCTCCACCATATCCACCATGATGTCATGCTGGTTGAGAACCCATCTACTAATCCCTTGCTCGCTGGATCGAGTAGGAGGATATGTGATCTATCCACACATGTGGGAAACGCGGAGGTGTCGTCTGTTCGGTGTTGGATCAGATTGGATCGCGATTAGATCGTGAAGAGTACGACTACATCAACCGTGTTATATATGCTTTCGTAGCGATATACAAGGGTATATAGATACACTCCCTCTCTCATACATATGCATCTCCATGGATAGATCTTTCATGTGTGTACGGAAGTTTTTGTTTCCCATGCAACGTTCCCCAACACATGCCACTACATGGTGATGTATGGCATATGAGACATGTGAGAAACTTCATGCCCATGGAAGTGTGAATGAGACTTGCAACCTCAGCTACACGACTATGGGCGTCATTGGGTAAAGTATTGCACCTTTATAGAGTGTAATGTATCTCAACTTATTACTCTCTGTTCCAGGTAGAAAATACGAACGCGGTGGGAAAGGAATCCATAGAGGATTTCAACAGCTCGTAGACAAGAAGTTCATGGTTTTCTTTTCAAATAAAACTTGACACTCTTTCCTCCTAAATGTTTTTGAAAATCTATTAACTTTGAGACCATGTTTCCAAGTATATTATGGTGTATACAACAACTTCTCCACTATCTTGGACTTGTTTAGTGCCTCTTCTACTCTTACCCTATATAAAATCTCCTTGTCAGATTGTGATCCTAAGGATACTAGAGTTGGGTATTCGGAGGTCATGAAGGAGGAGTATGGGGAGTATGCACCCAAAGGAGAAGGCATTGACTACTACCTAGTACTATGCAATAAGAAATAATCTCTCATTAGTACATGGTAGACTAAGGCATATCAGGAGTGAGTAGTATGAGATATCTTTCATTGTAAGATAAAATCATTGTAAATTTCCGTACTTTTGGAGTTCTTGTTGTAGCTTGCTACCATATATTTGTAAGATATTCTGGTTGAACCTTGTTTATCATCTTACAATACGTGTTTATAATATAATAACGCCTCTATAATTCTTCTATTGTACTACTGTGGTCAACCATGTTTAAGTAGATATCACAATGAGGAAAATAGGTTTTACACCGCTGCATAGAGGGGGTGAGGGAGAGTTGGTGGTGACGGCGGTGAAGTTGTTGGTGTAGATTGTCGTCATGATGGTGGCCCCGGCGGCATTCTGGCGCCACCAGGAGAGCGGGGAAGAGATACCCCCCCTTCTTATTCTTTATTGGTCTCCCCCTAGATGGGAGGAGAGTTTCCCCTCTGGTCCATGGACGACATGGATCTCGGAGGGGCCCCTACGAGATTGGATCTCTCTCTTTGTTTCTCTTCTGTTTTAGCGACTGTTTTCTGACCCCTTCACCCTTTCTTAAATATTCGGAGATCCGTAACTCCGATTGGGATGAAATTTCGAGGGGATTTTTATCGGAAGATTATCTTTATTGCGGCGAAAGTAGGGCCCCAACCGATTTACGAGGTGGTACCAAGCCATTAGGAATGACCACCCCCCTGGCCGCGCCCTGCTGGCTTGGGAGCACCTCGTGCATCGTCTTGTGTTGATTCTTCTTCCCGAAATTCATACATATTCCAAAAGAAAATATCCGTATTTTTTTATCGCGGTTGGAATCCATTGGATTTTCTGCAAAACATGCAAAAACAAAAGGAACTGGCATTGGGCACTGGATCGGTAAGTTAGTCCCAAAATTATTATACAATTTTGCCAAAAATATATGAAAGTTATAGAGTATTGGCATGAAACAATCAAAAATTATAGATACGACAGAGACGTATCAGCATCCCCAAGCTTAATTCCTACTCGTCCTCGAGTAGGTAAATGATAAAAAGATAATTTTTGATGTGGAATGCTACCTAACACAATCTTTAACAAATGTCTAATCATGACATGAATATTAATATACAAGTGATTCAAGGAAATAGTCTATCATTTGACATAAAGACATCTATACTCATGTTTACTAGCAAACAATCATGTCCTTTCAAAATAGCAATGCTAAAGAACGATGTCCCTACAATATCATATAGTCTATCATGTTTAGTATTCCTAGCATAAAGTATAAATCAAGCACCCTAGTGTCAAACCAAGCAATTGAGTCATACTTCTAACGTGCTTCAGCATTTTCAACCGCACTCAATACATGAGCGTGAACCATGGATATATCATATGGATGGAATAGAGTATGGTGGTAGAGATCAAAAGGAGTCAAAGTGGAAAGAAAGTCTCGCATCAACTAGGCGGACCAACATGCTATGGAGATGCCCATCAATCGATATCAATGCGAGGAGTAGGATTGCCATGCAACAGGTGCACTAGAGCTCGAAGTGTATGAAAGCTCAACGGAAGCTAAGTGGGTGTGTGCATTCAACTTGCTTGCTCATGAAGACCTCAGACATTTGAGGAAGCCCATCATCAGAATATACAAGCCAAGTTCTATAATGAACAATTCCCATTAGCAAATGAAAATGGCAACTCGGGAGACTCTCTATATGAAGAACATGGTGCTACTTTGAAGCATGAGTGTGGAAAAAGATAGTAGCATTGCCCCTTCTTTTTTTTCTCATTCATTATTTTTTTCTTTTATCTTTTCCCCTTTTCTTTGTCTTTTTTTCCTTTTTCATTCTTGGTGGTCTCATTTGGCCTCCCCATTTTTATATTTTCATTTTTCATACGGAGTCCCATCTCGACTTGTGAGGGAATCATAGTCTACATCATCCTTTCCTCACTAGGATAGTGCTCTAAAAATGATGATCATCACATTTTTATTTACTTACAACTCGGTATAACAACTCAATGATGATATAAGATGAGTCTATATGAATGCCTCTGGCAGTGTACCAGGATATGCAATGATCTAGCATAACATGTAAATACTGATAAACAGTGGCCTTGCCACAAATACCATGTCAGTTATATGATCACACAAAGCAATATGATTATGAACACACAAGTCATGTGATGTAATGGTTGAAGTTGCATGGAAATATATGTTGAAACGGCTATGGAAATGCCATGGTAGGTAGGTATGTTGGTTGTTTTTAGGAAGATATGACGTGGCTTATGTGCAAGAAAGTGAATCATTGGTGTGTGTGTGGATGCACCGACGAAGGTTGCACCGATCCTCGAGGTGAGAATGGGCAATGCACGGTATCGAAGAGGCTAGCAAATTGCAGAAATGTGAGTGTGCATACATCCGTGGATTCACATTAGTCATATAGAACTCACATACTTATTGTAAAGACTATTAGCTCTCTCGAATCGAAGTACTACTCGCATGCCCCTAAGGAGGAGGTTGATAGGAGTTAACCATTGCGTGCCCCCGATTATAACAACACAAAGGATTTCAATCAACGATAAATTACGCTCCAACTTCATCACAAAACTAGAGACTATACGTGCATGCTTCGGTAATCACAAACCTTAACACCTATATTCTTACTAATACACACTCATCCACTCGTGCCCCACATATTACTATCTTAATGCCACAAAAATATTGCAAGGAAACAAACATATCATATTTGTTAATCTACAAGTTTTATTAGGATTTTATGACTAACCATGTGAATGAGCAATTCCTGTGAACTCTCTAAATATGTATAAGTGAAGCATGATAGTTTAATTTCTTTCTACAAAAGTCCACGCTCTCATAAGTATAAGTGAAGAAAAAGAGCATTCTACAAATAACAATTTTCTATATGTAGAGAAACAGACATCCAAACTTCAAAAGATATAAGTGAGGCCCACAAAGCATTCTATAAAGCCATACTCAAAAGATATAAGTGAAGTTCATGAAGCATACTATAAATAAACCAAGGACTATCACATACCATCAAGGTGCATTCATTATAAAAATAAAAATCATACGACACTCCAAGGATTTACGCATATCATGTGAACACAACAAAAACCAATACATACTGATAATTGTTGAAGAAGAAAGATGGGATACCTTCCGGGGCATCCCCAAGCTTAGATGCTTGAGTCTCCTTGAATATTTACTTGGGGTTCATTGGGCATACCCAAGCATTAAATCTTGCCACTCCTTATTATTCTCATATCGATACCTCCTCGATCTTCGAACACTTCAACCTTAACAGAACTTTCATTAGAAAGGTTAGTACATATAACATCAAATCTCATCATGTACTACCATAAAATTATTTTGTGATTATAATGTAACATTACCTACTATACGATATAGTAGCTATATGGCTCCCAAGTCAATGGGGCTCAACAAAAATTCAAACATGAGCAGACAAAGAAACCATAAGATCAATCTATGAAAAACATGACAGTTTGTAAGATGCAGATGAAACACGTACTTCTGTAACTCAGAAAATTCTGAAATATTAGTACGTGGTAAAACATTTGTATAAAAGTACTTTGTAATTTTTTTAGAATTTTGGACGTTCCAGTAAAATAGTAAAAATCAAACACTATAGCCAAAGTTTCCGTTTTTGCACAACACATATCAAACAAGCAATTTAAACATCCTAAAGGTAAATCTTGGCGCATTACTTTTATAATACAATAGATTTGTACAAGGGGGTAATTTTTTTTGTTCAAAAGGTTTTGTAATCAAGATTCACAAAGTTCCATGGGCATGAACAAAAGTTCAAGGAAGTCCCCATTTCAACGGTGCTCATGTTTCTCACTTTCACTTTTCTTTTCAAAAATGTTTTAAGTTCCCCACTTTAAAATCACACAACAGAACAAAATGACCCTCTAAAACATCTGGGTTGTCTCCCTGGCAGTGCTTTCTTTAAATCCATTAAGCTAGGCATATAGTGCTCAAGTAATTGACCTACCCTGATCCCAAGGTATATCAAAGCCAATTTTAATTAACAATGATTTATAATTTAGTAGTGAGAACAAAGTGATATATATCATGTAACAACGAAGTATAAATCTCTTCATATGCATTGACATGTCATAAAAGAACAACTCATGCACATCAAGTAAAGGCCAATAAATAGCATAGGTAGTTTCTTGCAATTTTATCGTATTGGAAACATAGAGAGGTGAATATTTGGTTCCTCTCTCATAATAATTTCAAGTAGGAGCAGCAAGCACATGCATATTATATCTATCAAAATCATCATGTGCAATGGTAAAACGCAACCCATCAATATAATCATCAATAAGTGTGAACTTCTCCGATATGGTGTAGTTGACAGAATTCAAAAATATAATATGACTATCATGTGTGGGTGCAATAGCAACAATTTCATGCTTAACACAAGGAATTCTCCATAAGCACAATTCATATTGGCATCATGGCCACAAGCATAGCAAGCATCAATTTCTTCAAAAAGGGATATTTCAAATGAATCCAAGGGATCATAGCAATTATCATAATCATCCTTCAATATGTACGAAGGGAAATTAAACAATGTTTGAGTTGAAGATTTACTCTCATTAGAAGGCAGGCACGTGTAGCTAATCCGCTCTTCCTCCTTTTGTTCTTCGCTCTCCTCCTCATCTTTTTCATCTAATGAGCTCACAGTTTCAAAAAATTCTTCTTACATAGATTCCTGCAAAATATTAGTCTCTTCCAAGTCCGCAAACATTTTACCAATAAATTCATCAATATAGGTATTGTATTCATCATTCTCATGGCAATATTTAAGTATGGATTTTTTTTCAGATTTGTAAAGAATAGCATCATAGTTTTCAATCAAAGAACCAATTTCATATGCACCCTTAAAAGCAACAAATTCTTCTATTTGTTCTACATCATAGTAATCATAAACACCATTAGGATAAGAAGCCAATGTTTTATTATCATTAAATTCACATTGAAAGGAATGGTGTGGAGTCTCCATCTTAGAGCAACAAGTATAATCACATCTCAAGCATAAATTCCAAGCATACCGACGCAACATTTTAATTTGATCCCGTAATTGTTTCCCTTTTTGAGTCAAGCGATAATCCCTAAAGTACTCACATTGATGCAACATGTCTCCCATAATGAAGTTGAATGGGGATTTCTTAGGATTATCAAAGTAGTATTTATTGTTTTCCACATAACCAACATCGAGGGTGTTAGGAGGTTCCCCATCTCCATCAGTAGCAAGTACAACTATTTTTTTGGGTTTTCGTGTTCCATACCATAAGTAAAGATATAAAACAACTTAAACATAAAATAAAATTAGTTAGTGATAAAGAAAACAATCACACACAAGAATATCAAGCCCACGCTATTGCTCCCCGGCAACGGTGCCACACAAAGCTCTTGATAACCCACAAGTGTAGGGAATAGTTTGTAGCCTTTTTCGATAACTAAGAGTGTCAAACCCAATGAGGAGCTAAAGGTATAATTTATATTCTCTCAAGTTCTATCGACCATCGATAAAACTCTAAGCACAACAATGTTCAGTATACCAAGTACAAGAAATAAACTACTTTGCGGGAATAAAACTAGAAGTACTAACTCGGTGGTACAACGCCATCATTTCCCCCCAATTTTCCAGAAAACCTCCCACCCACTCATGCGCGCGCCATGGACGACGAAGCGCTGATGACCGACAAGTATAGGGGATGTATCGTAGTCCTTTCGATAAGTAAGAGTGTCGAACCCAACAAGGAGCAGAAGGAAATGTCAAGCAGTTTCCAATAAGGTATTCTCTGCAAGCACTGAAATTATCGGTAACAGATAGTTTTTTGATAAGACAATTCATAACGAGTAACAAGTAACAAGTGTAGCAAATTAGCCCAATCCTTTTTGTAGCAAAGGACAAACCTGGAAAAACTCTTATATAAAGCAAAGCGCTCCCGAGGACACATGGGAACTTCTGTCAAGCTAGTTTTCATCATGCTCATTTGATTCACATTCGTTACTTTGATAATTTGATATGTGGGTGGACCAGTGCTTGGTTGCTGCCCTTAATTGGAAAAACCTCCCACTTATGATTAACCCCTATTGCAAGCATCCACAACTACAAAAGAAGAATTAAGGTAAACCTAACCATAGCATGAAACAAATGGATCCAAATCAGCCCCTTATGAAGCAACGCATAAACTAGGGTTTAAGCTTCTGTCACTCTAGCAACCCATCAACCATTTATTACTTACCAATGCCTTCCCCTAGGCCCAAATAATGGTGAAGTGTTATGTAGTCGATGTTCACATAACACCACTAGAGGAGAGACAACATACATCTCATCAAAATATCGAACAAATACCAAATTCACATGATTACTTATAACAAGACTTATCCCATGTCCTCAGGAACAAACGTAACTACTCACAAAGCATGTTCATGTTCAAGATCAGAGGAGTATTCATTATAATTAAGGATCTGGACATATGATCTTCCACCAAGTAAACCAACTAGCATCAACTACAAGGAGTAATCAACACTACTAGCAACCCACACGTACCAATCTGAGGTGTTAAGACAAAGATTGGATACAAGAGATGAACTACGGTTTGGAGAGGAGATGGTGCTAGTGAAGATGTTGATGGAGATTGACCCCCTCTCGATGAGAGGATCGTTGGTGATGACGATGGCTTCGATTTCCCCCTCCGGGAGGGAAGTTTCCCCGGCAGAACAGCCCTACCGAGCTCATGTTGGTTCTGCCCAAGTTCCGCCTCGAGACGACGGCGCTTCGTCCCGAAGGATCTCTTTTTATTTTTTCCAGGTCAAAATGCTTCATATAGGAGAAGATGGGCATCAGATGAGCCAAAGGGGCCCCACAAGCCTGCTAGGCGCGGCCAGGGGGGTGGTCGCGCCTAGCAGGCTTGTGGCCGGCAGGTGGCCCCCCTCTGGTTGATTCTTGCGCAAGTATTTTTTATTAAATACAAAAATATTCTCCGTAAATTTTCAGGACTTTTGGAGTTATGCAGAATAGATATCTCAGATTTGCTTCTTTTCTAGTCCAGAATTCCAGCTGCCGGCATTCTCCCTCGTCATGTAATCCTTGTAAAAAAAGAGAGAAAATGCATAAGTATTGTACCATAACGTGTAATAACAATGTTGGAAATATGCCCTAGAGGCAATAATAAAATGGTTATTATTGTATTTCCTGGTTCATGATAATTGTCTATTGTTCATGCTATAATTGTGTTAACCGGAAACCGTAATACATGTGTGAATACATAGACCACAACATGTCCCTAGTGAGCCTCTAGTTGACTAGCTCGTTGATCAATAGATGGTCACAGTTTCATGACCATGGACATTGGATGTCGTTGATAACGGGATCACATCATTAGGAGAATGATGTGATGGACAAGACCCAATCCTAAGCATAGCACAAGATTGTGTAGTTCGTTTGCTAAAGCTTTTCAATGTCAAGTATCGTTTCCTTAGACCATGAGATTGTGCAACTCCCGGATAACGTAGGAAAGCTTTGGGTGTGCCAAACGTCACAACGTAACTGGGTGGCTATAAAGGTGCACTACGGGTATCTCCGAAAGTGTCTGTTGGGTTGGCACGAATCGAGACTGGGATTTGTCACTCCGTGTGACGGAGAGGTATCTCTGGGCCCACTCGGTAAGACATCATCATAATGAGCTCAATGTGATTAAGGAGTTAGTCACGGGATGATGTATTACGAAACGTGTAAAGAGACTTGCCGGTAACGAGATTGAACAAGGTATAGAGATATCGACAATCGAATCTCGGGCAAGTATCATACCGATAGACAAAGGGAATTGTATACGGGATTGATTGAATCCCCGACATCGTGGTTCATCCAATGAGATCATCATGGAGCATGTGGGAGCCAACATGGGTATCCAGATGCCGCTGTTGGTTATTGACCGGAGAGGTGTCTCGGTCATGTCTACATGTCTCCCGAACCCGTAGGGTCTACACACTTAAGGTTCGATGATGCTAGGGTTATAGGGAAATGGTATACGTGATTACCGAAAGTTGTTTGGAGTCCCGGATGAGATCCCAGACGTCATGAGGAGCTCCAGAATGGTCCGGAGGTAAAGATTGATATATAGGAAGTCCAGTTTTGGTCACCGGAAAGTTTTCGGGCTCATCGATAGTGTACCGGGAGTGCCGGGAGGGTGCCGGAGGACCCCCGGGAGGGGTGTGACGACCAAAGGACTTCGTGGGCCCTTAGAGGAGGTGTTCCAGCCCTTAGTCGGCTGGCCAAGACCTTCTAGAAATGCCCATGCGGCTGAGATCAAGAGATAAAGGGTGAAAGGGATTTAAAAGAGGAGATCCACCTCCCTTGTGGGAGGTGGACTCTTCCCCACCTTTGGCCGAAGCTCTCCTCCTTGGAGGAGGGGCCAAGGCAGCCCTCCCTCTCCCTCCTCCTATATATATGCAAGGGTTTGGGCTGATTCGAGACACGACTTCTTTCTCTCTCGGTGCAGCCCTACCCTTCCTCTTCCTCGTTCTCCGTAGCGCTTGGCGAAGCCCTGCCGGAGTTCACGTAGCTCCACCCTCACCACGTCGTCGTGCTGCCGGAGCTCTCCCTCAACCTCTCCTTCCTCCTTGATGGATCAAGGTGTAGGAGACGTCACCAGGCTGCACGTGTGTTGAACGCGGAGGCGCCGTTGTTCGGCGCTGAGATCGGAATCCACCGCGATCTGAATCGCTGCGAGTACGACTCCACCAACCGCATTCTTGTAACGCTTCTGCTTAGCGATCTTCAAAGGTATGAAGATGCAATCTCTCCCCACTCGTTCCTGGTTTATCCATGGATAGATCTTGGTGATCGTAGGAATTTTTTTGATTTAGTACTACGTCTCCCAATAGTGGCATCATGAGCTAGGTCTATGCTTAGAATCTATGCACGAGTAGAACACAAGTTGTTGTGGGCGTCAATTTTGTTAATATGCTTACCACTACTAGTCTTATCTTGATTCGGCAGTATTGTGGGATGAAGCGGCCCGAATCGACTTTACACGTACGCTTACGTGAGACTGGTTCCACCGCGTGACATGCACTTGTTGCATAAGGTGGCTAGCGGGTGTCTGTCTCTCCCACCTTAGTCGGATTGGATTCGATGAAAAGGGTCCTTATGAAGGGTAAATAGCAATTGTCATATCACGGTGTGGTTTTGGCGTAGGTAAGAAATGTTCTTGCTAGTAACCTATAGCAGCCACGTAAAAACTTGCAACTACAAATTAGAGGACGTCTAACTTGTTTTTGCAGCATATGGCTTGTGATGTGATATGGCCAAAGGATGTGATATGCATTGTGATGTATGAGATTGATCATGTTCTTGTAATAGGATTCACGACTTGCATGTTGATGAGTATGACAACCGGCAGGAGCCATAGGAGTTGTCTTATTTTATTGTATGACCTACGTGTCAATCATAAACGCCATGTAATTACTTTACTTTATTGCTAAACGTTAGCCATAGTAGTAGAAGGAATATTTGGCAAGACCACTTCATGAAGACATGATGATGGAGATCATGATGATGGAGATCATGGTGTCGTGCTGGTGACAATGATGATCATGGTGCCCCAAAGATGGAGATCAAAGGAGCAAGATGATATTGGCCATATCATGTCACTATATTGATTGCATGTGATGTTTATCATGTTTACATCTTATTTGCTTAGAACGACAGTAGTAAATAAGATGATCTCTCAATAAAATTTCAAGAAAAGTGTTCACCCTAACTATGCACCGTTGCTAAGGATCGTTGTTCCGAAGCACCACGTGATGATCGGGTGTGATAGGCTCTAACGTTCGCATACAACGGGTGTAAGCCAGATTTACACACACGGAACACTTAGGTTGACTTGACGATCCTAGCATGTACAGACATGGCCTCGGAACACGGAAGACCGAAAGGTCGAACATGAGTCGTATAGAAGATACGATCAACATGGAGATGTTCACCATGGATGACTAGTCCGTCTCACGTGATGATCGGACACGGGCTAGTTGACATGGATCATGTGTCACTTGGATGACTAGAGAGATGTCTATCTAAGTGGGAGTTCATTAAATAATTTGATTATGTGAACTTAATTATCATGAACTTAGTCTAAAATTATCTTTACAGTCTATATTGTAGATCCAATGGCCAATGCGAATGTCACCCTCAATTTCAACGCGTTCCTAGAGAAAACCAAGCTGAAAGATGATGGAAGCAACTATGTGGACTGGGTCCGTGGCTTGAGGATCATCCTCATAGCTTCCAAGAAATTGTATGTCGTTGATGCACCACTAGGTGACCCACCCCTTCTCCCAGCAGAGCAAGACGTTGCAAATGCTTGGCATTCTCGTTGCGATGATTACTCCCTTGTTCAGTGTGGCATGCTTTACAGTTTAGAACCGGGGCTCCAAAAGCATTTTGAGCAACACGGAGCATATGAGATGTTCCAAGAGCTGAAACTGGTTTTCCAAGATCATGCCCGGGTCGAGAGATATGACGTCTCCGACAAGTTCTTCAGCTGTAAGATGGAGGAGAATAGTTCTGTCAGTGAGCACATCCTCCAGATGTCTGGGCTACACAACCGCTTGACTCAGCTGGGAGTTAATCTCCCGGATGACTCGGTCATTGACAGAATCCACAAGTCGCTTCCACCTAGCTACAAGAGCTTTTTGATGAACTACAACATGCAAGGGATGGAGAAGTCCATTCCTGAGTTGTACTCGATGCTGAAATCAGCAGAGGTTGAGATCAAAAAGGAGCATCAAGTGTTGATGGTGAATAAGACCACTAGTTTCAAGAAAGGCAAGGGTAAGAAGAACTTCAAGAAGGACGGCAAAGTTGTTGCCGCGCCCGGTAAGCAAGTTGCCGGGAAGAAGAAGAACAAGAATGGACCCAAGCCTGAGACTGAGTGTTTTTATTGCAAGGGTACCGGTCACTAGAAGCGGAACTGCCCCAAGTACTTAGCGGATAAGAAGGACGGCAACATTAAAGGTATATGTGATATACTTGTTATTGATGTGTACCTAACCAGCGCTCATAGTAGCTCCTGGATATTTGATACCGGTGCAGTTGCTCACATTTGTAACTCCAAGCAGGAGCTGCGGAATAAGCGGAGGCTGGCAAAGGACGAGGTGACGATGCACGTCGGGAATGGTTCCAAGGTCGATGTGATCGCCGTCGGCACGCTACCTCTGCATCTACCTTCGGGATTAGTGTTAAACCTTAATAATTGTTATTTAGTACCAGCTTTGAGCATGAACATTGTATCTGGATCTCGCTTGACGCGAGATGGCTACTCATTTAAATCTGAGAATAATGGTTGTTCTATTTATATGAGAGAAATGTTTTATGGTCATGCCCCGCTGGTCAATGGTTTATTTTTGATGAATCTTGAACGTGATGTTACACATGTCCATAGTGTGAGTACCAAAAAGTGTAAGGTTGATAACGATAGTCCCACTTACATGTGGCACTGCCGCCTTGGTCATATTGGTGTCAAACGCATGAAGAAGCTCCATACTGATGGACTTTTGGAGTCTCTTGATTTCGAATCATTTGACACGTGCGAACCATGCCTCATGGGCAAGATGACCAAGACTCCGTTCTCCGGAACAATGGAGAGAGCAACTGACTTGTTGGGAATAATACATACCGATGTATGCAGTCCAATGAGTGTCGAGGAGAATAGTTCTGTCAGTGAGCACATCCTCAAGATGTCTGGGCTACACAACCGCTTGACTCAGCTGGGAGTTAATCTCCCGGATGACTCGGTCATTGACAGAATCCACAAGTCGCTTCCACCTAGCTACAAGAGCTTTGTGATGAACTACAACATGCAAGGGATGGAGAAGTCCATTCCTGAGTTGTACTCGATGCTGAAATCAGCAGAGGTCGAGATCAAAAAGGAGCATCAAGTGTTGATGGTGAATAAGACCACTAGTTTCAAGAAAGGCAAGGGTAAGAAGAACTTCAAGAAGGACGGCAAAGTTGTTGCCGCGCCCGGTAAGCAAGTTGCCGGGAAGAAGAAGAACAAGAATGGACCCAAGCCTGAGACTGAGTGTTTTTATTGCAAGGGTACCGGTCACTGGAAGCGGAACTGCCCCAAGTACTTAGCGAATAAGAAGGACGGCAACATTAAAGGTATATGTGATATACTTGTTATTGATGTGTACCTAACCAGCGCTCATAGTAGCTCCTGGATATTTGATACCGGTGCAGTTGCTCACATTTGTAACTCCAAGCAGGAGCTGCGGAATAAGCGGAGGCTGGCAAAGGACGAGGTGACGATGCGCGTCGGGAATGGTTCCAAGGTCGATGTGATCGCCGTCGGCACGCTACCTCTGCATCTACCTTCGGGATTAGTGTTAAACCTTAATAATTGTTATTTAGTACCAACTTTGAGCATGAACATTGTATCTGGATCTCGCTTGACGCGAGATGGCTACTCATTTAAATCTGAGAATAATGGTTGTTCTATTTATATGAGAGAAATGTTTTATGGTCATGCCCCACTGGTCAATGGTTTATTTTTGATGAATCTTGAACGTGATGTTACACATGTCCATAGTGTGAGTACCAAAAAGTGTAAGGTTGATAACGATAGTCCCACTTACATGTGGCACTGCCGCCTTGGTCATATTGGTGTCAAACGCATGAAGAAGCTCCATACTGATGGACTTTTGGAGTCTCTTGATTTCGAATCATTTGACACGTGCGAACCATGCCTCATGGGCAAGATGACCAAGACTCTGTTCTCCGGAACAATGGAGAGAGCAACTGACTTGTTGGAAATAATACATACCGATGTATGCAGTCCAATGAGTGTCGAGGAGAATAGTTCTGTCAGTGAACACATCCTCAAGATGTCTTGGCTACACAACCGCTTGACTCAGCTGGGAGTTAATCTCCCGGATGACTCGGTCATTGACAGAATCCACAAGTCGCTTCCACCTAGCTACAAGAGCTTTGTGATGAACTACAACATGCAAGGGATGGAGAAGTCCATTCCTGAGTTGTACTCGATGCTGAAATCAGCAGAGGTCGAGATCAAAAAGGAGCATCAAGTGTTGATGGTGAATAAGACCACTAGTTTCAAGAAAGGCAAGGGTAAGAAGAACTTCAAGAAGGACGGCAAAGTTGTTGCCGCGCCCGGTAAGCAAGTTGCCGGGAAGAAGAAGAACAAGAATGGACCCAAGCCTGAGACTCAGTGTTTTTATTGCAAGGGTACCGGTCACTGGAAGCGGAACTGCCCCAAGTACTTAGCGAATAAGAAGGACGGCAACATTAAAGGTATATGTGATATACTTGTTATTGATGTGTACCTAACCAGCGCTCATAGTAGCTCCTGGATATTTGATACCGGTGCAGTTGCTCACATTTGTAACTCCAAGCAGGAGCTGCGGAATAAGCGGAGGCTGGCAAAGGACGAGGTGACGATGCGCGTCGGGAATGGTTCCAAGGTCGATGTGATCGCCGTCGGCACGCTACCTCTGCATCTACCTTCGGGATTAGTGTTAAACCTTAATAATTGTTATTTAGTACCAACTTTGAGCATGAACATTGTATCTGGATCTCGCTTGACGCGAGATGGCTACTCATTTAAATCTGAGAATAATGGTTGTTCTATTTATATGAGAGAAATGTTTTATGGTCATGCCCCACTGGTCAATGGTTTATTTTTGATGAATCTTGAACGTGATGTTACACATGTCCATAGTGTGAGTACCAAAAAGTGTAAGGTTGATAACGATAGTCCCACTTACATGTGACACTGCCGCCTTGGTCATATTGGTGTCAAACGCATGAAGAAGCTCCATACTGATGGACTTTTGGAGTCTCTTGATTTCGAATCATTTGACACGTGCGAACCATGCCTCATGGGCAAGATGACCAAGACTCCGTTCTCCGGAACAATGGAGAGAGCAACTGACTTGTTGGAAATAATACATACCGATGTATGCAGTCCAATGAGTGTCGAGGAGAATAGTTCTGTCAGTGAACACATCCTCAAGATGTCTGGGCTACACAACCGCTTGACTCAGCTGGGAGTTAATCTCCCGGATGACTCGGTCATTGACAGAATCCACAAGTCGCTTCCACCTAGCTACAAGAGCTTTGTGATGAACTACAACATGCAAGGGATGGAGAAGTCCATTCCTGAGTTGTACTCGATGCTGAAATCAGCAGAGGTCGAGATAAAAAAGGAGCATCAAGTGTTGATGGTGAATAAGACCACTAGTTTCAAGAAAGGCAAGGGTAAGAAGAACTTCAAGAAGGACGGCAAAGTTGTTGCCGCGCCCGGTAAGCAAGTTGCCGGGAAGAAGAAGAACAAGAATGGACCCAAGCCTGAGACTGAGTGTTTTTATTGCAAGGGTACCGGTCACTGGAAGCGGAACTGCCCCAAGTACTTAGCGGATAAGAAGGACGGCAACATTAAAGGTATATGTGATATACTTGTTATTGATGTGTACCTAACCAGCGCTCATAGTAGCTCCTGGATATTTGATACCGGTGCAGTTGCTCACATTTGTAACTCCAAGCAGGAGCTGCGGAATAAGCGGAGGCTGGCAAAGGACGAGGTGACGATGCGCGTCGGGAATGGTTCCAAGGTCGATGTGATCGCCGTCGGCACGCTACCTCTGCATCTACCTTCGAGATTAGTGTTAAACCTTAATAATTGTTATTTAGTACCAGCTTTGAGCATGAACATTGTATCTGGATCTCGCTTGACGCGAGATGGCTACTCATTTAAATCTGAGAATAATGGTTGTTCTATTTATATGAGAGAAATGTTTTATGGTCATGCCCCGCTGGTCAATGGTTTATTTTTGATGAATCTTGAACGTGATGTTACAGATGTCCATAGTGTGAGTACCAAAAAGTGTAAGGTTGATAACGATAGTCCCACTTACATGTGGCACTGCCGCCTTGGTCATATTGGTGTCAAACGCATGAAGAAGCTCCATACTGATGGACTTTTGGAGTCTCTTGATTTCGAATCATTTGACACGTGCGAACCATGCCTCATGGGCAAGATGACCAAGACTCCGTTCTCCGGAACAATGGAGAGAGCAACTGACTTGTTGGGAATAATACATACCGATGTATGCAGTCCAATGAGTGTCGAGGAGAATAGTTCTGTCATTGAGCACATCCTCAAGATGTCTGGGCTACACAACCGCTTGACTCAGCTGGGAGTTAATCTCCCGGATGACTCGGTCATTGACAGAATCCACAAGTCGCTTCCACCTAGCTACAAGAGCTTTGTGATGAACTACAACATGCAAGGGATGGAGAAGTCCATTCCTGAGTTGTACTCGATGCTGAAATCAGCAGAGGTCGAGATAAAAAAGGAGCATCAAGTGTTGATGGTGAATAAGACCACTAGTTTCAAGAAAGGCAAGGGTAAGAAGAACTTCAAGAAGGACGGCAAAGTTGTTGCCGCGCCCGGTAAGCAAGTTGCCGGGAAGAAGAAGAACAAGAATGGACCCAAGCCTGAGACTGAGTGTTTTTATTGCAAGGGTACCGGTCACTTGAAGCGGAACTGCCCCAAGTACTTAGCGGATAAGAAGGACGGCAACATTAAAGGTATATGTGATATACTTGTTATTGATGTGTACCTAACCAGCGCTCATAGTAGCTCCTGGATATTTGATACCGGTGCAGTTGCTCACATTTGTAACTCCAAGCAGGAGCTGCGGAATAAGCGGAGGCTGGCAAAGGACGAGGTGACGATGCGCGTCGGGAATGGTTCCAAGGTCGATGTGATCGCCGTCGGCACGCTACCTCTGCATCTACCTTCGGGATTAGTGTTAAACCTTAATAATTGTTATTTAGTACCAGCTTTGAGCATGAACATTGTATCTGGATCTCGCTTGACGCGAGATGGCTACTCATTTAAATCTGAGAATAATGGTTGTTCTATTTATATGAGAGAAATGTTTTATGGTCATGCCCCGCTGGTCAATGGTTTATTTTTGATGAATCTTGAACGTGATGTTACACATGTCCATAGTGTGAGTACCAAAAAGTGTAAGGTTGATAACGATAGTCCCACTTACATGTGGCACTGCCGCCTTGGTCATATTGGTGTCAAACGCATGAAGAAGCTCCATACTGATGGACTTTTGGAGTCTCTTGATTTCGAATCATTTGACACGTGCGAACCATGCCTCATGGGCAAGATGACCAAGACTCCGTTCTCCGGAACAATGGAGAGAGCAACTGACGTGTTGGAAATAATACATACCGATGTATGCAGTCCAATGAGTGTCGAGGCTCATGGTGGCTACCGTTATGTTCTCACCCTCACTGATGACTTGAGTAGATATGGGTATGTCTACTTAATGAAACATAAGTCTGAAACTTTTGAAAGGTTCAAGGAATTTCAGAGTGAGGTAGAGAATTAACGTGACAGGAAAATAAAGTGTCTACGATCTAATTGTGGCAGAGAATATTTAAGTCACGAGTTTGGCACGCACCTAAGAAAATGTGGAATTGTTTCACAACTCACGCCACCTGGCACACCTAAGCGAAATGGTCTGTCTGAACGTCGTAATCGCACTCTATTAGATATGGTACGATCTATGATGTCTCTTACCGACTTACCGCTATCATTTTGGGGATACGCATTAGAGACTGCCGCATTCACTTTAAATAGGGCACCGTCAAAATCCGTTGAGACGACACCGTATGAATTATGGTTTGGAAACAAACCTAAGCTGTCTTTCTAAAAGTTTGGGGATGCGATGCTTATGTGAAGAAACTTCAACCTGAGAAGCTCGAACCCAAAGCGAAAAAGTGTGTCTTCATAGGATATCCGAAAGAGACTATTGGGTATACCTTCTACCTACGATCCTAGGGCAAAGTCTCGAGAAAGAGTTTCTCTCGAAAGAAGTAAGTGGGAGGAAAATAGAACTTGATGAGGTAATTGTACCTCCACTCGAACCGGAGAGTAGCGCATCACGGGAAGTTGTTTCCGTAGAGCCTACACCGGCTGGAGAGGAAGTTAATGATGATGATCATGAAACTTCATATCAAGTTACTATTGAACATCGAAGGTCCACTAGGACACGTTCCGCACGAGAGTGGTACGGCAACCTTGTCCTGGAGATCATGTTGTTGGACAACGGTCAACCTTCAAACTATGAAGAAGCAATGGCAGGCCCGGATTCCAAAAAATGGCTTGAAGCCATGAAATCCGAGATAGGATCCATGATGAGAACAAAGTATGGACTTTGGTGGACTTGGTTGATGATAAGCGAGCCATTGAAAACAAATGAATCTTTAAGAAGAAGACTGACGCGGATGGTAATGTGACCGTCTATAAGGCTCGGCTTGTCGCTAAGGGTTATCGACAAGTTCAAGGAGTTGACTATGATGAGACTTTCTCACCCATAGCGATGCTGAAGTCCGTCCGAATCATGTTAGCAATTGCCGCATTTTATGATTATGAGATCTAGCAAATGGACATCAAAACGACATTCCTTAATGGCTTCCTTAAGGAAGAACTGTATATGATGCAGCCAGAAGGTTTTGTCGATCCTAAAGATGCTAACAAGGTATGCAAGCTCCAGCGCTCCATCTATGGGCTGGTGCAAGCATCTCGGAGTTGGAACATTCGCTTTAATGAGGTGATTAAAGCGTTTGGGTTTGTACAGGTTTATGGAGAACCCTGTATTTACAAGAAAGTGAGTGAGAGCTCTATAGCATTTCTCATATTATATGTGGATGACATACTGATAATGGGAAATGATATAGAACTTTTGGAGAGCATAAAGGCCTACTTGAATAACTGTTTTTCAATGAAGGACCTTGGAGAAGCTGCTTACATATTAGGTATTAAGATCTATAGAGATAGATCGAAATGCCTCATAGGTCTTTCACAAAGCACATACCTTCAAAAGATATTGAAGAAGTTCAACATGGATCAGTCCAAGAAGGGGTTCTTACCTGTGTTACATGGTGTGAGATTGAGTACGACTCAATGCCCGACCATGACAAATGATAGAGAAGAGATGAGTGTCATTCCCTATGCCTCAACCATAGGCTCTATTATGTATGCCATGTTGTGTACCACACCTGATGTGAACCTTGCCATAAGTTTGGTAGGGAGGTACCAAAGTGATCCCGGAGCGGGACACTGGACATCAGTCAAGAATATCCTGAAGTACCTAAAAAGGACAAAGGACATGTTTCTCGTATATGGAGGTGCCGAAGAGCTCGTCGTAAAGGGTTATGTCGATGCTAGCTTCGACACAGATCCGGACGACTCCAAGTCGCAAACCGGATACGTGTATATTTTGAACGAAGGGGTAGTCAGCTGGTGCAGCAGCAAGTAAAGCATCGTGACGGCATCTACATGTGAAGCGGAGTACATAGCTGCTTCGGAAGCAGCAAAGGAAGGAGTCTGGATGAAGGAGTTCATCACCGACCTAGGAGTAATTCCAAGTGCGTCGGGCCCGATGACTCTATTCTGTGACAACACTGGAGCTATTGCCCTTGCGAAGGAGCCCAGGTTTCACAAGAATACAAGACACATCAAGCGCCACTTCAACTCCATCTGTGATTACATTCAGGCGGGAGATATAGATATTTGTAAAGTGCATACGGATCTGAATGTCGTAGATCCGTTGACTAAACCTCTCTCACGAGCAAAACATGATCAACACCAGAATGTTATGGGTGTTTGATTCATCACAATGTAACTAGATTATTGACTCTAGTGCAAGTGGGAGACTGTTGGAAATATGCCCTAGAGGCAATAATAAAATGGTTATTATTGTATTTCCTGGTTCATGATAATTGTCTATTGTTCATGCTATAATTGTGTTAACCGGAAACCATAATACATGTGTGAATACATAGACCACAACATGTCCCTAGTGAGCCTCTAGTTGACTAGCTCATTGATCAATAGATGGTCACGGTTTCATGACCATGGACATTGGATGTCGTTGATAACGGGATCACATCATTAGGAGAATGATGTGATGGACAAGACCCAATCTAAGCATAGCACAAGATCGTGTAGTTCGTTTGCTAAAGCTTTTCAATGTCAAGTATCGTTTCCTTAGACCATGAGATTGTGCAACTCCCGGATACCGTAGGAATGCTTTGGGTGTGCCAAACGTCGCAACGTAACTGGGTGGCTATAAAGGTGCACTACGGGTATCTCCGAAAGTGTCTGTTGGGTTGGCACCAATCAAGACTGGGATTTGTCACTCCGTGTGACGGAGAGGTATCTCTGGGCCCACTCGGTAAGACATCATCATAATGAGCTCAATGTGACTAAGGAGTTAGTCACGGGATGATGTATTACGGAATGAGTAAAGAGACTTGCCGGTAACGAGATTGAACAAGGTATAGAGGTACCGACGATCGAATCTCGGGCAAGTATCATACCGATAGACAAAGGGAATTGTATACGGGGTTGATTGAATCCCCGACATCGTGGTTCATCCGATGAGATCATCGTGGAGCATGTGGGAGCCAACATGGGTATCCAGATCCCGCTGTTCGTTATTGACCGGAGAGGTGTCTCGGTCATGTCTACATGTCTCCCGAACCCGTAGTGTCTACACACTTAAGGTTCGATGACGCTAGGGTTATAGGGAAATGGTATACGTGATTACCGAAAGTTGTTCGGAGTCCCGGATGAGATCCCAGACTTCACGAGGAGCTCCGGAATGGTCCGTAGGTAAAGATTGATATATAGGAAGTCCAATTTTGGTCACCGGAAAGTTTTCGGGCTCATCGGTAGTGTACCAGGAGTGCCGGGAGGGTGCCGGAGGACCCCCGGGAGGGGTGTGACGACCAAAGGACTTCGTGGGCCCTTAGAGGAGGTGTGCCAGCCCTTAGTGGGCTGTCCAAGACCTTCTAGAAAGGCCCATGCGGCTGGGATCAAGAGATAAAGGGTGAAAGGGATTTAAAAGAGGAGATCCACCTCCCTTGTGGGAGGTGGAATCTTCCCCACCTTCGGCCGAAGCTCTCCTCCTTGGAGGAGGGGCCAAGGCAGCCCTCCCTCTCCCTCCTCCTATATATATGCAAGGGTTTGGGCTGATTTGAGACACGACTTCTTTCTCTCGCAGTGCAGCCCTACCCTTCCTCTTCCTCGTTCTCCGTAGCGCTTGGCGAAGCCCTGGCGGAGCTCTCCCTCAACCTATACTTCCTCCTTTCTGGATCAAGGCGTAGGAGACGTCACCGGGCTGCACGTGTGTTGAACGCGGAGGCGCCGTTGTTCGGCGCTGAGATCAGAATCCACCGCGATCTGGATCGCTGCGAGTACGACTCCACCAACCGCGTTCTTGTAACGCTTCCGCTTAGCGATCTTCAAAGGTATGAAGATGCAATATCTCCCCACTCGTTGCTGGTTTCTCCATGGATAGATCTTGGAGATCGTAGGAATTTTTTTGATTTACTACTACGTCTCCCAACAAACAGCCCATAATGCAATAAATATCAATATAAAAGTATGATGCAAAATCCACGTATCACGTGCCGACCCTCGCTGCCGCCATCGACCTCGCCTCCCTCGCCTCCGTCGGTCCCGTCTCCGCCAAAGTAGCCAATCCCCGCAATGCACACAAAGGGCCGGTGCTGACCAGGAAGAAGAAGGTGCTAGTGCCTGAGGAGCGCGTCATCCAATCGTTAAGGAGGAAGAATCGCCGGCATCAGCAAGAAGCCAGGACTGACGCCGCGGCCGCGTCCACCGTCACCACCACCACAGAGCAAGAAGCCTAAGCCGCGAAGACAAGCCAGCTCATCCGCGAGGCCACAAGGAAGACCCTGCTAATACTAGGGTTAAACCCAGGATAACACGGGCTCGTCGCAGCCGCTGTGGCCGCGGCCAACACCGGCTCATCGATGCCGCTATGACTGCGCATGTCCACCATGCCACAGGCACATGGCTTCCAGCGGCACCACCCGTAAACCTCCCGTTTGTCCAACTCTACAGGCTCCGGTTCACCAAAGGTGAGCGTGGTCAGACCTGCCACTCTAGCGCCCATGGGAATCGATCTCAAGGCGATACATGTGGGCGGTGGATCATCCTCCGGGGGTGTTGGAAATATGCCCTAGAGGCAATAATAAATTAGTTATTATCATATTTCCTTGTTCATGATAATCGTTTATTATCCATGCTATAATTGTATTGATCGGAGACTTAAATGCATGTATGGATACATAGACAAAACCATGTCCCTAGTATGCCTCTAATGGACTAGCTCGTTGATCAAAGGATGGTTAAGGTTTCCTAGCCATGGACATGAGATGTCATTTGATAACGGGATCACATCATTAGGAGAATGATGTGATGGATAAGACCCAAACTACAAACATAGCATATGATCATGTCAGTTTATTGCTACTGTTTTCTGCATGTCAAGTATATGTTCCTATGACCATGAGATCATGCAACTCACGGATATCGGAGGAGTGCCTTGTGTGTATCAAACGTCGCAACGTAACTGGGTGACTATAAAGGTGCTCTACAGGTATCTCCGATGGTGTCTGTTGAGTTGGCATGGATCGAGACTGGGATTTGTTACTCCGTGTGACGGAGAGGTATCTCAGGGCCCACTCAGTAATACAACATCACAATGAGCCTTGCAAGCAATGTGACTAATTGTTAGTTGCGTGATATTGTATTATTGAACGAGCAAAGAGACTTGCCGGTAACGAGGTTGAACTAGGTATGGAGATACCGACGATCGAATCTCGGGCAAGTAACATACCGAAGAACAAAGGGAACGTTATACGGGATTAACTGAATCCTTGACATAGAGGTTTGACCGATAAACATCTTCGTAGAATATGTAGGAACCAATGTGGACGTCCAGGTCCCGCCATTGGTTATTGACTGTAGAGGTGTCTCGGTCATGTCTACATAGTTCTCGAACCCGCAGGGTCTGCACACTTAAGGTTCGGTGACGTTTCGGTAGTGTAGAGTTATGTATAGTGGTGACCGAAGGTTGTTTGGAGTCCTGGATGAGATCCCGGACGTCATGAGGAGCTCCGGAATGGTTCGGAGGTAAAGATTCATATATAGGAAGTCCCAGTTTGGTTTCCGGAAAAGTTTCGGGCTCATCGGTAGTGTACCGGGAGTATCGGTAGTGTACCGGGAGTGCCGGTAGTGTACCGGGGGACCTCCGGGAGGGGTATTTCGACCCCAAGAGGTCCATGGGCTGTGGGAGAATAATAACCAGCCCTTAGTGGGCTGGGAAAACAGCCACAAAGGCCCATGGCGCAGGAGAGAAAGTCCTAAAGCAAAAAGTGGAAAATCAGCCAATAGGAGGCAATCCTACTCCAACTAGGATTGGAGGTGAAGTAGGATTGCTCCCACCTCCTATTTCGGCCGACCCAAAGGCCTTGGCTGCCTCTCCTCTCCTCTCCTCCTATATATACTAGTGGATTGGGTGGTTTTTGGACAGAATTTCCGGCCACGTGCTACCCGTTCCACCGGTGCATAGTTTCTCCTCTAGATCGGTTTTCTGTAGCGCTTAGGCGAAGCCCTGCCGGAATTGCTCCACCACCATCACCGGAGCGCCGTCACGCTGCCGGTGAACTCTCTCTCCTCTCCACCTCCTCTTGCTGGATCATGACGGTGGAGATCGTCATCAAGCTGCACGTGTGCTGAACGCGGAGGTGCCGTCCGTTCGGCGCTAGATCGGAAGGACCGTGATCGAGATCGCGAGACGGTTCATGATGAGATCGCGGGACGGATCGTGATGAGTTCACGGGACGGATCGTGATTGGATCGTGGGACGGATCGTGATGAGATCGCGGGACGCTCGGCGATTTGGATCGCGAAGATGTTCGACTACACCAACCGCGTTTCTTAACGCTTCCCGCTTAGCGATCTACAAGGGTACGTAGATCCACTCTCCCTCTCGTAGATGCTCATCACCATGGATAGGTTTGCGTGTGCGTAGGAATTTTTTTGTTTCCCATGCGACGTTCCCCAACAGTGGCATCATGAGCTAGGTTGATGGTTCGATGAGATCTCGAGTAGAACACAAAAGGTTTGTGGGCGTTGATACTTAGATTGCTTCCTCCCTTGGTCGGATTTTGGTTCAGCGGGATTGTGAGATGAAGCGGCCCGGACCAACATTACTCGTACGCTTACGAGAGACCGGTTCCCTCGATGCAACTTGTTGCTTAGATGGCTTGCGGGTCACAGTTTCTCTCACTTTAGTTGGATCGGATCCGACAAAGGCGGTCCTTGAGAAGGTTGAAAAGCAATCTATGTATCACCGTTGTGGTTTATGCGTAGATGAGAATCGTTCTTGCCAGATACCCGTAGCAGCCACGTAAAACTTGCAACAACAATTAGAGGACGTCTAACTTGTTTTTGCAGGGTATGTTGTGATATGATATGGCCAATTACATGATGTGATATATGTGATGTATGAGATGATCATGTGATGTATAGATTATCACGACTTGCATGTCGATGAGTACGGCAACCGGCAGGAGCCATAGGGTTGTCTTTAATTATTGTATGACCTGCGTGTCAATCATTAAGCGCTATGTAATGCTTTACTTTATCGCTACGGTAGCAATAGTAGTAGAAGCATGCAGGGCGTGACAACCCCGATGGCGACACGTTGATGGAGATCATGGTGTCATGTCGGTGACGATGGAGATCATGCCGGTGCTTTCTAGATGGAGATCAAAAGCACAAGTTCATGGCCATATCATGTCACTTATGATTTGCATGTGATGTTAATTTTTTTTATGCACCTTGTTTTGCTTAGGACGACGGTAGAATTATAAGGTGATCCCTCACTTAATTTCAAGATAAATTCTATTCTCCCCGAGTGTGCACCGTTGCGAAAGTTCGTCGTGTTGAGACACCACGTGATGATCGGGTGTGATAGACTCTACGTTCACATACAACGGGTGCAAGCCAGATTTGCATGCGCAGAACACTCGGGTTAAACTTGACGAGCCTAGCATGTATAGACATGGCCTCGGAACACAAGAGACCGAAAGGTCGAGCATGAGTCATATAGTGGATATGATCAACATAATGATGTTCACCATTGAAGCCACCTTAA
The DNA here is from genome assembly GCA_022496015.1 of Hordeum marinum. Taxonomy (NCBI): domain Eukaryota; kingdom Viridiplantae; phylum Streptophyta; class Magnoliopsida; order Poales; family Poaceae; genus Hordeum; species Hordeum marinum. The sequence continues at coordinate 240,284,790 of CM039672.1, read as the reverse complement.
CTCACGTGATGATCGGACTTGAGTTGGTGAATTTGGATCATGTATCACTCGAATGACCCGAGGGATGTCAATTTGAGTGGGAGTTCTTAAGTAATATGATTAATTGAACTCATTATCATGAACATAGTCAAAGTGTCTTTGCAAATTATGTTGTAGATTACTAGCTCGCGCTGTAGCTCCCTTAAATTTTTATATGTTCCTAGAGAAATAGAGTTGAAAGATATTGGTAGCAATATTGCGGACTGGGTCTGTGATCTGAGGATTGTCCTCATTGCTGCACAGAAGGCTTATGTCCTTAATGCACCGCTCGGTGCGCCACCCCCTCTAGCGTCATCTATAGATGTTGTGAACATCTAACAGGCACGTTTCGGTGACTACTTGATAGTTTAGTGCGTCATGCATTACGGCTTAGAATTGAGGCTCCGAAACGTTTTGAACGTCACGGAACATATGAGATGTTCTAGGAGCAGAGATTGTGATCTCAGGCTCGTGCCTGTGTTGCGAGATATGAGATCTCCAACAATATTCTTTGCCTGTAAGATGAAGGAGAATAGCTCAGATTGTCTGGGTAATACAATCGCTTGAATCAAGTGGGAGTTGATCTTCCAGATAAGATAGTGATTGATATAGTTCTCCAAGTCACTGTCACTAAAGCTACTAGAACTTAGTGATGAACTATAATACACCAGGGATAGAAGTATTGATCCCTGAGCTGTTCACGATGTTTGACACCGCGAAGGTAGAAATCAAAAAGGAGCGTCAAGTGTTGATGGTTAATCAAACCACTAGTTTCGAAAAGGGCAAGAGCAAGGAGGGAAACTTCATGGATAGCAAGTCAGTTGCTGCTCCAGTGAAGCAACCCAAAGTTGAACTCAAACCCGAGACTAAGTGCTTCTATTATGAGGTGAGAGGTCGCTGAAGCGGAACAACCCTAGATACTTGGCAGATAAGAAGGCTGGCAACATCGACAGAAGTATATTTGATATACGAGTTATTGATGTGTACCTTGTTAGTACTCTTAGTAGCACCTGGGTATTGGATACCGGTTCGGTTGCTAAATGTTAGTAACTCGAAATAAAAGCTACGGAATAAACGGAGAACTAGCTAAGGGTGAGGTGACGATATGTGTTGGAAGTGTTTCCAAGGTTGATGTGATCAACATTGCACGCTCTCTCTACCTTCAGGATTAGTGACGAACCTAAATAAATGTTATTTGGTGTTTTGCGTTGAGCATGAACATGATTAGATCATGTTTATTGCAATACGGTTATTCATTTGAGTTAGAGAATAATGGTTATTCTGTTTACATGAATAATACCTTCAATGGTCATGCACCCAGTGAGAATGGTTTGTTGAAATCCTTATCGTAGTATTACACATGTTCATAACATTGATGTCAAAAGACACAAAGTTAATAATGATAGTACCACATACTTGTGGCATTGCCGCTAAATGTCATATTGGTATAAAGCGCATGTAGAAACTCCATACTGATGGATATTTGGACTCATTCGATTTCGAATCGGTTGAGACATGCGAACCATGCCTCTTGGGAAAGATGACTAAAGGACCCCGTTGGATGGAGCGGGCAAGTGATTCATTGGAAATGATACATGTTGATGTATGCAATCTAGTGAGTCTTGTAGCGTGCAGTGGATATCGTTATTTTCTTACCTTCACTGATGATTTGAGTAGATATAGTGTATATTTACTTAATGAAACACAAGTCTGAATCGTTTGAAAGGTTCAAGCAAATTCAGAGTGAAGTTTAAAGATCATCGTGACAAGAAGATAAAAATGACTGCGATATGATCGTGGAGGTGAATATCTGAGGCACGAGTTTGGCATACAACTTAAGACAATGTGAAAGTTGTTTCACAACTAAACGCCACCTGGAACACCATAGTGTGATGGTGTGTCCGAACATCATAGTTATGCTCTATTGGACATGGTGCGTAATATGATGTCTCTTGTCGTTTTACTACTATAATTTTGGGGTTATGCATTAGAGACAACTACATTCACTTTAAATAGGGCACCATCTAAATCCATTGAGATGACACCATGTGAATTATGGTTTGATAGAAACCTAAGCTGTCATTTCTTAATATTTTGGGATGTGACACTTGTGTGGAAAATGTTTTCACCTAATGAGGTCGAACCCAAGGCGGACAAATTGCATCTTCATAGAATACCCTAAGATCAGTTGGGTGAACCTTCAATCTCAGATCCTAGTGCAAAATGTTTGTTGCTTAAACGGATCCTTTCTCGAGGAAATGTTTCTCTCGAAAGAATTGAGTGGGAGGAAGATAGAACTTGATGAGGTTGTTGAACCTTTGTTCAACCAGAGAGTAGCGCAGCGCAGAAAGATGTTTCTGTGAAGCCTACGTTAGTTGAAGAGGAAGTTAATGATGATGATCATGAAGCTTCAGGATCAAGTTACTATCGAACTTCGTAGGTCGACAAGGATGTGTACTGCTCCTAAGTGGTACGACAACTCTGTCTTGGAGATCATGTTGTTGGACAACGATGAACCTACGAGCTATGGAGAAGCGATGATGGGCCCGGATTCCGACAAATGGTTAGAGGCCATGAAATCCGAGATAGGATCCATGTATGAAAACCAAGTGTAGACTTTGGTAGACTTGCTCATTGGACGGCAGGTCGTTGAGTACAAATGGATCTTTAAAATGAAGACAGACACTGATGGTGAATGTCACTATTTGTAAAGCTCAACTTGTTGCAAAGATGTTTGTGACAAGTTCAAGGAGTTGACTACGATGAGACTTTCTCACTCGTAGTGGTGCTAAAGTCTGTTGGAATTATGTTAGCAGTTACTATGTTTTCAATTATGAAATCTGGCAGATGGATGTCAAAACATCGTTTCCTTAACGGTTTACTTGAGGAAAGGTTGTATGTGATACAACCAGAAGGTTTTGTCAGGCCTAAGGATGCTAAAAGGTGTGCAAGCTTCGGTGATCCTTCCATGGACTGAAGCAAGCATCTCAGAGTTGGAATATACGCTTTGATGAGGTGATCAAAGTTTTGATGTTTATACAAAGTTTACGAGAAACTTGTATTTGCAATAAAGTGAGTGGGAGCACTATAGAATTTCTGATAAGTATATGTGGATGACATATTGTTGATCAGAAATAATGTAGAGTTTCTAGAAAGCATAAAACGGTCATTTGGAAAGTGATTTTCAAAGGAAGACCTGGATAAAGCTACCTAATTGTTGAGCATCAAAATCTATAGAGATAGATCAAGATGCTTGATGAGACTTTCAATGAGTGTATACCTTGACAAGATTTTGAAAGAGTTCAAAATGGATCAGCCAGAGAAATAGTTCTCGTCTGATTTGTAAGGTGTGAAGTTGAGTGAGACTCAAAGCTCGACCACGGCAGAACGAAGAGAAAGGACGAACGTCGTCCCCTATGCCTTAGCCATAGGCTCTGTATAGTATGCCATGCTGTGTACCGCACCTGTGTGTGCCTTGCCATGAGTCTGTCAAGGGGTACAAGTGTGGTCCAGGAGTGGATCACTGGACAGCGGTCGGAATTATCCTTAGTAACCAGAGGACAAAGGAAATGTTTCTTGATTGTGGAGGTGATAAAGAGTTCGTCGTAAAGAGTTACGTCGATGCAAGCTTTAACACCTATCCGGATGACTAGTATTAGCAATCTGGATACGTATAGTGGAGCAGCCATTTGGAAATAGTACCAAGTGGAGTGTGGTAGAAGTGTTTACGGTTTGACATAGAGATTTGCAAAGTACACATGGATCTGAATATCGCAGACCCGTTGACTATAAGACCTCTCTCACATGCAAAGCATGATCGAGCCCCAGAACTCATTGGGTGTTAGATTCATAACAATGTGAATCACATGGTGATGTGAACTAGATTATTGACTCTAGTGCAAGTGGGAGACTGTTGGAAATATGCCCTAGAGGCAATAATAAATTAGTTATTATCATATTTCCTTGTTCATGATAATCGTTTATTATCCATGCTATAATTGTATTGATCGGAGACTTAAATGCATGTGTGGATACATAGACAAAACCATGTCCCTAGTATGCCTCTAATGGACTAGCTCGTTGATCAAAGGATGGTTAAGGTTTCCTAGCCATGGACATGAGATGTCATTTGATAACGGGATCACATCATTAGGAGAATGATGTGATGGATAAGACCCAAACTACAAACATAGCATATGATCGTGTCAGTTTATTGCTACTGTTTTCTGCATGTCAAGTATATGTTCCTATGACCATGAGATCATGCAACTCACGGATATCGGAGGAGTGCCTTGTGTGTATCAAACGTCGCAACGTAACTGGGTGACTATAAAGGTGCTCTACAGGTATCTCCGATGGTGTCTGTTGAGTTGGCATGGATCGAGACTGAGATTTGTTACTCCGTGTGACGGAGAGGTATCTCAGGGCCCACTCGGTAATACAACATCACAATGAGCCTTGCAAGCAATGTGACTAATTGTTAGTTGCGGGATCTTGTATTATGGAACGAGTAAAGAGACTTGCCGGTAACGAGGTTGAACTAGGTATGGAGATACGGACGATCGAATCTCGGGCAAGTAACATACCGAAGAACAAAGGGAACGTTATACGGGATTAACTGAATCCTTGACATAGAGGTTCGACCGATAAACATCTTCGTAGAATATGTAGGAACCAATGTGGACGTCCAGGTCCCGCCATTGGTTATTGACCGTAGAGGTGTCTCGGTCATGTCTACATAGTTCTCGAACCCGCAGGGTCTGCACACTTAAGGTTCGGTGACGTTTCGGTAGTGTAGAGTTATGTATGGTGGTGACCGAAGGTTGTTCGGAGTCCCGGATGAGATCCCGGACGTCACGAGGAGCTCCGAAATGGTCCGGAGGTAAAGATTCATATATAGGAAGTCCCAGTTTGGTTTCCGGAAAAGTTTCGGGCTCATCGGTAGTGTACTGGGAGTGCCGGTAGTGTACCGGGAGACCTCCGGGAGGGGTATTTCGACCCCAAAAGGTCCATGGGCTGTGGGAGAATAATAACCAGCCCTTAGTGGGCTGGGAAAACAGCCACAAAGGCCCATGGCACAGGAGAGAAAGTCCTAAAGCAAAAAGTGGAAAATCAGCCAATAGGAGGCAATCCTACTCCAACTAGGATTGGAGGTGAAGTAGGATTGCTCCCACCTCCTATTTCGGCCGACCCAAAGGCCTTGGCTGCCTCTCCTCTCCTCTCCTCCTATATATACTAGTGGATTGGGTGGTTTTTGGACAGAATTTCCGGCCACGTGCTACCCGTTCCACCGGTGCATAGTTTCTCCTCTAGATCGGTTTTCTGCAGCGCTTAGGCGAAGCCCTGCTGGAATTGCTCCACCACCATCACCGGAGCGCCGTCACGCTGCCGGTGAACTCTCTCTCCTCTCCACCTCCTCTTGCTGGATCAAGACGGTGGAGATCGTCATCAAGCTGCACGTGTGCTGAACGCGGAGGTGCCGTCCGTTCGGCGCTAGATCGGAAGGACCGTGATCGAGATCGCGAGACGGTTCATGATGAGATCGCGGGACGGATCGTGATGAGTTCACGGGACGGATCGTGATTGGATCGTGGGACGGATCGTGATGAGATCGCGGGACGCTCGGCGATTTGGATCGCGAAGATGTTCGACTACACCAATCGCGTTTCTTAACGCTTCCCGCTTAGCGATCTACAAGGGTACGTAGATCCACTCTCCCTCTCATAGATGCTCATCACCATGGATAGGTTTGCATGTGCGTAGGAAAATTTTTGTTTCCCATGCGACGTTCCCCAACAGGGGGTGCACACAAACGGCATCGCGAGCTCCCAGCCGACGCCATGGGGAACGCCCGCAACCTGTTCGACAAAATTCCGACCGCGGAAGACGAGGCCAACTGCGTGTTCATGGAGAGCCTCGTCTACGAAGGTGGTGGCGATGGCATTCCCTTCGATACCGAAGAGATGCAAAGCCAATATGGCCGCACCCCCTTCATGGCCGGGCACAATGGCATGGGGGTACTCGTCATCATGGAGGACCAACTCGGCTTGGGCAGCTCTTTCCTGTTAGACCACGAGTTCCCCGAAGACTACGGCCTAGAAGACGAGGATGATGAAGTGGACATCGATGGAGAGCCATTGTTCGAGGAAGTGCTCCCCACCCAAGCAAATGCAAAGAAGAAGCGGAAGAGCAAGCAGACTAAAGCATACACATAGGATGAGGACACACTCCTTTGTGAATGTTGGAGAGACATTGGCCAAGACCCCAAGATAGGCCCCGAACAAAAGACTTCGGCATTTTGGCAAAGAGTGCATCGCGAGTTCCACGAGCACAAAAAGTTTAAATCATACACAATGGAAAGCAAGCGTGGATGGGTCTCGCTCGACAAGCGTTGGAGGGTGATACGACAAGAGTGCAACAAGTTTTGTTCCATGCTTGAGAGCATCGAGGCCCGTCCCGTGAGTGGCGTCGGCATCAAAGACATGGTATGCCGACATGCTTGCTTATTTGATTGTCCTGTAGCTTGCTCGTCCGTAATGTTGCTTGTCCATTTATAGGCCTTCCAAGCTTTGGAAGCATTCACGGTTCGTTATGAAGACAAGTCTTTCAACCTCACTCATTGTTGGATGATCATCAACGGAGAAGAGAAGTTTAAAGCACAACATGCCACCATCAAGACTAGTGGGGGATGCAGCCGTTGAAGAGCATGGTGACGAGGAGAAGCCGCAGCCGTGGGGGAAGACCAACTCTAAGAAAGAGGACAAGCGTGAGGCGACATCCCTTGCCTTGCAAGCTACTTTGCAAGGCATGATCACCAACAAGGATTCAAGAGAGGAGAAGTGCCGACAAGACAAGGAGGAGCAAATTAGGGCCTTCATGGACAAACAAAATAAGAACCTCGCGTTGAAGACGGAGAAGCAAGCGAATATGCTAAAGATCGAGGCCACCAAAACAGCCCCAGAACAAGAGAAGTCCGGCTCGCTTGCATAGCGAAGGGGGTCGAGATCATGAAGGTGGACTTAAGCATGGTCTCTCCGAAGAAGCGGTCTTGGTTCGAGAAGACGCTGGCCGACATGCTCAACCTTGATGACGAGTGATCCATGACGTGGTGTGCGGACATGACCACGGTTGAGATGACGGTGTCGAACTACAGTCTCATTTATGTGCTGGCATATGTGCTGGCCACTGGCAAGTGTTCACAGCAGGAAAATTTCGTACTTTTTTTGGAGACTCGCATATGTATACCGACAGCTGGCATATCGTCAGTGTGACCTCTTGACGCTGGCATGATAGTTGGCATGATCTGTGACCCTGGATCCTTTTTACATTAAAAAATATTATGTGCGGACGAAAAATAATCGCTTTATTATGTGCACGGCCAATCAATTTTAAAAAGGACGGATACGTTGATCCAAAAGGATAAAAGTCGAACAACACGCGTGTCCATATAGATTGCATGGTTGAAGTTGCTCTTATGGCCGATTTATCAACGAAGTCTGTTTCTCCGGTTCTGAGGGGCGGCCAATTAACTGCCCTTTATTGGTGTTCGCCGGGCAGCGATCTACCGAACGAACGAAATCCTGGGAAGGTCCATACCAATGCAGTCACATCCTGATGAGTGCAATGGCTTAATTTTGTCGACAGGAGGCGGAAAGAGGACCGCTTGATGAGATGATGCGAAGTTTCATCGCCCAAAGAGAGAATATCAATGCAAAGTAAGCGCACTCGCTTCCACCGCCTATAAGTAGCACGAACGCCGCAACTCCCAGTTTCACCATCATCCTGCTCACTTGAGTTGGACAGACCCTTTAATATAACTTTTGGCTCTGTACGCACGCACGGTTGCACAGATGATGGAGAAGGCCATGGGGAAGGCGCGCGTGGCGACGTGCGTGGTGGCGGCCGCGCTGGTCGTAGCGGCGCTGGTCGCGGCGGTGATGGCGACGTCAGGCAGAGCGAAGTCGGGGTCGGATGGGGCGTCGACGGCGCATTGCAACGCGGGGCAGCTGATGGTGTGCGCGGCAGCGATCATCGGCGGGGCGGCGCCGTCGGCTTCGTGCTGCTCGAGCCTGCGGGCGCAGCAGGGATGCTTCTGCCAGTACGCGCGTAACCCAGCGTACGGTAGGTACATTGGCAGCCCCACCGCCCACAGGGCCATCGTCGCCTGCGGCGTCGCCCTTCCGAGCTGCTAGCCAGGCGGCCGACCGCGGGCACGACGTATGGGTGAACTGTATATAGTGTACGTCTCAGTCCCGTACTTGTATTTTCGAGCAAAGAATGTGCTCCAATTTCGTGTTTCGAGCCAGTGTGTAGTTTTTTTAATACAGTACATACGCGGAAGCTCATGCATATGCTTATAAAGCCGGTGTGAAATTTAAAGGTTTGATCGATGGATGCCGAGTCCACAGTGGTGTAATCTACCCACACAGTAATATCTCTCTTCTATCTAAAACATATCGATCGATACATATGCTTATAAAGCCGGCCTTTTTAGGCTGGGTTGAGTTGACGATCGCCTTCGACGAAGTCGGAGTCGTTTGTTTAGAGTTTAGGGATGGTAATAACGCCTTTAGTGAAGGAGTGATGACGATGACGTTTGCGTGCTGTCTCGACAAGACCCTCTTCGGAGTGGTATGTGTGAGGTTTCATATGTATGCCGTCCGGGGGTTATGATGGTTTTCACCCAGTTCTTCGTAATGAACTGTGCAACATGGTTTTTGCTCGGTTTTTCTTGATTAACTGAGCAACTCTTTTCTTCTTAATTAATACAGAATAACTGTCATTTCAAAAAAAAACATATCGATCTTACTATATGTCAGGCATCTGAAATTTTTCTATCCTTCAATCAAATCTGAAACCATCTATTTCTGTGATCGTGATTCGTGTGTTCGGCTGGAGTTGACTGACGACACGTGATGGACTTCAGCCCATTAGTTTTAAACCAGTGAGTTGCCCTTCATAAAGAAATATAAAAACATTTAGATCATTACTTACACAGGGATTAGATGTGAGTAAATTGCTCTCCCTCTTCACTTACTTTTTAGAGATTCCTCTTTCATTTTTCTAAAAAGTGTGATGGTGACATTAAGGTCATTTTTCTGCAAGTGCGATGGTGATATTAATGTATCGTGTTCCTTTTAATTTGTTTCAGTTGTCCATGTAATTCATGTTTTTTTAGTGTGCTAGCCTTTCCTTCTTTACATTGCGTGTGATGGATTTTTTTTCTTGTGTGTGCGCACAAGAGCGCCCGATTAATTCTTGTGTTTTTCTATGTGACAGTCTTTTTTTTACTGTTGTGAGTCCTATTTTTTTCGTGTGTGCACACATCTTTTGGATGTGTATGTATATTTGTGTGCGAGAAAGATGATGATGGATCCACCACCTATATAACATTTAGTTCATTTCCGAGGTGTTGAATGAAGGTTAATCGCTAATATTATTCTTTCATTTATACATCTAAGTTTGTGTAATTCATATATAAATCCCAGTACTATCTCAGAGTTACACTAATAAATGTTTGTCCTTATATATTGTGGAACTGTGCAAGTCTATGCAATATGTGTGGAATATTTTTCATCATTTATTGCAAGTTTCTGTCTTCATTCTTTCTTTCTTCTTTAGGGTAATACCAATTTTCTTAATTCATTCTAGCTTACAATAATATATGATTTTTAATAAATGATATAGCATAGATTTTGTTTTGGCTTTAGTTTTTTCTTACACTTAGTTATTTTTTGGGCGCTGGATCTTCTCCTATATATGTGCATGTGAACGCTTATTTGATGTTGCAATCGTGTGACACTGCTTAATTTTTTGTTAGCAAATTAAAATAGAATTTATATTTGCAATTGATTTTCTTGAATCACAATTATATTGAATTTACACTACTATATGATTGTATTTTTAGTTTGTCACAGATTGCAAGTTCTATAAAAGTTTGATGCATATTTTGGTCATTGTTTGCTTTGAGGTTTTTCTTCATTTTTCTTCTCCTTTAGGTAATACTATTACCCTTAATACATTATCCCTAGAATAATTTATTTTATTTTAGCATGTCTTGTTTCATTAAACTTAGTCGATTTCTTTTGATAATTGAATTTCTCCTATATTTTTCACGGCCCTAATTAATTTTGTGTTCGGAACTTAAAATGGAAACCATCTTTATAATTTATCCACTTGAATCATTATTAAAGCTACACTATTATATGGTTGCCCTTGCATATTCAAAACAGTGCTAACAATATGAAATTTGTTGTAATTTTGGTCATATTTTTTTACTTTTATTAGAGCTCAGTCGATTGTTGTGGCAATGGGTTACCTCATATATTTGTGCATGTGACAGAGTGTTTGATATTGCCATCGTGCGACATTACTTAATTTGGTGTTAGGAACTTAAAATAGATTTCATTGTTTAATCGGCCCTCTTGAAATATAATTATTATTAAAGCTACAGTACCATATGCTTACTCTTGCATATTGTGGAAATAGTGCAAGTTCTGTGAAATCTTTTGCAAATTTAGTCATCATTTGCTTTGAATTTTTTTTCTTCGCTTTTGCTGTTCTTCGGACACCTAAAATCTTTTTAAGTTTCAGTCGTTTTTTTTTCTTGTGGCCTAAACCAGCCCACATGCATACAAAGGCTATCCAATGCATAGAGCAGCCCACGGTCCACCTGATCGATTAATAGGCAGGTGTATGTAGCGTGTGCACATGCACGTCTTTGTCTAAAAAAAACATGCCCGTCTGCGTGAGTGTTTGTGTTGTGTGCTTGCGTGTGTGCATGTGTTGTGTGTGTCCATATGTGTTTACCTCTGTGTCCATGAGTGTGTGCGCACGAAAGAGAGCGAAAAAGAAACGAGGGAGGTGACATCATTGATATGAGATGCAATTAAGTTTCAACTCGTATGGAGAGAATGATTAATGAAAATTGAAAATAAGATTGGGCGTATATATACATTTTTCACCATTATAAGATTTTTCTTGCATATTTTGGTAATCGCAAGTTCTATGTATTTCTTGTGCAAATATTTTTGTTATTATTTGTTTAAATTATATTTCTGTATTTTCTTTTTTCTTTTAGGGTAATAGCAATGCCCTTAATTCATTCTTTCTTGAAATTTTTTTACTTCTATTTATGTTTATTATTACAGTCCCCGGATTTTTCTTCGATTCAATCATGTTTTGTCCTTTTTATGTTTTCTTTTATTTTCTTTGTGTATTATACAATATGTGTGTAAATTAACTAGTGGGTAGAAATTTCATTATTATACCTTTAATCTTGCGTTTATAAAAAGGTTTCTGTATAAATTTTGTCCCAGTTTTTGTCATCATTCGGATTTTTCGATTTTATTTCTTCTTTAGGGGTAATACCAATGGTACTGATTTATTCTTTCACATAAAACTTCATTTTTATTTTGTGTGTTGGTAGCTATACACACGAGTACTATATAGTAAGTGTGTAAGTTATAGTAGAATGCTTACTTATTTGTTTCTGTTTTATTATTTTCACACACTATTGCTTTTGTTGGTTCAATCTTTTTTTACCTTTTTGTGTGCTTATTTTTTTTGTTAGTTTTTTTTTAAATTTCTTTATGTGTATGTGTGAATGAGGGTGTCTGTATAAGTAAGCCCATATGTATACAATATGTGTATAAATTGTACTAGAGGGCGAAAGTTACACTACTAGATACTTCTTCTTGCATTTATGAACAAGTGCAATTTGTGTTCAAATTGATGGGAGCGTAGCATGAAAATAAAAAAAATCCTATGAAACACCCAAGATCTATAAGATGCATAGTAAAAAAGAGGGGGGAGTGCGTCTACGGTTAAGCCGAAGCGTATATTACGCGCTTGATATAGTCGTATTCTTGACGATCAAATCACGATCCAATCCGATCCAGCATCGAACGGACGACACCTTCGCGTTCAGCACACGTGCGGTTCGAGGACGTCTTCTCCTCCTTGATCAAGCAAGCGACAGGGAGAAGTAGATGGAATATCGATCAGCATGGCGGCGTGGTGGAGATGGTAGTTGTGCAGTGCTGACGGGGCTTTGCCAAGCGCCTCTGGGACGATGAACGAGGAAGAACGGGAGAGACGGGGGGAGGGAGGGATCAAAGTTGTCAGAATCAAGATTCTGAATCAGATCGGAGCTCCGTTGGTAGGATCGTGAATCGTAGAATCATAACTACGAGGATCGTAGAAACTTAGATTCTATGAGCAAAATCGTAGGATCAGAGGGGCTAGTTTGGACCGTAAGGTCGTAAGATTTTAAGACCCGAGTCACGATTCTAACAAATTTGGGAGGTATACGCCATGGGAAGGGGTGATGTTGCCCTCCCCGAACCCCACTATATATAGGGACAAGGGGAAGGGGGCGCCGGACCTAGGGGTGCTTCCCCTTAGGGTTTCCCCACCTAGCCCTTGGCTCATGGGCCTAGGGGGAGTGGCACCTAGCCCAGCAAGGGCTTGTGATCCCCCCTCTGAAGCCCATGTGTCCCCCCGAGGGTGCTGGACCCTCGGAACCCTTTCGACACTCCCGATACTTTGACGGTAAACTCCAAACTTTTCCGGTAGCCCAAATATGACTTCCCGTATATAAATCTTTACTATCAGATCATTCTGGAGCTCCTCGTGATGTCCGGGATCTCATCCAGGACTACAAAAAACCTGCGTTTACCAACGTACATATCCCAATACTACTCTAGCGTCATCGAACGTTAAGCGTGCAAACCCTATAGGTTCGGGAATCATGTAGACATGACCGAGACACCTCTCTGGTGAATAACCAATAAATGACCTGGATGCCCATATTGGTTTGTACATATTCCACGAAGATCTTTATCATTCGAACCACGATGTCGAGGGTTCGGTTAATCCCGTACGCAATTCCCTCTGTCCAGTGATATGTTACTTGGCCGAGATTCGATCGTCAGTATCTCCATACCTAGTTCAATCTTGTTACTGACAAGTATCTTCACTTGTTTTGTAATACAAGTTCCCGTGACTAAACTCATTAGTCACATGCTTGCAAGATTCTTGTGATGTTGTATTACCGAGAGGGCCCGGAGATATCTCTCCGTCACATAGAGTGACAAATCCTAGTCTCGATCCATGCCAACCCAACAGACACCTTCAGAGATACCTGAATAACACCTTTATGATCACCCTGTTACGAAGTGACGTTTGTGTTGGGGAACGTCGCATGGGAAACAAAAAATTTCCTACGCACACGCAGATCTATCCATGGTGATGAGCATCTACGAGAGGGAGAGTGGATCTACGTACCCTTGTAGATCGCTAAGCGGGAAGCATTAAGAAACGCGGTTGGTGTAGTCAAACGTCTTCGCGATCCAAATCGCCGAGCGTCCCGCGGTCTCATCATGATCCGTCCCACGATCCAATCACGATCCATCCCGTGAACTCATCACGATCCGTCCCGCGAACTCATCACGATCCGTCTTGTGATCTTGATCATGATCCGTCCCGCGAACTCATCACGATCCGTCCCGCGAACTTATCACGATACGTCTTGTGATCTCATCACGATCCGTCTCGCGATCTTGATCACGGTCCTTCCGATCTAGCGCCGAACGGACGACACCTCCGCGTTCAGCACACGTGCAGCTTGATGACAATCTCCACCGTCTTGATCTAGCAAGAGGAAGTGGAGACGAGGAAGAGTTCACCGGCAGCGTGACGGCGCTCCGGCGATGGTGGTGGAGCAATTCCGGTAGGGCTTCGCCTAAGCACTGCGGAAATCTGATCTAGAGGAGCACCGGTGGAACGGGTAGCACGTGGCTGTAAAATCTAGTGCAAAACACCCAATACCACTAGTATATATAAGAGGGAGGGAGGAGGAGGGCTGGCGCACAAGGCAGCCCTTGCGTAAGGAGGAGAGGAGGAATCCTCCTCCAATCCTATTAGGACTAGGATTCCTCCTTTCCTACTTGGAATCTCTTTCCACCTGGGCTTTTTTTCTCTCTTTCTCAAGTCCAGCCGCATGGGCCTCTTAGAGGACTTCCACCAGCCCACTAAGGGATGGTTTCCATCCTCCCACAGCCCATGTAGCCTCTTGGGTCGAAATACCTCTCCCGATGGTCCCCCGGTACACGACCAGCACTTCCGGTACACTACCGATGAGCCCGAAACTTCTCCGGCGACCAAAATAGGACTTCCTATATATGAATCTTCACCTCCGGACCATTCCGGAGCTCCTCGTGACGTCCGGGATATATCCGGGACTCCGAACAACCTTCCGGTCACCACCATACATAACTCTATACTACCGAAACGTCACCAAACCTCAAGTGTGCAGACCCTGTGGGTTCGAGAACTATGTAGACATGACCGAGACACCTCTACGGTCAATAACCAATGGCGGGACCTGGATTTCCACATTGGTTCCTACATATTCTATGAAGATCTTTATCGGTCGAACCTCTATGTCAAGGATTCAATTAATCCCGTATGATGTTCCCTTTGTTCTTCGGTATGTTACTTGCCCGAGATTCGATCGTCGGTATCTCCATACCTAGTTCAACCTCGTTACCGGCAAGTCTCTTTACTCGTTCCGTAATACAAGATCCCGTGACTAACATTTAGTCACATTGCTTGCAAGGCTTATTGTGATGTTGTATTACCGAGTGGGCCCTGAGATACCTCTCCGTCACACGGAGTAACAAATCCCAGTCTTGATCCATGCCAACTCAACAAACACCCTCGGAGATACCTGTAGAGCACCTTTATAGTCACCTAGTTACGTTGCGACATTTGATACACACAAGGTACTCCTCTGATGTCAGTGAGTTGCATGATCTCATGGTCATAGGAACACATACTTTGACATGCAGAAAACAGTAGCAATAAACTGACACGATCATATCCTACATTTGTAGTTTGGGTCTTTTCCATCACATCATTCTCCTAATGATGTGATCCCATTATCAAATGACATCACATGTCAATGGCTTGGAAACCTTGACCATCTTTGATCAACGAGCTAGTTCACTAGAGTCATACTAGGGACAGAGCGTTGTCTATTTACCCACACATGTAATGTGTTTCCATTCAATACAATTGTAGCATGGATAATAAACGATTTATCATGAACAAGGAAATATGATAATAACTAATTTATTATTGACTCTAGGGCATATTTCCAACAGTCTCCCACTTGCACTAGAGTCAATAATCTAGTTCACATCACCATGTGATACGCATTGTAATGAATCTAACACCCAATGAGTTCTGGGGCTCGATCATGCTTTGCTTGTGAGAGAGGTATTACAGTCAACGGGTCTGCGAGATTCAGATCCGTGTGTACTTTGCAAACCTTTATGCCAAGCTGTAAACATTGCTACCACACTTCACTTGGTACTATTCCAAATGGCTGCTCCTACTATACGTATCCAGATTGCTACTACGGGTTATCCGGATTGGTGTTTAAAGCTTGCATCGACGTAACTCTTTACGACGAACTCTTTATCACCTCCATAATCGAGAAACATCTCCTTAGTCCTTTAGTTACTAAGGATATTCTTGACCGTTGTCCAATGATTCACTCCTGGATCACTCTTGTATCCCTTGACGGACTCATGGCAAGGCACACACAGGTGCAGTACACAGCATGGCATACTATACAGAGCCCATGGCTAAGGCATAGGGGACGACGTTCATCCTTTCTCTTTCTTCTGCCGTGGTCGAGCTTTGAGTCTCACTCAACTTCACACCTTACAAAGCAGACGAGAACACTTCTCTCTGACTAATCCATTTTGAACTCTTTCAAAAATCTTGTCAAGGTATGTACTCATTGAAAGTCTTATCAAACATCTTGATCTATCTTTATAGATCTTGATGCTCAACAATTAGGTAGCTTTTATCCAGGTCTTCCTTTGAAAAACTCTTTTCAAACAACCGTTTATGCTCTCCAGAAATTCTACATCATTTCCGAACAGCAATATGTCATCCACATATACTTATGAGAAACTCTATAGTGCTCCCATTCACTTTATTGTAAATACAACTTTCTCGTAAACTTTGTATAGACTTAAAAACTTTGATCACCACATCAAAGTGCATATTCCAACTCCGAGATGCTTGCTTCAGTTCATAGAAGAATCACTGAAGCTTGCACACCTTTTAGCATCCTTAGGACTAACAAAACCTTCTGGTTGTATCACATACAACCTTTCCTCAAGTAGACCGTTAAGGAAACGATGTTTTGATATCCATCTGCCAGATTTCATAATTGAAAAATGCAGAAACTTCTAACATAATTCCAACAGACTTTAGCATCGCTACAAGTGAGAAAGTCTCATCGCAGTCAACTCCTTGAACTTGTCATAAACTTCTTTGCAACAAATTGAGCTTTACAAATGGTGACATTTACCATGAGCGTCTGTCTTCATTTTAAACATCCATTTTGTACTCAACGACCTGCCGTCCAACGAGCAAGTCTACGAAAGTCTACACTTGGTTTTCATACATGGATCCTTTCTCAGATTTCATGTCCTCTAACCATTTGTCAGAATCCGGGCCCATCATCGCTTCTCCACAGCTCGTAGGTTCATCGTTGTCTAACAACATGACCTCCAAGACAAGGTTGTCGTACTTCTTAGGAGCAGTACACATCCTTGTCTCCCTACGAGGTTTGATAGTAACTTGATCCGAAGCTTCATGATCATCATCATTAACTTCCTCTTCAACTAATGTAGGCTACACAGAAACAACTTCCTGTGCTGCGCTACTCTCTGGTTGAAACAGAGGTTCAATAACCTCATGAAGTTCTATCCTCCTCCCACTCAATTCTTTCAAGAGAAACTTTCTCTCGAGAAAGGACCCAGTTTTAGCAACAAACGTTTTATGCTTGGATCTGAGATAGGAGGTTTACCCAACTGTTCTTAGGGTATTCTATGAAGATGGATTTGTCTGCTTTGGGTTTGAGCTCATTAGGTGAAAACATTTTCTACCCACACGTCACAGCCCCAAACGTTAAGAAATGATAGCTTAGGTTTCTATCAAACCATAATTCACACGGTGTCATCTCAACGGATTTAGATGGTGCCCTATTTAAAGTGAATGTAGTTGTCTCTAATGCATAACCCCAAAATTACAGTAACAAAACGATAAGAGACATCATAGCAAGCACCATATCCAATAGAGCACGACTATGACGTTCGAACACCCCATCACACGATGGTGTTCCAGGTGGCGTGAGTTGTGAAACAATTCTCACATTGTCTAAAGTTGTATGCCAAACTCGTAACTCAGATATTCACCTCCACGATCATATCGCAAACATTTTTATCTTCTTGTCACGATGATCTTAAAATTTCACTCTGAATTTGCTTGAACCTTTCAAACGATTCAGACTTGTGTTTCATTAAGTAAATATACACTACATCTACTCAAATCATGAGTGAAGGTAAGAAAATAACGATATCCACCACACGCTACAAGGCTCATTGGATTGCATACATCAACATGTACCTTTTCCAATAAATCACTTGCCCGCTTCATCAAAACAGAAAACGGGGTCCTTAGTCATCTTGACCAAGAGGCATTGTTCGCATGTCTCAACCGATTCGAAATCGAATGAGTCCAAAGATCCATCAGCATGGAGTTTCTTCATGCGCTTTATACCAATATGACATTTAGCGGCAGTGCCACAAGTATGTGGTACTATCATTATTAACTTTGTATCTTTTTGGCATCAATGTTATGAACATGTGTATTACTACGATCAAGTTTCAACAAATCATTCTTACTGGGTGCATGACCATTGAAGGTATTATTCATGTAAACAGAATAACCATTATTCTCTAACTTAAATGAATAACCGTGTTGCAATGAACATGATCTAATCACGTTCATGCTCAACGCAAAAACACCAAATAACATTTATTTAGGTTCGTCACTAATCTCGAAGGTAGAGAGAGCGTGCGATGTTGATCACATCAACCTTGGAAACATTTCCAACACACATCGTCACCTCACACTTAGCTAGTATCCGTTTATTCCGTAGCTTTTACTTCGAGTTACTAACATTTAGCAACCGAACCGGTATCCAATACCTAGGTGCTACTAGGAGTACTAGCAAGGTACACATCAATAACACGTATATCAAATATACTTCTGTCGACTTTGCCAACCTTCTTATCTACCAAGTATCTAGGGTTGTTCCGCTTCAGAGACCGTTCTCCTCATAATCGAAGCACTTAGTCTCGAGTTTGGGTTAGACTTTGGGTTGCTTCACTGGAGCTGCAACTGACTTGCTATCCATGAAGTTTCCCTCCTTGCTCTTGCCCTTCTCGAAACTAGTGGTTTTGACTAACCATCAACACTTTGACGCTCCTTCTCGATTTCTACCATCGTGGTGTCAAACATCGTGAATAGCTCAGGGATCATTATTTCTATCCCTGGCGTTTTATAGTTCATCTCCAAGTTCTAGTAGCTTTAGTGACAGTGAATTGGAGAACTATATCAATCACTATCTTATCTGGAAGATCAACTCCCACTTGATTCAAGCGATTGTAGCACCCAGACAATCTGAGCACATGCTAAACAATTGAGCTATTCTCTTTCATCTTACATGCAAAGAATCTTGTTGGAGATCTCATATCTCACAACACGGGCACGAGCCTGAGATCCTAATTTCAGCTCTTAGAACATATCATATGTTCCATGATGTTCAAAACGTTTCGGAGCCTCAATTCTAAGCTGTAATGCATGACGCACTAAACTATCAAGTAGTTATCAGAACGTGCGTGTCAGATGTTCACAACATCTACAAACAACACTGGAGGGGTTGGCGCACCGAGCCGTGCATTAAGGACATAAGCCTTGTATGCAGCAATGAGGACAATCCTCAGATCACGGAGCCAATCCGTAATATTGCTACCATCATCTTTCACCTCTATTTCTCTAGGAACATATAAAATTCATGGGAGCTATAGCGTGAGCTAGTAATCTACAACACAGTTTTTCAAAGACACTACTGACTATGTTCATGATAATGAGTTCAATTAATCATATTACTTAAGAACTCCCACTCAAATTGACATCCCTCCGGTCATCCGAGTGATACATGATCCATATTCACCAACTCAAGTCCGATCATCACGTGAGTTGAGGTGGTTACAATGGTGAACATCATCATGTTGATCATATCTACTATATGACTCATGTTCAACCTTTCAGTCTCTTGTGTTCCGAGGCCATGTCTGTACATGCTAGGCTCGTCAATTTTAACCCGAGTGTTCTGCATGTGCAACACTGGCTTGCACCCGTTGTATGCGAACGTAGAGTCTATCACACCCGATCATCACGTGGTGTCTCAACACGACGAACTTTCACAACGGTGCACACTCAGGGAGAACACAATTTTATCTTGAAATTTAAGTGAGGGATCACCTTATAATGCTACCGTCGTACTAAGCAAAACAAGGTGCATAAAAGGATTAACATCACATGCAATTCATAAGTGACATGATATGGCCATGAACTTGTGCTTTAGATCTCCATCTTGAAAGCACCGGCATGATCTCCATCATCACCGGCACGACACTATGATCTCCATCATCTTGATCTCCATCAACGTGTCGCCATCGGGGTTGTTACGCCATAAATGCTTCTACTACTATTGCTACCGTTTAGCGATAAAGTAAAGCATTACATAGCGCTTAATGATTGACACGCAGGTCATACAATAATTAAAGACAACCCTATGGCTCCTGCCGGTTGCCGTACTCATCGACATGCAAGTCGTGAAATTCTATACATCACATGGTCATCTCATACATCACATATATCACATCATGTAATTGGCCATATCACATCACAACATACCCTGCAAAAACAAGTTAGACGTCCTCTAATTGTTGTTGCATGTTTTACGTGGCTGCTACGGGTTTCTAGCAAGAACGATTCTCACCTATGCATAAACCACAACGGTGATACATGATTTGCTTTTCAACCTTCTCAAGGACTGCATTTGTCGAATCCGATCCAACTAAAGTGAGAGAAACTACCACCCGCAAGCCATCTTGGCAACAAGTTGCGTCGAGGGAACCGGTCTCTCGTAAGCGTACGAGTAATGTTGGTTCGGGATGCTTCATCTCAAAATACCGCGGAACGAAAATCCGACCAAGGGAGGAAGCAATCTAAGCATCAACGCCCACAAACCTTTTGTGATCTACTCGAGATCTCATCAACACATAGACCTAGCTCTAATACCACTGTTGAGGAATTCCCATGGAAACAGAAATTTTCCTATGCACACGCAGATCTATCCATGGTGATGAGCATCTACGAGAGGTAGAGTGAATCTACGTACCCTTGTAGATCGCTAAGCGGGAAGCGTTAAGAAACGCGGTTGGTGTAGTCGAACGTCTTCGCGATCCAAATCACCGAGCGTCCCGCGATCTCATCACGATCCGTCCCGCGATCCAATCACGATCCATCCTGTGAACTCATCACGATCTGTCCCACGAACTCATCACGATCCGTCCCGCGAACTTATCACGATCCGTCTTGTGATCTCATCACGATCCGTCTCGCGATCTTGATCACGGTCCTTCCAATCTAGCGCCGAACGGACGGCACCTCCGCGTTCAGCACACGTGCAGCTTGATGACGATCTCCACCGTCTTGATCTAGCAAAAGGAAGTGGATAGGAGGAAGAGTTCACTGGCAGCGTGACGGCACTCCGGCGATGGTGGTGGAGCAATTCCGGCAGGGCTTCGCCTAAGCACTGCGGAAATCCGATCTAGAGGAGCACCGGTGGAACGGGTAGCACGTGGCCGTAAAATCTAGTGCAAAACACCCAATACCACCATTATATATAAGAGGGATGGAGGAGGAGGGCTGGCGCACAAGGCAGCCCTTGCGCAAGGAGGAGAGGAGGAATCCTCCTCCAATCCTATTAGGACTAGGATTCCTCCTATCCTACTTGGAATCTCTTTCCACCTTGGCTTTTTTTCTCTCTTTCTCAAGTCCAGCTGCATGGGCCTCTTAGAGGACTTCCACCAGCCCACTAAGGGCTGGTTTCCACCCTCCCACAGCCCATGTAGCCTCTTGGGTAGAAATACCTCTCCCGATGGTCCCCCGGTACACTACCGGCACTCCTGGTACACTACCGATGAGTCCGAAACTTTTCCGGTGACCAAAATAGGACTTCCTATATGTGAATCTTTACCTCCGGACCATTCCGGAACTCCTCATGACGTCCGGGATATCACCCGGGACTCCGAACAACCTTTGGTCACCACCATACATAACTCTATACTACCGAAACGTCACCAAACCTTAAGTGTGTAGACCCTGCAGGTTCGAGAACTATGTAGACATGACCGAGACACCTCTACGGTCAATAACCAATGGAGGGACGTGGATTTCCACATTGGTTCCTACATATTCTATGAAGATCTTTATCGGTCCAACCTCTATGTCAAGGATTCAGTTAATCCCGTATGATGTTCCCTTTGTTCTTCGGTATGTTACTTGCCCGAGATTCGATCGTCGGTATCTCCATACCTAGTTCAACCTCGTTACCGGCAAGTCTCTTTACTCGTTCCGTAATACAAGATCCCGTGACTAACACTTAGTCACATTGCTTGCAAGGCTTATTGTGATGTTGTATTACCGAGTGGGCCCTGAGATACTTCTCCGTCACACGGAGTAACAAATCCCAGTCTTGATCCATGCCAACTCAACAGACACCCTCAGAGATACCTGTAGAGCACCTTTATAGTCACCCAGTTACGTTGCAACGTTTCATACACACAAGGTACTCCTCCGATGTCAGTGAGTTGCATGATCTCATGGTCATAGGAACACATACTTTGACATGCAGAAAACAGTAGCAATAAACTGACACGATCATATGCTACGTTTGTAGTTTGGGTCTTGTCCATCACATCATTCTCCTAATGATGTGATCCCGTTATCAAATGACATCACATGTCAATGGCTAGGAAACCTTGACCATCTTTGATCAACGAGCTAGTTCACTAGAGGCATACTAGGGACAGAGTGTAGCCTATTTACCCACACATGTAATGTATTTCCATTCAATACAATTATAGCATGGATAATAAATGATTTATCATGAACAAGGAAATATGATAATAACTAATTTATTATTGTGTCTAGAGCATATTTCCAACAGTTTGATAGCTCATAAGGTATTCATCTGGTGTCAGGGAGTTGCACGATCTCATGGTCTAAGGAACAAATACTTTACGTGATGAAAGCTATAGCAATTAAACTTTAATGGCATGATCACATGCTAAGATTATGGTTGGGTCTTTTCCATCATATCATTCTCCTAATGACGTGATTCCATTATCAAATGACAACTCATGTCTATGGCTAGGGAACCTTAATCATCTTTGATCAACGAGCTAGTCTAGTAGAGGCTTAATAGGGACATGGTGTTGTTTATGTGTCCACACATGTATTGAAGTTTCGGTCAATACAATTTGCGCATGAATAATAAACACTTATCATGAATAGGGAAATAAGATAATAATCGTTTATCATTGCCTCTAGGGCAGATTTCCAATAGTCCCCCACTTGCACTAGAGTCAATAATCTAGCTTACATTGAAATGAATCTAACACCCATAGAGTTCTGGTGCTGATCATGTTTTTCTCATGAGAGAGGTTTAGTCAACGGTTTTGCAACATTTAGATCTGTATGTACTTTGCAAATCTCTATGTCTCCCTCCTTGATATAATCATGGATGGAGCTGAAGCGGTGCTTTATATGCTTGGTCTTATTACGAAACTTGGGCTTTTTGGCAATGACAACGGCTCCAGTGTTGTCACAAAGTATGGTCAACGGATCCGATGCACTAGGCACAACTTCTAGATCGGTCATGAACTCCTTCATCCAAACGCCTTCCTGCACTGCTTCTGAAGCAGCTATATATTCCGCTTCGCATGTAGATCCGCCACAACGCTCTCCTTGGAACTACACCAACTGACAACTTTTTTGACCATTTGGAATAAATACTTATCCAGTTTGATACTTAGAATTATTTGGATCAGTGTCAAAGCTAGCGTCGACGTAACCCTTTAAGATAAGCTCTTTATCACATCCATAAACGAGAAACATTTCCTTAGTCATCTTCAGGTACTTAAGGATATTTCTGGCCACTATACAGTGATCTACTCATGGATCACTCTGGTACCTCTCTGCCAGACTTATGGTAAGGCACACATCAGGCCTAGTACATAGCATGGCACACATTATAGAGCCTATGGCTGACGCATAGGGGACGACCTTAATCTTTTCTCTTTCTTCTGTCGTGGTCGGGCTTTGAGTCTTACTCAACTTCACACCTTGCAACACAAGCAAGAACCTCTTCTTCGACGAGTCCATTTTGTAGTTCTTCAAAATCTTGTCAAGGTATGTGCTCTATGAAAGTCATATCAGATGTCTTGATCTATCTCTCTAGATCTTGATTCCCAGTATGTAAGCAGCCTCTCTGAGGCCTTTCATTGAAAAAATCATGTTCAAGTATCCCTTCATGCTTTCTACAAGTTATATACTATTTCCAATCAACAATATGCCATGCACATATAATATTAATGCTATAGAGGTCCCACTCACTTTCTTGTAAATACAAGCTTCTCCATAAACTTTTATAAACCTAAAAGCTGTGTTCACCTCATCAAAGTGAAGATTCCAACTCCAAGATGCTTGCACCAGTCTATAGAGGAATCGATAGAGTTTGCATACCTTATGAACATCCTTAGGATCGAAAAAACCTTCCAGTTGCATCATATACAACTCTTACTTAAGGAAACCATTGAGGAACACGGTTTTGATATCGATCTGCCATATTTCATAATAAAAAATGTAGCAATTGCTAACATAATCCTAACAGACTTTAGCATCGCTACTGGTGAGAAAGTCTCATCATAGTCAACTCCTTGAACTTGTTAGAAACCCTTTGCGACAAGTCGAGCTTTATAGACGATGACATTACCATCAACATCTAGCTTCTTCTTAAAGATACATTTGTTCTCAATGGCCCGACAGTCATCGTGTAAGTCTTCTGAAGTCCATACTTGATTTCCATACATGGATCTATCTCGGATTTCATGACCTCTAGCCATTTGTCAGAATCCGGGCCCATCATCGCTTCCTCATAGTTCATAGGCTCACGGTTGT
This sequence comes from Hordeum marinum, assembly GCA_022496015.1. NCBI lineage: Eukaryota > Viridiplantae > Streptophyta > Magnoliopsida > Poales > Poaceae > Hordeum > Hordeum marinum. Next base: position 240,260,592 of record CM039672.1, on the reverse strand, counting down.
CCAACAACATGACTTATAAGACAAGATTACAATACCACTCACGGGTAGTATGTGTTCTTGTTGACCTGTGAAGTTCAGTAAGAACTTGCCAAAGTTTCATGCTCATCATTGTTAGCTTGCTCTTCAAATGGTGTAGGCATCACATGAATAACTTTATGTGTTGCACCACTCTCCAATTGAAGTGAAGGTTTGATAACCTTATCAAGTTCTACCTTCCTCCCACTCACTTATTTCGAGAGAAACTCCTTATCTAGAAAGGATCCAGTATTGGCAACAAAGATTTTGCCTTTGGATTTGTGATAGAAGCTATACCCAATTGTTTTTAGGGTATCCTATGAATATGCACTTCTCCGCTTTGGGTCCGAGCTTATCAGGCTGAAACCTCTAGACATAAGCGTCGCATCCCCAAAGTTTAAGAAACGTCAACTTAGGTTTCTTGAAAACCCATAAATCACACAGTGTCGTATCAACGGATTTAGACGTTGCCCTATTTAAAGTGAATGTAGATGTCTCTAATGCATAACAGCAAAACTATAATGGCAAATCGGTAAAAGACATCATAAAATGCACCATATTCAATATAGTATGATCACGATGTGCAGACACACCATTACACTATGGTGTTCTAGGTGGCATGAGTTGTGAAACAATTCCACATTGTCTTAAATGCGTACCAAAATCGTAACTCGGTTATTCACCACGATGATCAAATTGTAGAAATTTTATCAAACGTTTCAGACTTGTGTTTCATGAAGCAAATATACCCATATCTACTCAAACCATCCATGAAGGTAAAAAAATAATACTATCCATCGTGCGCTTCAACACTCATTGGACCGCATACATCGGTATGTACTATTTCCAACAAGTCACTTGGCCTCTCTATTGTGTCGGAAAACGGGGTCTTAGTCATCTTGCCCATGAGGCATAGTTAGCATGTCTACATGATTCAAAATCAAGTGATTTCAAAAGTCCATCAGCATGGAGTTTCTTTATGCGCTTTACACCAATATGACCTAATGGGCAGTGTCACAAGTATGTGGTATTATCATCATTAACATTGCATCTTTTGGCATCAATGTTATGAACATGTGTATCATCACGATTGATATTCAATAAGAATAAACCATTCACATTGGGTGCATGACCACAAAAGATATTATTCAGATAAATAGAACAACGATTATTCTTTGACTTCAATGCATAACCATCTCGCAATAACCAAAATCCAATTATAATATTCATGCTTGACGCACGCATCAAATAACAATTATTTATATTTAAAACTAATACCAAAGGTTGAGGTAGAGAGACTCTGCAGACGGTGATCACATCAACCTTGGAGCCATTTCCATCGCACATTGTCATCTCCTCCTTAGCCAGTCTCCGTTTATTCCGCAGCATCTACTTCGAGTTACAAATAATAGCAATTGAACCGGTATCAAATACCCAGGCGCTACTACGAGCACTAGTAAGGTACACATCAATAACATGTATATCAAATATCTCTTTCACTAGTAGAGAAATGCCTAGCCACAACTCTTGTTGGTGGCGGGCCATTTTCCATTAACGTCGGCAGTAATATTTTCAAATAGCGATGGCATTGGATGAAATGGTACGCCGGCGTTGTGCAATTAGTGCTGGCATGGACATAAAGTGGAACGCCACCAGAAAGTGGGCTCTGCTGAGCTGACCAGTCGAAATACATTACTGGCGTCATATGTCCTAACACGCCATAGATATACTATGTAGTTCATGTGTTCCCTGTTCGTGTACGTCAACATTAAGTTTTGCCTATATAAGCTAGTGTTGGAAGCCCCTTTGTTTCTCAAAATACATTCACTTTCAATTCTTCTCCCTAATAAAGTTAGCTCCTCTTAGTTATAGATCCACGTCGGCGGAGCATGTCGAAAGTTTGGTACTCCGCCACCCTGGCCGAGCTCCCGTCTGGTCCTGTTGGCTACACCATAAGCTCGTCACGGCCAATGCACTCCGGCGAATCATCCGGCCGCAGCAGCATGACTTCTGTTCAATCTGGCAGCTACGTGACCAGCGTTGAAGGTACCGGCCCTCTGCTACTTTGTGGCTGTCGTCGCCCTTTTGATAAGCATACGTCGCACACGGAATGGAATCCACAGCGAGAGTTCTACATCTACGTCAACCGTGGGAAAACATATACATATTGATTGGGTTTCAGCTAATTTGCACAATTCAACTAATATAGCATCACTCACATCAATATGCATGTGTGTGTGTGATTCATAGAAAACAAGGGGGGAAATATGGCTTCACATGGATATATCTTGATCTCGTCCAAAAGTATGTAAGTGGGTTGCTCGACTACTCCATTAGACCTTAGAGACGACAGATTGACTAAATGCAACTCTAGAACGATGTGATGCGAGGCCAAATAAAAAAATTCAAGATGCTTCGTTATGCACTTTTAGTTGGTTGCCTACTTGGCCTATTTCTCCCAGCTGGATCGATGACAACATTTCTTCTGGTGGTCGTCATCACAGTGATGATGTTCTTAGTCTAGATCTAGTAGTAGTAAACTATAATTGTTATTTTTTATTATCATTTTGTAATGTATGAAATCTATGTTGTTCATCTATATGAACCATATTTTGAACTAATATTTTAATTTTGTATATATATATATATATTCATAAAAGATGAAAATAAATTAATAATAAATAGAAATGGCGTTGGCTACGTGGGCCAACGCTATCAAACACACCACATCGCCCATCAAATCCAACCACTCATATATACACATCCGGATCTAATCCCCACACAAACGGCCCTAAATCAATCCCAACCCGCCGTTGCCATCTCTGACTCCACATCGCCGTTGTTTCCCTCTCCATCTCCACCTCTGTCGTCGTCGTCTCCGCGTCGCCACCGTCGTTGCCGTCTCCACGCCTCCACCATGTCACCATCTCCGCGCCTCCATCGCCGTCACGCCGCCTTCATCGCGGGTGAGTAATTGTAGTTTCAGATTTTAGTGTAGTTTTGTAGTGCAGATTTTAGTGTAGTTGTGTAGTTTCACATTTGAGTGTAGTTGTGTAGTTTCAGATTTTTAGTGTAGTTTGTGTAGTTTTAGATTTTAGTGTACTTGTGTAGTTTCAGATTTTAGTGTAGTTGTGAAGTTTGAGGATTTAGTGTAGTTTTGTAGTTTCAGATTTTAGTGTACTTGTGTAGTTTCAGATTTTTAGTGTAGTTTCAGATTTTAGTGTAGTTTTGTAGTTTAATTACATTGTCTATAGATTGTATATATATGTATATAAATGTTGCAGGTACAGTCATACGGCTCTGAAGTTTTGTGGTGTGCAACAAAAGGGTACTAAGTACTAGGCAGCCATCACGAACGACAATGTTGTCCACCAGCTTTGCCACTGGAACACTCCAGAGTTAGCGGCGCGTGCCTACGATGCAAAGGCGGTTGAGTATCACAAGCAAAAAACGATTCTGAACTTTCCTGATTTCCATTAGTACGCGTAGTTCCTCGCACAGGAGAACATAAGGATATGCACTAGGGCTGAGGAGAAGGAGAACCTCCAGGCCGAGCAAAAATTGTTCGACCCAATAGTGACGGAGCTTGCGAGAGATGACAAACTCTTAGAGACCAACAAGATGATGATCCTTCAGTATGCAGCGAAGAGGAGCGCAGAGGAGGACCCCATAGATTGGGATAAGCTCGAGGAGGATGAGGAGCATGAGGAGGAGGAGGAGGTTCAGTCGCTACTACACCGTCATAGGTCCACCAGGGACGACCACGAGGTGGCCCCTTTGGCCGGTAGCTTGCTAGAGATGGACGTAGCATTAGCTATTTCATATATGAATAACTGTTTAACTTTATGCATGTTATTATATGTTTGAACCATGCATGGTTTGTATAATTTCTTAATTACTAGTGCATATACGTTCTATTTTATGTTTTAATTATTTAGTTTAATGATCTATGCTTACTTTGATCAACGACATTGACAGTAGTAGATGAATGCCCCGTGTAAGACTTGTGGTGCTTTGAGATGCCAGAAGGATAGGAAGTTCTTCATCGATCTTCCGAAGGACTTCATTGCTAAGACGGTATATATATATATGATTTAGTTCAACATGTTCTGATTGAGTTTCATATGGTACGTTTGTGGCCGAAATTGTCTAACTAGTTTTTTTTGAAATTTTGCTCAGGTCATCCCTTCCGGGGCAAGGCGTGACTTCTTAGAGAAGTTTCGAGTTCCACTTGATGCAACCATCACGTTCCAATGCACCCTAATGACGATGGTGACGGTCGAGCGCTTCAATTGCCTTGTCACCAATGAGTCGGCACCTATTTCAGTTGCCTTGGTTGGACAGCTCTTGTAACTGCTTACAATATGGAAGCTTGGGAGAGAGCCACGTTCTACCTTGACTACGATCATGATGAGATCATGGTCTATTACAGGCCTGCTGGCAGCGATGATGAGGTACACTTACTCCAGACTATGATCCTGACTCCGCCCGACGTAATGTTCGAGTTAGCTAGCTAGTAAGCATGCATGGCATATCTTATGGTGTCTTACCACCTCCTATTAATTTATTCAAACTTGTGTGTACTTGTGTTATATGCCTCCTTTTGATACTTTTCTGAATAATGTCAATAAATAATGACTCTTGAACTTATATTTTGGTATTTGCAATGTACTATTTAATTATTGTCCGAACCTTTAATTATGCTGTCATTTTTGTTGTAACGCGCTGATGTATAGATTTGGTTTAAATCTGAAAAAATACATTGTTGGCGTAGCACTAACATCCAATGTCACTACTGACGTATATTACTAATGGCGTTGAACACGTGGCACGCCATAATGCATGGAATAGTGCTGGCGTCAAACCCAATGTCAATAGTATGTTTTTAATTGTGGTGCCTTATTGGTGGTGTCGATCGTCCACGCGAGAATGTCATTTTTCGCCATGGCATAGCTAGGCTTTTCTGCACTAGTGTTTGTTGATGTTGAAAGCCTTCTTATGTGCCAAGTCAATGGGGTAGTTCCGCTTCCACTAGCCGTTTACCTTGCAATATAAGCACTCAGTCTCGGGTTTGGGTCCAGCCTTGCGTTTCTTCACGGGAGCGGCAACCGGCTTGCCATTCTTCTTGAAGTTTCCCTTGTTTCCCTTACCATTTTTAAACTAGTTATATTTTTAACCATCAACACTTGATGCTCCTCCTTGATTTCTACCTCCGCGGCCTTAAGCATTGTGAATAACTCTGGGGTCGTCTTTTCCATTAGTAACGAACCTCTTGTAGCTAGGTGGCAGTGACTGGAGAACTCTGTCAATCACACCCTCATCAGGAACATTAACTCCCAACTTATTCAAGAGATTGTAGTACCCACACATTTTGAGTACAACAATATTGATGGGTTCAAGACATATATTTTCATCATGAGAGTAGTTGCATAATTTGCAAAATTAGTTCTTGATAGTGTCCCAACACTTCTTCATGAATACTACATTGAATCCATCAGGTCGAGGTGATTTATCTGTGGGCATGTGTTTAATGACATTATCAATTTTCTCAATAATTAATTATCCTTCAAATGGTCAAGATTGTGGCGAGTGGCATGATTATCAATGTTGAATAGTATTTGGGGATTTAGTGACTTCCCTAGTGTGCCTTTCAAGTTTTGTCAAAGTATAGTTTCTTTTTGTTCATGTTAAGTAATCATTCTCCCATGATCGCATTTAATAGAGACAGTATGATTCTTCCTAAAAAAATTCAAGGGCATTAGCATGGAATATTTGATGTTTTCATCCCCTAATTTGACAACCCTGGTAGTTACTCTTTTTCTCCAGTAGATCCTTTTTTGCTTCAAGCAACTTTTTGGTGTGGTAAATAAGAGCTTTCTTGAAGTTTTTCTTCTACAATGACAACTCTCTTTGTTACAATATGCCATAAATATAGCAAGTATATATGAGCATTGCTCAATAACTTTAGTAAGTCTGGACAATTACTTACTCCACATCTTTAGTCCTTTCCTGATGTCATTGAATGTGCTATTGTTATCCTTACCAGAGTTTGTAAATATATAAAAAAATCCAATGAGTAGTAGTAGTGTTAAAAAAACCCTACAAATTTAGGACAAAACTCCTCAAATCTTATGATACTATATCAAGAGATGTGGGTTACAATTTATATATTAATAGAAAACTTGGTTGGCTCGGGACGTGCATCTTTGCGAAGTCAGTCCGAGAGGAGGTCAAGGAGATGTGGGCTCATGGATCAAGACCTATATCCAAGGAGGTTGTGGCGTTTCACTAGGATCTTATAGAAGGAGTGTCATCGATTCCAGAGAGATTGGTGTCTTAGACCTTCATGTCCGAGGCAACCCCGTTGTTGGATTCATCAAAGGCATGTTTAGCTTTTCCCCCTCTTCCTCACCAGTTCATGACTGGACCTAGATAAATGTGTCATCATGTGGTAATTATGGATTTAAATGTAATGTGGTGGATGTATTGCAGCCTAATGGCTTTTGTTGTTGTATTGCTTACTATTTGTTAGAAATAGTTTAAAGTGTACAAGTGTCGTACAGACGCATGTGTCCGCACGGGCTCATCCCTTCGCCCGTATGGATGTATGTGTCCGTACAGGTGCACCTTCCCCATTTCAGAGCCCTCTTGATGCGCCCCTTGACTTGTATATATAGTCTATTGATTAGTAGAAAGAACACACTGATTCATTCACTCAGTTACATCTCGTGCTGATAACATGGTAGAATTGTGACTCCATTGACGTCTTTGAAATAGACTCTGGTGGCTACACCTACCAATCATTCTGAGACACGATGCTATGTGTTAATACACATGGCTTCACGGAATGATAAACCACATACATTAGTCATGTCGCATTGGTTCTCCTGAATCATAAACCATTATCTACACAGATAATGTTGATTGTGTTGCATGGATGCAAACATGATACATCAAGAGAAATATAACTAAGAATAATGCCCCTCAATTGTTTTATCCCTATGAACTCTGTAAGAGTCGGGGAATAAACATCTTGTAAATCCAAATCATGCAAAAACCGTGTTGGTTTGTTCATGAAGTCTCTACCAACTTTAATATTTCTGAAATTGGTATTCGACGGCTTCGAGATATGCAAGAGTCAGGGGGAGTATCTTCCTGTACTATTCATGTTCAAAGCATGATATTACACTCTTTTTCCCTTTATGAGTTTACTATCTAGGTTCTCATCAAGTTTTTTTAAATGAGGTAATATCAACATAAGTGTATATGTCATACTATCCATTTTCCCCACCGGGTTTTTCTAGGAAGGTATACACGATATATTTATTGACCTCTATATTCTATGGATTTACTTCATGTCGAGTTAAAAAAGGCAATAACCATTATATGTTGTGTCATTTTCTCCTTATTTTCCCACTGGGTTTGAAGGAGTTTTAATAGCATATCCGACCATTATATGTTGCACCATTTCCTCCTTATTTTTCCCACGGGGTTTAAAGGAGTTTTAGCAACATATTATACACACTACTCTCCTCATATTTTCCCCACATGGTTTTTGGATGAGTAATTCAAGATGATTAACAATGGACTTTCCTAAGATCTATGATTCTGTATATACAAGACGACGTTGTACAAGGGGGGTGTTAGAAATAGTTTAAAGTGTACAAGCGCCATACGGACGCATGTGTCCGTACGGTTGCATCCCTTCGGCCGTATGGACGTCTATAACCGTACAGGCGCCTCTTCCACATGTCGGTGCCCTCTTGAGGCGCCCCTTGACTTGTATATATACCCTATTGATAAATAGAATGAACACACTGATTCATTCACTCGGTCACATCTCATTCTTATTTTAATATTATTGTCTTATAAGTAACACCATGTGAAAATAGCTCCACATGGGAGGTGGGGGTAATTATGAAATAAACTGAGGCGGGTGAGGAAAGAGAATGGAACTTTTATCCTAGGTTGAACAAGCACCAGACATGCGGTTGCCGCCATGCTCCCTGTCATTTCGACGTGGAGCCACTCACCACTCCTCATAGAGCTGGCTTGGAGAAGTGCTACCTCTTGAGCATGCGTTGGTTTTCCCTTGAAGAGGAAAGAGATATGCAGCAAAGTAGATAAGTATTTCCCTCAGTTGATGAGAACCAAGGTATCAATCTAGTAGGAGGAAGAAGCAAGTCACCAATGGATGCACCTACAGAAACAATCAAACTCTCCCTTCACGGTTATTTGGTAGGATTAGATCTGATAGAGATAGATGTAAAATATTGTGGAAAGTAAAAAGGTAAATAAATTGCAGCAAGGTATTTTTGGTATTTTTGGTTTATAGATCTGAAAATATATTATGGAAAGTAGACCCGGGGGCCATAGGTTTCACTAGAGGCTTCTCTCTTAATGGAAAGTATCATGGTGGGTGAACAAATTACTGTCAAGCAATTGATAGAAAGAGAATAATTATGAAGATATCCAAGTCAATGATTATGCATATAGGCATCGCGTTCGTGTCAAGTAGACCGAAATGATTCTGCATCTACTACTATTACTCCACACATCGACCGAGTCCTTCTTGCATCTAGAGTATTAAGTTCATGAAGAACAGAGTAACGCATTAGGTAAGATGACATGATGTAGAGAGATAAACTCAATCAATATGATGAAAACCCCATCTTTTTATCCTTGATGGCAACAATAGAATACGTGCCTCGCTACCCCTACTTTGTCACTTGGTGAGGACACTACAAGATTGAACCCAAAAGTAAGCACTTCTCCCATTGCAAGAATTACCAATCTAGTTGGCCAAACCAAACCAATACCTCGAAGAGACTTGCAAAGATATGAAATCATGCATATAAGAATTCAAAAAAGACTCAAATAATGTTCATGGATAAACTAAACCTAAACCTACAATTCATCGGATCTCGACAAGAGTATTACGTCAGATAGATCTCCATGAAGATCATGAAGAACAAGGTATTGAAGCACAAAGAGAGAGAGAGAGAATAAGCCATCTAGCTACTAGCTATGGACCCGTAGGTCTGTGGTGAACTACTCACGCATCATTGGAGGGGCAATGGAGTTGATTTAGATGCCCTCCGTGATCGAATCCCCCTCCGGTAGATTACCGGAAAAGGCTCAAAGATTGGATCTCTCGGGAACGGAGGCTTCTGGTAGCGGAAAAGTATTTGTGTGGCTCTTTTTGGTATTGGGGAAATATTTGGGTGTTTACAGGACGAAGAATAGGGCTAGGACTCCTGCCAGGGAGTCACAAGCCTGCCAGGCACGGCTCGGGGGGTGGCCGCGCCCCCTGGCTTGTGACTTCCTGGAAGCTTCCTTGCCTTGCACTCCAAGCCTGGTATATCTCTTTTGTTCCAGAAAAAATCATCGCGAAGATTTTATTCCGTTTGGACTCCGTTAAATATTCCGTATCTGCAATACTCAAAAACAAGGAAAAAAGAAACTGGCACTAGGCTCTAGATTAATAGGTTAGTCCCAAAAATAATATAAAATGGCATATTAATGCATATAAAACATCTAAAACAGATAATATAATAGAATGACATAATAAAAAATTATAGATACGTTGGAGACGTATCAGCATCCACAAGCTTAATTCCTGCTCGTCCTCGAGTAGGTAAATGATAAAAACAGAATTTTTGATGTGGAATGCTACCTAACATATTTATCCATGTAATATTATTTATTGTGGCATGAATATTTAGATCCATAAGACTCAAAACAAAAGTGTAATGTTGACATAAAAACAATAATATTTCAAGCATACTAGCAAAGCAATTGTATCTCTTCAAAATGTAATGGCAAAAGAATGTTATCCCTACAATATCATATAGTCTCGCTATGCTCCATCTTCCCCACACAAAGTATTTATATCATGCACAACCCCGATGACATGGCAAGCAATTGTTTCACACCTTTATTTTCTCAAACTTTTCAACTCCCACGCAATACATGAGCGCCATGGATATAGAACTATAGGTGGAATAAAATATGGTGGAGGTTGTGAAGAAAAAGGAGAAGATAGTCTCACATCAACTAGGCATATCAAGAGGTTATGGAGATGTCCATTAATAGATATCAATGTGAGTGAGTAGGGATTGCCATGCAATGGATGTACTAGAGCTCAAAAGGAAACTAAGTGGGTGTGCATCCAACTTGCTTGCTCATGAAGACCTAGGGAAATTTGAGGAAGCCCATCATTGGAATATACAAGCCAAGTTATATAATGAAAAATTCCCACTGGTATATGAAAGTGAAAAAATAGGAGACTCTCTATCATGAAGACCATGGTACTACTTTGAAGCACAAGTGTGGAAAAAAGATAGTAGCATTGTCCCTTCTCTTTTCTCTCATTTTTGTTATTTTAGTGAGCATCTAATGCCTCTTTTTTGGGGGGCTTTGCTACCCTATTTTATTTTTCATAAAGTCCGGAGTCTTAACCCCACTTGTGAGGGAATCATAGCTTCCATCATCCTTTCCTCACATGGGACAATGCTCTAATAATGATGGTCATCACACTTTTATTTACTTATAACTCAAGAATTACAACTCGATAACTAGAACAAATTATGACTCTATATGAATGCCTTCGGCAGTGTACTGGGATGTGCAATGATCTTGCATAGAAAATGACATCAAAAAACGGACAAGCCATGAAAACATCATCCTAGCTATCTTACGATCATGCAAAGCAATATGAAAATAATGGTGTGTGTCATAATAAACAGAACGGTGGAAGTTGCATGGCATTATATCTCGGAATGGCAATGGTAATTCCATAATAGGTAGGTATGGTGGCTGTTTTGAGGAAATATATATGGTGGCTGTTAGGATGAAGGTGGGTTTATCGCATCGGCGAAAGTTGCGCGGTACTAGGGAGGCTAGCAAAGGTGGAAGCGAGAGAGTGTGTATAATCCATGGACTCACATTAGTCATAAATAACTCACATACTTATTGCAAAATTCTATTAGTCATCGAAGAAAAGTATTACACGCATGCCCTAGGGGAGAGGTTGGTAGGAGTAAACCATCACGTGCTCGCGACCCTCACACAAAGGTCGACAATCTGTAAACAAATCATGCTCTGACTTCCTTACGTAACGGTTCACCATATGTGCATGCTACGGGAATCACAAACCTTTACACAAGTATTTTTACCAATTCACAATTACTTCCTAACATGACTCTTAACATTACCATCTTTATATCTCAAAACTTTATGCAAGGAATCAAATTTCTCGTAATACTCAATGCACTTAATATGGAAGTTTTTATAATATCCCTCTTGGATGCCTATTATATTAGGACTAAATTCATAACCTAAACCAATTACCATGATATTTAAAGACTCTCAAAATTATATAAGTGATGTATGAGAGTTCAAATATTTTTATAAAACCAAACACCACCGTGCTCTAAAAATATATAATTGAAGCACTAGAGCAAAATTGCCTATCTCAAAAGATATAAGTGAAGCACATAGAGTATTCTAATAAATTTACGATTCATGCGTGTCTCTCTCAAAAGATGTGTGCAGCAAGGATGATTGTGGCAAACTAAAAAGCAAAGATTCATATCATACAAGACGCTCCAAGCAAAACACATATCATGTGGTGAATAAAAATATAGCCTCAAGTAAATTTATCGATGGATTGAAGACGAAAGAGGGGATGCCTTCCGGGGCATCCCCAAGCTTAGTCTCTTCGGAATCATTGTATATGACTTGGGGTGCCTTGGGCATCCCCAAGCTTAGGCTCTTGCCACTCCTTATTCCATAGTCCATCAAATCTTTACCCAAAACTTGAAAACTTCACAACACAAAACTCAACAGAAAACTCGTGAGATCCGTTAGTATAAGAAAAACCACCTATTTAGGTACTGTTGTGAACTCATTATTTATTTATATTGGTGTAATATCTACTATATTCTAACTTCTCCATGGCTCATACTGTTGGAAATATGCCCTAGAGGCAATAAATAAAGTGTTTATCATTATATTTCCTTGTTCATGATAATTGTTTATTATCCATGCTATAATTGTATTGATTGGAAACACATTGCATGTGTGGATAAATAGACAACACGTTGTCCCTAGTATGCCTCTAGTGAACTATCTCGTTGATCAAAGATGGTCAAGGTTTCCTAGCCATTGACATGATATGTCATTTGATAACGGGATCACATCATTAGGAGAATGATGGGATGGACGAGACTCAAACTATAAACGTAGCATATGATCGTGTTAGTTTATTGCTACATTTTTCTGCATGTCAAGTATATGTTCCTACGACCATGAGATCATGCAACTCACGAACACCGGAGGAGTGCCTTGTGTGTATGAAACGTCATAACGTAACTTGGTGGCTATAAAGGTGCTCTACAAGTATCTCCGAGGGTGTCTGTTGGGTTAACAGGGCCCACTTAGTAATACAACATCACAATAAGCCTTGCAAGCAACGTGACTAAGTGTTAGCCACGGGATCTTTTATTACGTAACGAGTAAAGAGACTTGCTAGTAACGAGGTTGAACTAGGTATGGAGATACCACGATCAAATCTCGGGCAAGTAACATACCGAAGAACAAAGGGAACATCATATGCGATTAACTAAATCCTTGACATAGAGGTTCGACCGATAAAGATCTTCATACAATATGTAGGAATCAATATGGGCATCAAGGTCCCGCTATTGGTTATTGACCGTAGAGGTGTCTCGGTCATGTCTACATTGTTCTTGAACACGCAGGGTGTGCACACTTAAGGTTTGGTGACGTTTCGATAGTATAAAGTTATGCATGGTGGTGAACGAAGGTTGTTTGGAGTCCCGGATGAGATCCCGAATGCCACGAGGAGCTCAGGAATGGTCCGAAGGTCTAGATTGATATATAGGAAGTCCTGTTTTGGTCACCGGAAAGGTTTCGGGCTCATCGGTAGCGTACCGGGAGTGCCGGGAGGGTACCGGGGGACCATCGGGAGGAGTATTTCAACCCAAGAGGCTACATGGGCTGTGGGAGGATGAATACCAGCCCTTAGTGGGCTGGCCGAAGTCCCACAGAAGGCCCATGAGGCTGGGAAGAAAGTCCAAAGTGGAAAAAGGTGGAAAAAGGCAAAAACGTAGAAATAAGGAAGGAGTCCTAATCCTACTAGGAGTGGAGGAGGAGGACTCCTCCCTCCACTTCGGCCGAAGCCACCAAGGGCTGGCCCTTGCACCAAGCCTCCTCCTCTCCTCCTCCTATATATACTAGAGGTTTTAGGGTTTTTGCATATAGATTTGAGCCACGTGGAACCCTCTCCTCTAGTTCGTAGTTTGTCCTCTAGATCGGTTTCAACAGTGCTTAGACGAAGCCCTGCTGGAATTACTCCACCACCATCGTCGCAACACCGTCGGGCTGCCAGAGAACTCGTCTACCTCTCCGCTCCCTCTTGCTGGATCAAGAAGGCGGAGATCGTCATCAAGCCGTACGTGTGCTGAACGCGGAGGTGTCGTCCGTTCGGTGCTAGATCGGGACGGATCGTGATTGGATCACGGGACGCTCGGCAATTTGGATCGCGAAGACGTTTGACTATATCAACCGCGTTTCTTAACGCTTTCCGCTTAGCGATCTACAAGGGTACGTAGATCCACTCTCCCTCTAGTAGATGCTCATCACCATGGATAGATCTTGTGAGTGCGTAGGAAATTTTTTGTTTCCCATGCAACATTCCCCAACAGTGGTATCAGAGCTAGGTCTATGTGCAGATGAGATCTCGAATAGAACACTAAAAGTTTGTGGGCGTTGATGCTTAGATTGCTTCCGCCCTTGGTCATGTTTTGGTTCAACGGTATTGTGAGATGAAGCGGCCCGGACCAACCTTACTCATACGCTTAAGAGAGACCGGTTCCATCGACTGACGTGTAACCTCGTTGCATAAAGATGGCTGGCGGGTGTCTGTTTCTCCTACTTTAGTTGGATCGGATTAGACAAAGGCGGTCGTTGAGATGGTTGAAAAGCAACGTATGTATCACCGTTGTGGTTTTTGCGTAGGTGAGAATTGTTCTGGCTAGATACCCGTAGCAGCCACGTAAAACATGCAACAACAATTAGAGGATGTCTAACTTGTTTTTGTAGGGTATGTTGTGATGTGATATGGCCAATTACATGATGAGATATATGTGATATATGAGATGATCATTTGTTGTATAGAATATCACGACTTGCATGTCGATGAGTACGGCAACCGGCAGGAGCCATAGGGTTGTCTTTAATTATTGTATGACCTACGTGTCAATCATTAAGCGCTATGTAATGCTTTACTTTATCGCTAAACGGTAGCAATAGTAGTAGAAGCATGCAAGGCGTGACAACCCCGATGGCGACACGTTGATGGAGATCAAGATCATGGAGATCATGGTGTCATGCCGGTGACGATGGAGATCATGCTGGTGCTTTCAAGATGGAGATATAAAGCACAAGTTCATGGCCATATCATGTCACTTATGAATTGCATGTGATGTTAATCCTTTTATGCACCTTGTTTTGCTTAGTACGACGGTAGCATTATAAGGTGATCCCTCACTTAAATTTCAAGATAAAATTGTGTTCTCCCCAAGTGTGCACCGTAGCGAAAGTTTGTCGTGTTGAGACACCACGTGATGATCAGGTGTGATAGACTCTACGTTCACATACAACGGGTGCAAGCCAGTGTTGCACATGCAAAACACTCGGGTTAAACTTGACGAGCCTAGCATGTACAGACATGGCCTTGGAACACAAGAGACCGAAAGGTCGAACATGAGTCATATAGTAGATATGATCAACATGATGATGTTCACCATTGTAACCACCTCAATTCACGTGATGATCGGACTTGAGTTGGTGAATATGGATCATGTATCACTCGAATGACCGGAGGGATGTCAATTTGAGTGGGAGTTTTTAAGTAATATGATTAATTGAACTCATTATTATGAACATAGTCAGTAGTGTCTTTGCAAAACTGTGTTGTAGATTACTAGCTCACGCTATAGCTCCCTTGAATTTTATATGTTCCCAGAGAAATAGAGTTGAAAGATGATGGTAACAATATTGCGGATTGGCTCCGTGATCTGAGGATTGTCCTCATTGCTGCACAGAAGGCTTATGTCCTTAATGCACGGCTCGGTGCGCCAACCCCTGTAGAGTTGTTGGTAGATGTTGTGAACATCTGACAGGCACGTTCTGATAACTACTTGATAGTTTAGTGTGTCATGCATTACAGCTTAGAATTGAGGCTCCGAAATGTTTTGAACGTCATGGAACATATGATATGTTCTAAGAGCTGAAATTAGGATCTCAGGCTCGTGCCCATGTTGTGAGATATGAGATCTCCAACAAGATTCTTTGCCTGTAAGATGAAAGAGAATAGCTCAATTGTTGAGCATGTGCTCAGATTGTCTGGGTGCTACAATCGCTTGAATCAAGTGGGAGTTGATCTTCCAGATAAGATAGTGATTGATATAGTTCTCCAAGTCACTGTCACTAAAGCTACTAGAACTTGGTGATGAACTATAAAACGCCAGGGATAGAAATAATGATCCCTGAGCTAAACGGTAGCAATAGTAGTAGAAGCATGGTGATGCGACAACCCCGATGGCGACACATTAATGGAGATCAAGATGATGGAGATCATGGTGTCATGCTAGTGACGATGGAAATCATGCCGGTGCTTTCAAGATGGAGATCAAAAGCACAAGTTCATGGCCATATCATGTCACTTATGATTTGCATCTAATGTTAATCCTTTTATGCACCTTGTTTTGCTTAGGACGATGGTAGCATTATAAGGTGATCCCTCACTTAAATTTCAAGATGAATTGTGTTCTCCTCAAGTGTGCACCGTTGCGAAAGTTCGTCGTGTCGTCGAACTTATCCTGCTCTTCCCGTTATCAAGCTCTTCCTCAGCTTTCTCCAGCTGAAGGTTCAAGTCGTCAAACTTATCCTTTAGCGCATCGAGCTCCGCCTCATGCTCTGCGCGAGCGTTCTGAAGCTCTTCTTCCAGCTCGACCTTGCGGGTAGTCAGGTTGTGGGTGGTGACGAGGTAATCGTCCATCTCTTCCTTCATCCTGGTGATGAGCTCCTCCAGGTCCTCAATGTGTGAGGTGATGGTGTCGTCCTCCCTGGTGCGCACCACATCTCCATCCGGGTTGCGGCGCGCGTACGTGACGTAGTTAGTCTTCCTGAGATCCTCGCAGTAGTCCTGGCGGATGCGCCCAAGTGCAAAGAGCACATCGATCCCTTTGCCAATGCCCCATGATCTTACTTCTATGTAGAAGTTGATCGGTTCAATGGCATTTCCAAAAGTTCGCCCTGGAATGTGTACGTCAATCTTCCAGCGCATCTCCTCAAGTAGAGTGGTCGTGAAGGCACCGGTGAAGCTGGGCAAGGCAATGCACAGATGACCTGTGATATCCATGAGCTGTCTTTCAAAGGGCATGGTTGCGTCGGGCTGAGCAAACTCAACGATGGGGGTCGACATCTACAATTTGAAAGAGAGGAGAAATTAGTAGTGAAGCAGGGAAAAGTATGAGACCAAAACAGGGGTATAAAAGTGTTGTAAAAATCTGGTTTTTATCCTATGGCTTTCCATTTTCTAGGGTCGCGTCCTATAGTCAACGTGTGCTCTGATACCATCTTGTAGCGACCCGATCTCAAGGGATCGGAGTCTCTGTGCTTAAGTGTCATCCCTGGATCGGTATGCTGACACACACGGTACTTGAGGATTTACAACAGAGTTCAATCACACATTTATTACATCAAGAATCCTCAAAGAGTATTTATTACAATAATGTGGCCTAAGGCCAAGTAAACAAAAACATGCGGAAGCAAATAGTGTAACGAGTCCATCAACTCCATTAGCAAGCTGAGTGCAGAACAATGACCTATCGCACCTCATTCGTCGTCAGAAAAATCTGCAACATGATAAGTTACAGCCGTGTAGGTCAGTACATGGAATGTACTGGCAAGTCACATCATAAAGTGTAATGAGCCTACATAGTACATGCAATTTGGCTGGTGGAAAGCTCTAAGTTTAGTTTTGCATAAAGCTAGTTTTTCCCTATCAGAAATAATTGCTCTACTTCTACAAATATCATAAGTCTGAGATGATGCCCAGCTCAACCATTCCAAAATTTTATACCCAATTGATTTATTAAGAGTGATGAGATCTCCCTACATTTCCACTACTAAAAGCTCAAGTTGTCCATGACTGGGGACACGGCTAATCGATTAGATTTTAACTCTGTAGAGGTTGTGCACTTTTCCCCACAAGACTCGACCACATCCTTGATCGGAAGATCGAGACATAGTATTTCGATAGCATTTCCCCTAACCCACGGATAGGCTGGTACACCTACATCATCTACATCTGCTAGCCTATCCCGGAAGAGGTCACACCATCTAATCAACTAAGCCAGAGCCCATATTGGCTTGTGGCTGCACACGGAAGCTTATATACATGAAAACAAGGTTGATCCCTTTGAGCCTGGGTGGACGGACCACTAGTGTGCACTCCCATGGATTCCCATGAATGCTCCCACTATAGTTCGCCACCATACAAACCAGTTTCCACCAAGGTAGTTCATTAAAGTTGGTCCTAGTTACTACTTTGTCACTCACATCTCAAAGTGATAGCACTCCCCAATCCACGTCTACTTTGGCGAGGCATTGTAACATAACACGGTGGCGACAAAGTTTGCATGGTTCAGACCTACCTCAAATGAACTACTGGGTGATAGTAAATCCAACAAGTATAAACTCCTATCATGCATTCCTACATCAAAGGAGTAAGTGCAAAAATAAAACATAGGTAAAACTGACATGATCAAAATGTAACTTGCCTTCGTGCTGGGAGTGAAGTTCTAGCGAATGATAGTACTCTGCTTCGCACTCTGGACAATCTATCGCAAAGTAAATAAAACACACATAAACATGCATTCATACAATTCAAACACATGCAACAAAATATTTGCAAAACCAAATAAAAACCCAACACAAGTCATTAGCATGAAATTTTTCAAAGTGTGACTAGTGTTAAAAATTCGTGACGTGCACTAGTGTTCCTACAAGGCATCCTAGTAAAATTATGGTGAACATAAAATAATGGTGTAGAATATTTAGTGGCAAAATGTCATGGCAAAGGATTTGTGTGACGTGGTGCAAAAAGAATCACTTCAAACGGGTATACCGTTTGAAAGATATGGCCTAATGAAATTTAAATTCAAATCTGAAATAATTTCAAATTTGGACTTGCAAAAATCTGCAACTATGGGTTTTCCAGTTAGGGCTATTCGAGACGAAAATTTAGCCTCTTGTTTCATCAAGTTTCGACCTACGGTTAAAAAGTTAAGGCCATTTGAAGTTTTGAATAAAATCTGGAAAAAAACTGCTATAGACCATTTTCTAAAAACTCTAAAGTGTGGACGTTCGCGACTAGAGCACGAAGTGAATGGCTCTGATTGGTTGACTATGTTCGCCGCGACGGCTATGTGGCGAACGTTCGCAAACTAGGTAAATCATCGGTTCGGCTAAACTAAAAAGAACAAAACCGACGTTTGGTTTAAAGAAACCGCACGGTTTATATTAAAACGCGATTAACCGCGTACCGGTTCAGTAATTAAAAAACCAATATAGATCTAACTACCGGTTCAATCTAAAGAAAAAAAACGAAACAAGCGAGGCTTATAGAGGCGCTCGTGCGTCGTCGGCAAGGAACTCGGCGACGACGGGGCAGCGGCTTCGGCAATCGCCGGTGCGGGTGAGGTCGTCCGGCGAGTGCAACTCGGCGAGGGCCTTCGGTCAGTGGTGACGGTGGTCGGCGGCGACGACCGGAGGGAGCAGGGCAAGGCGGTGAAGCTCATGTGCTCCGGTGAACTCCGGCGACGCAGGTCGTCAGGGGCGGCGTCTCCGGTGCGTCCTAGGGGCAACGAGAATGTCAGGGAGCTGCGGATTGACATGGGGATCCAATTCTATGAATAAATAGGGGCAGGGGAGGTTCACCGGCGACAAAACCTCCGGCGAATGGACTCGGCTCTGACGAGATGCGAAGAGCAACGACGTCGGCTGTGAGCGGCGAGAGGAGGGGCGGGCTGGCAGAATGGAGAGAGGACATCGGGGGGCTTTTATAGGCGCAACTAGGAGGGCTGGGGTCGTGGGATAAGGGTTATCCCTGGAGCTTCGGTCGCGGTTGCGGGAGTTCCTGCGCTGCTCTATCCGTGCGCACCAGGCGGGAGGTTGGAGACAACCTGGTCGGGCCCCACCTGGCAGTGCGTGAGAGAGAGAGGAGAGAGATTTGACCGAGGGAGGAGAGAGCGAGCGTGCGTGTGTGCATGCGCTGGCTCGGCCTCTCACGAGCGAGCAGCCTGGCTCGGGCGAGCGCATCGCTCAGCTTCGTAGCTGGCTGGCCCCGTCCAGCCTGGTGCGTGCGTGTGTTTCTCTTTTTTTGAAAACCTTCTTTTTGTACCAGATCCAAATCAGAGTCAGAAAAAAAACAGAAATTTTTTCCTAAAATCCTGATTTGTAAAATAGAGCACAAGGAACATTAATTCTTGCTCATATAATTTTAGAAAAATCTATATCTATATTTCTAATGCAACTATCTAACTTTAGGCTAACAAAAACAATTTTCCAATGCAACTTTAAAACATCAAATGTAAAGCAACTACTATCCCACTCGTACATATATAATTTTGAGGAAGTCATATTATCCCTTCTCTATGATTTTATGTGAGTGGAAAACTTGAACATCATAAACTCCAAATGCAATAAAAATATGACATGCAATATGATGATTCTATTAACATCCTAATTTAATAAGATTGGGATGTTACAAGTCTAAGTAACGTTTGCATATTTATGTTGTAGATCAATGGCTCGCGTAGTAGCGCTCCTGAATTTTGATGCGTTCCTAGAGAAAGCTAAGTTGAAAGATAATTGAAGTAACTTTGTGGACTGGGCCCGTAATCTGAGGATTATCCTCACGGCTTCCCAGAAATCATATGTCCTTGATGCACTGCTTGGTGACCAGTCCGAAGACATGTCATCCGAAGATGTTAAGAACGCTTGGGAGGCACATTCTGGAGATTACTCAATAGTTCAGTGTGCAATATTGTATAGCTTAGAATCGGGACTTCAAAGATGTTTTGTACGTCATGGAGCATATAAGATGTTCCAGGAGTTGAAATTTATCTTTCAGAAGAATGCTCGGATCGAGAGGTATGAGACCTTCGATAAGCTCTATGCTTGCAAAATGGAGGAGAACGGGTCTATCAATGAACACATACTCAGAATGCCTGGGTATTCGACTCGTTTGGCAGAGTTGGGAATGCCCCTTCGACCAGAGGCGATCACCGACCCAGTTCTTCAATCACTACCACCTAGCTACAAGAGCTTTGTGATGAACTATAACATGCACGGGATGAACAAGTCAGTCGCCGAGCTGTTTGCGATGCTGAAAGTCGCTGAGTCTGAAATCCAAGAAGAACATCAAGTGTTGATGGTCAATAAAACCACTAGTTTCAAGAAGAATGGCAAGGGCAAGAAGGGTAAATCCAAGAAGGATGGCAAAGAAGTTGCTCCTCCTGTAAAGAAACCCAAGGCTAGACCCAAGCCAGAAACTGAGTGCTTTAATTGCAAGGGAACTGGTCACTGGAAGCGGAACTGCCCCAAGTACCTCGCTGACAAGAAGGTGGCCAACAAGAAACAAGGTATATATAATATACATGGTATTGATGTGTACCTTACTATCTCTCGGTTTAGTGCCTGGGTATTTGATACCGGTTCGGTTGCTCACATTTGCAACTCAAAACAGGAACTACAGAATAGACGAAGGCTGGCGAAGGACGAAGTGACGATGCGCGTGGGAAATGGTTCCAAGGTTGATGTGATCGCCGTCAGCATGCTCTCTCTTCGATTACCATCAGGATTAGTGATGGACCTGAATAATTGTTATTTAGTGCCTGCGTTAAGCATGAACATTATATATGGATCTTTTTTATTGCGAGATGGTTACTCAATTAACTCAGATAATAATTGTTGTTCTATTTATATAAGTGATATCTTTTATGGTCATGCACCCAATGCGAGGGGTTTATTCATATTGAATCTTAATAGTGATGATACACATGTTCATTACCTTGATTCCAAAAGATGTAGAGTTGATAATGATAGTACCACTTTCTTGTAGCACTACCGTTTGGGTCATATTGGTGTGAAACGCATGAGGAAGCTCCATGGCGATGGACTTTTGGATTCACTTGATTTTGAATCACTTGACACATGCGAACCATGCCTCCTGGGCAAGATGACTAAAACTCCGTTCTTTGGAACAATGGAACGGGCAAGTGACTTGTTGGAAATCATACATACTGATGTGTGCGGTCCAATGAATGTTGCAGCGCACGGGGGATATCGTTATTTTCTCACATTCACTGATGACTTAAGTAGATATGGGTATATTTACTTACGGAAACACAAGTCTGAAACGTTTGAAAAGTTCAAGCAATTTCAGAATGAAGTTGAGAATCATCATAACAAGAAGATCAAATTCCTATGATCTAATCAAGGAGGTGAATATCTGAGTTATGAGTTTTGCAGTCACTTAAGATAGTGTGGAATTGTTTCACAGTTGACACCGCCTGGAACACCACAGCATAATGGTGTGTCCGAACATCGTAATCGAACCTTATTAGATATGGTGCGTTCTATGATGTCTCTTGCCGATTTGCCACTATCGTTTTGGGATTGTGCATTAGAGACAACTTCATTCACTTTAAATAGGGCACCATCGAAATCGATTGAGACGATGCCATATGAGCTGTGGTTTGGCAAGAGGCCAAAGTTGTCGTTTCTTAAAGTTTGGGGATGTGATGCTTATGTCAAAAAGCTTCAGCCTGAAAAGCTGGAACCCTAAGCGGAGAAATGCGTCTTCATAGGATACCCGAAAGAGACAGTTGGGTATACCTTCTATCTCAGATCCGAAGGTAAAGTGTTTGTCGCTAAGAACAGAACATTTCTTGAGAAAGAGTTTCTCTCAAAATAATTGAGTGGGAGGAAAATAGAGCTTGATGAGGTTATTGAACCTTTACTTCAACCAAAGAGTAGTGCAGCGTAGAAACAAGTTTCTGTGGAGCCTATGATAGTTGAAGAGGAAGTTAATGATGATGATCATGAAGCTTCGGATCAAGTTACTATTGAACCTCGTAGGTCGACAAGGGCGCGTACTGCTCGTGAGTGGTACGGCAACCCTGTCTTGGAGGTCATGTTGTTGGACAACAATGAACCTACGAGCTATGGAGTAGCGATGATGGGCCTGGATTCCGAGAAATGGTTAGAGGCCATGAAATCCGAGATGGGATCCATGTATGAAAACAAAGTATAGACTTTGGAAGTATTACCTAAAGGCTAAAAGGTCATTCATAAAAAATGGATCTTTAAGAAGAAGACGGACGCGGACGGTAATGTCACCGTCTATAAAGCTCGACTTGTGGCAAAGGGTTTTTCACAAGTTCAAGGAGTTGACTATGATGAGACCTTCTCACCCGTAGCGATGCTTAAGTCCGTCAGAATCATGTTAGCAATAGCTACTTATTTCGACTATGAATTTGGCAGATGGATGTCAAAACAGCGTTCCTCAACGGTTTCCTTGAGGAAGATTTGTATATGATGCAACCAGAAGGTTTTGTCGATCTAGAGAATGTTGACAAAGTTTGCAAACTCCAGTGATCCATTTATGGACTGGTGCAAGCATTTCAGAGTTGGAATAAGCGCTTTGATGAGGCGATCAAAGCGTTTAGGTTTATACAAGTTTATGGAGAAGCTTGTATTTACAAATAAGTGAGTGGGAGATCTATAGCGTTTCTAATATTATACGTGGATGACATATTGCTGGTTGGAAACAATATAGAAATGCTGGAAAGCGTGAAGGAATATTTGAACAAGAGTTTTTCAATGAAGTACCTAGGAGAAGATGCTTTCATATTAAGCATTAAGATCTATAAAGATACATCAAGACGCTTGATAGCACTTTCACAAAGCACATACCTTGATAATTTTTTTGAAGAAGTTCAAAATGGAAGAGTCCAAGAAGGGGTTCTTGCCTGTGTTACAAGGCGTGAAGTTGAGTAAGACTCAATGCCCAGTGACTACAGAAGATAGAGAGAAGATGAGTGTCATCCCTATGCTTCAGCCATAGGCTCTATCATGTATGCAATGTTGTGCACAAGACCCGATGTCAGCATTGCCATAAGTATGGCCGGAAGGCTTCAAAGTGATCCTGGAATGGAGCACTGGACGACGGTCAAGAATATCCTTAAGTACCTAAAAAGAACTAAGGAAAAGTTGCTCATTTATGGAGGTGATCAAGAGCTCGTCGTAAATGCTTACGTCGATGCAAGCTTTGACACTGATCCGGATGACTCTAAGTCGCAAACCGGATATGTATTTATCCTCAACGGGGGAGCAGTAAGCTGGTGCAGTTCCAAGCAAAGCGTGGTAGCCAATTCTACATGCGAAGCGGAGTACATCGCAGCCTCGGAGGCGGCAAAGGAAAGTGTCTGGATGAAGCAATTCATGACAGATCTTGGAGTAGTGCCCAGTACATTGAATCCAATGACTCTGTTCTGTGACAACACTGGTGCCATTTCTCTGGCCAAGGAACCAAGGTTTCACAAGAGGACCAAACACATAAAGCGACGCTTCAATTCCATCCTCGTTTACATCAAGGAGAAGGACATAAATATTTGCAAAGTGCACACGGATCTGAATGTTGCAGACCCGTTGATTAAACCTCTTCCAAGGGCTAAACATGATCAACACCAGAACTGCATGGGTGTTTGATTCATTACAATGTAAATCACATAGTGATGTGAACTAGATTATTGACTCTAGTGCAAGTGGGAGACTGTTGGAAATATGCCCTAGAGGAAATAAATAAAGTGTTTATTATTATATTTCCTTGTTCTTGATAATTGTTTATTATCCATGCTATAATTGTATTGATTGGAAACACATTGCATGTGTGGATAAATAGACAACACTTTGTCCCTAGTATGCCTCTAGTGAACTCGCTCGTTGATCAAAGGTTGTCAAGGTTTCCTAGCCATTGACATGAGATGTCATTTGATAACCGGATCACATCATTAGGAGAATGATGGGATGGACGAGACCCAAACTATAAACGTAGCATATGATCGTGTCAGTTTATTGCTACATTTTTCTGCATGTCAAGTATATGTTCCTACGACCATGAGATCATGCAACTCACGGACACCGGAGGTTTGCCTTGTGGGTATCAAACGTCACAACGTAACTAGATGACTATAAAGGTAGTCTACACATATCTCTGAGGGTGTCTGTTGGGTTGGCATGGATCACACTAGGATTTGTTACTTCGTGTGACGGAGAGATATCTCAGGGCCCACTCGATAATACAACATCACCATAAGCCTTGCAAGCAATGTGACTAAGTGTTAGCCACAGGATCTTGTATTATGGAACGAGTAAAGAGACTTGCCGGTAACGAGGTTGAACTAGGTATGGAGATACCGACGATCGAATCTCGGGCAAGTAACGTACCGAAGAACAAAGGGAACATCATACGGGATTAACTGAATCCTTGACATAGAGGTTCGACCGAGAAAGATCTTCGTAGAATATGTAGGAATCAATATGGGCATCCAGGTCCCGCTATTGTTTATTGACCGTAGAGGTGTCTCGGTCATGTCTACATAGTTCTCGAACCCACAGGGTCTACACACTTAAGGTTTGGTGACGTTTCGGTAGTATAGAGTTATGCATGGTGGTGACCAAAGGTTGTTCGGAGTCCCGATGAGATCCCGGACGTCACGAGGAGCTCCGAAATGGTCCGGAGGTAAAGATTGATATATAGGAAGTCCTGTTTTGTTCACCGGAAAGGTTTCAGGCTCATCGGTAGTGTACCGGGAGTGCCGGGAGGGTACTCGGGGACCATCGGGAGGAGTATTTCGACCCAAGAGGCTACATGAGCTATGGGAGGATTAATACCAGCCCTTAATGGATTGGCCGAAGTCCCACAGAAGGCCCATGCGGCTGGGAAGAAAGTCCAAAGTGGAAAAAGGTGGAAAAAAGGCAAAAAGGTGGAAATAAGGAAGGAGTCCTAATCCTACTAGGAGTGGAGGAGGAGGACACCTCCCTCCACTTCGGCCGAAGCGACCAAGGGCTGGCCCTTGCGCCAAGCCTCCTCCTCTCCTCCTCCTATATATACTAGAGGTTTTAGGGTTTTTGCATATAGATTTTCAGCCACGTGCAACCCTCTCCTCTAGTTCGTAGTTTCTCCTCTAGATCGGTTTCAGCAGTGCTTAGGCGAAGCCTTGCTAGAATTACTCCACCACCATCACCGCAACGCCGTCGCGCTGCCGGAGAACTCGTCTACCTCTCCACTCCCTCTTGCTGGATCAAGAAGGCGGAGATCATCATCAAGCCGTACGTGTGCTGAACGCGGAGGTGTCGTCCGTTCGGTGCTAGATCGGGACGGATCGTGATTGGATCGCGGGACGCTCGGAAATTTGGATCGCGAAGACGTTCGACTACATCAACCACCTTTCTTAACGCTTCCCGCTTAGCGATCTACAAGGGTACGTAGATCCACTCTCCCTCTAGTAGATGTTCATCACCATGGATAGATCTTGTGAGTGCGTAGGATTTTTTTTGTTTCCCATGCAACGTTCCCCAACACACACCCGATACAACCCATAGATACATCAAAATAGGTAAACAACACAAAGAAAACAGAATCTGTCAAAAACAGAACAGTTGGTAGCAATCTGAAAACTTCGTAAACTTATGTAACTCACAAAATTCTAAAAACTTATGACAATGTAGGAAAATTGTATATAAATCTTTTGTAAAAATTTCAGACTTATTGGACGCTCTGAAAAATTTATTAAATTCCTGGACTGGGCCTAAAAGTTTCTGTATTCAGCAAGATCAAATCAGCAATCACCATAGACCATCCCAAAGATCTTACTTGGCTCAAACACTAATTAAAACACCAAAACACAATTACTAAAGAAGTAATAATGTGGGAAACACTAAAAAATAGAAGAAAAAACAAAACATAAAAATAAAATCAAAAATACTAGACGTGCGGATAGTTACGGGAGTTCTAGAGATCCCTCCATCCCCCACAACTAATCTCTCCCCCCTGATTTTCAGGGTGGGGCCGGCACCCATCTAACAACCAATTAAATCTGCACACATCAGCCCATTTTTAATTCTCTGTAAAATATTCCTGTATATGTAGCAAAGCTCAAATAAAATTGGGTTGCCTCCCAACAAGCGCTATTGTTTAACGCCCCTAGCTAGGCAAAACGCAAAAGATCTAGGTATTGTCATCTTTGGTATGCAATCCAAAAGTAGCTCTAATGATAAATTCATAAGGCTATCTTATTTTCTTTCTAGGAAAGTGTTCCATGCCTTTCCTTAATGGAAATGGGAATCTAATGTTTCCTTTCTTTCATATCAATAATTGCACAAATCATTCTAAGGAAAGGTCTACCAAGAATAATAGGCCATGTAGGATTACAATCTATATCAAGAACAATGAAATCTATGGGCACATAATTCCTATTTGCAACAATAAGAACATCATTAATCCTTCCCATAGGTTTCTTAATAGTGGAATTTGCAAGATGAAAATTAAAGAGCAATCATCAAGATCATGGAAACCTAGCACATCACATAAACTTTTTGGAATCGTGGAGACGCTAGCACCCAAATCACACAAAGCATGGCACTCATAATCTTTAATTTTAATCTTAATAGTAGGTTCCCACTCATCATGAAGCTTTCTAGGCATAGAAACTTCCAAATCAAGTTTTTCTTCAAAAGATTTCATCATAGCATCAACGATATGTTTAGTAAAAGCCTTATTTTGATTATAAGCATGCGGAGAATTCAACATGGATTTCAATAAGGAAATACAATCAATCAAAGAGCAGCTATCATAATTAAACTCCTTGAAATCCAAAAGAGTGGGTTCATTGCTATTTAAAGTTTTGACCTCTTCAATCCAACTTTTACCAATCTTAGCATTAAGATCTATAAACTCCGAATCACTAGGATGACTTTTAACTAAATTTGACTTATCTCCAATCCCATATTTATCAAGATTTATATTGGAAAACCAATATTCAATAGGAGTCACATCAATCACTTCGAGATCTTCATCATTATTATCACGAGAACAAACTTTTTCAAGCCATTCACGCTTAGCACGTATTCTACTGGTTTTTCCTTACACTCATCAATATAAATTCTCATAGCTTTTAAAGATTCATTAATATCATGCTTGGGTGGATTAGATCTCACTTTCAAAGAATCAATCTCAAGTGAAATTCTATCAACGTTCCTAGCCAAATCATCAATCTTGAGCAATTTTTCTTCAGTCGAAGCATTGAAAACCTTTTGAGAATTAATAAATTATTTAATAATATTTTCAAAATAAGAGGGCATTTTTTATAATTTCCATAATAATTATTGTAGGAATTACCATAAATATTAGAGTAACTATTAGGAAACGACCTAGGGTTGAAATTACATCTATACGCGTTATTACCAAAATTGTTCCTACCAACAAAATTCACATCCATAGATTCATTATTATTTCCAATCAAAGAATACAAAGGCATATCATTAGGATCAATAGGATCACTCTTACTAGCAAACAATTTCATCAATTCATCCATCTTTTCACTCAAAGTATTTATTTCCTCAATAGCATGCACCTTTTTACTAGTAGGAGATCTTTCGGTATGCCATTGGGAGTAATTTGCCATAATATTATCTAGGAGTTTAGCATCTTCTCCTAATGTGATTTCCATAAAATTACCACCCGCGGCGGAATATAAAAGATTCCTAGATGCAAAATTCAATCCCGCATAAAAAAATTGTATAATCATCCATAAACTCAAACCATGCGCGGGGCAATTTCTAATCATTAATTTCATCCTCTCCCAAGATTGTGCAACATGCTCATGATCAAGTTGCTTAAAATTCATTATATCGTTCCTAAGGGAGATGATCTTAGCGGGCGAAAAGTATTTGGAAATAAAAGCATCTTTACACTTATTCCATGAATCAATACTATTTTTAGGCAAAGATGAAAACCAAGTTTTAGCATGATCTCGCAATGAGAACGCAAAGGGCTTGAATTTAACAATATCATTATCCACATCTTTCTTCTTTTGCATGTCACACAACTCGATGAAAGTATTTAGATGGGATGCGGCATCTTCACCAGGAAGGCGAGAAAATTGTTCTTTCATAACAAGATTAAGCAAAGCAGCAATAATTTCATAAGATTCCGCACTAGTGGCGGGAGCGATCGAAGTACTAATAAAATCATTATTATTAGTATTGGAAAAGTCACACAACTTAGTATTCTCAGACATCGTGACTAAGCAAGCAATCAAGCACACAGGCAAGCAAAAGGCAAACGAAAAGGCGAACGGAAGAAGGGCGAATAAAAAGGAAAATCTTTTTGGTATTTTATAAAAATCATTTTAGAAGTGGGGGAGTGGAAAATGAGAGGCAAACGGTAAATAATGTAAATGCAAGAGATGAGTTTGTGAAGAGTACTTGGTAGGCTTGATGTGTATCCTCCCCGGCAACGGCGCCATAAATCCTTCTTGCTACCTCTTGAGTGCTACTTCTTGAGCATGCGTTGGTTTCCGTGAAGAGGAATGGGTGATGCAGCAAAGTAAATAAGTATTTACCTTAGTTGTTGAGAACCAAGGTATCAATCTAGTAGGAGATACAAGCAAGTCCCCAATAGATGTACCTACATAAAGAATCAAACACGTGTACCCAACGCTATAAAGGGGTTGTCAATCCCTTCACGGTTACTTGCAAGGATTAGATATGATAGAGATAGATGTAAATGAGAATGGAAAGTAAAAGGTAAATAAATTGCAGCAAAGTATTTTTGGCATTTTTTCTTTATAGATCTGAAAATAAATTATGGAAAGTAGACCCAGGGGCCATAGGTTTCACTAGAGGCTTCTCTCATGATGGCAAGTATTATGGTGGGTGAACAAATTACTGTCGAGCAATTGATAGAAAAGCGAATAATTATGAAGATATCCAAGGTAACTATTATTCTTATAGGCATCACGTCCGTGTCAAGTAGACCGAAACGATTCTGCATCTACTACTATTACTCCACACATCGACCGACTCCTGTCTGCATCTAGAGTATTAAGTTCATGAAGAACAGAGTAACGCATTAGGTAAGATGACATGATGTAGAGGGATAAACTCAAGCAGTATGATGAAAACCCCATCTTTTTATCCTCTATGGCAACAATAAAATACGTGCCTCGCTACCCCTACTTTGTCACTGGGTGAGGACACCGCAAGATTGAACCCAAAACTAAGTACTTCTCCTATTGCAATAATTACTAATCTAGTTGGCCAAACCAAACCAATAACTTGAAGAGACTTGCAAAGATATGAAATCATGCATATAAGAATTCAGAAAAGACTCAAATAATATTCATAGATAATATGAACATAAACCCACAATTCATTGGATCTCGACAAACACACCGCAAAACAGTATTACATCAGATAGATCTCCATGAAGATCATGAAGAACACTGTATTGAAGAGCAAAGAGAGAGAAGAAGCCATCTAGATACTAGCTACGGAACCAAAGGTCTGTGGTGAACTACTCACGCATCATCGGAGGGGCAATGGAGTTGATGTAGATGCCCTCCATGATCGAATCCCCCTCCGACAGATTATCGGAAAAGGCTCCAAGATTGGATCTCTCGGGAACGGAGGCTTCCGGTGGTGGAAAAGTGTTTTTGGGGCTCCCTTTGGTATACATGGAATATTTGTGAATTTATAGGCCGATAAATAGGGTTAGGGGAGCTGCCATGGGCCCACAAGCCTAGGGGAGCGCCCTACCCCCTAGGCGCGCCCCTGTGGCTTGTGGCCACACGACGGCTCTCCCGACTTCATCTCCAACTCTCCTGGGTTGCTTCTAGTCCAAGAAAAATTATTCCGAAGATTTTATTCCGTTTGGACTCCTTTCAATATTCCTTATCTGCAATCATCAAAAACAAGAAAAAAAAACATAAACTGGCACTAGGCTCTAGGTTAATAGGTTAGTCCCAAAAATAGTATAAAATAGCATATTAATGCATATAAAACATCCAAAACAGATAATATAATAGCATGGAACAATCAAAAATTATAGATACGTTGGAGACGTATCAAGCATTCCCAAGCTTAATTCCTGCTCGTCCTCTAGTAGGTAAATGATAAAAACAGAATTTTTGATGTGGAATGCTACCTAACATATTTATCCATGTAATATTTTTTATTGTGGCATGAATATTTAGATCCGTAAGATTCAAAACATTAGTGTAATAAAGGACAGTAAAACTGAGCCTAATCCCAGCTCTCTCAGTGCCTCATCAATTTTGGTCATCGGATCTCGTCCACTAATTGTTCTTGACCGTCTGATCTCTCCATCTCCTAGTAATCAATCGCTAACTTTTTTTAGAACTGTAATCAATCGCTAACTGGGCCTAGCTATCCTGAGGGTGGCTACTCCCAAGGAAAAATCCGTGCAACGTGGTTAACTAGACCTTAGCCCATCAATCCAGCTCCGCACCAAGCCCATCAACCAAGTACATGCGAGCCTGTGTGCAACGCCTGTCACTAGGGTTACTCCCCGCCGCTACACCTTCGGTTCCCCTTCTGTATCTCTATCCAGCATCCCTCTCCCATCCCCATGACCGGCGGTGGACATGGATCGATGCATCAATGCAAATCTCAGGGCGTGACGTCTCCACTGCCTAATTCCCCCTCATTGCGAACAACTCCTCTACCTTCGCTCCTTGCCCCACCACCAAAAATGGTGGTGATGACGCCGATGGTTCACATCTACCATGGCGTTGGAGACGAAGGGAGGGAGGAGGACGACGTCGAGGCCGCATGATTTAGCCACGCCATCGACCACCAACATCGCACTACCTTGGTGGGATCTCATGCGTGCGGCGGGCGAGTCTACCTCAACCAGCAAGACCGCATTCGCCCTAGCCATTTCCCGTGTGCATGTGGCTAACGCCACCGTGTCCAGCTGTCCACCTTTACCGCGCCACGCGACCGCCGGCCGCCGGTGAGAGACATCTACAATCCCCTGTCCCTCTTTGATCGCACCTTGGTGATCCAGAACTGTTGGTGACATTCTCTACAACATCTCCTTACTGCCACCCCCATCATCCGGTAAACAATATGCTACACAACTCTACCTTCTGTCTGCACTGGTTAATGGATCTCAAACCAGAAATTACTAATTCGAACCTGCGTTTTGAATGGATCATCCTTCATGGTATTTCTGAATTCCCTAGAACCAATCTTTGGAAAATGTGGACATGGTTATGTGCTATTTGGTAATTACCTAGAGAGGTAAATCTTATCATCTATGCGGTTTTCTATATCCAAAGAATTCACATCAGTTTGTCCAGGAAGGTGCCTGAGCCTGCATTGGAAGCGATACTTAGTTTTTTCATTCTTTTTTGGTGCTATTAGTTTGATATTATATATTAATTCTTGGGATTTGATTTACATCCAATGCATATGTATGTACCTATTGATGTAATTATCTTGATCGATTCTCCTCATTGTAATTTTTTTCTAGCTATCAATGAAAATTTTCTGATAATGATGAATGTCATACAAAGTGTGATACTCTTGGGTCTATTTTAACTAGCTTGATTTTACCACTTTACTATCATAGACAAATTACTGAATATGTGTTTCTTAGTATCGCTAGATAAGATCCCTGCGCATCTTGCTTCAAAATAAAGTGTAACTCAAATAGGCGACGAGTTTAATCTTGAGACGAGGACAATTGTTGAATTGATTAAATAGATACACATTGTTATTTTCTATGATAGGATATTTAATATGTGTTAGGCCATGCAGGAATAAAAATCCTATTTTTATATATAAGTACCTAATTCCTGAATCACGTGCTAATGCATGAATATGTAAGTAGGATTTTACTATTCGTAAACTGAGTTCCAACTACGAACTTGCCAATTTAGGACTCCATGTTGGATTTTCCCTGTCCAAGAACTGTCACCTACATGCTATAGGTATATCCAATTTGTTTTTTACTGCATTTTTTCATTTTGGCATATTATGTTGTCTCATTTCTTCCACTTCAGAGTCAAAAATAAGAAGCTATACCTGTTAGCTTTTTCGAGCATTATATCACTGCATCATGATGCTTTGCGAGGCGTAGATTTTATGGTATCATAGGATTTATATTCATGTGATATCTTTTAGCTTATAATGACTGATTTTGAACGGTGCTATTTTAATATGATCTGACCCCGTTCTCCTTTAAGTATCATATCATATCATGCATTCAAGGACTTCCTATTTTGTGGTTTGTCGCAAATATTGTTACTTGTGTGTTTGTGATTTTTTTGTTCCGATTAAATACTTTTCACCTTGGTGAGCAAATGGTATGTTCTTGACTTAATTGTTAATGAAAACTGCGATGTTGTTGGTCATGCTGGTGCAAGTTCTATGTTGTAGCTGTTATAAATTACCTAATAGCTGCAAACTCCAACGCAGGTGATTTTTATGATCTCTTACTTTAAATATTGGTTGTTGATATCCGGTTTGAACTTCAGACGTACCAGATGGTTCTTACATATATGTTCAATGCACTTGTGTGATACAAGTTGTGTGTTTGATTTTTTTTCACATCGATGTTACTATAGCTTCATATGCCCTCATAAACAGAAAGAGAGTGCACAGTAGCCCCTCTAGAATTGCCCTACTTTGTTTCAATAAGATTAAATTTCACTTTCAATGCTAACCAATATATGGGTAGTTTATTAAAATTTACTTCGGTATTTATATTTATATTACTATTATTATATCGGAAAAAAGATGGATGCGTCAACGCGCGTCATCAATGATCTAGTATTGACATAAAAAGAGTAATACTTCGAGCACACCGACAAGGCAATCGTGTCCTTACGAAATAACATGGACTTAGAAAGTTATCCCTATAAAATCAAATGGTCTGGTGATACATCCCCGTAGTATCTAA
This sequence comes from Hordeum marinum, assembly GCA_022496015.1. NCBI lineage: Eukaryota > Viridiplantae > Streptophyta > Magnoliopsida > Poales > Poaceae > Hordeum > Hordeum marinum. The sequence continues at coordinate 240,227,426 of CM039672.1, read as the reverse complement.
ATTTTTTGATTATTTCATGCCAATATTCTACAACTTTCATATACTTTTGGCAACTTTTTATACTATTTTTGGGACTAACATATTGATCCAGTGCCTAGTGCCAGTTCCTGTTTGTTGTATGTTTTTTGTTTTGCAGAAAATCAATATCAAATGAAGTACAAACAGGATAAAAACTTATGGAGATTTTTTGTAATATATGTGAATTTTGGGAAGTGGAATCAACAAAAGGCGGTGCCCGAGGGGGCCACAAGCCAGGGGCGTGCCCTACCCCCTGGTCGCTCCCTAAGGGCTTGTGGCCACCCCTTAGGTTGGTTGGATCTGTCCTTTAGCCGCAAGAAAGCTGATTTTTGGATAAAGATATCCTCAAAATTTCAGCCCGATCGGAGTTATGGATCTCCGGATATTTAAGAAACGATGAAAGGCAAGAATCTCAGAGCGCAGAAATACAAGGAAACGGAGAGAGAGATCCAATCTCGGAGGGGATCTCGCCCCTCCGCTGCCATGGAGGCCATGGACCAGAGGGTAAAATCTTCTCCCATCTAGGGGGAAGGTCAAGGAAGAATAATAAGAAGGGGGGTTCTCTCCCCCTCTCTCCCGATGGCATCAGAACGCCGCCGGGGCCATCATCACGACGACAATCTACTCCAACAACTCCGCCATCTTCACCAACACCTCCATCACCTTCCCCCATCTATCTACAGCGGTCCACTCTCCCGCAACCTGCTGTACCCTCTACTTGAACATGGTGCTTTATGCGTCATATTATTATCCAATGATGTGTTGTCATCCTATGATGTCTGAGTAGATTTTTGTTGTCCTATTGGTTGATTGATGATCATGATTGGTTTGAGTTGCATGTTTTGTTATTGGTGCTGTCCTATGGTGCCCTCCGTGTCACGCAAGCATGAGTTATCCTCGTTGTAGGGTGTTGCAATGTATTCATGATTTGCCTATGGTGGGTTGCTTGAGTGACAGAAGCATAAACCCGAGTAGGTGGGTTGCTACATATTGGAGTAAAGAGGACTTGATACCTTATAATGCTATGGTTGGGTTTTAGCTTAATGATCTTTAGTAGTTGAGGATGCTTGCTAGACTTCCAATCATAAGTTCATACGATCCAAGTAGAGAAAGTATGTTAGCTTATGCCTCTTCCTCATATAAAATTGCAATAGTGATTACCGGTCGAGTTATCGATTGCCTAGGGACAATTCCACAACTCCTACCACCACTTTTCCACGCTCGTTAAACTAAATTAGTTGTTTCTCTATCTTAGCAGCCCCTAGTTTTTATTCGCACGCTCTTTATTATCTTGCAAACCTATCCTATCACACCTACAAAGTACTTCTAGTTTCATACGTGTTCTAGGTAAAGCAAACGTTAAGCGTGCGTAGAGTTGCATCGGTGGTCGATAGAACTTGAGGGAATATTTGTTCTACCTTTAGATCCTCTATGGGTTCGACACTCGTTCTTATCGAGAAAGGCTACAATTGATCCCCTACACTTGTGGGTTATCAAGATCTTTTTCTGGCGACGTTAACAGGGAGCAATAGCGTGGGGTGAATATTCTCGTGTGTGCTTGTTTGCTTTATCACTAAGTAGATTTTATTTGCTGTTCTAAGTTGTTCTCTATCTTTAGTTATGAATATGGAACACGAAATACCAGAAAAATTACGTGTACTTGCTACTCATGGAGATGTGGAACCTCCTAAAACCCTCAATGCTCGTTTGTGAAAGATATTATGCACTACTTTGATAATCCGGAGAAAACCCCATTCAACTTGATAATGGGAGACACGTTGGATCTGTTGGGAGACGTAGTAGTAAATCAAAATTTTCCTACATGTCACCAAGATCTATCTATGGAGAAACCAGCAAACGAGCGGGGACAGATTGGATCTTCATACCTTTGAAGATCGCTAAGCGGAAGCATTGCTAGAACGCGGTTGATGGAGTCGTACTCGCAGCGATTCAGATCGCGGTAGATCCGATCAAGTGCCGAACGGACGGCACCTCTGCGTTTAACACACGTGCAGCCCGGTGACGTCTCCTACGCCTTGATCCATCAAGGAGGGAGGAGAGGTTGAGGGAGAGCTCCGGCAACACGACGGCGTGGTGGCGGTGGAGCTGCGTGGTACTCCGGCAGAGCTTCGCTAAGCACTACGGAGAACGAGGAGAGGGAGGAGTAGGGCTGCACCAGGGAGGAGATGAACTCGTGTGTTGTGCAGCCCCAAATACCTCCACTATATATAGGAGGAGGGGAGGAGAGGTGCTGCGCCCTAGGGTTCCACCCTAGGGGTGGCAGCAGCCTCCAGAAACCCATCTGGCCGGCGGCCAGGGCAAGGAGAGGTGGAGGCGCCCTAGGGTGGGCCTTAAGGCCCATCTAAGCCTAGGGTTTGCCCCCTCCACCCTTGCTGCGCCTTGGGCTGGGGTGGGAGGCACACCAGCCCACCTAGGGGCTGGCTCCCTCCCACTCTTGGCCCATGGAACCTTCCGGGGCAGGTGGGCCCACTTGGTGGACCCCCGGAACCTTTCCGGTGGTCCTGGTACACTACCCGAGACACCCGGAACACTTCCGGTAACCAAAACCTCACTTCCTATATATATCAATCTTCGTCTCCGGACCATTCCGGGACTCCTCGTGACGTCCAGGATCTCATCCGGGACTCCGAACAACCTTCGGTAACCAAGCACACTATTTCCCTATAACCCTAGCGTCATCGAACCTTAAGTGTGTAGACCCTACGGGTTCGGGAGACACGTAGACATGACCGAGACACCTCTCCAGCCAATAACCAACAGCGGGATCTGGATACCCATGTTGGCTCCCACGTACTCCACGATGATATCATCGGATGAACCACGATGTCAAGGATTCAATCAATCCCGTATACAATTCCCTTTGTCTATCGGTATGGTACTTGCCCGAGAACATAAACCCACAATTCATCGGATCTCGACAAACACATCGCAAAAGAGTATTACATCGGATAGATCTGCATGAAGATCATGAAGAACATGGTATTGAAGAGCAAAGGGAGAGAAGAAGCCATCTTGCTACTAGCTATGGACCCGAAGGTTTGTGGTGAAATACTCGCGCATCATCGAAGGGGCAATGGAGTTGATGTAGATGCCCTCCGTGATCGAATCCCCCTCCGGCAGATTACCGGAAAAGGCTCCAAGATTGGATCTCTCGGGAACGGAGGCTTCCAGCGGTGGAAAAGTGTTTTCATGGCTCCCTTTGGTATACAGGGAATATTTGTAAATTTATAGGCCGAGAAATAGGGTTAGGCGAGCTGGCGTGGGCCCACAAGCCTGGGGGCGCATCCTACCCCCCTAGGCGCGCCCCTGTGGCTTGTGGCCACACGGCGGCTCTCCCGACTTCATCTCCAAGTCTCCTGGGTTGCTTCTGGTCCAAGAAAAATTATTCCGAAGATTTTATTCCATTTGGACTCCGTTTAATATTCCTTATTTGGAATACTCAAAAACAAGGAAAAACAAAAAATGGCACTAGGCTCTAGATTAATAGGTTAGTCCCAAAAATAGTATAAAATAGCATATTAATGCATATAAAACATCCAAAACAGATAATATAATAGCATGGAACAATCAAAAATTATAGATACGTTGGAGACGTATCATTGAGCTTGCGTTGGTTTCCCCTTGAAGTGGAAAGGGTGATACATCAAAGTAGATAAGTATTTACCTTAGTTGATGAGAACCAAGGTATCAATCGAGTAGGAGGAACAAGCAAGTCACCAATGCATGCACCTACACAAACAATCAAACTCTTGCACCCAACTCTATGAAGGGGTTGTCAATCCCTTCACGGTTATTTGCAAGGATTAGATCTGATAGAGATAGATGTAAAAGATTGTGGAAAGTAAAAAAAGGTAAATAAATTGCAGCAAGGTATTTTTGGTTTATAGATCTGAAAATATATTATGGAAAGTGGACCCGGGGGGCATAGGTTTCACTAGAGGCTTCCCTCTTGAAGAAAGTATCACGGTGGGTGAACAAATTACTGTCGAGCAATTGATAGAAAAGCGAATAATTATGAAGATATCCAAGGCAATGATTATGCATATAGGCATCATGTCCGTGTCAAGTAGACCGAAACGATTCTGCATCTACTACTATTACTCCATACATCAACCGACTCCTACATGCATCTAGAGTATTAAGTTCATGAAGAACAGAGTAACGCATTAGGTAAGATGACATGATGTAGAGGGATAAACTCAAGCAATATGATGAAAACCCCATCCTTTTATCCTTGATGGCAACAATACAATACGTGCCTCGCTACCCCTACTTTGTCCCTGGATGAGGACACCGCAAGATTGAACCAAAAACTAAGCACTTCTCCCATTGCAAGAATTACCAATCTAGTTGGCCAAACCAAATATTAACTCGAAGAGACTTGCAAAGATATGAAATCATGCATATAAAAATTCAGAAAAGACTCAAATAATATTCTTGGATAATCTGAACATAAACCCATAATTCACCGGATCTCGACAAACACACCGCAAAAGACTATTACATCGGATAGATCTTCATGAAGATCATGAAGAACATGGTATTGAAGCACAAAGAGAGAGAGAGAAGAAGCCATCTAGCTATTAGCTATGGACCCGAAGGCCTGTGGTGAACTACTCACGCATCATCGGAGGGGCAATGGAGTTGATGTAAATGCCCTCCGTGATCGAATCCCCCTCTGGCAGATTACTGGAAAAGGCTCCAAGATTGGATCTCTCGGGAACGGAGGCTTCTAGCGGCAGAAAAGTATTTGCGTGGCCCTTTTTGGTATTTGAGGAATATTTGGGTATTTATAGGACGAAGAATAGGGCTAGGACTCCTGCTAGGGAGTCACAAGCCTGCCAGGCGCGACCAGGGAGGGTGGTCGCGCCCCCTGGCTTGTGACCTCCTGGCAACTTCCTTGCCTTGCACTCCAATCCTGGTAGATCTCTTTTGTTCCAGAAAAAAACATCATGAAGATTTTATTCCATTTGGACTCCGTTTAATATTTCATATCTGCAATACTCAAAAACAAGGGAAAAAACAGAAACTAGCACTAGGCTCTAGATTAATAGGTTAGTCCCAAAAAATAATATAAAATGGAATATTAATGCATATAAAACATCTAAAACAGATAATATAATAACATGACACAATCAAAAATTATAGATACGTTGGAGACGTATGAAGAAGCGAGTTGTTGAACCACGTGCCGGCTTGCGGCGACAACTGGCTTTGTGAGGCTAGGCAAGGGAGGCGGAGAACGAGGTGCCTCGCTCATGCTCGTATCCAGTAGGCTCGGCGGGTGACTCAGTTGGCTTGTATGCCGGAGAACTGAAGAGTGGAGAAAAATGGTGAAGGAGGAGATGAGGGGCAGCGGAGGGGTGCGATTCTTTCCCGGCGTCTAGTCTCATTTAGATAGAGGGCGGACAGGAGTAGCTCGGTCGGCGTTGCGTTTAATGTCGTCCCGCTCATGATTCATGAACACCCGTGTGGCCGAAGTAGGTTTCTCGGCTTCCACGCAGGTTTAATGAAGACGTGTTCAGTCGGGCGTGCAACAGACGGCGTCCTCGGCCGGCAGGCCGCTTCAATGGCGGAGGCAGTGAAAGGTCGCGTTCGTCCTAAGCCGTCTTCAATGTGGAGCGGCGCACTTTGCAGTGGACTAAATGCGGACAACTGACGCTGGGCGGGAAGCTTGCACGGGGGGAGGGTGTCAGTGAGGTCAGAATTGTGCGAAATAGTGGTCCGGACTCCCGCAAACGATCCCATATTTGTCTCCGGAAGATATCACGTTCGAACTGCACCACTCATCAATACAAGACCGTGTTGGATAGGTTTCGCGATTCGAACCGTGCACTCCGGGCGGTTGCGGAAAGTGTGCGGGTCCATCTTAAAGATGCCCTAGCCCCATAATATTAAGATAAGACTCCTTTTCAGTGGCAAAAAGAAGAAGAAAAGAAATGCATGTCTTAGGATTTATCTATTAGGCCATCCCTACAGATTTTAAACTACGATGTGGAGTTTTTATCTACAGCGTGTGTGATGGAGGGGTTTAATAGCCTGATTATGCACCAGTGTCACATGACCGCAATTAATCTAGGATGTTAAGCCCTCCCCGTCGGGGCGGTGTTTCTTCCAGCACCGACGTTTTCCGGTGAAAGACGGCAGTCGGTGCGAAAAGGATACCCACATAACCCTGTTGATTTTCTACATTATGGTCTATAATAAACCAACTGTACGTACACATGCGAAGTAGCGATAGGCTGGCTTGGTCGACGTCGACCATTAAACACAACCCATGTCCTATCCTTGTCGGCACGACAAAGCTGTAGGTACGTCCGTGTCAGATGCTATCAATGCAACCATGGAAGTCCGGTGGCGCAGCCATAAACTGGAGATAAGTGAGACTGATACAGTGCAACTGATAATAGTCATACCAGCAGCCCGATTGTGGTAACTAGCATTAATTTCCGACATTGAACTAATAAAAAAATGTATTTCATGGGAATACTTTCATAATTGTCCTCACCTACCCACACACAAAATCCACGGCACTGCACAATTTGTTAAACTCGGCAAGTCCCCATCAGCCGGGCTTGGAGTGTGGTTGGTTCCGTCCTAAAATCATGTCCAACAATAGACTACTCCCTCCGTTAGGAAATACTTGTCTTATGAATGGATGTATCTAGATGTATTTTAGTTTTAAATACATTTATTTTTATTTATTTGTGCGACAACTAATTTCAGATGGAGGGAGTAATAATTTAGGACAATAGAAACATTTGGAATTAAGTAATGGATCCGAACGTTTCCATTCACGTACGTTTCAAAACCTGCCATATTTGTTGGTTTTCTTTTTTCGAAAAAATAGGCAGGGCGGGAATCGAACTCTGCACCTGATGACTCGCAAGCGGGTTCGCCATTCAGCAAAAAACACATATTGACCTTTGCGCGAAACTAATTCACGTTTTGAACTGCACATGAATTTTTTTCACAAACTGACTGTTTTGTGTGGCGCCTGACAGACGGGTGCTGCACTACACTATGTAACGCCTAGTCCATAGGCGCCACACACCGGTCAGCGTAGCAGCCCGGGGCCAGGCGAGGCCTCACAGCTAGCCGTGCAGCGCCTAAGTTCGAGGCGTCACACATGTAATGTGCAGCGTCTAGCCCTTAGGCGTTGCATTGCCTCTGTGTCACTTAGGCTGCCTCCACCCCCACCCCACCCACACCCTTCTCTTCCCCTCTCCCCCTCTCAAATCCTTCTCAAATCTTGCAAATTCGGAGTATTTGTCTGTGGATTTCGAAGCTAACCCCTCTCTTAAGGTAATCTCCTCTGATCCCCTCGTTTTCATCCATAGGAATTGTCACATTTGCTCAAATCTTGCTAGTTTGGGGGAAACCCTAGTTTTATCTTGGATTTGGAAATTTTTCTTGAAACATGTTATGTATCTTTCCCAATTTGCTAGGCTTAGGCTTCCTACTATGCTAGGGTTAGGGTTATGTGTGTTGTTATGTTGGGGTTAGGGTTAGGGTTATGCTATGGTTAGAGTTGTGGTTATTGTTAAGTGGGGGTTAGGGTTATTGTTTCATATCTATGTTAGGGCTTATGTATTTTGTGCAAATATTCGGTTAAGTACTTATTGGATATATGTGTGGTTTTAATTTTTTTTAGGGATGGGAAAAACATGTGTTTATGTTCATCATGCGGTTAAAGAGGCTTTTTTGAAACGCAATATTGAGCCGGACCCGGATGAGCTTGACATGGTGTTTGAGAGTAGTCCTAGCTATGTGTATGTCTTGGAACGAGTGAGGCGGAATTTGAATTGGATGGACCCAAGTGACGTTGTTGAGTTGGAGGGAAGGCATAATGTTGGCTTTGGAATGCACATCCGTTGGAAGACAATGTGTGTGAACTCCGAGCAACGTTGGGTTGCATACAAGGAGACAGTTGTCGAATCTCTAGACAAGGCTCTTGAGTTATTTGCCTCCAAGAAGGTTGAGTCTAGTTTGCATTTGGACTTGAACCGGAACCCCTCCCCGTTGGATGCTAGTACTCCTCCACCCATGAACCAAGATCAAATGAGTGAACCTCATTTGACGCAACAAGTTTGGCCAACATTGAGCCCGATTTCAAACAACCAAAATGAAGCTTTTCAAGAGGATACTGGTGAGTACGAGGAGGATGATAACAAAGTTGATCTCCATGACAACAATGTGGGTGATCTCGACAAATATAATGTGCAAGAGACAATGGACCAATCCATCCCTTTTTCCCGTTCATATGCATCGGACTCGGATGATGATGGTCCCGATGAAGAAGTTGATGAGCAGGGGTTCATGGCGAAGGAGGCCAAAGCATTTAAGAAGGTATTCCGATGGGATCACACGATACCATTGTTCAAGGATCTTAGTCTCGTGAATGAAGTCATCGTAGATGGTGGCAAATGTATATGTCTTGGATCTAGGCCAAATTCTCACTGTGATTTGGGAGACGGCAAGAACGGGATATATCTCGGTTGTGAGTTTGAATCCTTCTTGGAATTGAAGATGTGGCTCGACAACTACTCGGTTACGCATTATCGTCCACATAGAGTGGCCAACTCTGACGTCAATGTGTGTTACACGGTTAAATATGAAGTGCCAAGATATCCATGGATTGTGCATGCAAGGCCATGGAAAGGAGGTCCCACTTGGCGCATAGTGAGTTGTGTACCAAGTCACATGTGCCAACATAAGAATGCGGATGGCAAGCATGTGTCCCAAGAACATGGACAACTCACGTCCGAGTTCATCGCTTACAGGTTTTCCAACCAAATATCCACACTTCCAACAATGAGCATTAAGAGTGGCATTGACCTTGTGAAAGCCATCTTTCATTACAAGGTGAAGTACGGCAAGGCATGGAAGGCGAAGCAAGCCGTATTCAAGATGTTGTATGGCAACTGGGAGGAAGCATACAACCGACTCCCTAGGTTGTTGTTAGCTATGGCCGCCACAAACCCAGGCATGGTTCACGTGGTCGAGCCTCATGGGCACAAAACATTGATTCACAACGGGAGGACCGTCAGAGTATTTGGCCGTGCATTTTGGGCCTTTGAGCAATGCGTGAGGGCTTTTGAGCATTGTTGGCCCGTTATCGCCATTGATGTCACGTTCTTGATCGGACAATACAAGAGCACTATATTGGTTGCAATAGAAAGTGATGCCAATAATCGGGTGTTGCCTTTGGCTTTCGCTTTGGTTGAGGTGGAGAACAATGATAACCGGGAGTGGTTCTTGCGTCAATTGAGAACAAAGGTAATACCGGCTGAAAGGGAAATTTTTGCCATATGGGATCGCCATCTAGGAATTCTAAACGTGGTGGTGATTGACATTCCCGGACATGCAAAGTTGCAGCGTCGATGGTGCATGAGGCACTTTTGTGCAATCTTTTATAGGGCATGTGGTATCAAGGAGTTGGCTGATGATCTTCAAGATTGTTGTCTCACTTTCTTCGACAAGCGGTTCGCCAACTTGTACAATGCATTGCTCACACACAAGAAACTTGATGCGGGAGGTCTTGACTTTCTCAATAAGAACATTGTAGAAAGGAATAAGTGGGCATGTGCTTTCGATGAAGATGGACGGAGGTACGGTCAAATGACAAGCAACATGGTAGAATGCTTCAATAAGGTGCTCAAGGGTGTACGTGCATTACTCGTGATGGCAATAGTTCAATACACATTTGACAAGATGAATGTGTACTTTTTAAAGTACTCAACGAAGACAGATAAGCAGATTGCTGGTGAGAACAAGGAAAAGCACAAGTGTAATTTCCCACCAAGGATTGAAGAATGGTTGGAATTTCAATCACGGAAGGAAGACTGCCAAGAAGTTGTACTATATGACGACAACGAGTGGATGTATGAAGTGAAAGAGCCTAGAGGAACCACAAATGATGGCCACCAACACGGAGGCCGGGCTTTCGAGGTCTCCCTAACACAGTGTGATTGCACTTGCATGAGGCCATCGTTGCTTCATCTCCCATGCTCGCACTTGTTAAACGCATCTCATGTTAGGAATGTGGACGTCAATCACCCTCTTACCGTACGGGAGTCTGAGTTCTGAATCATGACAGTAAAGAATACATGGGCTACCCAATTTAAGCCATACTTGGACCAATCACAATGGCCAGAGTATCATGGTGTTCAACTATGGCCCGACCCGAAATTGAAGGTCATTAGACGGGGAAGAGGTAAGACAAAGCATCTTAGAGGTGACATGGACGGATGGGGCCGTGGTGGAGGTCGAGAATCCGACACCGGACAATTCCAAGAGCCTCATGAGCAATCCCGTTGTGGGGAGTGCAATGATGGGGGACACAACACAAGAACTTGTAGCAAACCAAGAAAGAGATCAAAGAAAAATAATGCATGCACAAGCCAAGCAAATGGTAGCCAACCAAGTCAACCAAGTAGTGGCCAAACAAGTGCCCAAGTGCCAAACCAATCAAATCAACCAAGCCAACGAGGAACTAGGCAACAAACAGGGAGTCAACTAGGTCTTGGCCGTGGTGGTAGAGGTCGTGGTGATGGTCTTGGCCATGGTGATGGTAGAGGCCATGGTGATGGTGGTGGTAGAGGCCATGGTGGTGGTGGTAGAGGCTGCAGTGGTGGTCTAGGTCGTGGTGATGGCCTAGGCGGCAGCCGTAGTGGAGGAATGTTTTCTTGGCTCAATGGGCCATTGCCGTATGTGACTTACTATTATCTTGTTATTTTGGCTCAATGTTATTGTCATTTTGCATTGTGTGACTAACTATTATGTTGCCTTTTTCGTAGGTATGGAAACAATGAAGGGGGTGGAGGACACGAAGGGGGGAGGTGAGATGCCTGGGTGATGGGAGAATAATGGAAAAGGACCTTGCTCGACGCCATAGAGCATTGTGACCTTTTTGTCTTCGTCACTATCATCTTCAATTTGGCTGTGAACCAAAATGTATGCTGTTATGTTCTATGTGCTATGACTATGTGCTATAACTACTTTATGTCTGTATGACTACGTGATTTGGACTACTCTATGTGTTGTGTCTCCTTTATGTGTTTTGGACTACTATTTGTGCCATTACTTATGATTATATGACATAGTATGCGAACCACAAAACCTAAAAATCAGTTGGTATTTGAAATCAACAGAAAGTGCAACGCCCAGCAGTTAGGCGCTGCACAAACAATGCAGCGCCTTACCCATAGGCGTTGCACATTGACTTAGTGAAATTTCGGCTTGAGAACTACTGGGAACATTTTGTTGCTCTCTGGAAACTCATGTCCAGATGTGCAGCGCCTAAAGAGAAGGCGCTGCACAACACAATGCAACGCCTCACCCATAGGTGCTGCACACTGACTTAGTGAAATTTATGCCTGGAAACTATTGGGAACATTCTGTTGCTCTCTAGAAACTCATGTCCAAATGTGCAGCGCCTAAGGAGAAGGCGTTGCACAACACAGCGCGGCGCCTTTGCCTTAGGCGCTGCACATCTGGATATGAGTCTCCAGCGAGCAACATAATGTTCCCAGTAGCCATTCGAGCTCTACAGTGCCCAAGGCATAGGCGCCGCACATGTTAATGTGCAGCGCTTAGTACTTAGGCGCTGCACATCCATGCCACTTAGGCTGCCCTCACACCCCTCCCACCCACACCCACCGCACACATCCACACCCCAAACACAAACCCGAATCTCAATGCCTCCCCTCTGCCCCCCTCTCTCCCCCTGTCAAATCCTAGGGCATGTGAATTTCAACTAAAGACAAATTTACAAAATATTTACATTACTTATTATTACCATCCCCTGCTCGCGCATCATGTAGGCCCGATGTCGTGTGTCAAAGGCATCGTTGAGAAGCCAAACCATCCTTACAAAGTCCAAACAATACACATATATGTGTTCATCTCAAATATCGGCATACACTAAACATCTCATATGTGTTCATCTAAACATCTCATATGTATTCATCTACAAGAATCTCAACATCTCCTTCTCACACAATGAATAAATGATTTACAATACTCATTTGAAAAATTCTCATATATATCTCTTATGTCATATGTGTTCATCTGTACATCTCATATTTCAAATAAACTCAACATCTCATATATATCTAAAAAAACTCAACATCTCATATACAGCTACAAAACTCAACATCTCATAATTATCTACAAAACTAGGCATCTCATATGTATCTAAAAAAACTAAAAATTCTAGGGTTTCAATAACAAGAATCGTATATTGTGAACTAATGAACAATACTACACATTCTAAATCACAACACCCAATCTTGGACAAATAAAGATCCAAACCAAGCAAATCAAGGGTTCCACCCAATCTTGGACAAATCTAAAAAATGGCAACGAATTTACGAAGGAAAAGAAAGGGAAACGGAGGAGTATACGTAGTAGGAGGGATTAGAGATCGATCCCATGACTAAAATCGCTAGATCTGAGAGAGGTGGGGGTGGGATCAAAGGGGGCGCCGTCGGTGCTCTCTGTTGGGAAGAACTGCGTGGGAGACTTTGTCTGATGCGGTTAAGTCAATGTGAAGCGCCTAAATGCTAGGCGTTGCACATTAAACTGTGTGACGCCTAGCTCTTAGGCGCTGCACGGCTGGCCCCGGCTGGTTGTGGGGCCGTGCCTGGCCCCAGCTTGCCACGCTGGCCGGGAGTGCGGTGCTTAAGACCAAGGCGCTGCATAGTGTAGTGCAGCGTCCGACTGTTAGGCGCCACAAAATGGTCAGTTTGAGAATTTTTCCCATGTGCAGTTCATATCGTGATTTCATTTCGTACAAAGATCAAATATTTGTTTTTTGCCTCGCCATCGTCGGTAACCATCTGGCCAACTCTGTGCTTTGACTAGATCGTGGCTAGTTATTTTAGATAGTTTACTACAGCGAGTAGGCCACTGCTGTGATGCAGCCATCAATTTGTTTTTTTTCTGCTACGTGGTGGTAACACGAATTTTTTCTAAAAATAATGGTAACAATCAAATTTTCTCAGAAAAAATATAGTAACACTTGTTCAGTTCCTGCGGGAGGGAGAAAAATAATTCCTATGTTGACTTTCAAGTATGGTCTCTGCTCCACACACACTATACTTGTTATAAACCAAATGCAAACTAAATCATTTGACTCTTTTTTACCATGTATTAGGGTAAGAAAATATTTTACCAAGCTTGTTCCTAATTTACTCTAGATTTTCCATTTGTTTTTTCTGTCGCTCAAACTTTTAGTCGTCATTATCAATTCAGATGAGAACGATTCTGTTGCTTTTCTTTTTGGCCAATTTGTTTCTTAAAAAAATGTTAGAGGTGAGTGTCTAACTCACAAACATCAATAGTGAGGACTAGATTGGGGGTATACCGCACTTAACATTGGAACTTACGTATATTACAACTAAAAATGTAGTAGTAGTAGTATCTACATGACATTTTGACAGAAAAATGTTGTTGAGATATACCCCAACAAGTTCTGCATAAATGTCACGGTAATTTAGACAGCACAGACCTGATAACTTATGTGCAAATATCATGGTAACTTTTCACCCAGAGGTAAAAGAGTTGTTGAAACATACCCCGTAACTTTTGTGTAAATAGCATGGTAATATACGCATCTTGGACTAGATAACTTACGTACAAACACCGCGATAACTTTGACATGGGGTTGTTGGACATACCCTCGATAACTTTTGTGTAAATAGCATGATAGTATTTGCACGACAACCTGATAACTTATGTTCAAATACCGTGATAACTTTGACATGGGGAGGATTGTTGGACATACCCTCGATAACTTTTGTGTAAATAGCATGGTATTTTTTGCACGACAGATTTGATAACTTACGTTCAAACACCATGGTAACTTTGACATGGGGGGTTGTTGGACATACCTCGGTAACTTCTTTGTTTATAGCATGATAGTTTTCGCACGACAGTACTAATAACCCTCCGTAGGTTCTATGTAAATAGCATGGTAGTATTCACACGACATACATGGTAACTTATAACTTATTTTCAAACATTGTGGAAACTTTGATATGGGGAGGGTTGTTAGACATACCCTCGGTAACTTATGTGTAAATATCATGGTAGTTTTCGCACGACAGGCCTGATAACTTATGTTCGAACATCGTGGTAACTTTGACATGGGGGCGTTTTTGAAGCATATCCCGATAACTCATGCGTAAAAAGTATGACAATTTATGCACCTCAACCCTGGTAACCTACCTACAAACTACATGGTAACGTTGATGCGGAGAAGAATTTTTCTTTAAAACTTACATACATAACTTTTGTGCAAAAAATGCGGTCTTTCTATGCACTGCAGAGCTACTAACTTATGCACAAACATCATGATAACTTTTCACCCAGAAAAAAGCTTGACACATACCACGGTAAATTTTGTGTAAAGTTACCATCATTCTCACAATCTAGTTACCAGCCTACTAACGATGATGTAGTTACCTATAATGGTAGACCTAATTATAGGTAGCCAACAGGTCGACCCGGCTATGTCACAACACAACCCATGCCTAAACGGGTCTGGACTGGCACGATCCGCAAAGTTTCGTTTATAAGTGAGTCATGCCATGTCGGCATGAGGACCTCACCTCACGGTCAAGGCACACTACCGATGGTAGACGATATTGGAGACGTGATAATTTACTTACAAACATCGTGTTAACTTTTTGCCATAGGAAAAAAAGAGTAGTTGAAACATCCCCGGTAACTTGAGTGTAAACAACATGATAACTTTGTACCACAGGCATGGTAACTTTTGACCTGGACAAAAAAAGTTGTTGAAACATATCAACATGGGATCTAGTTTAGAAGATCTTGTCGCGGCATTTTTTTACGTGAAAACAGATTTTGAAGCGGAGCGACGGTTTGAGATACAAAACATTTTAAAGTGTCAAAATAAGAAGAATATTTGTTGACATCATCCTTCTCGTCTTATATTCATGCATCCATGTTCATGCATGCAAACTGTGCTCCAAGGTATTTTTTCTTCAATCAAGTAATGTGGAAGTAGTGCTAGAGTGGGATTAGTAAGAAGGATTAGTGATTAAAGAAGGAAGAAATCATTGTTCCTCACGAGGTCTTGTGGGGTAGTTCATTCGGGCCTATTGCTTAGGTACGAACGTTTGGTATATATAACGGTCCAATAATTTAATGATAAAATCTTATTTTAGGGATATGGAGGAAATAATTGCATTTTAAAAAGCAAATTGAAACATGTGTATGAGCACCTCAGTTTTCTTTTTTGAGAGTACTAAATAGTTCATCCCGATATCCTTGTTATCATCCCACTAATTATTTCTTTTTATGTGCATGAAAATTAATATTTATATTTCCTCTCAACATGCACAAATCCTAACTCACAACATATGCATGTTACCTCATCAATCACACTAATTATCGTTTCCTAGCATGCATGAGAAATGATACTTGTGTTCTATTCATATTAAAGATTATATTATAGTAAGATAAAAAATATTTAAATTTTATCAAACCACATTGCAACCCATCACCGTAGCAACGCGTAAGGTATCATCTAGTTTTTATAGAAGAAGAAGCGAGCATGCAACTCCTGGCCTCCGGCTAGCAATCAAAGATGAAAGTCAGCCATGATCAGGGTGGTCAGCTCCTCTTCCTTCCTCTGCTGGTTTACGTTGGCAAATAACTTGGAGCTTCTCTCTCCATAAGCTCCAACATATTAGCAAGACAAGAGAATCAAAGCCACGTTGTTTACTGCACATTTGGAACTCTAATACAAATTTTTGTATATTAAGCATGAAACTCTAATAGTAAAAAGATGGTTTATATTAAGCATGAACGACATAACTTAAACAGTAATATGCTAATAATTCTTAGATCCCTAGCACTACGTTGCAATAGAACTAACTCTACCCTGAATCGTGACGCCAAAGGTAGTTGTTGAAGTTGTCATCGAAGAATATGTCTATCACCGATCCATCGAAGGAGCGGTCTTGTGGTCATTGGCGGTAGATCTACTCCATGGCTTCACCTGCTCCTCCTCCTCCTCCTTGTGGAAGAGCTGGTCAAAAATTGCATCACTTTCAGTGTCCCTCTCACCAGATAGGTGTCATCGTCGACCTCGACCTTGAATTGCGCCTTGACCGTGCTCCTCCTCATCATGGGAGACGACCCTAATGGAAGGGGCAAGGAAATCTGCGTAGGCAGCGTCGCGGGAAAACTGAGCACCGCCCGGCCCATAGTGTCATATGCGTGCACCACGTCCTCCGCGGTGTTGAAGGTGTTGAGTCACACTCGCATGCTCGTGCTCGGGTTGCGGGATCTCTGACATGTAGTGGCCTGATGGATGGAGCTTGATGTCGTGGTATGATGAGGAGGAGCTCTGAGGCCGGCGTCAAGGCGGCGACACCTGGGACATCTCCCACAACAGCGGAGGAGCTTGGGGACGATCAACACGTCAAGGGATTGAGCTGAACACAAGTTTTTTTAGGCTAATAGAAGTTTCTCACTTTAATTGGTTCGATATGGCATCTCGAGTGAAAATTATTGTCCTTGTCTTTATAGGATGAGCTCAATGATGTCGATGCGAGGGCATAACTCCTTAAAGGCTATCACAGAAATAGTGATTTAGTTATAGGTGATTTGTTTTCTCATTTTGTTGTGTTCATGTGACACGTGAATGTTTTGGCCTCAATGTCTTGCATGTACGTTAATAAACTTTTGGTTGTGTGAGGTTGTGAGGTTTTAACTTCCTTTTGAAAGAAAATCAATCCGACACGGTATTGCAGAGATTCGTAAGGGCACGCGGCGGCTGTGGGACCACACACCTCTCCAACTATGCCTAAGCAAACGATTGCTTCGCGGTCGAGGTCCGCCAAATCGCTGGATTTTGAGTGAATTGCAAAAAACCATCACATTTTAAGTCTACATCCAGATTTGCCACCACATTCCTTGGGCGACCAAAAAATCTACCAGTTTTCTTTCGAATTTTCTCAATAAACACTAATGGGCGATTTAGGATGATTGAATTAAATTTCTGACATTAAGGGCAGACTTGTAAGCGATGACATGGCATAAAACGGTCAAAATTTATAGCCTTATATGTATATCCTACATGACATGGCATAAAATGGCATAAAACATGTCTAGTCTACTGACTGGACATCCACTATCTCGCACAATCCAATATGTAGCTCTATATGTACATCACTTTATGCCATGTTGACGCTTACAGGTGGGCCCTTATTGTCAGACATTAGATTAAATCGTCACTTATTGTCAGAAATTAGATTAAATCGTCCCAAATCGCTCATTAGTGTTTATTGAGAAAGTTTGAAAAAAACTGATAGATTTTTGGGTCGCCCAAGAAATATGATGGCAAATCCGAATGAAAACTTAAAATGTGATGACTTTTCGCAATTCACTGCTGGATTTCGCATGAGGCCTATCAAATCGTAAGTGTTCATCTCTGAAACTTGCTGATTTTGTCGTCCGTTCGTATCAAGTTCCAGTACTTGAAACTTGACGAAGTTTTAAACTCTTCAAAATCTATTCGAAAGTCGCCTTTTAATTTGAACTTTTGGTTCAAAATTCAAAATCGAAATCCAAAAGAATAGGATCTGTGTCCTGCTCCACGATACTGGGCAGAATGAAAATACGCCCGGTAAGGGTAGAATTGTCAAGTGCAAAATATCGGGGCTTTGTACTTAGGCAGGGCCGCAGTGGTGCCTCTGCAACGGCACCTCCTGCCTATAAATAGCAGGCAACGTGCCTCCCCGTGTACTGCCAGCCACATCACACACTTCCACCACTACCCCCACGGCACGTGCGTCTGCGATCAGAACTTGAGAAGAAAGTCGACCATATGGCGAAGGCCGCAGCGATGTTGGTGCTGGTGGCGCTGGTGGCGGCGGCGATGGCAACGGGCGGAGCGGCGCAGTGCAACGCGGGGAACCTGGCGGTGTGCGCTGGCCCGATCATCAGCGGGACCCCGCCGTCGAACACGTGCTGCGCCAACCTAAAGAACCAGCGGGGGTGCTTCTGCCAGTTCGCGCGCAACCCGGCGTACGCCACCTACATCAACAGCCCCAACGCCCGCAAGACCCTCGCCTCGTGCGGCGTCGCCGTCCCGCGCTGCTAGGAGCCGGGCCTCCGCCGCCGCCGGCGTGCTAGGCACCGCCCCGCCGCCTATTGCTGCTAGTACTACTACGTAACGTACTACTCCTACGTACGAGCTCCTACCATGGTTACCGGTACGACGTCCGTCGAGCAGCTCCGTGCGAATCGTGTGTTCATGTATCGTGTGTAAGAATAAAATGGTGTTTGCGTGTTGATCCAGCGTGTGCGCAGTTTGTTGCTCCTTGTTAATTTTGATGGATGGACGTTGATCGATCTCGTGTAATGTCTGTACTTTCGACAATATATGCCCGCACCCCCAACAAAACGTTGATCGATTCCGTGCGAATCGTGTGTTCATGTATTGCTTGCTCAGAGCATGTTCAATAGACGTGTTTTGCTCGGCGACCAAAAAACGAAAAAACGGATTTGCAACGCATCGTTTGCGTTTTTTTAGCGCGCCGGCGAACGCCGGCTCCAACGATCGAAGTAAAATTGTACGTGTCTGTGACGTTTTAACAGACGCGTTATAAAAGCGCGTGCACAATACAAATGGTATTAAAATTTTACACAAAAAAAACATAGTTTATCCGAATCCGATACATAGTTCAACGATACATAAATAAAAACATGCATAGATAAAACATAGATAGCATATAAAAATATACATAGACAAGCTAAAACACTACTTGTCGTCCTTCGAGTTCGATAAAAAAATGTCATCAATAGAACTGTCCGTCGACGAAATATCGAGCTAGGCATCAAGAAAGCGTTCGTCGTTCTCATCACAGGACGACGCTTCTCCGATGGCGATGTTGAAATCCACAGCCGCCTTCCGCGTACGCTTGTCGTTGTGATAGACGGCTCGGTCCGCACTCCTCTCCTCCCTCCTCTACGTCCTCCTCTTCGCGAAGAACGCGCGCTCGTCAATGACGTCCTGCGGGAACCGTTGGCGCCACGCTGCCATGACCACGTCGTCCGTCTCGACGATGCCAAGGCGGCGCTCCAGCCTCCGGTTCTCGCGACGGTCCTCATCGATGACAAGCCGCGGGGGAAGCGCGAGTTCTTTCGCCCACGCCCGCGTCGTCACCTTGGGGAAGTTCATTTTCCTATGAGGCCGCCGGAGACGCCACGCCACCGCGTCGCACGCGTGGGCGGCCTCGTGGGCGGTGTCGAAGGTGCCGAGGCCGAGGCGTATGTCGTGGGACCGTATCTCCACGGAGAAGGCGCCAGACGGACGCTTCCGGACGCTGCGAAAGCCCGACGATCCCCGACGACGCGGCGGCATGGTGGTTCGGCGACGGCGGGGCGCGTGTGGCTGAGCGGCAGGGTGGGAAGAGCGGCGGCAAAGCGACGGACGGGCGCGTGGCGGGATGAAGAGCGCTCCACGGACGGCGGATTTTATGGAGCGCGCCGAACGTGACGCGTCAAAACTAACACGTGGAGCTGTTTTTTTCGCGTGCGCGAACTTTTCCTCGCGCGTACTTTTCCACATCCATTGAAGCACGTAAAACCGCTCCACGCGTGTTAAAACACGCTTTTACTGCGGGCATTTTTTATCGCCGTTGATGAAGATGTTCTCAATGGTCAGCTGGTCACTGCATCACAAAATGAACGGTACATGTATGGCCAAATAAGTGCCACACTCTACACTGTTATTGGTCGTTTCGTGTGAAAAACAATTATGCTAGATGTCGACGGCCAGCTGAGCCAATTAATAGCCCATTTAAGACCAAACATAATCGTGTCGAGCCCTTCATTATGTTCAGCTGTACCATTTCTGTATACTAATAAACCTGTACCGTTGGCGTGCCTGGACCTTCAATGGCAGTAACCGTCATGACTCTGAAGCTTCGTCTCTCCGTCGGTGATGGAGCTGTGCCTTAGGATTTCGTGGTCCACAGGAGACACACTCACAGTGATTTTGCAAGCTGGCAAACACTGACATGGTTCTACAACTGTCACAGCTCTCACCTTTCATGAACTGCATGGCACACAATATGCATTCAAGGGCATCTTCAACATCAACCTTCAAACATAGACATATCATTTATTCATGGACACGTAGACGTGTTCGTGAACGAGAACACTGATAGAGGAGCCCAGTCATCCAACGGTCGTCGTAGACATCCGCAATGACGGAGCTGATACCCGACGACTCAGGTTGTTTTCAATGTAAAGGTGCTTACATGAGGTGCTAAGAGCATTAAATAGTTTAGCAACTCAACTCCGCAATGCAAAGATGCTTAACTTGTTGTTGCTAAACTTACTTTATTTAATATTTAACACCTAAACTCTTCCATGCATTGGTTATCTTCTTCCATTTAAATGGTTTGCCAAGGTTCACGTGTATAGCATTGGTTCTTTCTGGGTCACCAAAGTGCTTTTTTCATTAATTGTTGTGCCATGTCATTTTTTCGTTTATGTGACATGCTTAGCACCTGTCCCCCACGAACCACTGGGAAGGGCCTCAGGGCACTTGGCCGGGCTCACACACAAGGTACTACTTGATCGTAAATACTACATAACGTAGTAGTTTCTTTTGAGAAATACTTTTTTTTTCAAAAATACACACCGTGGTAAGGGCATGTTTAACTCACGACTAACTTTGCCATAGCTAAACTTAGACAAAATGTGGTTGCCATAAAAAGTGTGGCAAGCAAAATGATCATCACAAATGTGGCGAGATTTGGCAAAAAAAATGAGCATGTGGCATGTGGACCATGTTGCTAGAAAAATGTGACAAGACACAAGTATGGCTATGAACCTGCTCTACCAGTAAGTGATTATGCGGTTGCAGTGATCAAGAATTTCTTGGCTTAAGAGGGTAACAGGAATGCAAAAAAAAAATCATGGCAAGGCCGTCTAGAGAGCTAGGAAGAATAAGAGCATCTACAGTCGGACTTCGCAAATCCGGTCCTTCAAACGCCCGCGGACGCGCCTGGACACGCCTGCGATGGCATCCGGACGGGCCCTCATATTTCGTTCCGTGCATCCACATATCTCAAATCCGGACTCTCAAATCCATGTAAATACATGCACGTCGATCATGTCGCACGTAAAATAAGTAGCGTTGGTATCAAGCGTACGTAGCATTTACATAAAATTTATTTGAAGTGCTAAACTCAAGCATTGCCTCCTTGGTTGCCACTGTGGATCCACATGTGCTCCACAAGATCATTGAGTAGCTACGTGTGCACCAGGTGATTTCGAAGATTTCGATGCATTTGTAGAAAATTCTGAAGCTGGGCCGCATCTTGATCCTCCGGGATTTCAACTTGTTCTCCAGGAGCTTCGAAATCATGGGTTTGGGTTGCACCTTCACCCTCATCCTTGACAATCATATTGTGTAGAATAACACAACATGTCATCAGTTGTCACAAAGTTTCTGATTCCCACGTCATTGCAGCGCTCCGCACAATTCCCCAACGAGCCAGAAGCACACCAAATGCCCTCTTCACATCCTTCCTAGCCGCTTCCTGCATTGTTGCAAAGTGGATCTGTTTGTTGCCATGTGGCTCGAATATGGTCTTCACAAACGCCACCCACTGAGGATAGATACTATCGGCAAGATAGTATCCCATGTTGTAGTCTCGGTCGTTAACGGTGTAGTTGCATGGCGGTGATTCCTCATTGCAAAGCCAGCTGAACACCGGAGATCCTTGGAGCACGTTGATGTCGTTGTTAGAACCGGGCATTTCAAAGAAAGTATGCCAAATCCATAAGTCATGTGATGCCACTCCTTCTAGTATAATGGTGGCCTCTTTGGTGTGACCTTGATACATTCCCCGTAGACCTTTGGGGCAATTTTTCCATTGCCAATGCATGCAGTCAATTCATCCGAACATTCCTGGAAACCCCCTTGCCTCTCCAGTAGCCAACAAATTATGTGTGTCCTGCGCATTTGGTTCTCTAAGATATTCTGGTCCAAACACCTCAACCACGGCGCGGGCAAACTTGACGGCAGTCTTCGGGCACGTGCTCTCCCCCATCCTGACCATCTCATCAACAGCGTCTACAGAAGTACCAAGTGCAAGCATCCTCATAGCAGTCGTGCACTTCTGCTTGGCTGAGAAAGAGAGTTGCCCACAGCAATCCCTCTTCGTGTGACTCCACTCCGTCAACAATGCGCAAAAACAATGGTTTCCTCACGCGAAAACGACGACGAAACCATGGATCATCCGGGAAAGTAGGTGTGGGAGCAAAATAGTCCTTATGCAGTAGCTTTGCTCCGGACACCCTGTCCCGGTTGATCACTCTTTTCCCTTTGACTGAGCCCTTGAAGTTGATAATATGCTGCACTTGTTGGTCCATTTCCTCTTGCATGCTCATGAGCATGAGCATGTCCACTTCTTCTTCCGAATCCGAGGAATGGAAGAACTCATCTTCAATCGTTTGGTCAAGCTCAGTCGGTCCATACTCCCCGTCCGACGAAGCAGCCGAATCCATCGTTTATCTAACAAAATCACAATAATTCTAGTCGGTCAATGTGTCGAACACATCAAGCGCAAGGCGGAGGCTGAGTTTTGAAGGGCGTACGACGATGGCGTCCGAGACGGCGACGACGTCCCCCGCAGCGAGGATGCGCTCGGTCCTCCAGAGCTGGCGTCCAAGAGGCTGAGCTCGAGATGAACGGCGCGCGGGTGGAGCGCCAAACGGACGATGACGAGGAGGAAGGAGAAAGGAGATAGAAAATGGATCTGATTGCTCTTCGGGGGGAGGGGGATTTGGTGCAATTTGGGGTGGGGACGGGTTGTCGGGTCCGACGTGGCGGGCGTGCCCGGACACGTCCGGGCGCCCCCATACCCGCCTCATATTTGGGCTGGATATGGGGGGTGTCGGTCAGTCCAGGCGTTTGAGGGCCGTTTGAGGGGTCCGTCTGGATAAAAAAAAGTGTCCGGGCAATGACCAGGCGGCTTGCTCGGGCGTTTGAGGTGGGTTGGAGAGGTCCTGTTGTAGATGCTCTAAGATTCGGGAGTTGAGTGATAGTATTAGTGTTGCACATTGAGGTTTCGCCACTATGGGGAAACTTGTAAATGATTACTTTTATGATATTTTCTCGGCAGACGCGTTGCTGCATGCAGTCCCCGTGGTTGATGTACTGGAGTCCATGGTCACACCAGCTGATAACATAAAGTTGGGTGCCCTGTTTATGGACAAGAATATTTCAAACATCATGTTTCAGATCGTTCCTTTGAAGGCGCCAGGGCCGGATGGTTTCTTTGCTCGTTTTTTCTAGCGGAACTGGAGTACAATGAAGGAGGGTGTAATTGTAGCGGTCAATGAAGGAGGGAGTTAACTCTACTTCCATTGTTCTTATATCAAAAATTACTAACCCTCCAAAGATGTCTGATTACAGGCCTGCCGGTCTCTGTAATATTATTTATAAAGTAATCTCCAAGTGCTTAGTGGATAGGTTGAGGCCACTCCTGTATGACTTGATCTCAGTAGAGCAGAGTGATTTTATTTCTAGAAGGATGATTACTGACAATGCCTTAGTGGCTTTCAAGTGCATTCACTACATTAAGCAATAGAAGGATCCTACAAAGGACTAGGGTTTCTTGAAACAAGTGATGCAAAAGTTAGGGTTCTCTCAGCGTGATGGATTGACTAGATGATGACATGTGTCACATGGGTGAGATGTTCGGTTTGCATCGTCGCGTGGGCTTCGACAAGGGGACCCATTGTCACCTTTCTTATTTTTGTTTGTGGCGGATGGACTTTTGTCCATCTTGAGAAGTAAAGTTCAAAGTTGAGATATTGTGCCAGTCAAGATTTGTAGAAGAGCTCCAGGAATTTCACATTTGTTGTTTGCAAAAGATACAACGTTGTTCTTCAAAGCTTCCAGAGCACAAGCAAAACGTGTGAAAGAAGCGTTGGATATATATGGTGCATCCACGGGGTAGACCCTCAACTATTAAAATTTATAAGTGATCTTTGATCTTTGGTGAAGCATGTCATGCCCTACTACAAGAACATGTACGGGATGTCTTGCATGTTACAAGTCTAGTCTTTGAGGAGAAGTATTTGGGCCTCAGCACTCCGGAGGGGCGTATGTCAAAAGGCAAGTTCCAAAATTTACAAACAAGTCTTACCAGAAGACTTGTACAATGGGGCGATGGGCAGTTGGCTCAAGCTCAGAGAAAGACACTAATTAAACCAGTGGCCCAATCGCTGTCGAACTACATAATGGGGGTGTTTAAACTGCCCTTCTTGGTTTGTGATGATCTCACTAGGATGGTGAGGAATTATTATTGGGGATCGGCGAAAGGAAGAAGGAAGGTGCATTTGAAGGGGTGGGACCATCTTATGCAGCTAAGCTCTCCTTGCTCGTCAAGCATGGAGACTTATTGCTCGACCGGAAAGTTTATGCACACAAGTTCTTAAGTCAAGATACTACCCTCACGACAAGCTTGAGGATACTGTCTTCATGGGTAATGTGCCATCATCATGGCAGGCCATTAGCCATGGATTGGACCTACTTAAGAAAGGGTTAATATCGTGAGTTGGAAATGGGAGGAACATAAGAATATGGGGTGACAATTGGATCCCGCGTCCCTTTTCGTAAAAGCCTATCTCGAGGCAAGGTTCGTGTCGTACCCGGTTTGTCTCAAAATTGCATAATGCAAATGGCCCTTGGAATATTCAGCTCCTTAACCGTTATTTTGTCCAAGTGGACGTTGACGAGATCCTCAAAATAAGAGGACCACCAAGGCTAGGAGATGATGTTATCGCATGGGAGCCCTAGAATCTCGGGAACTTCACATTTAAGAGTGCATAGAATTGGCATTTGACGAGATGCATAGAGGAAGTGCGGTTTCAACCAGTTCATCGCCAACAGGACGTCGGAGCTGTTGGGGTTTCATTTGGAAGTGTGGAGCACCGCCTTCAGCTACACATTTTGCTTGAAGAATGGTAACAGATGGTTTGCCAACCTAGAGAAACAAACATCAAATTAGCCTTGAGCCTATGAGCAGATGTACGGTGTGTGGAGTGGAGGAGGAAGACAATTTCCATCCTTTTGTACGGTGTCAATACGGTCGTGATCTATATCTCACAATGGCCAAGTTATGGGGGCTGCCTGACATTTAGACCTTTGAAAACTGTGGTAAGGAATGGCTCTTGCAGGTTCTTGCACCAAGAACCGAAATTGAACGGAGCATGCTACTTATGATTTTCTGGAGGAGCTGGTACATACGCAATGAGGTGGTTCACTCAAAACCTACCCCATGCTCCTGGGAGGGAAATGGCAGGGATGCCATGGTAGACTAAGTCGATCCATGGATGGGCCAAACTTAACACTGATGGGTCCTTTGTCACGAGCGAGGATGCTGGGGCTGGGATGATCGTAAGGAATTTTGATGGGAAGGTTATCTTTTCGGCTTGTAGAGCATTGTTCTCGTGCAGAGATGTGTTGAAGGCTGACCTATGTGCTTGTATGGAGGGGCTTTCATCTTTGATCCAACGAACATATCATCATATCGCAATCGAGATGGATACTTGAGGGCGGTTTCTATCATCACATGTGGAGGCATCAATCGTTCGGCTTACACTTCACTAGTAAATGAGATTAGATATCTCTTAATTCTTAGACAAACTTGTATTACTCATGTTTCGAGATTGCAAAAAAAACGAGTGACAATTTAGCAACGTGTGGTAGAGTTCATAAAAGGACTATGACTTGGTTAGGTCAGGGTCCTCCTCGGGTTATGGAAATAGTAGTAGATGATTGTAATGATGTGATGATTGAGTAATACAAGTAATGATCCCGCAAAAAAATATGGCAGTGAACCAAATACATGCCTAAACTGTTGTGGCACGACTAAGGTTGGAAATGGCAATCTTAGGCTGTAAACCAAACATGCCCTAGTAGGCGTGGTTAGCCTGATTTTGCCGCGGCAAATGGTTTTCGGGCCTTGCTAGGAGCTGCTAGACCCATATAATTATAATAATAATAATAATAATAATAATAATAATAATAATAATAATAATAATAATTATTATTATTATTTATTGAGATGAGGCCCATCTATATAAGATCCACATATAGCATGTTATCGGTAGGCCTATGTATAAAGAAACCATGCACTCCGGCCCGCCAGAGATAGCGTGATATATGCTCCTCTCGCTTAAAGCTTTTACCCACGCATAGCATCAGGTCAACATACAAGTTTCTTTCTGGTTTTTCTTTAGTTTTTTCGTTTTCTTTTATTTTTTATTTCAACTTTCTCTGTTTCTTCCCTAGTTTTCTCCATTATCTGTTTTTCTTTGTTTTTATGGTGTTTTTTGTTTATTCTTTGTTTTCATTGGATCTTCTTGCTTCATTTTTCTTTGTTATTTCTCGGTTTTCACTATTTTTTTCTTTCCTGGTTTTCATCGGCTTTCTTTGCTTTTCTTTCTTTCTTTCTTGAATTTCACAATTTTCCAGTCTTTTACATGGGTTTTATTAGTTTTTTTTCCATTGATTTCCTTAATTATTGCTTTCGGTTTCCATTGGTTTTATTTCTTGTTTTTTAGGTTTAACTGGGTGTTTTCTTTCTATTTTCGTACAAAAGAGGAACATTTTTCATTTAAAATTAACATTTATTCAAATATAAGAAATATTTTTGGTGTACAGGTTTAACATTTTGATAAATACATGAATAATATATTTCTCAAACATTTATTTTGTCAACTTTTTCATACCAATTCTGCATTTTATGCATAAACCAGGAACATTTTTTATACACACATTAACATTTTCCAAATAAATAAGTATTATTTTTAATGCATATATTTATTTTATGTCTATTTTCCACATTTTTCATTTTTTGTATACATCGGGAACATTTTTCATGAACATGTTTAACATTTTAAAAATATATTTGTATTATTAGTTTTAACATATATTTTGTATGTCTACTTTTTTTTTCTAAGCAATTGTATGTTTTTATATACATTAGGGACATTTTTAATACATATTTCCCATTTCTTAAATGTATCATTAACATTTTTCATCTATATGTTTTGATTTTTACATTATTACATACACATTGTACATTTTTGGTATACACCAAGAACATTTGTATGCACCTTCAACATATTTAACAATTGTATATATGTATGTGTGTGCGCGCGCGTGCATGCGTGTGCATGTGCGTGCGTACGCGCGCGCGTGTGTGTGTTATAATGTCTATTTTAACAATGCACAATGTACTTTTTTTGTATACATTAGAAACATTTTTATTTACACGTTTAGCATTTATGAAATGCACAATTAACATCTTTCAATTATTTATGTACGATTATTTTTACAACAAATATATTTAAATATTTAAAACTATAAGAAAAAGCAAAACAATAAAGCAAAAACACAAAGCAAAAATGTGAGAGAGAAAATGGAAAAAAAAACACTCAATGCATGCAGTTCCCGCTGGGCCGGCCCATTATGGAAACTGTTTGATACGAGGCTCCACTATGTCTTGCTACAATCAAGAGATAGTCGTGTCCACTCCAGTCTGCTCATTTAAAGATTAGCCAAATCATGAGCGGAACAAAACTGCGTAATGCCTCCTCTCACCTCCCGCTCCTATCATCTTGGACCAAACACTTCCAAGACGCCCGATGGTTGGAGTCGCTCGACTTTGACTAGTAGAGCCTTGGCATTCGCTGAGGCAGATCGATGCGCACGATCACCATCCTGGCAGCATGACAGATGGAAATCCACGGTTGACGACGCTTCCTTCCAACAGTTTAAATCTAGGTGAGTTTGATGCTTAGCCTTGCACACGCAAACATAATAATTTTGGCATAATAAATTGAAAAATCACTAGTGTTCCCCGTGTATAGGGATCTTCGTATCGGCCCGCAAATTATAAGTGACGTTAAGGATTCTATCATCCCAAGCAAAGTTGTTTGAAGAAAAATCGATCTCTACATCACATAGGTATTGCCAAAATTCTTTTTGAGTCCTCTAACCTGACTGTTATTAGTTAGTTCAACCATTCCAACCATTCAACTTAATCTAAAATTATAAAATTTCAGATATGAGAAGCTTTTTGGTTCCTAGAGCAAGTATTGAGAATGCAAGTGTTGTGCCGCAGGAACCAGAACAACCCAGCCTATTCGTGTTGCAAGCAATAGGGAGTTTATTTAGATTGAGATTCAATCAAATCCTACACCGACAAAACAAATTGTTGAATATGCACCACAAACTCAAGACCAGCTAGGAGGACACACTTATTGAAGGGTCAAACCAAACAAATATTAGAATATTCAAGGACATTTTATAAAATCATGCTACATAAAGTATAACTGGATAGAATATAGTGAGTGCGAGGATGCGGCTTTTTGTTTCTGTTGTTTCTTGTTTGAGCAACATGGAAGGGCTGGACACTTTGGTTTTGAAGTCTTCACCAAAACTGGTATTGGAGATTGGAGACATGCATACAGAGCATTACTTGAGCATGGTGGTGGTTTTAGTAGTGGTCACAATAATTGTGTTAGGCATTGTGCTGATTTCAAAAATCAAAGACAAAGATTGTGTCAGCAAGTCGACTTGTGCAATTGAGGAATCACAATAATTATAGAAGATCTGCATGACTTCTTCTCTAGAGTGTGTAATATATATCGTAGCAGAAGGTTTGTCATTTTGTATCCATGATGAATCTTTTACTTCGTTGAACATGGGGAAACTTTCTAGAGATGATAGGTTGGTCACTCTATTGGGCCTCTATAGACTCCGTTGGACCTCCAAGCACAGAGTTTTGTAGGACAGTAGAGAAATTTCCTTAAGTGGATGACCTAAGATTTATATATCCGTGAGAGGTATAGGATGAAGATGGTCTCTCTCAAACTACCCGACAATCAAAAACAAGAATTCTCTTGTGTCCCCCCAACACAGCCAATACAATGGCAAATTATATAGGTGCACTAGTTCAACGAATATATGATGATACAAGTGTAGTATGTATAGTATATATAGGTTTTTGTAATCTGAAATAATAAAAACAGCAATGTAACAAGTGATAAAAGTAACGAAAAACGGTATTGCGATGCTTGAGAACAAGGCCTAGGGTTCATACTTTCAATAGTGCAATCACTCAACATACTAACATAATCGAATCACATAACAATCCATCAACATCCGATAAAGAATCACTCCAAAGTTCTTATCTATATTGGAGAACATAAGATAAAATTTGTAGCCTTGTAGGTAGTAAAACCACCTCAAAGTTAAGTTTCCGATCAATCTATTGGGCCATCCTATAAGTGTCACAACCAACCCTAGAGATCGTACTACAATAACACCATATTATGATGCGCATCGATCAACTCTAATGTCACCTAGATACTCCAATGTCACCACAAGTATCCATTAGTTAATTATTCAATATGCATTGAACAATTTCACATTCATAATATTCAATCCAACACAAAGAACTTCAAAGAGCAGAACTCAATTCATCACAACAAAAATAGAGAGGGAATACCGTCAAATGATTCAATTATATTAACAAGGCTCATGGTATATCAAGATCGTTTTCTATCAAGATCGTGCGAGAGAGAGAGAGAGAGAGATCAAACACATCGCTATCGGTACATACCCTCAGACCCGAGGCTGAACTGCTCCTTCCTCGTCATGAAGAGCGCCTGAATGATGAAGATGGCCTCCGGTGATGGCTTCCCCTCCGGAAGGGGCTAGAAAAGGGCTTCGAATGAGATCGTTTTAGAACAGAGTCTTGCGGCAGCGGAATAAAAGTTCTAGGTTAAGTTAGGGAGGTTTTTCAGTATATAAGAATTTTCAGCGTCGGAATCACTCTAGGATATGCCACAGGGGGGCACAAGGGGGCAGGGCGCACCCTACCCCCAAGGCGCACCCCCTGCCTTGTGGGGCCCCTGTGGGTCTTCTGGTACTCCTCTCGAGATTCGTGGGTCTCTTATGTTCTAGCAAAAAATCGTCAAAAAGGTTCGCCTTGTTCGGAGTTCGTTTGGTATGGATTTTCTGGAAAAATCAAAAACAGGCAGAAAACAATGACTGGCACTAGCCACTAGATCAATATGTTAGTCCACTAAAATAATATTAAAGTGTACCAAAATGATATAAATTATTTCAAACATGGCATGAATACTTCATAAATTATAGATACATTGGAGAAGTATCAAGCCACCAAAGGAAAAAGGTAACATATCACCTCCTCACCCGAGATCAACACGACTTGCTACCTCTTGAGCTTGCGTTGGTTTTCCCTTTAAGAGGAAATGGTGATGCGGAAAATTAGATAAGTATTTCCCTCAGTTGTTGAGAACCAAGGTATCAATCCAGTAGGAGGAACAAGCAAGCCACCAATGGTTGCACCTACACAAACAATCAAACACTTGCACCCAACGCTGTAAAGGGGTTGTCAATCCCTTCACGATTATTTGCAAGGATTAGATCTGAAAGAGATAGATGTAAACAAGTGCGGAAAGTAAAACATAAATAAATTGCAGCAAGGTATTTTTTGTGTTTTTGATTTATAGATATGAAAGTATATGATGGAAAATAGACCCGGGGGCCATAGATTTTACTAGAGGCTTCTCTCTTGAAGGCAAATATCATGGTGGGTTAAACAAATTACTGTCAAGCAATTGATAGAAAAGCGAATAATCATGAAGTTATCCAAGGAAATGATCATGCATATAGGCATCATGTCTGTGAAAAGTAGACTGAAACGATCCTGCATCTATTACTACTACTCCACACATCGACCGACTCCTGCCTGCATCTAGAGTATTAAGTTCATGAAGAACGGAGTAACGCATTAAGAAAGATGACATGATGTAGAGGGATAAACTCAAGAAATATGATGAAAACTCCATCTTGTTACCCTTGATGGCAACAATACAATACGTGCCTCACTATCCCTACTATGTCAGTGGGTGAGGACACCGCAAGATTGAACCCAAAACCAAGCACTTCTCCCATTGCAAGAATCACCAATCTAGTTGGCCAAACCAAACCAATAAGTCGAAGAGACTTGCAAGGATATGAAATCATGCAAATAAGAATTCAGAGGAGATTCAAATAAGATTCATGGATAATTTGAACATAAACTCACAATTCATCGGATCTTGACAAACACACCACAAAAGAGGATTACATCAGATAGATCTCCATGAAGATCATGAAGATCATGGTATTGAAGATCAAAGAGAGATAAGAATCCATCTAGCTACTAGCTATGGACCCGTAGGTTTGTGGTGGACTACTCATGCATCATCGGAGGGGCAATGGAGTTGATGTAGATGCCCTCCGTGATCGAAACCCCCTCCGAAACATTACTGGAAAAGGCTCCAAGATTGGATCTCTCGGGAACGGAGGCTTTCGGCGGCGGAAAAGTATTTGCGTGGCTCTTTTTGATGTTGGGGGAATATTTGGGTATTTATAGGCCAACGAATAGGGTTAGGAGACCTGCCAGGGAGCGACAAGCCTGCTTGGCGCGGCCAGGGGGGCCGCGGCTAGCAGGCTTGTGGCGCCCTGGCACCTCCCCTGACATGCACTCCAAGCTTGATCGACTTGTTTACTTCCAAAAAAATTCCTTCTGAAGGTTTTATTTCGTTTGGACTCCGTTTAATATCCAATATCTACAAAACTCAAAAACAAGGAAAAAACAGAAACTGACACTTGGCTCTAGATTAATAGGTTAGTCCCAAAAATAATATAAAATAGCATATAAAACATCCAAAACAGATAATATAATAGCATGCCATCATCGAAAATTATAGATACGTTGGGGACGTATCAGCATCCCCAAGCTTAATTCCTGCTCGTCCCCGAGTAGGTAAATGATAAAAATAGAATTTTTGATGTGGAGTGCTAGCTAACATATTTATCCATGTAATATTGTTTATTGTGGCATGAATATTCAGATCCGTAAGACTCGAAACAAAAGCTTAATATTGATATAGAAACAATAATATTTCAAGCATACTAGCAAAGCAATTGTATCTCTTCAAAATATAATGGCAAAAGAAAGTTATCCCTACAATATCATATGGTGTGGCTATGCTCCATCTTCCCCACACAAAGTATTTATGTCATGCACAACCCCGATGAAAAGTCAAGCAATTGTTTTCACACCTTTATTTTCTCAATATTTTTCAACTCTCACGCAATACATGAGCGTGAGCCATGGATATAGCACTATAGGTGGAATAGAATATGGTGGAGGTTGTGAAGCAAAGGGAGAAGATAGTCTCACATCAACTAGGCGTATCAACGGGCTATGGAGATGCCCATCAATAGATATCAATGTGAGTGAGTAGGGATTGCCATGCAATGGATGCACTAGATCTATAAGTGTATGAAAGCTCAAAAAGAAACTAAGTGGACGTGCATCCTGAAGAAAAAATTTCCACTAGCTATATGAAACTGGCAAAATAGGAGACTCTCTATCATGAAGATCATGGTGCTACTTTGAAGCACAAGTGTGGAAAAAGGTAGTAGCAATGTCCCTTCTCTCTTTTCTCTCATTTTTTTCATTTTTTTGTGTGGGCATCTAAGGCCTCTTTTATTCATTTTTTTTCATAAAGTCCGGACTCTCGTCCCCACTTGTGAGGGAATCATAGCTTCCATCATCCTTTCCTCACATGGTACATGCTCTATTAATGATGATCATCACACTTTTATTTACTTACAACTCAAAAGAAAATTACAACTTGATACCTATGAAAAAATATGACTCTATATGCAATATGGAAGTGATGGTGCATGTCATAAAAGGAAAAGGTGTAAGTTGCATGGCAATATATCTCAGAATGGCTATGGAAATGCCATAATAGGTAGGTATGGTGGCTGTTTTGAGGAAGGTATATGGTATACCGGCGAAAGTTGTGCGGTAATAGAGAGACTAGCAAAAGTGGAAGGGTGAGAGTGCGTATAATCCATGGATTCAACATTAGTCATAAAGAACTCACATACTTATTGCAAAAGTCTATTAGTCATTGAAGCAAAGCATTAAACGCATGCTCCTAGGGGGGAGGTTGGTAGGACTTAATCATCGCGCGCCCCCGACCCTCACACAAAGGTCGACAATCTATAAACAAGTCATGCTCCGACCTCCTTACATAACAGTTCACCATACGTGCATGCTATGGGAATCACAAACCTTTACACAAGTATTTTTACCAAATCACAATTTACTTCCTAACATGTCTCTTAACATTACCATATTTATATCTCAAAACTTTATGCAAGGAATCAAACTTCTCATAAATACTCAATGCACTTAATATGGAAGTTTTTATTATATCCCTTTTGGATGCCTATCGTATTAGGACTAAATTCATAACCTAGACCAATTACCATGCTGTTTTAGAAACTCTCAAAATAATATAAGTGAGGTACGAGAGTTTAAGTATTTCTATAAAATGCAAACACCATCATGCTCTAAAAGATATAAGTGAAGCACACAGAGCAAATTTGCCCAACTCAAAAGATATAAGTGAAGCACATAGAGTATTGTAATAAATTGACGATTCAACGTGTGTCTCTCAAAAGATGTGTGCAGCAAGGATGATTGTGGCAAACCGCTGTTGGGGAACATTGCATGGGAAACAAAAAATTTCCTACGCACACGCAAGATCTATCCATGGTGATGAGCATCTACGAGAGGGAGAGTGGATCTACATGCCCTTGTAGATCGCTAAGCGGGAAGCGTTAAGAAACGGGGTTGGTGTAGTCGAACTTCTTCGCGATCCAAATCGCCGAACGTCCCGCGATCTCATCACAATCCATCCCGCGATCCAATCACGATCTGTCCCGCGAACTCATCACGATCCATCCCACGATCTCATCACGATTCGTGTCGCTATCTTGATCACGGTCCTTCCGATCTAGCGCCGAACGGACGGCACCTCCGCGTTCAGCACACGTATAGCTCGATGACGATCTCCGCCTTATTGATCCAGCAAGAGGGAGTGGAGAGGTAGAAGAGTTCTCCGGCAGCATGACGGTGCTTCGACGATGGTGATGGAGCTATTCCGGCAGGGCTTCGCCTAAGCACTGCAGAAATCCGATCTAGAGGAGAAACTATGCACTAGAGGAACGAGTAGCACATGGCTGAAAAAACTAGTGCCAAAAACCCTAAAACCTCCAGTATATATAGGAGGAAGAGAGGAGGAGGCTTGGCCCTCAAGGAGCCAGCCCTTGGTTCGGCCGAACCAAGTGGGAGAGGAGGAATCCTCCTCCAATCCTAGTAGGACTAGCATCCTCCCTATTTCGCCTTTTTTTTCCACCTTATCTCTTTGGGTTTTCTCTCCCAGCCGCATGGGCCTTGTGTGGGACTTCCACCAGACCACTAAGGGCTGGTATTCACTCTTCAACAGCCCATGTAGCCTCTTGGGTCGAAATACCCCTCCCAATGGTCTCCCGGTACACTACCGGCACTCCCGGTACACTACCGATTAGCCCGAAACTTTTCCGGTGAACAAAATAGGACTTCCTATATATCAATCTTTACCTCCGGACCATTCCGGAGCTCCTCGTGACGTTCGGGATCTCATCCAGGACTCCGAACAACCTTCAATAACCACCATACATAACTCTATACTACCGAAACGTCACCGAACCTTAAGTGTGCAGACCCCGTGGGTTCGAGAACTATGTAGACATGACCGAGACACCTCTATGGTCAATAACCAATAGCGGGACCTGGATGCCCATATTGGTTCCTACATATTCTACGAAGATCTTTATCGATCGAACCTCTATGTGAAGGATTCAGTTAATCCCGTATGATGTTCCCTTTGTTCTTCGGTATGTTACTTGCCCGAGATTCGATCGTCGGTATCTCCATACCTAGTTCAACCTCATTACCGGCAAGTCTCTTTAATCGTTCCGTAATACAAGATCCCATGACTAACACTTAGTCACATTGCTTGCAAGGCTTGTTGTGATATTGTATTACCGAGTGGGCCCTGAGATACCTCTCCGTCACACGGAGTAACAAATCCCAGTCTTGATCCATGCCAACCCAACCGACACCCTAGGAGATACCTGTAGAGTACCTTTATAGTCACCCAGTTACGTTGCGACGTTTGATACACACAAGGCACTCCTCCGGTGTCAGTGAGTTGCATGATCTCATGGTCATAGGAACAAATACTTGACATACAGAAAACAGTAGCATTAAACTGCCACGATCATATGCTACGTTTGTAGTTTGGGTCTTGTCCATCACACCATTCTCCCAATGATGTGATCCCGTTATCAAATGACATCTCATGTCCATGGCTAGGAAACCATAACCATCTTTGATCAACGAGCTAGTCTATTAGAGGCATACTAGGGACATGGTTTTGTCTATGTATCCACACATGCATCTAAGTCTCCGATCAATACAATTATAGCATGGATAATAAATGATTATCATGAACAAGGAAATATGATAATAACTAATTTATTATTGCCTCTAGGGCATATTTCCAACAGTCTCCCACTTGCACTAGAGTCAATAATCTAGTTCACATCACCATGTGATTCGCATTGTTATGAATCTAACACCCAATGAGTTCTGGGGCTCGATCATGCTTTTCCTGTGAGAGAGGTCTTATAGTCAACGGGTCTGCGACATCCAGATCCGTGTGTACTTTGCAAATCTCTATGTCAAACCGTAAACACTGCTACCACACTCCACTTGGTACTATTCCAAATGGCTGCTCCACTATACGTATCTGGATTGCTACTAAGAGTCACCCGGATTAGTGTTAAAGCTTGCATCGACGGAACTATTTACGATGAACCCTTTATCACCTCCATAATCGAGAAACATCTCCTCAGTCCTCTGGTTACTAAGGATAATTTTGACCGCTGTCCAGTGATCCACTCCTGGACCACTCTTGCACCCCTTGACAGACTCATGGCAAGGCACACACATGTGCGGTACACAGCATGGCATAATATAGAGCCTATGGCTAAAGCATAGGGGACAACATTCGTCCTTTCTATTTCTTCTGCCGTTGTCGAGATTTGAGTCTCACTCAACTTCACACCTTACAAATCAGGCGAGAACTCTTTCTCTCACTGATCCACTTTGAACTCTTTCAAAATCTTGTCAAGGTATGTACTCATTGAAAGTCTCATCAAGCATCTTGATCTATCTCTATAGATCTTGATGCTCAACAATTAGGTAGCTTTATCCAGGTCTTCCTTTGAAAAACTCTTTTCAAACAAACGTTTATGCTTTCCAAAAATTCTACATCATTTCCGATCAACAATATGTCAACCACATATGCTTACTAGAAACTCTATAGTGCTCCCACTCACTTTATTGCAAATACAAGTTTCTCATAAACTTTGTATAGACTCAAAAACTTTGATCACCTCATCAAAGTGTATATTCCAACTCTGAGATGCTTGCTTCAGTCCATAGAAGGATCATTGAAGCTTGCTCACCTTTTAGCATCCTTAGGACAGACAAAACCTTCTGGTTGTATCACATACAACCTTTCCTCAAGTAAACCGTTAAGGAAACGATGTTTTGACATCCATCTGCCGGATTTCATAATTGAAAAAATGCAGCAACTGCTAACATAATTCCAACAGACTTTAGCATCGCTACGAGTGAGAAAGTCTCATCGTAGTCAACTCCTTGAACTTACCGGAAACTTCTTTACGACAAATCAAGCTTTATAAATGGTGACATTCACCATCAGCGTCTGTCTTCATTTTAAAGATCCATTTGTACTCAACGACTTGCCGTCCAACGAGCAAGTCCACCAAAGTCTATACTTGGTTTTCATACATGGATCCTTTCTCGGATTTCATGGCCTCTAACCATTTGTCGGAATCAGGGCCCATCATCGCTTCTCCACAGCTCGTAGGTTCATCGTTGTCCAACAACATGACCTCCAAGACAGGGTTGTCATACCGCTCAGGAGCAGTACACATCCTTGTCGACCTACGAGATTCGATAGTAACTTGATCCGAAGCTTCATGATCATCATCATTTACTTCCTCTTCAACTAACGTAGGTTGCACAAAAACATCTTTCTGCGTTGTGTTGCTCTCTGGTTGAAACAAAGGTTCAACAACCTCATCAAGTTCTATCTTCCTCCCACCCAATTCTTTTGAGAGAAACTTTTTCTCGGGAAAGGACCTGTTTTAGCAACAAACACTTTATGCTTGGATCTGAGATAGAAGGTTCACCCAACTGTTCTTAGGTTATTCTATGAAGATGCATTTGTCCGCTTTGGGTTCGAGCTCATTAGGTGAAAACATTTTCCACACAAGCGTCACAGCCCCAAACATTAAGAAATGACAGGTTAGGTTTCTATCAAACCAAAATTCACACGGTGTCATCTCAATGGATTTAGATGGTGCCCTATGTAAAGTGAATGTAGTTGTCTCTAATGCATAACCCCAAAACTATAGTGGCAAAACGATAAGAGACGTCATAGTACGCACCATATCCAATAGAACATGACTATGATG
Source organism: Hordeum marinum (assembly GCA_022496015.1). Taxonomy (NCBI): domain Eukaryota; kingdom Viridiplantae; phylum Streptophyta; class Magnoliopsida; order Poales; family Poaceae; genus Hordeum; species Hordeum marinum. The sequence continues at coordinate 240,189,817 of CM039672.1, read as the reverse complement.
TTCGGACACACCATCACGCTACGGTGTTCTAGGTGGCATGTGTTGTGAAACAACTTTCACATTGTCTAAAGTTGTATGCCAAACTCGTAACTCAGATATTCACCTCCACGATCATATCACAGACATTTTTATCTTCTTGTCACGATGATCTTAAACTTCACTCTGAATTTGCTTGAACTTTTCAAACGATTCAGACTTGTGTTTCATTAAGTAAATATACACTATATCTACTCAAATCATCAGTGAAGGTAAGAAAATAATGATATCCACCGCACGCTACAAGACTCATTGCATTGCATACATCAACATGTATCATTTCCAATAAATCACTTGCCCGCTCCATCCATCTGGAAACGGGGTCCTTAGTCATCTTTCCCTAGAGGCATGGTTCGCATGTCTCAACCGATTCGAAATCGAATGAGTCCAAAGATCCATAAGCACGGAGTTTTTTCATGCGCTTTATACCAATATGACATTTAGCGGCAGTGCCACAAGTATGTGGTACTATCATTATTAACTTTGTATCTTTTGGCATCAATGTTATGAACATGTGTATTACTACGATCAAGATTCAACAAACCATTCTCACTGGGTGCATGACCATTGAAGGTATCATTCATGTAAACAGAATAACCATTATTCTCTAACTTAAATGAATAACTATGTTGCAATAAACACGATCTAATCACGTTCATGCTCAACGCAAAACACCAAATAACATTTATTTAGGTTTGTCACTAATCCCGAAGGTAGAGAGAGCGTGCGATGTTGATCACATAAACCTTGGAAACATTTCCAACACACATCGTCACCTCATCCTTAGCTAGTTCTCCGTTTATTCCGTAGCTTTTATTTCGAGTTACTAACATTTAGCAACCGAACCGGTATCCAATACCCAGGTGCTACTAGGAGTACTCGCAAGGTACACATCATTCACACGTACATCAAATATACTTCTGTCGACGTTGCCAGCCTTCTTATCTACCAAGTATCTAGGGTTGTTCCGCTTCAGCGACTGCTCTCCTCATAAACGAAGCACTTAGTCTCGGGTTTGGGTTAGACTTTGGGTTGCTTCACTGGAGCAGCAACTGACTTGCTATCCATGAAGTTTCCCTCCTTGCTCGTGCCCTTCTCAAAACTAGTGGTTTGACTAACCATCAACACTTGACGCTCCTTCTTGATTTCTACCTTCATGGTGTCAAACATCGCGAACAGCTCAGGGATCATTATATCTATCGCCGGTATTTTATAGTTCATCACCAAGTTCTAGTAGCTTAGTGACAGTGACTTGGAGAACTATATCAATCACTATCTTATCTGGAAGATCAACTCCCACTCGATTCAAGCGATTGTAGCACCCGGGCAATCTGAGCACATGCTCAACGATTGAGCTATTCTCTTTCATCTTGCAGGCAAAGAATCTTGTTGGAGATCTCATATCTTGCAACACGGGCACGAGCCTGAGATCCTAATTTCAGCTCTTAGAACATCTCATATGTTCCATGACGTTCAAAACATTTCGAAGCCTCAATTCTAAGTCGTAATGCATGACGCACTAAACTATCAAGTAGTCATCAGAACGTGCCTGTCAGATGTTCACAACATCTACAAACGACGCTAGAGGGGTTGGCGCACCGAGCGGTGCATTAAGGACATAAGCCTTCTGTGCAGCAATGAGGACAATCCTTAGATCACTAACCCAATCCGCAATATTGCTATCATCATCTTTCAACTCTATTTCTCTAGGAACATATAGAAATTCAAGGGAGCTACAGCGTGAGCTAGTAATCTACAACACAATTTTGTAAAGACACTACTGACTATGTTCATGATAATGAGTTCAATTAATCATATTACTTAAGAACTCCCACTCAAATTGACATCCCTCCGGTCATCTGAGTGATACATGATCCAAATTGACCAATTCAAGTCCGATCATCACGTGAGTTGAGGTGGTTTCAATGGTGAACATCATCATGTTGATCATATCTACTATATGACTCATGTTCAACCTTTCGGTCTCTTGTGTTCCGAGGCCATGTCTGTACATGCTAGGCTCGTCAAGTTTAACTCGAGTGTTCTACATGTGCAACACTGGCTTGCACCAGTTGTATGTGAACGTAGAGTCCATCACACCCGATCATCACGTGGTGTCTCGACACGACGAACTTTCGCAACGGTGCACACTCGGGGAGAACACAATTTATCTTGAAATTAAGTGAGGGGATCACATTATAATGCTACCATCGTCCTAAGAAAAACAAGGTGCATAAAAGGATTAACATCACATGCAAATCATAAGTGACATGATATGGCCATTAACTTGTGCTTTTGATCTCCATCTTGAAAGCACCGACATGATCTCCATCGTCACCAGCATGACACCATGATCTCCATCATCTTGATCTCCATCAACGTGTCGCCATCGGGGTTGTCGTGCCCACCATGCTTCTACTACTATTGCTACCGTTTAGCGATAAAGTAAAGCATTACATAGCGCTTAATGATTGACACGCAGGTCATACAATAATTAAAGACAACCCTATGGCTCCTGTGGTTGCCATACTCATCGGCATGAAAGTCATGATATTCTATACAACACATGATCATCTCATACATCACATATATCACATCATGTAATTGGCCATATCACATCACAACATACCCTGCAAAAACAAGTTAGACGTCCTCTAATTGTTGTTGCATGTTTTACATGGCTGCTACGGGTATCTAGCAAGAACAATTCTCACCTACGCAAAAACCACAACGGTGATACATAAGTTGCTTTTCAACCTTCTCAAGGACCGCCTTTGTCGAATCCGATCCAACTAAAGTAAGAGAAACAGGCACCTGCCAACCATGTTTGTGCAACGAGGTTACACGTCAGTCGATGGAACCGGTCTCTCGTAAGCGTACGAGTAAGGTTAGTCCAGGCCGCTTCATCCCACAATACAGCTGAACCAAAACATGACCAAGGGAGGAAGCAATCTAAGCATCAACGCCCACAAACTCTTTGTGTTCTACTCGAGATCTCATCTACACATAGACCTAGCTAATGATGCCACCGTTGGGAAACGTTGCATGGGAAACAAAAAATTTCCTACGCACACACAAGAACTATCCATGGTGATGAGCATCTACGAGAGGGAGAGTGGATCTACATACCCTTGTAGATCGCTAAGCGGGAAGCATCAAGAAACGCAGTTGGTGTAGTCGAACGTCTTCGCGATCCAAATCGTAGAGCGTCCCGCGATCTCATCACGATTCGTCCCGCGATCCAATAACGATCTGTCCCACGAACTCACCATGATCCGTCCCGCGATCTCATCACGATTCGTGTCGCAATCTTGATCACGGTCATTCCGATCTAGCGCCAAACGGACGGCACATCCGCGTTCAACACACGTACAGCTCGATGACGATCTCCGCCTTCTTGATCCAGCAAGAGGGAGCGGAGAGGTAGATGAGTTCTCCGGCAACGTGACGGCGCTCTGGCGATGGTGGTGGAGCTATTCTGGTAGGGCTTCGCCTAAGCACTGCAGAAATCCGATCTAGAGGAGAAACTATGAATTGGAGGAACGGGTAGCACGTGGCTGAAAAAACTAGTGTCAAAACCCCTAAAACCCCCAAAATATATAGGAGGAAGGGAGGAGGAGGCTTGGCCCTCAAGGGGACAGCCCTTGGTTCGGCCGAACCAAGTGGGAGAGGAGGAATCCTCTTCCAATCCTAGTAGGACTAGGATTCCTCCCTATTTTGCCTTTTTCCACCTTATCTCTTTGGGTTTTCTCTCCCAGCCGCATGGGCCTTGTATGGGACTTCCACCAGCCCACTAAGGGCTGGTATTCACTCTCACACAGCCCATGTAGCCTCTTGGGTCGAAATACCCCTCCCGATGGTCTCCCGGTACACTACCGATTAGCCCGAAACTTTTCCGATGACCAAAATAGGACTTCCTATATATTAATATTTACCCCTGGACCATTACGAAGATCTTCGTGACGTTCGGGATCTCATTCGGGACTCCGAACAACCTTCGGTAACCACCATACATAACTCTATACTATCGAAACGTCACCGAACCTTAAGTGTGCAGACCCTGCGGGTTTGAGAACTATGTAGACATGACCGAGACACCTCTACGGTCAATAACCAATAGCGGGACCTGGATACCCATATTGGTTACTACATATTCTACGAATATCTTTATCGGTCGAATCTCTATGTCAAGATTCAGTTAATCCTGTATGCTATTCCATTTGTTCTTCGGTATGTTACTTGCCCGAGATTCGATCGTCGGTATCTCCATACCTACTTCAACCTCATTACCGGCAAGTCTCTTTACTCGTTCCGTAATACAAGATCCCGTGACTAACACCTAGTCATATTGCTTGCAAGGCTTGTTGTGATGTTGTATTACTGAGTGGGCCCTGAGATACCTCTTCGTCACACGGAGTAACAAATCCCAGTCTTGATCCATGCCAACACAACGGACACCCGTGGAGATACATGTAGAGTACCTTTATAGTCACCCAGTTACGTTGCGACATTTGATACACACAAGGCACTCCTCCGGTGTCGGTGAGTTGCATGATCTCATGGTCATAGGAACAGATACTTGACATAAAGAAAACAATAGCATTAAACTGACACGATCATATGCTACGTTTGTAGTTTGGGTCTTGTCCATCACACCATTCTCCCAATGATGTGATCCCGTTATCAAATGACATCTCATGTCCATGGCTAGGAAACCTTAACCATCTTTGATCAACGAGCTAGTCTATTAGAGGCATACTAGGGACATGGTTTTGTCTATGTATCCACACATGCATCTAAGTCTCCGATCAATACAATTATAGCATGGATAATAAACGATTATCATGAACAAGGAAATATGATAATAATTAATTTATTATTGCCTCTAGGGCATATTTCCAACAAGACTCATATCATACAAGACGCTCAAAGAAAAACACATATCATGTGGTGAATAAAAATATAGCCTCAAGTAAATGAAGACGAAAGAGGGTTGCCTTCCGGGGAATCCCCAAGCTTAGGCTCTTTGGCATCCTTGAATATGACTTGGGGTGCCTTGGGAATCCCAAATCTTAGGCTCTTGGCACTCCTAATTCCATAGTCCATCAAATCTTTACCCAAAACTTGAAAACTTCACAACACAAAACTGAACAGAAAACTCGTGAGATCCGTTAGTATAAGAAAGTAAATCAACACTTTAGGTATTGTTGTGAACTCATTATTTATTTAAATTGGTGTTATAACTACTATAATCTAACTTCTCCATGGCTCATACCACATGATACAACCCATAGTTTAATCAAAATAGGCAAACAACTCAAAGAAAACAGAATCTGTCAAAAAACAGAATAGTCTGTAGCAAACTGAAAACTTTGTATACTTCTGTAACTCAATTGTTTTTGAAAAAATAGGAAAACCTTGGAAATTAATATATAGATCTTGTGTAAAGATTTCAGATCAATTAGACACTCTGAAAAAATAGAAAATTCCTGTATTGAGCGCAAAAGTTTCTGTTTGGATTCCCTGGCACCTCCCCTAACGTGCACTCCAAGCTTGATCAACTTGTTTCCGTCCAGAAAAATTCCTTCCGAAGGTTTTATTCCATATGGATTCCGTTTAATATCCCATATCTACAAAACTCAAAAACAAGGAAAAAACATAAACTGACACTTGGCTCTAGATTAATAGGTTAGTCCCAAAACTAATATAAAATAGCATATTAATGCATATAAAACATCCAAAACAGATAATATAATAGCATGCCATCATAAAAAATTATAGATATGTTGGATATGTATCATGGCTCCATCGTTGATATGCCGCTTAGTGGACCTCCAACATGGCTCAGAAAAAGCAAAGTCATTGCCGTTGAATGAGTCAGACCGGGGCAACACCCCTAACATGCCATCAGACTCCAGATCTGGCACCCACCAGGACTAAGATGCCAAAGGAGGAATCCATACCTGTCATCCATCAACGATGAATCTAGTACACGTTTCTTCTTCCAGATGTCATTGATGCACGACACAATCTACATCCACTCCTAACTACCACACAAGCTCTGGGTCCATGCTGGAGCACACGTCATCACAACGGCCAAGACCGAAGACACAACTCCACCACAAGGATGCCACCGCTGCCACAACATCCCCACTTGGATAGACTTGTTCCCAAATCCACCACCGACCAAAGAGACAACCGCCTCATGAGGGAAGAATCTTTAGCTTGTTTATTCAGCGTTGCATCCACCATTGTCGAAGGCAAGACATGGAATGACCCAAAAACCTAAGCTATTACGGACCTAAAACCTAAAGCTAAAACGATCCTCATGCACGGGATCCAATGAACTGCCTCACCACCGATGACATAAAGGTCGCCGACGGAGGGGAGTCGCTGAAAGACTGTGCCGGAAGGATTGGCTCTCCTGACAGCGGCGACGACTGGGTTCCAGGTCCCTATTCTAAGAGGAAAATGTACTAGTGGGTACGGTATTGAGCAGGAGCACTCAGGAATCACACACAGACACATACACAAGTATTTTAGTACCTATTACCTTCAGCTTTGAGGTTGGCCAGGAGTTACTTAGGTAGTAAGAGCATCTACAGCCGGACTGGGCAAATCCGCCTCCCTATACGCCCGCGGACGCGCCCGGACGGCCCCTCGTATTTTGCTCCGTGCATCCACATACCAGACTCTCAAATCCATGCAAAGCCATGCACGTCGATCATCTGATTCTAAACGTCGCACGTAAAAAAATGTTGGTACCGAACATAAGAAGTGTTTACATCAAATTTATTTAAAGTGCACAATCAATCATATGCTCTTTTATTTCCATTATGGGTCCACATATGTTGCACTAGATCATTGAGTAGTTGCGTGTGCACGTGATGATCTCGAAGGTTCTAATGCATCTATAGAAAGTTCATAAGCTGAATTGCATCTCGATCTTTAGGGATTTGAACTTGTTCTCCAGGTGCTTCAAAATCATTGATTTGGGCTACACCATCACCCTCATCCTCGATGATAATATTGTGCAAAATAACACAACATGTCATCAACTGCCAAATTTTTTCTTGTTCCCACATCATTGCAGCCCCACGAAAAATTCCCCAACGGGCTTCCAGCACTCCAAATGCCCTCTCCACATCCTTCCTAGCTGCTTCCTACATTGTTGTGAAGTGCTTTTGCTTTCTGCCATGTGGTTCAGATATGGTGACGAAGGTAGCCCACTGAGGATATATGCCGGCAAGATAGTATCCCATGTTGTAGTCTCGGCCGTTGACGGTGTAGTTGCACGAAGGTGATTCACCATTGCAAAGCCTCTTGAACACCAGAGATCATTGAAGCACGTTGATGTCGTTGTGAGAACCCGACATTCCAAAGAAAGCATGCCAAATCCATAAGTCATGTGATGTCACCGCCTCTAGTATGATGGTGGCCTCTTTTGTGTGACCTTGGTACATTCCTCGCAAACCTTTGGGCCAGTTATTCCATTGCCAATGCATGCGATCGATTGATCCAAGCATTCCTGGAAACCCTCTGGCATATCCAATAGCTAACAACTTCTCCGTGACCTGTGCATTTGGCTCTCTCAGATACTCTGCTCCAAAAACCTCCACCACAACACGGACAAACTTGACAGTAGTTTTCAGGCATCTACTCTCCCCCATCCTAACCATCTCACCAACGACATATGCCACAGACCAAGCGCAAGCATCCTCCTAGAAGCTGTGCACTTCTGCTTGGCAGAGAAAGAGAGTTGACCGCAACAATCCCTTGTGAGCCTGAAGTAGTCATAATGTACTTCCACTGCCTCCACAATGCACAAATACAATGGTTTTCACATGAGAAAACAACAATGAAACCGTGGATCATCCGGGAATCTTGGGTTCGGTTCAAAGTAATCCTTTTGCAATACGTTTGCTCCGGATACTGTATCCCGATTGATGGCTCTTCTCCCTTTGATTGAGCCCTTGAATTTGAGAATATGCTCACTTCCTGGTCCATTTCCTCCCTCATGCTCATGAGCATGATCATGTCCACTTTTTTGCCTAAATCTGATGAATAGAAGAACTCTTCTTGAATCAGTTGATCAAGCTTCATCGTCCCATACTCCTCGCCGGACGAAGCATTAGAATCCATCATTTCTCCTAAAAATTTGACCAACAAATCCGGTCAGACATTCTGTCAAACACATCCGGTGCAAGGCAGAGCCAGAGAGTTGTCGGACGTACCGCGGTGTATTCCGAGCAGGGGACGACGTCCTACACGACAAGCTCGAGAGATATGATCCCTCTGATCGGGCGGCCGGGGGGTAGAGGTGATACGTCTCCAACGTATCTATAATTTTGGGTTGTGTCATGCTATTATATTATCTGTTTTGGATGTTTTATATGCGTTAATATGCTATTTTATATTATTTTTGGGACTAACTTACTAATCTAGAGCATAGTGCCAGTTTCTGTTTTTTCTTGTTTTTGAGTATCGCAGATTTGGAATATTAAATGGAGTCCAAACGGAATAAAATCTTTGCGATGAATTTTTCTGGAACAAAAGAGATTTACGAGGGTTGGAGTGCAAGTCAAGGAAGCTGCCAGGAAGTCACAAACCAGGGGCGCGACCACCCCCCCTGGCCGCGCCTGGCAGGCTTGTGACTCCCTGGCAGGAGTCCTAGCCCTATTCTTCGTCCTATAAATACCCAAATATTCACCCAATACCAAAAAGTGCCATCCAAATACTTTTCTGCCGCCAGAAGCCTCTGTTCCCGAGAGATCCAATCTTGGAGCCTTTTCCTGTAATCTGTCGAAGGGGGAACCGATCATGGAGGGCATCTACATCAACTCCATTCCCCTCCGATGATGCGTGACTAGTCCACTACAGACCTACGGGTCCATAGCTAGTAGCTAGATGGCTTGTTCTCTCTCTTTGTGCTTAAATACCATGTTCTTCATGATCTTCATGGAGATCTATCCGATGTAATACTCTTTTGCGGTGTGTTTGTCGTGATCTGATGAATTGTGGGTTTATGTTCAGATTATCCATGAATATTATTTGAGTATTTTCTAAATTCTTATATGCATGATTTCATATCTTTGCAAGTCTCTTCTAGGTATTGGTTTGGTTTGGCCAACTAGATTGGTAATTCTTGCAATGGGAGAAGTGCTTACTTTTGGGTTCAATCTTGCGGTGTCCTCACCCAGTGACAAAGTAGGGGTAGCGAGGCACGCATTGTATTGTTGCCATCAAGGGTAACAAGATGAGGTTTTCATCATATTGCTTGAGTTTATCTCTCTACATCATGTCATCTTACCCAATGCGTTAATCTGTTCTTCATGAACTTAATACTCTAGATGCAGGCAAGAGTCAATCGATGTGTAGAGTAATAGTAGTAGATGCAGAATTGTGTCGGTCTACTTGACACGGACATGATGCCTATGTGCATAATCATTGCCTTGGATTATCTTCATAATTATTCGCTTTTCTATCAATTACTTGACAGTAATTTGTTCACCCACCGTGATACTTTCCTTCAAGAGAGAAGCCTCTAGTGAAACCTATGGCCCCGAGTCTAATTTCCATAATATATTTTCAGATCTATAAACCAAAAATACCAAAAATACCTTGCTGCAGTATATTTACCTTTTTTTACTTTCGGCAATCTTTTTCAGCTATCTCTATCAGATCTAATCCTTGCAAATAATCCTGAAGGGATTGACAACCCCTTTATAGCGTTGGGTGCATGAGTTTGATTGTTTGTGTAGGTGCATCCATTGGTAACTTCCTTGTTCCTCCTACTGGATTGATACCTTGGTTCTCAACAACTGAGGGAAATACTTATCTACTTTGCTGCATCACCCTTTCCTCTTCAAGGGAAAACCAACACACGCTCAAGAGGTAGCAAGAGGCTACTACACGATGGAGCGCGCGCGCGGAGGAGCCGGGAGACGAACGACGTGAGGAGGAAGAAGAGAGGATAACAGCAAATGGACTCGGCACTTCTGTAGGGTGGATTTTGGGGCAATTTGAGATGGGGTCGAGCTGTCGGGTCTGACGTGGTGCGCGTGCGTATACGCCCCATATTTTGGTTGCAAATGGGGGTGCCGGTCAGCCCGGGCATTTGAGGCCCATTTGAGAGGCCCGTCTGGATTGCATTTTCGTGACCAGGTAGTGACCGGGTGGCCTGTCCGGGCATTTGAGGTGGGTTTGAGGGGTCCGACTATAGATTCTCTAACATAATATACCCCAAGATAAATATGCAAATGTGGCAAGGAGTTAATTAGAAGAGAGGTGTTTGTTGTAACATAATATGTTACCGTAACATAAGGGCATCTCCAACGGCAACCCATAAATTTCCTCTAACACCTGTCTGCAGACAGGGGGACCTATCCGCGGACACGGATACGAGAGGCTGTCATCTAACACAATCTGCATGCATTTCAAACACTTTATGAACCAACCCGATGAAATTCGTGCAAACATGGCGGATTTCATACAAACCAGACGACATTCATTACATTTTCGACATATTTTAACCAAAATAGGTAAAACTATATGCACGTTTGGCCGTGCGGAGCTCCAATCCCACGACACGTATACACTACACTAGTTCATAGCCGGTCGCGATGGATCTCTTTGTCTTTCCCATGTCCGGTTGTCCGCTTATCAGACTGTCGGGAGTCCCGGATGCATCACCTGCCATGAAGCACGAATTCATGCTTGTTTTGGGGGCGGGGGGGAGGGGGGAGGAGGGGGAGGACGATGGCTTAAGACAGAGGGCAATACACTGGCTGTGTAATCCGACAACTCGCCTAGGGTTGCCTTCTTAGGACCAAAGCGATGGCGGCCTCTCATGTTCTGCTTTTCCTCGGTGTTGTCGATGAACGCGGATGCGGCGACGGCTATCGACTCGACCTGCTCCGCGTAGCCAGCTTCTTTGTCATCGAGTGGGCATGGTTTCTGCTAGTGGGATGCAACCAAAAGGGTGGAGGAAAATGTGGAAAGAGGAGACAGGGAGCGGCGGAGTGGTGCAATTCTTGCATGGCGTCTACCCTCCTTTAAATAGGGGGGGGTGAGATAAGTTTGCCCGCCGTTGTGTTTAATGTCACCCGCTTGTGAACGGACGCATGACCGAAGAAGGATTCTCGGCTTTCACACGGGTTTAATGGAGTCATTTAACTGCGATGAGGTGGCGTGTTCAGTCGGACCTACAGCAGGCGTCGCCCTCGGCAGGCGCGCCGCTTCAATTACGGAGCCAGGGAGGTCGCGTCTATTCGGAGTCGGCTTCAATATGGAGCGCGTGCTATAAAACAGCATGAATGCTGGCAGCTAGCACCAGGGTGGGAACACACGCGGTTGAGGAGAAGGGGGTTTGGATGGGCCGGATAGGTCAGAAGCGGGCGCGAGTGCTATTCGAACGCCCGCAAAGCTCTCCAGATTTGTCTCCGATTTGAGGAAGAAAGTGAGTCCGGACCTTCCTGCGGGCCAAGGCTTCCGTGGTCTGGACCACCCTGCGGACCAAAGCTTCTGCGGTCCGAACAACACGGTCCGAACACAGTCCAAACGTGTGTGAGCTGTTTGCGGGCCGTTGTTGGAGATGCCTAAGAGCATCCACAATGTATGGATTTTACTGCCTCCAAGCCTTCTCTCTCCTCTTAGAGGCAGCCTCCATACATTGCAAACCCCTGCCTCTTGTCTAAAATTGTTAGCATCGCCTCTTAGCATAGAGGCAGCCTCTAAGGAATAAAGAAATTGAGTGACCCCATATGTCAGTTCTAGTGAGCAGCTGTGGAAGAATAAAATATATTGAGAAGTTTGTTTTCCAACACAGTTGCTAGGGTCCACCTAAGAGGTGACTGCAGCCTCTATACATTAGGTGCTTTTTTCTAAAAATTTGAGGCAACATATTGGACCCAGCATAGAGGCGATGCTGCCTCTACATATTGTGGATGCCATAACACACCCCTATGCAAAATAAGCCTGATAAATTAAAGTTGTTATAATACAACACTTGCATTGCTACCTATTATGAAAATAATAATATAGAACATCTATTAACGGATAGTAGTACATGTCAATAGTTTATAAGTTACTTCCAACTATGACTAGCGTGAAGTAAAATCATCCCGTACGTAGATAAAAAAAAAAGCATCCCGTATGTGAGGCAATTCCGCAGAATTAACGGTGAGTAACTGACTGTTCGTAATCTCAGGTGTCAGCTAAAGTCATCCATATCCAAATGTCATTACTACCAATGAATGCCTCCCAGGCTTATAGGAGTAATAATGTCTCGAGGTAAAAATGGCACAGTAATATAATAGCTAGGGTTTTCTGGCGCGAGCAACGCTTGAGGTGAAACGTATACGCCAAAGACTTCAGTTCACAGAACTCACGCGGGAGGCGCGGGACGCATTGCCTACCAAACCCAAAGTCCTTGGGGCGCTCACTCTCCCGCCTATAAATAGGAGCAACGCGCTCCGCTCTCCCCTTGTGCCACCAACTGCATCCATCTGACACTGTCAGTCACACTCGTTTCTTGAAGAACGTTGTGTTTGGAGGAGTCGGAGCTAGATCGAAGACCATGGCTAGGCTGGCGGCGATGGCCATGTGCGCGCTGTTAGCACTGGTGGTGGTCGGCCCGCCGTTGGTGGCGGCGCAGGAGCAGGAGTGCAACGCGGGGAAGCTGATCGTGTGCGCGGCGGCGATCATCGGCGGTGTGCAGCCGTCGGCATCGTGCTGCTCGAACCTGAAGGCGCAGCAAGGCTGCCTCTGCAAGTATGCGAGCAACCCGGCGTATTCCGGCTACATCAACAGCCCCACCGCCCGCAAGACCCTCGCCTCCTGCGGCATCCCCATCCCGACCTGCCCGCAGTAGAAACATGGTGGATGCATGCGTGCGTGCGCATATATATAGTGTGCTGGTGTATCACTCTCAGAATGAAAAAGTATGTGGTGTGTGTTGATTTAATGATTAATTGGCCGGATTTGCTATCCCAATAACTGATATGAGTGCAGCAGATGTGCTCGCCGTTTGTTTTCTGCAAAGTTTCGTTGTCTTGGCTGATAAAAGGATGTTCTTTTAGACGGCCGGACTTTAGGCTCAGGGATTCGTGATTTGGGTTCTACAATTTCAAAGCGCATGGCGCCGCACCCGTCCAATGTGACGAAAGAACGGTACAGGTACCTGTGAAAACCTGAACAACAAAAACATTATTTAAATTAAAATTTGGAGGCCTCAAATTGGTCTATAGGTTTACGAAAATGCTAAGAATCTGATATCGGATTTACAAGCAGTGGCGAAGCCACGTTCAAGCCGTGTGGTCACTTGACCACACAACATTTTGGTCAAACTCTTAATTAGAACTAAAAAATATGCAGAAGATAGTAGAAAATTTGGGAATACATATGTATTTGACATCACAAGTTTAAATTGACATCACATCCTTGAACTTCTGGCACCGCCACTGTTTACAAGGATGATAAATCAAACATTCTTATGACAATTTATATGTCACGAGCATGACAATTCCCTTAACCAAGCATGACAAACCCTGGCAAAAAAACTAAACATGTTAGGATTTGCCATGCTTGCTGGGGAGTTGGCAGGCTTGCGACATGTAATTTGTCAATAAAACATTTGATTGGTCGTGCTTCAAAATCTGACATAAGAATGTAGAGCGGTCCTTGGTTCGTACTATTTTTTTTAAGCAGACCCTAGGTTCATACCACCTTCTTTCCCGTTCATAAGGCTGACGTGTATCTATGAGTTGACAAATAGTCCAATTGTAATACAAGTTGTATATCCCAAAAGATATATCATTGGACACTTCAAATCATCTACTTTCTAATGGTATAATTTTTCGACTGTACAACTCATCTTATGTTAGTCAAATTATAGATCAAGGGATACGAGCAAGCCTTATAAATCGAAAAGAGGTAGGTTGTTGGGCATACTAGATGATACTCAGCGTGTTGCTGCAGGAATCGATTGCATATTTCAATGAAATTTTGATTAGGTGAAATTTAAATGTTTAGATTAATAACACATGAAACAAAAAAAATGTAAGACCTGCTAAATTTCATTATGTATAGTTTTAAAATAATTAGTGAATATAAGTAGAATATTAGAATGAAATTTGTTTTCCCATGTGTGGTTGCATGTGATGGTGGGTCTTCTTCCATGCATGATTCCATGTTGAGGTGGATCTTATCCCATTCATAATTGTGTTGGTGATATGTCATGCTTTAATGTTGATATAAATAAGTTAGTAGGGATCACTCTCTTAGGTGTGTGTGTATATATATAATATATATATATAATATATATATATATATATATATATATATATATAGGGAAAATACCTCCTACTACCGGGTGTAGTTACTCCCATGTCTTATATACTACCATGTGGTAGTATATATACTAATTTCTCCCTTTGAGTATGTTCACATACTATATATAAGATACTCCAAGGTGTGTTACATGCAAAATAATATAGTTGACTGACAGTTTTTATCATATTATGAAATACGTACTGCGTAAAAATGAGTATGCTAAAAATATGATACATACTACATAAAAAATAGTAGATATACTACCTAAATATTTTTTATATACTATATATTACGCATACATATTCTCCGATATGCTAGATACTACCTATAACATACCAAACAAAAGTGAGAGTAACTACACCCGGTCGTACGAAACATTTGTCGTATATATATATACACACACAAATGTTTGATACGACCGGATGTAGTTACTCCCGCTTTTGTTTCATATGCTATAGGTAGTATCTATTATTTTGAAGTGTATGTATACGTAGTATGTAGTATATATATAAAAAAATTGGTAGTATGTCTCATATTTTGAGCATATACTTTTTATGTACAAATATGTATGTATTTTATAAATATAATAAAAATATGAGTTAACTTGTAATTTTTTTTATAAAATTCACTTTGGAGTATCTTAGATATAATATATATGAACATACTAAAACTAATAAAGTAGTATATATACAAAGTCTATTCATCACCCAGGGTCTAGAATAAGTTATTCTTCATGCAAGGTAATATTACGATCGTTTCATAAATAAATTACATTTCAAATGTAAATAGTTACATATATATTGATTCACTACGCAAAGTTTGACATAAAAAAGTAAAAATATAAGTCATAAGACCAGAAAAATCACATTTTATGTATATTTTACACTATGTTTTTATGTTTGTAAATTTACATGACATAAGTATTTTTTACGATGACTATATTTTTTTACGGTCTCTTTTTACGTATGGAACACGATAAAATTTACGGAACGTAAAATTACGATGCATTGATGTGAAAATAGAGGGGGTGAAGAATAACTATTCCTCAGTCTTCGCGATCCAAATCGCCGAGCGTCTCGCGATCCAATCACGATCCGTCCCGCGATCCAATCACGATCCGTCCCGCGAACTTGATCACGGTTCTTCCGATCTAGCGCCAAACGGACGACACCTCCGCGTTCAGCACACGTACGGCTTGATGACGATCTCCTCCGTCTTGATCCAACAAGAGGGAGCGGAGAGGAAGTAGAGTTCTTCAGAAGCGTGACAGCGCTCAAGCGATGGTGGTGGAGCTATTCCGGCAGGGCTTCACCTAAGCACTGCAGAAATCCGATCTAGAGGAGAAACTATGCACTGGAGGAACGGGCAGCACGTGGCTAAAAATTCTGTGCCAAAACCCTAAAACCCACCAGTATATATAGGAGGAAGTGAGGAGAGGCTTGGCACAAGGGCCAAGCCTCCTTTGGTTCGGCCGAAGTGGGGGGGGGGAGAGGAGGACTCCTCCTTCAATCCTAGTAGAACTAGGATTCCTCCTTTTTGGCCTTTTTTCCACCTTTTTCCCTTTGGGCTTATCTTCCTAGCCGCATGGGCCTTGTGTGAGACTTCCACCAGACCACAAAAGGCTGGTAATTATTCTCCCACAGCCCATGAAGCCTCTGGGGTCGAAATACCCCTCCCGGTGGTTTCTCGGTACACTATCGGCACTCCCGGTACATTACCGATTAGCTCGAAACTTTTCCGGCGACCAAAACAGGACTTCCTATTTATCAATCTTTACCTCCAGACCATTCCGGCGCTCCTCGTGACGTCCGGGATCTCATCCGGGACTCTGAACAATCTTCGATCACCACCATACATAACTCTATACTACCGAAACGTCACCGAACCTTAAGTGTGCAGACTCTACGGGTTCGAGAACTATGTAGACATGACCGAGACACCTCTACGGTCAATAACCAATGGCAGGACCTGGATGTCCACATTGGTTCCTACATATTCTATGAAGATCTTTATCGGTCGAACCTCTATGTCAAGGATTTAGTTAATCCCGTATAATGTTCCCTTTGTTCTTCGGTATGTTACTTGCCCGAGATTCGATCGTCGGTATCTCCATACCTAGTTCAACCTCGTTACTGGCAAGTCTCTTTACTCGTTCCGTAATACAAGATCCCGTAACTAACACTTAGTCACATTGCTTGCAAGGCTTATTGTGATGTTGTATTACCGAGTGGGCCCTGAGATACCTCTCCGTCACACGGAGTAACAAATCCCAGTCTTGATCCATGCCAACTCAACAGACACCTTCGGAGACACCTGTAGAGCACCTTTATAGTCACCCAGTTACGTTGCGACGTTTGATACACACAAGGCACTCCTCCAATATCTGTGAGTTGCATGATCTCATGGTCATAGGAACATATACTTGACATGGAGAAAATAGTAGCAATAAACTGACACGATCATAAGCTACGTTTGTAGTTTGGGTCTTGTCCATCACATCATTCTCGTAATGATGTGATCCCGTTATCAAATGACATCTCATGTCCATGGCTAGGAAACCTTAACCATCTTTCGATCAACGAGCTAGTTCAGTAGAGGCATACTAGGAACATTGTGTTTGTCTATGTATCCACACATGTATCCATGTTTCCAATTAATACAATTATAGCATGGATAATAAACGATTATCATGAAAAAGGAAATATAATAATAAACACTTTATTTATTGCCTCTAGGGCATATTTCCAACAGTCTCCCACTTGCACTAGAGTCAATAATCTAGTTCACATCACTATGTGATTTACATTGTAATGAATCGAACACCCATGCAGTTCTGGTGTTGATCATGTTTAGCCCTTGGAAGAGGTTTAGTCAACGGGTTTGCAACATTCAGATCCGTGTGCACTTTGCAAATATTTATGTCTTTCTCCACGATGTAATCTCGGATGGAGTTGAAGCGTCGCTTTATATGTCTGGTCCTCTTGTGAAACCTTGGTTCCTTGGCCAGAGCAATGGCACCAGTGTTGTCACAGAATAGGTTCATTGGATTCAGTGCACTGGGCACTACTCCAAGATCTGTCATGAACTGCTTCATCCAGACACCTTCCTTCGCCGCCTTCGAGGCTGCGATGTATTCCGCTTCGCACGTAGAATCAGCTACCACGCTTCGCTTGGAACTGCACCAGCTTACCGCTCCCCCGTTAAGAATAAATACATATCCTGTTTGCGACTTAGAGTCGTCCGGATCAGTGTCAAAGCTTGCATCGACGTAACCCTTTACGACGAGCTCTTCATCACCTCCCTAAACGAGAAACATTTCCTTAGTACTTTTCAGGTACTTAAGGATATTCTTGACCGCTTGCTAGTGCTCCATTCCAGGATCACTTTGAAACCTTCCGGCCATACTTATGGCAAGGCTGACATCGGGTCTTGTGCACAACATTGTATACATGATAGAGCCTATGGCTGAAGCATAGGGGATGACACTCATGTTTTCTCTATCTTCTGCAGTTACTGGGCATTGAGTCTTACTCAACTTCACACCTTGTAACACAGGCAAGAACCCCTTCTTGGATTCTTCCATTTTGAACTTCTTCAAAACTTTATCAAGGTATGTGCTTTGTGAAAGTGTTATTAAGCGTCTCGATCTATCTCTATAGATCTTAATGCCTAATATGAAAGCAGCTTCTCCTAGGTCCTTCATTGAAAAACTCTTGTTCAAATATTCCTTCACGCTTTCCAGCATTTCTATATTGTTTCCAATCAGCAATATGTCGTCCACATATAATACTAGAAATGCTATAGAGCTCCCACTCACTTTCTTGTAAATACAAGCTTCTCCGTAAACTTGTATAAACTCAAACGCTTTGATCACCTCATCAAAGCGCTTATTCCAATTCCGAGATGCTTGCACCAGTCCATAAATGGATCGCTGGAGTTTCCAAACTTTGTCAGCATTCTCTGGATCGACAAAACCTTTGGGTTGCATCATATACAACTCTTCCTCAAGGAAACCGTTGAGGAACGCTGTTTTGACATCCATCTGCCAAATTTCATAGTCGAAATAAGCACCTATTGCTAACATGATTCTGACAGACTTAAGCACTGCTAAGGGTGAGAAAGTCTCATCGTAGTCAACTACTTGAACTTGTGAAAAACCCTTTGCCACAAGTCGAGCTTTATAGACGGTAACATTACCGTCCGCGTCTGTCTTCTTCTTAAAGATCCATTTGTTCTGAATGGCCTTTCGCCCTTCAGGTAATACTTCCAAAGTCCATACTTTGTTTTCATATATGGATCCCATCACGGATTTCATGGCCTCTAACCATTTGTCGGAATCCGGGCCCATCACTGCTCCTCCATAGCTCGTAGGTTCATTGTTGTCCAACAACATAACCTCCAAGACAGGGTTGCCATACCACTGAGGGGTAGTATGCGGCCTTGTCGACCTACGAGGTTCAATAGCAGCTTGATCCGAAGCTTCATGATCATCATCATTAACTTCCTCTTCTACTGTTGTAGGTTCCACATAAACATCCTTCTGCGTTGCGCTACTTTCTGGTTGAAGTAAAGGTTCAATAACCTCATCAAGCTCTATTTTCCTCCCACTCAATTCTTTCGAGAGAAACTCTTTCTCAAGAAATGTTCCGTTCTTAGCGACAAACACTTTGCCTTCGTATCTGAGATAGAAGGTATACCCGACTGCCTCTTTCGGGTATCCTATGAAGACGCATTTCTCCGCATTGGGTTCCAGCTTTTCAGGCTGAAGCTTTTTGACATAAGCATCACATCCCCAAATTTTAAGAAATGACAACTTTGGCTTCTTGCCAAACCACAGTTCATATGGCTCATCTCAACGGATTTTGATGGTGCCCTATTTAAAGTGAATGCAGCTGTCTCTAATGCATAACCCCAAAACGATAGTGGCAAATCATCAAGGGACATCATAGAATGCACCATATCTAATAAGGTTCGATTACGACGTTCAGACACACCATTACGCTGTGGTGTTCCGGGCGGTGTCAACTGTCAAACAATTCCACACTGTCTTAAGTGACCGCCAAACTCATAACTCAGATATTCACCTCCTCGATCAGATCGCAGGAACTTAATCTTCTTGTTACGATGATTCTCAACTTCGCTCTAAAATTGCTTGAACTTTTCAAACGTTTCAGACTTGTGTTTCATTAAGTAAATATACCCATATCTACTTAAGTCATGAGTGAAGGTGACAAAATAGCGATATCCACCACGCGTTGTAACATTCATTGGGCCGCACACATCAGTATATATGATTTCCAATAAGTCACTCGCCCGTTCCATTGATCCAGAGAACGGCGTTTTAGTCATCTTGCCCATGAGGCATGGTTCACATGTGTCAAGTGATTCAAAATCAAGTGACTCCAAAAGTCCATCAGCATGGAGCTTCCTCATGCGTTTTACACCAATATGACCTAAACGGCAGTGCCACAAGAAAGTGGTACTATCATTATCAACTCTACATCTTTTGGCATCAATGTTATGAACATGTGTGTCATCACTATTAAGATTCAATATGAATAAAACCCTAACATTGGGTGCATGACCGTAAAAGATATTACTCATATAAATAGAACAACCTTTATTCTCTGATTTAAATGAGTAACCGTCTCGCAATAAACAAGATCCGGATATAATGTCCATGCTTAACGCAGGCACTAAATAACAATTATTCAAGTTCATCACTAATCCTGATGGTAATCGAAGAGAGAGCGTGCCGACGGCGATCACATCAACCTTGGAACCATTTCCCACGCGCATCATCACTTCGTCCTTTGCCAGCCTTCGTTTATTCCGTAGTTCCTGCTTTGAGTTGCAAATGTGAGAAACCGAACCGGTATCAAATACCCAGGCACTACTACGAGAGCTAGTAAGGTACACATCAATAACATGTATATCATATATACCTTGTTTGTCATTGGCCGCCTTCTTGTCAGCCAGGTACTTGGGGCAGTTCCGCTTCCAGTGACCAGTTCCCTTGCAATGAAAGCACTCGGTTTCTGTCTTAGGTCCATGCTTGGGCTTGTTTACACGAGTAGCAACTGCTTTGCCATCCTTCTTGGTTTTACCCTTGTTGCCTTTACCCTTTCCATTTTTCTTGAAAATAGTGGTTTTATTGACCATCAACACTTGATGTTCGTTCGGGATTTCAGACTCAGCGACTTTTAGCATCACAAACAGCTCGACGACTGACTTGTTCATCCCGTTCATGTTATAGTTCATCACAAAGCTCTTGTAACTAGGTGGTAGTGATTGAAGAACTCTGTTAGTGATCGCCTTTGGCGGAAGGACAATTCCCAACTCCTCTAGACGAGTTGAATACCCAGACATTCTGAGTATATGTTCACTGATAGACCCGTTCTCCTCCATCTTGCACGCATAGAACTTATCAGAGGTTTCATACCTCTTGATCCGGGCATTCTTCAGAAAGATAAACTTCAACTCCTGGAACATCTCATATGCTCCATGACGTTCAAAACGTCTTTGAAGTCCCGGTTCTAAGCCATACAATATTGCACACTGAACTATTGAGTAATCCCCAGTACGTGCCTCCCAAGCGTTCTTAATGTCTTCGGAGGTCATGTCTTCTGGTTGGTCACCAAGCGGTGCATCAAGGACATATGATTTCTGGGAAGCCGCGAGGATAATCCTAAGATTATAGGCTCAATCAGCAAAGTTACTTCCATCATCTTTCAACTTAGCTTTCTCTAGGAACGCATTAAAATTCAGGGGTGCTACTACGCGAGCCATTGATCTACAACATAAATGTGCAAAGGTTACTTAGACTATTGTTCAAGATAATGAGTTTAGTTAATCATATTACTAAAGCTCCCACTCAAATTGACATCCCTCGGGTCATCTGAGTGTCACATGATCCAAATTCACCAACTCAAGTCTGATCATCACGTGAGTTGAGGTGGATTCAATGGTGAACATCATTATGTTGATCATATATACTATATGACTCATGTTCGACCTTTCGGTCTCTTGTGTTCCGAGGCCATGTCTGTACATGCTAGGCTCGTCAAGTTAACCCGAGTGTTCTGCACGTGCAACACTGGCTTGCACCCGGTATATGTGAACATAGAATCCATCACACCCGATCATCACGTGGTGTCTCGACACGACGATCTTTCGCAACGGTGCACACTCGGGGAGAACACAATTCATCTTGAAATTTAAGTGAGGGATCACCTTATAATGCTACCGTCGCCCTAAGCAAAACAAGGTGCATAAAAAGATTAACATTACATGCAAATCATAAGTGACATGATATGGCCATGAACTTGTGCTTTTGATCTCCATCTAGAAAGCACCGGCATGATCTCCATCGTCACCGGCTAGACACCATGATCTCCATCATCTTGATCTCCATCAACGTGTCGCCATCGGGGTTGTAGCGCCCAACATGCGTCTACTACAATTGCTACCGTTTAGCGATAAAGTAAAGCATTACATAGCGCTTAATGATTGACACACAGGTCATATAATAATTAAAGACAACCCTATGGCTCCTGCCGGTTGCCGTACTCATCGACATGCAAGTCGTGATAATCTATACATCACATGATCATCTCATACATCACATATATCACATCATGTAATTGGCCATATCACATCACAACATACCCTCCAAACACAAGTTAGACGTCCTCTAATTGTTGTTGCATGTTTTACGTGGCTGCTACGGGCATCTAGCAAGAACAATTCTCATCTACGCAAAAACCACAATGGTGATACACTAGTTGCTTTTCAACCTTCTCAAGGACCACCTTTGTCGAATCCGATCCATCTAAAGTGAGAGAAACTGGCACCCGCAAGCCATCTATGCAACAAGTTGCAGTTGAGGGAACCGGTCTCTCGTAAGCGTACGAGTATTGTTGGTCCGGGCCGCTTCATCTCACAATACCGCTAAACCAAAACACGACCAAGGGAGGAAGCAATCTAAGCATCAACGCCCACAAACTCTTTGTGTTCTACTCGAGATCTTATCTACACATAAACCTAGCTCATGATGCCACTGTTGGGGAACGTTGCATGGGAAACAAAAAATTCAGCGTGATGGAGCAGAGAGGAAGTAGAGTTCTCCGACAGCGTGACGGTGCTCCGGCGATGGTGGTGGAGCTATTCCGACAGGGCTTCGCCGAAGCACTGCAGAAATCTGATCTAGAGGAGAAACTATGCACTGGAGGAACGGGCAACACGTGGCTAAACATTATGTGCCAAAATCCTAAAACCCACCAGTATATATAGGAGGAAGGGAGGAGAGGCTTGGCGCAAGGGCCAAGCGTCCTTTGGTTCGGCCGAAGTGGGGAGGAGAGGAGGACTCCTCCAATCCTAGTAGGACTAGGATTCCTCCTTTTTGGCCTTTTTTCCACCTTTTTCCCTTTGGGCTTTCCTTCCCAGCCGCATGGGCCTTGTGTGAGACTTACACCTGCCCACAAAAGGCTGGTAATTATTCTCCCACAGCCCATGAAGCCTCTTGGGTCGAAATACCCCTCCCGGTGGTCTCCCGGTACACTACCGACACTCCCGGTACATTACCGATTAGCCCGAAACTTTTCCGGTGACCAAAACAGGACTTCTTATCTATCAATCTTTACCTCCAGACCATTTCGGAGCTCCTCGTGACATCCGGGATCTCATCCGGGACTCCGAACAACCTTCGCTCACCACCATAGATAACTCTATACTACTGAAACGTCACCGAACCTTAAGTGTGCAGACCCTGCGGGTTTGAGAACTATGTAGACATGACCGAGACACCTCTACGGTCAATAACCAATAGCGGGACCTGGATACCCATATTGGGTCTTGTCCATCACATCATTCAACTAATGATGTGATCCCGTTATCAAATGACATCACATGTCAATGGCTAGGAAACCTTGACCATCTTTGATTAACGAGCTAGTTCACTAGAGGCATACTAGGGACCAAGTGTTGTCTATTTACCCACACATGTAATGTGTTTCCAATCAATACAATTATAGCATGGATAATAAAAGATTATCATGAAAAAAGAAATATAATAATAAACTCTTTATTTATTGCCTCTAGGGCATATTTCCAACAGTCTCTTAGATTGGTTAGGTGTAGCTTGGGAGCCTCCAAATCGTGTCGAGTTGAACCAAGAAGTTTGTAAGGGCAAGGAGATCGCCTACTTAGTGAAGATCTACCCCGAGTGAGGCTAGTCATTCGTGGACGTAAGCCATGGTGTAATAGACAAGGTTGCATCTCCGTGGACGGTTCGTGGACTCGAGCAATCATTACCTCTGTGGGTTGAAGTATCCATCAACGTAGACGTACGATAGCACCACCTATCGAAACCACACCAAAAATCTTCGCGTCTTCAATGTGTTTGATCTTTCTATCCCTACCCTCTACTTACCCTTGCATGTCTTTACTTTCCGCTTCTATACTCGTAGACTCGCATATGTAGGGTTTGCTAGATATGGTAAAATTGCTAAAACTTGCCAACCATTAAAATTGGGAACATGTTATGTTTTTATTTCGTCAACAGGTCTAATCACCCCCACCCCTCTAGACATACTTTGGATCCTACAAGTGGTATCATAGCTTTGGTCTTCATTGCATTGGTGTCACAACCTAGGAGACTATGATGTCTAGTGAGGGAAATTACCACGGTAGATTTCCATATTTTGATGGTACAAACTTTGCTAGTTGGAAGCATAAAGTGAAAATGCATATTCTTGTTCGTAACCCCTCCATTTGGGCTATTGTTCGTGTTGGATTGCAAGGTGAATTCTTTGGTGATGGAAAGGAACTGGATTGTGCAGCGACAATGGAAGAATTGAAGATGTTGCAATAAAACATTCAAGCATGCAACATTCTATTCAACTGCCTATGCCTCGAAGAGTTCAACAAGACAAGTCGCTTTGAGAATGCCAAGGAAATTTGCGATACTTTGGTTGATATGCACGAAGGAACCGAATCCATCGGGGAATCTAAGTTTGATGTGCTACAAATTCAACTTGACAAGTTCAAGATGAAGGGTGGTGAAGGAGTCGTAGAAATGTACTCTAGGCTTTCTCTCACCACAAATGAGATTGCTAGCTTAGGAAGCAAAGAGATGACCCAAAAATTCATCATCAAGAATATTCTTATAGCCTAGGATGCAAAATATGGCATCGTGTGCATAGTGATCCAAATGGTGCCAAACAACAAAGATCTCGAACCCACAGAAGTCATTGGTAGTATTGTTGCTCATGAAATGTCACTCAAGGACAAAGAGCTCCATAACAAGTCAAGTGGTGCATACAAAGCCACAAGTGACACTCCCGCTACCTCAAGTGACAACCTTGTTACCAATGAAGAGATAAGCTTCATGGTCAGGAAATTCAACAACTTCTACAAGAATAGAGGCAAAGGGAGAAGCTCCAACTCAAGATACGAAGAGAAGCGTTCTTCTAGTCGTGACCGAAATTGTTACAATTGTGGAAGATCCTGACACTTTTCCAATGAGTGCACGACCACCTCCAAGAGAAGAGAAGAGTCGCCTCGAATAGAGAGAAGGAGTAGAGAAGATCTAATGTGGTGCATCCTACGAACATCACCACGACAAGAGTTTCTTTGGCAAGTAACACATGCGACATCAACTCCACATAGATGAAGGCGAATCATCTCATTTACACGCATTCACTTGACCCTTTCGAGGAGGGTATACTACTTGACACTCCTCTCGTGTGCATGCATAGGTATTGTTGGAGCTTCATGGATGACGAGGAGGAGTGCAAGCGCTAAGGAACAACTACACCATCCGTGGAGGAATCTTGGAAGAGAAGAAGGAAGAAGGCTGCAATTGCCCAGACGTCCGAACGACCTCGTCCAGATCATTCGCCTATAACAGCAGTACACGAACCGTGAAGCCAGATCGTTTGGGACTCTACCCGGATCGTCCAGAAGATGCCCGGATCGTCTGGCCATGCCTGCGTGCGTGACAGGCTCGAGGCTCAAGTATCTCCCTCTCACTTACCCCTTCGTGGCTAGCACTATATATACTCCACCCCCTCCTCATTTCTAGGGTTAGCAATAGTTTAGCTCATAGTTAGTTGAGAATTGCTCCTTCCATATTCTTCTCCCTTTGAGTTGGTACCTCTACGTGAGAAGATCCTATGGATGTCAAGGCCCCTATCTAGGGAAGATCCTCCGGGATATCAAGGCCGCGTCTCCCCATGGGATATGGGATGAACTCTACCATGTATCATCTTTCCCTTTGTTGTTCCTTGTACCTTGTGGATTTTGTGTGTGGTGAGTCTAGTGGATGTGTGATTGGACTTGTTCTTGAGTGTTTCCTCTTGTGATTTGTCCTCGTTCTTCCATGTGTTCTTTGTGTTCTTGAGTTTTCCCCCTACAATTCATGAAAGATCGACACCTAAGGGTTCCACCATGTATCATATTGGTATCAAGAGCCACGTTTCTCATGAAATTGGAGTCTTACCCTTCGTTTTCTAGCCTAATTTTGTTTGTTTTTGTCCCAATTCGAGAATCCCCATCAAAAATAGCCTCACCAATTTTTTTGTGATTTATTGGTTCTTTTGAGATTTTGTTGATTTTGATCCATGGAATTCGTGTTTGGCAATTAGATCTAGCTTTCTCACCGCGAGATCCACCCCAATTTTTCTTTTTCTCCATTAATTTTGACTCCCGAGATCGAAATTTCCGCCCAAAATCGCATCGCCGAGAGGAAATCCCGAGCAATTTGGCCTGCCCAGATCATCCAAACAAGGTCCCGGATCATCCGGCCATCACCCGGATCAGCTGGACCCTCTCCCGGGCGTCCAGGTAGCCCACGCATCAGTACCCAAAAGCTGAAGCCGGATCATCCGTACTCCCATCTGGATCATCCGGGTATCCCTAGACACGACACAACTGATTTCTTGTTTTAACCACAACTAATTCATATGAAGTCCAATTTTAATGTTCTTTAGCTCGTTTGATAGCTATTGACTTCCCCCATCCTGAAAAAATACTTTCAAAACCATTTGACTCCATAAAAAGTTTTGAAACTTTGGCAAGTTTGCCTAGGCCTACATCATAACTTTCGCATAGTTTTCCCATCCTACTCTTCCGCCATCCTAACCCAATTTTGTTTGAGATTTTGATTGTGGTATCTGTTTACTATGGTGTTTAGGCTAATTAGGGATGGTTCAACATCGAAAACGCTGCTACTCATCATCGCCTGGCCTTGACATCGACATCAGTCACTTTGCCTTTTGGCACCCCAACCGTAAGCAAGGATGGTAACCTCATCGTCATTCGTTGTCCATTTCCTTGCCATTGCTTTGATCGCTCCGAGCCTATTGCGTACCTTACCCATTGAGACTAGCAACTTGAGAATTGCGGGGCCATGTTACTTGTGCATTTTAGTATTACTCTTATGTCGCATAACTACTTTAAGTGTGCAAACATCTTGTTATCTACATTAGGCCATAAGTCTCTCCCGTGCATATCCATCATACTTGTCTCATATCTTGGTTTAAGTACCAAACATACAAAAAAAGAGAAAGAAGAAAAAGATTTTAAGAAAAATTGGAGATACAAAATAGCTTATAAGCAATAGCAATAGCATTGAGCCCTTTTGCATAGTTCACACGCTTGGATCATACATACATAGCATACTTGGGATTGAACATGGCACGTTTACTTGCATAGGTTGGTGCACAAGCGCGTATCTAGCCCATTTGAGAAATCGAGATATTGTCTTTCTAGAATCCGTGCAACACGAGCTTTTCCCGAGTCTCACATATTTTGTGCTCATTCTTTGGTTGTGCGGATCCAACTTATCTATCCATGTGTGTGTTCCTAGTGCCACCATAGCTATTGATCTATTTGCTTTGCATTGCAATTTTTTGAATCTTGCTCAACATTTTCGATATCTTGGCTAAAAATTGCTTGAATTTTGTGCCACTTGTCCTAACCAAGCCACTCGATAAGATTTACTTTGTAGGTGTGAGTGAAAAAGTCTGATACCAATTCCACTATTCTCTCAATTCACATTGAGTGAGACAGGATGCATCCTCAACTTTGGGAACGGTATCTTGGTGTTGTTTATCTCATTTCCCACTCACCTTTGCTCGAGTCTTGTGATGGCTAGGCAAAGCACATCATCCTCGCTCTTCGACGACTACATCAACATGAACAACTACATCAACCAAAAACTCGAGCGACTCGCCATCTACATACAACACTCCGAAGCTAGGAAAAGAGACTACATCGACAACAAGTTGGACGCACACATGGAGAAACTTCAACACATGCTGGACAACTACAAGTCTTCTTACCCTTCATCATCTTCAAGGCAGATACGCTCAAGGCGCACATCTTTGGAGCGCCTATCGGATGCAAGAACAAGTCGGCCACGTCCTCTCTTCGAGACGACCGCCACGACAACCATCCGCTCATGATCTACATCATCATGAAGGCAAGCCAACTCCAAGAAACAAGTGCGCGAAGACCAACAACACCACCAAGGACAAGCTTCGATGCCAAGATCAAGGCGATCGACTACATGCATGGATGACCCTTCCATCTTTGGAAGGATCCCAAGGAAGATGGCCGAGCATGGGAATTTCCCTTTCGTCATGGAGGCGAGTGATGAAGTGCCATCTCCGGCCTTCATCCACGATGACAGCAACGAGACGGTTGAGCATGGGACTATCCCTTCAACCTAGGCGGCGAAAGGAGATGAGCATGGAGACATTTGCACCTACATCTCTCCGACACCCACATATGAAGAGATGCCCCAATTTCCATGTGAGGAGAGCCACTACCACATGAGTGACATGAGTGACTCCACCATATGTGACATTTAGTGCATTTCCTATGAGAGGATGATTGTGACCACCACTAGCCCCATACACAAAAACATGCCAAACATCCTATGTGAGGTTGAAATCCATCACCACCCTTTGAGTGACTCAACCATCCATATGATTGTGAGCATCCTAGAGGGTGTGAGTGAGCCACAACACTTAGAGAGTGAGGTAGTTGAGATGGCACGTGGAGCCACTATGATTTCTAACAACTTAACCTCTACTCCTATTTTGTCTACTTCTTTGGTGCAAGTTCTCCTACATGATGACGTGCCTACCCTCGGTGAGTCCATTCCTCCAATGGGAATGACAATGGCCATGGTGGACATTGAGGCACACCCCACATGGTTCCATCATGATGTTGACCACGAGTTGGTCTTACCCACCTCACCTACATCACATGAGTGGATCTCTAAAGGTAACATAGGCAAAGGTTCCTTGCTTGTCCCACTAGTGGACTATATTAACATTGCTTGCTTGCATGATGTTGATAACCTTATGGATGCTTTGTATGCTATATCTTCTTCATGCTTAGATGTGCCATCATTTTTTGATGAATATGATGATGAGCATGTTGACTTACCTAGTTTTGATAATATACTCCCTCCGTTCCTAGATATAGGATGTAGTTTTTGGCACGAATATTAAAGAACGCACGTGGAGGGAAACTTTCACAAGTTTTGGGCGAGATTACACCTGACTAATGGAGATCATAAAATACAGGAGCTTAAGTGATATAAGGAAATCTAATCAAATTCCTAAAAAAATCCAAACGAGTGGTGTAATGCAATACACCATATATTTTGGGATTTTTCTCAAAACTCTATACACCTTATATCAAGGAACGGAGGGAGTACTCCATATGATATCATGTGAAAATAATAATGGTTACATCATGTTTTATAATCCATAAACTTGTCATATGCTATGTGTGAAACTTCCCATATTGCTCATACTCCATAGTGACTATCCATAAACTCACCATAGTGACTATGCATATTGCATAAAAATCAATCCCATTTGCACATATGGTATAGATGATAATCCCATGATTCTTGGCATTTGCTTTTCTTGTGATGATATTGCCATGCTTCCTTTGCACCATTTGCGCAATAATTCTCATATGCCATGCCATGATCTCCATGATTTGGAAATGCATTGTTTTAGATGTTGTTCATACTCACCGCATTATGCTTCCGCTATTGCACATGAGGAGACCTCCATGGTTGCATCATACATATTATGAGAATTTGGTCCATCCAATTCATTGAATGATCCCAATAATTGTGTGAACCATCCACATACCATGAATAACAATGCTCTCAATATTTCAAGTAATGCCCTACATATTTCTAGTCTCCATTATGCTATACATAATAACAAAACTTTCATGATGGATGAAATGTTACTATATCATGCCTCTCATTTATTTGAGCATTGGGCATTTTATGCTAACGAAAACAAGCACACACACAGCCTAACCCTACAGGAATCAGGCACTTTGCCGCCAGCCATCCCGAACGGCAAAGGCATGCATCCCGGACGGCAAAGTCTTTGCCGTCCGCCAGCAGACGACCAACCGTCCGGCTGAATAAGCCATGGTAAAGGGCACTTTGCCGTCTGCTGGCGGACGACAAAGACCTTTGAATCTTTGCCGTCTGCTAGCAGACGGCAAAGGGCATGGACGGCACACGTGGCAACTTAGCTCCGTTACGGGCTTAACGGCGTGCTTTTCCATCAACTGGCAGACGGCAAAGACCTTAGTTCTTTGCCATCTGCCAGTGGACGGCAAAGCACCTGATTTTTTACCGGCCTAGGTGGGTTCTTTGCCGTCAGCTAGCAGACGGCAAAGAACCTTAGGTCTTTGTTGTCTGCCAGCGGACGACAAAGAACCCACCTAGGCCATCCTAGTGCTACTCCAGGTTGCACAGGTAGCTGCCACGTGGCATCTTTGTCGTCTGCTAGCAGATGGCAAAGACCTTTGTCGTCTGCCAGTAGACGACAAAGTGGCTATATAGCCCTTGTTTTTTCTGATTTTTCTTAAAATCATTCAATTTGATAGAATATCACATATATATCCAACATATCAACAATACAAGTTTCCAACAAGCATACCAACAATAAGTTTCAACAAGCATACCAACAGTAAGTTGCAACAACATATCCAACATACAAGTTTCCAACAACATATCCAACATACAATGGTTTCCAACAACATATCCATACATACATATCCAAAACAAGTTTCCATAAACAAAAAGGAAGCACAAGTAGAAGAGTACACTCCATCAATGCATGCTTCCTCATCTATAGCAAATCTGCAAATTAGGAAAGATGAAAGTTAGAAGAAGAAGAAGACTAGCTAGAAGAAAAAGAAGGAAAAAGAAGAAGAAAAACAAGAATAAGAAGAATTTATCTTCTCTGTCTTTTTCTCCTCTCCTCTCCTCTTCTCCAAGGTAGTAATGCCATTTTCTAGCTAACTAAGCATATCAAGTCATTTTGGAGGAAAAAATGCTCAGTATAGGTCATTTTATAGCTGTCCTAGGTAGAATATATCATTTTGGAGGTAAGTAAGGTTATTATGTCATTTTTGAGGAAAATAAGCTAAGTATAGGTCATTTTGGAGCTAAACCAAGGTTATTATGCCATTTTTTTACCTAAGTGAGCTAATTATGTCATAAATGAACTAGCTAAGATAATTATAGATCATTATTGAGCTATCCTAGGTATTTATGCCATTTTGTACCTAAGTGAGCTAATTATGTCATAAATGAACTAGGTAAGCTAGCTATAGATCATTATTGAGCTATACTAGGTAGTAATGCCATTTTCTAGCTAACTAAGCATATCAAGTCATTTTGGAGGAAAAAAATGCTAAGTATAGGTCATTTTATAGCTATACTAGGTAGAATATATCATTTTGGAGGTAAGTAAGGTTATTATGTCATTTTTGAGGAAAATAAGCTAAGTATAGGTCATTTTGGAGCTAAACCAAGGTTATTATGCCATTTTTTTTACCTAAGTGAGCTAATTATGTCATAAATGAACTAGCCAAGCTAATTATAGATCATTATTGAGCTATCCTAGGTATTTATGCCATTTTGTACCTAAGTGAGCTAATTATGTCATAAATGAACTAGCTAAGCTAGCTATAGATCGAGCTATACTAGGTAGTAATGCCATTTTCTAGCTAACTAAGCATATCAAGTCATTTTGGAGGGGAAAAAATGCTAAGTATGGGTCATTTTATAGCTATCCTAGGTAGAATATATCATTTTGGAGGTAAGTAAGGTTATTATGTCATTTTGAGGAAAATAAGCTAAGTATAAGTCATTTTGGAGCTAAACCAAGGTTATTATGCCATTTTTTACCTAAGTGATCTAATTATGTCATAAATGAACTAGCTAAGCTAATTATAGATCATTATTGAGATATCCTAGGTAGTTATGCCATTTTGTACCTAAGTGGGTAATTAAGTCATAAATGAACTAGCTAAGCTAGCTATAGATCATTATTGAGCTATACTAGGTAGTAATGCCATTTTCTAGATAACTAAGCATATCAAGTCATTTTAGAGGGGGGAAAATGCTAAGTATAGGTCATTTTATAGCTATCCTAGGTAGAATATATCATTTTCGAGGTAAGTAAGGTTATTATGTCATTTTTGAGAAAAATAAGCTAAGTATAGGTCATTTTGGAGCTAAGTAGGTCATTTCTTAAGCTAAGTATGCATTTGTTAATGAAAACACTTGGGAAAACTTACCATCATCACGAAGGTGAAGGACCGGTAGGGTTTGCGTCCAAATATTGTCATCATCGCGTCGTAGCATTCTCTGCCCAGGTTGAACTGAGCCTTTACAGCCATTACTTGCGTGATGGCATCCAGCTGACAAAGCTCAGTGTGCTCGTGGAGAGGACGTTTTGAAGACTCCAACATTTCATAAAAGGCCTTTGCAGATTCCTCCATCTCATTGTCCGAATCCCGAGCATCATCAAAGTCTTGCACCATGTCTTTGATCCCGGTACCATGCTCGTCGGTGCGACAAACAACCACCTCGGCTCTGGTACTTTGGACAGACTCACCGTGAAATTTCCAGACCGTATAATTAGGCGTAAAACCTCACTTCCGCAGGTGTTTGATCATTTCAAACTCTGACTTCTTCTTATAGTTGTCGCAATCGACACAAGGGCACCAGGTTTTTTTCTGTCCATTTGCAAATGCAACTCTCACAAACACCTTGGTTTTTGTTATCCATTCACGGGTCATGTCTCTCTGACTAGTGTGACCGGTGTACATGCACCCACGATCACTAATCTTGCCTAGCTACTGGACACACACAAAATATATACATAATTCAGCAAACCATATTCATGAGTTAATAGAGTTTGTCAGTTTTATTACGTCAATGCAACCTAGATGCTAGTAGGTAAAGATAGGTCCTAATCCCACCCGAGTATGTGTAGATTGGGTTCGTTTTCCATGCTCTGCTCCGGATCCGACGCACAATTTTGGCAGCACCTCCCCGTTGTTCTCCTGATACACGTCTTGGCAATAAGCAGAGAGGATGTGTACCCGGAGAACAACATGGAGGCACTAACGAAATTCTGCATCGGATCCGGAGCAGAGCATATGGGAAAATGAACCTAATCTACACATACTCGGGCTGTCCATGGATAACGTTGGACAATTCGAAAGAATCACGGTTATAAATATGCTAATGAATGCATATTTATAGATGCAACCCTTTTGAACGGGAGGCGCATAGTGGTCACCCATAGTGATGATTGAAGACACCTATAGCTAGCAAGTTTCATCGGCACGAAGACCGGAACAGAGGAAATGAAGGGGGCAAGAGGAGATGTCATTTGTGCTCACCCACGAATGCAGGGCGGAGCTCGTCGAATGCACGGGGAGGTCATCGAACACCAGACCCTCGTAGCGACGAAACAACTGCACATTTAAATCCACCTAATCAACATAAATATGATGTTCTATATAAAAAAATCGAAAAATATATGAACTAACTCATAATTCACAAATATATGATGCGTCGGCCTCTTGAAGGCCGAAGAGCACCTTTTTCGGGATCGGGGTGTCGGGGGTGTCGTGTCGGGGTCGGGGTGTCTGGGGTGTCGTGTCGGGGTTGGGGTGTCTGGGGTGTCGTGTTGGGGTCTGGGGTGCCGTGTCGGGGTGTCGGGGTGTCGTGTCGGGGGTCGGGGTGTCGGTGGTGTCGTGTCGGGGTAGGGGTGCTGTGTCGGGGCCGGGGGTGTCGTGTCGGGGTGTCGGGGTGTCGTGTCGGGGGTCGGGGTGTCGGTGGTGTCGTGTCGGCGATCCTTGACCTGGTTACGTCGGTGCCAACGCACCCGTCGCCGATCCTCGACCCGGTTACATCGGTGCCGACGCACCCCATCGCCGATCCTTGACCCGGTTTCCTTTTCTTTTCTTCTTCTCCTCTTCTCCTCCTTTTCTTCTTCTTCTCCTTCTCCTCCTCCTCCTCTTCTTCTTATTCTCCTTCTTCTTTTTCTTCCTTTCTTCTCCTCCTCCTCCTCCTTTTCTTCTTCTTTTTCTTCTTCTCCTTCCTCTTCTTCTTCTTGTTCGTCTCCTTCTCCTCCTCCTCTTCTTCTTCTTCTTCTTCTTCTTCTTCATTTCCTCTCCTCCTCCTCCTAACTAACTAACTAACTTACTAACTTAACAGAAAAACTAACTAACTAACTTATTTTTTTCTAACCTAATAAACTAAACTAAACTAATTAAACCTAAATCTAAAAAACAGAAAAAATAGAAAAAAACTAAAAAAAATAAACTCACCGGTGGGGGTTGGGGCGGCGGCGGGGTGCGGCGGCGGCGGAGCGTCGGTGTCGGCGGGCGGGGCGGCCTGGTCAGGGTCGGTGGAGAGGGGCCGGTGGAGGGGCAGGGGAGGGGGCGGCATCGCTGCAAGGGAGGGGCGGGGCGGGGCTGGTGGAGGATGTCGGGGCAGGGGAGGGGGCGGGCGGGCGGCGGGCCAGAGCGGCATGGGGTCGGGGCGGCGGCGAGGTGGAGCAGCGTGGGGTCGGGGCGGAGGGCCGGAGCGGCATGGAGTCGGGGCGGCGGCGGGGTGGAGCGGCGTGGGGTCAGTGGGGGCGGGCGGCGGGCCGGAGCAGCGGCGGAGTGGCGGCCGGGGGCGGTGGTGGGGTGCGGTCGGAGAGAGAGAGAGAGAGAGAGAGAGAGAGAGAGAGAGAGAAGAGAGGAGGGTGGTAACGAGCCATTAGATAGGATGTTCTTTGCCGTCAGCTAGCAGACAACAAAGAGGTGGGGTGGGCCATTGCCCTAAGCTAGCCTCCACTGGGCCCCCACCCCACCTCTTTGCCGTCTACTAGCCGACGACAAAGAATCTTTGCCATCAGCTGGCAGACGGCAAAGAACTGGCTGATGGCAAAGCCACCCTTTGCCTTCTGCTAGCTCTTTACCGTCTGTTTTCTGCCAGCTGATGGCAAAGCCACTCTTTGCCGTCCGCTAGCAGACGACAAAGATGTGGCAGACGGCAAATCTTCTGATTCTAGTAGTGTAACGGATGATATGTACATTTACCACGCACACATTTTGTTTCGTGTATGTCCTTGTTGTGTAGGTACACATTATTCCTCGTCAACCTCGCAAGCACACTAGTTGACGAAACGAGCTATAGAGAGCAACGAAGACGTGCGCCACCATGGAGTGCTTACCGTTCACCCACCCACTTTGCTCAACGACTTCGCGCTATTATTATACATGGCCCTCACATGGTTATGGGTTATTTTACATTATATATCCTTTGCTCATATTTCCATGTTCACTTTGCATGATTTACTCATTTCTATGCCCTTGCCATGCATTAGTGACCCATGCTTTGCACCTCACATGACACTTGATAATATTAATTGTATGTGTATTTTCAAGCTTGGTGGAGATATTACTTGCCATTTCCATGTTTTATTTGTGCCCCATGCCTATGATGATGATATATTGAACATGTTTTGTTTCCGTGCTTGCAATATGTCATGCGCATTGTCTATGCCCATTATATGTTCACATGACATGATCACCATGATTTTACTCTAGTATGTGGCATCTTTGCACTACTAGTTTGCACGACATGATCACTATGCTTTCTTATGTTGCATCACCGATGATTCATACTTGCTCGTTTCATGCGGCTGATGACAACCATTGCCATGCTTCACACATGATTGATATTGCATATTGTCATATGTCTCCATGTGTTGCCTCTTTCTTGCTAGATCATTTGCCATGTATTGAGTGCAGCAATGTTATTAATCTTGTTAATGAGATTGCCCCGATAGATTTCTCTCATATTCTTGGAGCATTTGACATCTTTCATGTGAAGCATGATTTCCTTCCTTCTTTGCCCCATATGCCTAGTACCATGAATATTTCCATTGTTGCATCATATTATTCATGCTCTTGTGATCCTAATGGTTATGTGCAAGAGAAGATAACCATCATGATGGATGATGTGTTTATATACCATGCATATACATTCTTTGCTTTTGTTTGTGCACGTGTAGGATACTTTGACTACATGTCAACTTCCACTTCACGTGAGTTGACCATTCGGCTCTTGAGAGCGAGCCATGCTACACCGATGCATTTGTACATCGCACTTTCTTGCGCATCGGCATTGTGACGGATGCACAAGGTCACGCTTTTGAGGTGACGTCCTTCTTGACCATGGATATTGTGGCTCATCCTACTTTTGTTGCTTGTATCATGACATATATTGGTCATCTTGGACCACTTAGTTGCACACTTGTTAGAGTTATTGCTTTCACTCATGATTGCCATCATTCCATGCCTCATGGCACATATACCCTCTGTGTTGTATCCAACTTGTGGATTGTTTGCTCTTATCATATGCATGGTTGCAACAATGTCTATTATTCATGTTTGCCATGCCACATTGCTTGCTACATGATTGATTTGATTGCCTCACACATGGTGACTAATTGCTCTTTCTATTATGTTGAGTGCCACACTATCTTCACTACACCATGTGCTTGGATTGTCTTGCACTTGCACCATGTGTCCAGACACTTCATTTTATTTGGTGTTGTGAATGATTCCTATGCCTACCATAGACCTTTGTTGGGTTTTTTCTGTATGTGTTCTATGACCTTGAGCTAGATGCTCGTTCTATTATCAGACATATTTGCATGCCTACCTCACCTTTGCATACTTGTTCCAATGATTACATTGCTTGTGCTCAATTTATATGCTTACATGCCATGACACAATCCATTGTCACACCATATGTTATGCATGATGATGACACTTGTTTGGTGAGTAACCGCTTGGATGCTTGGTTTTGCACTAATACTACCCACATTTGTTTTTCCAAGTGCTTGTTGTCCTTGTTCCTTTTCAAGGAATTACAAGACGATGAGACATTGGGGAGTGCCATTACTGACCTTCTACATGATGAGTGCTTGGTGATCGTTCGCTTCTACACAACGACACCATCTACTTCCCATGGTGATTTGGATCTTGATCTGAGGACAGATCTTTCCCAAGGGGGAGGGGATGATGTGGAGCATCCTACGAACATCACCACGACAAGAGTCCATTTGGCAAGTAACACATACGACATCAACTCCACATACATGAAGGTGAATCAACTCCTTTATGTGTTTACTTGACCCCTTCTAGGATCGTATACTACTTGACACTCCTCTCATGTGCATGCATAGGTATTGTCGGAGCTTCACGGATGACGAGGAGGAGTTCAAGCGCCAAGGAACAACTACACCATCTGCGAGGGAAGCTTGGAAGAGAAGAAGGAAGAGGGTTGCACTTGCCCGGACGTCCGGACGACCTCATCAGGATCATCCGGCTACAACAACAATACGTGAATCGTGAAGTCGGATCGTCCGAGACTCCACCCGGATCGTTCGGAAGATGCCCGGATATGTTGGGACCCCATCCGGATCATTTGTCCATGCCTATGTGCGTGATGGGCCCGAGGCCCATGTATCTCCCTCTCACTTACCCATTTGTGGCTAACGCTATATATACTCCACCCCTCGTCATTTCTAGTGTTAGCAATAGTTTAGCTAATAGTTGGTTGTGCATTGCTCCTTCCATAGTCTTCTCCCTTGGAGTTGGTACCTCTACATGAGAAGATCCTATGGATGTCAAGTCCCCTATCTAGGGAAGATACTTCGGGATATCAAGGCCCCAACTTCCCATGGGATTTGGAATGAACTCTACCCTGTATTCTCTTTCCATTTGTTGTTATTGTACCTTGTGGATCTTGTTTGTGGTTAGTCTAGTGGATGTGTGATTGGACTTGTTCTTGAGTGTTCCCTCGTGTGATTTCTCCTAGTTCTTCCCCGTGTTCTTCGTATTCTTAAGGTTTGTTGGAAATATGCCCTAGAGGCAATAAATAAAGTGTTTATTATTATATTTCCTTGTTCATGATAATTGTTTATTATCCATGCTATAATTGTATGGATTGGAAACACATTGCATGTGTGGATATATAGACAACACTTTGTCCCTAGTGTGCCTCTAGTAGACTAGCTCATTGATCAAAGATGGTCAAGGTTTCCTAGCCATTCATACGAGATTTCATTCGATAATGGGATCATGTCATTAGGAGAATGATGGCATAGACAAGACCCAAACTATAACGCAACATATGATCGTGTCAGTTTATTGCTACAGTTTTCTGCATGTCAAGTATATGTACCTATAACCATGAGATCATGCAACTCACGGACACCGAAGAAGTGCCTTGTGTGTATCAAACATCACAACGTAACTGGGTGACTATAAAGGTGCTCTACAGGTATCTCCGAGGGTGTCTGCTGGATTGGCATGGATCAACACTCGGATTTGTTACTCCGTGTGACGAAGAGGTATCTCAGGGCCCACTCGGTAATACAACATCACAATAAGCCTTGCAAGCAATGTGACTAAGTGTTAGCCATGGGATCTTGTGCTACGGAGCGAGTAAAGAGACTTGCCGACAACGAGATTGAACTAGGTATGGAGATACCGACGATCGAATCTCTGGCAAGTAACATACCGAAGAACAAAGGGAACATCATACGGGATTAACTGAATCCTTGACATAGAGGTTCGACCGATAAAGATCTTTGTAGAATATGTAGGAATCTATATGGGCATCCAGGTCCCGCTATTGGTCACTGACCGTAGAGGTGTCTCGATTATGTATACATAGTTCTCGAACCCGCAGAGTCTGCACACTTAAGGTTTTGTGATGTTTCGGTAGTATAGAGTTATGCATGGTTGTGACTGAAGGTTGTTCGGAGTCCCAGATGAGATCCCGGATGTCATGAGGAGCTCCGAAATCGTTCATAGGTAAAGGTTGATATATAGGAAGTCCTGTTTTGGTCACTGGAAAAGTTTCGGGCTCATCTGTAGTGTACCGGGAGTGTCGGGAGGGTACCGGGGGACCATCGGGAGGGGTATTTCGACCCAAGAGGCTACATGGGCTGTGGGAGAAGGAATACCAGCCCTTAGTGGGATGCCTGAAGTCCCACAGGAAGCCCATGCGGGTAGGGAAGAAAACCCAAGGTGGAAAGAAGGCAAAAGTGGGAAATAAGGAAGGAGTCCTAATCCTACTAGGAGTGGAGGGGGAGGACTCCTCCCTCCCACTTCGGCCGAACTAGGGTTGGCTCCCTTGGGAGCCAAGACTCCTCCCTCCCCTCCTACTATATATACTAGAGGTATTGAGGGGTTTTGACACAGAAAAACAGCCACGTGCTACCTCTCCTCTTGATCGCAGTTTCTCCTCTAGATCGGTTTTCAGCGGTGCTTAGGCGAAGCCCTGCTGGAATAACTCCACCACCATCGCCGCAACGCCGTCGTGCTGCCGGAGAACTCATCTACCTCTATGCTCCCTCTTGCTGGATCAAGAAGGCGGAGATCGTCATCAAGTCGTACATGTGTTGAATGCAGATGTGTCGTCCATTCGGCGTTAGATCGGGACGGATCGTGATTGGATCGCGGGACGCTCGGCGATTTGGATCGCGAAGACGTTTGACTACATCAACCGCGTTTATTAACGCTTACCGCTTAGGGGTCTACAAGGGTATGTAGATCCACTCTCTCCTCTCGTAGATGCTCATCTCCTAGATTGATCTTGGTGAAGCGTAGGAAATTTTTTGTTTCCCATGCAACGTTCCCCAACAAGGTTTCCCCCTCCAATTCGTGAAAGATCGATACCTGTGGGTTCCACCCCGTATCAAGATGGCTATGAACGAAGACCCTCCCGGAGAAGTAAGGACTCAAAGAAGAAGGATAAGTACACCAAGAGTTACACAAAAATAAGACATCAAGCTCATGTTGGTGAATGGGTTTCCGGCTTTGAATCCGACAACCAATCCGAGAGAAGCTACCACTCCAACTCCGACTATAGTCAAGATGAATCTGTCACCGGACTAGCACTCATTTGCTCCAACTCCTAGGATTTATTTGGTTCACCAAATGAAGTAATTGGAAGTTGCTTCACACATAAAGACCCAAAGGTATCACACCTCGAATACATTCACTTTAATAGTGATGAGGATGAGTTACAAGGAGGAGATGACTTTCTCTTTGATAAAACCAGCGATGTTAGTCAAATTGAACTTGATAATAATCATGCTAGTAAAGATAAATCGTGTGATGATGATAAGATGGATATTTAGCGTTTAACTAAAGAACTAAACACTCTTAAGTTAGCTCATGAATCTACTCAAGAAGATCATAGAGAGCTTCTAAGAACTCATGAGAAGCTATGATTTGAGAAGCTAAATTTAAAGCAAGAGCATGAGTTTCTTAATGCTATCAATGATGATCTTCGAATGAAGAGTTCTTCTTATATCTTGACAAATGAATACTCTTGTCTACCTTTATGTCACAAGTCAAATCTAAGCAAATTAGTAACAAAGGCAAGAAAGGTTCTTCATCTAGTAGCAACAATAAATATGCTAAATCTAAAGGTGTTGCTTATAGTAGTTCTATTTATTTCACTAGTGATTCTCTTAGCCAAGTTATACTTGAGAAAGAAAATGATTTATTGAAAGGAATTATATAGAAAGGTGTCTACAAGAGTCTTGCCATAAGTAAGCAATTTGAGGAGATTGTGCGCAAGCAAGGATGGCATCGGAAGAACCAATGTGTTGGTTTTGAACGAAAGTTCAATGCCAATGGAGTTGAATGGGAAGAAGATCAATACCCTAAGATGAAGTTTGTTCCCCAAAAGGAGAAGTATGATCCTACTCTCTCTAAGGGAACACAAGCTCAAGATGATCCTCCACCACAAGATCAGCTCAAAGGCAAAGATAAGCTTCAATAGGAGGTTGAATCACATGAAGAAGAATCTTAAGCCACGGTCAAATGGGTTCCCAAGGCCACTACTATCTCTACTTCATCTAGTGCTACATCAACTCCAAGGACCCAATCAATTTGATGTAGTTCTCCAAGAAGAATAACTAGATAAGTTCTTGAGGGGTGACTCTGCCAACAAACCTCACTCATATTCATCATTTGGGAAGAACTAATGCAATCAACTCCAACCCTATGCAATAGTTCAAGGAGTCACAAAACCCCTCGTTGG
This sequence comes from Hordeum marinum, assembly GCA_022496015.1. NCBI lineage: Eukaryota > Viridiplantae > Streptophyta > Magnoliopsida > Poales > Poaceae > Hordeum > Hordeum marinum. Next base: position 240,148,974 of record CM039672.1, on the reverse strand, counting down.
TAAGCAAGGGACAAGGTAATTATTGTATCAATGGACATCATCATATATGTGCTTCATTCCATGTCCATAAATATCCTTGTATTTGTTCCTTGTGTGGGACTAACCCATGAAGGTGAGAAGAGTACAAAACAACAAGGATTGCTCCCAACTCAAGATGATCTTCATCAACAAAGAGCATCCACAACTACATCACCTACATGAAGGCTTCATCGACAAAACCCAAGGTTAGTTTATCCCTCTAAAAGGGGATATCACATCAAGGGAGGGCTTTACTCTAAAATTAGACTTAAAGCATCTCAAAAAATGTGAACACATTAAAAGTAGCAACCCCACTTGTGCTTAAACGATGAGTATGACCTATGATCAAGCATTTTTGCTTGGCTACTAAAGTCAATATACTCACATATAGATGACTCCATCATCACCAAAGTGCTTGGTAGATACTAGAGTGGTTTAGCATTTTGACATATTCTATTTGACATCTTATTGTGTGAGCATGTTGGTATGCATACTTTTCTTCATTCGAGACATCCAATTGTTGTTCTATTTTGGCTTCCATATTTCTGGCCAATTGGATGTACAAGAATGCCTAGGTACACCCTCTAGCTATATATGCTTTCTCATCTCAAATTATATTAATGCTTTATCACAAAATTTGAGCAAGCACTTTTTGGACCCTCCTCATGAGGAGCACTTGGGCCCACCGAGTCGACAAGGGATGAATTCCAAAACCTCCCAAGTGTTTTTTGGTGTGATCAAAACTTCCAAACTCGGCTCCATCGATTCACTTTGGGTTCATCTGGTTTTCTATCTCGGTACCACCGATCAAGAAATTTCGGCATCACCGAGTTGTTCTGTCAACTAACAGTTATGCATCTCGGTGGAACCGACATTTCTCGGTGTCACTAACAGCAGGTGAGTATTTATATTTGCGGGTTCGTACTTTGAAAATTAATTCAAAGGAAAGACTCCCGCACCCCACTATTGTCGCCGCCTGTGTCTCTGAATGATCTTCATCATCTCTCGCATGCCCTTGCCGCCGGAGTCCATCACCGTCAACAAGAATCGTCGCCACCGTTGTCGCCGTAGAGAAGATCTGCCAAGTTAGGGTAAGCTTTGGTCCCTCTTGCGCTCCAGTGTCCAATTCATGCACATTAGGTCTTGTCTATTATCTGGCCATGTTTTGTAAAGTTCCTATCCACTCAAAAATTCCTTATATTAGCTCGAACAAAAATATTTAGGGTTAGGTCTCCGCAGTATGCAATCTCAAAGTCACCGAGTTGAAACGTCTTGGTGCCACCGATGTGGATTCATACACAATACAAGGGCTTGTTGGTGAAACCGAAAAGTTCTAATTGATGTCACCGAAACGGGGTTTTGGGTTTCTAAGTGCAACTTCGGAGAGATCAAGTCACACTTTGGTGAAACCGAAATACCGTGGCCAAGTCTCTGTTGTTGTTATTGTTGCATCGGAAATTCCGAAATCCAAAACACGATGGACCCGAATCTCGTACTGTGAATACCTAAAACTAACTTTTTGAGTTCAAATTTGCAAAAAAAAATTGGATTTTTTGATACTCATCTATTCTAATCCTCAATATCTACTTCACGGGGTTAGTGCTCAACAATGTCTAGATTTGATGATAGCCAGAATCAACACATAGAGCAGAGTGTGGATCTTGATGCAGGCACTAGTCCTGAGGCTAGCTTTGATGACCTAGGTCCTCCTAGTTCTCATGGCTTGCCCAAGGCATCCACTAGGTCTTGGAAGCAGAGAAACTTAGATGATGAGGATGAGGATTTTGTTCCAAATGAGGTAACATCTAAGAAACAACGTGAGAGAAAGGAAAGAGTGGTAGCTAGAAAGGTTCCTGGACCAGCTGATGCTGATCAAAAGAGATCTTGTGGATATGCTCCATACATTCATATGCTCATTAAATCCAATATTGGAAAAAGCCTCTATCTTCCTGATCGACCACACCTGCCCTCCAGCCAGAATTTGAGGATAATGTTGTGGTGATGGATCCATCTCATCCCACTTCATCTACTGCACAGGTAGAGATTGAGGCAAAGGCCTGGGCACAAGCAGCTAGAGCCGCTAGTGCTCCAATTCTAAAGACGAAGAATGATCAGATGGTTTATCTTGTATGTGCTATCCAGGGGATGGATAAGAACATAAGCGAGATACTTCTTGAACCAGAAGAGCCTTGAGAGGATAGCAGAGACAAATTTTCATGATCTTGACAACAAGGTGACTGAGCTGGCCATCACAGTCAACACTTTGAAGCAAGAGGTAGATGCAGTACCTATGCCCAAATAAGATGATGATGATGATGATGATGATGATGATGATATCCCTATACTGATTGTTCACACTCAGTTCAGGACCCGGGCTAGATGTACTATTGTGCCTACCCAAGAGTTCAGACCTTTAGTGTTTTCCCCTGCTGCAACTTCTGTCGTGCCTCCTTAAGCACCTCCAGTGTCCACTCCACTAGTCCAGAGGACTTCTGTAGAAGCATTCATCGATGCTCTCATATCGACTCCTTCCACGACTACCGGATCAGCTTCATTGCCCCGTGGGGGATTGTATAGATAATAGGGCATCGAGAGAGAGAGAGAGAGAGTTGCATTTTGGTTGCTTCTTCTGACTTTGACAACATTTGGCCTATCTTTTGTTCATCTTAAACTTGGTTCTGTTTAATCATACGCTTTGTGATCATTCACTCATGCTTGGTGTTATGTGCATTGTAATCCATTCATAGCTTTGTGCACACCACCAAGATGTATGTGACATGGAGTAGTAACCCATGATCCTAATAGATTGTGCATTTGCATTAAAATGCAAATTTTAAATAATGCACAAATTTAGGGGGGCTCTTTCTTATCACATACTTCTCAAAGCGATGATGTTATAAATTGGCTATATTTTCTTGAAGCTTGTATCTATATGTTGTCATCAATTACCAAAAAGGGGGAGATTGAAAGCACAACTTCTCCCTAGGTGGTTTTGGTAATTAATAGCAACATATATTTCAATGGACTAATGAACCTATCAAGTACATTTCAGGAAAACTTCAATGAATAGATTTGCTAAGATTGTGAGGAGATTCCCTAGATGCATGGAACATCAATTGGAAAAATCTTCAAGACTCAAAATTTTATCTTTATGTGAAAAATCACATTTGAGTCCATAGGAAAGCCAGTACTATTAAAAGGGGGTGAGGTATCTATGATGATCTGGTTGGTCAAAGTGCTTAGAGATTGGCCACCAAAATGCTCAACATTTCTCCCACAGCATATTATGTCCAAAACCCTAAAGTCAAATTCAGTGCCACCAATATTTCCCATTTCGGCCACACCGAGTTTTCCTTAGACACAACCCAAGCAAAACCCTAGCAAACTGGTGCAACCGAGTTTTCCTTTGGTACAGCCGAAAAGAAGTGACACCTCTCTAATATCTAATTGAAAAATATCTAAATTTCCGAGTTTTTCATTTTGGTGCCACCGAGTCACTAGAACTGCCTAGGCCAATCAAGTTAGACTCACCGAGATGTTGTATATTGGTCTCACCGAGAACCCAAAAGTTAGGACATTTTGCACTAGTCGGTGCAACCGAGTTTTCACGTCGGTTCCACTGAGTTGGGCAATAATGTTGTAACGGTTGGATTTTTGGAGATGGCTATATATACCCCTACACCTCCCTCTCATTCATAGAGAGACCACTTAGAACAAGCAAACACTTCCACCATTCATTTTTTGAGAGAGAATCACCTACTCATGTGTTGAGATCAATATATTCCATGCCAACCATATGAATCTTGATTTCTCGCTTCCCTAAGTTGCTTTCCACCCAATCAATCTCTTCCACCAAGCCAAGTTCTACGAGAGAGTGATTGAGTATTGAGGAGACTATATTTTGGAGCACTAGATCAAGGATTTCATCATCCATACCACATATATTTCCTTTTGAAGAGTGGTGTCTCCTAGATTGGTTAGGTGTCTCTTGGGAGCCTCCAAATAGTGTGGAGTTGAAGCAAGGTGTTTGTAAGGGCAAGGAGATCGCCTACTTTGTGAAGATCTAACCTGAGTGAGGCTTGTCCTTCGTGGGCGTAAGCTAGGGTGGAATAGACAAGGTTGCTTCTCCATGGATCCTTTGTTGGTGGAGCCCTTCATGGACTCATGGAGTCATTAACCTCCTTTGGTTAAAGTCTCCATCAATGTGGACGTATGATAGCACCACCTATAGAAACCATGCCAAAAATATCTTTGTCTTCATTGCGTTTGATCTTCCTATCCCTACCCTCTACTTACATTTTCATTTCTTTACTTATCGCTGCTATACTCATAAACTTGCATGTTTAGGATGTGCTAGACTAGGTAAAATTGCTAAAACTTGCCAACCATGAAAACTGGGAATTGGTTACGTTTTTATTTGGTCAAGTAGTCTGATCACTCCATCCCCCCTCTAGACATACTTTTGATGCTACAAGGGGTATCAGAGCTTTGATCTCCATTCCATTGGTTTCACAACCTAGGAGAGTATGGCATTTAGTGAGGAAAATTACCACGGTCGAGGTCCATATTTTGATGGTACAAACTTTGCTAGTTGGAAGCAGAAAATGATAATGCATATTCTTGTTCATAACCTCGCCATTTGGGCTGTTGTTTGTGTTGGATTGTAACGTGAATTCTTTGGTGATGGAAAGTAACTGGATCATGAAGCAACAACGGAAGAATTGAAGATGTTGCAATACAAAGCTCAAGCATGCGACATTCTATTCAACTGCATATGCCCTGAAGAATTCAACAAGATAAGTCGTCCTGAGAATGCAAAGGAAATTTGGGATACTTTGGTTGATATGCACGAAGGAACCAAATCCTCCAGGGAATCTAAGTTGTATGTGCTACAAAGTCAACTTGACAAGTTGAAGATTAATGATAGTGAAGGAGTCGCAGAAATGTACTCTAGGCTTGCTCTCATCACAAATGAGATTGGTGGCTTAGGAAGCGACGAGATGACCGACAAATTTATCATCAAGAAGATCCTTAGAGCCTTGGATGGAAAATATGACACCATGTGCACAGCGATCCAAATGATGCCAAACTACAAATATCTCAAGCCCACTAACATCCTTACATATTACTAGTTCAATATTTAAAAACTATTGCAAGGAATCAAACTTATCATATTCAATGATCTTACAAGCCCATACTAGTTTTTATTATGCCACCTCTATATACCTATTATTTTTGGACCAACCACCAAACTCATGCAACTTACCAATTCCTATCCAACTCCCCAAGTGAAGCAAAGAGAGTTTCAATAATTTCTACAAACATAGAACCATGCTCAAACAAGTATAAGTGAAGAACTAGAGCAATTGCCTCGACTCAAAAAGATATAAGTGAAGTATGGATGAGCATTCAATAGTTTTGAGATGAATGTGTGTGTCTCATAAAATTCAGGAAATGATGATTCCCTGGATCAGCAAGAAAACAAGAATAAAGCAAAAGACACTCCAAGAAAAACACATATCATGTGAAGAACAAAAATATAACTCCAAGTAAGATATACCGATAATTTGAAGACAAAAGAGGGATGCCTTCCGAGGCATCACCAAGCTTAGTTGCTTGAGTCTTCCTTGAATAATACCTTGGGGTGCATTGTGATGGTGTCCTAGACTAAGGAGTGTCAGCCCTGACAGTCGGTAATCCATGGGTCAGACTGATGACCCACCGACCACTGAAGGAAGGACTACGAAAGCTATAGCCCTTAGCATGAGCAAGATGGAAAGTTTCAAAGACTTGGTGTGCACCTCAAGGAGTGTTTTAGTAGTCAGCAAGTTTATCCCTAGATGGCAACCGACCATACGTGTAACCTATGTACCCCGATGCATATATAAGCCAAGGGATTTAGTCTTTAGAGACATGAATATCAGCATTAGGGTTTAGACTACAATCACTCGATCTTAGGTAGATCACCAGGTACTCTGTACCCCATCCAATCAATACAATCCAAGCATGACGTAGGGTTTTACCTCTTTGAGAGGGCCTAAACTTGGGTAAAATGGTGTCCCTTTTGTTTCCTGATCACCCTCGTTCCTAGATCACCAGATCGGGACCCCTTATCAGAGATCATCTGGTTTTAGCACCGACAATGGTGACACATGAAGGTCCTGATGTGTGATCGTAAAGGATCAATGGATCATCTTCAGATCACAACAACATCAGTTGCGGGGGCACCTTTGTCATTGGACAACTTTTTGCTTCGGCAACATCATGCTTCATGCCAATTCGGTCGGTCACCTCGGTCGGTCGAAAGTTTCGTCCCAAGTCGGGTCATCACATTTGTGAACTTGGGGTACACCACTGGTTACCGTGGCAATCTTGCTATCCACACTTCATGAAGGATCTGATGCATGTTCTGAACCTAAGGTCGGTTCTAGGGTCAAGGCTGCAATGCCTGAGGAGTTCTCTAGTCGATCTGGAACCCGGCCGGAGAGAGCGAGATTGTCATTGGAGTCAGCCATGTACTCCAATCTTATGAACATTATGACTCCGTTTGGGACAAAGCTATTGACACGGTCGTGTCGGCATGGAGGACAACATTGTCAAATGCTAAAAGATGGCTGGGGACAAAGATGTCGTTGTAGCTGATATCGATGTGGATTTGACAACGAGCCATTGAACCTGTTTGACCACACAGCAAGACCTGTATGGGCCACCAATGTCATCACTACAACCGAATGATCTTGGGCAGGGGGTCCTGAGCTATGGATCTAGGATCAATGGGTAACAAGAGACAGGGGAGACGATGTTTACCCAGGTTCAGGCCCTCTCAAGGAGGTAAAACTCTGCGTCTTTATATTGAAGTAATGGAGTATTGAGTACAAGATGATTTGCCTCAAGATCCTATGATTGTCCTCTAAACCCTAAGGTGAGTAATTGTGTCTCTACAAACTAAAACCCTCAGCTTATATAGATGCCCGGGGTACCTAGATTTACACATAAGGTAAGTTGCCAACTAGAGGTAAACATGTTGAATAGAAGAGTTGTCTTTGAAGTATACACCAAGTCTTCAATGGTTTCCATCTTGCTTACACGAGGCACATAGCTTAGGCTATCCTCTAGGTATAGCAAGTTCTTTCACAATGACAACATGGGGTGGAGTCTCGTATCGTTCTACCTTGATATTCTTCTTATGCTTAGCTGCAAGTGGCTCCCCTTTCTCTTTGGCTTTTTGATTGAAGTAAGATTATCTCCGGTTGATAGGTGGACTTGTTTTCTTCATAATTCTTCTGCCATGCGAATTTATTTAGATTCTCTAGTGTGTTTAATATATCCTCTGCCTCGTAACTGCAAAAAAGCTTAAAAGTCTTTCAAATGTGTAAAGCGCGGTCGGTTCCAATGTTCAGTTCATGAGAATATTTTTCATCTCCTTAGTTCTGGAGAAAGATTTAATACTATCATAAGCAAGATCTATTTTGGTATTTTCTTTGGAACATGTCTGCATTATATCTAATTCTATCAAGCAAGCTCCAAGCCTGTGAAATCTCGGTTTCCATAAAAGAACTGTGAGAAGCAATATCTAATGCATGCTTACTCTGCGAGTCAAGTACACCATAAAAGAAATTAATGGTCAAATAATCAGGATAGTGATGTTCAGGACATTCAGAGAGTATACCTTAGTACCTTATGTAAGCATCTACCAACTTTTCACATGGTCATTGTCCAAAGCTACCAATATGTCCTCTTACCTTATATAATTTTTTTGAGGATAAAAATAAGCATAGAACGTAGGTGATAACTTCCTCCAACTACTTAAGGTATCGGTAGGTTGCTGTAATAGCCATTTGTAAGCTCCCTTCTCAAGATTGTAAGGAAACAATTTTGCTTTTATCCCTTCGTTAGTCAAATCCTACAACTTAAATGTACCACATGCAAATTCAAATACTTTAATATGTTTATAAGGGCTTTTGATGACCCACAAGTATAGGGGATCTATCGTAGTCCTTTTGATAAGTAAGAGTGTCAAACCCAACGAGGAGCAGGAGGAAATGACAAGAGATTTCTAGTAAGGTATTCTCTGCAAGCACTGAAATTATCGGTGACAGATAGTTTTGTGGTAAGATAATTCGTAAACAAGTAACAAGTGTAGCAAAGGTGGAGCAAGGTAGCCCAATCCTTTTTGTAGCAAAGGACAGGCCTGGACAAACTATTATATAAAGCAAAGCGCTCCCGAGGACACATGGGAATTTCCGTCAAGCTAGTTTTCATCATGCTCATTTGATTCGCGTTCATTACTTTGATAATTTTATATGTAGGTGGACCAGTGCTTGGGTGATGCCCTTACTTGGACAAACCTCCCACTTATGATTAAACCCTATCGCAAGCATCCGCAACTACGAAAGAAGAATTAAGGTAAACCTAACCATAGCATGAAACATATGGATCCAAGTCAACCCCTTACGAAGCAACGCATAAACTAGGGTTTAAGCTTCTATCACTCTAGCAACCCATCATCTACTTATTACTTCCCAATGCCTTCCCCTACGCCCAAATAATGGTGAAGTGTTATGTAGTCGACGTTCACATAACACCACTAGAGGAGAGACAACATACATCTCATCAAAATATCAAACGAATACCAAATTCACATGATTACTTATAACAAGACTTATCCCATGTCCTCGGGAACAAATGTAACTACTCACAAAACATATTCATGTTCAAGATCAGAGGAGTATTAATTATCATAAAGGATCTAAACATATGATCTTCCACCAAGTAAACCAACTAGCATCAACTACAAGGAGTAATCAACACTACTAGCAACCCACAGGTACCAATCTGAGGTGTTGAGGCAAAGATCGGATACAAGAGATGAACTAGGGTTTGGAGAGGAGATGGTGCTAGTGAAGATGTTGACGGAGATTGACCCCTCTCGATGAGAGGATCGTTGGTGATGACGATAATTTCAATTTCCCCCTCTAGGAGGGAAGTTTCCCAGGCAAAACTGCCCTGCTGAAGCTCTAGATTGGTTCTGCCCAAGTTCCGCCTCAAGACGGCGGCGCTTCATCCTGAAAGCTCTCTTCTGATTTTTTTTCCCAGGTCAAAACGCTTCATATAGGAGAAGATGGGTATCGGAGGAGCCACAGGGGCCCCACAAGCCTGCTAGGCACGGGCAGGGGGTGTCCGCGCATAGCAGGCTTGTGGCCTGCTAGTGCCCCCTGTGGTTAATTCTTGCGCTAGTATTCTTTATTAATTCCAAAAATATTCTCCGTAAATTTTCAAGACTTTTGGAGTTGTGTAGAATAGGTATCTCAAATTTGCTCCTTTTCGAGTCCACAATTCCAGCTGCTGGCATTCACCCTCTTTGTGTAAACCTTATAAAATAAGGGAGAAAAGACATAAGTATTGTACCATAACGTGTAATAACAGCCCATAATGCAATAAATATCAATATAAAAGCATGTTGCAAAATCGACGTATCAGCTTTCAGTTCCATCACCTCGGAATGTATTCTTTTTCAGTATTTCTAGTAACCGAGGATTTATCTCAAATACTTTACTGGGTAGGTCAGGACCTACAGAAATGAAGTTCTCCTCAAACTGGTCCTGCTACTAGTTGCACACCTACCTAGCAAATATGTTCTTGAAGGACCATGGTTACCTGCAATCTACAAAAACCATCAGGCACATAATAACTCAAGACTAATACAAAGCCCAAAAGTTCTCAACTCCCTGGCAACGGCACGAAAAAGAGCTTGATAGCCTGCAAGTGCACATGGTTTGTTGTAGCCTTTTCTAAGTAAGAGTGTTGATCCCACAAGGATCACAGGAATCATACTTTTGCCTCCTGTATTGAATTATGGATTTGTGCGTGCAAGTAATTGTAGGCTCCAAACAAAGTGAGGGCGAAAGTAAATTTTATTGGATGGTGAAGAGAGATTTAAAGTAAATAACATAAAAGTAACAAGAAAGTAGTAGCTTGTGTAACTAGTGGAACAACAGAGGAGTAAAGGGTTCTTAGGGAGTCCAGAATCCCAATTTGTATGTCTCTAACGCAACCTATGCGTGGTCATAGTATGGTATGGAAACTTGAGCCACTCTTGACGATTATGCTTGGCGGAGCCGGGTACAGAACACATTCTACTTGAAGTAGACTTTGTGCCACGCACACCACCACCATAGTCTCCCCATAAGGCTATGGCTATGACAATTAAGGGTTCACCCCATGGACACGGCCTCTCTAAGAGTTCTGCATGGTTCCCCTGTCAGTTACAAAGGTTAGGAGTAAAGGTTTTTACTGACACCTCCAATCACCTTCACATCCTACCACTTTACAACGACGGTGATATACTTCATGGGCATGAGGCAATAATGTTGAGTGGGGTCCCTTCACAACATTCACAAAGTTATTAAACTAAACATTTAATAGAGGATCTCATATCCAATAATAATGGTTCAAATCCAATATATACTAAGGTTCATCCATATCCCCAAGAACTAGGGGTCTACTGATACGTCTCCAACGTATGTATAATTTATGAAGTATTCATGTCGTGTTTACAATAATTCTATATGATTTTGGTATGATTTTATTAGAACTAACCCGGACTAACGATGTTTTCAGCAGAATTACCGTGGTGTCTTTTTTTGTGTAGAAATAAAAGTTCTCGGAATGGGCTAAAAATTTAGTATGATTTTTTGTGGACCAAAAGATACCCCCAAAGCATTGGAGATGGGCCAGAAGAGCCATGAGGAGGCGACAAGCCTGTCAGGCACGGAAAGGGGGTGGCTGCACCTAGCAGGCTTGTGACTCCCTCGTGGGCCCCTTGACGTGAGATCGACGCCAAAAATTCCTATAAATCCAGAAACCGCCGAAAAGAAACCTTGATCGGGAGTTCCGCCACCGCACACCTCCAGAGCCACGAAAAACCAATCTTGGCCCTCTCCGGCACCCTGTCAAAGGGGGTCACCATCACCAGAGACCATCTTCATCGTCCTAGAGGGGCCATCAAGACCATGGAGGCCAAGGACTAGAGGGATAACCTCTCCCCACAGAGGGGGGAGGCCATGGAGGAGGAAGAACAAGGAAGAGAACCTCTCCCCCTCTCTCCCGGTGGTGCCAGAGTGCCATCGAGGGAACCATCGCCGCGGTGATTGTCTTCATCAACATCACCTTCTTCATCACCATCCTCATCTCCTTTTAGCGGTCCACTCTCCCGCACCCCGCCGTAATCACCTACTTGAACATGGTGCTTTATGCTATATATTATGATCCAATGATGTTTTACCATCCTATGATGTTTTGAGTAGATTACTTTTGTCGTTTGGGTTGATTGATGATCTAGATTGGTTTGAGTTGTATGTTTATTTTGGTGTTGTCCTATGGTGCCTTCCGTGTCGCGCACACGTGAAGGAGTCCCGCTACAGGGTGTTGCAATACGTTCATGATTTGCTTATAGTGGGTTGCTTGAGTGACAGAAGCATAAACCCGAGTAAGGGGGTTGTTGCGTATGGGATAAACGGGACTTGATGCTTTAATGCTATGGTTGGGTTTTACCTTAATGGTCTTTAGTAGTTGCAGATGCTTGATAGAGTTCCAATCATAAGTGCATATGATCCAAGTAGAGAAAGTATGTTAGCTTATGCCTCTCCCTCATATAAAATTGCAATGATGACTTCTGATCTTGTTAACAATTGCCTAGGATAATTCCACACACCGACCCATCATTATTCCACACTTGCTATTTGTAATATATTGTAATATTATGTTAACAACACCTATTTTTATATTTTACTTCTCTAATAGCATGCAAAGATATCCTCTTCATACCCACAATGTAGTTTTATTTCTCGTTTCTAGATGGAACCAAACGTTTGGTGTACGTAGAGTCGTATCGGTGGCACATAGGACTTGAGAGAATATTGATATTACATTTATCTCCTTGTGGGTTCAGCACTCCATACTTATCACTTCCACATTTGGAAATTTCTATGATGATTCCTTGCACTTGGGGATTATCAAGCTCTTTTCTCGCGCCGTTGCCGGGGAGCAATAGAGTGGGGTTGATATTCTCATGTATGCTTGTTTGCTTTCTTCACTAAATAGATTTTGTTTTACCTTTTTACTTTCTGTAATTTTGGGTGAAATGAACAAAAAATAAATAAATAATGAAAAATACAAAAAGAGTTACTTGCCCCTTTTGCCTAAGAAGTTTTTCAAAAAGAGAAGTGATTGGAAGGTTGTGCATTGGAGCAGTGAGAGTCGACCTTCAACACTTCTGTTCATGCTCATGGAAACAATGTAGAATTTTTCATGGAATCTTATGAAAAATAATTATCACCTTGCATATATCCATTGTATTATAAAAATAATGTGCCAAAAATTGCTTTTAGGATGATTAGATTGCTTGTTTGGTGTGTGCAGTGCAAAAACAGAAACTTTGGCTATCATGCATGAATTTACATTTTTTTACTAGAATGTCAAAAGTTTCTGAAATTTTTACACAATACTTCTATGCAATTTTTTAATTTTTCCTAAATTTTCAGATTTTTTTTGAGTTGTAGAAGTATACGAAGTGTCCAGATTACTACAGACTATCATGTTTTTGATAGATTCTGTTTTCTATGCATTGTTCTCTTATTTTGATGAATATATGGCTTGTATCGGGGGGTATGAAACATGGTGAAGTTGGACTACAGTAGATATAATGCTAATATGAATTTGTAATGAGTTAACAACAATACTTAAAGTAGTAATTTGCTTTATTATACTAACGGATCTCACGAGGGTTTTGTTAAGTTTTGTGTGAATGAAATGTTTGAAGATCGAGGAGGTGTTGATATAAGAAGAATACGGAGAGACAAGATTTCAAGCTTGGGGATGCCCAAGGCACACCAAGTAAATATTTCAAGGACACTCAAGCACCTAAGCTTGGGGATGCCCCGGAAGGCATCCCATCTTTATTCTTCAACAATTATCGGTATACCTCGGTTTTTGTTTACTTCACATGATATGTGTCTTTAATGTTTGTATTTTCCTTTATTCACCCTTCTAGTATGAGTTAGTCCTTGATGGATTTTTAGAATGCTCTTTGTGCTTCACTTAAATATTTTGAGTATGGCTTTGTAGAATGCTCTTCGTGCTTCACTTAAACCTTGTGAGTATGGCTTTATTGAATGCTTCGTGTGCTTCACTTATATATTTTGAGATTGGATGTTGGTTAATATATATTAATTGTATAATTATCTATGAACTTCACTTATATATTTTATAGTAACAATAAAAGTTTCATCGGAATTTGGCTTGGAAGAGTATCATTGAAATATCATGCCTAGCTAAAAAGGCATTAAAGAAAAGCGCTTGTTGGGAGACAACCCAACACTTTTACTTTCTGTTTTTATGTGTTAAAATGATTAATATAATTTATTAATCATGTTTTGTGCCTTTTATTTCAATAAAGTGCCAAGTAAAGCCTTTGGGATAGTGTGGATACTTACTTGTTTGATTCTGTGCAAAAACAGATAGTTTTGCGTCTAGTATTTGAATTATATGATTTTACCGGAGAGTCAAAAAATATGAAATTTTGAAAAAATATTTATATTAAAATTATGTGATATTTCCTAATTTTTCAGAATTTTTATAGTCAGGAAAGTATGGTGATCATTCAGATATTTACAGACTGTTCTGTTTTTGACAGATTCTGTTTTGCATGCATAGTTTGCTTGTTTCAAGTGTTCCTATAGCTTATAATGAGTAATATAAATTGTGGGAATTATGTAATATATTAGGTATCATGTTGGAATAATTATTAATCCTTTCTTGAAAGTACCTAAGTGAATGATCTATCTTTATTACACTAACCCTTCTCACAAAGTTCCGTTAAGTTTTGTGTGATTGAAGTTTTCAAGTTTTGGGTGAGACACCGATATGAGGAGAATAAGGAGTGACAAGAACCTAAGATTGAGGATGCAAAAGGCACTCCAAGTTAATATTCAAGGAATACTCAAGCGTCTAAGCTTGGGGATGCCCCGAAAGGCATCCCCTCTTTCGTCTTCAACACTATCGGTATATCTTACTTGGAGCTATATTTTTATTCGTCACAAAATATGAGTTTTGCTTGGAGCATCATTTTATTTTATTTTTCTCTGTTAGGTTTTATTTATAATATTTTCTTTCAATAAAATTTTCCAAGAATTGCCTTTAGGATGCTTGAATTGCATGCTTGATGTGTGCTGTGTAAAAACAGAAATTTCTGCTGTAGCGTTTGAATTTTCATATTTTACTGGGACGTGGAAAGTTTCTGAACTTTTTACACAATGTTTTCATATAAATTAATTAGCATGTCCTAAAATATTTTGAGTTACATAGGTACACTGTTATAATAAATTTCTTCAGACTATTCTGTTTGGACAGATTGCTATCATAGTTTTCTTATCTACTTATCCTATAAATTCCATAGCCTATATTGGTAGATATGAATTGTAGAAATGATAGTATACAGTACCTATTGTTTGAAAATTGTTGTGAAACTTGTCTTGTTAGTACATGAAGTTTTGATTTGTTCTTAGGTGTACTAACCTATCTCACGAGTTCTTTTTGAGTTTTGTGTGGATGATGTTTTTGAGAATAGGTGAAACCGGGATATGAGAGGATTGAAAAAGATACAAAATCTCAAGATTGGGGATGCCCAAGGCACCACAAGAAAATATTTCAAGAACTCTCAAGTATCTAAGCTTGGGGATGCTACGCATCCTACCTCTCTTCATCAACAATTATCGGTTAGCCTATGTTGAGCCTAAATTTTTATTCGTTCACATGATGCATGCTATTCTTGGAGTGCAATTTTTGTTTTGTTTGTTGTTTCAATAAAATATTTGGATCTTAAATTTTGAATAAGAGAGAGTCCTCACATGGCTATTTAACTAATTTACTATGCATTGATCTTCACTTACATATTTTTGGAGTAGTTTGTCATTCACTCTCGTGCTTCACTTATATCCTATGAGTAAATGGTTTAGTGAATTGAATATCATAAATATGAAATTAAAAATGCTTCATACACTTATCCCATGGGGAGTAATGACTTCACACATAATAAGTATAGGTGGTGAAATTTATTGAAAGTTAGCAAACACCGCATTGCTCACTTGAACAATCCATGAAAGAATGTTGAAGGAAGAGAGATTTCACATATAAATATACTATCTTGGACATATTCTATGATTGTGAATACCCATTAATTATTTTCAAACTTGAGAAAATTAGTTGAAGTTGGACAAGGAAGACAATGCAATGAGTTATGCTTGGGTATATGTGTATATAAGTTATATTGTTTTGGATCCTCCAACATGTGGTGCTTGCTTCCACCTCATACTAGCCAAAACTTCCACACCAAGTAGAAATACTACTTGTGCATCCAAAAACCCTTAAACCAGTTTTGCCGTGAGAGCCCACTATACCTACCTATGGATTGAATAAGATCCTTCAAGTAAGTTGTCATCAGTGCAAAAAGCAATAAAAATTGCTCCTAAATATGTAAGATCTTTTATTGTAAGGGAAAATAAGTGTTGTACGAATTTGTGATGGTAAAGAAATAAAAGCGACGAACTGCATAATCAAGATTTCTATCACAAAGGGCAATACAACGTGAAGTTCCTTTGCATTAAGAGTTTGCACGTCTAAAAACAAAAAGCGCATGACAACCTCTGCTTCCCTCTGCGAAGGGCCTATCTTTTAATTTCTAGTACTTACCTTTATACAAGAGTCATGGTGATCTTCACCACTTCCTATATTTCGCCTTTTTCTCTTGGCAAGAATTATGTGGTGGGGAAAGATCCAAGCATATATGGCCATCCAAATATATTTGATCATGAATGATTATTGATGACAATTATCTATATGCTAAATAAGTTGGGAGGAGAAACTCAAAGCCCCTATCTTTCTCTGTGTTCGACGGATGCCATTTGCTCTAAAAATATGCTTTGAGAGTTAGAAATCATGGAAGACTATATGATAGTTGAGCATGTGAAATTTGCTAAATTAAAGCTCTTACATAGACCCTTCCTGAAAATAAGATGAATTGCAATTGTTTGGTGACTGAAAGCATAGTTTGTTAGTTTTCAAGAAACTTTATGGTCTATACTTAACATGTGAATAGCTTGCTACTTCATCATGAGAAGTTTCATGGGATGAGCTACTATTTATGATATATAATGATGCTAGAAAAAGTGTTTGGAATTATCATTGATCAAACTTGTGCACTTGCTAGCATTCACACTTCATAAATTATTTCTTTTATCATTTACCTACTCGAGGACGAGCAGGCATTAAGCTTGGGGATGCTGATATGTCTCCAACGTATCTATAATTTATGAAATATTCATGTCATGTTTACAATAATTCTATATGATTTTGGTATGATTTTATTAGAACTAACCCGGACTGACGTTGTTTTCAGCAGAACTACCATGGTGTCGTTTTTGTGTGCAGAAATAGAAGTTCTCGGAATGGGCTAAAAATTTAGTATGATTTTTTGTGGACCAAAAGAGACCCCCGAAGCATTGGAGCTGGGCCAGAAGAGCCACAAGGAGGCGACAAGCCTGCCAGGCACGGCCAGGGGGTGGTTGCGCCTAGCAGGCTTGTGACTCCCTCGTGGCCCCTCTTGACATGAGATCGACGTCAAATTTCCTATAAATCCAGAAACCACAGAAAATAAACCTAGATCGGGAGTTCCGCCGCCGCACACCTCCAGAGCCACGAAAACCAATCTTGGCCCTCTCCGGCACCCTGCCGGAGGGGGTCACCATCACCGGAGGCCATCTTCATCGTCCCGGAGGGGCCATCAACACCATGGAGGCCAAGGGCCAGAGGGATAACCTCTCCCCACACAGGGGGAGGCCATGGAGGAGGAAGCACAAGGGGGAGAACCTCTCCCCCTCTCTCCCGGTGGTGCCGGAATGCCATCGGGGGAACCAACAAGAATATCACCTTCTTCATCACCATCATCATCTCCTTTTAGCGGTCCACTCTCCCGCACCCCGCTATAATCACCTACTTGAACATGGTGATTTATGCTACATATTATGATCCAATGATGTGTTGCCATCCTATGAATGTTTTGAGTAGATTACTTTTGTCCTTTGGGTTGATTGATGATCTAGATTGTCTTGAGTTGTATGTTTATTTTGGTGTTGTCCTATGGTGCCTTCTGTGCCGCGCACACGTGAAGGATTCCTGATGTAGGGTGTTGCAATACGTTCATGATTCGCTTAGAGTGGGTTGCTTGAGTGACAGAAGCATAAACACGAGTAAGGGGGTTGTTGCGTATGGGATAAAGGGGACTTGATGCTTTAATGCTATGGTTGGGTTTTACCTTAATGATCTTTAGTAGTTGCGGATCCTTGCTGGAGTTCCAATCATATGTGCATATGACCCAAGTAGAGAAAGTATGTTAGCTTATGTGTCTCCCTCTATAAAATTGCAATGATGACTTCCGATCTTGTTAACAATTGCCTAGGATAATTCCACACACCGAACCATCATTATTCCACACTCGCTATTTGTAATATATTGTAATATTATGTTAACAGCACCTATTTTTATATTTTAGTTCTCTAATATCATGCAAAGCTATCCTCTTCATACCCACAATGTAGTTTTATTTCTCATTTCTAGATGGAAGCAAACGTTCGGTGTAGGTAGAGTCGTATCGGTGGCAAATAGGACTTGAGAGAATATTGATCTTACATTTAGCTCCTTGTGGGTTCGACACTCCATACGTATCACTTCCACCTTTGGAAATTGCTAATATGATTCCTTGCACTTGGGGATTATCATCTACTCACACATGGGGACAACAAGCATCATGGTAAGGGCGATGACAATCATGAATGAATATATTGTTCGGTAATGGTGCATGGGAAACAAAATAATTCCTACGCACACGCAAGATCTATCCATGGTGATGAGCATCTATGAGGGGGAGAGTGGATCTACATACCCTTGTAGATCGCTAAGCGGGAAGCGTTAAGAAACATGGTTGAAGTAGTCAAATGTCTTTGCGATCCAAATCGCTGAGCATCCCGCGATCCAATCACGATCCGTCCCGATCTAGCGCCGAACGGATGGCACCTCCGCGTTCCGCACACATATAGCTCGATGAAGATCTCCGCCTTCTTGATCCAGCAAGAGGGAGAGGAGAGGTAGATGAGTTCTCCGACAGCGCAACGGCGTGGCAGTGATGGTGGTGGAACTATTCCAGCAGGGCTTCGCCTAAGCACCACTGAAACAATCTAGAGGAAGAACTACGATCTAGGGGAGAGGGTAGCATGTGGCTGATTTCTATGTCTCAAAACCCTCAAAACCTCTAGTATATATAGGAGGAGGGAGGGAGGAGGCTTGGCCCCCAAGGGGCCACCCTTGCTTCGGCCGAAGGGGAGAGAGGAGGAGTCCTCCTCCAATCCTAGTAGGATTAGGACTCCCTCTCTCCCACTTCGAATCCTCCTTCCACCTTTGGGTTTCTCCAACCAGCCGCATGCATCTAGTGGAGCTTCGGCCAGCCCACTAGGGGATGGTTTAACTCCTCCCACATCCCATGTAGCCCCTTGGGTCGAGACACCCCTCCCGATGGTCGCCCGGTACCCTCCCGGCACTCCCGGTACACTACCGATGAGCCCGAAACTTTTCCGGTGACCAAAACAGGACTTCCTATATATCAATCTTTACCTCCGGACCATTCTGGAGCTCCTCGTGACGTATGGATCTCATCCGAGACTCCGAACAACCTTTGGTTACCACCATACATAACTCTATACTAGCGAAACGCCAATGAACCTTAAGTGTGCACACCCTGCGGGTTCGGGAACTATGTAGACATGACCAAGACACCTCTATGGTCAATAACCAATAGCGGGACCTAGATGACCATATTGGTTCCTACATATTCTATGAAGATCTTTATCGGTTACACCTTTTATGTCAAGGATTCAGTAAATGATGTACGTTGTTCCCTTTGTTCTTCGGTATGTTTCTTGCCCGAGATTCGATCGTCGGTATCTCTATACCTAATTCAATCTCATTACCGGAAAGTCTCTTTGCTCGTTTTGTAATACAAGATCCCATGGCTAACACTTTAGTTACATTGCTTTCAAGGCTTGTTGTGATGTTGTATTACCGAGTGGGCCTTGAGATACCTCTCCATCACACGAAGTAACAAATCCCAGTCTTGATCCATACCCACTCAACAGACACTCTCGAAGATACCTGTAGAGCACCTTTATAGTCACCCAGTTACGTTGTGATGTTTGATACACACAAGGCACTCCTCCAGTGTTAGTGAGTTGCATGATCTCATGGTCATAGGAATAGATACTTGACATGCAGAAAACTATAGCAATAAACTAACACGGTCATATGCTATGTTTATAGTTTGGGTCTTGTCCATCACATCATTCTCCCAGTGATGTGATCCCGTTATCAAATGAAATCTCATGTCAATGGATAGGAAACCTTGACCATCTTTGATCAACGGGCTAGTCTACTAGAGGCATACTAGGGACACAGTGTTGTCTATATATCCACACATGCAATGTGTTTCCAATCAATACAATTATAGCATGGATAATAAACGATTATCATGAACAAGAAAATATAATAATAAACATTTTATTATTGCCTCTAGGGCATATTTTCAAAAGTCTTCCACTTGCACTAGAGTCAATAATCTAGCTCACATCACCATGTGATTTACATTGTAATGAATCGAGCACCCATACAGTTCTGGTGTTGATCATGTATAGCCCTTGGAAGAGGTTTAGTCAACGGGTCTGCAACATTTAGATCCGTGTGAATTTTGCAAATATTTATGTCCTCCTCCTTGATGTACTCGCGGATGGAATTGAAGTGTCGCTTTATGTGTCTAGTCCTCTTGTGAAACCTTGGTTCCTTGGCCAGGGCAATGGCACCGGTGTTATCACAGAACAGATCCACTAGATTCAGTGCACTGGGCACTACTCCAAGATCTGTCATGGACTCTTCATCCAGACACCTTCCTTCACCACCTCCGAGGCTACGATGTACTCCGCTTCGCAAGTAGAATCGGCTACCATGCTCTGCTTGGAACTGCACCAGCTTACCGCTTCCCCATTAAGAATAAATACGTATCCGGTTTGCGACTTAGAGTCATCCGGATCAGTGTTAAAGCTTGCATCGACGTAACCTTTTACAACGAACTCTTTATCACCTCCATAAACGAGAAACATTTTCTTAGTCCTTTTCAGGTACTTAAGAATATTATTGACCATCGTCCATTGCTCCATTCCTGGATCACTTTGAAACCTTCCGGCCATACTTATGGCAAGGCTAACATTGGGTCTAGTGCACAGCATTGCATGCATGATAGAGCCTATGGCTGAAGCATAGGGGATGACACTCATCTTCTCTCTATCTTTTGCAGTCACTAGGCATTGAGTCTTACTAAACTTCACACCTTGTAACACAGGCAAGGACCCCTTCTTGGACTGATCCATTTTTAACTTCTTCAAAACTTTATCAAGGTATGTGCTTTGTGAAAGTCCTATTAAGTGTCTTGATCTATCACTATAGATCTTAATGCCTAATATGAAAGCAGCTTCTCCTAGGTCCTTCATTGAAAAACTCTTGTTCAAATATTCCTTCACGCTTTCCAGCATTTCTATATTGTTTCCAATGAGCAATATGGCATCCAAATATAATATTAGAAACGCTATAGAGCTCCCACTCACTTTCTTGTAAATACAAGCTTCTCCGTAAACTTGTATAAACCCGAACGCTTTGATCACCTCATCAAAGCGCGGATTCCAACTCCGAGATGCTTGCACTAGTCCATAAATGGATCGCTAGAGTTTGCAAACTTTGTTAGCATTCTCTGGATCGACAAAACCTTCCGGTTGTATCATATACAACTCTTCCTTAAGGAAACCGTTAAGGAACGCTGTTTTGACATCCATCTACCAAATTTCATAGTCAAAATATGCAGTCATTTCTAACATGATTCTGACGGACTTAAGCATCGCTACGGGTGAGAAGGTCTCATCGTAGTCAACCCCTTCAACTTGTGAAAAAAACATTTGCCACAAGTCGAGCTTTATAGACGGTGACATTACCATCTGCATATGTCTTCCTCTTAAAGATCCATTTGTTCTGAATGGCCTTTCGCCCTTGAGGTAATACTTCCAAAGTCCATATTTTGCTTTCATACATGGATCCCATCTCGGATTTCATGGCATCTAACCATTTCTCAGAATCCAGGCCCATCATCGCTTCTCCATAGCTCGTAGGTTCATTGTTGTCTAACAACATGACCTCCAAGACAGGGTTGACATACCACTTAGGAGCAGTACGCACCCTTTTTGACCTACGAGGTTTAATAGTAACTTGATACTAAGCTTCATGATCATCAACATTAACTTCCTCTTCAACTGCCGTAGGCTCTAGAGAAACATCTTTCTGCGCTGCGCTAGTCTCTGCTTGAATCAAAGGTTCAACAACCTCATCAAGTTCTATCTTCCTCCCACTCAATTATTTCGACAAAAATTGTTTCTCAAGAAATGTTCCGTTCTTAGCGACAAACACTTTGCCTTCGGATCTGAGATAGAAGGTATACCCAACTGTCTCTTTTGGGTATCCTATGAAGACGCATTTCTCCGCTTTGGGTTCCAGCTTTTCAGGCTGAAGCTTTTTGACATAAGCATCGCATCCCCAAACTTAAGAAACGACAACTTTGGCTTCTTGCCAAACCACAGTTCATATGGCATCGCCTCAACGGATTTCAATGGTGCCCTATTTAAAGTGAATGCAGTTGTCTCTAATGCATAACCCCAAAACGATAGTGGCAAATCAACAAGAGACATCATAGGACGCACCATATCTAATAACGTTCGATACGACATTCGGACACACCATTACGCTGTGGTGTTCCACACGGTGTCAATTGTGAAACAATTCCACACTGTCTTAAGTGACTGTCAAACTCATAAGTCGGATATTCTCCTCCTCGATCAGATCGTAGGAATTTAATCTTCTTGTTATGATGATTCTCAACTTCACTATGAAATTGCCTGAACTTTTCAAACGTTTCAGACTTGTTTTTCATTAAGTAAATATACCCATGTCTACTTAAGTCATCAGTGAAGGTGAGAAAAATAATGATATCCATCGCGCGCCTCAATGCTCATTGGACCACACACATCAGTATGTATGATTTCCAACAAGTCACTTGCCCGTTCCTTTGTTCAAGAGAACGGCGTTTTAGTCATCTTGCCCAAGAGGCATGGTTCACATGTGTCAAGTGATTCAAAATTAAGTGACTCCAAAAGTCCATCAGCATGGAGCTTCTTCATGCATTTTACACCAACATGACCGAAACGGCAGTGCCACAAGAAAGTGGCACTATCATTGTTAACTCTACAACTTTTGGCATCAATGTTATGAACATGTGTATCATCACTATCGAGATTCAATATGAATAAACCCCTCACGTTGGGTGCATGACCATAAACGTTATTACTCATATAAATAGAATAACCATTATTCTCTGATTTAAATGAGTAACCGTCTCGCAATAAACAAGATCCAGATATAATGTTCATGCTTAACGCAGGCACTAAATAACAATTATTCATGTTCATCACTAATCCCGATGGTAATCGAAGAGCGAGCATGCCGACGGCAATCACATCAACCTTGGAACCATTTCCCATGTGCATCGTCACTTTGTCCTTTGCCAACCTTCGTCTATTCCGTAGCTCCTATTTTGTGTTGCAAATGTGAGCAACCGAACCGGTATCAAATACCCAGGCACTACAACGAGATTTGGTAAGGTACACATCAATAACATGTATATCATATATATACCCATTTTGGTGTTGGCCACCTTCTTGTCGGCCAGATACTTGGGTCAGTTCCGCTTTTAGTGACCAGTTCCCTTGCAATGAAAGCACTCAGTTTCTGGCTTGGGTCCAGGCTCGGGTTTCTTCATGAGAGGGGCAACTTCTTTGCCACTCTTCTTAGGGTTACCCTACTTGCCTTTGCCATTCTTCTTGAAACTAGTGGTTTTATTGACCATCAACACTTTATGCTCCTTCTAGATTTCAGACTCAGCGACTTTGAACATCGCAAACACCTCGGCAACTGACTTGTTCATGCCTTGCATGTTATAGTTCATCACGAAGCTCTTGTAGCTAGGTGGCAATGATTGAAGAACTCTGTCAGTGATCGCCTCTGGTGGGAGAACAATTCCCAACTCAGTCAGACGAGTCGAATACCTAGACATTCTGAGTATATGTTCACTGGCAGACCCATTCTCCTCCATCATGCAAGCATAGAATTTATCGGAGGTCTCATACCTCTCGATCCGTACATTCTTTTCAAAGATAAACTTCAACTCCTGGAACATGTCATATGCTCCATGACGTTCAAAACGTCTTTGAACTCCCAGTTCTAAGCCATACAACATTGCACATTGAACTATTGAGTAATCTCCAGAACGTGCCTCCCAAGTGTTCTTAACTTCTTCAGATGACACGGGAGTGGGTGGGTCACCAAGCGGTGCATCAAGGACATAAGCCTTCTGGGAAGGCGTGAGGATAATCCTCAGATTACGGGCCCAGTCCACAAAGTTACTTCCATCATCTTTCAACTTAGCTTTCTCTAGGAATGCATTAAAATTTAGGGGTGCTACTACGCGAGCCATTGATATACAACATAAATATGCAAAGGTTACTAAGACTATTGTTCAAGATAATGAGTTTAGTTAATCAAATTACTAAATCTCCCACTCAAATTGACATCCCTCAGGTCATCTGAGTGATACATGATCCAAATTCACCAACTCAAGTCTGATCATCACGTGAGTTGAGGTGGTTTCAATGGTGAACATCATCATGTTGATCATATCTACTATATAACTCATGTTCGACATTTCGGTCTCTTGTGTTCCGAGGCCATGTCTATACATGCTAGGCTCATCAAGTTTAACCCAAGTGTTCTGCACATGCAACACTGGGTTGCACCCGTTGTATGTGAATGTAGAGTGTGTCACACCTGATTATCACGTGGTGTCTCGACATGACGAACTTTTGCAATGGTGCACACTTGGGGAAAACACAATTCATCTTGAAATTTAAGTGAGGGATCACCTTATAATGCTATCGTCGTCCTAAGCAAAACAAGGTGCATAAAAGGATTAACGTCACATGCAAATCATAAGTGACATGATATGGCCATGAACTTTTGCTTTTGATCTCCATCTTCAAAGCACCAGCATGATCTCCATCATCGCCGACATGACACCATGATCTCCATCAACGTGTCGCCATCGGGGTTGCCGTGTCGACTGTTGCTTCCATGACTATTGCTAACTCATAGCGATAAAGTAAAGTAAAAACTGGCAAAAATATTTAAAGACAACCCTATGGTCCTGCCGGTTGCCGTACTCATCGACATGCAAGTCATGATATTCTATACAATAGATGATCATCTCATACATCACATATATTTCATCATGTAATTGGCCATATCACATCACAACATACCCTGCAAAAACAAGTTAGACGTCCTCTAATTGTTGTTGCAAGTTTTACGTGGCTGCTACAGGTATCTAGCAAGAACAATTCTTACCTATGCAAAACCACAATGGTGATACAAAAATTGCTATTCGACCTTCTCAAGGACCGCCTTTGTCAAATCCGATCCGACTAAAGTGGGAGAAACAGACACCCGTCAGCCATCTTCATGCAACGAAGTTACATGTCAGTTGATGGAACCGGTCTCTCGTAAGCGTACGAGTAATGTTGGTCCGGGCTGCTTCATTCCACAATACCGCCCAAACAAGAAAAGACCAAGGGAGGAAGCAATCTGAATATCAACGCCCACAAACTTCTTTGGGTTCTACTCGATATCTCATCTACACATAGACCTAGCTCATGATGCCACTCTTGGGTAATGGTGCATGGGAAACAAAAAAATTCCTACGCACATTCAAGATCTATCCATGGTGATGAGAATCTATGAGCGGGAGAGTGGATCTATATACCCTTGTAGATCGCTAAGCGGGAAGCGTTAAGAAACGCGGTTGATGTAGTTGAACGTCTTTGCGATCCAAATCGTCGAGCGTCCCGCAATCCAATCACGATCCGACCCGATCTAGCGCACGTATAGCTCGATGACGATCTTTGCCTTCTTGATCCAGCAAGAGGGAGCAGAGAGGTAGATGAGTTCTCCAGCAGCGTGACGGCGTGGCGGTGATGGTGGTGGAACTATTCCAGCAGGGCTTCGCCTAAGCACCACTGAAACAATCTAGAGGAAGAACTACGATCTAGAGGAGAGGGTAGCACGTGGCTGATTTCTATGTCTCAAAACCCTCAAAACCTTTAGTATATATAGGAGGAGGGAGGGAGGAGGCTTGTCCCCCAAGGGGCCACCCTTGCTTCGGTCGAAGGGGAGAGAGTAGGAGTCCTCCTCCAATCCTAGTAGGATTAGGACTCCCTCTCTCCCACTTAGAATCCTCCTTCCACCTTTGGGTTTTTCCACCCAGCCACATGCGCCTCTAGTGGGGCTTCGGCCTTCCTGATCCAGCAAGAGGGAGAGGAGAGGTAGATGAGTTCTCCGACAGCGCAACGGCGTGGCAGTGATGGTGGTGGAACTATTCCAGCAGGGCTTCGCCTAAGCACCACTGAAACAATCTAGAGGAAGAACTACGATCTAGGGGAGAGGGTAGCATGTGGCTGATTTCTATGTCTCAAAACCCTCAAAACCTCTAGTATATATAGGAGGAGGGAGGGAGGAGGCTTGGCCCCCAAGGGGCCACCCTTGCTTCGGCCGAAGGGGAGAGAGGAGGAGTCCTCCTCCAATCCTAGTAGGATTAGGACTCCCTCTCTCCCACTTCGAATCCTCCTTCCACCTTTGGGTTTCTCCAACCAGCCGCATGCATCTAGTGGAGCTTCGGCCAGCCCACTAGGGGCTGGTTTACCTCCTCCCACAGCCCATGTAGCCCCTTGGGTCGAGACACCCCTCCCGATGGTCCCCTGGTACCCTCCCGGCACTCCCGGTACACTACCGCTGAGCCCAAAACTTTTATGGTGACCAAAATAGGACTTCCTATATATCAATATTTACCTCTGGACCATTCTAGAACTCCTCGTGATGTCTTGGATCTCATCTGGGAATCCGAACAACCTTCGATTACCACCATACATAACTCTATACTACTGAAATGTCACCGAACCTTAAGTGTGCAGACCCTGCAGGTTCGAGAACTATGTAGACATGACCGAGACACCTCTATGGTCAATAACCAATAGCGGGACCTAGATGCCCATATTGGTTCCTACATATTCTATGAAGATCTTTATCGGTTGAACCTCTATGTCAAGGATTTAGTTAATCCCGTACGTTGTTCCCTTTGTTCTTCGGTACGTTACTTGCCCGAGATTCGATCGTCGGTATCTCTATACCTAGTTCAATCTCGTTACCGACAAGTCTATTTACTCGTTCTGTAATACAAGATCCAGTGGCTAATACTTTAGTTACATTGCTTGCAAAGCTTGTTGTGATGTTGTATTACCGAGTGCGCCCTCAGATACCTCTCCGTCACACGGAGTAACAAATCCTAGTCTTGATCCATGCCCACTCAACAGACACTCTCGGAGATACCTGTAGAGCACCTTTACAGTCACCCAGTTACGTTGCGACGTTTGATACACACAAGGCACTCCTCCAGTGTCAGTGAGTTGCATGATCTCATGGTCATAGGAACAGATACTTGACATGCAGAAAACTATAGCAATAAACTGACACGATCATATGATATGTTTATAGTTTGGGTCTTGTCCATCACATCATTCTCCCAATGATGTGATCCCGTTATCAAATGACATCTCATGTCAATGGCTAGGAAACCTTGACCATATTTTATCAACGATCTAGTCTACTAGAGGCATACTAGGGACACAGTGTTGTCTATATATCCACACATGCAATGTGTTTCCAATCAATACAATTATAGCATGGATAATAAACGATTATCACGAACAAGGAAATATAATAATAACCATTTTATTATTGCCTCTAGGGCATATTTCCAACATATATGAGTAAAACACATGGCGGTCCACTAGGGTTCCTGATGTCACAATGATAAGGATGTGGATGACGATGACGATGGTGGTGATGATGACGACGGTGGTGATGATGTTGTAGCCCTTTTTCGTTTGGTGATGAAGATGGGCCTCTTCTCCTTGTCAATTATCCATGTAGATGATCTCTAGGCTAGGGTTCTGCCTTCTGGACCAGTTTTTGGCCTTTCTGTGCATCTGATCCCCAATCTGATTTCACGAGGTGGAAGTAGTCGATGGGGTGGTAGTGTTGGCACTTCATACGACTACCCATACGAGTGGGTGCTATGGAATGTGGTCTTTTGCTCTGGAAGCACTGCGCCGACTCCCTCTTTGGCCTCCTTGCTTCATTCTTTTATGTTCAATGATCATCACATTAAATACGTGATTTCACTACCATTTCCTGGGATTTCTTGCATAGAGTGCTAAATGATCCAAAAGTGTTACATGAGGGATATCAACAAAAAGAGGTGTGCAAATGCGGTAAAATCCGACAAAACCTACCTTATAGGCATACAATAACTATCAAAATAATCACATAAATTGAACTCATCAAAGGGGCCCACGAGTCAGGTCGGCGCAGGCACCCCCCTCGTTGTGTCCCTGACTTGTTGGGCCCTCGTGGGTCTTCTTTTCCTCCCCAAAGATTCTAGTGTCTCTTATTGTCCAAAAAATCATCAAAAAGTTTCATCTAGTTTGGACATGCAAAAAAACAGGAACTGGCATTGGGTACTAAATTCATAGGTAGTTCATAAAATAATATAAAATGGCATACAAAGAATACAAAATTGTTAACATAATAGGATTTAACAACCAAAAATTATAGAAACGTTGGAAATGTATCAGTTAGCATCTTCGACTCTTGAAGAATTGGAATGTTCTCAGAGTCCTTTACATGGGATCAAGATCCTCGGCATTACTACACGAGCAGTATTGTAGATGATATGCGGGGACAGGCTCACATGGTAGTTCACGTACTGTACGGTCAAATCCTAACCCCTTATCCTCCACATGATTGGTTACCACCTCAAATGAAAGAGCATGCCACAGTAGGAGAAAATAAGATGTGTATACATGTTCGACCACATCTTTACTGTCACGAGAGAACATCTATAGATATTTATTGGAGTAAAGTACACTCGCAATCATTAAACTCAGAAACCGTGCACATATCATTCTCGATTATTGTAAAGGCATACAAATTGAATGTAATAGGTAGGATTTAGGGACACCTTTGTATACCCACCTTCTTCCTTGTTGATCTCGCCATTACTTGATTTTGAGGGTGATGAAGCTGATCATTAGGAAACTCGTTGATGTCTTGGATCTCCTTCCATATCCCGTGACCGCACTCAAATTATGATATAATTTCCAACACCTACTCACTAATGCCTCTCAAGATACCATTGGTTACTTGAGTAGTGAGATAAATATCATGTCCTATTTCGAATGGGATGTAGAGGATCCAACCAAGGGGGTTATCCATCTTCAAGAATGTGTATCGGCTCCAGTTAGTGTGGTGAATGATGTTTTATCTTTGCTTTTGATTTCATACTCGCTTGATGGTATCCTCAGTATGAGTCCAGCAGACAAAGGTACTCACATCCAGAAGACAAGGCAACTATATCATCAATCTATGGGAAATGGTATGGATCTCTAGGAGAAGCATGTTGAGATTGGTAAAGTGCACTCAAATTCTCTAATTGGAGTTAGGTTTCAAGTCTAGCATCGTTTGTCTAGACAATATGTGTGTTTGATGTCTCTCATAGTGTTGGCCACCTTGAGGCGATGGACTTCTTCTTGTATGGAAAGATTTCTATGGGGGTCTACGGAGCTTCTATTGCATCGTCTTAGCATCAGGGGGAACATGAAGGTGATGCTCGGGGACGTCATGGAGGTTCCTGGACATATATGATGCACTCCAAGAAAATACACCATGGTTGTCTTGGTGGAAATCTAGGAGTTGTTTCACGCCGAGTGTCTAGGGACACCTTGAATTTCACGAACAAGTTGGGTGAGAGGGGTCAAGGGATATCTCTCTCACTTAGTCGTGTCGAGTTACAATGTCCTTTGGTCTGGTGTGTTTCATCATGCCAGAGTATCTGGCAATAGTCATGATGGAAACAAAAATCGTTTATTGGTTCATCTTGGCCAAGAAGATCCGATCAAGCCTCATTGTCGGCTTCCAAAGACGACGAATAATGGTCTGACAATCTTATTTTATAAAGTTTGTCGTAGAAGAAACTAGAGATGGAGGAGATGCTCAAATGGATCTCGTTCACGATCAAGGTTGCATGGTTGTTTTACCTAGGTTCAAACCATGCGATTGGTCATAGCCCTACGTCCTAAATGTCTATCCTTATTGATGATAACAGAGGACTATAATTGTGTTTTCTAATCTTTTGCGCTAGGCTATGGGCGTGGGATCCTGCGTATCTTCTGCCCTTTGGTGGGGAGCTGGTAAACCTGGGCATCAATCGGGTTGGGCCGGGCTTCGGGCCGGGATTTACAAAGCCCGAACCAAAAATCTCAGGCCCGAGCCTGGCCCGACCCGACCAAAAAACGCAATATATAGGCCCGAGCCCGGCCCGAACGGACTAAAAAGACGATTTCCGGGCCGAGCTGGGCCGAGCCTTCGTGTAAAATGACGTTTCTAGCAAGCCCGAGCCTGGCCCGAACTGTTGCCCGGGCTTGAAAACCCGGCCCAAACCCGGCCCGAACCTAAAGCCCGGCCCGGCTTGGCCCGGGTTTTTTGGGCCGGGTCGCTGCGCTGGGCTCGGGTCGGGCTGCCCATGCCCAGGTGTAGGAGCTAGTACCACCCTTATATAATTAGTCCCAAGTCGGTACTTTGTTCTAGTCTTCAACGGATACAATACCATTATGTGAGCTCGGGGTTATGACCTACAAATCTATCACAATTGCAGGATACCTAAAGCAGCATTCCTGGCCCTTATCCCTTATGAGTGCATATTCAGGCATGGTACTCATCAACACTCACACACCTCTCCATCCATGTGTGTAACCATACTCACCGACAAGTGTTAATGAGTGCATTTTTCACTCATTCTTACACATGTTTAAACCGGATATTTTTTAGATTGTCACTTTGAATTTTCCCAGTTGTTTCATTTGTTCCTTGCACATATTTAGGTGGAAAATCAAGTCATGTATGGGAAGTGATTGGCGTGAAGATCATTTCCATTCAACTGGCCACACATAGGAGGTCCTAGAAGAGAAGACAATACGTGCTATGACCATGCTCACTCGTACCGGTAGCCATACCAGGCGACACCGACTCTGTGTAGTCATCCCTAGCAACTTTCGTGAAGGGACCCGAGCCAAAATCACAATAGAGGCACCCTAAAACCCTATTCTGCCCTCTACGGTATATAAAGGCGAAGAGACACTGATGGCGAGGAGAGTTGCAACCCTTGTCAGTCATTCCCGCTATGCAATCGTCACCGTCCGCCATAGTAGTAGCCATCGCCATTGTCTCCACCACCATAGCCATTCCATTACATCATATTATTTGGAATCAAGATTCCTTCATGATCAACGACAATGTAAGACCTTCCAATCATTCATCTTCGAGTAACTTTTATATGTTGTATTATATTTAGTGATCTAATTGCTTATGAGTAGTCACATCAGGCTAAAGGTTGAGGCGTAGCCTTCCAGCCCTCATGTGAGCACATGAAGAGATTTGGAGGTTTAGTTTGAGAGAAGTTTATTATGTATGTTTGTGCAATAATCTTTTGTCCTGTGCAGGGAGCTTTGCACCTCCGTTAGTCTCTTGGGAGTGGAGCTGGAGGCTTGTAGAGAGGGGCTTCATCTCACATTGCAGAGAACTCAGCTACCCATCATAATGGAGCTGGACTGGTCCAAGGCGGTCTCTATGATCAAGGCACGACACATGGATCGCAAGAAGCATATGGCAGTGGTGAGTGAGATCAAATCTTTGATGACGGATGGAAGGGAGCTTGTGTTTAATTTACTCAACTGATCTCGCGATAGGGTAAATCATAGACTTGTTGTATATGGATGATCTATGCCACGCACTGTAGTGTGGTTTGGGTCGGGTTCGGATGATATTATCAAGCTTTGTATGAACGACCTCCCACCTAATTTAATAAAAGCT
The DNA here is from genome assembly GCA_022496015.1 of Hordeum marinum. Taxonomy (NCBI): domain Eukaryota; kingdom Viridiplantae; phylum Streptophyta; class Magnoliopsida; order Poales; family Poaceae; genus Hordeum; species Hordeum marinum. The sequence continues at coordinate 240,117,672 of CM039672.1, read as the reverse complement.
GTATTTCCGCCAAAAAAATAGAAGGAACGATGCATGAGCGTCTTCATCTCCTCATCCAACACATGAGGGCAACTCCAATGTACGAACCCAAATGGACGTCCGTTTTTTCCGGATTTTGTCCGTTTGGGAGTGGAAGTGGGGCCGTGTCCGCATGGATTTGTGTTTGCGCCGGCCGTGCACCCAATGTGCGGCCGCGTCTTCGGCCCCATCTCGTCCGCCGGAGGCCAAGTATAATTAAATCAAGCATAGAAAAAATAGTTCAAATCAAACATAACAAATTGTTCTGTGTCCGAAATAGTATTTTATTACAACCAAATCGAATTTTTCAAAATATCAAATAGTTTTACAAAACCACTCAAAGTTTGTGCGCATGAAAAGAGTTCAAACCGATAGATCTAGTGATTGCCAATGTGATCCCACATGTTCTCAACCAAATTATCTTGCAGTTGCGTATGAGTGTGCCGATCACGCATGTCACGATGAAATTCGACGAACTGTTGAAAGGTTGCACGAGGTGGGTGCTCAGGCTCAACATTCTCACCCTGGAAATCAAACCCTTGGTCGTAGATGATGTCATCACACTCATCCTCAACGATCATGTTGTGCATGATCACACAAGCAGTCATCACCTTTCAAAGCTTCTGAGTGGTCCATGTCAATGCAGGGTTTCAAACGATACCCCATCAAGACTTAAGCACAACAAAAGCACGCTCCACATATTTCCTAACACTCTTCTGCATTTGGGCAAACCTTTGTCTCTTCTCTCCTTGAGGATTGGGTATGGTCTAACAAGAGTGGACCACTGGGGATAGATACCATCAGCTAGGTAATATCCCTTGTTGTAATGATGGACACTGATCTCAAAGTTGACCTCCAGGGAGTGGCCTTCTACAATCCTTGTAAACACTGGAGAATGCTGAAGAACGCTAATATCATGATGAGAACCAGCCATGTCGAAGAAAGAATGTCATATTCATAGATGTTGCGAAGCCACCCGTTCAAGTATGAGAGTGGCACCTTTCACATTTCCCTTGTACTGCCCCTGCCAAGCAAATGGACAGTTCTTTTACTTCCAGTGCATACAATCAATACTAACAAGCATGCCCGGAAAGCCCCTCTCGGCATTCATTGTCAACAACCTCTTTGTATCAGCGGCATTTGGCTCTCTCAGGTATTCAGGGCCAAACACAGCCACCATGGCCTTGCAGAAACTGTACATTGATTGGAGACACGTGGACTCACTCATACGAACACACTCATCCACAAGATCACCAGGAATTCCGTATGCAAGCATGCGAATAGCCGCAGTGCATTTCTGGTAAGAAGAGAAGCCAAGCTTCCCAAGGGCATCCTCTTTGCAGTCAAAGTATTGGTCATATGCTACTACTCCCTCCCGAATATGATTGAACACATGCCTCCTGATTCGGAAGCGGCGACGAAATTGATGAGGTTTGTAGAGTGTGTTATTCTCAAAGTAATCGGAATAGAGAAGGGCGTGTCCTTTCTCCCTATTGCGGTTCAAGGCCGGAGCATGGCCGGGGATTGATCCCCTGAACCGAGGTCGCATCCTACTGATGTGTTCATGGACAACCAATGCTGCCACCACTATGTTCTCATCGTCCGAGGATGAATCATCCGATGAACAAATGAAGTTCTGAAACAAATACTCATCCCCGCTATCCATGGTACCTTGCGAGCAAAGCGCCGAACACCTTGTGGTCGTGGTGAAGATGCGGCCGGAAAGGGCACGGCAAGTCCCTTCGCACGCAGCAAAGCAAGGTGGACGACCGTGGGCGAAGGGCGGAGCGAGAACAGGGGGAGGAAGAAAAAGGGCCGTGCCACCGACGGCCAAAGCAAGGTGGACGACGTGGGTGGCGTCGGCGATGGCGAGGGGCGAAGGGCGAAGCGATGAACGAGGACATGGAAGGAAAAAAGGGGTTGTGTCCCCGATGGGCGGACCAGGGGAGAACAAGGGCACGTGACACGCCCGTCTACGCGTGTCCGTTTGGCCGCAAACGCTGACCAAACTTGGGCTGGGAATGGGTCAAAAATGGACATTTGTCCGTTCACTCCCGCGCGTTGGGTCGTGATTTGTGTCCGTTTACCTTCAAACGGACATGGACAAACGATTTAAGGTCATGCGTTGAAGTTGCCCTCAAATTAGGTCAAGGGTTTTCACATGATTAGGAAATGACAAAATGTCATCCCTGCCAAGTACAACCACCAATCTCCATGGCTACAACTGTTTTTTTTTTACAGTAAACAGCGCTTTATTGATCAAATAACATCAGTACACAAGGTTCCCCGGATACACTCCGGAACAGAATGAAAAACCTCACTAGAGGGAACACTACCACATGATTTAGCTAGGATATGCGCTGCTACATTCAGAGAACGTTTCACGTGAATGAAAGAAACCAAGCTGAAGGATCTGGTCATCAATTTGATGTCGCCCACCAGGATACCCACCGAGGACCTATCCATCCCAGAGGAGTTAAGCCGCTGGACAAGGGAGAGGCAATCTGAAGCGAACATTGCCTTGTCGAAGCCTTCCTCTTGAGCCAGCGAAACCGCACGACGAAGCGCCAGCGCTTCCGCATCTTCTAGGGGCACAAAACCTTGGAGCTGCTGTCGACATGCCTATGGATAACGGAAGATGGGACGCAACAACGCAGGGAGACGCTGCGACGGGCAACCATAGTGATCTGCCGAGCCGCCTAGACGGCGACAGGGAGAGCCAAGGAAAACAAGGAAGCAGGGCCTGCCGCGGCCACGGTGACCGCGGCAGGGGGAGTACCGGGAGGCGATGGCGCCGGAGATCACCAAGAAAGCCGCCGGAGGCCCTGACGAGCGACCCAGGGGTGATCCGAAATTTCCGTGCGGCTTAGACAGGAACATCGATAGGCTGCGAGTCCAAGTTCAAATCGTCAGTTCTTTCAACAACAAAAAAGGTTCAAATTGTCCCTTCATTTCTTTCATCTCTCACTTTTCTTTCTTCCAGCACATCCAAACATGAGGAGAATTATACAACACACACACACACACGCACACTCGGCTCTCTCTAGAGGTACAACAGCTGACACATCCTGCACACATCAATGCCGAAGAGAAAGAAAAAAACACAGAAACATTATTGTGTGGGGAATGGATCTACATGCTGTGTATTGTGACAGGCCACATGACCCTGCTACCAGGGTGCACGCCTGGCCTCTGCAAGCCCCTAGAGATGATGTTTCCATCACCATCCAGTTTGCTCGCCTATACAAAACCCTCCTTTGGGGAGGGGGGTATCATCACCTAATCCTGAAGCTACATGTTGGGAGAGTGAACACTGAGCAGGCGGCGGCCATGGATCATCTCAGCGAGTTCTTCAGCGTCCGCACCGTCATCACCAGCTGCTGCCTCTCGCCCTCCACCTCGGCGAACTTGAGGCTGATCTCCGAATACCGCTCGTGGAGCTCGTTCAGCTCTTGCTGCATCGCCTTGTTCATCTCCTTCAGAGACTCCAGCTCCTTTGAGGATTGCTCAGCAGCAGCGCCCCTGGCAGCGAGAAAAATCAACAACAGCAGCAAAGTATGCCAATTGTCAAGTCACTTTTGCGCGTTTATCACCGGAGCAAAACTGAAAGACAAAAAGTAAATGCAGCAATTTAATTCCAGATGATAACCTCGTGTCATGCCCATTGCTGTGCCCGTTGGCGCTTGGCGTGGCGTCACCGGCCCCGGTGCCGACGGTGTCGTGCTTGATGCGCTTCGAGTTAGTATGCTGATTATCCTGCAAAGCATAACATGGTGTGTCACTTTCGAGCTAGTACCAAAGTGTATGATTGCAGCATGAGCATTGCTATGAAAAGGCCCAACAGATCCATGCACTGAAATATCATAATTCTCAGTGATGGGGACCTCCATTCAAAGCTGTCCCTATCCTCTAGAGAAGAAAGTTGTACAGCATAATAGTGGATATAAGTAGCTAGAGCCAGATTTGTCATCCCATGTGCAAGAAAACACGTAAATCATGGAAAATCTCTGTACAGTGACACCTACTTATTTGTGTTGACAACCCACAAACTCATGGGTTTTAAGAGTGTGTGCACTGTCCAGCTTGCTGACTTAAATACAAAAGGGAAGGTACACCTATTGGTTTAAATGAGAGTTCTTGTGGAAATATTCCATGACTTTCTTTCTTCAGAATGAGTTTTTGTTGGTTGTTTGTGGAAAGTTTTCAGTTGTTGATCTATCTATTTACATAAGCCTTCTTTGCTACGCATAATGAGGGAAAGCTAGCATGAAAAGTTAGTGCAGAAAGTAATATATCTGTTTTTTGATATTTACCGTTGTATCTGAAGTGACGCCATTTTCGTTGGCACCTTCCCTGCTTTCAAGGGCTCTTCTCAGCTTCAGCACCTGAGAAGCAAGGTTGCTTTTCTCAGACTCCTTTGTGGACAATGAGTTCTTCATATTGTCGTACTGGAGTTTCAACGATCCAATAGTTATTTGTAGCTTCCCTATTGTCTCATCCCTTTCACTCTTGGAGCGTTTCAGAGTGTTTAGCTCCTCCAAATATGTCTGCATCTGGTCCTTGAGCAATGCAAGCTCTTTATTGAGCAAAGTAATTTCACCAGTTTTGTCTTGCAAGATCATGTCCTTTTCACCATTTGCAGCCAATTCCATGTCTTTCTGCTCATTCCTTTCCACAAGTTTGTCCCTCTCATCTGATAACTTGTCAATCTTGGCTTTCAGCTGTTCAATTTCTTCTGATAGATCATTTAACTTTGACTCATCACTTCTCTTCTGGTTCTCGAACTCGTCGCTCTTGCTCTTGAGCTCCACCACTAGCCTATCTATCTCATTTGACTTGAAATCCACCAGGGTAAGTAACTGCTGAATCTTCACCCGGTGTTGTTCTTGGGCTGATGCGGTATCTTCATGGGCCTTCTGCAATAATTCTTCCAACTGGCTCTTCTGCAACTGTAGTTCTGCGGCCTCTTTTCTTGCTTGCACAAGCAGCCGTTCATTGGCACTGAAAGCAGAAGATACTTGTGAAGATAAACTCTTGAATTCCTCCTGAAGTCGCTCGGCAGTAGAAGCATTGTTCCATCGGGCCTTCCTCAGAGACTCCTCGGCCTTTATGGCCCTCTGCTCTTGCTCAACCTTTGCAGCTAGTACTTCTGCTATATCAGCCTCTAATCTTTGAGATTGCTCCTGGAGTTCATTCTCCAGATTCTCGACATTGGCCTCCAGATCACTTATAATAGACAGATGTGCTGAACACTCGTACTGCATCCTGAGCTGCTCTCTCAGTTGTGTTTGTTCCAGCCTCGAAGAGATGTCATGGTTCTCTTGCTTCAGAATCTCATAATCAAGTGCAAGCTGCTCCATTTGCATCTCAAGATCCTCACGGTCTTTCTTGTACAGCTCGATTTCATCGCTCAGTTCAAGAATCTTCTCTTGTAGTTCCGAACTAGCGATGCCGTCACTCTTCTTCACCAATGCATCCAGCATAAGCTCGTCTTCTTTCTCTTGGTACGAGCTTGTTTCAGACATGTCCATCTTGTGTCCAGCACTGTGCACATTTGACAGTGCATGCTCATATTCTGCCTCCTGGGGATCCTCTACTGTTTCTTCTTGCAAAATGGACATATCTCTATTCTTCTGCTCCAGCATTTCATCGAGATCCTTCACAGCCAGAAGCAGCTCAGAGTTGGATTCCTGCATTTTCTGTAGCTGTACACGCAGATCTGCGTTTAAATTCTTCTCATGGCCCAACTCTTGCTTCAGCTCCTCAACCTGAGACCAGGGATCTTCCCCGTCTGACAACCGTTTACCTGATCCATTTGCATCATGGAGCGTCTTCTTCATCCCTTTAAGGCCTTCGCATTCTCTTCGGAGTGCATCCCTCTCATCCCTCAAGCTACTCATTTCCTTGGAAAGGTCTTGCCCTCGCCTACTCTCTTTCACGATTTGCTTTCTGAGTGTCTGCAACTCCATGTCTGAGACATCCAGTTTTCTTGTCAAAGTCCCTATCTCACTTCTCAGCTTCTCTACATCATCCTCTGCACCTCTCAACCCCGTCTCACCCGAGTTGCTCGTCGACCCATCCGTGCTAGCATCAGGAGCTGAGCTTCCCGACCAGTCACCAGAGCTCAACGGGTTTCTTGAGGGGGCATTGTTGGCAAACGGCGAGAGGACATTGGTCGCATCCTGAAGAAATGTGCTATGCATGTTCGCACTGGTTTTGGGAGTGAATCTTCCTGAGCTCCCATCTGAACCCGACAACGAAACGGCGTCAAAGCCATTGGCATTGTGGAGGTGGCCGGCTGGCTCAACAGATGCCGGCATATTTCTTCTCAAGGGAAACCTCATCCCTGGTGGTTTGCTTATCACCAATCCATCCTGTACAAGAAAGCTGTCAGTTACTATCTGATGAACAAAGGAGAAGATCACATGATACATACACCGTTCAGTTCTAAATTCTCCCCCTTCCCTACAGGAATAAGAAATTCAGATCTCAAACAAAAAGCGTCACGCCGCAAATGTGACCCCCCAAATGATCAAATCGGAGAAATCTGGCTTCCCTTTTTCTTTGCAATATGCTTAGCATGCCGAAAGCTCTCTTTCTTGGCCATCAACAGAAATGAAACAGAACAATGCAATGATGATGGATCAAAAAAGGAAAGCTCTCAAGGACTCTTCTTCCCCACTAGGCCTCACTGGTTACTTACATGCACGGGGCTCATCGAATCGGCAGCAAGCGACCTCGCCTTCTCGGCCTCCTCGTCCTCGCACCGGCTCAGCTGGCTCTGCAGCGTCCTCCGCGGCGATGACTTTGCCGCGTCGCCGTTCTCACTGCCGCAGCAAAGAGCAGGAATCAATAACCAATTACGCAATCAACGCCTGAACCAAAGCAAATGCATCATGCCTACGGCTCACACGGAAATGCAGCAGGCACCGATTCCTAAATGAATCTGGCCGTGATGGCACAACACAATGCAGGTAGCAGCAATGTCTAAGTGAATCTGGTTGATGTGAGATGAGATGAGATGATCTCTTAAAGCTCGGCCAGAATGCAGCGGATGTGTCTAAACTAATCCCCAACCAACGCGACGCAACACGGCCTACCTCCCGTCGTCACCGCACCCACCACCGGCACCACCCACCACCCGCTGGATGGTCACCTGTCACAAGGAACAGCAGCAGCAACCATCAAAGTCAGGAACCGCGAGCGCGTCGCCGTCACAGGTCACAGGAAAAAACGCCGCGAGCTTTTTAAGAGGTGGGGGGAGATCGGTGCTCACGTGCAGCAGCGCGCCGGGCGCGGGGCTGCCCTTGAGAGGGAGCGTCACCGCCGACGGCTTGAACGCCTCCGCGTACTCGGCCATGTTCACCGTCGCCTCCCCCAGCAGCGCCGCCTTGCTCGACCCCTGCAGCACGCACCGCACGGCATTGCCGGGTCAGAACAAATCGAGCAGAGCACGGTCGCTTGGACTGATTAATGTGGGGCCGGTCGGTCGCTCACGGTCTCGTAGACGAGGAACTGGTAGATCTTGTCGCCGGCGGCCGGCTTGCCGGAGGGGAGCTTGGTGGCCTCGAAGATCGGGGCGGGCCAGCGGCAGGCGCCGTCGGCGACCTCCGCGCGCTCCGTCCGCGCCGTGGGCCGGCCGGCGTCCTGCGGCGTCACCACCACCGTCATGGACTCCCACCCCAGCTCCGGCACCTGCAGGGACACACGCGCTCCGTCCGTCACGCCTCGAATCGAACGCGAAAACCAAGAACCAAAACGAAAAACTCTGCTTCTTCCGGGGGGAGATCGTGCCTGGGTGGCGTGGAACTGCAGCTTGAACACGGCCTTGGCCTTGCCGGCGCCGCGCCACCTCGCCGACTTGAACATGCCGGCGGCGGCGAGCGCGCCCGAGAGGAATCAGCCAAGAAGCCACCAACCACCCCGCAACAGAACCAGACGAAATCTTGCTTGCTCTTCTCGGCCGGCCGGCTAGTCCGTCACGCCTCGATCGACAGCGGCATTGCAATGCCGTGCGCGCGAATCAGGTGACGCCAGGCTTGGCATTGCGGTGCGGTGCGGGTGGTGGTTAGTTAGAGCGGCGAGAGCGAGACCAGCAGCGGCACCACATGGAGGCAGGGGCGGAGCACGCATGTAGAGTGGGAGGGAGGGAGTGGCCAGTGGGTGACACCGCAGGCAAGCAAGAAAGCAGGGGCGCACCACCTGTGGACAGATCTAGTGAGAGAAAGCACACCACGGCTCTGCTTTGCTCTCTCTCTCTCTGATTTGGGGGTTTAGGGAATGGAGAGAGGAGAGGGGGAGAGAGGGGGGAGGAGAGAGAAGAAGGTTCGGAGCCTATAAAATGGTGGTCAATTGATTTGGGGAAAAGGGTAATGGAGATTTATTTAGTTAGAGCCGGGTGGGAGGGAGGAAGGCGACCGGGAGATGGAGACGGATAAAAAATCTGGAGCCGCCATTGCGTGAGCTTCACAGCTGCACCGCGCCGGCAGGGAGGAGACTGATCACACTCACTGAGCCTCTGTGTGGACCTGCCGACGGCAATTCTTCTTCTTCTTTCTGTGAAAGAAGCGTGGACGTGTGAGCGACTTACCTGAGACCTACTAATCCAGCTTCTTTGCTGGTTTAGCAGAGGGGTTAGTGAGTGAGTGTGATGTTTGTTTGTTTGTTTACGTTTAGAAAGAGTGTTGTCGATGTTGATGTGAAACCGTGAGACGGTGCCATCTTGCTTTCACTCTCGTGCGGGCCTCGTGGAATCTGAATCATGGACCCGCGTGATTTGCGTATGTTTTAATAAACCCGTGAGAAAGACGTCGTGGGTATTTCTCGAAATGTTTGGGTCGGATTTGATTGGATGTGTGAGGGGTGTGTTCGGTGAATAATCTGTTGGGTTTATTTTTACAGGAACAAAAAAGATAAGTAAATGATTCATGGTGTCGTTGAAACGCGGGAGTGTTGAATTGTATACATGGAAGCATTGTATTTTCAACTCAACATCCACGAAAGTTATGATGGTACTGTAGCTTCGAGTTACTAGTGAATGGCTAAAACATGTATATATATGCATCTTCTAATATGTTAGCATCGACAAATCAATTTTGCATCAATATTAGCGTAGTTAATATCTATTGCTAGTGTCCTATGTGCTCTCTCGTTGATGCATGTCTATCGCTAGTGTTGCCTAAAAACATCGATCGATAGGTCTAAGCAATGGTTCTTGCTCGCTCATGCAGATCATCATTAGTATAGAAAACGTCATCTTCCTTCGTTTACCATGGGTATACCTCGCCAAAACTCGGGCCGGGCCTAAAAAGGCCCGCGGTATAAAACTTAGGCCCGAACCCGACTCGACCCGACCGTCGGGCCTAATTTTTGGGCCCAGATCCATCCCGAGCCCGAGAAAGCCCAGCCCGGCCCGACGTAGGCGTAAAAATGAATTTGCGCAGGCCCGAGCCCGGCCTGACCCGACCTTCGGGCTTGATTTTTAGGCCTGGCTCGGCCCGAGAATTTCGGGTCGGGTCGGGTCGGGCCGACCGGGCTGGGCTGTCCATGGCCAGGTATAACCATGGGCGAAGAAAGAGGAAATTGTGTCAGTTATCATAGTAATTAATGCACGAGCTCACTAACGTATTGATTGAGTTATCAAAGAATGGTTAGCATGATCAAGTCGAAAGTCGGACTAGGATTTTCATCCAGCACTACCTCGATTTCCTGGCACCCTCGATGGTGAGGCTTTTCCTCAGGTTTTTCTATATCAATGACAATTGCATTGATGCTGAAAGGATGTGGATGTCGCCTAGAGGGGGGGTGAATAATCGCTTTAAAATAATTGCGGTTTAGGCTTGAACAAATGCGAAATAAAACTAACGTTTAATATGTCAGGCATAAAACCTAAAACAATTAGGCTCACCTATGTGCACCAACAACTTATGCTAAGCAAGATAAACAACTAAGTGATAGCAAGATATATGCATCACGAAACAATATGTCTATCATAAAATAAAGTGCATAAGTAAAGGGCTCGGGTAAGACATAACCGAGACCGAAGAGACGATGATGTATCCCGAAGTTCACACGCTTGCGGATGCTAATCTCCATTCGGAGCGTTGTGGAGGCACAATGCTCCCCAAGAAGCCACTAGGGCCATCGTAATCTCCTCACGCCCTCGCACAAATGCAAGATGTCGTGATTCCATCAAGGGACCCTTGAGGGTGGTCATCGATCCCGTACAAACAAGGTTGAGGCAATCTCCACAACTTAATTGGAGGCTCCCAACGACACCACGAAGATTCATCACAATGGATTGTGGCTCCGAGGTGACCTCAAATGCTCGGGGCAATCTCCACAACCTAATTGGAGACCCCGACGCTTGCCCAGAGCTTTACACCATAATGATTGAGCTCCGAGGCACCACAAATTGTCTAGTGCGCGAAGGCACCCAAGAGGAACAAGCTCTAGGGTGCACAAACACCCAAGAGTAATAAGCTTATCAAACTTCACTTCCACGAATAACCGTGGAGAACTCAAACCTATGCACCAAATGCAATGGCAAGGGCACACTGAGTGCCCAAGTCCTTCTCTCCCAAATCCCACCAAACAACTAATTCTATGAATGAGATGAGAGGAAGGACGAAGAAGAACACAAAGAACTCCAAGATCAAGATCCAAGGGAATCCCCTCACAAAGAGGAGAAAGTGATTGGTGGAAATGTGGATATAGATCTCCTCTCTCTTTTCCCTCAAGAACTAGCAAGAACCATTGGAGGGATTGAGAGTTAGCAAGCTCAAAGAAGGTCAACAATGGGGGAAGAACACGAGCTCAAGAGTTGGGGAGAAATAGGGAAGAAGTCCCCCTTTTATAGGGCCCCACTGTGATAGCCTGGCTTATTAGGGATGATAGACTACTCATATCAATAAGGAATTCCTTCTTTTCCGGAAGCCCATTCAAACAGAACTTCCATGTTAAACGTGCTTAGCTTGGAGTAGCTCTAGGATGGGTGACCGACTGGGAAGTTAGTCCCGGGTGCGCATGAGTGAGGACAAAGTGCACAGAAAAGACTAGTATTGATCTGTAAGGCCAGTCTAGATCCCGCCAGGAGTAACGACTACCGGCGGGTATGGAATGACACATGTATCGTACTGGAAGCATAGACGTTTGTGCCAAGAGGGAACGTTCCTTTGACCCGACGAGGACGTCGGAAGCCCATTCAAACAGAACTCCCATGTTAAGCGTGCTTGGCTTGGAGTAGTTCTAGGATGGGTGACCGACCGGGAAGTTGCTCCCGGGTGCGCATGAGTGAGGACAAAGTGCGTAGAAAAGACTAGTATTGATCTATAAGGCCAGTCTAGATCCCGCCAGGAGTAACGACTACCGGCGGGTGTGCCCGGGGCGTTACACCCACAAATCCAATCGTTATGTGCACAGGTCGTACACAAGCGGTACTACCACTCGACTGAGCGGTATGACCGCTTAGCATGGTAGTTCCAAGAGAAGCATGCAAAACAGGTGAAAACTCGAGGCGGTAGTACCGCCCGGTACTTCCGCTTAAAAAACATAAGCGACACTTAAGAGCAATAGTACCGCTCGGAACTTCCGCTTAAAAAAATAAGCGGTAGTTCGAGCAGTTCTTTACGGCGGTAGTATGGCTGGAGCGGTGAGGGAGTCATGGTTTAAGGGGTCCTCAGATGGCCGACCTTTTTGTCATGGGCCGGACTATGTGGGTTGCTGGTTGAGCATTGGATGATCAAAGGTCCCGTCGCCGGGGTGGAAGCTTCAAGGAGTCGTGGCGTGTCCTCCAGGTTTTCGATAGTAGATAGGCATGTTTTTTCCTTCGATGTGCAACCGACCATGTGTAAACCCTAGTACCCCCGGCGTCTATATAAGCCGGAGGGTTTTAGATTATAGGGCAGAGAACAAGTCATCTAGAGTTTAGCTATTCGATCTCGAGGTAGATCAACTCTGTAACCTTCATATCATCAATATAATCAAGCAGGACGTAGGGTTTTACCTCCATAGGAGGGACTGAACCTGGGTAAACATCGTCTCCTTCGTCCCTTGTTATCATCGATCCTAGTCTCACAGCTCGGGACCCCCTACCCGAGATCCGCCAGTTTTGACACAAACATTGGTGTTTTCATTGAGAGTTCCATTGTGATCGCCAAAGGAATCGATGGCTTGCCTTGTCACAAGCAACGAGATCTGCTGCCAGGATATTCTCATCCCTGATCAAATATTCACAAGCGATGACGTCTTGTTGCACGCCGCCCTGACCGGCCACCTTGGCCAGATCGGAAGCTTTTCCCGCGATCAAGGATCAGATTCGAAACCCTAGAGTTCGTCGCTGATCCATGGGGAGAACTTGTCTTGATAGGACCCTCAACTCTTATGGAGGAGACAGTAGATCCCGACGCCTCAACGCCAAAGACATCGGGCCCCACCTGTGAGGATGCCGTCACCCTCAGGCTGTCTGGAACGCCCAGTCCAGCCGTTGTGACCTGATTCACTATGGCCGAACAGGACCCGGATCCGCTTTCATGCGACTCTAGAACTGTGGCGCCGCATATCGACCCAACTTGCTTCAGTGACACGCATCCTACCGTCGCCTTGTTTCTAAACGAGCTATTTGATCGGATTCTGACCATGCTTATGACTGACGACCAGACCTCGGTCTACGACCGGCTCGGGCTTAAACCTAACGATAGGGAGATTCTCATCCCCACGGTCACTCACTTAGTCGCCACCGTCGAGTGTCCTGTTGGAGGCTTGTCCCCCCAACAACCAGAATTAAAAACGGTTTATACCCCAATCTCTGATCATCGATACCCCTCTTGCAACCCAGACCCTGGAGTTCGCTCCGGAGACAGATCGGTATCGGTCCCTGATCTAGCACACAATTCAGATCCCGTAATTCCGGACTCACATCATGGTGTGGAGTCAAAAAAATTCCCACCCACCACCCAAGATGATCACTCAAGCATCGTAGCAGAGTCAAAGTCTTCGGACTTACGAGCTGTTAAACAGCTACCAGCAGAGTCGGTTCACCATTGTTGGGGATATTCCCCCGTGGTGAGACCCGCCCAGGAGGCTCTGGGTCACACCTGGCGGCTCATAGACCAGCCCAAGGATGGGCCTTGAAGACTCAAGCCCAAGATGTTTGGCGGCTTGCCAAGATGGGCTAAGATGAGGACCATACAGAGAAGGTATGAAGACCCGGGTGGATAAGCCGCCCGGAGACAGCTTGCTCAGGAAGGCAAGATAACGTAGAGATAGACTCGGACACGTTGTGAGAGTCGGTTACGACTTGTATGACCTGTGGTCTTGACCTCCTATATAAAGGCGAGACCCGGGGTGACTTAGACAGAGACTAACGAATCGACAGCTAGGTCAAGCGATTCTGCTCCCTTGTAATTGAGATTCCAAGCAATACAAGCACAAGTAGGACTTAGGCTTTTACCTCTACTTGAGGGGCCGAACCTGGGTAAACCTGTGTCCTTCGTCCCGATCAACCCCTTTGAGTCCACACCTTAGCGATGGCCTCGAATCTAAGTCCTCGGACTTCTGCCGTGACAAAACCACGATAGTTGGCACCCATCATGGGGCTAGCGCTCGGTGGTGTTGAGTCCTCAAAGGGCTCTCTCCCAGGGTTCGAGGGGATACGTGGTCGGAAGGATGAGCAAAAGTCGCCGCGGCCGGCTCTACATCGACGAGGACGGCTGGGGCTCCGAGGCTGACTCTGTCGAATATGGATTCCGGGTTCCCTTCGGCGAAATCCACATCTTCATCGGCAAGGTTGACGGATCTACGCCCGGGCCAGACGTCTGCACCAACATCGTTGAGCTGGCTTGGCATGCGCAACCCGCCCAACACGTGCGACCCGCCTGTGCTAACCCGGGCCGGAAGCATGTCTTCGTGGGCTTCACTCAAGGTATGGATCTTGAGGCTTATATGTCGCAGGAGACTCTCGTCTATTCAGAGGACGGGTCTTTGAGCGGAGTGGCGGAATCAATCTACCAGCTTCACAACGGCGGGCTCGGGGACTACGACGAGCTTTACCCCGAGTCGGAGCGTTTTGAGCCAGAGGATCACGGGCTGCCAATTCATGCGGCCGTGTTCATGGCGGGGTCAGCGCCGGGCACGAGCAGCACAGCCGTCGGAACCGCAAACACGGGGGCTGGCCCGCCACCGCCGGCTTAGGTTCTTCTAGATCTGATGAACGAGCTCACAACCGTGATGGCGACTGAAGTCACGCCAGATAATCAAGCGGCCCGGAACTTGGAGATCACAAGACATAAGGACCGGATGGCGGAAGTACAACAGGGGATTGGTGAGTTAAAGGCTCAGATGGATGCGGAGGCAAAGCGCCTTAGGACAGATGCTTTCCGCCTTGAGCTAGAGCAGCAGTCAGCAGCTATGGTGCAGCGGATGAGACATCAGTCCCACTTACCAGAACAGCATGAGGCCAAGAATCTTTTCAACACGCCAGGAATGGGATAGACAGTGGACGCGCGTGGAAGTCGGCCGGCGGCTCGGCAACAGCTTAACCCACCCCGACAAAACCAGGCTTTCCCAACACCGGCGGATCACTACTCAAACCCGGCGGAGAACATGGTGGCGGCAGCAACCCGGCTTGAAACGATCCCTATTCCTGATGAGGCGCCCTTTGTAGAGGAGGTGCGGAACGCCGTTGGGTACCTTCAAACGGCGATGGCCCAGCAAGAGAAATATACTTACAGCCGGAGCCGCATGCATTCAACCCCCCTCCCTAGTCGTAGCTACAACCGGTGCTATGAGTCGTCGGCGGGTTCTAGCAGTGATCGGCACCGGGGGCTACCGCAAGATGATCAGACGGCTCTGAATGCGTAGGCGCCCACAGACCGGGCGAGAGTACAGCGAGAGGCAGCGGCTCTAGCAGGGGCGGTTCATCAAGAGCCTGTGCCTTCCGCCTCAGTTAGAGTGTGAGTGACCACCAGGTCCGTGGGAGTGCCGTGGTTGGTGTCGGCTCTGCGAAACGAGCGGTTGTCGAAGGATTTCAATGGCCCTTGCAAAGTCCCGAATTACACCGCTGACTTACCTCCGGAGGCCTGGATCGAAAGCTATGAGCTGGCTATGGAGATGTTGGATGTCAATGACGCGGTTTGCACCAAATACTTTATCATGATGCTGGAAGGTCCGGCTCGCACATGGTTGAAGGGTTTGCCACCCAATACCATCAAATCATGGGTTGAGCTGAAGGCAAGGTTCATTAAAAAATTCAAGGAACTTGCAAGCAGCCTATGACGATTGTGGATCTAGATCATTGTGTTCAACAGGAGAATGACTCGGCTCATCATTGGGTCCGGCGGGTGTCGACCATCATCCACTCGTCTGAACAAATCACGGCGGCTCAAGCGGTATTGATCATGGAAAAGAACTGTCACTTTGTCCCTCTGAAGCAGAAGCTCGGCCGGCTCAAACGCACGTGTCAAGACATGGGGGAACTCATGGTGGCTCTCACGAAGTATGTCAATTCTGATAACACAAAGGATCCGAGCTCTGATGAGGAGAAAACTGACCACGGTAAAAAGAATAACCATGGCAAGGGTACGGCAATCCATGGTAACCAAAGCAAAAGGAAGAACCTGGATGGCGAGTCAGAATTGGTGGCCAACGCCAGCACCGGCCACAATCGTCGTAAGGGCAATGGGAAGTTTAGACCAGCTTTTAATAAGGGTAAGACTCCTTTGAACTTGGAGGAGATGCTTAACAAACCTTGTCCGGAGCACAACCGGCCCGACAGACTGGCGGGTCACACGTGAGGCAATTGTCACATCATGCAGAAGTTCAAAGACTACAACATGCGACAGCATAACAATGATGGTGGTGGCCCGCCCGGCGGTTCAGGACCAGGCGGATCAGGAGCCGGGTTTGGATCTGGCGGCTCAGGGTCCGGTCATCATGGCCAGGGCAACCAAGGAGGACATCATCAACACTCTGGTGGCCATAATCAGCAACAGAATAATCAGTCTGGGTATTAGAGTAATCCAAAGCAGCTCAGTTTGGGCCAGTATCATGTTTTTACGACTAGCTTTGACAAGCGGGATCAGAAGGTGCGCAAGCAGGCAGTTAATGCAATCGCGCTGGCTCTACCGCAATACTTGAAGTGGTCTGAGTATGACATCACATGGAGCCGGGAGGATCACCCATTGCGTGTTGATGACCCGGGGCGGCTGGCCATTGTAGTTGCCCCTCAAGTGGGAGGATATATGTTGAATAAGGTACTTATGGATGGTGGTAGTAGCAACAATATCCTGTACGATGACACCTTCCGATGGATGAAGCTGCTGGATAAAGACCTTAGGCCCTCCTCAACAGTCTTTCATGGTGTGGTGCCTGGCAAGTCAGCTTACCCCGTGGGTAGGATATCCTTGGAAGTTGCCTTTGGTGATGAGTACAACTACAGGGTAGAGTCCTTGTGGTTTGAAGTAGTCAAAATCAAGAGCCCCTATCATGCCTTGTTTGGGCGGCCGACTTACGCCAAGTTCATGGCTAGGCCCTGTTATGTCTATTTACAGCTCAAGATGCCCGGGTTAAAAGGGATGATTACTGTTCATGGGGATCGGAATACGTCTATTGAGTGCGAGGAAGGAGACGCAGCTTATGCGGAGTCAAGTTGTGCTGAGGCAGAACTCAAGTTCTATAAGGAAAATGTTGACCTGAAGGACATGACTTCGCTGAAAAAGCCTACTACAGAGGTTGAGCCGCTCCTCAAGTTTTCCTCGGATGATGCCAAGTTGGTGGATTTCACTCCGGGCGAGTCATCATAGCAGTTCACTATTGGGGCCAATATGGATCCCAAATAGGAAAGCGCGCTCATCGAATTCATCCATGAGAATCGGGACATCTTCGCATGGAAACCTTCTGACATGTCGGGTGTATCGAGAGAGTTCGTTGAGCACCACCTTAATGTGGATCCTAAGTTTAAACCTGTCAAGCAATTTCTATGGCAGTTCAATGAGGAGAGACACAAGGCCATCGGGGAAGAGGTTGCCCGGCTCTTGGCGGCGGGTTTCATCGCCGAGATCTTTCACCCGGAGTGGCTTGCTAACCCAGTGCTCGTGCTCAAGAAGAACGACACATGGCGGATGTGCGTGGATTACACGGATCTTAACAAGGCATGTCCGAGTGATCCCTTTGCTCTCCCTCGTATTGATCAGATCATTGATGCTACGGCAGGTTGTGAGAGTTTATGCTTCCTGGATGCGTATTCCGGATATCATCAGATCAAGGTGGCAGTCAAGGACCAAGAGAAGAAGGCTTTCATCACGCCTTTTGGTGCCTTCTGCTACGTGCCTATGCCTTTCGGGCTCAAGAGTGCCCATGCGACTTACCAACGATGTGTGTAGAATTGTCTTCACAACCAAATTGGGCGCAACGTTCACGCATATGTGGATGACATTGTGATCAAGTCAAGGAAGAAGGAGACTCTGCTTGACGACCTGAAGGAGACCTTCGACAATCTGCGGGTCTATAAGATGATGCTTAACCCGACGAAGTGTGTCTTTGGTATTCCGATAGGCAAACTCTTGGGATTTTTGGTCTCTGAGCATGGCGTTGAAGCTAACCCAGATAAGATCAAGGCTATCACCTCCTTGGCTGAGCTGGCGTGCATCAATGATGTTTAACGCCTGGCAGGATAGATCACCGCGTTGAGCCATTTTATAAGACGCCTTGGTGAGAAAGCCATCCCTTTATATCAAATGATGAAAAAGACAGACAAATTTGTCTAGAGTACGGCGGCGGGTGAAGCGTTTGAGGCGCTCAAGAAGTAGCTCACTGAGCCGCCGGTCTTAGCCTCTCCGGTTGAGAAAGAACCCTTGCTCTTGTACGTGGCAGCTAACAACAGGGCTGTCAGCGCTGCAATTGTGGTCGAGCGCAAGGAGGCAGGGAAGAAATATTCGGTTCAGAGGTCGGTTTATTATATCAATGAGGTCCTGACAGAGTCCGAGCAGAGATATCCAGATTGGCAGAAGCTAGTATATGGGGTGTTCATGGACAACTGCAAGCTAAAGCACTATTTCTTAGGGGCCCAGATCACCGTGGTCAGCTCGGCCCCGTTGGGAGACATAATTAAAAATAGAGAAGCCACTCGCAGGATTGCTAAGTGGGCATTGGAGCTTGGACCTCTCAATCTGAAATGCGTACTTCGTGCGGCTGTCAAGTCCCAAGCCCTAGTGGATTTCATAAATGACTGGATAGAGTGTCAGGCGCCCGAAGAAAAGCCGAATAACACATACTGGACAATACACTTTGATGGATCCATGCAGCTAGAAGGATCAAGGACAGGAGTTGTTTGAACCTCCCCCAAGGGTGACAAGTTCTGTTATGTGCTGCAGCTGATGTTCCCTTGTACTAAAAATGCAGCTGAGTACGAAGCCCTGCTTCATGGCCTCAGGGTGGCTAAGGAGATGAACTTAAGCTGGGTTAGGTGCTTCGGTGACTCAGATCTTGTGGCTTAGCAAGTTTCAGGCACTTGGGACTCCAAGGATCCGCAGATGGTGGCTTATCGTCAGGCGGTGGATGTCATTGTTGGTCACTTCAAGGGCTATCAGGTGGATCATATTGATCATCATAGGAACGAGGCGGCTGACGCCTGTCAAGGTTAGGCTCTCAACGAAACCCGATGCCTCCTAACGTCTTTTTGGATGTCCTACGTCACCCGTCAGTTAAGTTACCCTTTGAGGAAGACTTAGCTATTCCTGACCCGGAGGGACAGCTGGTGGCGGCTCTACATGCTATTCCGGATTGGATTGTGCCTTACTTGGCATACTTGACTCATGGCGAGTTACCTGATGATGAAAATCTAGCCAGACAGATCACCAGACGGTCTATATCTATGACGATAGTCAATGACGAGTTACATAAGTGCAGTGTCACCGGCGTGTTTCAACGTTATGTCTCACCTGAGGAGGGCAAGGAAATCTTGAATAAAATTCATGCTGGTGATTGTGGACATCATGTCGGCTCAAAATCTCTAGTGGCCAAGGCTTTTAGGCATGGTTTCTTCTGGCTGATGACTCACAAGGATGCAGAGGATCTGGTCCGCAAGTGTGACGGTTGTCAAAAGTTTGGCCGACAGGCTCATGTTCCGGCTCAAGAATTGCGCATGATTCCAATCACTTGGCCGTTTGTAGTCTGGGGGCTCGATATGGTCGGGCCTTTCAAGAGATCCAAAGACAAAAAGACCCACCTCTTGGTGGCGGTTGACAAGTTTACCAAATGGGTAGAAGCTGAGCCGGTCAGCAAGTGCGATGCGGCTACGGTGGTCCAGTTTATTAAGAAGCTGATCTACCATTTTGGTTACCCTCGCAGTATCATCACGGACAATGGTACGAACCTGTCCAAGGGGGCTATGAAAACGTTCTGCGACATTGAGCACATCCGGCTTGATGTTTCTGCGGTTGCTCATCCACGGTCCAACGGTCAAGCGGAGCGTGCTAACCAAGAAATCCTGAGAGGTATCAAGCCCCGGCTTATGGTTCCTTTATGGAGAACGCCGGGTTGTTGGGTGGAGGAATTGCCGTCCATCTTATGGAGCATCAGAACCACTCCCAACAGGTCAACGGGTTATACACCTTTCTTCATGGTTTACGGTGCAGAGGCCGTGTTACCAAGTGACATCCGTCATGACTCGCCATGAGTGGCGGCTTACGTTGAGGCGGACAATGAGACGGTGCGTCAAGATGCGTTGGATGCCCTGGAAGAGGAATGTGATCTGGCGGCAGCTCGTTCGGCGATTTACCAGCAAGACCTGCGCCGCTACCATAGCCGTAGAGTCAAGACCCGGACGTTTCAAGAAGGCGACTTAGTGCTGCGGCTGATTCAAGACCAGAAAGATGTGCACAAGTTATCCCCATCATGGGAAGGACCCTTTGTGGTCAGCGGAAATCTCAACAATGGGTCATATTACCTCATTGACATCCGAGACGACTTAGAAAACTCGGGGCAGGAGACCCGCCGGCCGTGGAACATAGCGGACCTATGGCCTTACTATACCTAAGTTGTTGAGACTCGACATTGCACACTATCATTGTACATATCATATTTATATATGAATAAAAATTGACATCCTTGCAAGCCGGGGCCTCTGCCATTTCGCATATCTCAATCTATGCAAAAAACATGATCGTCGAGGGGGCTTCCCACCCACCGGGTGTAGCTTATCAAACCCTATCGGTCGGCTCTCAAGCCAAACAGTTGACTCCGTCAACATGATCGTCTAGGGGGCTTCCCACCCACCGGGTGTAGCTTATCAAACCCTATTGGCCGGCTCTTAAGCCAAACAGTTGATTCCATCAACAAAGGTCACTTGGGGGCTTCCCACCCACTGGGTGTAGCTTACACACCCTCTTGATCGGCTCTTAAGCCAAACAAGGTTAAACCTGTCTGTAAGTTGATGCTAATCCGCTAGGTGACCCGCCGAACTCTTACAAGTTAATCTCGCCTAGAGACCCTGACCCGGCTCAAAGAAATTGATGACCAATCTCCATAGAGACCCTGTACTGGTTAAGGTTAAAACGACGACTCTTGTCACGAGAGAGCCGGCTTGTAGAAAACAAGGATAAACTCTCCCATCTACTGCCGACTCTCCGCTATGTGGCTTGTTTGTACTCTTAGACAGTTAATCCTTAAGGACCCTGTACTGTTTAAGGTTAAAACGACATATTATGTCACGTGAGAGGCAGTTTGTGGGCTATAAGGGTACTCATGCCCTGTCGCGTCTCTCCTGGGACGTCACACCTCCTTTCAGTTAATCTTGCTTAGAGACCCTGAGTCGGTTCAAAGAAATTGATGGCCAATCTCCACAGAGACCCTGTACTGCTAAGGAGTTTTAAGTGGCGAGTCAACCCAGTAGAACCGACACATGAGCTGTTATAAAAACAAGTTAGGAAAGATACAACATCTTTGGGTGACGCTATTATAATCCGCCCTCCTAACAATGTGAAGATACATCAATTCTTGCAGGTTAATTAAACCGGCAAGAGCCGGCAAAACATCCAATATGAAAGTGCAAGGAAGATGCCGTATATTAAGCCAGACAATTTAATATGTGCACGATGGCACAGTTCGGGCAAAGGCATAGTTTACTACAAGCCTATTACGGACGCTCTTTGTAGAGCTCAAAAGGGATTCAAAGTTTTTACACCGCTCATAGCGGGTCACAGAGCTGGCTTATCCACGGCGTGACCAAATCCATCAGTTGGCTTGCGGGTCACCCTACTCCGGGTCTTCGACCTCCATGATTTGAAGATTGTCCATGTCCCAGTTGTAGTGGGTTAAAGCTGCAAAGTTTCCCTCTTCAAAGAAGGGGGACGGGTCAAGATCATAAGCAAAGAGGTGCTTACTGCGGGCAGGCATCAGGTCCTTGGCTTCAAAGAGGGGGCCGCAGATTCTCTTCTGATCGGCACCGTAAGCCACCTGGTATGTTGACAAGTTCACTTCCTCTGCTAACACAGAAGCGAGGACTTTGGAAGCCTTCACACACCGTGCGTAGTCAGCCTCTGTAAACTCTGAGTCGTCATCCTTCTTGGAGGGAAACCCGTCCATCATGTCTTCAGGAGTCAACTCCGGAGCAAAAGCCAATGCCCGGCTTATGGCTGCGATGGCTCCCTGTCGGGCGGCTGATTTCTTCAGCTCTCGTATCTGTTTCGGCAGGGTGGACAACAGTTCTATGACCCCCTTCATAGTCGGAGGGATGTTATCCTTATAAAGTACTGCCTTGATCGTGTAGACAGCTCCGCAGTATAGCTGCTCTGTCAAAGTATATATAGCCTTCAGAGGCAGCAAACTATCAGAAGCAAGTTGACGGCTCCTTGGACCTGCATAAGCCGGATTTTTGGTCATAAGTCGTCAGTACAAGTATTCATACAAAGGTTTTTGCTAAGTATTTAAATGCTTACCAAATATGGCGGCTGGCATCTTCATGACATGGCGCTTCAAGGATTGCAACTCATCTGATACAATCACGAGCCGCTGGTCAGCATCGTCTGCTCGTTGAGTCAGGCAGATCGTTCTATTTCGGTAGTCTCTTTCAAAGCAGCAAAGTCAGATTTAATCTTGGTCAGTTTCTCAGCAAGGATACGCACTTTTCATCAGCCTCGCTTCGGGCGGCTTGCTGGGTGGCTAGATTGCTCTTTAAACTGGTCAATTCTGACCCGACTTCGTTTAAAGCTTCCTGTCACATATCAAAATGCATAATAAGTTGCCATGACGGAATTTTATCAGATGATGAAGATTAAGACAATATTACGCACGTCTCAAGCAGATTGCAAGCAATATGTTTGACACTTGGGGGCTAATGTTTATTTGATCTCCCAAGATTTACAAGGAAGCTCCGACTCAACTTTATCAAAATTGAGCCGGCCCTTGGGGGCTACAATTAGCTCTCCAAAGTATCTACAATGAAAGCTCCGACTCAACTTTATCAAAATTGAGCCGACATTTGGGGGCCGCAGATGATGCTTTGAGCAACCAAAGCTAAATTAATAGTTGAGGCCTACATACTAAGTATTGAAGACCCAACTTACCATTAGCTAATATTAACCCGACTCTTGGGGGCTACGTAAGGGTATAAGGAAAGGAGAGTGAGAATACCTCATATTTCTTCTTCATCAGATTGACAAGCTTGAGCTCCAGGTCCCGGCTTGTAGACAGATGGTTCAGATAACCAGCGTGAAGCTCGTTGGCTGTTAGCTTCTCTAGGGCAGGAAGTTCAAATTCCAACTTCCTGGAGGTCTCAGTCGCCTTAGTGTGCTTTGTTAATACACAAGGTTGAGGGGAGTGAAAGCTGGTGCCAGTAATCTGGACGTCTGGAGTATTTGAAATGTTAATAGTCTTGGAAGGGCTCGACGGCTTGGAATGGGCCCTCGGAGGACTTTTAGGAATCATATCGTCGGTCGTCGGTTCAGCAGAATGACGAGCCTCTTTAGGTGCCTCCTTGGAATCCGCCGAGGGGTCAACATGCGACACGGGAGAATCCGGCTTGGCAGGCTCCGGCTCTCAGCTTTGTGGCCAAGGGTAGACCCGCTGGTCTTCCTTCGTTTTGCTTGGGCCCTGGAGAACAGAGAAGGTCATGGTTCGAGCTTTATATATAACACAAGTTTGAACATAAGCATAAAAGAAACAGACTCTAGGTTAATCTTCAGAGGCGGCAGAGCAGTTCCGGTAGAGTCGTCGAACGAAGGGGGTGATTCCTGAAAAACATTAAAGACAATATAAGACAATGTCGAATTGCAAAAGACAATGTTGACAAACAAAGTCAGGTTGAACAGATACCTCAGCCGGCTGCTTCCGTTGAGTCGGAGATAATCAGGCCATGAGATCATTAGAGCCGGTGCTCCGGGTCTGGCGTCGGGAGATTTGATGTTGCTTTTTCAAAAGAAAGTGGGGGTCTAAGTAAGCAATATGATGAGAAAGTGGGACTTTCCGGATGACTCGCTGTATCTTCTATGGTACAAGATGTTGTGAGTTGGATGAAACGTAAGTTACCTCACGAACGTTGGCGTTGCTCGCTTCCATCTCGTCTTGTGAATAATTATTGTCAATAAGGTGCATGAAGAGACGACCAAAAGAATCAGGCTCTACCTCCGAGTCGTCAGTTTCGGGCTGTTCCTCGGGCTATTCTTGGGGTACAGTTTTCTTCTTCCGGCCGTCAGTTTTCTTCTTTGACTTCTTCGGAGGAGGAACGTACTTCTTTTTCCAGAAGCCGAAATTTGCCTGAAAATGTAAGCCGACAAAAGGTTGAGAGATTACAAAGTATAAGCTAATATAGAGATAAGGACATTGAGAGTCGCCCTTACATCTGGGGTCGGGTTTGTGGCACAGAAAGGTGCTAGCCCAATGGTACTGCAAGCTCCTGAAGACTCATGGACAAGGCTCCTGATGGCAGCCATAATGTCATCCTCTGATAATGTTGTCTGGTTAAAATAGAGGGGGTCATCAGACTGGCCTGTGTACTCGCACATGAGGCGGTTGCGCCGGCTCAGGAGCATGACCCTCCAACAAATCTCGCAACGGATCAAATTTAGGCCCGTCAGACCATTGGCCATAAGAGCTTTAATTTTTGCGTGAGCTGGAGCGTGCTTTGCCCGCTCAGTGGCTGACAGCCGGCCAGGAAGCTTAGTGGTTGTCTTGAGTCGGGACGGACGATAACCCGGCAAAGGATGCTCTCCTTCTGGGGAAGTGTCTTTGCAATAAAACCAAGTCTTATTCGAGTCTTTAGGATGACTCAGCATCTGGACAGCCGGAAAAGCTATGTCCCATCGCCTCTGAATGGAAATCCCGCCAAGCTCTAAGCTTGGACCAGCCTTCACCTCTTTCTGGCGGTTCGTATAAAAAAACTCACGAAATAGACCAACGGATGGCTCTTCTTGTAGGTAAACTTCACTGAGTACTTGGAAGTTGCATATGTTGGAGACAGAATTGGGAGCGAGGTCTTAAGAGCGCAGTTTGAAGAAGTGAAGAACGTCCCGAAAGAATTTTGAGCCGGGGGGACAAACCCGCGCTCGAAAAGATCTGAAAATACAACTACCTCACCCTCCTGAGGAACGGGCTTTAGCTCATTACCCGTAACCCGCCAATGGATGACATCTTTGGCGGGTAAGGTACCCGTGTTTACAAAATCCATCACAAACTCCTGTGTGATAGCAGAGTCGACCCAATTGCATGAATTGGATGCACGAGACATGGCGGCGATTCAAAACTACGCAAAGAAACAATGTGCAGCGAGTCAGGAGATGCCAGGCAACTAAGGGCGGTCAAAAAGTTCGAGGTTCTATAAAATTAAGCCGCTAAGAGTTGTTTGGCAAAAGCCAGAATTTCGCTGGCGGGTCAAATTTATGAGAAGACGAGGTAAAATTTCGCTAAGTGTGGAAAACAGGTTTTACAAACTACCTATGCAGTTATAGATCTACAAAACAGAGGAAAATTAGGTTTATCCTAGACTCAGTGACGAACAGTCGAACCAGTACGTCTGTGAAGACAGGAAACATGGCAACTACAGATCTGCATGGTGCTATTGTCACTCTCCTACAGTGCGCCACAATGGAAAAGAAGGCCTTATCGTATTCAATGATGTAGGCATTATCTACCATTACAGAGAAGCTCGTGTTTTGTGCGGGCGGAGGACTCCATGAAACCCTACCGAGAACTTCGGATCTATGGAAGGAGAAGCACTCATCGGAAGGGGTGCGACGGACGCGGGTGAATCTCTGGTACGATCAGATTGATACAACGGCTCGGCGCGACGTCGGTGTGGAAGCTTCACCGGAGCAAGATACGCTGGAGCGGCGGTGTCGGGAGGAAGAAGAAGAAGTGTGAAGCGGAGAAGTAAATGAAATCCGCTCTTCATGGTCCTATTTAATAGGCAAAAGGTGGAAACGGGCGCGAGAATCCAGGCGACAGATACTGATTGACCGAGGCGGACGCCTCGATTCTCGGACCGTCGATTTAATAAGGGAAAGATCTATTGCGGTCGTCAGAGGATCTTTTTAACATATCTGATGTGACGTCACGGTGGGTCATTTTGCCTTACTTTCAGGTGACATAAGCGAGACTTGCCGTCAACTAAGAAGGAGGTTGAAATGAGCAAGCTCAAATCAACCTGGGGCCTAATGTTGGGGATATAACCCCATGGTGAGACCCGCCCAGGAGGCTCCGGGTCACACCTGGTGGCTCATAGACTAGCCCAAGGATGGGCCTTGAAGACTCAAGCCAAAGACGTTTGGCGGGTTGCCAAGATGGGATAAGATGAGGCCCAGACAGAGAAGGTATGAAGACCCGGGCAGATAAGCCGCCCGGAGACAGCTTGCTCAGGAAGGCAAGACAACGTAGAGATAGACTCGGACATGTTGTGAGAGTCGGTTACGACTTATATGACCCGTGGTCTTGACCTCCTATATAAAGGCAAGACCCGGGGCGACTTAGACAGAGACTAACGAATCGAGAGCTAGGCCAAACGATTCTGGTCCCTTGTAATCGAGATTCCAAGCAATACAAGCACAAGCAGGACGTAGGCCTTTACCTCTATTGAGGGGCCAAACTTGGGTAAACCTGTGTCCTTCATCCCGATCAACCCCTTTGAGTCCATCACCTTAGTGATGGCCTCAAATCAAAGTCCTCGGACATCTGCCGTGACAAAACCACGACACTCCTCCTCGCTAGAAACAAAGTACGAGGTCTTAGTGACCAGGAGATAATGGCAACCTTCAATCGCAATTGCCATGACGAAGGGATTCTCAACGCCCTGGCTCGTTGAGGGAGTCCCTGATTAGGGGGTCCTCGGATAGTCGACATGTTTTCTTATGTGCCGGACTATATGGGATGCAAGGCGAATATCAGATGATCAAGGTCCTCGTCGCCAGATGAAGGTTTCCAGAAGTCGTGGCGTTTCCTCCAAGATGGCAATGTAGATAGGCATGTTTATCTCTTCGGCATGTAACCGACCATGTGTAAACCCTAGGTACCCTTGGCATCTATATAAGCCGGAGGGTTTTAGGTTGTAGGGGCAGAACAACTCATCTAGGGTTAGCTCTTCGATCCCGATCCCAGGGGCACTTCTTGACCATCCGATCCCATGGGACCTACCCGAGCCATCCGCTCGGGGTCAAGTCCGGTGTAGAGGGTCTTGATCATTGCCCACGCCTCCAGTGCTCCCTCCCGGCAAGCCGATGTCTTCCATAGCTCGAACCTGCTTCGAGCTCCCTTGAATCGATCGGCCAGTTCGAACATCCCTTCCAGTGGTTGTTCGGCAGGCCATAGCGCTTTTACCATGCCTTTCATTGCTTTCCGATGACGCTCACGGAGGGTGAACAACTCCTTTAGCAAGTTCCCCCGGTAGGATACGAATTCTTCTTCAGGATGCCCAGTCTTCGGGAACGTGTGGTGTCGCTTGTCCTGTTGTAGCGCCACAAGGGGTGTACCCTCTGTTAGAGGGGCTGCACGCACCGGGAGATGGCAGCGGCCATGATATTGATCATGGTTAGTTGGTGGTGAGCGATCATCCGCACCTGAGCCACCAGGCGTTGCACTTCGACGCTTTCCTCCTAGGACAAACTCCTGCCGCCAGTTGTATCTTTTCTTCATGGGGGCATCGGAGTATTCGGGTAGACCTCTCCGAGCTGGCTCGAGCAGGGGGGTATCTTTGATGTAAAACCATTCTGAGGTCCACTCTTCAGATTCCTTCGATGTACCCACCGGATACCCCATCACCGCTATACGACACACTTCGGCTCCGCCGACCTCAAAAATTGTCTTGTCCCGAGTTCGGGGGATGAGACAGAAATACCTTCTCCACAGTTTGAAGTGCGCTTCGCAACCCAAGAACATCTCGCAGAGGGCTACGAAGCCCGATATGTGCAAGATGGACCCCGGAGTAAGGTGGTGGAGTTGGATCCCGTAGAATTCCTGCAATCCCCTCAGAAACGGGTGGATGGGAAACCCGAGGCCCCACGGGAGAAAGGGGACAAAGCATACGTGTTCCCCTCTTTGAGGATTGGGGAAACGCTCCATGAAAACCTTGTTGTTATAAGAAGTTAGACCTGCACAGGTCACCGCCAGATCTAAAGAAGGGAGGTACCCCTGGGTCTCTAGATTGCGGAGTCGCAGGAGTGCTACGGTGCAGCTAGTCTAGTCCCCTGGACGTGAAGCGTAGGGGCGCGCAGAGGAGCTGGGGGCATTAGCCATGTTTTTCGTGGATCTTCCGCTAGGAGTTTTTTCCATTGGGAAGGAAGGGGATGTGGTTTAAGCCACGATTTAATTAATTTAAATGGGTGGTGCCCCCTTGTGGAGGGGTAGTATTGTAAAAAGGACCACTAAACCATTCGTCTCCCCACGATGCGCGTGAATTGAGGAGTGCGGACGCTTGTTATAATGGGCCCATGGAGCTCATGATGTTTTAGATTTTTCCGATGACTGGTCGCTTGCCGAATAAGAAGATGTAAGGGACTCGCCTCGCAAGCCGAAGATTGTGACGCATGAAGATAAACCGAACATACATCAGCGTTGAAGGCTAGTCCGGGGGCTACTAAGGGAGTCTCAGATTAGGGAGTTCTCAGATAGCCGACCTGTTTTCTTATGGGCCGGACTATATGGGCTGCAAGGTGAATATCAGGTGATCAAGGGCCCCGTCACCAGATGATGGTTTCCAGAAGCTGTGGTGTGTCCTCCAAGATGGCGACGTAGATATGTACGTTTATATCTTCAGCATGTAACCGACCATGTGTAAACCCTAGGTACCCTCGGCATCTATATAAGCCGGAGGATTTTAGGCTGTAGGGGCAGAACAACTCATCTAGGGTTAGCTCTTCGATCTTGAGGTAGATCAACTATGTAACCCCATATCATCAATACATCCAAATAGGACGTAGGATATTACCTCCATAGGAGGGCCCGAACCTGGGCAAATATGTGTCCCGTTCGTCTACTGTTACCATCGGTTCTTGTCTCATAGTTCGGGACCCCCTACCCGAGATCCGCCGGTTTTGACACCGACACTCTTCGGCACATTCGTGACTTCAATGAGTTGTTGGACTTGGTACAAAAATAATGTGCCATGGAAAGCGCCTGGCAAGCCGAACAACTATTTTCGGGACCAACCTTTACCGAGTACCCTAGAGGAGATCGGAAAAAGAGGATACCTCCGAAGCGGCCAACCAAACTCAAACCTGCCAAAAAGAAAAATAGGCCCCTTACAGGGGTCAGAACTGTCCTTGACGAGCTATTGGATAAACCATGCCCTATACATTCTGTATTGCTGAACACAAGCCCGACTCACAGTCTCAGAGCTTGTTGGGTCGTCAGGCAGGTCGCAAAAAGCGGTGAAGTCATTCTTGAGGCACTATCGCCGAATAGGCGCTCCACATCGCCACCAGAATACAACGCCGAAGTCCTGACGATCTAGGAAATGTTCCCCTAAAGTAACAGGAGGAAAAGAGCTCTTGGAGAACTCGAGCAGGTCTATCATGTGGCAGCAACAAGTGCATGGGCAGAGATACCCATTACCTTCGGAGATACTGACCAACCAGCTATTTGTCCTAGTCGTACACCGGCCACACTGGTTCTAAACCCCATCGTCAATGGCATCAGGTTACACAGAGTGCTAATGGATGGCGGCAGTGGTTTAAACTTTATCTACGAAGATATCCTCGAAAAATTGCAGTTCGACCGATCCCGCATCGAGCATAACAACACGACATTCCGAGGGATCATTCCGGGGAAAGAGGCGCGTTGTTCAGGATGTATCGCCCTGGACGTAGTGTTCGGCACGCCCGAAAACTACCGATCCGAAGAACTTCTCTTCCATATCGTACCCTTCCCCAATGGCTACCACGCCCTGCTGGGACCTGACGCCTTCACAAAATTCCAGGCTATACCACATTACGGGTATATGAAGCTCAAGATGCCAGGACCAAACAGGGTAATCACAATCGCTAGTGATCCGAATATAGCCCTTTGAGCCAAAAACAAAACAGCAACGCTCGCCCTCGAGGCACTAGCTGAGACCTTTGTTGTAGAAGAACTGACCGCACTTTGGTCAACAGTAGACAAGGACGATGTGATCCTTAGCAAAAGGCCCAAACCCAGGTCCTTTAAACCTGCAGATGAAATCGTTAAATTTTAGGTACACCCGACGGACCCCAATAAGAAAATGTCCATCGAGCTCAGCTAGACCCCATAGTGGACGAAGCACTGCGAGCATTCTTATGAGAAAACTGGGACCTTCGCCTGGCATCCTTCCGATATGCCTAGAATCCCATGACGTCTAGCATAACATAGCCTAAACATCATCGCAGGCTTTAAGCTCGTTAAGCAGAGTCTGTGTCGCTTTTCCGAGCCCAAACGACAAGCTATGGGTGAAGAATTAGCCAAACTGCTAGAGGTTGGATTCATTCGGGGTATTAAGCACGTCGAATGGTTGGCAAACCTGGTGATGGTACCAAAGAAAGACAAATCCTAGCGGTTGTGCGTCGACTTTAAAGACCTCAACAAGGCCTGCCCTAAGGACCCTTTCCCCTTACCACATATAAACCAGATTATTGACGCCATAGCCGGACACGACTCATTGTGTTTCCTCGACACTTATTCGAGATACCATCAGATTAAAATGAAGGAATCGGATCAAGCTCCAACCGCATTCATCACCCCTTATGGGCCATTCTATTTCAACACGATGCCTTTCAGGCTAAAAATGCTGGGGCTACGTACCTGTGAATGATCCAGACTTGTCTTGCAAAACTAGTCGGTAAAACATTCAAAGCATACTTGGACGATGTGGTAATCAAAACCAAACACGCCAGCGAGCTAATTGACGACCTAAGGCACACCTTTCCCAGCCTACGTGAGTACAATATACGACTCAATCCGGAGAAATGTGTATTCGGAGTTCCCACTGGTAAACTACTCGGATTCATCATTTCCCATAGAGGAATAGAAGCTAATCCAGCTAAGATTCGTGCCTTATCAGAACTTGCAGTTCCACAGAGCTAAAACACGTCCAGAGGTTGGCTGGTTGCGTGGCGGCGTTAAGCCGCTTTATTTCACGCCTCGGTGAAAAAGCTTTACCGCTCTACAGATTGCTGAAATGGACAAATAATTTCGAATGGACCGATGAAGCCGCGGCTGCGTTAGAAGAAATTAAAACACTGTCGGCAAGTAATCCCATTCTCACAACACCAGGCACTGGTGAACCCATGTTATTATACATATCGGCCACCAACCAAGTCGTTAGTGCAGAGCTCGTCGTCGAACGAGAGGAGGAGGGACACAAATTCCATATTCAGAAGCCGGTTTATTACGTGTCAGAAGTATTAACGCAGTCCAAGTCCACATACCCGCACTACCAGAAGATAACCTATACAGTACTTATGGCATCACGGAAACTAAGACACTACTTTCAAGAGTGTTCAGTTATGGTGGCATCCGAAGTATCCGTGAACGATATAATCAACAATAGGGACACCACCAGCCGCATAGCCAAATGGGCCATTGAGCTCCTTCCCTTTGAAATTGCCTACCAACCACGACGAGCTATCGAATCTCAGGTGCTAGCAGATTTCCTCGCCGAGTGGACAGAGGCCGAACTCCTCAGGGAATATAGTACATACTCCCTTTGGACGATGTACTTCGATGGATCCAAAACTCTGGTCGGACTTGTTGGAAATATGCCCTAGAGGCAATAATAAATTAGTTATTATCATATTTCCTTGTTCATGATAATCGTTTATTATCCATGCTATAATTGTATTGATCGGAAACTCAGATACATGTGTGGATACATAGACAACACCATGTCCCTAGTATGCCTCTAATAGACTAGCTCGTTGATCAAAGATGGCTATGGTTTCCTAGTCATGGACATGAGATGTCATTTGATAGCGGGATCACATCATTAGGAGAATGATGTGATGGACAAGACCCAAACTACGAACGTAGCATATGATCGTGTCAGTTTATTGCTACTATTTTCTGCATGTCAAGTATATGTTCCTATGACCATGAGATCATGCAACTCACTGACACCGGAGGAGTGCCTTGTGTGTATCAAACGTCGCAACGTAACTGGGTGACTATAAAGGTACTCTACAGGTATCTCCGAGGGTGTCTGTTGAGTTGGCATGGATCAAGACTGGGATTTGTTACTTCGTGTGACGGAGAGGTATCTCAGGGCCCACTCGGTAATACAACATCACACCAAGCCTTGCAAGCAATGTGACTAAGTGTTAGTCACGGGATCTTGTATTACGGAACGAGTAAAGAGACTTGCCGGTAATGAGGTTGAACTAGGTATGGAGATACCGACGATCGAATCTCGGGGCAAGTAACATACCGAAGAACAAAGGGAACATCTTACGGGATTAACTGAATCCTTGACATAGAGGTTCGACCGATAAAGATGTTCATAGAATATGTAGGAACCAATATGGGCATCCAGGTCCCGCTATTGGTTATTGACCGTAGAGTTGTCTCGGTCATGTCTACATAGTTCTCAAACCCGCAAGGTCTGCACACTTAAGGTTTGGTGACGTTTCGGTAGTATAGAGTTATGTATGGTGGTGACCGAAGGTTGTTCGGAGTCCCGGATGAGATCCCGGACATCACGAGGAGCTCCAGAATGATCCGGAGGTAAAGATTGATATATAGGAAGTCCTATTTTGGTCGCCGGAAAAGTATCGGGCTTATCGGTAGTGTACCGGGAGTGCCGGTAGTGTACCGGGAGACCATCGGGAGGGGTATTTCGACCCAAGAGGCTACATGGGCTATGGGAGAGTAAATACCAGCTCTTAGTGGTCTAGTGGAAGTCCCACACAAGGCCCATGTGGCTGGGATGAAAAGCCCAAAGAGAAAAAGGTGGGAAAAGGCAAAAATAAGGAGGAATCCTAGTCCTACTAGGATTGGAGGAGGAATCCTCCTCTCCTCCTTGATTCGGCCGACCCAAGGGCTGGCTCCTTGGGAGCCAAGCCTCCTCCTCTCTTCCTCTTATATATACTGGAGGTTTTAGGGGTTTTGGCACCAGATTTTTACCTCGTGCTGCTCGTTCCTCTAGTGCATAGTTTCTCCTTTAGATCGGATTTCTGCAGTGCTTAGGCGAAGCCCTGCCGGAATAGATCCACCACCATCTCCGGAGTGCCTTCATGATTCCGGAGAACTCTTCTACCTCTTCGCTCCCTCTTGCTGGATCAAGAAGGCGGAGATCGTCATCAAGCTGTACGTGTGCTGAACGCGGAGGTGCCGTCAGTTCGGCGCTAGATCGGAAGGACCATGATCAAGATCACGAGACGGATCATGACGAGATCGCGGGACGGATCATGACGAGATCATGGGACGGATCATGATGAGTTCGCGGGACGTACCGTGATGAGTTCGCGGGACGTATCGTGACGAGATCACGGGACGGATCGTGATGAGTTCGCGGGACGTACCGTGATGAGTTCGCGGGACGTATCATGATGAGATCACGGGACGGATCGTGATGAGTTCGCGGGACGAATCATGATTGGATCGCGGGACGGATCATGATGAGATCGCACGACGCTCGGCGATTTGGATCGCGAAGACATTCGACTACACCAACCGCGTTTCTTAACGCTTCCTGCTTAGCAATCTACAAGGGTACGTAGATCCACTCTCCCTCTCGTAGATGCTCATCACCATGGATAGATCTTGCGTGTGCATAGAATTTTTTTTGTTTCCCATGCAACATTCCCCAACAGTGGCATCATGAGCTAGGTCTATGTGTAGATGAGATCTCGAGTAGAACACAAAATGTTTGTGGGCGTTGATGCTTAGATTGCTTCCTCCCTTGGTCGAATTTTGATTCAGCGCTATTGTGAGATGAAGCGGCCCGGACCAACATTACTCGTCCACTTACGAGAGACCGGTTCCCTTGACCGCAACTTGTTGCATAGATGGCTTGCGGGTGCCAGTTTCTCTCACTTTAGTTGGATCGGATTCAACAAAGGCGGTCCTTGAGAAGGTTGAAAAGCAACTAGTGTATCACCGTTGTGGTTTTTGCGTAGATGAGAATTGTTCTTGCTAGATACCCGTAGCAGCCACGTAAATCATGCAACAACAATTAGAGGATGTCTAACTTGTTTTTGCAGGGTATGTTGTGATATGATATGGCCAATTACATGATGTGATATATGTGATGTATGAGATGATCATGTGATGTATAGATTATCACGACTTGCATGTCGATGAGTACGATAACCGGCAGGAGCCATAGGGTTGTCTTTAATTATTGTATGACCTACGTGTCAATCATTAAACACTATGTGATGCTTTACTTTATCGCTAAACGGTAGCAATTGTAGTAGAAGCATGTTGGGGGTGACAACCCCGATGGTGACACGTTGATGGAGATCATGGTGTCTTGCCGGTGATGATGGAGATCATGTCGGTGCTTTCAAGATGGAGATCAAAAGCACAAGTTCATGGCCATATAATGTCAATTATGCTTTGCATGTGATGTTAATCCTTTTATGCACCTTGTTTCGCTTAGGACGACGGTAGCATTATAAGGTGATCCCTCACTTAAATTTCAAGATGAATTGTGTTCTCCCCGAGTGTGTACCGTTGTGAAAGTTCGTCGTGTTGAGACACCACGTGATGATTGGGTATGATAGACTCTACGTTCACATACAACGGGTGCAAGCTAGTGTTGCACATGCAGAACACTCGGGTTAAACTTGATGACCCTAGCATGTACACACATGGCCTCGAAACACAAGAGACCGAAAGGTCGAAAATGAGTCATATAGTAGATATGATCAACATAATGATGTTCACCATTGAAACCACCTCAACTCACGTGATGATCAGACTTGAGTTGGTGAATTTGGATCATGTATCACTCGAATGACTGGAGGGATGTCAATCTGAGTGGGAGTTCTTAAGTAATATGATTAATTGAACTCATTATCATGAACATAGTTAGTAGTGTCTTTGCAAACTGTGTTGTAGATTACTAGCTCACGCTCTAGCTCACTTGAATTTTATATGTTCCTAGAGAAATAGAGTTGAAAGATGATGGTAGCAATATTGCGGACTGGGTCCGTGATCTGAGGATTGTCCTCGTTGCTGCACAGAAGGCTTATGTCCTTAATGCACCGTTGGGTGCGTCAACCCCTCCAGCGTTGTTTGTAGATGTTGTGAACATCTGACAGACACGTTCTGATGACTAATTGTAGGTTTTGTGCGTCATGCATTACGGCTTAGATTGAGGCTCCGAAACGTTTTGAACTTCACGGAACATATGAGATGTTCTAAGAGATGAAATTAGGATCTCAGGCTCATGCCCGTGTTGCGAGATATGAGATCTCCAACAAGATTCTTTGCCTGCAAGATGAAGGAGAATAGCTCAATCATTGAGCATGTGCTCAGATTGTCTGGGTGCTACAATCGCCCGAATAGAGTGGGAGTTGATCTTCCAGATAGGATAGTGATTGATATAGTTCTCCAAGTCACTGTCACTAAGCTACTAGAACTTGGTGATGAACTATAAAACGCCAGGGATAGAAAAAATTATCCCTGAGCTTTTCGCGATGTTTGACACCGCGAAGGTAGAAATCGAGAAGGAGCGTGAAGTGTTGATGGTTAGTCAAAACCACTAGTTTCGAGAAGGGCAAGAGCAAGGAGGGAAACTTCATGGATAGCAAGTCAGTTGCAGTTGCAGTGAAGCAACCCAAAGTCTAACCCAAACCCGAGACTAAGTGCTTTGATTATGAGGAGAACGGTCACTAAAGCGGAATGACCCTAGATACTTGATAGATAAGAAGGCTGGCAAAGTCGACAGAAGTATATTTGATATACGTGTTATTGATGTGTACCTTGCTAGTACTCCTAGTAGCACCTGGGTATTGGATACCGGTTCGGTTGCTAAATGTTAGTAGCTCGAAGTAAAAGCTACGGAATAAACGGATACTAGCTAAGTGTGAGGTGACGATGTGTGTTGGAAATGTTTCCAAGGTTGATGTGATCAACATCGCACACTCTCTCTACCTTCGAGATTAGTGACGAACCTAAATAAATATTATTTGGTGTTTTTGCGTTGAGCATGAACGTGATTAGATCATGTTCATTGCAACACGGTTATTCATTTAAGTTAGAGAATAATGGTTATTCTATTTACATGAATAATACCTTCAATGGTCATGCACCCAGTAAGAATGGTTTGTTGAAGCTTGATCGTAGTAATACACATGTTCATAACATTCATGCCAAAAAGATACAAAGTTAATAATAATAGTACCACATAGTTGTGGCACTGCCGCTAAATGTCATATTGGTATAAAACGCATGAAGAAACTCCATGCGGATGGATCTTTGGACTCATTTGATTTCGAATCGGTTGAGACATGCGAACCATGCCTCTTGGTCAAGATTACTAAGGACCCCGTTTTCTGTTTTGATGAAGCGGGCAAGTGATTTATTGGAAATGATACATGTTGATGTATGCGATCCAATGAGTCTTGTAGCGTGCGGTGGATATTGTTATTTTCTTACCTTCACTGATGATTTGAGCAGATATAGTGTATATTTACTTAATGAAACATAAGTTTGAATCGTTTGAAAAGTTCAAGCAAATTCAGAGTGAAGTTTAAGATCATCGTGACAAGAAGATAAAATGTCCGTGATATGATCGTGGAAGTGAATATCTGAGTTACGAGTCTGGTATACAACTTAAGACATTGTGAAAGTTGTTTCACAACTCACGCCACCTGGAACACCATAGTGTGATGGTGTGTCCGAACGTCATAGTCGTGCTCTATTGGATATGGTGCGAATTATGATGTCTCTTATCCTTTTACCACTATCGTTTGGGGGGTTATGCATTAGAGACAACTACATTCACTTTAGATAGGGCACCTTCTAAATCCGTTGAGATGACACCGTGTGAATTATGGTTTGATAGAAACCTAAGCTATCATTTCTTAATGTTTGGGGCTGCAACACTTATGTGAAAAAGGGTTTTCACCTAATGATCTCGAACCCAAAGTGGACAAATGCATCTTCATAGAATACCCTAAAGACAGTTGGGTAAACCTTCTATCTCAGATCCAAGCATAATATGTTTGTCGCTAAAACTGGGTCCTTTCTCGAGAAAGAGTTTCTCTCGAAAGAATTGAGTGGGAGGAAGATAGAACTTGATGAGGTTGTTGAACCTTTGTTCAACCAGAGAGTAGCGCAGCACAGGGAGATGTTTTTGTGAAGCCTACGTTAGTTGAAGAGGAAGTTAATGATGATGATCATGAAGCTTCAGATCAAGTTACTATCGAACCTCGTAGGTCGAAAAAGACATGTACTGCTCCTGAGTGGTACAACAACCATGTCTTGGAGGTCATGTTGTTGGACAACGATGAACCTACGAGCTATGGAGAAGCGATGATGGGCCCGGATTCCGACAAATGGTTAGAGGCCATGAAATCCGAGAAAGGATCCATACATGAAAACCAAGTATAGACTTTGGTAGACTTGCTCGTTGGACGGCAGGTCATTGAGTACAAATGGATCTTTAAAATGAAGACAGAAGCTGATGGTGAATGTCACCATTTATAAAGCTCTACTTGTCGCAAAGAAGTTTCTGGCAAGTTCAAGGAGTTGACTATGATGAGACTTTCTCACTTGTAGCGATGCTAAAGTCTGTTGGAATCATGTTAGCAGTTGCTGCATTTTTCAATTATGAAATCTGGCAGATGGATGCCAAAACATCGTTTCCTTCCTTAAGGAAAGGTTGTATGAGATACAACGAGAAAGTTTTGTCAGTCCTAAGGATGCTAAAAGGTGAGCAAGCTTCAGTGATCCTTCCATGGACTGAAGCAAGCATCTCGGAGTTGGAATATACACTTTGATAAGGTGATCAAAGTTTTTAAATCTATACAAAGTTTATGAGAAACTTGTATTTGCAATAAAGTGAGTGGGAGCACTATAGAGTTTCTGATAAGTATATGTGGATGACATATTGCTATTCGGAAATGATGTAGAATTTCTGGAAAGCATAAACGGTTGTTTGAAAAGAGTTTTTCAAAGGAAGAACTGGATAAAGCTACCTAATTGTTGAACATCAAGATCTATAGAGATAGATCAAGATGCTAGATGAGACTTTCAATGAGTACATACCTTGACAAGATTTTGAAAGAGTTCAAAATGGATCAGTCAGAGAAAGAGTTCTCGCCTGATTTGTAAGGTGTGAAGTTGAGTGAGACTCAAAGCTCGAAAACGGTAGAAGAAAGAGAAAGGATGAACATCGTCCCCTATGCCTTAGCCATAGGCTCTATATTATGCCATGCTGTGTACCGCACCTGGTGTGTGCCTTGCCATGAGTCAGTCAAGGGGTACAAAAGTGATCTAGGAGTGGATCACTGGACAGCGGTCAAGATTATCCTTAGTGACTAAAAGACTAAGGAGATGTTTCTCGATTATGGAGGGGATAAAGAGTTCATCGTAAAGAGTTACGTCGATGCAAGCTTTAACACCAATCCGGATGACTCGTAGTAGCAATCTAGATACGTATAGTGGAGCAGACATTTGGAATAATACCAAGTGGAGTGTGGTAGCAGTGTTTATGGTTTGACATAGAGATTTGCAAAGTACACTCGAATCTGAATGTCGCAGACCCGTTGACTATAAGACCTCTCTCACATGCAAAGCATGATCGAGCCCCAAAACTCATTGGGTGTTAGATTCATAACAATGTGTATCACATGGTGATGTGAACTAGATTAATGACTCTAGTGCAAGTGGGAGACTATTGGAAATATGCCCTAGAGGCAATAATAAATGAGTTATTATCATATTTCCTTGTTCATGATAATCGTTTATTATTCATGCTATAATTGTATTGATCGGAAACTCAGATACATGTGTGGATACATAGACAACACCATGTCCCTAGTATGCCTCTAATAGAGTAGCTTGTTGATCAAAGATGGCTATGGTTTCCTAGTCATGGACATGAGATGTCATTTTATAGCGGGATCACATCATTAGGAGAATGATGTGATGGACAAGACCCAAACTACGAACGTAGCATATGATCGTGTCAGTTTATTGCTAATGTTTTCTGCATGTCAAGTATATGTTCCTATGACCATGAGATCATGCAACTCACTGACACCGGAGGAGTGCCTTGAGTGTATTGAACGTCGCGACGTAACTGGGTGACTATGAAGGTACTCTACAGGTATCTCCAAGGGTGTCTGTTGAGTTGGCATGGATCAAGACTGGGATTTGTTACTCCGTGTGACGGAGAGGTATCTCAGGGCCCACTCGGTAATACAACATCACAACAAGCCTTGCAAGCAATGTGAGTAAGTGTTAGTCACGGGATCTTGTATTACGGAACGAGTAAAGAGACTTGCCGGTAATGAGGTTGAACTAGGTATGGAGATACTGACGATCGAATATCGGGTCAAGTAACATGCTGAAGAACAAAGGGAACATCTTACGGGATTAACTGAATCCTTGACATAGAGGTTCGACCGATAAAGATCTTCGTAGAATATGTAAGAACCAATATGGGCATCCAGGTCCCGCTATTTGTTATTGACCGTAGAGGTGTCTTGGTCATGTCTACATAGTTTCTCAAACCCGCAGGGTCTGCACACTTAAGGTTTGGTGACGTTTCCGTAGTATAGAGTTATGTATGGTGGTGACCAAAGGTTGTTCGTAGTCCCGGATGAGATCCCAGACGTCACGAGGAGCTCTGTAATGGTCCGGAGGTAAAGATTGATATATAGGAAGTCCTATTTTGGTCGCCGGAAAAGTTTCGGGCTTATCGGTAGTGTACCGGGAGTGCCGGAAGTGTACCGGGAGACCATCGGGAGGGGTATTTCGACCCAAGAGGCTACATGGGCTATGGGAGAGTAAATACCAGCCCTTAGTGGGCAGTTGGAAGTCCCACACAAGGCCCATGTGGCTGGGAAGATAAGCCCAAAGAGAAAAAGGTGGAAAAGGCAAAAAAGACAAAAATAAGGAGGAATCCTAGTCCTACTAGGATTGGAGGAGGAATCCTCCTCTCCTCCTTGATTCGGCTGACGCCAAGGGCTGGATCCTTGGGATCCAAGCCTCCTCCTCTCTTCCTCTTATATATACTGGAGGTTTTAGGGTTTTTGGCACCAGATTTTTAGCCACGTGTTGCCCGTTCCTCTAGTGCATAGTTTCTCCTCTAGATCGGATTTCTGCAGTGCTTAGGCGAAGCCCTGCCGGAATAGCTCCTCCACCATCTCCGGAGTGCCGTCATGCTGCCGAAGAAATCTTCTACCTCTCCGCTCTCTCTTGCTGGATGAAGAAGGCGGAGATCGTCATCGAACTGTACATGTGCTGAACGCGGAGGTGTCGTCCGTTCAGCGCTAGATCGGAAGGACCGTGATCAAGATCGCGGGACGGATCGTGATGAGATCGCGGGACGGATCTTGATGAGATTGCGGGACGGATCGTGACGAGATCACGGGACGGATCGTGATGAGTTCACAGGACGAATCGTGATTGGATCGTGGGACATATCGTGATGAGATCGCGGGACGCTCGGCGATTTGGATCGCGAAGACGTTCGACTACACCAACCGCGTTTCTTAACGCTTCCCGCTTAGCGATCTACAAGGGTACGTAGATCCACTCTCCCTCTTGTAGATTCTCATCTCCATGGATAGATCTTGCGTGTGCGTAGGAATTTTTTTGTTTCCCATGCAACGTTCCCCAACAGAACTGGGGGCTGGAGTTATTCTCACATCCCTCACAGGTAACAACGTTCGATACATGTTACAGATCATGTATGCCGATTCCAACAATGCAGATGAATACAAAGCACTCTTACACGGTCTTCGGATGGCATCATTAATGGGCATACAACGACTGGAGGTACGGGGAGACTCCAACTTGGCCATTTCCCAAATCAAAGGCGAATTCGATGCCAAAAACATGAAGATGGCGGCATACAGAAACGTTGTCCTCAAGATATCCACACGATTCAAGGGGCTAGAATTTTACCATGTCACTAGAGACAACAACAAAGTCGTCGACCTACTGGCCCACATGGGGGGCCAAAGGCGAGCATGTCCCAAAAAACACTTTCCTAGAACGGCTCTTTAAGCCATCAGTGGTTTGGCAGGATGATAATAAGGGTGTCGGTGTCACCAGCGCGGAAGAGGTTGTTCCCCCTATAAATGAACCAGACGACCAAATCGTCGGCGGCTTCGTAATGGAAGAAACGCCTTCGGCTCATGAGATCATGGCATTAATCGCGCCATGAACCGAGCCCTTCCTCGCCTACCTTCTTCGCAAAGAACTCCCCGACGATCATATGGAGGCGTGATGCATAATTCGGTGATCCAAAGCCTATAAAGTCCATTAGGGTGAGTTATACAAGAAAAGCACTACCAGAATACTACAGCTTTGCATGTCTCAGGAAGAAGGACGACAACTCTTAGCCTAAGTCCACGCAAAGATGGGCGACCATCACGTCGCACCAAGAACCTTAGTTAGCAAGGCCTTCTAGGATGGTTTGTTCTGGCCCACTGCTCGAGCGGATGCCCAGTCACTTGTCAAACACTATGTGGGTGTCAACTTTTGGCAAATCAAAGCCACATGCCCCCAACGGCTCTTCGGACTATTTTGATTACCTGACCCTTTGCGGTCTAGGGGCTAGATATGGTCGGACCGCTTAAAGGAGGGACCAAGAAGAACAAATACCTACTAGTCATGGTTGACAAATTCACGAGATGGATAGAGGCAAAACATGTCAAATCAGCCAAGTCCGGCCTAGTAATCGACTTTATATCCGGCGTGGTACACCATTACGGCGTCCCGCACAGTATAATAACAGACAATGGATCCAACTTCACGGCCCAAGAGGTCAAAGACTGGTGCGCAAAAATGGGCATCAAGCTCGATTACGCATCGGTGTATCATCCGCAGACCGATGGGCAAGTCGAACGAGCAAACGGCCTCATCATGAGTGGCATTAAACCATGTTTGGTCCGATCTCTTCATGAGTCTGACTATCATTGGGTAGAGGAGCTTGACTCCGTTCTGTGGGACCTGTGCACCACCCCGAACAGTTCAATGGGATACACACCGTTCTTCATGGTCTATGGGGCAGAAGCAGTCCTCCCCTGTGACATTATTCATGACGCACCAAGGGTGCGCATGTATGAGGAAAAGGAGGCTGAGTTAGATCGGTAGGACAACCTAGACGCCTTAGAAGGAGAGCGCGACATAGCTCGGGCTCATTCTACTTTTTATCAACAACAGGACCGACGTTACCAGAGTAGGGAGGTCATGGCAAAAGCGTATAATGTGGGTGAACTCGTCTTACGGCTCCCGGGGAAGCATAAGCATAAACTCAACCCCAAATGGGAGGGCCCCTTCATAATCGATGAAGTACTTGCGGGAGGGGCTTACCGTCTTTGAAACCCATCGGACAATCGCCTTGAACCAAACCCATGGAACGCAGCTCGTCTTCGGCGGTTCTATGGATAAACCTATGTCGTCATACTCTTTACCCTTTACCTCCTTTTTCTTTATTTTTCTCCTTTCCCTCCCACCTTGATTTTTGGCAGGTTTGAATTTTTTCCTCTTCTTCCAAAGTCTATGTTCAGTTCAACCGATCTTGTATTAAGATTTTCGGCATACATCCTTAATTGTTAAATGCGAACACAACACCTGGGGGCTTCTTCCCGAAGCCAATGATTTTATACTCTAAGCATCTATCCACATTTATTGTGTATGCATGTTTCCCTTGTCTATTTTAAGCCATTATATACATCAATTCGAACTAAGATTTTTGCCAAGCTAGGTTGCCTCGCTCCTGTGCTTACCCTCTACGTTCCCGATTGTTTGGCTAGAGGGTAAAGGGAGCACCTCGCTATTGTTACGACCTGGTCATCCTGATACGTACCTCAGACAGGTGAAGCCAAAAGCTAGCTATATTCAGCGGAAAATTGGTTGGCTACGATGGGAGCAACAAAAAAGATTACGGTCATTCTCACCATTACTCGGGCCTCTTTTCTCACGAAAGCCATTAGTCACATACTAGCAGTATACAGCCTTACTATCTACGATTTACGTAGCAGCCTGAAAAAAGGCATCGTAGAATAGTTCTCGGGTAGGGGGGACAGTTAACTTTCTCGACAAAGCTCCTCCATTCCTTTATTAAAGGCTTCGATAAGAAAGGAATAAATGTAAAATCGGAAGTCGGGTCACAGAGTTGAAAGGCTCACCTGTTCGATGGGGTTGTAACTTGAGTAGCCCTCCTTGGTCGGTAGCCGGACAAAGTCTTCTTTCTCCCCTTTGTACATGTCGGCAAGTGCGGCTGCTGATGCTACTTGATTGGAGGGTCCTAGCCGTCGGGAGAGAGTGGAATCGCTTGTCCCGCTATAACACCACAAAGGGTGTATTATTTGCTGAAGGGGCTGGACACATCGGGTGAGGGCGGCGACCATCACATCTATCATGGTCAGCTTATGATGAGCTAGCAGCCTCACGTGGGCAGCCAAGCGTTGCACTTCGGCGCTATCCTCTTGGGATGAGCTTTTCAGTTGCTAGTTGTACCTTTTCTTCAAGGGGGCGTCAGAGTATTTGGACAAACCCCTCCAAGATGGATCGAATAGGGTAACGTCCTCGATGTAGAACCATTCAGAAGACCATTCTTCAGACTGCTTCGGTGTTCCCACTGGATACCCCGTCCCCGCTATGCGGCATATTTCGGCTCCTCCGACCTCCAAAATTGTCTTGTCCCGAGTGCGAGGGACGAGGCAGAAGTACTTCCTCCACAGTTCAAAGTGTGCCTTGTAGCTTAGGAACATCTCGCAAAGGGCAACGAAGCCCGAGATATGCAGCATGGACCCTGGGGTGAGATGATGGAGCTAGATCCCATAGAACTTCAATAATCCCCTCAAGAATGGATGAATGAGGAACCCGAGACCCCGCAATAGGAAGGGCACGAAACATACATGCTCCCCTTTTTGAGGATTGGGGAAGTTTTTCGCAAAGGCTTCACCGTTGAATGAATTCAAACCAGCATGAGTAACCGCTAGATCTGAGGAGGGAAGACACCCTTGGGTCTCAAGGTTGCATAGTCGAAGGAGGGATACAGAGCAGCTTGTCCAATCCCCAGGACGGGAGCCGTAAGGGCGCGAGGAAGAGCTGGGGGCGCTTGCCATGTTCTTGTGGTGATCTCTCACTAAAGGTTTTTTTCCGATGGGGAGGAAGAAGAGGATGTGGCCTAGACCACGATTTAGTTTGTTTAAATGGGTGGTGTCTCCTTTGTGGGAGGGGCAGTCTTGCAAAAAGCCACTAAATCACTAGTCTCCCCTCGGTGCGCGAGGATCAAGAAGCGCTGACAGTTACTCCCTCTGTCCGAAATACTTGTCATAGAAATAAATAAAATGGATGTATCTATAACTAAAATAAGTCTAGATACATTCACTTTTGAGACAAGTATTTCCAGACAAAGGGAGTATTACAATGGACCCTGCAAGTTCGTGACGCTTGGGATTTCTCCGATGACAGGATGGTTGCCGAACAAGAAGGGA
This sequence comes from Hordeum marinum, assembly GCA_022496015.1. NCBI lineage: Eukaryota > Viridiplantae > Streptophyta > Magnoliopsida > Poales > Poaceae > Hordeum > Hordeum marinum. The sequence continues at coordinate 240,073,594 of CM039672.1, read as the reverse complement.
TAGAGGGACTTGCCTCGCGAGCCAAAGACCTCGACGAGCAAGATTGTATGGATATACCTCGGCGTTGGAGGCTAGTCCGGGGGCTATTGAGGGAGTCCTGGTTTAAGGGGTCCTCGGATGGCCGACCTATTTCTCATGGGTCGAACTATGTGGGCCGCTGGCTGAGCATTGGATGATCAAAGGCCTCGTCGCCGGGGTGGAAGCTTCAAGGAGTGGTGGCATGTCCTCCAAGTTTTCGACGGTAGATAGGCATGTTTTTTCATTCGATGTGCAACCAACCGTGTGTAAACCCTAGTACCCCCACCGGCGACTATATAAGTTGTAGAGTTTTAGATTGTAGGGCAGAGAATAACTCATCGAGGGTTTAGCTATTCGATCTCGAGGTAGATCAACTCTGTAACCTTTGTATCATCAATATAATCAAGCAGGACGTAGGGTTTTACCTCCATATGAGGGCCCGAACCTGGGCAAACATCATCTCCTTCGTCTCTTGTTACCGTCGATCCTAGTCTCACAGCTCAGGACCCCCTACCCGAGATCTGGGGAGAGCGGTACTTCCGCTGAAAAAGTCCAGGGACCCCTGTAAGCATGAGAAGGCAAATATAAGAGGTAGTGATAGCTGTAGTACATAGTGGAATTACCGCCCAAGCGGTACTATCGTGCTACCGAGCAGTACTACCGCTTGTTCAGAGAAAAACAGCTTTGGCACTAAAACTGCCATAACTTTCGCAAATGAACTCCGAATTGAGCAAACTCAAGGTTTTCTTAAGAAGAGGCAGTATGAAAATACCAATGATATAGAGATGTGAAATCTCTATGAATGAAGAACCGGCAAAAACTCCAACATCGAAAACATCATAGAAGATGCATATGGACTCCGTTTTCGATGAACTTCAGATTATCATGAAGCTGACCATAAGCTCAAGAACTCACAAAGAGTAACACCAAACAAGAACCAAGAAAAATGATGGTGCAAGGATGCAAATGGTTTGAGCTCACAATAAACAATACGATCAAGCTACTCACTTGATAGCCCCCCTCGATAGTACGGCTATCTATCCTACAACCGAGTCTCCCAACTACCACTATGAGACCGGTAAAATAGAAAATCCTATCAAGGTCAAACCTTTGCCTTGCACATAATCCATTTGAGTTGGATGATGACAATCCTCAGGATGGACCACCTTTCTTGATTCTGTCGGCTTGATGAAGATTAGTAGATTGCTCCCCCATACTCCACTATGGGTGAGCCACTCTTCGGCACGTCTTCACAAGTCCATTGTCACTATAATGGACGACAAGCTTCAAGCATGATCTCTCCATTATGCTTCACTTGAACTTGCACACCGCAACCTTGATGACGATCACCACTTGATGTCATCCTCCATGGATTGTACGCACAACAATTTTGATGAGGAGGCTATCATGTATCCGTTGGCATCAAGTCTCGTGTCCCTATGATGATGGGGCGAGCAAACTTTGTTCGATTCATGGTCACCATCATCGACTGTCCATCATGTGTTGTGGAGGGTATGTACATAACCATTTTATTGTGTAGAAGTGAAGTCAGTATGTAGTGTCGTGGGATTACAAGATTGCCTCACAGAAGGTGGTTCTGATGCATTGCGACCTCCGATCGCCACGATGGGTTTTGTCTCCTCAAGGTGTGCAATTGGAAAGTCTCTCTCTACGGACCAGTTCCTAGTGGGTCACGGTTCAAGACCCTGTTTCTAAATTGTGCTAATGACTATACAACCGTTTGCCTTGTAAAGAAAAAATATGTCTATTGCAAGGGATGGCGCTACACGTAAAAAATAACCAGTATTTCAACAAACAAAAATACTATAGACGCTTCAACAACAAAAGAACACCCACTCGGACCTTCTGCCCACCATGATGCTCCACTGCTCTTCCTTGGACACATTGAAACCGTGAGGATGGGTAGACCATATGATCATACTTTTGTTCGTGTGTGTCTCACGGAATCTAACTTATGGAGCAAAATAATTTGTGTATGTTTCAATAGACCTATGGGAAATACGTCGCAACTGTTTCTCGAAATGTTTTGGTGGATTGGTTTGGATGCGCAAGTGGTGTGTTCGGTGAATAATCCATGATGTTTATTTTTACAAGGACAAAAGGATAAAAAGAAAACTATGGTGTGCTTCAAACAAGGGGGTTGTTGATTTTTGTTCAACATTATGTTTCTATGTCAACATCCATGAAAGCTATGTTCTTGTTGTGGCTAGAGTTGCCATTGAATGGCAAAAACTTGTATCTATATGCATCTTAGAATATATCATCACAAACAAATTAACTATGCATCAATAATAATTTTAAAAATTACCATAGTTAATTTCTATCGCTAGTCGTTTGCATGAAATTGTTAGACCTCTCGCCGATGCATGTCCATCGTTGGTGATGCCCAATAAACCACGATCAATAGGTTCATGAAATGGTTCTCACTCATCCATGTGGATCACCATCAATATATGATCGCTAGCGTCATATTCTTTCGTTTACCATGGGAGGAGAACGAGGAAAAACGCATCCGTTTTTCACGGAAATAAATAAAAACAGTGTCCGTTGTCATAGGAATTAATATATGGGGCGACTAACATACTTATTTTATCTAAGAATGGTTACTGATCAAGCCAAAAGTTGGAATATGATTTTTCGCCAAGCACTACCATGATTTCCTAAAAAGACTCTAGATAATGAGGCTCCCTTAGGTTTGCCTCGGTCGAATGACAATTGTGTTGGTTGTGTCGATGCCCTTCTTAAAGACATCACTTCGGAGTGCCTTCCTATGGCGAGATGGTTGGTTTCTGACTTGTTCGCATGGATGATGCGGAGGCAACCTTGGATCCGTTGGCACCGAGTCAGGTGTGCCTATGATGAAGGTGGCGAGTGAACTTTGTTCGTGTCACGATCTTCATCATTGACTATCCAACATATGTTTGTGGTGGGTTTGTGCACCCAACTTTCTTATTGTGTAAGAAGTGAAGTCGGTATGTAGTGTCGTGGAATTACAAGGATGCCTCACGAAAAATAGTTCTAGTGCATTGTGACCTCTAGTCGTCACGACGGATTTTGTTGCTTCAAGATGTGTAATTGAAGGTCTCGTCATCTATGGCGATTGATGTGTCGGAGCTGAATCCGACAAACCTCTTAGTAGGTATCCTAGCTAGTGACATACATGATGGTAATAGGAGTGATTTTTTTTAAATAAAATGATCCTTTATTCATTTGAGATAAGCATTACATCATCTGTGAGGATTTTTACAATTTCACAAAGAGGTTCCTCAAACCAATGTGATGTCAAAGAATTTTTTGCTAATTTAGCTAGTTCATGAGCTACTTTATTTGTTTCTCTATTACAATGTTCGAACGTCGAACTAATGAAATCACAAGCATAATGATAACAATCATCAAAAATGGTTGCCGCTACTCCCGCCGACTGTACTTGGTAGGGATATAACCCCGTGGTAAGACCCGCCTAGGTGGGGCCGAGTCATACCTGGCGGCTCATAAATCCAGACCAGAGAAGCGGGCTGAAAGACGTAGGCCTGGTTATATGACAGCTTACCAAGATGGGCCAAGATGGAGGCCCAGACAGAAGATGGTATGAAGACCCGGGCGGTTAAGCCGCCCGGAGACAGTTTGCCCAAGATGGCAAGGCGACTTAGAGACAGGATTGTCTATGTTGTAAGAGTTGGTGTATGACTCGTGTAACCCAGGGCCTCGACCTCCTATATAAAGGGAGACCCTCGGGCGGCTTAGACAGAAACCAATTGATCGAGAACTAGGTCAAGCGAATCTGCTCCCTTGTAATCGATACTCTAATCAACACAAGCAGGACGTAGGCTTTACCTCTTCCTGAGGGGCCGAACATGGGTAAACTCATGTCCCTCATCTCGATCAACCCCTTCGAGTCCACCACCTTAGCGATGGCCTCGAACCCAAGTCTTCAGACATCTGCCGTGACAAATCCATGATAGTTGGTGCCCACCGTGGGGCTAGCGCTCGGTGGTGTTGAGTTCTCAAAGGGCTCTCTCCTAGGGATCGAGGGGTACGTTGTTGGTAGGATGAACAAGAGTTTTCGTGGCTAGCTCTACATCGACGACGCCGACTGGGGCCCGAAGGCTAACTTAGTCGAGTACGGTTTCCGGATCCCCTTCGGTAGAATCCACGTCTTCATCGGCAAGATCGGCGGATCTGAACTCGGGTCGAACGTCTGCACCGACATTGTCGAGCTGGCCGGCGTGTGCAACCTGCCAGACACATGCAATCCGCCCGCGCTGCCCCGGACAGGAAGCATGTCTTCGTCGGCTTTACTCGGGACATGGATCTTGAAGGCTCTATGTCACAGGAAACTCTCATCTGCCCGGAGGATGGATCTTCGAGCGGAGAGGCGGAATCAGTTTACCAGCTTCACAATGGCGGGCTCGGGGGCCACAACGAGTCTTGCCCCGAGTCAGAGTATCATGAGCCGGAGTATTATGAGCCGTCGAGCCGTGCTGCCGTCTTCATGGCAGGTTCAGCACCCGCCCCGAGCAGTATAGCCGTCGGCGTAGCAGGATCGGGGGCTGATAGGCCACCGGCTCAGGTTCTTCTGGATCTGATGAACGAGCTTACAACCCTGATGGCCACAGAGGTCACAGCAAAAAATCAAGCGGCCCGGAACATGGAGATCGCGAGGCTGAAGGACCAGATGACCGAGGTCCAACAAGAGATCAATGCACTAAAAGATCACTTGGATGCGGAGGCAGAGCGCCTTAGGGCGGATGCTTTCCGCCTTGAGCTGGAGCAGCAGTCTACAGCGGCGGTTCGGTGGATGAGGCATCAGTCTCGCTTGCCGGATCAGTATGAGGCCAGGAACCTCTTTAACATGCCAGGAACGGGACGGACAACGGAAGTACCTAGAAGTCAGCCGATGGTTTAGCATCTCAACCTGCCCCCACGGAATCAGACCTCACCAATGTCTTTCCCCATGTCGGCGGGTCATTACTCCAATCCGGCAGAAAACATGGTGGCGGTAGCGACCTGACTTGGTACAATCCCCATCCCGGATGAGGTGCCTTTCACACAGGAGGTGCGGAACGCTATTGGATACTTGCAGACGGCGATGGCCCAGCAGGAGAAGTATACTTACAGCCAGAGTCGCGTGCATTCAACCCCCATCCCTAGCCATAGATATAGCCGGTGTTATGAGTCGCCGGCGGTTTCCAGCAGTGACAGACACCGGGACCCGCCGTGAGGTGACCGGGCGGCTATGGATGCTCAGGCGATGGTGGATCGGACGAGAGCATAGCAAGAGGCAGCGGCGGATCATCAAGAACCCGCACCTTCCATCTCGGTAGGAGCAGGAGTAACCTCTAGGGCCGTGGGAGTGCCGTGCTTAGCGCCGGCTTTGCGGAATGAGCGTCTGCCGAAGGATTTCAAGGGCCCTTGCAAGGTCCCGAATTACACTGCTGACCTACCTCCGGAGGCTTGGATTTAAAGCTATGAGCTGTCCATGGAGATGTTAGACATCAACGATGCAGTATGTGCCAAATATTTCATCATGGTGTTGGAAGGGTCGGCTCGCAAGTGGTTGAAGGGCTTGCCACCCAATACAATTAATTCATGGGCCGATCTAAAGGCGAAGTTCATCAAAAATTTCCAAGGAACGTGCAAGCAGCCCATGACGATTGTGGATTTCGATCACTGTGTGCAGCAGGAGGACGAGTCGGCTCATCATTGGGTCCGGCGGGTCTCGACTATCATCCACTCATCTGAGCAGATTACGGCGGCTCAAGCGGTTCTGATTCTGGAAAATAATTGCCACTTTACGCCTCTGAAGCAGAAGCTTGGTCATCTCAAGTGCTCGTGTCAAGACATGAGGGAACTCATGGCGGCTCTCACCAAGTACGCCGACTCTGACAATACGAAAGACCCAGGTCTGATGAGGAGAAACCAGGTGAGGGTAAGAAGAATAGCAATGGAAAGGGCGCGGCTCGAAGCGACAACCATGGGAAGAGGAAGAATCCAGAAGGCGGGTCAGAATTGGTGGCAAACACCGGCACCGGGAACAATCATGCCAAGGGCAACGGGAACTTCAGGCCACCCTTTAATAAGGGTAAAACGCCTTTCAACCTGGAGGATATGCTCAATAAACCTTGTCCGGAGCACATCCGGCCTGATAAGTCGGCATGCCACACATGGAGGAATTACCACATTATGCGACAGTTTCGGGATTACAACTTGCGACAGCATCATAACAACGGTGGTGGCCCGCCAGGCGGCTCAGGGCCAGGCGGGCCAGGACCTGGTCTTGGCACTGGCGGCTCAGGATCCGGCTATCAGGGTCAGGGAAATCAAGGAGGTCATCAGCAGTAGTCTGGTGGCAGTAATCAACAATAGAATAATCAATGTGGGTATCAGAGTAATCCGAAGTAGCTCAGCACGGGTCAATATCATGTTTTTACAGCCTGCCTTGATAAGCGAGACCAGAAGGTGCGCAAGCGGGCGGTTAATGCAGTCACGCCGGTTCTCCCACAATACTTGAAGTGGTGTGAGTATGACATAACTTGGAGCCGAGAGGATCACCCACCGCGTGTTGACGACCCGGGGCGGCTGGCTTTGGTGGTTGGCCCCCAACTGGGAGGATATGTGTTTACTAAGGTGCGTATGGATGGCGGCAGCAGCATCAATATCCTATATTAGGACACCTTCCACCAGATGAAGTTGCTTGTTAAAGATCTTAGGCCTTCTTCAACAGTCTTTCACGGTGTGGTGCCCGGAAAGTCGGCTTACCTAGTGGGTAAGATCTCTTTGGAAGTTGCTTTTGGTGATGAATACAACTACAGGGTGGAATCCTTGTGGTTTGAGGTGGTCAAAATCAAAAGTCCATATCATGCTTTGTTTGGACGACCGGCTTATGCCAAGTTCATGGCTAGGCCTTGTTATGTCTACTTACAGCTTAAGATGGTCGGGTTGAACAGGACGATTACCATGCATGGTGATCGGAAGACGGCCATTGAGTGTGAGGAAGGAGACACAACTTATGCAGAGTCAAGTTGCGCTGAAGCAGAGGTCAAGTTCTACAAGGAGAATGTTGACCCGGAGGACATGACTCCACTCAAAAAGCCTACCATGGAGTCTGAGCCACCTCTCAAGTTTGCGGCAGATGATACCAAGCTAGTGGATTTCGCTCCGGGCAACTCATCACAACAGTTCACTATTGGGGCCAATATGGATCCCAAATAGGAAAGCGTGCTCATCGAATTCATCCATGAGAATCGGGACATCTTCGCATGGAAACCTTGTGACATGCCGGGTGTACCGAGGGAGTTCGCTGAGCACCACCTTAATGTGGATCCTAAGTTTAATCCGGTTAAGCAGTTCCTCCGACGGTTCAACAAAGAAAGGAGCAAGGCTATTGGGGAAGAGGTGGCTCGGCCTCTGGCAGCAGGGTTCATCGTGGAAGTGTTTCACCCAAAATGGCTTGCTAACCCGATGTCGGTGCTTAAGAAGAATGACACGTGGCGCATGTGTGTGGATTACATGGATCTTAACAAGGCTTGTCCTGTTGACCCGTTTGCTCTCTCCCGTATTGACCAGATCATTGATGCAACGATGGGTTGTGAGAGCTTATGCTTCCTGGATGCTTATTCCGGTTATCACCAATTCAAGAAGACAGTCAAGGACCAAGAGAAGACGGCTTTCATCACGCCTTTTGGTGCTTTCTGCTATGTGTCTATGCCTTCTGGGCTCAAGAGTGCCCAGGCAACTTACGAGCATTGTGTGCAGAATTGTCTTTACAGTCAAATTGGACGCAATGTTCATGCATATTTTGATGATATTGTGGTTAATTCAAGGAAGAAGGAGACTCTACTTGACGACCTGAAGGAAACTTTCGACAACTTACGGGTCTACAAGATGATGCTTAACCCGGCTAAGTGTGTTTTTGGAGTTCCTACAGGCAAGCTCTTGGGTTTTCTGGTCTTCGAGCAGGGCATTGAGGCTAATCTGGACAAGATAAAGGTTGTTACTTCCCTGTCTGAGCCGGCATGCATCAATGATGTTCAGTGCCTGGCGGGTCGAATCGCTGCGCTAAGCCGGTTTATAAGCCGCCTGGGTGAGAAGGCTATTCCTTTATACCAGATGATGAAGAAGACAGACAACTTTGTCTGGAGTACGATGGCGGGTGAGGCGTTTGAGGCACTCAAGAAGCAACTCACTGAGCCCTCGGTCTTAGCTGCTCCGACTGAGAATGAACCTTTGCTCTTGTACGTGGTGGCTAATAACAGAGCAGTAGCGCCACGATCATTGTTGAGCATAAAGAGGCGGGGAAGGAATATCCGGTTCAGAGGCTAGTTTACTACATCAGTGAAGTCCAGACAGAGTCCAAGGAGAGGTACCCACATTGGAAGAAGCTAATATATGGGGTGTTCATGGCAAATTGTAAGCTGAAGCATTACTTCCTGGGACCCTAGATCATAGTGGTTAGCTCTGCCCCGTTGGGAGACATAATTCAAAATAGAGAAGCCACCGACAGGATTGCTAAGTGGGCATTGGAGCTTGGACCTCTTAATTTTAAGTACATGCCTCGCACAACGGTCAAGTCTCAAGCCTTGGTGGATTTCATAAATGACTGGACAGAGTGCCAGGCGCCCGAGGAGAAGCCAGGTAACACGTACTGGATGATTCACTTTGACGGATCCAGGCAGCTGGAAGGATCAAGGGCTGGGGTTGTCTTAACCTCCCCTAAAGGTGACAAGTTCTGTTATGTGTTAAGGTTGATGTTTCCTTGTACTAACAATGCAGCTGAGTATGAAGCTTTACTCCATGACCTCCGAGTGGCTAAGGAGATGAACCTAAGACGGGTTCGATGTCTCGGCGACTCAGATCTCGTGGCCCAGCAAGTTTCAGGCACGTGGGATTCCAAGGACCCGCGGATGGCGGCTTATCGTCAGGCGGTGGATATCATCGCTGGTCACTTCAAAGGGTATTCAGGTGGATCATATTGATCGTCGTAGAAACAAGGCGACTAATGTATTGTCAAGGCTGGGTTCCTAGCAAAAGCTGGTGCCGCCTAACGTTTTGTTGGACGTACTACATCACCCGTCAGTTAAGCTACCTTCATAGGAAGACTTGGTTGTACCTGACCCGAAGGGGCAGCTGGTGGCGGCTCTACATGCTATCCCTAACTGGACGCTACCTTACCTAGCATACTTGACTCGTGACGAGTTATCGGAGGATGAGATCTTGGCAAGACAGATCATCAGGCGGTCTAAGTCTATGACAATCATCAATGGTTAGTTACATAAGTGCAGCGTTACCGGCGTCTTTCAATGTTGTGTTTCACCTGAAGAAGGCAAAGAAATCTTGAATGAAATTCATGCTGGCGATTGTGGTCATCACGCCGGCTCAAAATCTTGGGTAGGCCAAGGCTTCTCGACATGGTTTCTACTGGCTGATGGCTCATAAAGATGCAGAAGACTTGGTTCTCAAGTGCGATGGATGTCAGAAGTTCGGCCGATGTGCTCATGTTTCGGCTCAGGAGTTGCAAATGATTCCAATTACCTGGCCATTTGCGGTCTGGGGGCTTGATATGGTCGGGCCCTTCAAGAGATCCAAGGACAAGAAGACCCACCTCTGGGTGGCGGTGGACAAGTTTACTAAGTGGGTGGAGGCTAAGCCGGTCAGCAAGTGTGACGCGGCTACGGAGGTTCAGTTCGTCAAAAAGCTGGTTTACCGTTTTGGTTACCCGCATAGTATCATCACAGATAATGGTACGAACCTGTCCAAGGGGGATATGCAAGCGTTCTGTGAAAGTGAGCACATCCGACTTGACGTTTCTGCGGTTGCTCATCCACAATCCAATGGTCAGGCAGAGCATGCTAACCAGGAAATCTTTAGAGGCATCAAACCTCGGCTTATGGTTCCTTTACAGCGAACGCCGGGTTGTTGGGTAGAAGAGTTGGCATCAGTCTTATGGAGCATCAGAACTACTCCCAGCATATCAACACGCTATACGCCTTTCTTCATGGTTTATGGTACATAAGTCGTGTTGCCAAGCGATATACGTCATGACTCGCCACGGGTGGCGGCTTACGTTGAGGCGAATAATGAGACAGCACGTCAAGACGCGTTGGATGCTTTGGATGAAGAGCGTGATCTGGCGACGGCTCGGTCGGTGATTTATCAACAAGACCCGCGTCGCTATCATAGCCGCATAGTTAAGACCCTGACGTTTCAAGAAGGCAACTTGGTGTTGCGTTTGGTTCAAGATCAGACAGATGCGCACAAGTTATCCCCTCCATGGGAAGGACCTTTCGTGGTCAGCAGAAATCTCAACAACGGGTCGTATTATCTCATTGATATACGAGACGAGTCAAGCACTTCTGGGTAGGAGACCCGCCGACCATGGAATATAGCACATCTGCGGCCTTACTATACTTGAGTCATCAACAACTCGACTTTGTACACCATCATTGTACATATCACACATATATAATAAAGTTGGCATCCCTGCAAGCCGGGGCCTCTGCCGTTTCACATATCTTGGTTTGTGCAAAAGTTGACTCCGTTAACAAGTTTGTTTGGGGGCTTTCAACCTTCCGGGTTAAGCTTTGACCCTCTCGGATCGGCTCTTAAGCCGTAGTAAGGCGGGTTATATACCCAAAAGTTGACTCCTTCAACAAGGTCATTTGGGGGCTTCCAACCCATTGGGTTTAGCTTACACACCCTCTTGATCGGCTCTTAAGCCACAATGAGGCGGGTTATATACCCAAAAGTTGACTCCGTCAACAAGGTCATTTGGGGGCATCCAACCCACCGGGTTTAGCTTACACACCCTCTTGATCGGCTCTTAATCCACCGCAAGTTTGAGTTAAACCTGCTTCTATGCTGATGCTGCTCCACCATGTGACCCATCGAACTCTTGCCAGTTAATCTCGATTAGAGACCTTGAGCTGTTCCAACAGATTTGGCAACCACTCTCGCTAGAGACCCTGTACTGTTCAAGGTTAAACCGGCAGCTCTTGTCACATGAGGGTCGACTTACAAAAAGCAAGGATAAACTCACCCATCTGTTGTCGTCTCTCCGCGATGTGGCCCGTTTCGTACTCTTAAATAGTTACTCTTCTAAAGACCCTGCACTGTTTAAGGTTAAAACGACGGATTTATTTCACATGAGAGGCAGCTTATGGGCTATCAGGGTACTCATGCCCTGTTGTGTCTCTTTCTGGTTCGTTACGCTCTTATCAGTTAATCTCGCCTAGAGACCTCGAGCCATTCGAAAATTGATGGTCAATCTTGACAGAGACCCTGTACTATGAAAGAGTTCTAGTAGCGAGTACCACCCAGAAGAACCGGCATATGAGTTGTTGAAAAAGTAAGGTGAGGAAAGATCTCCGGATTGTGCTTTTTCAAGCCGCCCTCCCCGTAATGCAGAATATATTCTACTATGTGTTTTTTCAGGCTTTGTCTCTTAAGATAAGTCGCCATGGAATCTGATATGGGTGAAGCATGAGGCGGATAAAATACATTAAGTTGTGTGACTTCCTACGTGCACGATGGCACGGTTCCGACAATCAAGGTTTTTCAAAGCCTATTACAAAGCTCTCCACAGAGCCCCAAAAGCAAGACTTAAAGGTTTGTACACAGCTCAAATTTTGGCGGGTCAAAGAGCCGGGTTATACCACTGCAGGATCAACTTGCTCAGCTTGACGGCGGGTCATCCCGCGGCGGGTCTTCGACCTCCTCGATGTGAAGATTGTCCACATCCCAGTTGTAGTTTGTTAATGGTTCAAACTGGGCCTCGTCAAAGAGGGGAGACGGGTCAATTTCAGGGGCAAAAAGGTGCTTATGGCATGCAGGAGTTAAGTCCCAAGCTTCAAAGGTTGGGCAGCGCACTCATTTGTTCTCAGCATTGTAAGCCGCCTGGTATGTTGACATATCGATTTCCTCTGCCAACACGGATGCAAGTATCCCGGAAGCCTTCATACAACGGGCGTAGTCAGCCTTTGTAAATTCTAAGCCGTCGTCTTTCTTGGATGGGAAGCCATCCATCATCTCTTTAGCAGTAAGCTCCCGGGCAAAGGCCAAAGCCCGACTTACCGCGGCAATTGCTCCCTTCCGGGCGGCTGGTCGTTTGAGCTCTTGGATTTGCTTTGGCAGGGTTGATAAGAGTTCTATGACTCCTTTCATGAACTTGGAAATGCTCTCTTTATTCAGCATGGCTTTGATAGTGCAAAGAGTCCCGCAGTATAGCTACTCTGACAAGGTATAGACGGTTTGAGCTGCAACAGGCTGTCGGCACCAAGCTGACGGCTTCTTTGACCTGCAAGGGTGGGTTTCATTTTATCAGCCGCCTGCATAGTCTTTTAAGCAAGGAAATTGGCTAAGTACTCATTACTTACCGAATATAACACCAGTCATCCTTGAGATATGGCGCTTCAAGGTCCGTAACTCGTCTGATACAAGCTTGAGCCGATGGTCAGCGTCATCTGCACGTTTGGCCAGGGCAGTTTGCTTCGCTTCAGCGGCCTTCTTGAAAGCAGCAAATTCAGATTTAACCTTTGCAAGCTCTTCGGCGGCAAGCCGGCACTTCTCCTCTGCTTCACTCCGGGCAGCTTGCTAGGAAGCAAGATTGCCCTTTAAGCCGGTCAGATCAGACTCGGCATTGCTCAAAGCTTCCTGTGACATAGAAAAGCAAAGGAGGGGTAAGTCGCTAGGATACAATATTACCAGATGGTCAGCTAAGGAAATATAGTGCAAGTCTCAAGCAAATTGCAAGCAACATACTCGACACTTGGGGGGCTAATGTCTGTTTGCTCTCCAAGACTACAATGAAATTCCGGCTCATCTTCATCAAGTTAAGCCGACACTTGGGGGTCTACAACGACGCTTTCCAAGTCTACAATGAAGTTCCGGCTGATCTTCATGAAGTTAAGCCGACACTTGGGGGGCTATAGCGACGCTTTCTAAAGTCTACAGTGAAGTTCCGACTGATTATTTCTATACTAACCCGGACTTGGGGGGCTACCATTGATCAATTCATCAACACTGAGTACCGACTCAACATATACATGTTAGGCTGATACTTGGGGGCTACAGGCTAAGTTGTTCTACCTATGACACGGATTGGAAGACCCGGTTTACCATTTGCAATATTAAACCAGGTCTTGGGGGCTACATAAGGATATAAGGGAAGATATGAGTACCTCATATGTTTTCTTCATTAAGCCGACTAGTTTGAGCTTCATGTTCCGGCTTGTGGAGAGGCGGTTCAGATAACCAGCATGTAGTTCATCGGTAGTTAATTTCTCCAGCATGGGGAACTCAAAGTCCAGTTTGTCAGAAGCTTCAACCTTCTCAGTGTGCTTTGTCAGTACATGGAGCTTGGGAGATTGAAACCAGTCCCGGTAATGAGGACGTCCGGAAGAACTGGATCTTCGACGACTGTTCAAGGGCTGGGTGGCTTAGAATTGGCCCTTGGAGGACTGTCAGTCGCCATCTCATGGGCTGTCGACTCAAGGGACCGACGAATATCTTCAGGCGCGTCCTTTGTAGCTGCAGAGGGCTCAGTGTGAGCCGCAGGAGAATCCGTCTTAGCAGTCTCCGGCTCTTGCGCAGCGGGGGCAGAAGTAGACCCACCGGTCTTCATTCATTTTGCTTGAGCCCTAGAAAACACAGAAGATTATTATGTAAAGGTCAAGGATGACAAAGGATATGATGCAGACATGAAAGCACGTACTCCGGGTTGATCTTCAGAGGTGGCAGCTTGGTTGTTGTAGAGTCGCCTGACGATGTGGGCATTTCCTGAAGGTAGTTAAGGCAACATAAAACAAAGTAAGATTATTATACAATGTTGACAAAGTGGAACTTAGTTAAACGAGTACCTCAGCCGGCCGTTTCCGCTACGCCGGAAAATTGGATAAGCCGGCCACAAGCTCTTCAGAGCCGGTGCTTCGGGTTTGGCGTCGGGAAGTGTGTTGTTGCTTTTTCAAAAGAGAATTGGGGTCTAAGTGAGCAAGAGGATGAGAAAATGGGACTTTTCGGATGACCCGCCGTATCTTCTTTGGTGGAAGGTGTTCTGAGTCAGATGAAACATAGGTTACCTTAGGAACGTTGGCATGGCTTGTCTCTGATTCTTCCTATGAGTTATTATTGTCAGTAAGGTGCATAATATGATGGCCAAGAGAATCAAGTTCTACCTCTGAGTCGCCAACTTCAGGCTACTCTTGAACAACAGTTCTCTTCTTTCGGCCATCGGCCTTTTCCTTAGATTTCTTCATAGGAGGGGTGTATTATTTCTTCTAGATGCTGGAATTAGCCTAAAAGCAAGAGCCTCCAAAAGAGATTAAGGGTTGTTACATACATAGTTAACACGAAGGTAAAGAAATTTGAAAGCCGTCCTTACATCTGGGGCCGGGTTTGCAGCACAGAAAGTTTGTAACCCGATGGAGCAGCAAGCTTCTTGGGACTCACGGACAAGTCCCTTGATGGCAACAACGATGTTCTATTCTTCAGAGCGGTGCGATTGAAGCAGAGGGGGTCATTGGCATCACCCGTATATTCACACATAAGTCGGTCCCGCCGGCTCAGAGGCATGACCTTCCAGGAGATCCAACAGCGGGCCAGGTCGATTCCTGTCAGGCCGTTTGCCATGAGGGTTCTAATCTTGGCGAAAGCCTGGGCATACTTCGCCCATGCGGAAGCTGACATCTGGTCTCGGAGTTCAGTTGTGGTGCGGAGCCGAGTAGGATGATAACCCGACAGTGGATGTTCTCCCTCTGGAGACATGTCTTTGCAGTCAAACCAAGTCTTATTCCAATCCTTGGGATGACTTGGTATTTGAACAACTGGAAAGGTCATGCCCCGTCTTCTTTGGATGGAGACTCCGCCAAGTTCTAAGCTTGGGCCAGCCGCCACTTCTGTTTGGCGATTTACATAGAAATACTCGCGGAAGAGGTCGATTGACGACTCTTCTCGCAAGTAAGCTTCTCAGAGGATTTGGAAGTTGCACATATTTGAGATAGAGTTGGGCGCGATATCCTGAGGATGCAACTTGAAGAAATGGAGGACGTCTTGGAAAAACTTGGAGCCGTGCGGAATATAACTATTTCACCCTCTTAGGGGATGGGTTTCTTCTCGTTGCCCGGAACCCGCCAATGATGACATCTTTGGCAGGCAAAGTTCCTGTGTCTATGAAATATTGCAGGAACTCCTCAGAGACCGTAGAGCTAACCCAATTGCAGGAAGAGGACACACGAGACATAATGGCGGTTTAAGGCTGTGAAAAGTAGCAGTACACGGCGAGTTAGAAAGTGACAGACAACTAAGGGCGGCTGATGAATTTAAGCACTACGAAGCTAAGCCGCCGGTACAGTTTATTGCTAAGAACCGGAAGCTTGGTGGCGGGTTAAGGTGGGGGAAGTCGAGATGCAAAAATCTCTAAGGACCTATAACAGGTTTCACGTAGTAAACTGAAGCTGCAAGATCTACGGGCAGAGGAAAAATCAAGTTTATTTTAGCCCTAGCGATGAACTGAGGCAGACTAACAAGATTAGGCACGGTAAGGGGGAAAAGCTACGGATCTATAGTGGGCTGTTGATGATTCTACACGACCTACCACAATGGGAAGATGAACACTGCAAGATCCGCAGAGCTGCCTATCGTTTGGCATTGCGGGGAAAACTCGCGCTCTAATGGGGCCGATGAACTCGATGGATTTGAAGCACTAAGCTATGGATCTAGGGGAGGAATAAAGACATACCGTAAGTGACGCGGCGAACGCGGGCGAGATTCTGGTCCGTTCAGGTTGATGCAGCGGCCTGGAAATGAGAAGGACCCTTTGCGGGTGATGGAGCTTCACAGCGCGACGGAAGAAGAAGAAGTGGAAGCAGCGGAGGAAATGAGAAGGACCCTTCGCGGTCCTATATAAGAGGCTAGAACGCCGAACGGGTGCGGGAATCAAGGCGGTAGAAACTGACCGACCGAGACGGACGCCTCGATTTTCGGGCCGACAGTTTAATAAAAAGATCTGTTGTGAACGTCACGGAATCTTTTTGGCATATCCGATATGACATCACGACGGGCTATAAATTTCTTTTAGGTGATGGAGTGTGAGACTCGCCGCCAAGTGAACTTGAAGATTGACCTGAGCAGGCTCAAATCAACCTAGGGCCTAATGTTGGGGATATAACCCTGTGGTAAGACCCGCCTATGTGGGGCTGAGTCATACGTGGCGGCTCATAAATCCAGACTAGAGAAGCGGGCTGAAAGACATAGACCTGGTTATATGACGGCCTACCAAGATGGGCCAAGATGGAAGATGGTATGAAGACCCGGGCGGTTAAGCCGCCCGGAGACAGTTTTCCCAAGATGGCAAGGCGACTTAGAGACAGGATTGTCTACGTTATAAGAGTTGGTGTATGACTCATGTAACCTAGGGCCTCGACCTCCTATATAAAGGCGAGACCACAGGGTGGCTTACACAGAAACGAATTGATCGAGAACTAGGTCAAGCGAATCGGATCCCTTGTAATCGATACTCCAATCAATACAACACAAGCAGGACGTAGGCTTTACCTATTCCTGAGGGGCCGAACCTGGGTAAACTCGTTTCCCTCATCTCGATCAACCCCTTCGAGTCCACCACCTTAGCGATGGCCTCGAACCCGGCTTCGGACATCTGCTGTGACAAAACCACGACAATACTCCATCCTGCATGGTTTGTATCACCTCAAGGTTATCTAAATTAATAATGAGGCGATTACAGCCCCCCCTCTACGCTAGCGCTACACCAAATTTGAGGGAAAGAGCTTCCGTCGTTAGAACATCCGCACAACAATCAATCTTCCCATTTCCTCCCATGATGAACATGCCTTTGTCGTCTCTTAGAACCGCTCCCATCGTTCCCTTAAGGAGGTCATGATCAAAAGAAGCGTCAACATTTAGTTTAACAAACCCCCTGGGGGGACATGACCAACCCCCTTTTTCATAGAAGCCTTTGTGGATGATGCATTAAGGTAGTTTGAAGTTAGCACTAGGACCGCCATAGAGATCTGCAGTGCATCCTGCGTTGCCTCTTTATATACCATTTTCCGTCTCTCCCACCACAAGTACCATGTTGTAATAGCAATCATTTCATGCACGTTGCGATGACCCAAAACGCACAGTTCTTGGTCTGGTATAAGAAATAGGTAAGACAATACCTCTTCTCCAGCACGATCTATCTTGCACGCTTTAGTAATAATATCATCCATACCTGATATCTTCCAAACCTCCTTGGCTTTACCACATAGGACAAGCATATGCTTTGTATCTTCTAGACCCTTTGAACAAACAGGGCAAAAGGGTGAAATCTTCATATGTCTATTTGCAAGGGTAACTCGGCATGGAAGTGTGCCATGAAGAGTACACCATATAAAT
Organism: Hordeum marinum; assembly: GCA_022496015.1. Taxonomy (NCBI): domain Eukaryota; kingdom Viridiplantae; phylum Streptophyta; class Magnoliopsida; order Poales; family Poaceae; genus Hordeum; species Hordeum marinum. The sequence continues at coordinate 240,056,167 of CM039672.1, read as the reverse complement.
ATTTTAACTTTTGTGGGGCAAGACAAATTACAATTTTTTTCTCCAAATAGGATTAGTTGTTGTTCGTCCCATCCGATTTGAGTATCCTAACTTATTTGCACACTGGAAATCCCACTCCATAGAGTAGGCAGATCGAACTAAGAATCTACCATTTTTCATGTAGCTCCAAGCAATGAAGTCAAGCATATTAAATTGTGGGAGTGGAACTGAAAGAATCCGTTGTGCATCAATGGGCCACACTGTTTGTCTAATGAGGTCTTCATCCCAGTTATTCAGGGCAGGGTTAATCAGGTCACGTACCTTAGTCAAAAGTTGTCCCCCTTTAGGCATCACTATTTTCCTTGTGGCACAATTGGGAATCCAAGCATCTTCCCAAATATTAATATTTTGCCCATTCCCCACACGCCAAATATATCTGTGTTTTAAATATTTTGTACCCGCCATAATTCTTTGCCAAGTAAAAGAAGAGCCTTTTCTTAGCTTTGTGTTCAATAGATCCCCATCTGGATAGTATTTATCTCTTAGGATAGTAGCACACAAAGAGTCAGGTTCATCAATAAGACACCACGCCAGTTTGGCAAGTAAAGCTAAGTTGAAAGAATGAATATCGCGAAATCCCATCCCTCCTTGACTTTTAGGTACACACATTTTCCACCACACCATCCAATGCATTCTTCTCTGATTCTCCTCGTGTCGCACCAGAAATGCGCTATCGCGTCAATGATTCCTTCACAATTTTTTTAGGAATTTTAAAGACCGACATTGCGTAGGTGGGTATGGCTTGGACAACCGCCTTGAGAAGAATCTCCTTCCCCACAGTTGATAATAGTTTTTCCTTCCAACCGCTAATTTTCTTAACGATGTGTTCAATCAGGAATTGGAAACATTCTGTTTGGTCTAGCCCCACAATAGTTGGCAAACCCAGATATTTATCATTGAGAGCCTTGGTCATTATATTCAACGTTATACACATTTGGTCTTTAATATCCACGTTCGTGTTTGGGCTAAAGAATATACTGGATTTGTCAACGCTTACCAATTGTCCCGATGCCGCACAGTATAAATCTAGTGCTGACTTCAATGCTACCGCACTGCTTTGGTTGGCTTTCATGAGAATCAATGAGTCATCCGCAAAGAGAAGATTTGTGATTGATGGGGCATCTCTACAAACTTTAACTCGAAATATTTCCACTGTCCTCTGCCTGTGTAAGTAGAGCATTCAACCCCTCTGTACATAATAAGAATATATATGGTGACAACGGATCTCCCTGCCTCAGACCCCTAGTAGGCTTAAAGCTCTAACTTTCCTCCCCATTAATCCTAACTGTGTATGCAACAATTGAAACGCACTGCATACTGAGGTTCACCCAATCTTGACGGAAGCCCAGTCTTAACAAAATCTCCTTCAAAAGGACCATTCAACTCTGTCATAAGCTTTGTCCATGTCTAGTTTGATAGCACATAAGCCTTCTTTACCTTCTATCTTATTCTTGATAGTATGAAAGCACTCATAAGCCACTAAAATGTTATCCGTTATCAGTCTGCCAGGCACGAATGCACTTTGAGTCGGACTAATAATCTCCAGTAAGAAAGCCTTTAACCTTGAAGCCACCATTTTTGCAATAACTTTATATACCACATTACATAAGCTGATGGGTCTAAATTGGGTAACCTTTGTTGGATCATTAACCTTTGGAATCATCACGATCGTCGTGTCATTCCATCTCGCCGGTATAGTACATGTATTGATTGCTTGCAGTACTTCTTCAATTAGATCATCCCCTAACATCGGCCAAAACCTTTTATAGAAAATTGCCTTTTATAGAAAATTGCATGGAGGTCATCTGGCCCTCGAGCTTCTAGATCCCCAATATCAAATATTGATGTACGAATGTCTTTAGCTGTATACGGGGCTCACAGTATGTTATTCATTTCAGTAGACACCTTCATATAGACAAGGGACAAGACTTCTTGATTCGGCTTCTGCACTTCCGATGTGAAGAGTTTAGAGAAATAATTAATGACATGATCTTTCAGCTCCTTATCTTCTCTCTAGACCCCCGAATCATCTAATAGTTTCTTAATAATGTTTCTTTTTTCCTGGTCGTGGCTGCGTTATGGAAAAAGAGGTATTACGATCCCCGTGCATCAACCAATTTGCCCGTCCTCTTTGTAACCAGAAAATTTCCTCTTGATCCAGTAGGTTCTCAATTATCACAATGATTTCCTTCTCACGACAACGAGATTCCGTGCTCAAAGAGACACGCCTCAATCTCTATAACTCCTTTAGTTTATTTATTCTCCGCTTGGGACCTTTGTGGGTTTCCCTATCCCAAGAGGACAGATCAGCATGCACAACTCTCATTCGATCAGCAAGGGAGGGACCAATACCTGCTAGCTTTGCTTTCTCCCAAGACGCCTTCACAATTTCAGTTATTGTCTCCTCCTTTAGCCACCTTGCTTCGAATTGTTTCACATGCCCATTTGGTCGTCTGAAGATATTGGCATTCAAGTAATCTGTGTCCAGGACCAGCGGCCGATGATCAGAACGAATATGTTCTTCATTGATTACCGTTGTTCGAGGAAACTTATGTGCCCAACCTAAATTATAAACTGCACGATCAAGGCGCTCACAAATATAACCTAAGTCCTCCAAACCGCATTCCATGAGACATTCACGGAACTCTCTCATCATCCCATTTGGTCTCGCATTACCGCCATCTTTTTCCGAAGAGAATAATATTTCATTAAAATCCCCTAAAATCACCCATGGGTGGTCACCCTTACTATGCAGGTCACGAATATCGTTCCAAGATAAATTGCGTTCGTTCAGTTTAGATAACCATAAAACCCCGTGAATCTCCACTGTACAATATTTTCATGCATGAACAGAACATCAATCAAATGGGACGATACATAGTTCAATACAATTTTATTCGGATTTTGATAAAATAGAACAAGGCCACCGGTCCGACCATCGCTTTCCACTACAAACATAGACTCAAAGTTTTGGTCACGATGCAGCTCATCAGCTTTACATTTATTGAGATGAGTTTTAGAAAGGAAAAAATTAAAACTGCCCCTGTGCGCTCCTGGAGATCCAAGAGCTCGCGAACTGCCGTGTGGGAGAGCATACCACGATAGTTCCACCCTAAGATTTTCATTTGGCCCGGCATACCTCCTCCCCGGAGGCCGCCGATGCGCCATTTTCACCTTTCTCCTTGTCGATCGATTCCACCCCTTGCGGAGAATAAGCATCTTCATTCTCTTTTGTCTCCTTTGCCACATGCTTCACCCCTCCCTCCACATCCTGCACTACTTCAACTCTACCCGTACACACCCGCTTAGATGAAAAAATTAAATCTCCATAGAGCATACACTCATGACTATCAAGGAATTTCTCAAAAGAAAAAAGTACGTCACTCCCCGTTGGCCTAGATTCAGGGCATCACCCCCTTTTTTTTTACCTAGGACCAGTTTGCGAGCATCCTCATGTTAGGAAACATTGCATGGGAAACAAAAAAATTCCTACGCACACGCAAGATCTATCCATGGTGAAGAGCATCTACGAGAGTGAGAGTGGATCTACATACCCTTGTAGATCGCTAAGCGGGAAGCGTTAAGAAACGCGGTTGGTGTAGTCGAACGTCTTTGCGATCCAAATTGCCAAGCATCCCACGATCTCATCACGATCCGTCCCGCGATCCAATCATGATCCGTCCCGCGATCTCATCACGATCCATCACGTGATCTTGATCACGGTCCTTCCGATCTAGCGCCGAACGGACGGCACCTCCGCGTTCAACACACGTACAGCTTGATGACGATCTCCGCCTTCTTGATCCAGCAAGAGGGAGTGAAGAGGTAGACGAGTTCTCCGGCAGTGTGATGGCACCGCAGCGATGGTGGTGGAGCAATTCCGGCAGGGCTTCGCCTAAGCACTGTAGAAAACCAATCTAGAGGAGAAACTATGCACTAGAGGAACGGGTAGCACGTGGCTGAAAATCTAGTGCCAAAAACCCTAAAACCTCTAGTATATATAGGAGGAAGAGAGGAGGAGGCTTGGCCATCAAGGGACCAGCCCTTGGTTCGGCCCAATCAAGGAGGAGAGGAGGACTCCTCCTCCAATCCTAGTAGGACTAGGATTCCTCCCTATTTTGCCTTTTTTCCACCTTTTCTCTTTGGATTTTCTCTCCCGGCCGCATGGGCCTTGTGTGGGACTTCCACCAGCCCACTAAGGGCTGGTATTCACTCTCCCACAGCCCATGTATCCTCTTGGGTCGAAATACCCCTCCCGATCGTCTCCCGGTACACTACCGGCACTCCCGGTACACTACCGATGAGCCCGGAACTTTTCCGGCGACCAAAATAGGACTTCCTATATATCAATATTTACCTCCGAAGCTCCTCGTTACGTTCGGGATCTCATCCGGGACTCCGAACAACCTTTGGTCACCAGCATACATAACTCTATACTACCGAAACGTTACTGAACCTTAAGTGTGCAGACCGTGCGGGTTCGAGAACTATGTAGACATGACCGAGACACCTCTACGGTCAATAACCAATAGCGGGACCTAGATGCCCATATTGGTTCCTACATATTCTACGAAGATCTTTATCGATCGAACCTCTATGTCAAGGATTCAGTTAATCCCGTATGATGTTCCCTTTGTTCTTCAGTATGTTACTTGCCCAAGATTCGATCGTCGGTATCTCCATACCTAGTTCAACCTCGTTACCGGCAAGTCTCTTTACTCATTCCGTAACACAAGATCCCGTGACTAACACTTAGTCACATTGCTTGCAAGGCTTATTATGATGTTGTATTACCGAGTGGGCCCTGAGATACCTCTTCGTCACATGGAGTAACAAATCCCAGTCTTGATCCATGCCAACCCAACAAACACCCTCGGAGATACCTGTAGAGCACCTTTATAGTCATCCAGTTACGTTGCGATGTGTGATACACACGAGGCACTCCTCCGGTGTCAGTGAGTTGCATGATCTCATGGTCATAGGAACAGATACTTGACATGCAGAAAACAGTAGCAGTAAACTGACACGATCATATGCTACGTTTGTAGTTTGGGTCTTGTCCATCACATCATTGTCCTAATGATGTGATCCCGTTACCAAATGACATCTCATGTCCATGACTAGGAAACCATAGCCATCTTTGATCAATGAGCTAGTCTATTAGAGGCATACTAGGGACATGGTGTTGTCTATGTATCCACACATGTATCTGAGTTTCTGATCAACACAATTATAGCATGGATAATAAATGATTATCATGAACAAGGAAATATGATAATAACTAATTTATTATTGCCTCTAGGGCATATTTCCAACAGTCTCCCACTTGCACTAGAGTCAATAATCTAGTTCACATCACCATGTGATTCGCATTGTTATGAATTTAACACCCAATGAGTTATGGGGCTCGATCATGCTTTGCATGTGAGAGAGGTCTTATAGTCAATGGGTCAGCGACATTCTGATCATTGTGCACTTTTCAAATCTCTATGCCAAACTGTAAACACTGCTACCACACTCCACTTGGTACTATTCCAAATGGCTGCTCCACAATACGTATCCAGATTGCTACTACGAGTCATCCGGATTGGTGTTAAAGCTTGCATCGACGTAACTCTTTACGACGAACTCTTTATCACCTCCATAATCGAGAAACATCTCCTCAGTCTTTTAGTTACTAAGGATAATCTTGACCGCTGTCCAGTGATCCACTCCTGGATCACTTTTGTACCCCTTGATAGACTCATGGCAAGGCACACACCAGGTTCGGTACACAGCATGGCATAATATAGAGCCCATGGCTAAGGCATAGGGGACGACGTTCGTCCTTTCTATTTCATCTACCGTTGTCGAGCTTTGAGTCTCACTCAACTTCACACCTTACAAATCAGGCGAGAACTCTTTCTCTGACTGATCCATTTTGAACTCTTTCAAAATCTTGTCAAGGTATGTACTCATTGAAAGTCTCATCAAGCATCTTGATCTATCTCTATAGATCTTGATGCTCAACAATTAGGTAGCTTTATCCATGTATTCCTTTGCAAAACACTTTTCAAACAACCGTTTATGCTTTCCAGAAATTCTACATCATTTTCGATCAACAATATGTCAACCACATATGCTTACCAGAAACTCTATAGTGCTCCCACTCACTTTATTGTAAATACAAGTTTCTCATAAACTTTGTATAGACTCAAAAACTTTGATCACCTCATCAAAGTGTGTATTCCAACTCCGAGATGCTTGCTCCATCCCTTAGATGGATTGCTGGAGCTCGCACACCTTTTAGCATCCTTAGGACTGACAAAACCTTCTGGTTGTATCACATACAACTTTTCCTCAAGTAAACTATTAAGGAAATGATGTTTTGTCATCCATCTGCCAGATTTCATAATTGAAAAATGCAGCAAGTGCTAACATAATTCCAACAAACATTAGCATCGCTACGAGTGAGAAAGTCTCATCGCAGTCAAATCCTTGAATTTTGTCGGAAACTTCTTTGCGACAAGTCGAGCTTTATAAATGGTGACATTTACCATCAGCGTATGTCTTCATTTTAAAGGTCCATTTGTACTCGATGACCTGCCGCCTAACGAGCAAGTCTACCAAAGTCTATACTTGGTTTTCATACATGGATCCGTTCTCGGATTTCATGGCCTCCAACCATTTGTCGGAATCCGGGCCCATCATCGCTTCTCCATATCTCTAGGTTCATCGTTGTCCAACAACATGACCTCCAAGACAGGGTTGTTGTACCGCTCAGGAGCAGTACACATCCTTGTCGACCTACGAGGTTTGATAGTAACTTGATCCGAAGCTTCATGATCATCATCATTTATTTCATCTTCAACTGACGTAGGTTCCACAGAAACATCTTTCTGCGATGCGCTACTCTCTGGTTGAAACAAAGGTTCAATAACCTCATCAAGTTCTATCTTCCTCCCACTCAATTCTTTCAAGAGAAACTTTTCCTCGAGAAAGGACCCAGTTTTAGCAACAAACATTTTATGCTTGGATCTGAGATAGAAGGTTCACCCAACTGTTCTTAGGGTATTCTATGAAGATGCATTTGTCCGCTTTGGGTTCGAGCTCATTAGGTGAAAACATTTTCCACACAAGTGTCGCAGCCCCAAACATTAAGAAATGACAGATTTGGTTTCTATCAAACCATAATTCACACGGTATCATCTCAACGGATTTAGATGGTGTCCTATTTAAAGTGAATGTAGTTGTCTCTAAATCATAACCCCAAAATTATAGTAGCAAAACGATAAGAGACATCATAGCACGCACCATATCCAATAGAGCACGACTATGACGTTCGGACACACCATCATGCTATGGTGTTCCAGGTGGCGTGTGTTGTGAAACAACTTTCACATTGTCTAAAGTTGTATGCCAAACTCGTAACTCACATATTCACCTCCACGATCAAATCGCAGACATTTCTTCTTGTCACGATGATCTTAAACTTCACTCTGAATTTGCTTGAACCTTTCAAACGATTCAGACTTGTGTTTCATTAAGTAAATATACACTATATCTACTCAAATCATCAAAAGGTAAGAAATAACGATATCCACCGCACGCCATAAGACTCATTGGATTGCATACATCAACATGTATCATTTCCAATAAATCACTTGCCCGCTCCATCAAACCAGAAAACGGGGTCCTAAGTCATCTTGACCAAGAGGCATGGTTCGCATGTCTTAACCGATTCGAAATCGAATGAGTCCAAAGATCCATCAGCATGGAGTTTCTTCATGCGTTTTATACCAATATGACATTTAGCGGCAGTGCCACAAGTATGTGGTACTATTATAATTAACTTTGTATCTTTTGGCATCAATGTTATGACCATGTGTATTACTATGATCAAGATTCAACAAACCATTCTCACTGGGTGCATCACCATTGAAGGTATTATTCATGTAAACAGAATAACTATTATTCTCTAACTTAAATGAATAACCGTGTTGTAATAAACACGATCTAATCACGTTCATGCTCAACGCAAAACACCAAATAACATTTATTTAGGTTCGTCACTAATCCCGAAGATAGAGAGAGCGTGTGATGTTGATCACATCAACCTTGGAAACATTTCCAACACACATCGTCACCTCACCCTTAGCTAGTTCTCTGTTTATTCCGTAGCTTTTATTTCGAGTTACTAACATTTAGCAACCAAAACGGTATCCAATACCCAGGTGCTACTAGGAGTACTAGCAAGGTACACATCAATAACACGTATATCAAATATACTTCTGTCGACGTTGCCAGCCTTCTTATCTACCAAGTATCTTGGGTTGTTCCGCTTCAGCGATCGCTCTCCTCATAATCAAAGCACCTAGTCTCGGGTTTGGGTTCAACTTTGGGTTGCTTCACTGGAGCAGCAACTGACTTGCTATCCATGAAGTTTCCCTCCTTGCTCCTGCCCTTCTCGAAACTAGTGGTTTGCCTAACCATCAACACTTGATGCTCCTTCTTGATTTCTACCTTCGCGGTGTCTAACATCGCGAACAGCTCAGGGATCATTATTTCTATCCCTGACATTTTATAGTTCATCACCAAGTTCTAGTAGCTTAGTGACGGTGACTTGGAGAACTATATCAATCACTATCTTATCTGGAAGATCAACTCCCACTCTATTCAAGCGATTGTAGCACCCAGAGAATCTGAGCACATGCTCAATGATTGATCATTCTCCTTCATCTTGCAAGCAAAGAATCTTGTTGGATCTCATATCTCACAACACGGGCACGAGCCTGAGATCCTAATTTCAGCTCTTAGAACATCTCATATGTTCCGTGACGTTCACAACATTTCGAAGCCTCAATTCTAAGCCATAATGCATGATGCACTAAACTATCAAGTAGTCATCAGAACGTGCCTGTCAGATGTTCACAACATCTACAGACGACGCTAGAGGGGCTGGCGCACCGAGCGGTGCATTAAGGACATAAGCCTTCTATGCAACAATGAGGACAATCCTCAGATCATGGACCCAGTCCGCAATATTGCTACCACCATCTTTCAACTCTATTTCTCTAGGAACGTATAAAAATTCAAGGGAGCTACAGCGCGAGCTAGTGACCTACAACATAATTTGCAAAGACACAACTGACTATGTTCATGATAATGAGTTCAATTAATCATATTACTGAAGAACTCGCACTCAAATTGACATCCCTCCGGTCATTCGAGTGATACATGATCCAAATTCACCAACTCAAGTCTGTTCATCACTTGAGTTGAGGTGGTTTCAATGGTGAACATCATCATGTTGATCATATCTACTATATGACTCATGTTCGACCCTTGGGTCTCTTGTGTTCCGAGGCCATGTCTGTACATGCTAGGCTAGTCAAGTTTAACCCGAGTGTTCTGCAGGTGCTACACTGGCTTGCACCCGTTGTATGTGAACGTAGAGTCTATCACACCCGACCATCACGTGGTGTCTCGACACGACGAACTTTCACAACGGTGCACACTCGGGGAGAACACAATTTATCTTGAAATTAAGTGAGGGATCACCTTATAATGCTAGCGTCGTCCTAAGCAAAACAAGGTGCATAAAAGGATTAAGATCACATGCAAATCATAGGTGACATGATATGGCCATGAACTTGTGCTTTTGATCTACATCTTGAAAGCACCGGCATGATCTCCATCATCACCGACACGACACCATGATCTCCATCAACGTGTCGCCATTGGGGTTGTCACACCCATCATGCTTGTACTACTATTGCTACCGTTTAGCGATAAAGTAAAGCATTACATAGCGCTTAATGATTGACATGCAGGTCATACAATAATTAAAGACAACCCTATGGCTCCTGCCGGTTGCCGTACTCATCGACATGCAAGTCGTGATATTCTATACAACACATGATCATATCATACATCACATATATCACATCATGTAATTGGCCATATCACATCACAACATACCCTGCAAAAACAAGTTAGACATCCTCTAATTGTTGTTGCATGTTTTACGTGGCTGCTATGGGTATCTAGCAAGAACAATTCTCACCTACGCATAAACCACAAGGGTGATACATAAGTTGCCTTTCAACCTTCTCAAGGACCGCCTTTCTCGAATCCGATCCAACTAAAGTAGGAGAAACTGCCACCCGCCAGCCATCTTTTGCAACAAGTTGCAGTTGAGGGAACTGGTCTCTCATAAGCGTATGAGTAATGTTGGTCCGGGCCGCTTCATCCCACAATACCGCTGAACCAAAACATGACCAAGGGAGGAAGCAATCTAAGCATCAACGCCCACAAACTCTTTGTGTTCTACTTGAGATCTCATCTACACCTAGACCTAGCTCTGATACCACTGTTGGGAAAAGTTGCATGGCAAACAAAAAATTTCCTACACATACGCAAGATCTATCCATGGTGATGACCATCTACGAGAGGGAGAGTGGATCTACATACCCTTGTAGATCGCTAAGCGGGAAGCGTTAAGAAACGCGGTTGGTGTAGTCGAACGTCTTCACGATCAAAATCGCCGAGCATCCCGCGATATCATCACGATCCGTCCTGTGATCCAATCACGATCCGTCCCGCGATCTCATCACGATCCGTCTCGCGATCTTGATCACGGTCCTTCCGATCTAGCGCCGAACGGACGGCACCTCCGCGTTCAGCACACATACATCTTGATGACGATGTCCGCTTTCTTGATCCAGCAAGAGGGAGCGGAGAGGTGGACGATTTCTCTGGCAGTATGACGGTGCCGTGGCGATGGTGGTGGAGCAATTCCGGCAGGGCTTCGCCTAAGCACTGCACAAAACAGATCTAGAGGAGAAACTATGCACTAGAGGAATGGGTAGCACGTGGCTGAAAATCTAGTGCCAAAAACCCTAAAACCTCCAGTATATATAGGAGGAAGAGAGGAGGAGGCTTGGCCCTCAAGGGACCAGCCCTTGGTTCGGCCGAATCAAGGAGGAGAGGAGGACTCCTCCTCCAATCCTAGTAGGACTAGGATTCCTCCCTATTTTGCCTTTTTCCACCTTTTCTCTTCGGATTTTCTCTCCCAGCCGCATGGGCCTTGTGTGGGACTTCCACCAGCGCACTAAGGGCTGGTATTCACTCTCCCACAGCCCATGTAACCTCTTGGGTCGAAATACCCCTCCCGATGGTCTCCCGGTACACTACCGACACTCCCAGTACACTACCAATGAGCTCGGAACTTTTTCGGCAACCAAAATAGGACTTCCTATATATAAATCTTTACCTCCGGACCATTTAGGAGCTCCTCGTGACGTTTGGGAACTCATCTGGGACTCTGAACAACCTTCGGTCACCACCATACATAACTCTATACTACCGAAACGTCATCGAACCTTAAGTGTGCAGACCCTGCGGGTTCGAGAACTATGTAGACATGACCGAGACACCTCTATGGTCAATAACCAATAGCGGGACCTGGATGCCCATATTGGTTCCTACATATTCTATGAAGATCTTTATTGGTCGAACCTCTATGTCAAGGATTCAGTTAATCCCGTATGATGTTCCCTTTGTTCTTCGGTATGTCACTTGCCCGAGATTTGATCGTTGGTATCTCCATACCTAGTTCAACCTCATTACCGGCAAGTCTCTTTACTCGTTCCGTAACACAAGATCCTGTGACTAACACTTAGTCACATTGCTTGCAAGGCTTATTGTGATGTTGTATTACCGAATGGGCCCTGAGATACCTCTCTGTCACACGGAGTAACAAATCTCAGTCTTGATCCATGCCAACCCAACAAACACCCTCGGAGATACCTGTAAAGCACCTTTATAGTCACCCAGTTACGTTGCGACGTTTGATACACACAAGGCACTCCTCCGGTGTCAGTGAGTTGCATGATCTCATGGTCATAGGAACAGATACTTGACATGCAGAAAACAGTAACAGTAAACTGACACGATCATATGCTACGTTTGTAGTTTGGGTCTTGTCCATCACATCATTCTCCTAATGATGTGATCCCGTTACCAAATGACATCTCATGTCCATGACTAGGAAACCATAGCCATCTTTGATCAACGAGCTAGTCTATTAGAGGCATACTAGGGACATGGTGTTGTCTATGTATCCACACATGTATCTGAGTTTCTGATCAACACAATTATAGCATGGATAATAAACGATTATCATGAACAAGGAAATATGATAATAACTAATTTCTTATTGCCTCTAGGGCATATTTCCAACACCTCATACTTCTCAGTTGTCCCTTTCATACTCTCTTTCCTCCCCTTCTTTCCACGATGGCTCTACATATGATTCTTCCCAACACTGAATATAAACTGTGGTACGTAGTTAGTATTTTCACCACCTGAAGCTACTAACCTGGCAGCCACTGCTCCCGAAAGTGCTTCTATAACCCCGGGTTGGAAAAGTAACTGGCCTGCACCAGCACCAGCCGTGGGCTCCAGATCCTGCCCAGCCAGTGACTGCTCCCCCTGGTAACACAAGGCGGGTGCATTAGGGTGCTGCAAAGAGGCAGCAGCAGCCACATGTGTTGCAGGAGTGGCCATTGGCAGGCGCTGCAGGACCTCCTGATCGTGCGCCTGGATGGAGTCCTGCAGGACCGCCAACCCTAGGCCCTCCTGGACCAGGTTGGCAGCGGCCTCCGGCGTCAACTCCCGGTCCTCCTGACCAGGCACAGCTCTGACCCGAGCGAACATCGGGGTCCCCTTGGCCTGACCCTCCTGGCCGAGCAGAATGGATTGGGTCGGCGCCCTCATTGTCGTGGCGTCCTCCACAGTGCCAACAACAGCTCCCTTATCAGAAACTGTGAGTTCACCCACGGCATTGTCCACCTTGACGATGTCCATGGCCTTGGCATTTTTGTTGATGTCGCTGCCAAAGCTCGGATGCTTGTCGCCACGATAAGCATTTCCAAGAATGCCACCTCTTCTGTTTGCTCCATAGCCCTTCTAGTAAGCTTCTACGCTAAGATTCCTAGGGAAATTAGCAACTCTTTTCTCACTAGGAACATTACAAAATCTCTCCGAGGTATGGCCACCAATTCCACAACACTCGCAGTACATGGGAAGTTTTTCATATCTAACTTCATACTTGCATATCTTAGAACTACCCAACGGAGTAAACTCTATGATGCTCTTTAGAGGTTCATGGAGTAGAATTTGCACTCGCACACGCAGGAATTTTTCAACAATGGCATGATTACGGTGTTACACCTCTAGCACTTCCCCTAGTTGGTCCCCAAGGGTCCAACCCATATTCTCAGTTTTGAGCATGAATGGGAGGTCGCGTACCTGGGCCCAAATGGCCATCATGCCAAGGTCGACCTCGGTCGGATCGCCCTTGCCGTCGAACTCGGCGAGGATGATGCTGATACGTCTCCAACGTATCTATAATTTATGAAGTATTCATGCCATGTTTACAATAATTCTATATGATTTTGGTATGATTTTATTAGAACTAACCCGGACTGACGCTGTTTTTAGCAAAACTACCGTGATCTTGTTTTTGTGAAGAAATAAAAGTTCTCGGAATGAGATGAAAATTTACGGAGAATATTTTTGGAAAATATAAAAAATACTGGAGCGAAGAGTCATCGGAGAGGAAGGCCAAGGAAGCCACAAGCCACAGGGGGGCGCCCACCCCCCTAGGGCGCCCCCGTGGCTTGTGACTTCCTCGTGGACCCCTGGACTTGTTTCCGTCGCCACAAACTCTTATAAATACAGAAACCCCCAAAAAGAAACCTAGATAGGGAGTTCACCCTCGGGGCTGAGGGTATGTACTAGTAGCTATGTGTTTGATCTCTCTCTCTTGTGTGTTCTTGAGATGACACGATCTTGATGTACCGCGAGCTTTACTAATATAGATGAATCATATGGAGTTTCCCCCTCTCTATCTTCTTGTGATGAATTAAGTTTTCCCTTTGAAGTTTTCTTATCGGATTGAGTCTTTAAGGATTTGAGAACACTTGATGTATGTATTGCGATCGGATATCCATGGTGACAATGGGATGTTCTATTGATCCACTTGATGTATGTTTTGGTGATCAACTTGCTGGTTCCGTGACCTTGTGAGTCTATGCATAGGGGTTGGCACACGTTTTTTTCTTGACTTTCCGGTAGAGACTTTGGGGCACTCTTTGAAGTTCGTTGTGTTGGGTTGAATATGATGAATCTAAAATTATGTGATGCATATCGTATAATCAAGCCCATGGGTACTTGTGGTGACATCAGAGTATCTAGGTGACATTAGGGTTTTGGTTGATCTGTGTCTTAAGGTGTTATTTTAGTACGAACTCTAGGGCTGTTCGTGACACTTATAGGGATAGCTCATAAGATTGATCGAAAAAGATAACTTTGAGGTGGTTTCACACCCTACAATAATTTCTTCGTTAGTTCTCCGCTATTCGTGACTTTGGAGTGAACTCTTTGTCGCACGTGAGGGATTTACATATGATTAAACTATTGTAATATTGTTGAGAGAACTTGCACTAGTGAAAGTATGAACCCTAGGCCTTGTTTCCAAGCATTTATACAACATTTCGCTTGTTGTTTACCATTTGTTACCTTGATATTTTTATATTTTCAGATTACAAAAACCTATATCTACCATCCATATTACACTTGTATCACCATCTCTTCGCCGAACTAGTGCACCTACACAATTTACCATTATATTGGGTGTGTTGGGCACACAAGAGACTCTTTGTTATTTGGTTGCAGGCTTGTTTGAGAGAGACCATATTCATCCTACACCTCCCCAGATTGATAAACCTTAGGTCATCCTCTTAAGGGGAAATTGCCACTGTCCTACAAAACTCTACGCTTGGAGGCCCAACACAAGTCTACAAGAAGAAGGATGTGTAGTAGACATCAGATGCCATCTTGCTTGTAGTGCCACGGTTGTGCTTTAAGCATGGACCGTCGGCCCCCCTTAGCAGGAAAACTGAGGACAAATCTCCCATCGTTGCTAGCCACCTCTTGGATCGTGACCGCTCCTTGGTGCTTCCATGTCGTGGCCCGGAGTTCAACGGTGATGACCCGAGGGTTGACCTGAAAGGGAGATAGGAGACGGACGATCACCATATGGCCGGTGACGGCCTTGCGGGAAGCCTCCATGTCTATGATGAGAGGAGTGCCCTCACCTCTAGGGCGCCTTAGCTCCCCCTTGCCCGAGCGGTCATGTGTCGCCGGAGTTAGGGATGATCCCGCCCCTGTCTTAGCCGGTGGAGCCTGCATCCGCTCTGCCGACGCCATCCCCCCGGTCAGGCTCCCCACTACTCCCTTGTTCTGCTCCACTGGGACCTTCGTTCCCTCATCCGAGTTTGCCATGGTACTCTCCCTTAGCTTACTACTCACCGGCAGAGGATCAGAAGGAAGATGTCGATGTACTTCTGGGTTGTGAGAAGAACAACACCCCCCTCCCCGGCTACCAGTAAAATAGTACTCTGATACCCATAATCTGTCTGCCTCTAATGCCAAATAAAGTCTCTTACCAACAAAATAATTATCATAAAGCTGCAGTTTCTTGGAACTTCATGCGAAAATCACTCTGTTGCCCCCTTTGGAATCAAATTCGGCAGTTTCTAGTGGAAAATTCGTTGATACAGCCACATCCCCTTGATTCCGCTCTGAAATATCGTGTCTAATGGAGATTCCTACCACAAAAAGTGGCCCTCCCCTCTCCCAACAGAGACTGAGGAAGTCTTCGGCTTAATCCCCTCCAAAATCGTTGGATCCTTTCCATACACAGACCCATGCAAAAAATTCGAGCCATCCCTGGATGGGATTGAGGGGATCTCACCTTACAAAGATAAGCAGGCCTCCTTTGCCCTCCTCCTTGCCTACTCCATACACCTTCTTCGATCTGTAGCCTGACAGAGGATCCGCCGAGATCTTGACTTGAAATCTGCCCACTCCTGCCCGCTGAATAGGCCCCAATCGAGGCCCTCTCCATGAAAGTAGCCACCCTCCACCGGCGGAGCCGAGGTGACGAGGATATGTACCTAGGGTAGGGTCCTAGGACTGACCTACATACCCTACCTCAGGACACTATATTGGAGGACTTTAAGATTACAGGTGAGATTCCGACTGGATTCACCATGGCGTTCAAGTCACTCGAAAGTTAATCCACTCGGAGGTTTCTCCCTCCACTCGATAGTCACCTGTCACTTGGAAGACCTCACTTTCAGTCGATGCCAGAAGACTAGAAGCCACCCCAGGGAGGCCAACAGGCAGGCGTTAGGCCAGTCGTCATTAGTAGCAATTATGATGTATGTTACCAGTAACGCTCGTCTTTATTCCCACGATTGAACCCTTGGATGGCTGGCACTTATGAGGGGCAGCATGCTCTATATAAGCTGCCCTTCCACTCTGGCACAAGGGTTCACACCTTCTGTAACTCATACTATCCACACGACAAGAGCTCTCGAGCACTGAGACGCAGGGCTATTACCTCCACGAGAGGGGCCTGAACTCATACATATGTGTGTACATCCTCGCTGTAGCTAGGACTCTGCTCTCTCCTTTCGTACCCCTATCTTCTACTGCCAGACTCGTTCCCACGACAGTTGGCACCCACCGTGGGGCAGGTGTCTAAGTGACTTCCGGAGAGGTTGCATTTTTCCCCTTCGTCATATCTTCCGGTGGTGGTTTGTTCTTGGGCCATGAGATCCGTCTCGGAGCGCTCACCTTCATCACCGACGATTCGGCATGGCTCCAGGAGGCGCCTCTCGACGTTGAGGCACTCCCAATCCACGGGGCGGCGCACTTTCACGCGAGCTCCTGCGGTGTTCTTCTTCGGCAGCCGTTGACTCCGTACTTTACGGCCTCCCTGTTGTTCGCTGCCGCAAGCGATCCGGTCACTCATGGCTTGAGTGATGGGTGAGGCATGCGGTGGCTCGCCAAGTTTCGTCTTCGCAGATTGCGGCAATCGAGCCCACCGAGTCACTTCATGGCATGTTCGACTCAGAGTCGAATTTGTCTGACGTTCCTTCCGAGTGTGAGAGCTATGATCCTGTAGCGGAGCTCCTTATGGTTGGTTCACATCAGAGCCCACCGTCTGGTTTCGGCCGCGGTAGGCGAGAGGCTGGTGAGGCGTCCAATGAGCAGCCACATCGGTATGAGGAGGTCCTCCATACACCCATTGCCGGTGCGACCGCCTAGGCCTAGGCCTTGGAGGCCATGCACATTCGGCTCGAATAGCTTCATAGGGAACTCGACGAGCGCGCTCGCCAGCGTCCACCACCTCCTAGTCGACGTCAACGACAGTTGTTTCTGAGTGGTTCTTAGAACAACGTTGAGGTATACCGCACTCCAGTTTTAAATGTTGCAGCAGCAACTAGGATAGCAGATTCCATTCAGCCATCGCGTTCAGAGGCTGGCAGAGATTTGCTGCAGATCACATCATTCCTTGATGCAGCGCAGCATCAAAACTCAGTTGTTTCACAGTCGTGCAATAGAATACATAGTAATTCACCAAGAGCAAATACTGTTCAGTCGGCACACAGTCCAGGTTCGCCTCTACATCGCAGGGGCGGAGGTTTATGTGAGGATCAGTTCCGAGATCAGGGATGAGATCAGTTTCACCGTGATGACCACCATCGAGTGTCCACTCCTCCGTGGAGTGGTCCTTATGTGCCCCAGCACCAGGATGATAGGCGCCCGTTTGGTGAGGAGCGTGATACGTCTCCAAGGTATATATAATTTATGAAGTATTCATGTTGTTATTTTATCATTCTTGGATGTTTTACAATCATTTTATAGCAACTTTATATCATTTTTTGGGACTAACCTATTGACCCAGTGCCTAGTGCCAGCGCAATTTCACATTTGGGAACACTCCGAATGACGAGCGATCCTCGCACTCGGGGGCTTAGTTGCGAACACGCTTTCGCCTAGTTTAAAACCCCACTGAGTGGATAGCAGTCCATTCACTCGGAAACTTAGCTACGAATCAGTCTTCGTCTAAGTTCAAAACTTCTCCGAGTGTCGAGCGATCCTCGCACTCGGGGGCTTAGCTGCGAACACGCTTTCGCCTAAGTTAAAAACCCTCCCGAGTGGATAACAGTCCATTCACTCGGAAACTTAGCTATGAACCAGTCTTCGTCTAAGTTCAAAACTTCTCCGAGTGTCGAGCGATCCTCGCACTCGGGGGCTTAACTGCGAACACGCTTTTGCCTTAGTTAAAAACCCTATCGAGTGGATAGCAGTCCATTCACTCGAAAACTTAGCTACGAACCAGTCTTCGTCTAAGTTCAAAACTTCTACGAGTGTTGAGCGATCCTCACACTCGGGGGCTTAGCTACGAACCAGCTTTCGCCTAAGTTAAAAAATCCTTCTGAGTGTATAACATCATATTCACTCGGAAACTTAGCTACGAACCAGTCTTCGTCTAAGTTCAAAACTTCTTCGAGTGTTGAGATATCCTCACACTTGGGGGCTTAGCTGCGAACCAGCTTTTGCCTAAGTTAAAAAATATTTCGAAATGTATAACGATATTCACTCGGAAACTTAGCCGCGAATCAATCTTCGCCTAAGTTCAAAAACTTCTCCGAGCGATGAGTATTCTCGTCACTCGGGGACTTAGCTGCGAACCAGTTTTTGCCAAAGTTAAAAACTCTACCTAAGTGATGAATATACTTCTCACTCGGGGATTCAAGAAAACAAATTCAGTCAAACAAATGATTGAAAGCGAAATGCAGATAAATCCAAGGATTTCAGCACGAATAAAAGTTATGCGCACAAGCAAAGGTACTCAGGCTTAAGGCCTGAATGAAGTTTTAAGGCGATTACATCTCCACTCGGCAATCCGAGGTGAATAAAGTTTTGACCGCGAATAAAAATTTTTAAGCCCAAGTGGCACTTGCTGGCTCGACAAAAGTGTCCAAGTCGATCATGTTTGCGATCCGAGTGGCTGCGTCAATAAAGGTCTCCATGAAGTCCTCGAACTGAAGTTTCTTCATGTTAATCACCCGAAGATCCTTCAGCTTGTCCTCTCTCGCCTCCTTGCAATGGACTCTGACGAGCGAGAGCGCCACATCGGCTCCGTAGAGAGCAGCTGATTTCTTCCAAGCTTGCACTCGACTAGGGATCTCATTGAGGCGAGTGATCATGGATGCAAGGTCAGTCTGGAGGGTGTCTTCAGGCCATAGTTCCTTGTCAATCTTCTCCAGCGCAGCCTTCAGTCAAATGGTGTATGCTTGAACACCCTGGAGACGGACATTGAGTCAGAACATGTTCATGGCCACAACATCTCTAACAGGCGACTTAGTGGGATCCAGATTGGGCTCAATCTCTTCGGTCTCTTTTTCGAAGTCCTGGCAGACCTCTATGAGGAGGAAGGAATGGAAAGATGGTTACATTACTAGCCTATGGGAATTAAGGAAATTCACTCGACAAGGGAAGTTACCGTCGAGCATGATGAACATCTTCTTTGCGAAATCTTCCAAGTGCTTCTCCAGACCATTGCTTGTCATGGTCAGCTGTTCGGTCTTCTTGATAATTTCAGTCCGTTCCAGTTTCAGCTTGGAGTTTTCTTCCTCTATCTTCTTGGCTGCGGCAAGCTTCTTCTTGGCGGCTTCACTTTTCTCCCTCGCCACTTTTTGAGCATCAGCGAGCGCCTTGTCCTTGTCCTCCGGTGCTTTCTTCATGGTATCTAAAGAAATAGCATTGTTGATCGCGCTTGGAGTCGACGATTTTCATCATGCACGTATGTTCGAGTGAGAGCACTCGGTTCAAAGGATGGAAGGTGAAAGTAAGAGTCCTTTGGGTCGACAAGAATTACCTCCCAGGGTCTTCAACTCAGTATGCGCGCGTTCGAGGTTGTTCTTAGAGACTTACAGATCCAATTGCAGTTGGTTCTTCTCCTTCTCCAGGTCCTTGTACTGGGTGCCAAGTTTGCAACCTCTCTGAAATCAACAAAAAATAGTTCAGTCGACGCTCGAGAAAGGATCAAGAACAGTCGACTAGATGGTGGCCCGCCGCCCCACCCCACACTCCTGAAATAGCATCATATCATGGTTGATGGAAATTATGTCCATCAAACCTGCGTCATATCATGGTTGATGGAAATGATATCCATGAAACCTGCAAGGTAGCTTCGGAGTGGTAACACTAAGGCAAAGAGTTCACTCGACATGTCGAGTGGCACGCGTACGACAAAAGACCTTGAGTTCAAGTTCTTAAGACTACTGCTCATCGTCAACGATCAACAGTAGTCTCGGGGACTACACCTAGTGGGTGCACTCAGCGTGCCCTCATTGGGTCCGAAATCACTCGACGAGGTCTGTCCCGTCCGAGCAGATAATGGTCTCTCTTAGACCCCCGCTGATGCAAGCACCTGATGGCGGTCTCGAGGACTACACCCAGTGCGTGCACTCAGCGTGCCCCCAATGGATCTGCTAACACTCGATCTGTCGAGTGGCAAGAAAATAAAAAAATGTGTGCAAGCATGTGAATGTCGTCTCTATTAAGACCCCCGCCGATGCAAGCACTCAACGGCGGTCTTGGGGACTACACCCGCTGGGTGCACTTAGCGTGCCCCCACTGGACCCTTTATCACTCGATCTGTCGAGCGATTACCAAAACAAGTCTAAGACCCCTGCCGATGTCATCATCATTCGACAGCGGTGCCCCCACTGGACCAAAATCCACTCGACTAAGACCTGATCTATTTGAGAGGAGAACATACAAGTATTCTACAAAAGGAAACACCCACTGGGTGTGCAATCAAGAAAGACAGAAAATCAATTGGAAATGCACTTACAATCGCACTTACTCAGACGTTGGTGTGGAGCGCCGTGCTAGCATCATAAGCCAGCTTGCTGGCTTCGTACGCCTCCTTTGTGCGCAGCATCATCTGCTCCGCTTGGATCATGGCTTCCTTGGCAGCTCTAGTTTGGTCTTCCGGGACGTGGTACAGAGGAAAGATAGTCGCCAGCTGAATTGATGTTGCGGCTGGAGTAGCTGAGGTGGCCTGGAGTTGTCCGATTGGTGTCGAGGCCACAATGGTTGAAGTAGTTGGTGGGGCACTCGACAACGGAGCCGTGAGCTCGGTTCTGGCTCGGGCGAGTCGCCTATCCCCTGGGACGATGCAACAGTCAACCTTTGAGGCGTTTGTGATGATGACGTTCTTCGGGCACGTACGCTCGGGGTGCCTCAAATCATTTTCAAGAAATAGAGCTGAGTGAAGATTTGTTATACCTCGTTGGGAAGTGGCCGCGTCGGCACTATCCACATGCATTTGCTCTTCTCCGTCCCGTGGAGGCGACGTTACTGAGGTAGCGGCTCTGGTAGACCAAATTCCACTCGCTTAGCAAGAATTTGAAGTCCTATACAACAGCGAAAGAAGAAAACGAACACTTCCGTTGAGACAACGGGTACATCAGTTTTCATGCGGGGCAAAGCTTTCCGAGGTTTCGGCGCGTCGGACTTGGTCTGCTTTGTGGCCCGTTCACTCGAGTCAACTGTCGAGGTTCGGTCCCACTTCAGGCTCTTATCACTCGACGCCAAGGCCTTGCCTGGGGCAGTCGCAGGGTCCTGACGTAGCTTGGAGTGATGCTCAGTGTGTGGAGGAGACTCGACTTCTTCTTCATCCTCGCCCGAGTCCTCGTATTCGTCTTCCTTGTCGTCAGCATAGTCAAAGTCCATGTTGCCGCCCTCGCTCTCCCCCCTCCGTCTTCGGGCTGATTCTCGTTTGGCATGGGCGAGTACATGTTCGTCCACTCCTGCAAGATTCAAACAATGAAGTCAGTCGACTGATGATACAGCTACTCGATAGAATAGTATGGTAGTCGACAAAGACATAATTTACGAGATTCTTTGGTGGATTCTCAACAGAGTAAGGCTTGATCCTCTTGGCTCCTAGGGGATTGTTGCAGGCTCCAGTGATGCTCCGAAGCCATTGCTCGATAGTTTTCTCTAGGACTTCCTCTGGGTGCGTCCGAGTCGTGTCCTCAGGGCCTAAGTAATTCCACATGGCATGGCCCCTTGCTTGGAGGGGTTGGATCTGTCAACTGAGGAATGTCTCCAGAAGATCCATGCCAGTCACTCTGCCACGAACAATACCCACTATGGCATCCACCAAGATCCCCACTTGGACTTTCTCCCCTTCTAACACGGAAAAGTGTTTGGGAACGGTGGGTCGATCTAGCGTGAAAGGGGAAAGACCAGTCAACATGTTGGGAGATGCTACATCTTTGAAGTAGAACGAGGTCGACTGCCAACCCCTAGCAGATTCTGGAAAGGTCATGGATGGAAAAGCACTCCTAACCCTCTTTTGGATCCCCAAGCCACCACATAATTGGATGACATGGGTCTTATCATCCTTAGGGTTGGCCTTTTTGACCAACTAAGATCTAATGATGAAGATATGCTTGAACAAGCCCCAATGGGGAGTACAACCCAAGAAACATTCACACATAGTGATGAAAGCATCAAGATAGGAAATTGCATTCGGAGGAAAATGAGGGAGCTAGGCTCCGAAGAAATTCAGGAACCCTCAGAAGAAAGGATGGGGGCATGGAGAAACCTCTCTTGACGTGGGTGAGGAGAAGGACCCGCTCCCCCTTGCGTGGCTCCGGCTCGATCCCCCCTCCAATAGCCTCCACGAGCCTTCAACCACGAGCCTGTCGACGATGAGGTTCTCGACGTCCGTATCCGTGAC
The DNA here is from genome assembly GCA_022496015.1 of Hordeum marinum. NCBI lineage: Eukaryota > Viridiplantae > Streptophyta > Magnoliopsida > Poales > Poaceae > Hordeum > Hordeum marinum. Next base: position 240,033,465 of record CM039672.1, on the reverse strand, counting down.
CGTCGACGGGAGGAAATCCCCCTGGATCCACCCCGCCAGTGCGGTGAACCGCACGCTGGATGGCTTCTTGGCCTTGTCCTTCGTGGCTCCCTTCTTGGTGCGCTCGAGCTTTTTGGTCTTTCCCTTCGTCATCGTGGCAACGGTGGTCATCGAGGCGGAGCTGAGCAGTGCGCTTAGAACAAAGGAGACGGAGGAAGAGAGGATATTTGGGGGAAGAATACTATGCAGACCACAACACGGCGGGATCTTATACTCGGTCAAGTGTCTCACTGACTTGTGGGCCCGCTAGATCTCCGTGTATCTCATTCACAGACGTCGCACAGTATGTGGCGAAATGGGCGGCGCATGAATCAAGGCGTCGTGCCCCCACTTGCCCCAGTCATGGCGTCATCTTCGCGAGGCGTGCGCTTCCCAAATTTTCGAATCCCGTGAAATCCGGGCCTGACAGAGCGACCCGTCATGTCCGAAGATCCCTTCCAGTCACTCGGAACATAGTTGATGCTCATAATTCATTCGGACATTATCAAGGCAAAATTGATCCGGGCGAATGACAAAGATTTCAATCGACGCAGATTTCATTGAAGCCCCGAAGTACATTCGGAAGTTTGGTGCCTTATCAAAACTGGCATCGATCCCCTTTCTCACTCAAACCCCGATCCATTCGGGGGCTAATGACGAGGATATGTACCTAGGGTAGGGTCCTAGGCCTGAACTACATACCCTACCCAAGGACACTATATTGGATAACTTTAAGATTACAGGTGAGATTCCGACTGGATTCACCATGGCGTTCAAGTCACTCGACAGCTTAATCCACTCGCAGGCTTCTCCATCCACTCGACAGTCACCTGTCATTCGGAAGACCTCGCTTTCAGTCGACGCCAGAAGACCAGAAGCCACCCCAGGGAGGCCAACAGGCAAGCGTTAGGCCAGTTGTCATTAGCAGCAATTATGATGTACGTTACCAGTAACACTCGTCTTTATTCACACGATCGAACCCTTGGATGCATGGCTCTTATGAGGGGCAGCGTACTCTATATAAGCCGCACTTCCCCTCTGGCACAAGGGTTCGCACCTTCTGTAACTTATACTATCCACACGACAAGAGCTCCCGAGCACTGAAACGTAGGGTTGTTACCTCCACGAGAGGGGCTTGAACTCATACATCTGTGTGTACATCCTTGCCGTAGCTAGGACTCTGCCCTCTCCTTTCGTAGCCCTATCTTCTACTGTCAGACTCGTTCCCACGACAGGGGGCGCCGGTGTCGTCATTCACTATGTCGCCGCCAGATCGCCTACACAACCGCAGGGGCCCCTGGATTTTTTTTTGTAAAGTGAATATAGGTGTTATATATCGAAAAAACATGACACACCTTGTTAATAGGAGCGAGGTTTAACTAGGTCCAGTCTCTTCGAAGAAGATAATACCCTACGTCTTATTTGCGTTTATTGCCTTGGAGTATGTACAAAGTACATATAAAGTATCGAGAGATTGTATGTATACTATCGACGAGCTCGACCCCCGGCTTATATAACATACTAGGGGGGCTAGGGTACAATGCTAGATAGGCTTCGTCAGTGGACATAGTGTCCTCCACACATCTCGTATCTTTGAATTCTATCTCGTGTCTTTCAAAATCTTTGTATATTTCGTCATCGACCGCCCAAAGTGGTCCAGGACGGAACCGACCTAGGGGTCCTCGGCCCATCCCACCAGGTTGGGAACCGACATGTTGCGAGACTCCTTGGCATGGACATTGTCATGATGTTTGTTGGGTATTTCACGAGCAGCGAGTGCTGATGATATTGTTACTGGAATGCATTGACGGTGTTTTTCTTTGAGGTTTGCAGTGTGTCAAGTCTTCGATGGTGGCCAAGTCAGCCCGAGTGCCCGTTTTCCGTTGTGGGTGGACGCGGCACACATGTATTGACTACGGCTTTACATGAATGTAGTCTAGCTCTATTCGATTTATTCTTTTGTATTCATACACCACAAGAAACATCGTGTTAACGCGTAGCGGGTTACGATTCAAAACCCTATTTCTAGATTGTGCCAATGACTACACAACCATTTTCAAATATGACGCGACACATAAAAAATCACGAGCATTTAAAAAAAAACAGAAACACCACAGCCGCCTCAACTACAAAAAAACTCACCCGATCAAACCACCTCCTCACCGGAAACAGTTGAGAACCCGTGATGCAAAAAGAGAAACGAAAATAATGTGGGGAAGCCAACTGCGCTCCACTGCTCTTCGCCTATTCCTCGGACGCATGGAGCCAGAGCCGGCCGGGTAGCCTGGCCTGCATGCAAGGCAACAAGCTTCCCCTACAAAAGGATCACGTCGTACGCCGCACACAAGGTCCTTCAGGTGAGGCGTGACGTGAGCCTATACATATCTCCTTTTGTCCACGCCGGCTTTTGGCCGTAGCAAGCTTCATCCGGCGGCCGGTAGCAGCCGAGTCCACGGCATCTTCCTCGACCCCTTCGTCCATCGCCGCATCCAACGTGCACGCGCATGGCATGGCGCTCGGCCCGATGCGCGTGGCATGTGCGCTCACTCCTCCACGACCCGGCACGCCGCCACGGCATCGGATCCTCTGCCTCCGTCTCCAGTCGTGCAGGACGGAATGGACGCACAGTGCCACTGTTTTCGCTTGCCGTGTCGGTCGGCCGAGCCCGGTATTCCCCCATGCGTAAACAAACAAAAAATAGTCTGCGAGAAGACAGCCATGCAAATGCAAGCAGTGGTGACCCTCGTTCGGCGTCATGACACTCTTTTCCGCTTTCAGGAAAGCCACGGGCTCGCTTTGACTTTTGTCCTTTAACTAAAACACGTTTGTTTTTCCTCCTTTTCGCTGATTGCACCGATAATCTGCGTGGCCCTGCATTCTTTCTTTTTTCGGTGTACTGGACGTGCTGAAAAGAAGAGAGGAGACCGTCGGTGCTTGCCGCGGGTCACTCACTTTCATGTACGCTGGTACAGAGATCAACCGCACAGCGACTGGTTGGGCGTGGCCGGACCAACCATTTTGCAACCTAATCCTGGGTTGGCGCGAGCAGCTCACAGGATAGTGATCGCCAAAAGGAGAAAGGGGCAGCTCGACGGCCGATCGACTCGCCTAGCTCTCACAACTACACAGGGGGTCCCGCAAAAAAAAAACTACACAAGGGGTAGGGCGCGGGGCCCATCTTCAAGCTCAGGCTATGTTAATGTCTTCCGTTGGAATGCACTGGTGCTTCGGGCCCAAAAAAGAAGCAAACAAAACAAATAGGAATGCAGTGGTGTCACGAGGGCGCTTTGGTTGTGCGGTGACTTTGCGGACGTCTCACGGCAACGGCGCGTGGTTAACGTAGGAACCGGGAAGATCCGCTTGCCGATGGCGTCGCTGTGCTAATAGGAAAACGGAAACAGGAGCCACGCAAGGTATCGGTCAATGACACTGTGGTTTACATGTGCGTGGAGCATCAACTACGAACAGTGCGGCATTCCTCCCGTCTCCGGCTCTGTCTCCCGAGGCAAATGCCCCCCCACGCGGGTACGTACTGTACTGTCCGTAGATGTCCATCTGCTCCTTCGTTCAAATGAGTGTGTATTCAGTTCTTGCCTGCCAGCGGTCCTACTCCTACGGCGAACAAAAGAAAACGCTCAGAAACGAAGCTTGGTTTAACCGCAACACTGCACGGTGGTGGATGGATCATGGATGCCTTGCCAAGTACAACGGCCAAACCAGTACTTTTTACCGGAAAAAGGCCTCGACTTCGCCGCAAGGCAGCTGCACCTGCTCATAAATTCCCACCGCGGGTACCACCAGCAACACTGAGAAAAGTTAGAGCAAGGTTAATAATACAGCTAACAATCGGCTATAAAAAGTTATCATGTCATATAAAACCAACTTAATAGTTAACATATACAATAGTAAGGTTTAAATATGTACTATTTTATTTGTAGTTGACTCAACTTACAATCTCATAAAATGTCTTGGGTCACGTATTACAGCTGGCTACTCATCAAGAACCCATTTTTTTCTCTCTTTTTTTCTCTCTTCTAACTAAAAAAATATAATATTCTAATTTTTATATTTTATTTATGTCACCTTATTATACTTGCTCCTATGAATCGAGAGTGGTTTAATTACAAGTCTCGAGGCACCCAATAAAGCGCAGCTGTACGCACGGTGCCCTGCCCTGCCGCGACGGAAAAGCGCGCGACGGCGTGCATTCGCTGGCCGTTCGCCCGCGATCCCACCTCCACCATCACGTGCTAGTATCTCTACTACCTCGGCGCTGCCCGTTGATCTATCTATCTACCAGTGGGTGTGGGATGTGCACAGCAGGGCACGGTGGAGTGTGAGCTGGTCGATCCGGCGACCATGTGTTCAGTGAGAGGCCGGCCCACCTGCTCATTAGGAGAAAAAGATTTAGGTGAGCAGTAGTCACCAGTAATTAAATGCTTTTTTTAGAGTAAGTACATCTGCTGCTCCTGCCGATGATGCTCCGGCCGACGCTGGTTTCTGTCTGGCCAGGACGTTTCGCTTTTGCGCAACGTCCGCACTCCTATATTTGTTGTGAAATGATTAGCCATCGTACTAGTACTACTAAACTTTTTTCTTTCTCAGCCTCTGCATCAATCGATGCATGCAATCATCTTTATTAATTATTTTATAAAGATTTAACAAAAGCATACATCAATTCATCTGAAGTCATCACACATACCTACAAACTCGATAATGTAGAGTGCTCTCACTCCTCATATCTAAAATCGGTGTCGTCGCCAATCCATCCATATAACGTATCGGGACCAACAACCGATGCAGCAAACCTAAAGCGCACATCACATGCACACGTTTTTAAAGCCGCCATCATCATCGGACCACTGACCCATATTTAAGAGAGAGATTCGCATCATCCTTGTCAGCCCGAACATCCGTCGACGCCACCACGACGCCCAACGGCTCCACCGTCCTGTGCTCATTCGTCCAGACGCGAAGACTCTGAAAGAACTGTCGTGCGTAGCACCTGCCAATCAGGCATGACTCAGCGTAGCACCTGTCCGGCCAGGCATGACCTGACAGCTCCACCAAAGCTCCGTGCAAGACGAAGCCGCTCCACCTCCTGCCATTATCATCCAGCGCTGCTCCATAAACGATGCTCCCAAGAAAAAAACGACACCGCAGCACCGTCATCGTCCGATCTGAAAGACCAGATCCTAGGGTTTTCCCTGAAACAATGCCCACCACCACTAACCGTCAAGGACCTACACAGTGCCCACCACCACTCAGCCATGAAGGCGACGCCTTCAGGAAGGTCACGACATCAAGGACGCCGCCGCCGCCCACCGAAGTTAGGGTTTTCACCTGAAAGGTAGGTAGGGGGAAGTGGAGGAGCAAACGTAGACCGACGTCTCCAAGAAGAAAAGTGGCGCCCCTGAGCGTCGTCGTCAGTGCGACCGGCCGGGGCCGATCAAGGTGTTTCCTCCAATCTAGATCCCCTCCACCAGCTTCACCCGCGGCCACCGGCCAGAGTCCCGGCAAGCCACGCCGGCACCGCCAGGAACCCGCAGGAGAGAAGCACACCGATCAAGGCCGAAGGACGGCCGCCAGATCAGGCGCCGCCAGCAACCAGAGCAGCCTCGCAGGAAGGGCCTCCGCCCTAGATCCAATCGCTCTCCAGCGTGCAAGGCGGAGCAGCAAAGGCCCTGCCGCCGCAGTCCCCGGCTGCGCCACGGGCTTGCCTGGCGCCTGCCTCATGCGACGGCGAGGGAGGAAGAGAGAGGAGGTGGCTACGCCGACGGCGGGAGGAGGTCGTCTCTGAGTCGCCCGAGAGTGCTGGACTCCAGGATGGCTGGAGAGAGGGTGAGAAATACTACTAACCATGTTTCAAGTCAAACTGTTTTGATTATTTTTAGACTTCATGTAGGAGTATCACTCGCCGCGTTAAAATTGGTGAATTCTTCTGCTGTATTTTCGTAAACAATTTCAGTTTTATGGCCGGTGTTGTTTGTCTAAACGACCATTTTTTCTAGAATAGCATAAGGGTACTTATAGTGGGAAATATTAGTATTATCATGCATATGATACTACTATATAATGCATAGTATCATGAACTAGTATCATATGTCATCTCATTTATTGACATGCAAGACACATAATAGTATAGCATTTAACATGATACGGTATCTACCTATGTTACTCTAATTCTTTCTTTCTTCTTTAGTTGTCTGCCGCGTCAATATGTTTGCTAATCTTAAATGTATGATACTAACTATGTTACTTCCCTTATGACCAATCCAAACATGTGTTTTATATATTCATAGAAGAGACCGACAAAATGACTAGCCACAGTTTACAGAACCTTTCCTTCCCACACTACCCATATGGACGGTGTTGTTTCGCTGAATGACTAGCTCACAAGAGTAGTCATGCTTTTCTCGTAGTTTCAAACACTTTTTAAAACATTTGAATCGACTAACGCATACGCTTTCACTTTGTAACTTTCTTTTCCCGTGAAGTCACCTTTGAATCCCTTGACAATGGCTAAATATGGCTTGGGTTGCTTGCGGAATAATCAAGGCATATATCCACGGTATAGCTAGCTTTTCATATCACATCAGGCGGCATATTTTTACCCCGATCAAACCACCCCGTACAGAAACCTAACCTAGAGCTGTGTGTCACTATTATATTACGTACTTGCTGCTCAATTGATCAATATACGGCCACTGATATGCCAGTCCAATTGATCCTAATACGTACGAGTTCGAGGAAGCAGTAATACTCAATGAATTGTTTGTGTCCCAGCAAATGAAAGATTGGGAGTACACTGGGACTACTTGTAATTTACATTACTCAAGTCCTTAGGTATATCCATAGCTAGCCTTTGCTATTACTGGTTGTTGCACAAAGAATAAAGATCACGGTACTATGAATTCCACTTTTGTCTTTAGATACTTTCCCGGGTTTGTTATGACATTATTATTAAGGAGTACGCATTATTGTCCCTTCAAACAATGCAAGTGCAAAAGATTATGTTAACCTTTTAGTTCAGTGCACATGACTCATATTTTCACCCCGAAAAAAATAGGACAAAGCAGTAAAGTCAAAGAAAAGTGGGTTTATATTTAAGATTTTCTTCTTGGAATCTTTCGGGGTAGCGTACTGCAGAGCAGAGCACGGCAGACTGCCAGCCCCAACGGTCGCTTTTCTAACCGGTAGCTGGGGGGTTCCATGAATTTTTAATCTTCTCACTCATGTTTTTTCTTAATGTGCTAGGGTCTCATGAAGTCATGATTGTCACTGGGAAGAAAAGGATGTTTCACCTCCCATGGCAGGGCCAGATCTGCCGTCCAACAGCATCCCGCGACGTGCCTGTACATACAATAGCGTGACGACGTATGCTGAGCTGCTGCTGGTTGTTTAATTAGGAGAAGGTCAGATTAGCGCGTGGCTATTTTATGATCAGTGCTTCAGAGAGCACCTGCAGGGCATCTTTGTGCCTGTCAGCACGTGTCTTCCAGTTCCGGTGTTCTCTAACCATTAGCGGACACGCACTCGACTAATCTAAATACTTCTATAGTTGTCTCCTGCATAGCTGCTTCAAGAGTCGAACGTGACCCATCTTCGCTCTTCGTCGGAAATTGCTGGAGGTTTCGTCCTCCACGAAGTGGATCGTGGGAGAGGTTTTTGGCGCTTCAAATATACTACTACGATTGCAGGCGATCTGAAAACACGGCGGTGGTAGATCGACCGCGCATCTCGACCTTGCAGGCCGGGCACAATAATAAATCAGACCTGTGCGCGGTGGTGCATTGAAACGGTGATCCTCCCGAGCTGTCAGCTGATCGATGCCACGCTTCAGCTCCGCGAGAACCTCCCACTGTTCATCCATCTCCGAGACTCCGACGCGTCGGCCGCTGCTCGGTCGGCACAGCGGCACAGCCCAATGCAACGGGAGGGCTCTGCTGCTGCCTACCGCTGCAGCTACCGCCTCAATTGCTGTGGGCCGGCTGACCTCGGTTTTGTTCCGTCCCATGAGATCCGGACGATCGAAACCCGGAGACCGGCCGGGCATGCGGCATGTGTCGGCCGTGTCCGTGCGCTTTCCCGGTCGATCGACGTGCGACGGACGGGCGCGATCATGTCTCCGCGCGCGTGATCCGTCCATCGATCGCGTCTCGTGGCCGGGCACGCACTTTGCCTACGGCACGTGACATGGCACCGCGTGGATCGGTCCGGTCTACGCCGCCATCATTTTCCGACTTTTTTGTATTTTTGGGATCATCATTTCCGCCGATTTGCCGTGTGGCGGTGCGATCGAGTTGCGGCAAGCTAGATGCACGCATCGTGCAGACAAGTGTCACGTACTTACTAGTGATCAGTCAACCGCTGATAGTGCCTTGAAAATGTGTGGACACGGACGACGACACTAGCTGTAAACGACTACGTACTACTATGGACTGCACACCGGATCGGCTGCAGGTGGAATCACCGTCACGCAGTACGGCAGGACCAGATCGACGTGCGCGCTGGATTTGCCGTAGCACGGCCCCGGGCAGTGAAAAGGCGTGCATGATTTATGTCCGGATCGATTTTCCATTCTTTCAGCAGCCTGCTCTTTCCCTACATGTAATGTACGTACTGTATGTAACATGACAACATATCTTTTCTTTTACTAACTGAGATACTCCCTCCGTCTAGATTATAAGTCATCTGTTACTCACGCCGTATCATCGAGACGGAGGGAGTAATAATGACGCTTCACACTTCCATTCTCGTAAGCTGACGATGAACACGATCATTCATTTTCTTGAGACTATTCACAATAGGAAGTAATATATAGTAGTAACATGCATATGTTATTAGTTTAAGTTATTATTTTTATAATGGATAGTAACATATGAGTAGTAACATTGAACCTTTCATTTATTAACTTATAAACTTATTTTGACTTGGTATGCGTTATGTTACTCATAGGGATAATACAACCTCCGTCCTGATTTATTGATCCCCATTATATTTTGCGTCAAGTTTTGACCATAGATTTAACGAACAAAGTGTTTATGCATGTCATCAAAAATTATATCATTGAAAACTATTTTCAAATACGAATCCAGTGATATATTTTTTATTGACATGCGTTGACATTTTGTTAGTTAAATCATTGGTCAAATTTGGCACGAATTACAAAGGGGACCAATAAATCAGGACGGAGGTAGTAACATGCTAAGTTATTCAATTTCTTTCTCTTCTCATTAATTAGATGTCACATCATATTTTTTTGCTTATGTGACATCTATATTACTACCTATGTTACTCTCATTGTGAGTAGTCTCAGAGCATCTCCAGCCGTTCGGCCCCCAGGACGTCGAAAAAGAGCGGCCTGGGGGCGAACCGACACTAGATTGGCCCCTGGGGCGACTTTGTTTCCGGTCGTCGGCCCACAGGTCGCCGTGGATTCGGCGATATTCATTCAATTTTTTGCAAACTCGGCGATTTTTGCGCGAACTCGGCGATACTTCATTGATATTTGTACAAAAACATGAAAACATGCAAACTACGCCTAAACTACGCCAAACTAAGCCTACCCGCTGTCGTCGTCGCCATCGTCGTCTACATGCCGAGAAGCCTGTAGAAACGGATGTAGTCATCGTCGTAGTCGTCGCGCGCCTCGCCTGTGCCGCCGCCGTCTCTGCCGCAACCCTGTCCGGGGTCGCCGACACGCGGTGGGGCGCTGGACGGCCCGGCCTCGTCCTCCCCGTCGCTGTCGAGGACGATGACGCCGTCCTCCTGTTGGGAGACGTAGTAGTAAATCAAAAATTTTCCTACGCGTTCACCAAGATCCATCTATGGAGAAACCAGCAACGAGCAAGGGGAGAGTGGATCTTCATACCTTTGAAGATCGCTAAGCGGAAGCGTTACAAGAACGCGGTTGATGGAGTCGTACTCGCAGCGATTCAGATCGCGGTAGATCCGATCAAGTGCCGAACGGACGGCACCTCCGCGTTCAACACACGTGCAGCCCGGTGACGTCTCCAACACCTTGATCCAGCAAGGAGGAAGGAGAGGTTGGGGAAGGGATCCAACAGCAGCACGACGGCGTGGTGGTGGTGGAGTAGCAAGGTATTCCGACAGGGCTTCGCCTAAGCGCTGCGGAGGAGGAAGAAGAGAGGTAGGGCTTTGCCGTGAGAGAGAGAGATCAAATCCTCTCTCAAAACATCCAAAACCTCAAGTATATATAGGAGGAGGGACGTGGAGGGCTGGCTTGGCCTCTACTCCAAAGAGGAGATGGCCGGCCGAATTAAAGGGAGAGTCCACCTCCCACAAGGGAGGTGGATCTCCTCCTTTTAAATCCTTTTTGCCTTATCTCCTTATCTCCAGCCGCATGGGCCTTTAGCAAAAGTCTTGCCCAGCCCAATAAGGGCTGGCACACTTTATCTAACAGCCCATGTGGTCCTTTGGTCGTCACACCCCTCCCGAGGGTCCTCCGGCACCCTCCCGGCACTCCCGGTACACTACCGATGAGCCCGAAAACTTTCCGGTGACCAAAACTGGACTTCCTATATATCAATCTTTACCTCCGGATCATTCCGGAGCTCCTCGTGACGTCCGGGATCTCATCCGGGACTCCAAACAACCTTCGGTAATCACGTATACCTTTTCCCTATAACCCTAGCGTCATCGAACCTTAAGTGTGTAGACCCTACGGGTTCGGGAGACACGTAGACATGACCGAGACACCTCTCCGGCCAATAACCAACAGCGGGATCTGGATACCCATGTTGGCTCCCACGTACTCCACGATGATCTCATCGGATGAACCACGATGTCAGGGATTCAATCAATCCCGTATTCAATTCCCTTTGTCTATCGGTATGATACTTGCCCGAGATTCGATCGTCGGTATCCCCATACCTTGTTCAATCTCGTTACTGGCAAGTCTCTTTACTCGTTCCGTAATACATCATCCCGTGGCTAACTCCTTAGTCACATTGAGCTCATTATGATGATGTCTTACCGAGTGGGCCCAGAGATACCTCTCCGTCACACGGAGTGACAAATCCCAGTCTCGATTTGTGCCAACCCAACAGATACTTTCGGAGATACCCGTAGTGCACCTTTATAGCCACCCAGTTACGTTGTGACGTTTGGCACACCCAAAGCATTCCTATGGTATCCGGGAGTTGCACAATCTCATGGTCTAAGGAAACGATACTTGACATTGAAAAGCTTTAGCAAATGAACTACACGATCTAGTGCTATGCTTAGGATTGGGTCTTGTCCATCACATCATTCTCCTAATGATGTGATCCCGTTATCAACGACATCCAATGTCCATGGTCATGAAACCGTGACCATCTATTGATCAACGAGCTAGCCAACTAGAGGCTTACTAGGGACATGTTGTGGTCTATGTATTCACACATGTATTACGGTTTCCGGTTAACACAATTATAGCATGAACAATAGACAATTATCATGAACAAGGAAATACAATAATAACCATTTTATTATTGCCTCTAGGGCATATTTCCAACAGTCTCCCACTTGCACTAGAGTCAATAATCTAGTTCACATCACCATGTGATTAACACTTACATCACCATGTGATTAACACTTACATCACCATGTGATCATATCATCATGTGATTAACACCCAATAAGTTCTGGGGTTTGTTCATGTTCTGCTCGTGAAAGAGGTTTTTAGTCAGCGGGTCTGCGACATTCAGATCCGTGTGTACCTTGCAAACTTTCCATGTCATATTTGTAGATACTACTCCCATGCTCCACTTGGAGCTATTCCAAATGGCTGCTCCACTATACGTAGCTGGATTTCTACTAAGAGTCATCCAGATTGGTTTTAAAGCTTGCATCATCGTAACACTTTACGATGAACTCTTTATCACCTCCATAATCGAGAAATATTTCCTTAGTTCTCAAGTTACTAAGGCTAACTTTGACCGCTGTCCAGTGATCCACTCTTGGATTACTCTTGTACCCCTTGACAGACTCATGGCAAGGCACACACAGGTGCGGTACACAGCGTGACATACTATATAGAGCCTATGGCTAAAGCATAGGAGATGACACTCATCTTTTCTTTATCTTCTGCCGTGGTCGGGTATTGAGTCTTACTCAATTTCACACCTTACAATACAGTCAAGAACTCCTTCTTTGACCCATCTATTTTGAACTCCTTCAAAAACTTGTCAAGGTATGTCTTCGTCGAAAAAACTTATCAAGCGAATTGATCTATCCCTATAGATCTTGATACTCAATAAAATAGTAGCTTTATCTGGGTCTTCCTTTGAAAAAAACTTTTCAAACAACCCTTCATGCTCTTCCAGAAATTCTACATCATTTCCGATCAATAATATGTCAACTACATATTCTTATAAGAAATTCCATAGTGCTCCCACTCACTTTCTTGCAAATACAAGTTTCTCATAAACTTTGTATAAACTTAAACACTTTGATCACCTCATCAAAGCATATATTCCAACTCCGAGATTCTTGCTCCAGTCCATAGAAGGATCGCTGGAGTTTGCATATTATTAGCATCCTTAGGACTGACAAAACCTTCTGGTTGTATCACATACAACTCTTCCTCAAAAAAACCATTACAAAAATGCAGCAACTGCTAACAAAATTTTAATAGACTTTTAGCATCGCTACAGATGAGACAATCTCATCGCAGTCAACTCCTTGAACTTGGCGGAAACTTCTTTGCGACAAGTCGAGCTTTATAAACGGTGACATTTCACCATTAGCGTCTATGATTATCTCAAAGGTCCATTTGTACTCAATGACCCGCCATTCAACAGGCAAGTCTACCAAAGTCCATACTTGGTTTTCATACATGGATCCTTTCTCGGATTTCATGGCTCCTAGCCATTTGTTGGAATCCGGGCCCACCATCGCTTCTCCATAGTTCGTAGGTTCATCGTTGTCCAACAACCTGATTTCCAAGACAGGGTTGTCGTACTACTCAGGAGCAGTACGCGTCCTTGTCGACCTACGAGGTTCAATAGTGACTTGATCCGAAGCTTCATGATCATCATCATTAACTTCATTTTAAACTGAGTAGGCTCTACAGAAACATCTTTCTGTGTTGCGCTATTCTCTAGTTGAAACAAAGGTTCAACAATGTTATCAAGTTCTATCTTCCTCCCACTCAATTCTTTCGAGAGAAACTCTTTCTCAAGAAAGGACCCATTCTTAGCAACAAACACATTTTGCGCTTGGATCTGAAATAGAAGGTATACCCAATGTCTCATTAAGGTATTCTATGAAGATACATTTGTCTGCTTTGGGTTCGAGCTCGCTAGCTGAAAAACCCATTTTCACATAAGCGTCGCAGCCCCAAATATTAAGAAATGACAGCTTAGGCTTTTGTCAAACCATAATTCTCACGGTGTCATCTCAACAGACTTAGATGGTGCCCTATTAAAGTGAATGGATTTGTCTTTAATGCATAACCCCATAATGATAGTGGTAAAACGATAAGAGACATCATAGTACTCACTATATCCAATAGAGCACGACTACGACGTTCGAACACACCATCACACTATGGTGTTCCAGGAGGCGTGAGCTGTGAAACAATTTCCACATTGTCTAAAATTGCATACCAAACTCGTAACTTAGATATTCACCTCCATGATCATATCATAGACATTTATCTTCTTGTCACGATGATCTTTAACTTCACTCTGAAACTCCTTGAACCTTTCAAACATTTCAGATTCGTGTTTCATTAAGTAAATATCCCCATATTTACTCAAATCATCAGTGAAGGTAAAGAAAAACAACGATATCCACTGTGTGTTTCAACACTCATTGGACCACATACATAAACATGTATTATTTCCAATAAGCCACTTGCCCGCTCCATCATATTGGATGACGGGGTCTCAGTCATCTTGCCCAAGAGGCATGGCTCGCATGTCTCAACCGATTCGAAATCGAGTGAGTCAAAAATCCATCATCATGGAGTTTCTTCATGCGATTTATACCAATATGACATTTAGCGGCAGTGCCACAAGTATGTGGTACTATCATTATTAACTTTATATCTTTTGGTACCAATGTTATGAATATGTGTACTACTACGATCATGATTCAATAAACCATTCCGAGTGGGTGCATGACCATTGAAGGCATTATCCATGTAAACAGAATAACCATTATTCTCTAACTTATATGAATAACCGTATCGCACTAATCATGATCTAATCACGTTCATGCTCAACGCAAACACCAAATAACATTTATTTAGGTTTATCACAAATCCTGAAGGTAGAGAGAGCGTGCGATGGTGATCACATCAATCTTGGAAATACTTCCAACACACATCGTCACCTTTCACCTAGCTAGTCTCCATTTACTCCGTAGCTTTTATTTCGAGTTGCTAACACTTAGCAACCGAACCGGTATCCAATACCCAGGTGCTACTAGGAGTACCAGCAAGGTACACATCACTAACACGTATATCAAATATACCTCCATTGACATTACCAGCCTTCTTATCTACCAAGCATCTAGGGTTTTTCCGCTTCAGCGAACATTCTCCTCATAACAGAAGCACTTAGTCTCGGGTTCGGGCTCAACCTTGGGTTTCTTCACTAGAGCAACAACTGGCTTGCCATTCCTGAAGTTTTCCCTTATTGCCCTTGCCCCTTTTGAAACTAGTGGTTTAACTTAACCATCAACACTTGATGCTCCTTCTTGGTTTCTACCTTCGTGGTGTCAAACATCACGAACAACTCAGGGATCATCTTATCCATCCCTGGCATGTTATAGTTCATCACGAAGCTCTAGTAGCTTGGTGGCAGTGACTTGGAGAACTGCATTAATCACTATCTCATCTGGAAGATTAACTCCCACTTGATTCAAGTGATTGTAGCACCCAGACAATCTGAGCACACGCTCACCGATTAAGCTATTCTCCTTTATCTTGCAGACAAAGAATCTTGTTGGAGGTCTCATACCTCTCAACATAGGCACGAGCCTGAGATCACAATCTCAGCTCCTAGAACATCTCATATGTTCCGTGACGTTCAAAACGTTTTGGAGCCTCAATTCTAAGCCGCAATGCATGACGCATTGAACTATCACGTAGTCACCAAAAAGTGCATGTCATATGTTCACAACATCTACAGACAACACTTGAGGGAGTGGTGCAGTTAGCGGTACATCAAAAACATAAGCTTTCTGTGCAGCAATGAGGACAATCCTCAGATCACGGACCCTGTCCGCATTATTGCTACCATCAACTTTCAACTTACTTTTCTCTAGGATTGTATCAATAAAACTGTGGAGCTACAGCGCGAGCTATCTACGACATAATTTGCAAGGACATTTTTAGACTAAGTTCATGATAATTAAGTTCACTTAATCAAATTATTAATGAACTCCCACTTAGATAGACATCTCTCTAGTCTTCCAAGTGATACATGATCCATGTCAACTAGCCCGTGTCCGATCATCACGTGAGACGGACTAGTCATCCATGGTGAACATCTCTATGTTGATCGTATCTTCTATACGACTCATGTTCGACCTTTCGGTCTTCCGTGTTCCGAGGCCATGTCTGTACATGCTAGGCTCGTCAAGTCAACCTAAGTGTTTCGCATGTGTAAATCTGGCTTACACCCGTTGTATGCGAACGTTAGAACCTATCACACCCGATCATCACGTGGTGCTTCGGAACGACGATCCTTAGCAACGGTGCACAGTTAGGGTGAACACCTTTCTTGAAATTTTATTGAGAGATCATCTTATTTACTACCGTCGTTCTATGCAAATAAGATGTAAACATGATAAACATCACATGCAATCAATATAGTGACATGATATGGCCAATATCATCTTGCTCCTTCGATCTCCATCTTCGGGGCACCATGATCATCACTGTCACCGGCACGACACCATGATCTCCATCATCATGATCTCCATCATTGTGTCTTCATGAAGTTGTCTCGCCAACTATTACTTCTACTACTATAGCTAACGTTTAGCAATAAAGTAAAGTAATTACATGGCGTTTATGATTGACACGCAGGTCATACAATAATATAAGACAACTCCTATGGCTCCTGCCGGTTGTCATAGTCATCGACATGCAAGTCGTGAACCCTATTACAAGAACATGATCAATCTCATACATCACAATGCATCACATCACATCCTTTTGGCCATATCACATCACACGGCATATGCTGCAAAAACAAGTTAGACGTCCTCTAATTTGTAGTTGCAAGTTTTTACGTGGTTGCTATAGGTTTCTAGCAAGAACGTTTCTTACCTACGTCAAAACCACAACGTGATATGCCAATTGCTATTTACCCTTCATAAGGACCCTTTTCATCGAATCCAATCCGACTAAGGTGGGAGAGACAGACACCCGCTAGCCACCTTATGCAACTAGTGCATGTCAGGCGGTGGAACCGGTCTCACGTAAGCGTACGTGTAAGGTTGGTCCGGGCCGCTTCATCCCACAATACCGTCGAATCAAGATAAGACTAGTAACGGCAAGCATATTAACAAAATCGACGCCCACAACTGCTTTGTGTTCTACTCGTGCATAGATTCTACGCATAGACCTAGCTCATGATGCCACTGTTGGGAGACGTAGTAGTAAATCAAAAATTTTCCTACGCGTTCACCAAGATCCATCTATGGAGAAACCAGCAACGAGCAAGGGGAGAGTGGATCTTCATACCTTTGAAGATCGCTAAGCGGAAGCGTTACAAGAACGCGGTTGATGGAGTCGTACTCGCAGCGATTCAGATCGCGGTAGATCCGATCAAGTGCCGAACGGACGGCACCTCCGCGTTCAACACACGTGCAGCCCGGTGACGTCTCCAACACCTTGATCCAGCAAGGAGGAAGGAGAGGTTGGGGAAGGGATCCAACAGCAGCACGACGGCGTGGTGGTGGTGGAGTAGCAAGGTATTCCGACAGGGCTTCGCCTAAGCGCTGCGGAGGAGGAAGAAGAGAGGTAGGGCTTTGCCGTGAGAGAGAGAGATCAAATCCTCTCTCAAAACATCCAAAACCTCAAGTATATATAGGAGGAGGGACGTGGAGGGCTGGCTTGGCCTCTACTCCAAAGAGGAGATGGCCGGCCGAATTAAAGGGAGAGTCCACCTCCCACAAGGGAGGTGGATCTCCTCCTTTTAAATCCTTTTTGCCTTATCTCCTTATCTCCAGCCGCATGGGCCTTTAGCAAAAGTCTTGCCCAGCCCAATAAGGGCTGGCACACTTTATCTAACAGCCCATGTGGTCCTTTGGTCGTCACACCCCTCCCGGGGGTCCTCCGGCACCCTCCCGGCACTCCCGGTACACTACCGATGAGCCCGAAAACTTTCCGGTGACCAAAACTGGACTTCCTATATATCAATCTTTACCTCCGGACCATTCCGGAGCTCCTCGTGACGTCCGGGATCTCATCCGGGACTCCAAACAACCTTCGGTAATCACGTATACCTTTTCCCTATAACCCTAGCGTCATCGAACCTTAAGTGTGTAGACCCTACGGGTTCGGGAGACACGTAGACATGACCGAGACACCTCTCCGGCCAATAACCAACAGCGGGATCTGGATACCCATGTTGGCTCCCACGTACTCCACGATGATCTCATCGGATGAACCACGATGTCAGGGATTCAATCAATCCCGTATTCAATTCCCTTTGTCTATCGGTATGATACTTGCCCGAGATTTGATCGTCGGTATCCCCATACCTTGTTCAATCTCGTTACTGGCAAGTCTCTTTACTCGTTCCGTAATACATCATCCCGTGGCTAACTCCTTAGTCACATTGAGCTCATTATGATGATGTCTTACCGAGTGGGCCCAGAGATACCTCTCCGTCACACGGAGTGACAAATCCCAGTCTCGATTCGTGCCAACCCAACAGATACTTTCGGAGATACCCGTAGTGCACCTTTATAGCCACCCAGTTACGTTGTGACGTTTGGCACACCCAAAGCATTCCTATGGTATCCGGGAGTTGCACAATCTCATGGTCTAAGGAAACGATACTTGACATTGAAAAGCTTTAGCAAATGAACTACACGATCTAGTGCTATGCTTAGGATTGGGTCTTGTCCATCACATCATTCTCCTAATGATGTGATCCCGTTATCAACGACATCCAATGTCCATGGTCATGAAACCGTGACCATCTATTGATCAACGAGCTAGCCAACTAGAGGCTTACTAGGGACATGTTGTGGTCTATGTATTCACACATGTATTACGGTTTCCAGTTAACACAATTATAGCATGAACAATAGACAATTATCATGAACAAGGAAATACAATAATAACCATTTTATTATTGCCTCTAGGGCATATTTCCAACACCTCCTTCTTGCGGCGACGGGCCTGGAGCTCCAGGTATGTGCGGCGCTCGCGGCGCACCTGCTCGCGAACGTAGTCCTCCTTCGCCCACTTGAGGGCGCACTCGTCGTCGGGGGCCACCATGTCGGCGTGCTCCGGCTTCACGGGGAGCAGCCTCGGTGATGGCGAAGGGTTCGACCGTACCAGGCGGAGGGAGCGCGGGGAGGGCTGGGCACCCTCGGTGATGGCGAGGGTGCCGCTGCGAGTGCGGCGCCCGAGCGGCGTCTCCTCCGGCTCGGGTTGGCAGGGCGAAGCGCCGGCGAGCGGGAGCCCGACGACGAGGACGACCCCGGCTCCATCCGCCGCGCCGTCCTGGAGCTGTCACGGCGACGAGAGAAGGATGGCTGCGACGGGTACTCGAGGCGCGGCACGTTGCCGGTCTCGATGTGCTCGAGGACGGCCTCGAGGGTACGCCGGGCACGCCCCACCACTTGCGCGGCCCGTTGGCGTTGAGGCGGCCGCGAGGGATGGCGTCGTTGGTGGAGGCGATCTGCTCCTCGCGACGGCGCGCGAAGTACATGACAACATGGTGTGACTGTCGACGGCGTATCGCTGCTCCTCCGTCAGGGACGAGCGGATGCGGGCGATATCGGCCCGTCGCGCGGCCACTTTGGGCACAGGCGGCACCGGAACACCGCCGGCCCTCAGCCTCCACGCCCCCGGCACCCGCATGTCCGGGGGCGCCGGGTACTCGGCCTCATAGAGGAGGCGCGCCTCCGACTCTTGGAGATGGCGGCGGCCGAAGCCGTTCGCCGCCGCGCCGTCGCCCGGAAACCTCTCGACCATTTGTTCGTCGGCGGGAAGTCGGGGGAGAGTGTAGCTTTGTGCGTCGAAGGGGGGGGGATGAGGACTGTGCCGTCCACCGGTGGGGACGTCGCCTTTTATAGCCGCAGTGGGGGCGCCGAGAGGCTGCATGCCGGGCGACGCGTGGCGGGTGAGGGCGGGACGCGCGGCGCGACGCCTTCACTGCGCCGCCCGTGAGGCATCAATGGAGATGACCGGCACGGCAGTGCGGCAGCCTTCGCATTGATTTCCGCGGGAATCGAGGCGATGAGGGCGACGAAGCGGCGTCTCGCTGACTCGGCGGGCCCATCCTCTCTCGCGTCAAAATCGCTCGCCCCGGCGCCCCCGGGCGCCCCCAAGCGCACTGGCTTCGCTCTGGGTCCGTCGGCGCCAGTTTCGGTCCAAAACAACGAAAAACAGTTTTCTGGGGACGCGGCTGGACCGATTTTTGGACGTCGGCACGAAAAAAACGACTGGAAAGCCTGTTGGGACACGGGTGAAGATGCTCTCAGTATTAAGGTGGCATGTTACTGTTTCTGTCTTTTTCCAAGGAAATGCATGTCACCGTTGCTTCCAATGGCGGCGACCCCGGATTGAGGGTTCAGTGCCATACCACTGATAGGCTGGTTTCTCTTTCTTGCTGGAACCATGTTTTCCTCGCTTCTTGCCTGCAAAGTGCCGCGCGTGAACGATACTTGATGCTAGCTTATCTCTAGCACCCATAGCCTGTCAGCAAGCTGTTAAATCACAGTTAGCCAGAACACGAGCTGGTATACTAGCAAACATGCACGGGGGCCACTAGCAGGCAAGAAGAAACATGTCTGGCTGTGCCTGCATGGACGTGTACACTCGAAAATCACACGGGAGAAAGAAAAGAGATGGCAAGTTGCCAACATAGCCTTTTCCATATCCTGCTTTATGCAGAGCCGTTGGGCTGTTAGCTTGCCTTCAAGGTTGGAGAAGAAGCGAAGAAGACACTCGCGCGTGCATCGGTGCATGCATGCGGGCATTTTGCTGCTTGAGTTTTCTTAACTGGATCCCGGCATCCGGCCAGAGCAAAAGGGTATCGCGGCCGTCGGCAATTTCCATGGGGTGAAATGGGATGCACTCACGGCCGGTACTGAGATTTCGGGGGCTCGAGGCAAAACTAGAACCAGGGGCCTCTAAATATAAACATAAAAATAATACAATTCCAACTTTGTAAAGCTTTTCTCAGCATAAACTTCATGCAAGTTTGAATATATTTGCTTGTACAATATGCTATAGACAAAATCTACAGTAGAAACTAGAAACATTTATATACAAATTGTTTGGGACTACCCGGCATTTGATCCACCGTTCCTTATAATTGCAACATTGGCATTGGCTATTTTTTTCTTACTTGATGTCAGTCCTAATTAATCCAACAAAATTAACCAGCAATTCTTGACTAAGAGTTAATTATATAGCATTTTGGTCTATGTTTTTTACATTTTGCGACACTTCCTAATTTTTTTAAAGTAATTTCACACTGCAAGAACCCATCAAACAATTTATTCGACAAAGAGGGAGAAAGCAAAATTCTATGAAACTTTGCTTGTATTAAGAATGTTACATGGTACTCAGATCGACAAAGAGGGAGTAGTATTTTATACCTATATGTGGCAGATCGATGTAGTATTCGTTTACATACCCAGCTCACAGATTGAAAGCGACGCTCGCTCAAGGGAGACCAACGCTTTCACCCAGTCCGGCCAGAATAGGCCACAGGCTCCAAGCTATCATCACCTCAATAGTCGCCAGGATAGAGATCTGTTCTCGGTGAGGTAATTGACCAACATGACGACGTCGCCGTAGACAGGGGGCAGCACGGCGTACTGTTCCGGCCCGCTGGAGGGTGCTTTGGAAGTTTGGAGTCGACATACGCCCGTAGCCACATATTTCGGGCGCATCGATGCGTACCTGACCCGTGCAGCAACAACCGACGGAAATCGAGGAGACGACGACGCGCACAGGGTCCCTCCGTTTTTAATTATAACACCTTTTAGAGATTTCCCTATGAACTATGTATAGAACAAAATGAGTGAATCTATACTTTAAAATATGATTATATATATCCGTATGTAGTTTATAGTGAAATTTCTAAAAGATCTTATATTTTGAAATGGAGAGAGTAAATACTAGGTTTCTTTACATTGCCCGAGAACATTTTTTTTAATAAAAGAGGTTCCCCCGCTCCATTTTATTAATGAAGCAAACAGTCCCAGCTCACACTCAATTCAAACACAGTATCAGACCAACAACAAAAACCACTACATGCAAATGAAAGACTCCAGGCGCAACATAGCAGCAATACGCTACAAGTTTCAGCACCAAATCTGTTACAGACCCAGCTAGCGACAAGAGAACAGCAGATAGAACTATCAAGATCCCGGCCAGCTAGAGGAAGCTCATCTCCAGGCGATGCGTAGAACCTCCCCTCGGCGCTTGTCCAACAGAAGGATGAATTGTCGAAGAATGATCGCATGTGTGTCGTCGCAAAGCACCGCCCATTGCTGAAGTAAGCCTCGTAATTTCACAAACACGCAGTTCAGATTCCTCCAAGTTCGACCCTGAAAACAAAACTCATTCCTCGGTCTCCATAAATTCCACAAGGAGGCAGCCACAAACATGTTAATAACTGGTTTTTTCTTGTTAATATGCCACAACGCACAAACATCATTAAAACAGGAAATCTGGTCAGATTGAAATGCTACAGAAACCAATGACCACACGGATTTTGTCACAATACAATCAAAAAACAGGTGTTGGACACTTTCAGAATCAGAACAAAACAGACAAGATGGGTTCTCAACATTCCTACGTTTCGCTAGATTATCTCTAGTCAGGATTTTGTTGTACATGCACAGCCACAGAAAGACATGAATGTTCTTGGGGCAGAGCACTTTCCATAATCTCTCTCCAATGGCAGAAACCACTCCCTCAAAGTTGATCACATTATAGAAGGATCTAATTGAAAATAACCCGTTAGATTCTAGCATCCAAATAGGAGTATCCTGATCATTAGATAAAGGGATCGTTTTAATAGTGTCTAATAACTAGTGCCATTTATTCATACCATTCAGATCTACACATCTTCTAAATGATAATTTCAAAGTACTCCCATCCCAGACTCGAGCTACCGTACACTCAGGTTGGTTGCAAATCTCATACAGCTTTCAAAATTGTGTTTTGAGGAAAAAATCCCCCACCCAAAGGTCATGCTAGAGAACATTTGTTTCTGTGGTTTGCAGGCGTCAGTTAATTAATTGGATGCAGAGCGAGATCACGAGTTTTCAATGCTTCCAGATGTTGGAAAGGGTTTATACTTTATAGCGAGTGAGCGGTTGTTGGAGTGGCAGAACGTTTAGAGCATGGTTAATAATATAGCCATCTGCTGGCTATATGATGTTGCCATGTCATATGTAGTTTTCACTTCTAGTCACTCATACAATAAGGTTAGCTATATGAGTACTACTTTTGTTTACCTTCTTTCTATCTCTTTCTTCATATTTATTGCATTTGACTAGGAACACGCATATAGCTTGACTCTTGCATGAGAGCCCACTCCTTTTACTTTTTCATATCTCATTCCTCCACATAGGCAAAATTATCATGTAAACGGACTATAAACCCACTATTGTACTTGCTCTTATACGCTTGTATCTTAAGGACTTGAGGTGTCGTGTCGGGCCAAGGCCAAGCCAGGTTGAAATTAGAGGATAGCTGTTGACCGAAGCTAGGCACTGAAATGTGGAAGCACTGCCTACGAGGGAATTGAAAGTAGGGCCGTGCTTGAATCAATGAGTAGAGCCAGGCTAGCCCATCAATTGCTACAGAGCATACTACGTACTTCACCAGCAAGTTTACAGTGAAAACAGTGCCGGCGGTGACAAAGACATGTACAGCCGAAGGAAGGTTGTCCAGCGTCGAGCAGGTACGTGAGGTGCACGAGACCGAACTTTGAAGGCATGCATGACAAGAGCCGCGTGCGTGCACGGTCGCATTCAGGATTTTAGGGCGTGCGCGTCCGGCCGGTCGGGGTGGCTCCAAGGTTAGGTTAGGTGGGTGCCGCGTCGCTGGCGAGCGGACGGGCGCGATCTCATCTCGATCCCGCGACCACCCACCGTCGTCGTCAGGCTCAATCGGCGTGTCGAGTTCTATTCTACTATGTAATCCTTTCGTTCGAAATTAAGTGACTTAAAAATGATTCAAGTTTATATTAATTTTAATATAAATTTAAGTCATTTTTGAGTCACTTGTTTTGATACGAAGGGAGTACCTTCCACGGATCATCGGCTTGCTCTCGTGCTGTCCGGCGCGTTTCGTGGCGGTTCGCCGTTCGTTCGAGTGTGACTCTTGTGTGTGCCGCTGAATGGAATCTCTGATGCCGTGTCCGGCGTACGTGCCCGTCCTCGTCAGTTCGTCGTTTCGGCGTACGTTTTCTCTGCTCTCGGAAAGCTACGGGCCTTGCTTGCTTGGTTGTACTGCTAGACAGTTTTCCCTTTCCCGCTGTGCTGCTACACGGTGACTGCCAAGGATTTTTTCGTGTCGGTTACGCAACATACGGTGTCACCGTCAAGGCTAAACTGGCTGGGCACATGACGCATTCTGAATATCTACTTTTCAGAGTCTGAATGTTGTTTCAAATCAACTAATAACAACATTTTTTTTCTTTCCAAGTAAACTGAATGTCACACCAGGGCCTTTGCTGCTCCGCCTTGCGCGCTGAAGAGCGATTGGATCCGGGGCGACCCCCCTTCCGACGAGGCTGCTTTGGCGGCCGGCGGCGCCTGACCTGTCTGCCGTCCTTCGGCTTTGATCGGTGTGCCTCTCACCTGCGGGTTCTTGGCGTGGCTTGTCGGGATCCTGGCCGATGGCCGCGGATGAAGCCGGTGGAGGGGATCCAGATTGGGGGAAACCCCTTGACCGGCCCCGGCCGGCCGCACCGACGACAATGCTCAAGGACGTCGTTTTTCTTCTTGGAGACGCCGGTCTACGTCTGTTCCTCCACTTTCCCTACATACCTTTCGGATGAAAACCCTAACTTCGGTGGGCGGCGGCAGCGTCCTTGACGTCGTGACCTTCCTGAAGGCACCGCCTTGATGGCTGAGTGGTGGTGGGTACCGTGTGGGTCCTTGACGGTTGCTGGTGGTGGGCACTGCTTCAGGGAAAACCCTAGGATCTGGTCTTTTAGATCGAGCGATGGCGGTACTGCGGTGTCGTTTCTCTTTTGGGAGCATCGTTTATGAAGCAGCGCTGGATGACAGAGGCAGGAGGTGGAGCGGCTTCGTCTTTGGTGGAGCTTTCAAGTCATGCCTGGCCGACAGGTGCTACGCTGAGTCATGCCTGATTGGCAGGTGCTACGCATGACAGTTCTTTCAGAGTCTTCGCGTGTGGACGAATGAGCGCAGGATGGTGGATGGGCACCATGATGGCGTCGACGGATGTTCGGACTGACAAGGATGATGCGGATCTCTCTTTTGAAGATGGATCAGTGGTCCGATGATGATGGCGGCTTCTAAAACGTGTGCATGCGGTGTGCGTTTTAGGTTTGCTGCACCGGCTGTTGGTCCCGATACGTTATGTGGATGGATTGATGATGACACCGGTTTTATATATGATGAGTGAGAGCACTCCATATTATCGAGTTTGTAGGTATGAGTGGTGACTTCACATGGATTGATGTATGTTCATGTTACACCTTTATGAAATAATTAATAAAGATGGCTGCATGCATCGATTGATGCAAAGGTTAAGGGTTTAACCTCTTTTTCCAAAAAAAACATATGGCTTTCCAATATATCACACCTGCTCTTATTTTACAGGGGAAAAACATTACACCTTCTGATCAAAAAGAACACCAGCAGGATCGTAAGAGGCCTAACCAAACACCAGCAGGATCTACATAATTAATTATATCTATTCGGCCCATTCTGCTTGAGGCCCAATTACAGAAAGTGTCGTTTCTACCCAAGGCCTGCCACCAACCAGATCATGGCCCAACGTGCCCTCTTATCCAGCACGTTCATGGACTGGACCCGCAAGGAGTTTGACTTTACAAAGGGAAGACTCCGATTCCTCTCCGTCGCCTGACGAGATGGCCGTGCCGGCGCCGGCCAAGGCGGCGAGAGCGCTCGCGGCCACGGCGGCGGCGCTCGTGCTGCTGTGGTGCGTGCACTTCCGCGGTGGCCTCGCCCTCAGCCCCCCCACCGACAAGGGCCTCATCTTCAACGTACGTAAGAACTGACCAACAGCCTCCGCTTCTCCCTAGCTTTCCGTTGATGGATCGTGGATGTGTCATTTCATCCGGTCCTTGGTTAGGTAGGACCTTTAATTGCTGTCAAATTCATGTCTCCGCCTGCGTAGGCACTGCTTGAGGCTGGTTAATGGCACATGCGTGGCGGTTAATAGCGGCGTCCTTCGGTTTTGGTCGCGAGACTGTAGTGTGCTAGCTGTTCTCGTCTTAGCTGGATCTGATCATGAAACTTGATGATCCAATGCTTGCCCTTTTCTGTCCATATGGAAATGTAAACCATATGCATCTAATCTACTGTTGGAAGGAAGAGCACATGTATAAGGCTTCAGGTTTTTCTTGGAAGATCATTTTTCAAGTTTACCCATGTAAATGTAATCCTGGAACACAAGTACTCCCTCTGTTCAACAAATATAAGATGTTTAAATAATAATAATGTGAATCGGATGTATATAGAAATGGTTTAGTGTATTTGTTCACCCATCTCAGTCCGTATGTAGTCCATATTGAAATATCCAAAACACCTTATAATTGTGAACGAAAGAGTACATCCTAAGGGCTTTGCCCATAAAAGATGGAGAGGAATTGGCAGTTCCTATTTTGAGCTAAACCAAACCTGACGGCTAATGTTTTCTTTTATGGTTACCTAATGGCTAATGTTATAAGCTCAATCAAGGGAACTTTGGTTGTGCTCAAATTCATATTGTTGTTTACATCAAAATTCGTAATTTCATAAGCTCACTACCATGCAGGTTCATCCTGTCCTCATGTTGATCGGATTCATCATCATAGGGAATGAAGGTTAGGTTCTCTTCTCTTGATGGTTGTTTTTACGTGAGGAGGAGGTTTAAACATTTCTAATCAAGCAACTTGTAGTTTTTCTGCAGCCATAATGAGCTACAAAACATTGCCATGGAGCCATGACACAAATAAGACAGTCCATTTGATTCTTCACGCCGTTGCGCTTTTTCTGGGATCGTTCGGAATATATGCTGCCTTCAAGTTTCACAATGAAAGTGGAATCGCTAATCTATACAGCTTACACTCTTGGGTTGGACTTGGCGCTATCATTTTGTATGGTTTACAGGTAAACCACATAAACCATTAGTATTTGGTTATTCCATATTCTGTGAACATTGGAATTTGGACAACCATAGTTATTTGGATTGTTCCTGAAAAATAACAGGTATTTGCATTTATTTGTTGCATCTGTCAATTCTAGTAACACAGCTGCGTTAGTGCCTCCAAGGAGTTCTCCACTAGGAGCTGGCACCATGGAAAACACCGAATTGCTCGGTGAATGTTAAGCTTTGAAATCTGTTATTTTGTGCTCCATCTGTAGAGGGAATATTTTCTTTCCCTTAAAACCAAAGCAATAAGCACTAGAACAGAGCTTTCACGGTGTTTGACATGATAAAGAATACGTTCCAAGTTCCACCTAATTGATGATCTTAGGGCAATTCATGCTAAAATTCCTCAGATGTGTTCTGTCTCTTCAAACCATCGGCTGACAAGGTTAATCCCCATTAGTGACATTGGGGTATCAACTATGCAAGTAGATCGTCCTACTTCTATCTGTAAGCCAGCTAACTGTCCTCACACCTCTAGATTGGCGCTATGTGTTAATTGTGTCAGACAGCTCTTAAAAGATACTCCCTCCGTCCCATAATGTAAGACGTTTTTTGACACTAGTGTAGTGTCAAAAAACGTCTTACATTATGGGACGGAGGTAGTATATCATTCTGAAGCATCAATAAATTATTATTTTTAGCATACATGTCTCCATCTTGTTCAATTTTCTAGTGGTTATTCTTCTTGAGGAATGGTGGTTATGCACTTATGCTTGTGGTTTATAATCAAGATAACTGTTTGAAAATAACTACTTTCTGCTTTGTTTGTGTACCTGAACCTTAATCTTCTGATGCCATCTTACAGTGGGTATCTGGCTTTCTCATCTTCTTCTTTCCCGGCGCTTCGCCGACACTCCGACGTGCTGTGCTCCCGTGGCACGTTCGTGCTGGGCTCGTGGTCTACGTGCTGGCGCTGCTCGCGGCCGAGCTGGGGTTCCTGGAGAAGCTCACTTTCCTTCAGGCCGCTGGTCTGGGCAAATACAGCTCGGAAGCCCTGCTGGTAAACTTCACAGCCATTGTTGTCTTACTACTGGGCGCATCTGTCGTGCTGTATGTCACTGCTCCCGCGCAGAGCGAGCACAGGCTTGGGTATTCAGCAGTGCGCAAGTCCTGACTCCTGACACGGCAGCTCGATTTTGTTCCGTCATTTGTATGTTTGAAGTACAGGCAATGACATTTCATCTTCTTTTACACTGTTTTCTGCAATCTAGTTCCGATTCAGGACCACAGAATGTAAAACTTTGCCGTCTTGTTTACCAGTAGGTTTTCTTGTGTCGATGCAATCTAGTTCAGGTTCAGCACCACGAAATGCGAAATTTGCCCTTTTGGTGACGAATAGACCGACCTATGTGTTGGATAGTCATAAGACGAGCAATCCTTCTTCGACGCAGTCTGGAAAATGTCTGCAGAGAATTTCACCCTGAATGGAACCTTTTGCCCAATCAAACAATGTACAAAAGGACTCGGCTAATTTACAGCCAGGCAAATCTGCTGATTCAGCAAGTGCTGAGTGCTGTCCACAAAACCTACTCATGTACCATTTGGCCATTGCCTGACCGGTCTGCTCAGTTTTGTTCCACCATTTGTATGTTTGAAGTACAAACAATAACTTTTCCACTTCTTTTGCACTATTTTCTGCAATCTAGTACAGATTCATAACCACAGAATGCAAAATTTTGCTGTCTTGTTTACCAATAGAGTTACCTGAGTTCCTGCAATGTAGTTCAGATTCTGAACCACGATATTTGAAAATTTACCCTTTTGATGACCAATAGATACTCTAGATTTCTACTCCCTCCGTTTCTAATTACAAGATGTTTTAGGTATTGCGATATGGACTAGATACGATTTAAAATGAGTGAATATACACACTAAACACGTCTAGATGCATACAAATAAGAGAAAATAGAGACAAGCTAAAATATCTTGTATATAGAAAGGGGGGAGTAGATAGATGTGTGTTGGATGACGGGATGAGCAGAAGATTCGTTGACGCTCTCTGAGAAATGACTGCAGAGAAGTTCACCCTGAAGTGAACTGAACCTTTTGTCCAATAAAACATGTACAAATGGCCCAGCTAATTACATGCAAGGAAAACCCCCGATTCGGCAAGTGTTGGCTAACAAAATCTAGTGAATTACTGATTGTACCTGTTGAGTATATTGATTATTAGGAAATATGAGATAGACTAAGATTTGTCCTACCTTGCCTTATACTCCAAGTAGATCATTGTATTCCTATATATATGCCCACGAGGCTCAAGCAAATATATCAACTATTCCACAATCTCTCTCTCCCATCTAACATGGTATCTGCCGCAAGTTCCTAAGCCTAGCCGTCGCTTCCGCCCTGCGCGCCGCCCCCGGGGCGGTCGGCCTTCATGACCGCTGCTGGGGCCGCGCCGCCCGTACCTAGGGTTCGACCGTTGGTCGTGTTGATCGGCTGCCCTAGAGAGTCTTTTCCCGATCTCTTGATCCGGATTTTCTCTCTTCCGTCGGTCGCTTTGATCGGCGTTTTCTTTTCGGTTTTCCGATCTTAGATCGGTTTGCGTCGCCCATCGCCGCCGTCGACCACCGCGCTTCTACTCCGACATCTGCGCGACCTGGCCTCTACCCTCGACCCGGCGGCCTCGCGCAACCCGGCGGCTTCTCAACGCCGCCGTTCGCGCGTCGACACGCCCGTCGATCTACGTCGGCCGTCATCGCCCTGCTCCGATCGGGAGTCCTGCATCGCGCCGACCCGACGGCCTCGTGCCATGCGGCGGCCAATCACAGCTGCCGTTCGTGCGCCGCCTGCCCGTCGATCTTCATCGTCGCCTCGTTTGGTCGCGCCCTGGCTGCCTTGGGCCGGCTGCCTCGCGTCGGCCGCTTCGGGCCGTTTGTCAGGCCGCCAGCGTCGCGTTGGCAGCTTCGGGCCGCCTGCGTCGCGCCGCCTGTCGGCTCCGGACGCCACCCTGCCTCCACTAAGCGACGTCCACGACCTCGCGCGTGATCAGATTGATCACCCGGCCGCCTGCGATCCGCCTCATCTACGTCGTGCGACCGACCTGGCCCGTTGGTTGCGTGCGCCTCCGCAGGTTCCGTGAAGACTGTCCCAAGTACTGCGTGCCCCTCCACCAATCGAGCACCGAGCTGCCGCTGCGTCGCCCCGTCGGGCCGCAGCGCCGCCGCCCCATGGTTCTCCTCGCGGCCTCATCGACCCGTGTGCTACCGCTGCGTCGCCCTTCCGGGTCGTAGTCATGCAGCCCGCGGTCTACTGCCACCCTGAGGTCGTCCTCTCCAGGTCGTCCCCGTGGTTGCACCGACCCTCGCGCTGCCGTTGCATCGCCCTATCGGGCCGTAGCGAGCGTGGCATGCGGACTTCACCGTCGCCCGAGGCCGTCCCCGTGGCTGCACTGACTCGTGCGCCGCCGCTTTGTCGCCCCTTCGGGCCATCGCGCCGCGGCACGCGGTCCACGCCGCCGCCCCGAGGTCTTCCCGTCGTCGCCCCGACCCGCCTGCTGATGCTGTGTTGCCCCTTCGGGCCGTAGCGCCGCGGCGCGCGGTCCACTCCGTCGTCTCCGCGCGTCGACTTCTACGTGGCATGCGCCGCGCCGCCTCCCTAGGCGTGCTAACGTCACTGTCCGTGCCGGTCTTCGTCACGCTGTCGGGTTCTTCCTCGCCTACTTCGAGCATCGCCACCGCGATCCTAACCAGCGCCGCCGCCATCAGGCCGCCGCTGTCGCACTTCTTCGGCGTTGCTGCAGCTCGCTCACCTGAGCCGTGCCGCCAGTCCACCCCCTTCTTCGTCGTCCAGCACCAACTCATCGCCAGCGTCGCCATCGTCTACCTCTCGACCACTACTCCGACCACCGTGGGCGACATCGGCCCTCGCCGGTTTGCGCCGCGACCGTCGTCGACTCCTTCTCTGCTAGCCTCCTCGACATGGCGTACAAGTTGTGTGCAGGTCCCCGTCTACGCATGCCCGGTGCTGGCAACACCGTCACCTGCCTTCGTCCCCCGGTGTGTTCCCAGGTCTGGCAAGCCTGGAGCGACGCATCGTCAATATCGACTTCGTCCGTCTACGCATGCGCGATGCTGGCAACACCGACGCGTGCCTTCGTCTACGACGTGTCCCCGGGTTTGGCAATCCCGACGCGCCGTGTCTCAACTACGTCTTCTTCCCGGCGCACCACTGCTTCGACACCCCTGCGTCCATGACTAACTTGGCGTCTTCTTGCGCCCGCGGCTTCACTACGACTTCCTCGACACCGGCTACCCCGACTCGATATCGACCACGGCGTTCTTCGCACGACTACCTCGACCATGGCTACACCATCCTACGCTCTCGGCTACCTCGACATCGGCACAAAGGGCTACCGTCTTGCTTGAGCAACCTCGTTGGTTTCTACTCCAGCTACACCTTCCGCGATGCATCGACCGTTACAACTGTGGGGGATGTCCGTCGGCTTACCTTCGGATTCTTCTCCAGTCTCACCGTCTGCCTCGCTACCGTTGTGACTGCGGGGGGATGTTGAGTATATTGATTATTAGGAAATATGAGATAGAATAGGATTTGTCATACCTTATCTTGTACTCCAAGTAGATTATTGTACTCCTATATATATGCGCACGAGGCTCAAGCAAATATATGAACTATTCCACAATCTCTGACTCCTATCTAACAGTACCTACTCATATACAACTTGGCCATTGGCAACACACGCAACCGGATGAAAAGAAGATTCTTCGACGCTCTCTGAGAAATGACTGCAAAGAATTTGACCATGAAGTGAACTGAACCTTCTGCCCAGTCATACAATCTACAAATGGCTCGGCTAGTTACAGCGAGGCAAAATTTGCCGATTCAGCAAGTGCTGAGCACAAAATATAGTGATCTACCGGTGTACCGACTCATGGACCATTTTGGCCGTCGGCAACAGAGGCAACCGGACGACGACACCTACGCGGATAAATAGGCAAGAATGACGTCGTCGCCGCCCCTCGAGCTCCACCCAGCTGCATTGGCAATGGTGTTGGCGTTGGCGTCTGCATTGCCCTTCTTCTGCCCAGCGTCCGCCCACGGCGCCGTCCACCGGCTCCTCCCAGCCTCCTCCTTGACGCCGTCGGCCGTGGCCGCCCTCCGAGCCGCCGCCCTCTTCTCGGCGCGCCGCTGGATCACGTACTCCTCGGAAATGTACACGTCCATGGCTGAGCAAAAATGAAAACCTTCACACGCGCCCCTGGATCTCCTCCTGAACTTTTCTCTTTTTGACGGTGTATCTTCTCTTCGGGCGTGGAAAATCTTGAGGCCTGGAGCGGCTTGTGCAACCGGCCGGAATTTATCGGGAGCCGGGAGGTGCTGAAGCGGTGGGCAGGGCCACAGTTTCTGCCTGTGAAACCACTCGCCGGTGTCGCGCCGTATCCTGCGAGTCATGGCCGCCGGTTTGCAGGCTTGCAGCAGCGCGTGAGGAGACCGTGAACCCAGCGACTGAAAAGTCGTTTTCAAACGAGTCATTACACAACAGGTGCTAAAACTTGGCTTAAGAAATCACTTTAGTACTAAAACTAACGGTATACATTGAACAAGAGCATGAACTTAGCTCGGACGCGCATATACAATGCAAATTGCGTTTGGATACGCAAACAGGGTTAAGAATGCATGCCAGCCTGACGCACGACTCACCGTGGACAGGTGGGATAAGGCGCCTGGCCATTAATTTTGCAAACAATGTTAGAGTAATTACTTTTCATCGTAGGAAGTCCCTTCTATTAGAACAAAGAGTAACAGATAAAAATAGAAATACAAAAAATGTGCCATCCGCAAATAAAAAACAAAACCCATGGGTCAAACAAAATAGTGCTAGTTACTGCATCAATGACTCTTTGATGTCTACTAGGGGTAGTAAATATTCATTTATTATAATCAAGACGCTCGGTGGGCTCAAATAGGTAGCACTTAGTGCAAACCATTTTGCATGTGTCAGTTTTCTAAATACTAACAAAACATGTAAGTAATAAAAAAATGATGTTCAAATCTTCGGCTATCCTAAATATTGTCCATACGAAAAAATTTATTAATTGCAGTAAAAAAACATTGAAATATACACTTGTAGATTATAAGAAAATCTGTTTAGTAAATACAAATACTTAAAATATTTAATGAATACGAACAAATACACTTGTTGCTCATATTTAATTTATATGTATAAAAAATAGTAAATACAAAAATTTACTGAAAATATATGAACATTCAGTAGTATACAATTTCCACCCATGACTTATATTAAGAAAACTGTATAATTGAAAGATTAGCCATTCTTCAATATCCATATCAACATTTTAAATTTTAAATTATGAATATTTTTAGTTAAACAAATATTGTCGTAAACAACATAATAGTGAGTTCTTAAATTGTGCATATAAATTTTTTTTGTAACTAAATTATATTTATGAATTACTATAAATTTAGAAATTTTTATTTTCTAAATTACTATTTTAAATTATTAAAATAATTATGAATGTATGAATACTTTTAAAAATATTATGCAAACATTTTTTTACCATAATCTATGAGTCTATATTTAATGTTTCATTTACTAAATAACCATCATTTGGAATATTTATGACACGTGAATATTGAACATTATTTTTATTACTTACATATGTTTTACAGATATAATTTTGAAACACTAAAGCGTGTAAAATGAACCATACCAAGTGCAGTCCAGCGAGTATCGTGCATATAATCATTATACGTTCTTATTCCAATGGGACATCACGATGTTGTTGCCACAGTGGCTAGCATTGTTTTCCTTCGACCTGTAGGTCTTATGTGTGAATCTGCTACACCTGTGTTTTTCTTAATTATATTTTCCATTTGTGGGCCTCTTCGTGCAAAACAATAATTCTGATGCCTTTCTCACGAAATAACCTGCCATGCGCATCGTTCCCTCATTGACAATGGGTCCCGCACCACATTGGCATGCCTTGTCAGCACTATTTTCGTATCAAGCGCAATTTACACCGTATGTGCACGCCCGAACCAAGTTCTGTCACCCGTTCAATTTATACTACAAGTTTTAGCACTAAAGTGACTTTTACAGCCAAGTTTTAGTACCGATGGTGTAATTGACTCTTTTCAAACCTCCTTTGGAAGGGTACTCGTGACACGTGGGGAGGTCATCGGCAAAACTGAAGCCAAGATGATTCCTAGCTTCATGTACGTGGGGAACAGTGGGCTGTTGTTAGAGGATCTTTCTTTTTCTCTTGGTAAATTTCAGGGCTCAACCGTGTTATGTTAGGCATTCCCTATTTAGTGCTGCACGTGCCCGTTATAGGTTATTTTTGCTAACAGGAGCCTGCATAGCGCACCCCCCGCTCCGCGCTTGGGCCGGCCCAGTTGGCTTCAATTTTCCATGTTAACGCTTAAGAAAGATACCACGCTATCGATAGAACACACGACCTAATGCTTTGCTTAGACTGCAATAACCACTAGGCCATTGTGATACATTTGATTAAGTTTTTTCTTTTGTCCATTTAATTCTATTTTTTCTTGTTTTTACGGTTCGCTACTATTATCAACGGTTTCTTTGTTTTTTCTTGTTTCTTCTTTGTTCTCTTAAATGAGCGGATTAATTTTTAAAATTCTTGAAGTTTTCTTTTCAGTTTTATGAACTTTTTTAAAATTCAATAAATTGTTCTGATTTTTTTATATTCAATGAACTTTTTTTCAAAATCGACGAACTTCTTTGAAATTCGATGAATTATTTTTTAAATTGATGAACTTTTTTCAAATTCGATGAACTCTTTTCAAATTGGATGAAGTTTATTAATAATTCAATGAACATGTTTTAAATTTGTGAACTATTTTTCAAATCAATGAACTTCCTTAGGTCTATTTTTCAAAAAGTCAAAGGCAAAATGGTTTGACCAATCAACAATTTTTTTTGAGAAATTGTACGATCAACAGATGACTTGGGTTGCAACCAAGCGAAGGAACTAACCAAAAAAAAAAAAACCCCGAGCGAAGGAAAGGAAATGAACGAGCGAAGTTGCTGTTGGGTCGGCCCACAAACTCGAGGCTGTGAGGGCCAGCTTAGCTAATTAGCGCTTGCAGCGCCATTTAGGAGCTCTCATTATGTTATGCTTCAAATTTTAATATAAAAAAATTAATTTCTGACAAGCGAGCGGAGCGAGGCTCGTTGCCGGTAGGCTTGGGCCGTATCCTGCGAGGCATGGCCGCCAATTTGCAGCCTTGCAGCAGCACGTGAGGTGACCGTGCATCCAGCGACCGAAAAGTCGTTTCTAAACCTCCTTTGGAAGGGTACTCGTGTCATGGGAAGGTCATTCGGCAAAACTCAAGCCATGATGATTCCTAGCTGCAAGTACGTGGAGCCATCAAATTTAGTGAAGGGCATTCTTGTGTGGGAACAGTGGGCTGTTGTTAGAGCAACTCTAATAGGAAAAGCCTACTCGTACCCTCCCCCCCACTCGTTTGGGCCGGCCCAATGTCGCTTAGCCACTGATTTTAGAACCTTCTAGGAGGTTGCCTGAACCTGTTTTTTACCAGTTTCTTCTTCTTTTTTTGTTTTTTTTTTGTTTCTGATTCCTTTTCTTCGTACTTCTTTCTTTTCTTTTCTTTTTTGTTTCTTCTTTTTAACTTTTTTATTCAAGCTTATTTTTTTAAACTAAGTTCATGTTCAAAAGTTGTTCTTGATTTTTAAAAATTCTCTAAATATAAATAATTACCGTTTTTTATAAACTATCCATAACTTTAAAAATGTTCAAGATTTCAAAAAATGTTCGAGATATTCAATTTTTTCTTGTTTTTCACAAAACGTTTTTTACCCTTTTCATTTCGTTTTTCGTTTTCCTATTCCTTTTGATTGATATTTTCAAATTTCAATTCTGAATTTTAAAAAATGTTCTCGTGTTCAAGATTTTGTTCACAAATTTTAATTAATTGTTTGTGCTTCAAAAAATTATTAGGAACTGCAAAAAAAGTTCTTGCTTACAAAATGTGTTTATATTTTAAAAAATGTTCATATTTCACAAATTATTCTCTCATTAAAAAAGCTGCACAATTTATTAAAATTCATGGATTTAAGAAAATGTTTTTGTTTTCGACAATAAAAAAATCATGATTTCCTAGAAAAAAATGTGTTTCATAAATTGTTCTCCTTTTCAAAATTTGTTCATGATTTTTCTAAAATGTTCGTGTTTAAAAAAGAGTTAATACATGTTTCAGTACTTGTGGTGGTGAGAACAATTTCATACAAAAACTAAAAAACCCAAAAAAAGCAGTACATGAAGTCTACTCATATAACAAATGCATACAAATCGCTCACAACACGACATTTGGCAGGCTACGTCGGATGAATGCACACGGTCGGCGTCCTGTTATTTTTCAGAACGCCCCCTCAATATATGATTATTTTGAGTACTTAACTACACTAACTGAGGACGTAACTGCACTAACTGATGCAAAATGGCGATGACCAGATGGCTACAGCCAGCCTCGCCGGCGTGCAGCGGTAATACTGCTCGACGTTCGCGGACGGAACAACGGTAGTAGTTTAGCAGTGGTGCTCACCGAAAAGTGAAGTACGCGGCCGTCCAAGGCTCCAGCGAAGTCACGTTCGTAACATACAAAAAATTGTATAACGCACTTTATCGTCGAGGTCCTCACATAGCCTACTAGTACATTGATTGTTGCACTATACTACTGCTCTTGGGTTCGATTCCGAGGACCCCAACTTTTGTTCTTATTTTTTTGTCATGTTATACAGCAGAAGAAAAATTCTGTCATGTTACAGCACAAGCAGTATTCAGTCTTGTTGACAGCAGAAGCAAAATCTATCAGCAAAGAAAATATAGTTGGACTGATGTAGAAGCTTTGTTTGCACTGAACTTGACAGCAAACAAAATAGATGTTACAATTCAGTTAAGTGCACTGAATTTGGCAGAAACATGATTCTCTAGAAAATGTTTTACTAAATTCAAACAAGTCTGAATTTGATGGAAACATTCATCAAAAGAATTCGGTAAGCAAGACAACACTTAACTTCTGAATATGATCACATCAGATTGCAGAACTGATTAAGTTTTTACTGAATTTTATCACAATAGATTCCGCACAACACTTAAGTGTCTGCATCATTACAAAAACAGTGGCTGCACCATTACAAAATGAGCACTTAAAAATATAAAGTTCTGACATGAACGTCTACAAAGGCTTAAAGTCCATTTAAGAACTTCAAGCACTCTAGCACCGATCTCCTGGAGGTGCATTTTGTGAAACTAGTACTTCGTCCCTGACATTATGGTTTGGAATCATGTGCCTAGCTCCATCATCTCTAAACATGAGTTTGTACAATGGACTCTGAGATAGATCAGTGTCAGATAAAGTCTAAGATCCTCCTATGCCTGCTCCATTCCCTGGGTCGCCGTCGAGGAGGAGACATGGGACGGGTTTGGGGAGGAGTCACGAGAGCGTCGACTGTATATCTGAATTGTCGAGGGTGTTTTTCTTAAACTCTATTCAACATGCGCGAGTAAGGACGAAAGACTAAATTTTGTGACAAGTCCGGAGGGGTTCTGTGGAATGCAACTCTGGCCCGCCAGGTTGTTGACGTGTCACTCCACGCGGACTGGTTCAGACAGATCTGTATGCATTTGTTACGACAGTATAGTTCATGTACTACTTTTCTGGGTTTTTTTAGTTCTTGCATGAAATTGTTCCCATCACCACAAGTTTATGTACTAAAACATGTATTAACTCTTAAACTCTTTAAAAAATATAATCTCACTCTCAGAATTTGTTCATGATTTTCATAAAAATCATTGTGTTTTAAAAAGTGTCGAGGAGTTTAAAAAATATATTTTCTAAAATTTGTGAAAACACATAATGAAAAATACCAAACAAATTTGAAAAGACGAACATTTTTTGAAAGTCCTAAACATTTTTTGAAGTAATGAATACTTTCTGAAAGGTGAACGTTTTTAAAATATGCAATACTTTTTTGAATTTGTGAATAAAAAATAATAATAGGAACAATTTTTGATCTTCTGAACATTTATTGAAATTTTGAAGAACAAGAAAGAAAAGGAAAAGGAATTAAAAATAATTAGAAAATGAAATAAATAACAGAAAAAAGGAAAAAGAAAAAGGAAGAATGGAATCAGAGAAAACGCTACGGTACCCGCGTGCCTACTGGGCCGGCCCAATTGTGAGGCGCCCTGTGCGAAGCCCCGACTAGTTGCCACAGTAAGCGGCCTATAGAAGGTCTCAATCTAACAGAGCCTTTAGTGGGCTGTTGTTAAAGCAACTCTAGCAAATTTGGACCGGAAATGGGTGTGTGCGGACGTGTTATGAGAATGAATCGGCACGTTGGGCTGTCACTTTTGTTCGTGGCGACCCCAACGTCCGGCGGTGGACGAAATGGGTCGCCGCGTTGGAGTTGACATTATATCATGGTTCCGTACAATGCGTTTACAGTTCGTGCAAAACATGTTTTGCGGGCCAACGAATAGACCCTGCATCGTGGAACTATAAAACAGAATATTCGTAGCTCGCGCCAGTCCGCAAAACGCATGGTTTTTCCGAATTTGATTCATATGTCACATATTATAGAGAATTACAAATTAAACATAAGGTAAAATGTTAATATTATAATATAGCAATAATCCAAATTACAATAATTATTCAAATCACCATATTAAAGTAATAATTCTATACAAGAATTGTACCGAATACAACAATGATACAAATCACACATGAATTGAATGAAAAATGGTAGGTTTTACCCCCCATGCCCTTTCCAATGGTGCACAATGAGATCCTCTTGAAGCTTATAGTGGGTGTTTGCGTCTTCAATCTACCGATATGTTTGAAGGAATGCTTGTATGCGGTCAGGGTCTCTAGCTGGCTTCACACGACTACCGATATTGTCATAGAAGAACTCCAAGTTCATGTCCCTCTCATCTTTGATGATCATGTTGTGTCGAATCACACAACATGTCATGATGCTTTTCAGGGTTCGCTTGTCCCAAAAACGTGCAGGACCACAAACAAATGGCAAACCTTAATTGCAAAACCCCTAAGGCTCTTTCAATATCTTTTTGGGCAACCTCTTGTGCCTTTACAAATTCAATATGCTTCCTAGTTTTGTGTTTTTTGATGCTCTTGACGAATGTACACCAAGAAGGATAAATACCACCTGCAAGATAATATCCTTTTGTGTTATCATGCCCATTCACCATGTAGTTGCAAGAAGGAGCATCACCACTAGCAAGTCTAGCAAACAAATGAGACCGTTGCAACACATTGATATCATTGAGACTATCCGGCATACCCAAAAAGTAATACCAAATCCATAAATCCTTGGATGATTTGGCTTCTAGCACAACTGTTACATCACGAGACTTTCCACAATATTGCATGTGCCAT
Source organism: Hordeum marinum (assembly GCA_022496015.1). Lineage (NCBI taxonomy): Eukaryota > Viridiplantae > Streptophyta > Magnoliopsida > Poales > Poaceae > Hordeum > Hordeum marinum. Next base: position 239,994,443 of record CM039672.1, on the reverse strand, counting down.
GCCTTCGGAAATTTTTTCCATGTCCAATGCATGCAATCGACACTTCCTAGCATACCAGGCCAACCTCGCCTCTCATTTGCTGCCATCAACATTTCTGTGCCTTCCTTGTTGGGTACACGTAGATAGACAGGGCAAAAGATGCGGATGATCACTTTGGCGAACCTACACACTAACTCTATTATAGTATCTTCGCCAATGCAAAGATATTTGTCGGCATAGTCAGTCAGAGCGCCATATGCAATCACTCACATAACTGTCGATTTTTTTGATATGCACTAAAACCCTTCAAGCCCACGGAGTTTATCCTTTGAGTAAAACACCGAGAATTGGCCTTGCAAGCTTGCACTAATTTTATGAAGATCGATCGGCTCATTCGATACCTTCTCCATAAGAGGTGCATCGGATATGTTGAATTGTCTGCGAAGTAGTCTTACATCAATATCATGTTCCCGATATGGTGGTTGCAAAGGATGCAAAGACAGCCGACGGTCTATTCTTGCCATCTATTTTGGTTCCGATCCTCGTGCTCCTTCACGGTGAACACCACCACCACCATCTACCGTCGATGGCTCTCGAGTAGTGACTCTATGTTCGAGTCGTCGGACGAGGGAGAATCCCCAAGCAAAAACTCCTCGCAAGGGCTCACATCCATCTATAAAATGGCACCCGAGCTAGGTCGAACTAGAAGGGGGCACAAAAGGCCTCACCGGTGGCGGAGGGCCCGGAGGGGGGGGACTTGGGTCGGTGAATCCGGGGCGACAGTGATGGTCGATCAGGGGGGGGGGGGTGAACCGGGGCGTACGACTCGGCGGATCCGGTGGAGCGGCGAAGTGGCATGATGGAGCGGGGTCTGGAGGGACCTGGCGGTGTGATTGCATCGACGGATATGGCCAAAATCGAAGGCGGCAGGCATGCGGCAGCATTATCGGCTGGCTGTGGGATGGGTAGGGGAACAAGCGCGGGCTGAAATGTCCCTCCCGCCAACCGCTTTCGCGAGATACAAGGCACCGACGGGGGGAACTGTGTATTCACGGGTCGTAGGGGGCAATTTACCGCGTCCCTTCAAAATTTTAAGGGTCAGACGCACTTACGGGGTCTATTCGGGTCACTTTTTTTGCACAAAACCGTATACTGACGGTTATTTTCCATGTCTGTGCGATATAAGGGGTTTGCTAGAGTTTCTCTTAGAGCATCTCAACCGGACCAAAAGCATCTCCAACCAATATCTTATAATAATGTTTAGATTAAATAATATGACTCAACGGGCAACCCCAACTCTTAGAGCATCTTTAGTAGAAGATGCAAATTTGATGATGTAAAATAGGAGATGTAATTTTTACATTTTCAAAATAGAGACAACTCCAACAAAAAATTGAAATTGGTGATGTAAAAGTGCAACTCCAACGACGGAGTACCTCGAGTTTGCTCTATGGGCAACATTTTGCAGCAACATTTGGCTCTACGGATAGCCCGGAGCGAGGCGCGTCCTTTGGGGAAAACGAGAGGAGTTGAGGTGTCTGAAACTCGAGGGGGGGCGAGCTCGACACGACGACCGGAGGACGTCTTGATTGGGAGAGAGGCTACATGACATGAGGAGGCCAGATGAAGGGCGCTACGGGCTCCTGGGAACTCCAGGAGTTCAAGTGCATGCTCGGACAGGACAAGCGTGAGCTCTAGAAATGTTGGCAACAAGGCCAACGCCGGCGAGCTCACGGGTGCGACATGGCGCGATTCAATGCAATGAGAGGACAAGGAGCGACAGAGGGATGGCGAAGGAGCATTGGAGGGGCATAGGAGCGTCAGAGGAGTAGAGCAGCGGCGAATTGGGGCAGCGGCGACACAAATCTAGGCGGTGGAGCAGCAACAATTCGAGGTGGAGAGCAGCGGAGGGGTAACGGGGGTGGAGCCCGGTCGGATCTGGCGTAGGTGGGCAATGATAGTGGGGACGATGACGAATCAGAGTGGCGGTGGCTATGCGGTGGGTGGACAGAGGAGGAAGTGAAGGGAACAGAAGAGCGGTTGGCAGTTGACCCGCGACCGCAATTTTTACATCTCATGTAGGTGGAGAATGGAGATGGATATTTGCATTGCAAGGTGTTGTATTTTACATCTACGGGAGGTGGAGATGTAAATTTATTTGCATCCACATCACATGAGAGGGTTTTTTGGGCCACAAAGATGCAAACATTAGTTATTTTTGCATGTACATCTTCTATGGTAGATTCTCTTAAATATACATGGTAGTCCATTTGCCGAGTAAAAAACCCTCCCTCGCCACACCCTCCCCACCCGCACCACATTCACTCCAGCACCATCCTACTTGCCTCCGTTGCCCCTAGCACCCACCACACTCCTCTCGCATCTCGATTTGGTTGTTTCTCATTGTTGACACCTAAATTGATCTTTTTACGTTTGTTGCCGTCATCGTAGATTCGACACACCCAGTCCTTGGCACCATAGTGTTTTGGAGGGTTTCAACAGGGATCAAGCTACACAACCACCTCGAACCCTCTATCTCATCTCTCAGTTTGTATTTCCTGCCGCTCACATCTCAATCGTCGACCGACTGCCGTCAAAACCACATCCGCATGTTGGTTGGGCTCATCCCTCGTCCAACAACTCGTCGTTGAGCCTCTATCGGTCATCAAGTGTGATCTTTGTTGGTGGATGGTATTGCACCTCGTCTCTAGCACGCTGATACGTCCATTTTGCATCATGCTTTTATATTGATATTTATTGCACTATGTACTATTATTACACGTTATGGTGCAATACTTATGCCTTTTCTCTCCTATTTTACAAGGTTTACATGAAGAGGGAGATTGCCGGCAGCTAGAATTCTAGACTGGAAAAGGAGCAAATATGAGAGACCTATTCTGCAAAACTCCAAAAGTCCTGAAAAGTTACGGAGAATTATTTTGGAACATATAAAAAATATTGGGCAAAACAAATACCAGAGGATACCCACCAGGAGGTCACAAGCCTGTCAGGCGCGGCCTACCCTCCTAGCCGCACCTTGGTGGCTTGTGGGCCCCCTAGCAGGCCTCCGGTGCCCATCTTCTGCTATATGAAGGGTTTTGACCTGGAAAAAATAATCAAGAGAGAGCTTTCGGGACGAAGCGCCACCGTCTCGAGGCGGAACTTGGGCAGAACCAATCTAGAGCTCCAGTGGAGCTGTTCTGCTGGGGAAACTCCCCTCCCGGAGGGGGAAATCGAAGCCACCGTCATCACCAACGATCCTCTCATCGAGAGGGGATCAATCTCCATCAACATATTTACCAACACCATCTCCTCTCCAAACTCTAGTTCATCTCTTGTATCTGATCTTTGTCTCAAACCTCAGATTGGTACCTGTGGGTTGCTAGTAGTGTTGATTACTCCTTGTAGTGGATGCTAGTTGGTTTACTTGGTGGAAGATCATATGTTCAAATCCTTTATGATAATTAATACTCCTCTGATTATGAACATGAACATGTTTTGTGAGTAGTTATGTTTGTTCCCGAGGACATGGGATAAGTGTTGTTATAAGTAATCATGTGAATTTGGTATTTGTTCGATATTTTGATGAGATGTATGTTGTCTCTCCTCTAGTGGTGTTATTTGAACGTCGACTACATAACACTTCACCATTATTTGGGACTAGGGGAAGGCATTGGGAAGTAATAAGTAGATGATGGGTTGCTAGAGTGACAGAAGCTTAAACCCTAGTTTATGCGTTGCTTCGTAAGGGGCTAATTTGGATCCATATGTTTCATGCTATGGTTAGATTTATCTTAATTCTTCTTTCGTAGTTGCGGATGCTTGCGAGAGAGGTTAATCATAAGTGGGAGGTTTGTCCAAGTAAGGGCAGCACCCAAGCACCGTTCCACCGACATATCAAATTATCAAAGTAACGAACGTGAATCAAATGAGCATGATGAAAACTAGCTTGACAGAAATTCCCATGTGTCCTCGGGAGCGCTTCACTTTATATAAGAGTTTCTTCAGGCCTGTCCTTTGCTACAAAAAGTATTGGGCTACCTTGCTGCACCTTTGCTACACTTGTTACTTGTTACCCGTTACAAATACCTTACCACAAAACTATATGTTACCGATAATTTCAGTGCTTGCAGAGAATACCTTACTGAAAACCGCTTGTCATTTCCTTCTGCTCCTCGTTGGGTTCGACACTCTTACTTATCTAAAGGACTAAGATAGATCCCCTATACTTGTGGGTCATCAAGACTCTTTTCTGGCACCGTTGCCGGGGAGTGAAGCGCCTTTGGTGGGTGGAATTTGGTAAGGAAAAATTTATATAGTGTGCTAAAATTTACTCTCACTTGTTACTATGGAAAATAATCCTTTGAGGGGCTTGTTCGGGGTATCTTCACCTCGCATGGAAGCACAAAGAGTTGCTCCTCAACCTACTGAACCTACTGAAAATATTTATTATGAAATTCCTTCGGGTATGATAGAGAAACTGCTGGCTAATCCTTATGTAGGAGATGGAACACTACATCCTGATTTGCATCTAATCTATGTGGATGAAGTTTGTGGATTATTTAAGCTTGCAGGCCTGCCCGAGGATCATGTCAAGAAGAAGGTCTTTCCTTTATCTTTGAAAGAGAAGGCATTGACATGGTATAGGCTATGTAATGATATGGGATCATGGAGCTACAACCGATTAAAAATGGAATTTCATCAGAAGTTTTATCCTATGCATCTAGTTCATCGTGATCGGAATTATATTTATAATTTTTGGCCTCGTGCAGGAGAAAGTATCGCTCAAGCTTGGGGGAGGCTTAAGTCAATGTTATATTCATGCCCCAATCATGATCTCTCCCGAGAGAAATTATTATTCAGAATTTTTATGCTCGACTTTGTCGTAATGATCAATCCATGCTCGATACTTCTTGTACTGGTTCCTTTATGAAGAAAGATATTGAATTCAAATGGGATTTATTGGAAAGAATTAAACTCAACTCTGAATATTGGGAACTCGACGAAGGTAAGGAGTCAGGTATAAACCTCAAGTTTGATTATGTTAAATCCTTTATAGACACCGATACTTTTCGTGAATTTAGCACTGAATATGGACTTAACTCTGAGATAGTAGCTTCTTTGTGTGAATCTTCTGCTGCTCATGTTGATGTCCCTAAGGAGAAGTAGTTTAAATATCATCCTCCCATTGAAGTGAAAGTAGTTGAACCTATTAAAGTTGAAGAAGAAACTATTATTTATAATGTTGATCTTGTTATTCCTACTGCTTGTATTGAGAAACCACCTTTCCCTGTTAGAATAAAGGGACATGCTAAAGCTTCAACTGTGGTCCGTAAGAGTTATACTAGAACACCTACACCTCCTGAACAAATCAGTGTTGAACCTAGTGTTGATATGGTTAAAGATCTCTTGGTCAATAATATTGATGGGCAGGTTATTCATTTTTGTGATGAAGTTGCTAGAATTGCTAGACCTGATTCTAAAAATAAACATAGACCTATTGTTGGCATGCCTGTTGTTCCTATTAAAATAGGAGATCATTGTTATCATGGCTTATGTGATGTGGGTGCTAGTGTGAGTGCAATTCCATTTACCTTATATAAAGAAATTATGAATGATATTGCACCATCTGAGTTAGAGGAAATTGATGTTACCATTAAGCATGTTAATAGAGATACTGTAGTACCAGTTGGGATTGTTAGTGATTCGAAGTCTTGTGTGGGAAAATAAAATATCCTACTGATTTTCTTGTCCTTGTTTCCCCACAAGATGATTTTTGTCAAATCATATTTGGTATACCTTTCTTGAATATTGTTAATGCCAAGATAGATTGTGAGAAAGAAACAGTTACTATAAGTTTTGGGGATGTGTCCCATGAGTTTACTTTCTCTAAATTTCGTAGACAACCCCATGCTAAAGAATTGCCTAGTAAGGATGAAATTATTGGTCTTGCTTCTATTGTTGTGCCTCCTATTGACCGCTTAGAACAATATTTGCTAGACCATGAAAATGATATGCATATGAATGAAAGGAATGAAATAGATAAGATTTTCTTTGATCAACATCCTATTTTGAGACACAACTTGCCTGTTGAAATACTTGGGGATCCTCCTTCACCCAAGGGTGGTCCCGTGTTTGAGCTTAAACAATTACCGAATACTCTGAAATATGCTTATCTTGATGAAAATAAGTTATATCCTGTTATTATTAGTGCTAACCTTTTAGAGCATGAAGAAAAGATGGTATGGGCATGCCCGTGTGGGTCGATCTTTCACGAATTGGAGGGGAATTCCATGAAGAACACGAAGGGGAAATCACAAGAGGAAACACTCAAGAACAAGTCCAATCACACATCCACTAGACTCACCACACACATAAGATCCACAAGGTACAAGAACAACAAAGGGAAAGTGGATACATGGTAGAGTTCATCCCAAATACCATGGGGAGATGAGGCCTTGATATACCGAAGGATCTTCCCTCGTGAGGGGCCTTGATATCCACTAGGGGATTTTCTGTCATAGAGGCATCTACTCCATGGGAGAGGAAGTGGAACGAGCTAGGCTCAACTTACTAAGAGAAAAACCATAGCTAACCCTAGAATGGAGGTGGGAGATGAGTATATATAGTCTAGGCTCAACTTCGAAGCTTCCCTCATGGATGGTGTAGTGGTACGTAGGTGCTGACACTCCTCCTCGTCATCCGTGAAGCTCCGACAATACCTATGCATGCACATGAGAGGAATGTCAAGTAGTATACCATCCTCGAAGGGGTCAAGTGAACACGTGTAAAGGATAAGATTCACCTTTATGTATGTGGAGTAGATGTGGCACGTGTCACTTGGCAAATGGACTCTTGCCATGGTGATGTCCATAGGATGCTCCGCATCATCCCCCCCTTGGGGAATATCCATCCTCGGATCAAGATCCAAAACACCATGGAAAGGAGATGGTGTCGCTGATAACCCACAAGTATAGGGGATTGTAACAGTTTTCGAGGGTATAGTATTCAACCCAAATTTATTGATTCGACACAAGGAGAGCCAAAGAATATTCTCGAGTATTAGCAGTTGAGTTGTCAATTCAACCACACCTGAAAGATTTAGTATCTGTAGCAAAGTTTTAGTAGCAAAGTAATATGATAGTAGCAGTAACAATAGTGACAGTGGCAGTAGTGATTGGTATAGCAAGTGTAACAGCAGTAGTGGAAAAGTAACTTAGCAAGGACCAGTATAGGAAAAGCTCGTAGGCATTGGATCGGTGATGGATGATTATGCCGGATGATATTCATCATGTATCAGTTATAACATAGGGTAATATGTAACTAGCTCCAGTTCATCAATGTAATGTAGGCATGTATTCCGTATATAGTCATACGTGCTTAGGGAAAAGAACTTGCATGACATCTTTCGTCCATCCCTCCCGTGGCAGCGGGGTCCTAATGGAAACTAAGGGATATTAAGGTCTCCTTTTAATAGAGTACCAGAACAAAGCATTAACACATGGTGAATACATGGAATCCTCATACTATGGTCATCTCCGGGAGTGGTTCAAGCTATTGTCACTCCGGGGTTGCCGGGTCATAACACATAGTAGGTGACTACAACTTGCAAAATAGGATCAAGAACTCACATATATTGATGAAAACATAATAGGTTCAGATCTGACATCATGGCACTCGGGCCCTAGTGACAAGCACTAAGCATAGCAAAGTAGTAGCAACATCAATCTTAGAACATAGTGGATACTAGGGATCAAACCCCATCAAAACTAACTCGATTACATGATATATCTCATCCAACTCATCACCGTCCAGCAAGCCTACGATAATATTACTCACGAACAATGAAGAGCATCATGAAATTGGTGATGGAGGATGGTTGGTGATGACGATGGCTTCGATTTCCACTCTCCGGAGCCCAAAACAGACTCCAGATCTGCCCTTCGGAGGAAGAACAGGTGGTGGCGGCGGCTCCGTATCGTAAAACGCGATTATTTCTTCTCCTTGATTTTTTCTGGGACGAATAGGGTTATATGGAACTAGAGAGGAGGTCGGAGGAGCCACGTGGGCCCCACGAGCCTGCCAGGCACGGCCAGGGGGGGCGCCTCTAAGGCTCGTGGCCCAATGGCTGCTCCTCCTCCGTTGATTCTTTCGCCGGTATTTTTTATATATTCCACAAAAAATCCTCGTCAATTTTCAGGTCATTCCGAGAACTTTTATTTCTGCACAAAAATAACACCATGGCAGTTTTGCTGAAAACAGCGTCAGTCCGGGTTAGTTTCATTCAAGTCATGCAAATTAGAGTCCAAAACAAGGGCAAAATAGTTTGGAAAAGTAGATACGTTGGAGACGTATCAACTCCCCCAAGCTTAAAGCCTTGCTTGTCCTCTAGCAATTCAGTTGATAAACTGAAAGAGACAAAAGAAAAACTTTTACGAACTCTGTTTGATCTTGTTGTTATAATTATGTCTAACTCATATTCAGATTTTCAACAAGATCATAAGCTAACCACATAAGCAATGACATAAAGGTCTCACGGTATACTCATATCAATGGCATAATCAACTAGCGAGCAATAATAATAAGTTTCAAACGTCAACACTTCAGTCAAAACAATCATGATACAATATGAATAGGTGGTATCTCGCTAGCCCTTTCTGAGACCGCAAAACATAAATGCAAAGCACCTTCGAAGACCAAGGGCCGACTGGAAGTTGTAATTCATGGTAAAGAAGATCTAGTCATAATCATACTCAATATCAATTAATATCAAAGCATACAAATGACGGAGGTTCTCTCTAGGTGGTGCTTTTGATAAGAGGAGGATGACTCAACAGAAATGTAAATAGATAGGCCCTTCGCAGAGGGAAGCATTGATTTGCAGAGGTGCCAGAGCTCAAGCTTTTAAAACAGAGGTAAATGATTTTTGGGGTAGCATGCTTTCATTGTCAACGCGATGACTAAGAGTTTTCACCATCTTCCATGCTACACATATTATAGGCGGTTCCCAAACAAAATAGTAAAGTTTTGACTCCCCCACCACCAATCAATCACACTCCATGACTAGCCGAATCCTCGGTTGCCGTCCATACCAACAACAATCCAGGGGGAGTTTTGTTTGCAATTTTTTTAATTTGATTTGAACATGGAACTGGGCATTCCGATTACCGGCCCCTTTCTCGTGAGTGATAGTGAATAAACACATATCAAGGATAACATGCCTAGCATGGAAGATACTGACCGCCCCTTGTCACAACATGAGTGGTTCAGGCATACAAAACAGATTATTATTAGAAGGTTTAGAGAATGGCACATGCAAATTTACTTGGAACGGCAGGTGAATACCGCATATAGGTAGGTATGGTGGACTCATATGGAACAACTTTGGGTTTATGGAAATGGATGCACAAGCAGTATTCCCGCTTAGTACAAGTGAAGGCTAGCAAGAGACTGGGAAGCGACCAACTAGAGAGCGACAACAGTCATAAACATGCATTGAGATTAACCAACATTGAGTGCAAGCATGAGTAGGATATAAATCACCATGAACATGAATATCATGGAGGCTATGTTGATTTTGTTTCAACTTCATGCGTGAACATGTGCCAAGTCAAGCCACTTGAATCATTTAAAGGAGGATACCATCCTATCATACTACATCACCATCATTTTAAAATTGACGTTGGCATCCAAGACAAACCATTATAAGCTCCTAGCTAATTAAGCATGGCATAAGAAACTATGATCTCTAAGTTGTCATTGCAAACATGTTTCTCTCATAACAATGCTGAATTAGGAACGATGAGCTAGTCATATTTACAAAAACAAAATAGGTCGAGTTCATACCAGCTTTTCCAGGCTCAGTCACTTCATCATATATCGTCATTATTGCCTTTCACTTGCACGACCGAATGATGTGAATAATAATAAGTGTTCGTGCATTGGACTAAGCTGGAATCTGCAAACAAACTCAGAGGAGAAGACAAAGTAATATGGCTCTTTGACGGATGAACAATAATGCATATGAGAGCCACTAATCATTTTAATCATGGTCTTCTACTTCGACCCAAAGAAAAATAAAACTATTTACACGGGAAAGCTCCCAACAAGCAAAAGAAGAATGGGAAAATCTTTTTGGGTTTTCTTTTTTAATTGCTATCTAGCATGCAAGAATTATAAAGTTAAAACTATTTTTTTTGTTTTTTCTCATTTTTTTTGGATTTTCTTAAGTTAACCAAACACACAAGAGGAATGCGAGAAAAAGAAAATAAACTAGCATGGATGATACAATGAAAAAGGGTGAACACCGACTATAAAAGTGAATGTGTGAACATGAATATAAAGTCGGTGAGAAACACGTACTCCCCCAAGCTTAGGCTTTTGGCCTAAGTTGGTCTACTCCCAAGGCTGGTCCGGGTAATATCCAAAATCATAATGGGGGTTGTACTGGGACACGGCAGCTACCGCCTGAATAGCTGCCTCACGGAGGCGAGCAACCTTCTCTTCTCTCTCATACTCTTTTGCCTCTCTTCTAGTTATGTAATATCTTCATTTTCCCTGAAAATCAAAGAAGGCTGGAGAAGGAAGAGTAATATGGATAACACGCTGTCGATCAAATATTAGCCGGTATAGGAGGGACTCATTGCTCCTCTCAACGAACTGGAAGCGTATCATGGCAGCACGATCAAGGAATGCATTGTGGAGCGGGGTATCTCCAGCCTGGATGGGTATTCTAAGATAATTAGCTAGGCGAGTGGCATAGATTCCACCAAATAAATCTCCCTATTAGCATTGTTATTTAATCTCCTAGGAATTATAGCTCCCATATTAAAACTTCTATCGCCTGTTACTGCACTCTTAAGTATACTGAGGTCAGGAGCGCAGAGGTGGCTATGATCACGCTTACCATTAATGCATCTACCTATAAAGAGAGCAAAATAATGTAAGGCAGGAAAATGAATGCTCCCCATGGAAGCCTGTGTAACATCTCTAGTCTCTCCAACAATTATACCAGCAGTAAAATCTCGAACCGATGACTTAGGAGGATCATTGGTACTACCCCAATCAGGTATCTTACATATTCTATTAAAATCCTCTAAATCCATGGTATACAATTTATCATAAAGATCAAACAATATGGATGTGTTACGGCTAGATGAAAATTTAAATCTACAGACAAAGGAGGCAGCGAGGGAAGTATACTGTTCACATTTGTCAGAGATGAATTCCTCGAGCCCGGCATTGCGGATGAGCGTATCAAACTCGTCCTTGAAGCCTGCATCAATCATGAATTCATCGGAAGGCCATTCACATGGTTGCACTGATGCGTCTCTCAGCTGATAAAAATCGGGCTCCCGAGTCACGGGACGGGGACCTCTCCTGCTCGAAGAACCACCATGATAGCTCTTCCTAACATTTTCCTTTTTCTGAAATAATTCTGAAATTTTTAGTGACTCAAAATAAAAGTGAACAAAACTTAACAAAACTCATAGCAACTACTCCTACAAGTGCCTAGAGGCCATATATTGCATCAAAACTACCTAGGACCAAATAAAATCAACATGCAAAGCTCAAGAACAGGGTCACCAAGGCAGCAACAATATGCAATGAATAAAGCACTAGAACAAAAACTAATTGGACCAATGGAGGAGTCACATACCAAGGAACAATCTCCTAAAACAGTTTGGTGAATGGAGCTTTACACAAGGAGATCGAAAAACGCAGCAAAATGAGCAAGAACACGTGTTTGAGCTGTGGAATGATTTTTTATGGAGGTAGAAGAAGGAGATGGGGGCATGAATAAGTGGAGGGGGGCCACGTGGGCCCCACGAGCCTGCCAGGCGCGGCCAGGGGGGTGGCCGCGCCTCCTGGGCTCATGACCCACTCGTGCACCCCCTCCGGTTGTTATTTGTCTCAAAAATTCTAATATATTCCAGAAAAAATCATACTTGAATTTCAGGGCGTTTGAAGAAATTTTATTTTTAGGTTGTTTTTTATTGGACGGATAATGCAGAAAACAGGAGAATAATGCTATTTTTATTATTTTTCTACTAAATAAGAGAAAGTAAAAGTTGGGAACAGAAGGTTGTGACTTCTAGATTCATCCATCTCATGGTCATCAAAAGGAATCCATCAATGAGGTTGATCAAGTCTCCTTGACAAACTTTTTCCGAATCACATGAAACAGGAGAATTTTCGAAAAATCACTAAGTTACCTCAATGGGGATGTGCATATCCCCAACAATAAGTATATCATATCTCATCTTGATAGTAGGTACAGGGAATTCAAAGCTTCCAATGATAATAGATGAAGGTTTTTCAATAGAATTTATGCAATGAACCCGATATTGTTTCTTCGGAAAGTGCACCGTGTGCTCATTACCATCAACATGGAAAGTGACATTGCCTTTGTTGCAATCAATAACAACTCCTGCAGTGTTTAAAAAGGGTCTTCCAAGGATGATTGCCATGGCATCATCCTTAGGAATATCAAGAATAGTAAAGTCCGTTAAGATAGTAACATTTGCAACCACAACAGGCACATCCTCGCAAATGCCGATAGGTAAAGCAGTTGATTTATCGGCCATTTGCAAAGAAATTTTAGTAGGTGTCAACTTATCCAATTCAAGTCAATGATATAAAGAGAGAGGCATAACACTAACACCGGCTCCAAGATCACATAAAGCAGTTCTAACATAACTTCCTTTAATGGAGCAAGGTATAGTAGGTACTCCGGGATCACGTAGTTTCTTAGGAGTCCCACCCTTAAAAGTGTAATTAGCAAGCATGGTGGAAATCTCAACATTAGGTATCTTTATTTTATTAGTCACAATATCTTTCATGTATTTAGCATAAGGAGACATTTTAAGCATATCAGTCAAACGCATTTGCAAAAAGATAGGTCTAATCATTTCAACAAAGCGCTCAAAATCCTCATCATCCTTTTTCTTGGATGGCTTAGGAGGAAAGGGCATGGGTTTTTGAACCCATGGTTCTCTTTCTTTACCGTGCTTCCTAGCAATAAAATCACTCTTATCATATCTTTTGTTTCTAGGTTGTGGGTTATCAAGTTCAATAGCAGGTTCAATCTCCACATCATTATCATTACTGGGTTGAGCATCAATATGAACATCATTATCAATATTATCACTAGGCTCATGTCCATCACCAGATTGTGTCTCAGCATCAGAAGTAGATATATCATTTGGATTCTCAGGTGTAACAGCAACAGGTTCACTAGCATGCAAGTTCCTATCATCTTTCTTTTTCTTCCTATTACCAGGATAACTAGGTGCATTAGTATTAATTCCTTGAGAATCTTACTCAATTCTCTTAGGATGGCCCTTAGGATACAAAGGTTCCTGAGTCATTCTACCACCTCTAGTAACAACTTTAACAGAATTATCATTTAATTCATTAAGCAAGTCATTTTGAGCCTTAAGTACTTGCTCCACTTGAGTAGTGACCATAGAAGCATGTTTACTAATAAGCTTAAGATCATTAACATTTCTATCCACACAAGCACTTATATGATTAATCATACGAGCATTTTGTTCCAGTTGTCTGCTAACATACTCATTAAAACTTTGTTGTTTGGCAACAAAATTATCAAATTCATCTAAGCATAAGTTAGCAGGTTTATCATAAGGAATATCACTCTAGTTGAATCTACGAAGATAATTTACCTCTACTACCTGTGTCGGGTTATCAAGACCATGTATCTCTTCTACCTTTGTTGGGTTATCAAGACCATGTATCTCTTCAATAGGTGGTAGATTCTTAACATCTTCAGATTTAATACCTTTCTCTCGCATAGATTTCTTTGCTTCTTGCATATCTTCAGGACTGAGGAATAGAATACCTCTTTTCTTCGGAGTTGGCTTCGGAGGTGGTTCGGGAATAGTCCAAGCATTATCATTGCTCAAGATATTATTTAATAGAATTTCAGCTTGTTCCACAGTTCGTTCCCTGAAAACATAACCAGCACAACTATCTAGGTGGTCCCTAGAAGCATTGGTTAGTCCATTATAAAAGATATCAAGTATTTCATTTTTCTTAAGAGGGTGATCTGGCAAAGCATTAAGTAACTGGACAAGCCTCCCCCAAGTTTGTGGGAGACTCTCTTCTTCAATTTGCACAAAGTTATATATATCCTGCAAGGCAGCTTGTTTCTTATGGGCAGGAAAATATTTCTCAAAGAAGTAGTATACCATATCCTGGGGACTACGCACACAACCAGGAGCAAGAGAAGTAAACCAAGTTTTAGCATCACCCTTTAGTGAGAAAGGAAACAACTTAACGATATAGTAATAGCGATTTTTTCCTCATTAGTGAATAGGGTGGCAATATCATTCAGTTTAGTAAGATGTCCTACAACAGTTTTAGATTCATAACCATGAAAAGGATCAGATTCAACCAAAGTGATTAACTCAGGATCGGCAGAGAACTCATAATCCTTATCAGTAATAAAGATAGGTGAAGTAGCAAACTTAGGATCATATTTCATTCTAGCATTCAGAGATTTTTCTTTCCACTTGCGTAATAATTTCTCAAGATCATAGCTATCCTTACAAGCAAGAAAGTCTTCAGCTACCTCTCCTTCCATAACATAACCCTTAGGTATATTAGGCAATTCATATTTAGGAGGGCTAGGTCTAACAGGTGTAACAACAGGTTCTATTTCAATAGTTTCATCAGTTTCAGAAGTATCATTTGATTTAGTAGTAACTCTAGCAATTTGTGCATCAAGAAATTCAACAAGTGACATATCATTACCAACAAAAGCATCATCATAGTTATCATGTATAGCAGAAGTAGCATCATCAAGCACAGGCGACATATCAGAATTAATAGCAGGTGGCGGTGTCGCAAATTTACTCATAACAGAAGGTGAATCAAGTGCAGAGCTAGATGGCAGTTCCTTACCTGTCCTCGTAGTTGAGGGCAGAACTTTAGTTTTTTGGACCTCGCAAATTCTTCATAGTGATCAATAGATATAAATCCCAAGTGACTCAGAGAATAGAGCTATGCTCCCCGGCAACGGCGCCAGAAGAAGGTCTTGATAACCCACAAGTATAGGGGATCGCAACAATTTTCGAGGGTATAGTATTCAACCCAAATTTATTGATTCGACACAAGGAGAGCCAAAGAATATTCTTGAGTATTAGCAGTTGAGTTGTCAATTCAACCACACCTGAAAGATTTAGTATTTGCAGCAAAGTTTTAGTAGCAAAGTAATATGATAGTAGCAGTAACAATAGTGACAGTAGCAGTAGTGATTGGTATAGCAAGTGTAACGGCAGTAGCGGAAAAGTAACTTAGCAAGGACCGGTATAGGAAAAGCTCGTAGGCATTGGATCGGTGATGGATGATTATGCCGGATGATATTCATCATGTATCAGTTATAACATAGGGTAATATGTAACTAGCTCCAGTTCATCAATGTAATGTAGGCATGTATTCCGTATATAGTCATACATGCTTAGGGAAAAGAACTTGCATGACATCTTTCGTCCATCCCTCTCGTGGCAGCGGGGTCCTAATGGAAACTAAGGGATATTAAGGTCTCCTTTTAATAGAGTACCAGAACAAAGCATTAACACATGGTGAATACATGGAATCCTCATACTATGGTCATCTCCGGGAGTGGTTCCGGCTATTGTCACTCCGGGATTGCGGGGTCATAACACATAGTAGGTGACTACAACTTGCAAAATAGGATCAAGAACTCACATATATTGATGAAAACATAATAGGTTCAGATCTGAAATCATGGCACTCGGGCCCTAGTGAGAAGCATTAAGCATAGCAAAGTAGTAGGAACATCAATCTTAGAACATAGTGGATACTAGGGATCAAACCCCATCAAAACTAACTCGATTACATGATAGATCTCACCCAACTCATCACCGTCCAGCAAGCCTACGATAAGATTACTCACGAACGATGAAGAGCATCATTAAATTAGCGGTGGAGGATGGTTGGTGATGACGATGGCTTCGATTTCCACTCTCCGGAGCCCAAAACAGACTCCAGATCTGCCCTCCGGAGGAAGAACAGGTGGTGGCGGCGGCTCCGTATCGTAAAACACGATTATTTCTTCTCCTTGATTTTTTCTGGGACGAATAGGGTTATATGGAGCTGGAGAGGAGGTCGGAGGAGCCACGTGGGCCCCACGAGCCTGCCAGGCGCGGCCAGGGGGGGCACGCCTCCAGGGCTCATGGCCAACTGGCTCCTCCTCCTCCGTTGATTCTTTTGCCAGTATTTTTTATATATTCCACAAAAAATCCTCGTCAATTTTCAGGTCATTTCGAGAACTTTTATTTCTGCACAAAAATAACACCATGGCAGTTCTGCTGAAAACAGCGTCAGTCCGGGTTAGTTTCGTTCAAATCATGCAAATTAGAGTCCAAAACAAGGGCAAAAGAGTTTGGAAAAGTAGATACGTTGGAGACGTATCATTCGCCGTGTAGAAGTGGACGATCACCAAACAGTCATCATCATCAAGATCTAAAGGTGAACTCTCCAATGTCGAGCCGTCTTGTAATTCCTTCAAAAGGAGCAAGGACAACAAACACTTGGAAAAACAAATGTGGTTAGTGTTAGTGCCAAACCAAGCATTCAAGTGGTGAATCACCGCACAAGTGTTGTCATCATGCATAACATATGGTGTGACAAGAGATTGTGATATGGCATGTAAGCATACAAATTGAGCACAAGAAATGCAATCATGGAAAGAAGGATACCTAGGTGAGGTAGGGATGCCAATATGTGAGTCAATAGAACAAGCATCTACCTCAAGGTCATAGCACTCATGCACATAGAAATCAATGAAAGGTCTATGGTAGGCAAAGGAATCACTCACAACACCAAAGAAAATGACATGTATAAACACATGGGGCAAGTGCAAGAGAATCCAAGCATCATGTGCACATGGTTTAGTGAAGATAGTGAGGCACTCAACACAATAGAAATAACAAGTGTTCAACATGTGTGAGGCAATCAATTCAAGCATGTAGCAAGCAATGTGCAAAGCATGGCAATGGTTGTCATCAACCGCATAAAAGGAGCACATCGGTGATGCAACATAAGCAAGCATAGTGATCATGTCGTGCAAGCTAGTAGTGCGAAGATGCAATATACTAGAGAAAATCATGACAATCATGTCATATGAGCAAATAATAGGCATAGACAATGCACATGACATAAGGCAAGCACGGGAACAAAACATGATCAATATATCGTCATAGGCACGAGGCACAAAGCAAACATGACAATAGAAAGTAAGTGCTCCACCAAGCTTGCGAATACACATACAAGTGAGAGAATAAAGTGTCATGTGTAATGCAAAGCATGGGTCACAAAAGCATGGCAAGGGCATAGAAATGAGTATATCATGAAAAGTGAACATGTCAATATGGGCATAACAAGTGTAATGAGCAAGAAGCCATAGCCATGTGAGAGCCATGTAGAAGAAATGCGCGAAGTATTTGCGCAAAGTGGTTGGGTGGAGGGTAAGCACTCCATGGTGGCGCATGTCTTCGTTGCTCTCTAGAGCTCATTTCGTCAACTCGTGCACTTGCGAGGTTGACGAAGAATCATGTGTACCTATACAAGAAGGAGACACACGAAACAAAGTGTGTGCATGGTAAATGTACACATCATCCATTATGATGTGTATGTGTGCGTGAGAGTTATCACAAGATAAGCAATGCTCAAAGAAGTTTGAGGCATGGTATAGAAATATGTCATCCATCATACAATTATAGTTATTATGCTCAACATGATTGGGGCGCAATTTATAGCAAGTATGTGGCACATGCATTTTATGCATACCAATGGCAAGCATATTGTGCACACAAATATGGGGATCATGCAAAGTGTAGGATGGAACACAATCTCCTAATATGTATTAGGGAACTATTGGGGTCTCCTCATGTGCAATAGCAGAAGCATAATTCGGAGAACATGGACAACATACTAAACAATGCATGTCCAAAGCATGGTGTTCATGGCATGGCATATGAGAATAATTGCGGAAATTATGCAAAGGGAGCATGGCAATGTCATCACAAGAAAAGAAAATGCAAATAACCATGGGCTTGTCATCTATGCCATATGTGCAAATTGGATTCATTTTAATGGCATATGCATAGTTACTACGATGAGATTGCAAAGATGCAACATGGGTGATCTCATGCATAGCATATGACAAGTCAAGCGGGTTGTCAAACATGATGTGACCTATAGAGTTCTCACAAGAAATCCTATGCAACATGGAATCAAAAGTAATAGAATCCACATGAGAATAGTCAAACACATCATAAATGGGCAATTCATCACATGAGGAAGTCGCATAATCATGAAGCATGGCAATAGGTGGATCGACATCATGCAAGCAATCAATGTCCACTAGTGGGACAAGAGCATCGCCTTCACCTATATTAACTTTTTCGTTCCACTCATGTGGTGTAGGTGAGGTGGCATAGACCAACTCGTGGTCATCTTCATCGTGATGGAACCATGTGGGGGGTGGGGGGGTGCATCATATTCCATCGTGGCCATCGTCTTGTCCAAAGGAAGGACGAAGTCATCGAGGATCGGCCCGTCATCGTGTATGGGACCTAGCACCAAATGAGAAGACAAAATAGAGGTAGAGGTTAAGATGTTAGAAATCGAAGTGGCCACACATGCCCTATCAACTACCTCACTCTCTCTATGTGGTGGTGGCTCACACACTCCCTTGAAGTAGGTGCACTCAAACTCACATATGGTGGAGTCACTCATCTCACGCAGGTGGTGGGGGTTGTGGCTCTCCTCACATGGGAGTTGTGGCAACTCAACATGTATGGGGCTAGTGGTGAAGGCATTCTCACTCTCAATATGGTGGCAAAAGTCTCTCAACTCATCTCCAAACGCCGCCATGGTCGAAGGGAAACTCCCATGCTCAACCATCTCATCACTGTCGCCATGGATGAAGGCCTATGATGGCACATCATCACTCTCCTCCATGACCGAAGGGAAAATCCCATGCTCGATCATCTCACTCTCGCCTCCAAAGATGGAAGCATCCTCTTTGATCGCCACCTTGTCGCTCGCCTCCAAAGCATGTTCCTTGAGTGGCTTGGTAGTCGTGGTCGTTGCCGCGCCATCGTCATAAAGAGTCTGGTAGACTCGGCATAGTTAGTCAGTGAAGTCGGACTTGGGAGCATCGTCTTTGAGCTCGTATGGCTTGGCCATGTTGGTGGTACCATCCTCATGCTTGTCGTCTCGGAGCTTTGTCGTCCTGAAGTGTGTGCGGGGCCGAGTAGTCTTGGCCTTGAGGTCTTGTGCTGCCTTGAGAGCACCAATGTAGAGTTCATCGAGAGACTCGTAGTTGTTGTCGAAGATAGGCTTGGCGATGTCATTGTTCCATCCCATCATGAAGTAGAACTTCATCCAGATGGGGTCGGTCACACCGGCTCGTCGCAAGGCTTTCTTCATCATCATGAAGTATTCGTCGATGGACTTGGATCCTTGTATGGTGTTCTCCAATTGGCGTTGAAGATGTTCTGTGTAGGTGGAAGGCACAAACTCTCGCTGCATCGCTTTCTTCGTCTTGGACCAACTCATGTTGAAGCTCTTTGAAGATGTGTGAAGCCACCATGTCGACGCATCACCGTGGAAGTTTCTTGTGGCGCACTTTGATGACCGACAAGTATAGGGGATCTATCATAGTCCTTTTGATAAGTAAGAGTGTCAAACCCAACGAGGAGCAAAAGGAAATGACAAGCGGTTTTTATTAAGGTATTCTCTACAAGCACTGAAATTATCGGTAACAGATGGTTGTGTGATAAGATAATTTGTAACGGGTAGCAAGTAAAAATAGTAACAAAGGTGCAGCAATATGGCCCAATCCCTTTTGTAGCAAAGGACAAGCCTAAACGAACTCTTATATAAGGTAAAGCGCTCCCGAGGACACATGGGAATTATTGTCAAGCTAGTTTTCATCATGTTCATATGATTCGCGTTCGCTACTTTGATAGTTTGATATGTGGGTGGACCGGTGCTTGGGTGCTGTCCTTACTTGGACAAACATCTCACTTATGATTAACCCCTCTCTCAAGCATCCGCAATTATGAAAGAAGAATTAAGACAAAGTCTAACCATAGCATGAAACTAGTGGATCCAAATCAGCCCCTTACGAAGCAACGCATAAACTAGGGTTTAAGCTTCTGTCACTCTAGCAACCCATCATCTACTTATTACTTCCCAATGCATTCCTCTAGGCCCAAATAATGGTAAAGTGTCATGTAGTCGACGTTCACATAACACCACTAGATGAGAGACAACATACAACGCGTCAAAATATCGAACGAATACCAAATTCACATGACTACTAGTAGCAAGACTTATCCCATGTCCTCAGGAACAAACATAACTACTCACAAAGCATAATTATGTTCATGATCAGAGAGGTATTGAATAGCATTAAGGATCTTAACATATGATCTTCCACCAAGTAAACCAACTAGCATCAACTACAAGGAGCAATTAACACTACTAGCAATCTTACGAGGACCAATCGGAGTCGCGAGACGGAGATTGGATACAAGAGATGAACTAGGGTTTGGAGATGAGATGGTTCTGATGAAGATGTTGATGGAGATGAGTCCCCTCCGATGAGAGGAGCGTTGGTGATGACAATGACGACGATTTCCCCCTCCGGGAGAGAAGTTTCCCTAGCAGGACGGCCCTGCCAGAGCTCTAGATTGGTTCTGCTCAAGTTCCGCCTCGTGGCGGCGGCGTCTCTTCCCGAAAGCTATGTCTTGATTTTTTCTGGGACGAAACCCTTCATATAGAAGAAGATGGGGGCCAAAGGGGCTACTGGGGGCCCACGAGCCCCCCAGGCGCGCCTAGGGGGGTGGGGCGCGCCTGGCAGGCTCATGGCCTCCTGGTGGCTCCCCTCTGGCATTTCTTCTGCCCGGTACTTTTTATATATTCCAAAATAATTCCTCGCTAATTTTCACGGCTTTTGGAGTTGTGCAGAATAGATATCTCAAACTTGCTCCTTTTCCAGCCCAGAATTCCAGCTGCCGGCATTCTCCCTCTTCATGTAAACCTTGTAAAATAAGAGAGAAAAGGCATAAGTATTGTACCATAATGTGTAATAACAGTTCATAATGCGATAAATATCAATATAAAAGCATGATGCAAAATGGACGTATCACACTTCACTTGATATTTGGAGGGGGCTTGAAGTAACTTGAGGTAGTGGTCCATCTTGCGCTCCCAATCGAGATACTCCTTGGGGTCTTGACTCCCATAGAATGGAATGTCATGGTCGAAGTCAAGGTCGTAGTAGCTCATGGAGGTCACGGGTTTGAGCTTGGGGAGCTTCTTTTGAATTTCTTTTTGGCGAAGATGCCTCATGTCCAAAGGCAAAGATGCCTTGAAATTGCTTGGCAAAGATGCCAAGGTAGGTGGTGAAGTCATTGAGCGGTGGTTGTTGTTGATCTCATGACCTTCACACTTGTTCTTTGTTGGATGCCTTGATGTTGGATTCATTATTTCTTCATGTCGTTGATGGTGTCGATGCCGGTGTGATCTTGCTGGAGATTGCTGCTCGGGAGCATGTGCACTTGAGCGTCTTCTCAAAGATGATGAAGACCTCTTGCGGTTCTTGATGAGGACCTTGAGCTCCTCCATTTGAGCATGCATCTTGGTGTCGATGATGTTCTTCATGGCATCGAACTCGTCGTTGTTGTTGTAGACCGAACATGGTGTGCTTTGCCTAGCCATAACAAGACTCGAGCAAAGATGAGTGGGAAATGAGATAAAAAATACCATGATACCATTCCCAAAGTTGAGGATGTATCCCGCTTCACTCAATGTGAATTGAGAGAATAGTGGAATTGGTACCGGACTTGTTCACTCACACCTACAACATAAAGCTTATCGAGTGGCTTGGTTAGGACAAGTGGCACAAAATTCAAGAAAAATGAAGTCAAAGATATTGTAAATGTTGAGATAAATCCAATGGTCTCAAAATGCAAAGCAAGTGATCACAAATATAGAGGAGGGAAATAGATAAACACACGCGGTGGGATAATGGGGCTTGTGCAACTATAGGGATGAGCAAAGCTCATGTTGCATAGACACAAGGAGAGACGCTAGATTATTGCATGTTTGGGCACGATTCACCACTTGGCACCAATCCTATTTATGCAAGCAAAATGTTTCCTATTCCAAGTATTCTCATGCACAAGTATCTCTTTTCATGCTCAACTCTTTGCTTATAAGCTTTGATCTTTCTTTCTTGCTTAGAAGCTTTTTTTGACGCTTCTCTTCCTTTCCACTATTATTATTGAGCCTCAACCAACTATATGAGACAAGTATCACAATATATGCATGGTAACAAGCAATTGCACTATATGATATTTTCAATGATGCAATAATATGATATCGTGTCACTATGGTGCACATGTTTTCACGAGGCCCAGCAATACTCGGATAGCTAGTCTCAATAGGTGTGAAGGTAATCGCAAAGATGGTGGGGATATCAAGATGTAATGTAAAGGAAGGTAAAGTGTATGACGGAATGTATACCTTCGTCACACTTAACCTTTCACGAAGTCGGGGTGAACCAGCCTTGCTTCTGGTTGAAGATGGTCTCAAAGGATGGATGGTCGTCGTTGATGTTGAACGTCGATGGTCGATGTAGATGATGGACCGATACAAGACACCGGTGGTTGATGAAGAAGTAACCGTTCCTAAGTAGCTGAATCACCTTAGGAGACTCAAATCACAACTCAGCAACCACAATTGCAAAGGTAAACCAAATGGGTTAGGTTGCGGAAGACTATGGCGGTATTGCGGATGATATGGTGGAGGGCCTAGGCAAACTTGCCAAAATTAGAAAAATTTGAAGTGGTAAAATGATGGTAAAACCAAGATGAGCAGCTTGGGTACGTTGGTAGCTTCAAAACAAGCCAAAGAACACTCAAATCGGAGTCCGGGAGCGAAAGTTATGGCCGAAACGGTGAAATGGCGGAAGCTGCAATCTGTGCAATGATTCTGGTAAGGCCGGAAGTTCCGGGGGGGGGGGGGGGACGAGAAAAATGTGGGAAACTTTCTGGTAAGGCCGGAAGTTCCAGGCGATTCCGGAAGTTTCGGGGGACACGGGAACAACTCCGGGACGAACTCTAATTTCCGGATCTGAACACGAGGGCAGAAAAACTCGATTTCCAGGGCAAAATTGAAGGGGGAAAAGGTTAAATTGGGGCTAGGGAATGCCAAGGGAGGTAGATCTACTTTCCAAACACTAGATTCACGGATCAAAATCAACAAAAACTCACAAGAACAACAAAATGCAAGAAATTTTTTGGGGCTATTTTTTAGGAATTTTTTTCGAATTTGGGGAGAAAAACTCGAACTAATGGCTAGAACATGGGGGGTAGGGCTCCAAATTCGTGATCAACGTGGCTCATGATACCAATATGATACGGGGCAAGCCCGTGTGGGTCGATCTTTCACGAATTGGAGGGGAATTCCACGAAGAACACGAAGGGGAAATCACAAGAGGAAACACCCAAGAACAAGTCCAATCACACATCCACTAGAGTCACCACACACATAAGATCCACAATGTACAAGAACAACAAAGGGAAAGAGGATACATGGTAGAGTTCATCCCAAATCCCATGGGGAGATGGGGCCTTGATATCCCGAAGGATCTTCCCTCGTGAGGGGCCTTGACATCCACTAGGGGATTTTTTGTCATAGAGGCATCTACTCCATGGGAGAGGTAGTGGAAGGAGCTAGGCTCAACTTACTAAGAGAAAAACCATAGCTAACCCTAGAATGGAGGTGGGAGATGAGTATATATAGTCTAGGGAGAAGTGGGGGTGAGAAAGGGGTACATGGGCCTTGGGCCCGAGTGGATGCACGCACGTAGGCCGAAAGTTCCGGGCGCCGGAAGTTCCGGGGAAGGTTCTGGCAGGTTCTGGGGTTTCCCGAGAGTTGGCACGCCTCGGGTGCGTCGGAGGTCGGAGGTTTCGGGCAGGCCAGAAGGTCCGGGGTCCGGAGGTTCCAGGCAGGCCGGAAGGTTCGAGACTTCTAGAGTCTTGTCCTCGCTTCTTCTTCCTTCTCTTCCAAGCTTCCCTCGCGGATGGTGTAGTCGTACGTAGGTGCTGACACTCCTCCTCGTCATCCGTGAAGCTCCAGCAATACCTATGCATGCACACGAGAGGAATGTCAAGTAGTATACCATCCTCGAAGGGGTCAAGTGAACACGTGTAAAGGAGATGATTCACCTTTATGTATGTGGAGTAGATGTGGCACGTGCCACTTGGCAAAGGTACTCTTGCCATGGTGATGTCCATAGGATTCTCCATGTCAAAAGAGATTATTGAAAACTCTGAGGAAGCACCGTGCTGCTATTGGATATACTCGTGATGATCTTAAGGGCATTAGTCCCACTCTATGTCAGCATAAATTTAATATGGAGCCCGATGCTAAACCAATTGTTGATCACCAATGACAGTTAAATCCTAAAATGAAAGAAGTGGTAAGAAATGAAATATTAAAGCTTTTGGAGGCAAGTATAATTTATCCTATTGCTGATAGTAGATGGGTTAGTCCCATCCATTATGTCCCTAAGAAAGGAGGTATTACCATAGTTCCTAATGATAAAAATGAGTTGACCCCGCAAAGAATTGTCACCGGATATAGAATGGTAATTGATTTTAGGAAATTAAATAAAGCTACTAGGAAAGATCATTAACCTTTACCTTTTATTGATCAAATGCTAGAAGAACTATCCAAACACACACATTTTTTGCTTTCTAGATGGTTATTCTGGCTTCTCTCAAATACCTGTGTCAAAAGAGGACCAAGAGGAGACCACTTTTACTTGCCCTTTTGGTACCTTTCCTTATAGACGTATGCCTTTTGGTTTATTCAATGCACCTACTACCTTTCAAAGATGTATGACTACTATTTTTTCTGATTTTTGTGAAAAGATTGTTGAGGTTTTCATGGATGATTTTTCCATTTACGAAATTTCTTTTGATGATTGCTTGAGCAACCTTGATCGAGTTTTGCACAGATGCGAAGAAAATAAATTGTCTTGAATTGGGAGAAGTGCCACTTTATGGTTAATGAAGGTATTGTATTGGGACACAAAATCTCCGAAAGAGGTATTGAAGTTGATAAAGCTAAAGTTGATGCTATGGAAAAATGCCGTGTCCTACGGATATCCATGGTATAAGAAGTTTCCTTGGTCATGCTGATTTCTATAGGAGGTTTATTAAAGACTTCTCTAAGATTTCTAGGCCTCTCACTAATCTTTTGAAAAAATATGTTCCATTCGTTTTTGATGATGATTGTGTAGAAGCATTTGAAATCCTTAAGAATGCCTTGATTTTTGCACCTGTTGTTCAACCACCTGATTGGAACCTACCCTTTGAAATTATGTGTGATGCTAGTGATTAAGCCGTTGGCACTGTTCTAGGACAAAGAGTTGATAAGAAATTAAATGTTATCCACTATGGTAGTAAAACTTTAGACAACGCTCAAAGAAACTATGCTACCACTGAAAAGGAATTTTTAGTAGTTGTGTTTGCTTGTGATAAGTTCAGACCTTATATTGATGATTCCAAAGTAACTGTTCACACTAATCATGCTACTATTAAATTCCTTATGGAAAAGAAAGATGCTAAATTTAGACTTATTAGATGGGTTCTTCTGCTACAAGAATTTGATTTGCATATTATTGATAGAAAGGGTGCTGAGAACCCCGTAGCAGCAACTTGTCTAGGTTAGAAAATGTTCTTGATGACCCACTACCTATTGATGATAGCTTTCCTTATGAACAATTAGCTCTCATAAATGCTTCATGTAATGCTCCATGGTATGCTGACTGTGCTAATTACATTGTTGCTAAATTTATACCGCCTAGTTTCACATATTAACAAAAGAAAAAGTTCTTCTATGATTTAAGACATTACTTTTGGGATGATCCACACCTTTATAAATAAGGAGTTTATGGTGTCATTAGACGTTGTGTACCTGAGCTTGAATAGGAACAGATCCTACACAAGTGTCATTCTGAGGCCTACGGAGGAGACCACGCTGGAGATAGAACTGCACACAAGGTATTACAATCTAGTTTTTATTGGCCTACTCTCTTCAAGGATGCTCGTAAGTTTGTCTTGTCTTGTGATGAATGTCAAAGAATTCGCAATATTAGTAGACGTCAGGAAATTCTATGAATTACTCTCTTGTTATTGAACCATTTGATGTTTGGGGTTTTGATTATATGGGACCTTTTCCAAAGTCCAACGGGTATACTCATATTCTAGTTGCTGTTGATTACGTTACTAAGTGGGTAGAAGCTATTCCAACTAAAACTTCTATTAAAATGCTGAAAGAAGTTATTTTCCCTAGATTTGGAGTCCCTAGATATTTAATGATTGATGGTGGTTCACACTTTATTCATGGTGCTTTCCGTAAATTGCTTGCTAAGTATGACGTTAATCATAGAATTGCATCTCCTTATCACCCACAGTCTAGTGGTCAAGTAGAATCAAGCAATAGAGAAATTGAATTGATCTTGCAAAAGACTGTTAATAGATCTAGAAAGAATTTGTCAAAGAAACTTGATGATGCATTATGGGCTTATAGAACTGCTTACAAAAACCCTATGGGTATGTCTCCTTATAAAATGGTTTATGGTAAAGCATGTCACTTACCTCTAGAACTAGAGCATAAAGCTTATTGGGCAATCAAAGAGCTCAACTATGATTTCAAACTTGCTGGTGAGAAGAGTTTATTTGACATAAGCTCACTTGATGAATGGAGAACCCAAGCCTATGAGAATGCCAAGTTGTTTAAAGAAAAAGTTAAGAGATGGCATGATAAAATGATACAAAAGCGTGAATTCAATTTAGGTGACCATGTCTTGCTATACAATTCTCGTTTAAGATATTTTGCAGGAAAACTTCTCTCTAAATGGGAAGGGCCTTACATTGTCGAGGAAGTATATCGTTTCGGTGCCATCAAGATCAACAACGCCGAAGGCAAAAATCCGAAGGTGGTAAACGGGAAAAGAATCAAACATTATATCTCAGGTACTCCATAAATGTTGAAACAAATATTATCAAAACCATAACTCCGGAGGAGTACATTATGGAGACCTACGAGAACATTTCCGATGATTGAGTATGTGGATCTGCTTTACAAGCTCTTATATTGACTCTTTCCGATGCTGTGATAAATTGCAATTGCTTTGATGACTGAGAGCATTGTTTGTTGGTTCTCAATGGAGTTCTTGGTTCATACTTTATCCTGTGAATGAATTGTTACTCTAGTATAAGAAATTATATATCAATAAGTATTGCTATTCTAAAGATGATCATGATGCCCTCATGTCCGTATTTCATTTTATCGACACCTCTATCTCTAAACTTGTGGACATATTTATCGATCTCGGCTTTCACTTGAGGACAAGAGAGGTCTAAGCTTGGGGGAGTTGATACGTCCATTTTGCATCATGCTTTTATATTGATATTTATTGCATTATGGACTGTTATTACACGTTATGGTACAATACTTATGCCTTTTCTCTCCTATTTTACAAGGTTTACATGAAGAGGGAGAATGCCGGCAGTTGGAATTCTGGACTAGAAAAGGAGCAAATATGAGATACCTATTCCGCACAACTCCAAAAGTCCTAAAAAGTTACGGAGAATTATTTTGGAATATAAAAAAAATATTGGGCGAAACAAATACCAGAGGGGCCCACTAGGAGGTCACAACCCTGCCACGCGAGGCCTACCCCCTGGCCGCGTCTTGGTGGCTTGTGGGCCCCCTGGCAGGCCTCCGGTGCCCATCTTCTGCTATATGAAGGGTTTTGACCTGAAAAAAAATCAAGAGAGAGCTTTTGGGACGAAGCGCCACCGTCTCGAGGCAGAACTTGGGCACAACCAATCTAGAGCTCTGGCGGAGCTGTCCTGCCGGGGAAACTTCCCTCCCGGAGGGGGAAATCGAAGCCATCGTCATCACCAACGATCCTCTCATCGAGAGGGGGTCAATCTCCATCAACATCTTCACCAGCACCATCTCCTCTCCAAACCCTAGTTCATCTCTTGTATCCAATCTTTGTCTCAAACCTCAGATTGGTACTTCTGGTTTGCTAGTAGTGTTGATTACTCCTTATAGTTGATGCTAGTTGGTTTACTTGGTGGAATATCATATGTTCAGATCCT
Source organism: Hordeum marinum (assembly GCA_022496015.1). Classification (NCBI taxonomy): domain Eukaryota; kingdom Viridiplantae; phylum Streptophyta; class Magnoliopsida; order Poales; family Poaceae; genus Hordeum; species Hordeum marinum. The sequence goes on along the minus strand of CM039672.1, from coordinate 239,966,217 downwards.
TAATGATAAATAATACTCCTCTGATTATGAACATGAACATGTTTTGTGAGTAGTTACGTTTGTTCCTGAGGACATGGGATAAGTCTTGTTATAAGTAATCATGCGAATTTGGTATTTGTTCGATATTTTGATGAGATGTATGCTGTCTCTCCTCTAGTGGTGTTATGTGAATGTCGACTACATAATAATTCACCATTATTTGGTCGTAGGGGAAGGCATTGGGAAGTAATAAGTAGATGATTGGTTGCTAGAGTGACAGAAGCTTAAACCCTAGTTTATGCGTTGCTTCGTAAGGGGCTGATTTGGATCCATATGTTTCATGCTATGGTTAGATTTATCTTAATTCTTCTTTAGTAGTTGCGGATGCTTGCGAGAGAGGTTAATCATAAGTGGGAGGTTTGTCCAAGTAAGGGCTGCATCCAAGCACCGGTCCACCCACATATCAAATTATCAAAGTAACGAACGCGAATCAAATGAGCATGATGAAAACTAGCTTGACAGAAATTCCCATGTGTCCTCGGGAGCACTTCACTTTATATAAGAGTTTGTCCATGCCTGTTCTTTGCTACAAAAGGATTGGTCTAGCTTGCTGCACCTTTGCTACAGTTGTTACTCGTTACCCGTTACAAATTACCTTATCAAAAAACTATCTGTTACCAATAATTTAAGTGCTTGTAGAGAATACCTTACTGAAAACCGCTTGTTATTTCCTTCTGCTCCTCATTGGGTTCAACACTCTTACTTATAGAAAGGACTACTATAGATCCCCTATACTTGTGGGTCATCTCGCACCCAATCATCTCGGATGGGTTTTCGAGAAGTGTGAAAAGGAAGGAGTGATTGCATTTTGGATAGTTATTCTTTCGATTCGTCATAATTTTGGAACTTGTTGTTTGCTTAAAATTTTATGTGGGAAGGATGCAAGTGTTGGTATTGAAAAGAACATTATAGTGATCTACATATAGTGGGAAATCTGCGAGATGTTGGTGCACTATTTGCTAGAGATGTGACTAGAGAGAACACAATGTTCAAGTTTTCGGAGACAGAAGGAAAAAGTGTGCAAGCTTAACAAGCCAATAGAGAAAAGAAACTATGTAGGAAATAATGAAATGGAGAAAACATTGATCAGACTAATATGAACATTTAAGGAAGTGGTGTTTCTATTGAAACTTGTAATTTTTTCTACAGTTTTCCTTGGATCGATTCTCTTAGTGATGAACATGTGAAGTATGTGACCAAAATGTCTTTCAATAAAATAATCGAGTAGTGAAGTTTTACTCGATGGATCAAAACTACAAAAATTTGCGTTAACAAATATAAGGAGTTAAGTTTAGGGGAGCGGACTGATACGTCTCCAACATATCTACAATTTTTGATTGTTTCATGCCATTATATTATCAATCTTGGATACCTTATATGCAAATATATTCTATTTTATATCATTTTCTGGGAGTAACTTATTAACCTAGTGTCCAGTGCGAGTTCCTATTTTTGCGTGTTTATGATTTTTTAGAAAATAAATATTAAACAAAGTCCAAACATGATGAAACTTTATGAGGGTCATTTGTGGACATAATAGACCCTAGAAGCTTCGGGAGGAGACTAGACGAGCCACAAGGGAGGGATGAGCTTGCATGGCACGCCACACAAGCTCGTGACTCCCTCGGTAACCCTCTGATATGTCAATTTTGTGTCATAGTTTCTGTAACATCCCAAATTTTGGAATGTTATAATAAATATCAGAATGAGTGTTTGTTTGCTTGAGTGACTGAATCGAGTGAAATTTGAAACTTTTAAAAAAACTTCTGAATGAGAGGGAATGACATGACTTTCCCATGTGCTTTTGAATTCAAATTCTTACATTTCAAATCAGTGAGAGAAGATGACATGACTTCTTCAATATAAAAAAGATTTGACAAGTGAATTTGAAAACTATTTGAAAATTTCCTGATATGGAGTTCCTTTCATATTTGAATTTCCAATTTGAAGTTGAAACAATTCAAACCCCTTGACAAAACTTGAGAGGAGTAATATGACACTCCACACCAGGGGTTATTTTGTGAAGTATTTGAACCATAAAACCCAGGGGGTTATTTGAAAATTATTTACAAAAAGAAATAAAATCAATTTAAGCATTTTCTAAAAATAATTTTTTTAAAGTATTTATTTTGGCCGTGGAAAAATGTTCATTTAATGGAATTTATTCCCCTGGTCAATCTAATATATAAATCTTCATTTTTTGGAAAGTTATTGATTGCCATAAAGTAGTTTCCATTCTGTGTAAATTAGAAAAAGGAAAGGAATTAATGCATTTCCTGAATTTTTTTAAGTATTTATTTTGGCCGTGGAAAAATGTTCATCAAATTTCATTTATTCCCCTGGTCAATTTAATATATAAATCTTAATTTTTTGGAAATGTATTGATTGCCATAAAGTAGTTTCCATTCTATGTAAATGGGAAAAGGAAAGGAATTAATGTTCTAATAAAAACCGGCCAACCCACCTGACTTAACCCCCCCCGAAATTACTCCAATCCCACTGAATCCGCAATCTCTTCTCCCTTTCCTTTCTACGACCCTGAGCCACTACTATAAATACCCGAGGCCTCTCGCACCCCGTTCCACCCCTAAGCTCCATTCCCTGTGCCCTCTCGCCGCCGCCATCGCTCGCCGGAGCTCCGCACCACCGAAGCCCTCGAGCTCGTGCCTCTCCACTCCGACCGCCCCAAGCTCTCCCGAGCCCACCAACCTCTCCACCTCGCTCGCGCACACCTCTCCATCTAGTCGCCCGTGTCCCGCACCCACCGGAGTCCCTTCCCCGATGACCACCCGAAGATCATCGCCGCTCACGAGCTCGCCGTCGTCGCCATCGTCGCCCCGAGCCCCACTGACGCCACCAACGGAGTCGCCGTCCCCGACCACCACAGCACCGTCCCCGATGACTCCGCCGCCTCAGACATCGCCGAAGCCCTCGCCAGATTCCAACCCCACTGCGGTGAGCACCGGAACCTCTCCCCACCGTCGGATCGTAAACGAACGGATACGATTAGATCACGTGTTTTAATTTTATTAGCCGAACCGTTTTCTTAGTTACCGGTTGTTCGCTCCGTTACATCTAGCACGCACCCCCTGTAGCCAATGAAAAAATGCCACGTAGCCCCTATCCGTTAGTTAGAGTTTTTCGTTTTTTTCTGTTTCTGTTTTAAAAACAGAATAGTTCTGTTTTCATTTTCCTTATAACTTTTATGTTTTTAATTGTTTTAATTTTATTCCTTTTGCATTATGTCAATAATTTTATGTAGTTTCTATAGATATAAAGTTTTATCAAATTTGACTAATTTAAAATTGAATTCAAACAGATTTGATTCAAATTTTATTTTCTGAATATCTTGAGTTTAAAAATTTATTTTGAGTTGATTCTTTTTGATACTTGTCACTAGTGATCTTAGTTATCAGTAGGTAGAATTTGGGAATTTTAAGAATCATTTAAATTACTATTTTTAACAAAACAGATTCTGTTTTAGTTCTTTTTAGGTTTATTTCAAATTCTTTTGTTTTAAATTGTTTTCTTTTATATTAGTTGATATATTTTTATAAAGTTTTCTGTTAGATAACAGTAGCCCTTCAAACAAAAATTATTTTATTAATTGATTGCATGAAAATCAATTCTAGTTAATTATAACTTGTAATTGATTTCATTGCTAGTTTGACTTCTTATTTGAAAATATTCTTATAAATTGTTTTACAAAGTTTTACTTTCTGTTAACTTAGTTGTTTTATGTTTTGTTTTTCTGTTATTTTAATATTTCATTTGTTTTCATGTTGTTAAATTTATTAGGCAAAAACTTATGTTGTTTAGAGTGTTGTTTTCATAATTCTTAGTTGTTCTTCAAAAGTAATTCGTTTTGCTAGTAAAATGTTTACTAAAATACTTTTGTTATATTTTACTTTGTTTTGTGTTTTTACTTTTGAAAAATAGGATTTACTTGTAGAGAAAACCAACTTTGGTTGTGTTGATGGAGTTATGTTGTTTTGAGTTTTGTCTTAAGTATTTCCTTCATCACCACCTTGTTACTTTTGGTTTTTGTGTTACTTTTTGGTTGTTAGAATTGATTGCTAGTATGATTGCTTATATGAGTGAAATGTTTGATTATAGATTTTATCGGAGAGTGACGAATAGTCTAACAAGTTATTTCTGAGAGTGATATTATTCTTCATCAACAGGGCACGAAAGTTCACTTTGACCATCTTGTTCATACCTATGTTTTATTGCATGTAGTGACATCATTCAACATACCCCTCCAGTAGTGTTATTGAAATTCTTGTAGTTGAGTAGAATGCATGAGGTAGGAACCCATCACCTGTTACTAAAGCCCCGGGAACGCTAGTTAGTTCAATGCTATGCTAAAGTAGACGGGGTTTGGTATGAGTATTCGTGAGTGGTGTGAGAAGGAGGACTCCACGTCAAGACGACAACTTCATGAAGGCATATTCAAGTCCTGCATCTTCAAGACCTCAAGACTTCGAGACTCGAGAAACAAGTTTTCAATACACACTACTGGGTGAAGGATGGTTGATTGGGCATCCCTGGAGTAACCAGTGGATGGCTGGGATGCATGGAGAAGCGCCATGACATCTTGCGGAAAGCTTCACCCAGACTCAAAGAGACGGATGAATACTTCATGCCCAGAAGCTTACCTGTGTAGCCACAAGTCATTATGGGCTCTGGCTTGGTTGATCTTTGTTGTGACTCTGGCTGGGCAGTGCTACGAGATGTAGTCATTGTTAGGAATGGATGGGCACCGACAGTAGTTAGGGACACACTCTGAAAGACCATGTTTCATTCGTCCTGTTCTCAAACATCCGGTAGTGCGAGGACTTACCAGGAGGGAACGAATCTTGTGGGTAAAGTACACAACACTCTGCAGAGTTAAACCTAATCGATTAGCCGTGTCCCCGGTTATGGACAATTTGAGCCTTTGGACTTGGATCTATCTCTGAAACTCTCAACACTGGGCTGATAATTAATTGTGGGCAACTTATGATACTTGTGGGCATTAAGACATCGGTTGGCGGAACCATGTCATGTTAGGTAACTCTGTAGTGATAATTCCTGATATTCCTTTGTTGTAGGAAAATAAAATAAAATCAGGGTTTACGCAAAAACTCAGACACAGAGCCATAAAGCCTTATTGCATATATATTAGTCTTATTATTCTGTTCTGCTATGGTGATCTTGCCAGTACATTCAATGTACTGACTTACACGGCTGCAACGTCTTATGTTGCAGATAAGTTCTACGACGAGTAAGAGTACGATTCAGGGTTACGGTCTGCACTCAACCTGCCGTTGGTGTTATTGGGACTCCACTCCCGTTGAATGCTTCCGCTAAAATTTTAAGGTATATATATCAGTTTTACGTTAATTACATGTGATTGCACTTTGATATATACATTGATGTACTGTGTGTGCCACCATACTGATCCAGGGATGGCACAGAACACACAAAGGCTTGACTCGTTTTGAGTCGGGTTGCTATACTTTCCTATTGATATCTATACTATTCTTGTTCATTATTCCACTTTATGATACAATTATTATTATTTTATCACTTAATTTACAAGGTACATCACAAGGGAAATTGTCGGGAATAGGAATTCTGGACCTAAAAACCAAGAAAAATGGTGAAAATTCACTTGACTCCAAATGAACAAAAACTTTTGTGAAATATTTCTGGAATATATGAAGAATTACGGAGCGAAGAACTACTGAAGGGGGCTGCCTATGGGCCACGATCCAATAGGGCGCACCCATCCCCTTGGCGCACCCTGTTAGCCTGTGGGGTCCACTTGGCTCCCCCAACCCTAATTCCAGTCCTATAAATTCACATCTGCTGAGAAAAAAATAGAAGAGGAACTTTCATGATGAAGCGCCGCCATCTTGAGTTAGAAACCTGGGCAGAGGCCCTTTTGCACTCCGACATGCTGAGTCTGCCGGGGACACTTCTCTCCGAGAGGGGTAGACCGAAACCATCGTCATCACGGATGCTGCCTACTTCGTGGGAGTACCAATCTTCATCGTTATTACACCTATGGTCTTGAACATGTTGATGATGTGCGAGTAGTTACTATTATTCCCGAAGACACGGGAGAAGTCTTGTTATAAGTAATCATGTTAAGTTGGTATTCGTTCGATATTTTGATGATATGTAGGCCGCTGCTTCCTTTAGTGGTGTCGTGTGAACGTAAATTACATGGAACTTCACCATCCAATGGGCCCAAGGAAGGCATTGTGGAGTAATAAGTAGATGATGGGTTGCTAGAGTGCCAGAAGCTTAAACCCTAGTTTATGCATTATTTCATAAGGAGCTGATTTGGATCCATACGTTTCATGCTATTGTTAGTTTTATCTTAATTCCTTTTTATTAGTTGCGGATGCTTACGAGAGGGGGTAATCATAAGTGGGTTCTTATTCAAGTAAGAACAACACCTTAGTACCGGTCCACCCACATATCAAATTATCAAAGTAACGAATGCGGATTAACTAAACATGATGAATATGACTAGATAAAAAATCCCATGTGTCCTCAGGAGCGCTTGCTTTACGTAAGAGTACTTTCAGTCCTCTCCTTTGCTACAGAAGGATTGGGCTACCTTGCTGCACCTTTTATACTATTGTTACTTGTCACTTGTTATGAATTATCTTGCTGCAAAACTATCTATCATTGTTAATCACATCATTTGTAGAGAATACCTTGTTGAAAATTGCTTATCATTTCCTTCTGCTCCTTACTGGGTTCGACACTCTTACTAATCTAAAGGACCGTGATTGGTCCCCTATACTTGTGGGTCATCAGTATCTTGATATAATTCCACTTTTATATATTCACATATACCCCGGAACCAACAGATAGACACCCGCTATACTTTTTATGCCGTCGCAAGCCTTTGTTCTTCTGCGATCCCATCTGGAGGCCTTTTTCGATAATATCTAGAGGGGGATTCAATCATGGAGGCCATGTACATGAACCTTGCTACCTCCATGATGATGCGTTAGTAGTTCACCACAGACCTACGGCTCCATAGCTACTAGCTAGATGGCTTCTTCTCTCTCTTTGATCTTCAATACCATGTTCTCCTTGATCTTCTTGGGGTTCTATCCAATGTAATCTTCTTCTACAATGTGTTTGTTGGGATGTGATGAATTGTGGGCTTATGATCACATCATCCATTGAAAGTAATTGAGTCTTTTCTGAACTTTATTATGCATGGTTGTCATAGTTTAGTATTTCTCTCCAATCTATCCGTTTGGTTTGGCCAACTAGATTGATTTATCTTTAGTGGGGCAGGTGCTTTGTAATGGGTTCAATATTGCAATGCTCTATATGCCAGTGATAGAAGGGGACAAGCCACATATTTGTATTGTTGCCATTAAGTATAAAACGATGGGGTTTATACATATTTATTGGGTTTACTTTGTCTACATCATGTCATTTTTCTTAAAGCGTTACTCTGTTTGTCATGAACTTAATACCATAGATGCATGCTGGATAACAGTCGATTGGTGGAGTAATAGTGGAAGATGTAGGGAGGAGTCGATCTAATCATTTTGGACATGATGCCTATATACATCATCATGGCCATGAATAACATCATAACTATGCGCTTTTTTATCACTTGCCCAATAGTAATTTGTCTACCCACCGTATGCTATGTGTTCAAGAGAGAAGCCTCTAGTGACAACTATGGCCCCGGGTCTACTTAGTCATATTGCTAAAAACCAAAAATACCTTGCTGCAATTCGTTTACTTTTGTTTACTTTTATTTTTATACACCTATCACTATGAGAATTAATCCTTGCAAGTAACGAGTTCAAGGGGATTGACAACCCTCTTGCCCGCGTTGGGTGCAAGTGTTTGCTTTCGTGTGTGTAGTTGCTGAAGACGGGAATTTGCATGGTTCTCCTATTGATTCAATAACCTTGGTTCTCACCAAGGGAAATACTTATCATCTACTATATTGCTTCACCCTTCCTCTTCGTGGAAAATCCCAATGGAGCTCATAGTAGCAAAAAGAATTTCTGGCATCGTTGCCGAGGAGACAACATCATATTCTCATCAGATTCCTACATACAAACTATCATCCACTTGTCCTACTTTTTATTTGCCTCTCTTTTTCACCTCCCTCCACTTATCTAAAAAACAGAATTTTTTTGTTTGCTAGTCTACTTGCTTTGCTGCTGTGCCTCGAGAAAATACCATATTGTGTGACTTCTCGAATACTAATAACAATGATTTTGTTAGTACTCCAGTACCAGTGCCACTAGTGCGGATTTTTACGATAGTAATACTTCCTTGCTAAACCTTGTTATAAAAGATCAATTTTCTGGAAATCCTAACGAGCATGTTGCTTCCCATCTTAATACCTTTGTTGAATTATGTGATATGCAAAATAAAAAATATGTGGATAGTGAATTTTTAAACTGATTATTTCCTTTCTAGCTAAGAGATAGCACTAAAACTTGGTTTCATCTTTGCCTCACAATAATATTGATTCTTGTGATAAGTGTAAAGATGCTTTTATTGCCAAGTATTTTCCTCCCGCTAAGATTATTTCTCTCCAAAACCAAATTGTGAACTTTAAGCAACCTGAGCAAGGACATGTTGCTCAATCTTGGGACAGAATGAAATTAATGATTAGAAATTGTCCCATTCATTGTTTAAACTTATGGATGATAATACATTTTTTTAATGCAAGACTAAACTTTGTTTCGAGAATTCTTCTAGAATCTGCTGCAGGTGGTACTTTCATGGGAATTACATGGGGAGAATCCACAAAACTTCTTGATAATACGACAACGAATTATTCTCAATGGCACACCGAACGAGATCCAACTGGTAAGAAGGTAAACTTTGTCAAAGAAATTACCACTTTGAGTAATAAAAGGGATGCTCTTATGAATATGCTTGCTAGTAAACATGCTCATGTTGATCCTAATGATGTGCCACCATCTAGTTTGCTTGAGAAAAATAATGATGCTATAGATGTGAATTTTATCTCTAGAAACGATTTCAACAATGCTTATAGAGGGAATTTCAACCCTAGAAATTATACCGATAATTCCCCTAATAATATGGTTATTCCTATGGTAATTCCTATAACAATAATAATAGGAAAACCTCTGATATTGTAGCGACCCGGCCCAAAAGGATCTCTGTGTGTGTGTGCTTTCTGTGCTATCCCTGGATCAATATGCTACAACACGTAGTACATCGATGAAATACCATAACATCACATGTTAAAAAGATATCATAGTTCCAGATTATACCTCATATAACACAATGAGAAACAATCATAAGGGTGTGGAGTCCCATCAACGCCAACGACAAGTTGAGTGTGGACCGTAGCCGTACAACGTAACTCTTACTCATCGTAGAAAACTCCTGCAACATGATAAGTTGTAGTTGTTTAGGTCAGTACATCGAGCGTGCTAGCAAAGTCACATGTAAGTAGGTGAAAAAGTCTATATTTATATGCAATATGGTTGTGGCAGGTCTAAGTCTGAATTTTTGCTTAAATGCTAGTCTTTCCTAGACTCAAATTAATCAGATTAATTACTACAAAGATTGTCTCATTAATGAGATTGTTCCGCCAACCAAATTCTCATATCTCTAATTTGTCATTAATCCTAAATTCATTTACAGTATCGAGTGTTGAGATCTCTAGATAATCTACTTCCATTCGCTCAAGCTGTCCATAACCGGGGACACAGATAATCGATTAGTTGACACTCTACAAAGGTTTCCACATTTTTTTGGCAAGACACGATCGCCTTCTTTGAAGTCCTCACACTGGCTGGTGTTTGAGAACAGGATGACCGAGACATAGTCTTTCCGAAGCACTCAACTATGTTAGAGCCCTTAATAGCTTGCGACTGCACATGAAAGCTTCTGGTATTGAAATATCTATCAATCTCTTTGTGCGTGGGTGGCCTTTGAAAATTGGGTGATCACTTGTACATCCCCAGTATCCCCTGGCGAGGTCATGGAACTGGGTAATCATTGGTACATCCTTGGGATTACCTAGTAAGGTTGTAGAACTAGGTGATCACCGGTACATCCCTAGCATTTCCTAGTAAGGTCATAGAACTGTGTGATCATTGGCACACCCCCAGCATCCCCTGGTAAGGTCGTAGAACTGGGTGATCACTGGTACATTTCCAACATCCCCTCTTCTGACAAGCAGTCAACCTAGAGGTGTGTTGAAATGTTGAAGTCTTGTAGTGTTGAGCTTGATCCAGATTTTATCATCACACTCATATCTCACATGAAACACTCATACCAATTCCGGTCTATAGAAGCATAGTTACAGCTATCTTAACAACGATTCCCGAGGCTTGGTGACAAGGGTATGGGTTCCTACCTCATGATTCAACTCAAGCTACAAGTTTCAATATTCCTATTGGATGCAAGATGAAAAGTGGCATCAATGCAATAAAATCATAGGCATTCAAAATATGATCAAAGTGAACTTGCCTGGTACTTGTTGGTGAAGTGATTCGCTCTCACAAATCCTGATAAATCTACTCGTCACACTTTGAGAAATCTATCATAAATGAATAACATTCAATAGACATCCATGCCAAAAGGAAGAATGAAAAGAACGCAAGAACAAAATATTGCATAGTGCAAAAATAACAACATACAAAGGTTTACTAAAAATAGGATCTTATGGTGTTGCAAGGTGAAAGGTGAAGGAGTCAACCCAAAAGAGTTAATGGACGATGAACTATTGATGCTACGACATGTAGGAAAGGAATTAGTAGATTCGGAAAATAACAGACCAACAAATACAAGTAATTTACACATGCCATTGAAATCTACTTAGAACGTTGTGTAGCAACACTTTTGTGGACTAGTAGGGTAATCTGAGTATTATCAAAATTATATGTTGAAAGGTTACACTAATTGGTACAAACAAAAAGATTAACTCGATATGAATCTGCCGCAATTGGATTCATGAAAAATGGAGCCATATATAAAAATATATAATCAAAAGAAGTTTGAACATGAATCTGAACAAATTTCAAAATTTGGAAGTTGCAAAAGGCTGACTTGATATGTTCACTGGGTAGGTGAGGTCAAGACGAAAATCTAGATGTTAGTTTCATCCAGTTGGATGAACGAATACAAAGTTTTGGCTATATGAAAAATCAGGGTCAAACTATTTTAGAAAAGAAAAAGAGCCACGACTAAAAAGATTTCTAGGCTAATGTATAAATATATAGACTAATTGACCATATAATTATTCTACCACACACTAGTCTAGGAATACTAAACTACATAAGTATAAAGGAAAATATGAAGAAATATACGTGTAGAACGCAAAGAAGAGTTTTTTTAACGGGAAAACAATTTAAAGAAAAAAATTACTTTAAGAAGAGAAAAATGCACCGAAACTCATCTATGGGCCTCTGGGCTGGTTATGTTGCACACCAAGCGTAGAATATGAGTTGGACGCTGAGTTATTTTTTTTATTAAATACAGAAGAAAAAGAGAAAATTAAATATAAAGATGAAAATTCTAGTAAAAATATTGTATAATAAAAAAATTAGAATGTTCCATGGAAAAATATGAACTATTTTTCCCTAACTCAAAATTAACTAGATTAATTACTAAAAAGTTTTTGTCCTTAATGAGATGGTTCCGCCAATCGAATAATCAAGTTGTCATTAATCCTAAATTCATTTAAAGTATTAAGTGTTGAGATCTCTATAATGCATTTCCACTCGCTCAAGATGTTCGCAACCGAGGACACGGCTAATCGATTAGTTTGACACTCGGCAGCGGTTTGCACACTTTTCCCGCAAGACTCGATCACGTCCTTTGAAGTCCTCGCACAACATGGTGTTTGAGGACAGGATGATCGGAGAAAGTCTTTTGGAAGTACTCAACGATGCTATAGACCTTAATAGCTTGCGTATGCACATGAAAGCTTCTGGTCTTGAAAGATCCATCAATTTATTTGTGCGTGGGTGGACTTTAAAAATAGGGCGACCACTGGTGTATCCCTAGTATCCCCTGGAAAGGTCATTGAACTAGGTGATCATTGGTACATCCCCAGGATCCCATGGTAGGGTCGTAGAACTGGGTGATCACTGGTACATCCCTAGCATCCCCTAGTACGGTTGTACAACTAGGTGATTACTGGTACATTCCCAGCATCCCTTGGTAAGGTTGTAGAACTGCTACTGGTACATCCTAGCATCCCCTTGTAAGGTCATAGAACTGGGTGATCAATGGTACATCCCCAGTATCCCCTCTTCTTGTACGCAGTCCACCCAAAGATTTGTTGAGATCTTGAAGTCTTGTAGTCTTGAGGTTGATCCAGATTTTATCATCACACTCAAATCTCACATGAAACACTCATACCAATCCTCGTCTACTGAAGCATAGGTGCAACTAACTTAACAACGATTCCCGAGACTTGGTGACAAGGGTATGGGTTCCAACCTCATGATTCTACTCAAGATACAAGTTCCAATATTCCTATTTGACGCAAGAGGAAAAGTGGCACTAATGCAATAAAATCATAGGTATTCAAAATATGATCAAAGTAAACTTGCCTGGTACTTATTGGTGTTGTGATTTGCTCTCACAAATCCTGATAATTCTAGGCATCATACTTCAAGAAATCTATCATAAATGAATACAATTCAATTTACATACATGCCAAAATGAAGAACCAAAAGAACGCAAGAACAAAATATGGCATAGTGCAAAAATAACAATATACAAAGGATTATTAAATAAACAGGATCTTATGGTCTTGCAAGGTGAAAGGTGATGGATTCAACTCAAAATAGTTAATGGACAACAAACCGTTGATGCTACAACATGTAGGAAATCAATATGGACATGTAGGAAGGGAATCGATATATTCGGAATAATGGATCAACAAATACAAGTAATTTAATATGGCAGTGAATCTAGTTAGAACGTTGTGTGGCAACACTTTTGTGGACTAGTAGGGTAATTTGACTATGATCAAAATATGTATTTAAAGGTGACACTAATTGGTACAGACGGAAAGATTACTTCGATACGAATCCTACGCAATGGGAATCATCGAAAACAGAGCCACGAATAAAAGGATATGATCAAAATAAGTTTGAACATGAATCTGAACAAATTTCAAAATTTGAAAGTTGCAAAAGGTTTAATTGATATGTTCACTAGGTTTGTGAGTTCAAGACAAAAATCTAGGCGTTAGTTTCATCTAGTTTGGATGAACGAGCACAAATTATGGCTATTTGGAAAATCAGGGCCAAACTATTTTACGTAAGAAAAAGAGGTATGCCTAAAAAGAATTCTAGGCTAATGTATAAATACATATACTAATTGATCATCTAATTATTATACCATATACTAGTCTAGGATTACTAAACTACATGAGTATAAAGGAAAATACGAAGAAAGATACCTTTAGAACGGAGAGAAAAGTTTCTTTTAACAGAATTTTTTTTAAAAGAAAATTATATCTTAAAAAATGAAATAAAAAAATACACTGAAACTCATGTAAGGGCCCGCGTAGTAGTTATGTTGCGCACCGAGGCATAGGATATGAGTGGGTCGCTTAGTTAGTTTTTTATGTTAAGTCAGAAGAAAGAGAGAACAATTAAATATAAAGATGAAAATTTAAGTAAACATATTATATATAAAAAATAAGAATGTTTCATAGAAAAATATCAACTATTTTTATGGTAAAATAAAATACTTGAAAAAATATGTTTTTGAAAAATCCAAAAAGAGTATGAATTTGATTTTCAAATATTTTCCAATTATTTCTCTGATTTCTATTAGAAATACTTTCCAAAATTTTGCTTCTGATTTAAAGGGTCATATTCCTTCTCTCAGATATTCCATTTATCATAGAAGATGAAGAGGATTGAAGTTTTTCCAACAAAAAGGGAAAAACTCACAAAGGTGACTCAAATAAATTTTGAAACTCGTCCTCATCACTCCCCACTCTATTTCGTATATTTTGAAGAAGTCATGTTATCTTCCCTCGTGAAAATCGTTGAGTGGCAATTTTTTATGATTTGTAATATTCTCAAATGGAATTCAAATCTTCTCAACCTCTTTTTCAGTCGTTTAATGGAAGAAGTCATATTATCTTCACTCTAGGGTTTGATGTTGAAATGAATTTGAATAAAATCAAGGTAGCAAATGCAAAAGCAAGGTACCAAGTCCTTTTATTCCCTCTCATTAACTTGGTATAAAATTATAGCGCTTGTTGGGAGGCAACTGTCTTAAATTTTGCTTTTAATTTATATTATGGAGTGTTCAAAAAATTATTTCCACTATAATGATTGTGTTCTTATGAATTAATTAGTGTTTGTCCCAAGTAAAGCCTTTGGGTTGATATGGATGATAGTAGAATTGATTCTATGCAAAAACATAAACTTTTGCGTCATGTATTCAATTTCTCTGATTTTACTAGAATGTATATTGATATGATTTTTTTTACATAATATTGCTATACAAATTGTGCATGGTTTCCTATTTTTTAGAATGTTTTGAGTTTTGTAAGTATGGTTTTAGTGCATTAATACGTCCATTTTGCATCATGATTTAATATTGATATTTATGTCATTCTTGTTCATTATTTCCTGATTATCATACAATTCTTATGCTTTTCTCCTTGAATATGCAAGGTGCAACACAAAGAGGGAAATATCTGGAAATTGAAATTCTGGACTGGAAAACCAAGGAAAAGGCAGAAAAATCACTAGACTCCAAATTTAACGGGGAATTTTTATGGAATATATGGGAATTTCTGGAGAAAAAATATACCGGAGGGGGCCCACCAGCTGGCCACAAGCCATCAAGGCGCACCCCCTTATGGGGCCCCTGTTGGCCCTCCGATGCCCATCTTCTCCTATAAGAGGTGTTTTACCCTAGAAAAATGATAAGCTAACTCTCGGGATGGAACGCCGTTGCCTCGAGGTGGATACCTGGGGAAAGGCACATTTTCCCTACGGCAGTCAGATTCTGCAGGGGGAATTACTCTCCGGGAGGGGGAGATCGAAGTCATCATCATCATCAACGCTTCCTCTTTCATGGGAGGACCAATCTTAATCAAGCTCTTCACCAACACCATATCATCTCCATCCCTAGTTCATCTCTTATATTAAATCTTTGTCCCAAAACCTCAGATTGATACTTGTGGGTTACTAGTTGTGTTGATTACATCTTCTAGTTGATGCTTGTTGTATTACTTGGTGAAACATATTATGTTCAGATCATTAATCATTATTATTATACCTCTAATCTTGAACATGTTGATGAGGAGTGAGTAGTTACTATTGTTCCCGAGGACATGGGAGAAGTCTTGTTATATGTAATCATGTAAAATTGGTATTCGTTCGATATGTTGATGATATGTATGTAGTTACTTGTCTTAGTGGTGTCATGTGAACGTCGACTACATGACACTTCACCATGTTATGGGCCTAAGGATATTCATTATGGAGTAACAAGTAGATGATGGGTTGCGAGAGTGATAGAAACTTAAACCCTACTTTATGCGTTGCTTCATTAGGGGCTGATTTGGATCCAGATGTTTCATGCTATGGTTAGATTTATCTTAATTTTTTTCTTAGTTGCAGATGCTTGTGAGAGTGAGTAATCATAAGTGGGTTGATAGTTCAAGTAAGAACAACACCTTAGCACCGGTCCACCCACATATCAAATTATCAAAGTAGTGAATGCGAATCAACTCAACATGATGAACATGACTAGACAGAAATTCCCATATGTCCTCGGGAGCACTTGCTTCATATAAGAGTATTTTCAGGTCTGTCCTTTGCTATAAAAAGGACTAGGCTATATTGATGCATACATTTTACTATTATTACTTGTCACTTGTTACAAATTATCTTGCTACAAAACTATCAACTATTGTTACTCATAGAAGTTGCAGAGAATACCTTGCTGAATATTGCTTATCATTTCCTTCCGCTCCTCGTTGGGTTCAATACTCTTACTTATCGAAAGGACTACGATTCGTCCCCTATACTTGTGGGTCATCAAGTCTCTTTTCTGGCGCCGTTGCTGGGGAGTGAAGCGCCTTTAGGTGGAAATTGGTAAGGAAACATTTTCTATATGTGTTGAAATTTAGTGCTGCTTGTCACTATGAACGGTCACCCTTTGAGTGGCTTGCTCAAGCATCATCGCCCCGAGCAAAAGAGCAGGATGTTGTTCCTCAACCTACTGAACCTACTAAAAATATTTATTATGAGATTCCTTTGGTTATGCTTGAACAACTATTATCTAATCCATATGATGTCACGACTCATCCTGATTACCACTTGATATTTGTCGATGAGGTTTGTGGATTATTTCAGCTTGCAGGTTTGTCTAGAGACAAAGTTAAGAAGAAAGTTTTCCCTTTATCTTTGGAGGGAAAGGCATTAATGTGGTATGGGCTACTGGATAATATTCAATCATGGAACTGGGATCGCTTGAAGGTGGAATTTCATCAGAAGTTTTATCCTATGCATCTAGTCCACTGTGATTGGAACTATATATATATATATAATTTCTGGCATCATGAAGGATAACGTATCGCTCAATCTTGGGGAGGCTTAAATCTATGATGCACACCTGCCCCAATCATGAGTTCTCAAGAAAAACTATTATGGATATATTTTATGCTCGGCTTTGTCATGATGATCAAGTAATACTAGATTCTTCCTCTACCGGTTCCTTCATGAAAAGGACTATTGAATTCCAATGAGATCTCGTGGAGAGAATTAAATGCAACTCTGAAGATTGGGAACTCGACAAAGGTAAAGAGTCAGGTGTAAAGCTTAATTTTGATTTTGTTACAACTTTTATGGAAACAGAAGCTTTCCACAAGTTTAGCAATGAATATGGTCTTGACTCTGAGATAGTAGTTTCTTTCTGTGAACCATTTGTTGCTCATGTTGATCTCCCTAAGGAGAAGTGGTTTAAATAGCATCCCCCGATCGGAAAACAAGTAGAGGAACCTATGAAATTAGAGAAGGAAGAAATAGTTGTTAGCCACGTTGATCCAATAATTCCTAGGCTAACCGATAATTGTTAGCCACGTACTTCGGCAGGGTACTGTCTTCTCTCCAGATTGGTTTTTGTTGATATAGAGGCCTTGTGGCGGCAGAATGATGGGTCTAGGGTTATTTCTTATGGTTTCTATATTTATAGGAATTTTTGGCGTTGGTTTCACGCGGAGAAGGGCCACCAGGTGAGCACGCTCCACTAGGGCACAATTTGGGGGCCTGCCACGCCCTGGTGGAGGGTGGCCACCTCGTGACTCTTATGGCCCTCCCATGAAGCGTCTAGTGCCTCTTTTGTTCCAAAAAAAGTCGTCAAAATTTTTCGGGCGATTACGAGAACATTCATTTTCTGCACACAAAAACAACATCACGTTAGTTTTGCTGAAAACAACGTTAGTCCGGATTAGTTCCAAATAAATCATATGAAGTGCATCAATACCATATAAATTATTGTAAACATATGTTAATATGGAATGAATACTTCATAAATTATCGATACGTTGGAGACGTATCAGCATCCCCAAGCTTAATTCCTCCTCTGTAACATCCCAAACTTTGGAATGTTATAATAAATATTAGAAGGAATGCTTGTTTGCTTGAGTGATTGAAATTGAATGAAAATTTGAAACTTTTGAAAACTTTTGAATGAGAGGGAATAAAATGACTTTCCCCTTTGTGTTTGAATTCAAATTCCTACATTTCAAATCAGTGAGAGAATATGACATGACTTCTTCATTATAAAAGGATTTTAAAAGTGAATTTTGAAAACTATTTGAAAATTTTCTGATATGGAGATCACTTTCATACTTGATTTTCCTATTTGAAATTTGTAAGCATTCAAACCCCTTACAAGTTTTTGAGAGGATTAATATGACACCCCAAACCAGGGATAATTTTGTGAAGTATTTGAACCATAAAACCCAAGGGGTTATTTGAAAAATATTTGCAAAAATAAATAAAGCCATTTAGGCATTTTTCGAAAATAATTTTTTGGAAAGTATTTAATTTAGCCGTGGAAAAATATTCATTTAATGGCATTTATTTCCCTGATCACTTTGGTATATAAAACATAATTTTTTGGATAGGTTTTGAATGCCTTAATGATGTTTTTAATGCCTTGTAAATTAATAAAGGAAACTATTAAACGTGTGTTAAAGCCCATCGGCCCACCTGCCCATAATCTCCGCCCGAAAACCCTCCGCAACGGTCACCGACATGCTGATTCCGCTCTCCCTCTCTCTGACACCCTGGCCCCACCGACCGACCGTGCCATCCCCGTGGTCAACCCTCTCCTCCCGCTCCCCTCTTCATGCCGGCGAGATCACCGTGCCAGACCTCCCTCTCCCTTTCCTTCCCCGACACCCCGAGGCCACCTATAAGAACCCCTGCCTCACCTTGACTCGCTCCACCCATTTCCCCCTCTGCCCGTGCCCTCACGCTGCCGTAATAGCTCACTGGAGCCCGAGCGCCGCCGCCGCACCTTATCTCTCGTGCCACACCACCCCGCCGTCCCCGAGCCCCTCTAAGGCCACCGTCAACCTCACCGCGCTCATACGCATCGCCTGGTGCACTCGCCCTCGCCGGAGACCCTCCGGAATGTCGTGCCAATGCCACGCCGGAGCTCCGCCTCCACCTGAAGCTCCCAGAGCTTGTGCTGCTCACCACCGTCACCCCCTCGTCTCTCCTTCGCCACCAACCATCCCTGGAGGATCCCCGCCGTCGATTGGCGGCCTCGCCATCGCTGGAGGACCACCGGAGCACCGTCCCCGTTGCCCCCGCCTCCTCTGCCTCGCCGGAGCTCCCCACACCTCTGTAAGTCACCGGCGACGCCATCCACCGTCCGATCTAGATCCAACGTACCGTAACAGATCACTTAAGCAGCGAAACGTTTTCTTCTAAGGTCCGACTGTCCGCTCGTTAGCACCCACGCACACGCGTTAGCAACCAATAGGAAGCCGCCACGTAGCCCCTGTCCGTTAGCTAATATTTTTTTCTTTTTCTGTTTTTGTTTTAGAAAACAGAATAGGTTCTATTTTTATTTTTGTTATATCTTTTGTGTTTTTAGGTGTTTTAATTTTATTCTTTTTGCATTGTGTCCAAATTTGTTCTAGTTTCTGTAGATATCAAGTTTGACCACATTTGAATATTTTAAAATTGAATTCAAACAGATTTGATTCAAAACTTATTTTCTGAATATGTTGAGTTTAAAAATATATTTTGAGTTGATTCTTTTTTCTACTTGTCACTAGTGACCTTAGTTATCAGTAGGTAGAGTTTGGAAATTTTTGGAATATTTTAAATTAGTATTCTTGGCAAAACAGATTCTGTTTAGTTCTTCTTTTAGGTTTATTTATATTTATTTTGTTTTAAATTATTTTAAATTTATTTTATCTTATATTAGTTGATAGATTTTATAAAGTTTTCTGTTAGAAAATAGTAGCCTTTCAAACAAATATTATTTTATTAGTTGAATGCATGAGAATCAATTCTAGTTCAATTATAACTTGCAAGTTGATTTTCATTGCTAGTTTGATCCACTATTTGAAAATAGTTTCCACAAATTGTTTTATAATCTTTATGTTCTATCAATCTAAGTTTAGACCAGAAACAATTTGTATTATAGTTGAGATTGTTTGTGGTTTAAGCCAAGGATGACCTTGTTTTATATCAAAAGAAGAATCTTTATAAAAGCTTTTCAATTAGTTCATTTTGCAAAATAAAGACTTATGAGAAAATACTTTCTATTAATTATTTGTTTTAATTTTTTTTCATTTGTTAACTTGGTATTTTCTGCTGATATGTTCTAGTAGATAAAAACTTATGTATTTAGAGTATTGTTTTCTTAATTATTAGTTGTTCTTCAAAAGTAATTCTTTTTGCTAGTAAAATATTTACCAAAATACTATGGTTATATTTTACTTTGTTTTAGTTTAGTTACTTCTAAAAATTAGGATGTACTTGTAGAGAAAACCAACTTTGGTTGTGTTGATGAAGTTTGGTTGATCTTAACTTTTGTCTTAAGTATTTCCTTCATCGCAACCTTGTTGTTTTTGGTTTTGTGATACCTTGATGAAGTTTTGTTGTTTTGAGTTTTGTCTTAAGTATTTCCTTCATCACAAACCCTTAGTGTTTACTCTTGTGTTATTCTTGTGTGTTAGAATTGATTGCTAGCATGATTGCTTATATGAATGCAATGTTTGATTTTAGATTTTTATCGAAGAGTGACGAATAGTCTATCAAGTTACTTCTGAGAGCGATATTATTCTTCATCAACAATACAGGCAAGTTCACTTTGATCTTCTATTTTCATACCTATGTTTTATTACATGTAGTGACATCATTCAACAAATCCCTCCAGTAGTGTTATTGAAATTCTTGTAGTTGAGTAGAATGCATGAGGTAGGAACCCACCACTTGTTACTAAAGCCCCGGGAACATTAGTTATTTCAATGCTATGCTAAAGTAGACGGGGTCTGGTATGAGTGATCGTGAGTGGTGTGAGAAGGAGGACTCTACGTCAAGACGACAACTTCAGGAAGGCATCTTCAAGTCCTGCATCTTCAAGACCTCAAGACTTTGAGACTCGAGGAACAAGTTTTCAATACACATTACTGGGTGAAGGATGGTTGGAATGGCGCCCTGGGGAAGCCAGTGGTTAGCCTAGGTGTTGCTGGGGAAGTGCCAGTATACACGCGGAAAGCCTCACCCAGACTCAAAGAGACGGATGAATACTTCATGCCCGAAAGCTTACCTGTGTAGCCACAAGTCATTATGGGCTCTGGCTTGGTTGATCTTTGTTGTGACTCTGGCAAGGCAGTGCTATGAGATGTAGTCGATGTTAGGATTGGATGGGCACTGTCGGTAGTCAGGTAAACACTCTAAAAGACCATGTTTCGTTCATCCTGTTCTCAAACACCATGCAGTGCGAGGACTTACTAGGAGGGAACGAATCTTGTGGGTAAAGTAGACAACACTCCGCAGAGTTAAACCTAATCGATTAGCCGTGTCCCCAGTTATGGACAATTTGAGCTTCTAGACTTGGATCTATCTCTGAACTCTCAACACTGGATTGATAATTAATTGTGGGCAACTTATGATACTTGTGGGCATTTGGACATCGGTTGGCGGAACCATGTCATGATAGGTAACTCTATAGTGAAAGTCCTAATATTCCTTTGTTGTAGGAAAAAAAAATCAGCTTTTATGCAAAAACTCAGACACAGAGCCACAAAGCCTTTTGCATATAGAATAGTTTTTATCTTCTGTTCTGCTATGGTGATCTTGCTAGTACATTCAATGTACTGACCTACACGGCTGCAACGTCTTATGTTGCAGATACTCTTCTATGACGAGTAAGAGTACGATTCAGGGTTATGGTCCGTACTCAACCTGCCGTTGGTGTTATTGGGATTCCACTCCCGTTGACCGCTTCCACTGAAATTTTAAGGTATATATCAGTTTTACGTTAATTACATGTGATTGCACTTTGATATATACATTGATGTACTATGTGTGCCAGCATACTGATCCAGGGATGGCACAAAACACACAGAGGCTTGACTCGTTTTGAGTCGGGTCGCTACAGAAAATAGTATCAGAGCACATGTTGACTGTAGGACGTGACCCTAGAAACTGGAAAGCCCTTAGGAATCAATTTCTCGAAAAAATTTGTTTTCAAAAGACCTTTTACTTCTCATCTTATTTGAGCTTTATCAAATGATCTCTCTTACCTCGAAGAGTTAGAAAATACCCTTGTCCCTTGACCATTATGGAAAGAGCTACAAAAAGATTGAAGACTATACAGACTTGAAGAAATTGAAGACCATGAAGAATTTCCAAGATATTATGCCCTAGAAGACCAAACCCCTGTTGTGTACTTACGTTAGATACGATGGTTTCTCAGCTATCATTTGTGTGTAAATTTTCGTTAGCCACAACTAAAATCTATTTTCAAAACCATTGTTTGTATTGTGTGTATCCCCTCCTTTCCCTCTCTCGTATCTCATCCCAAAACCTTGAACCCAATAGATGACGAATGAAGCTGGACTTGTGTATTCTGGATCAATGACTCAGTTAGAGATAGAAGAATGGATTCAGAACATGGAGGATCACCTAAGGAGTAACCTTGTTGCAAGGAACGAGATGGTTCAATATGCTCTTCGGTACTTTGCAGAAGGTGCCGCAAATTGGTGGAAGATGCATGAAGATATCCATGATAGGAAAGCATCAATCACTTGGGAAGAATTCAAGAGGACTCTGCAAGGATCTCATGTTGTTACCAACACCCAAAAACCCCGTTACAAAGATGTGAAGAAGATTTTTGCGTGCAAGATATGTGGAGAGATAGGACACACCCAGGAAGAACACAAGGATGGATAACCCAGGTTGTTCTAAGGATGACAAAACTCTGTAAGATGTTGGGAAGTGAGTTATAAGCTTGTTTGGATGATAAGGATTCTTACCCCAAGAAGAAACATATGTTAATTTTGAGTACCATTTTCTGATACCTACAGATGACCACCCTTTATGAGTCTTTTCTCAAGGATCCTGAAGGGTATGATGAGGCACATCCATCTTGAAGGAGATGCAGTCTACAAAGGATACCCATTCATGGAAAGTGGAGTGGAACTCTGGTATGTGGAGGTACATCTCCACCGTGTGAAAGGAGTTTTCCCAAAGACTATGGGACAATACTTTTCATATCTCATGTACCACAAGCAACTTACTTTGACGCTGTTCGTGAAGCTGCCATGGAATCCGTACGTCAGATTGGAGAAATACTTGAAGCAAGACTCCGTCATACTCAGGAATACCTGCATGAGGTGCATACGGAGATGATGGAGGTGAAGCTCATGTCCACCCTGATCAAGGAGAAGATGGATTATTTCAAGGAGCACATCGCAAATTTCGAGTGGTTCTAAAATATCTCCAAGGGGGGATAAATGAATAAAGTTGAGAGCAAGGCTGGACCATACCAAATTATGTGGATCACAGCATTTGTTATAAGGTACCCTTTTGGAGTTTTAAGAAGTGATTGAGGTTATGTAACAAAAGTCTCGGAGTTTGTAATAAAAATTCATGAGAACAATGAAATTTATGGTGTCATGATTCTCCTATGATTGAATTATATGAGTTTTTACCCCATGAACAAAGATGTCTGGCCATTTTCGAGGATATGAGAAAATATGGTCTATGCAGACATGAGTGCATTTCATTTTAAGTGTGGTAGTAACCATAGGTACCTTTCCGGTTAAGGAGTTTGGATAAGTGAATACAGGTGAAGAGAATGTGGAACCACCTAGAACTATCTGGATGATAACCTTTGAGACAAAGTGCTTTCGCAGCTGGAATGTTGAGAAAAAGAATGAGTGTGATGAAACCATACCCAAGGTTAAACAGACCAATGGAAAGGAAAATGAATTCCGCAGAGTGGAATCTATACAAGAATAAGTCTGTGAAGGGTATTCTGGAGTGAACTGAAGGTAATGCTGGAATATGGATCGATAAGTGAGATGAAGCTGTTCAAGTATTCAAGTGAACCCACAAGTCACTGACCTCAGGATTGATAAGGATCAAGCCCCACCTTTGTGAAGGAAGAAACTTGGAAGAAGCTACGATTGATCAGCAAACGTTTTTCTTAGGAGTATACGAAAAACCTGAGAGTTGTGAAGAAAACAATAGGTGTTTTTGTTCAGCTTGCAGAATCAAAGGATTTATCCGAACCTCGTTCGTTGACAAGAGAAATTTCTGCAATGCTTGTGAGGAATCCCAAGTGTTAGAATACAAGATTCACTAAACCTTATACAAGGTAATGATTTCAGTGCGGCATGGATTGATCACCATGACGACTTACTCTTATCATTCTCTTGCTATTCGGAATGGTAAATCTGAGTGACTTAACCATAGTAAAGAGATGACGTTCTTTGAAGCTTTTGTTTAAGCCTTAGAATGGTATGAAGAAAACTCCTTGTACATGGCAGTTTCTGCCACACGTAGGAATTTTACGGTGAGGAATGAAGCCAAGACACATTTAACTGCAGGATAACCACTAATGGTAGACCACCACGAGATCATCGATAAGTTACTTAGAATGAACGTGAGACTTATCAGCTAAGAAGACCCAGTATCGGAGGAAATACATTTTTGTTATGAGATCACCAGATTTTGATTTAATGGAAGAGCCTCATCGAAGGAGCCATCGTGAGGAATGTGAAGAGACAGATGCACCCAAAGGACATCCATGATTTTGAGGAACCAGTAACTCTCATTTTAAGTGTGGTAGACCCCACACCTTCTTGGTCAATGGAATTGCTAGAAGACCCCAAACCCTAACCTTTTCTTTCTAGCCCTTTCAAATCTCGAGGACGAGATTCATTTTAAGTGTGGTAGTTTGTAACATCCCAAAATTTGGAATGTTATAATAAATATTAGAAGTAATGCTTGTTTGCTTGAGTGATTGAAATTGAGTGAAAATTTGAAACTTTTGAAAACTTTTGAATGAGAGGGAATAAAATGACTTTCCCCTTTGTGTTTGAATTCAAATTCCTACATTTCAAATCAGTGAGAGAAGATGACATGACTTCTTCATTATAAAAGGATTTGAAAAGTGAATTTTGAAAACTATTTGAAAATTTTCTGATATGGAGATCACTTTCATACTTGATTTTCCTATTTGAAATTTGTAAGCATTCAAACCCCTTACAAGTTTTTGAGAGGAGTAATATGACACTCCAAACCAGGGGTAATTTTGTGAAGTATTTGAAACATAAAACCCAAGGGTTATTTGAAAAATATTTGCAAAAATAAATAAAGCCATTTAGGCATTTTCTGAAAATAATTTTTTTAAAAGTATTTAATTTGGCCGTGGAAAAATGTTCATTTAATGGCATTTATTTCCCTGATCATTTTGCTATATAAAACTTTATTTTTTGGACAGGTTTTGAATGCCCTGTAAATTAATAAAGGAAACTATTAAACGTGTGTTAAAGCCCACCAGCCCACCTGCCCATAATCTCCGCCCAAAAACCCTCCGCAAAGGTCACCGATGCGCCGATTCCGCTCTCCCTCTCTCTGACGCCCCGGCCCCACCGACCGACCGCGCCATCCCCGCGGTTAACCCTCTCCTCCCGCTCCCCTCTTCACGCCGGTGAGATCACCGCGCCGGACCTCCCTCTCCCTTTCCTTCCCCGATGCCCCGAGGCCACCTATAAGAACCCTTGCCTCACCTCGACTCGCTCCGCCCATTTCCCCCTCTTCTCGTGCCCTCTCACTACCGTAATAGCTTGCCGGAGCCCGAGCGCCGCCGCCACACCTTTGCTCTCGTGCCACTCCACCCCGCCGTCCCCGAGCCCCTCTAAGGCCACCGTCGACCTCGCCGCGCTCATACGCATTGCCTGGTGCACTCGCCCTCGCCGGAGACCCTCCAGAACGCCGTGCCAACGCCACGCCGGAGCTCCCCCTCCACCCGAAGCTCCCAGAGCTCGTGCTGCTCACCACCGTCACCCCCTCGTCTCTCCTTCGCCACCAACCATCCCCGGAGGATCCCCGCCGTCGATTGGAGGCCTCGCCATCGCCGGAGGACCACCGGAGCATCGTCCCCGTCGCCCCCGCCTCCTTTGCCTCGCCGGAGACCACGCCGGAGCTCCCCACCCCTCTGTAAGTCACCGGCGACGCCATCCACCGTTCGATCTAGATCCAACGTACCATAATAGATCACTTAAGCAGTGAAACGTTTTCTTCTAAGGTCCGGCCATCCGCTCGTTAGCACCCATGTACACGCGTTAGCAACCAATAGGAAGCCGCCACGTAGCCCCTGTCCGTTAGCTAATATTTTTTTCTTTTTCTGTTTTTGTTTTAGAGAACAGAATAGGTTCTATTTTTTATTTTTGTTATATCTTTTGTGTTTTTAGGTGTTTTAATTTGATTATTTTTGCATTGTGTCAAAAATTTGTTCTAGTTTCGGTAGATATAAAGTTTCACCATATTTGAATATTTTAAAACTGAATTCAAACAGATTTGATTCAAAACCTATTTTCTGAATATCTTGAGTTTAAAAATATATTTTGAGTTGATTCTTTTTGCTACTTGTCACTAGTGACCTTAGTTATCAGTAGGTAGAGTTTGGTAATTTTTAGAATATTTTAAATTAGTATTCTTAGCAAAACAGATTCTGTTTAGTTCTTCTTTTAGGTTTATTTATATTTATTTTGTGTTAAATTATTTTAAATTTATTTTCTCTTATATTAGTTGATAGATTTTATAAAGTTTTCTGTTAGAAAACAGTAGCCTTTCAAACAAATATTATTTTATTAGTTGAATGCATGAGAATCAATTCTAGTTCAATTATAACTTGCAAGTTGATTTTTATTGCTAGTTTGATCCACTATTTGAAAATAGATTCCACAAATTGTTTTATAATTTTTATGTTCTGTCAATCTAAGTTTAGACCAGAAACAATTTGTATTGTAGTTGAGATTGTTTGTGGTTTAAGCCAAGGATGACCTTGTTTTATATCAAAAGAAGAATCTTTATAAAAGCTTTTCAATTAGTTCTTTTTGCAAAATAAAGACTTATGAGAAAATACTTTCTATTAATTATTTGTTTTAAAAATTTGTTTTTCATTTGTTAACTTGGTATTTTCTGCTGATATGTTCTAGTAGATAAAAACTTATGTTGTTAGAGTATTGTTTTCTTAATTATTAGTTGTTCTTCAAAAGTAATTCTTTTTGCTAGTTAAATATTTACCAAAATACTATGGTTATATTTTACTTTGTTTTTGTTTAGTTACTTCTAAAAATTAGGATGTACTTGTAGAGAAAACCAACTTTGGTTGTGTTGATGAAGTTTGGTTGATCTTAACTTTTGTCTTAAGTATTTCCTTCATCACAACCTTGTTGTTTTTGGTTTTGTGATACCTTGATGAAGTTTTATTGTTTTGAGTTTTCTCTTAAGTATTTCCTTCATCACAAACCCTTAGTGTTTACTCTTGTGTTATTCTTGTGTGGTATAATTGATTGCTAGCATGATTTCTTATATGAATGCAATGTTTGATTTTAGATTTTTATCGGAGAGTGAAGAATAGTCTATCAAGTTACTTCTGAGAGCGATATTATTATTCATCAACAGTACATGCAAGTTCACTTTGATCATCTATTTTCATACCTATGTTTTATTGCATGTAGTGACATCATTCAACAAATCCCTCCAGTAGTGTTATTGAAATTCTTGTAGTTGAGTAGAATGCATGAGGTAGGAACCCACCACTTGTTACTAAAGCCCCGAGAACGTTAGTTATTTTAATGCTATGCTAAAGTAGACGGGGTCTGGTATGAGTGATCGTGAGTGGTGTGAGAAGGAGGACTCTACTTCAAGACGACAACTTCAGGAAGGCATCTTCAAGTCCTGCATCTTCAAGACCTCAAGACTTCGAGACTCGAGAAACAAGTTTTCAATACACATTACTGGGTGAAGGATGGTTGGAATGGCGCCCTGGGGAAGCCAGTGGTTAGCCTAGGTGTTGCTGGGGAAGTGCCAGTATACACGTGGAAAGCCTCACCCAGACTCAAAGAGACGGATGAATACTTCATGCCCGGAAGCTTACCTGTGTAGCCACAAGTCATTATGGGCTCTGGCTTGGTTGATCTTTGTTGTGACTCTGGCTAGGCAGTGCTACGAGATGTAGTCGATGTTAGGATTGGATGGGCACTGTCGGTAGTCAGGGAAACACTCTGAAAGACCATGTTTCGTTCATCCTGTTCTCAAACACCATGCAGTGCGAGGACTTACTAGGAGGGAACGAATCTTGTGGGTAAAGTACACAACACTCTACAGAGTTAAACCTAATCGATTAGCCGTGTCCCCGATTACGG
Source organism: Hordeum marinum (assembly GCA_022496015.1). Classification (NCBI taxonomy): domain Eukaryota; kingdom Viridiplantae; phylum Streptophyta; class Magnoliopsida; order Poales; family Poaceae; genus Hordeum; species Hordeum marinum. The sequence goes on along the minus strand of CM039672.1, from coordinate 239,938,253 downwards.
ACAATTTGAGCTTCTAGACTTGGATCTATCTCTGAACTCTCAACACTGGATTGATAATTAATTGTGGGCAACTTATGATACTTGTGGGCATTTGGACATCGGTTGGCGGAACCATGTCATGATAGGTAACTCTATAGTGAAACTCCTGATATTCCTTTGTTGTAGGAAAACAAAATCAGCTTTTACGCAAAAACTCAGACACAGAGCCACAAAGCCTTTTGCATATAGAATAGTTTTTATCTTCTGTTCTGCTATGGTGATCTTGCCAGTACATTCAATGTACTGACCTACACGGCTGCAACGTCTTATGTTGCAGATACTCTTCTACGACGAGTAAGAGTACGATTCAGGGTTACGGTCCGCACTCAACCTGCCGTTGGTGTTATTGGGATTCCACTCCCGTTGACCGCTTCCGCTGAAATTTTAAGGTATATATCGGTTTTACGTTAATTACATGTGATTGCACTTTGATATATACATTGATGTACTGTGTGTGCCAGCATACTGATCCAGGGATGGCACATAACACACAGAGGCTTGACTCGTTTTGAGTCGGGTCGCTACATACTCGTCTTCGAGTAGGAAAATGATAATATAAATAATTTATGAAGTGTGAATGCTAGTATAGTGCATAAGTTTGATCAATTATAAATCCAATCACTTTTCCTACCATCATAACAACAACTCTTTCTCATAAAACTCATCATGATAAAGTAGCAACCAATTCACATGTTACGGTTCAAACAATGACTTGCCTTGAAACTTAACAACCTATGTTCTTAGTCACCAAACAATTGCAATTCAACTTATTCTCAACAAAGTCTAAGTAAGAGCTCCACATACTCAATCATCATATAGTCTTCTATGATTGCTTGTACTCAAAGCATATTTTTAGAACAAATTGCATACATAGAACACATAGAAAGACAATGGCTTAATGTTTTGCCTCCCAACATACTTATCATAAAGATAATTGTCAACAATAATAAGTCATGATCAAATATATTTGACTGGCCATATGTTCCTAGATATTTCCCCACCACATGATGCTTGCCAACTAATAGAAGTAGGTTGGAATAAGAAGTTGACTCAACATGAAAAGTAAAAAAAACATGAAAATAAATAGATTGTTCCTTCGCAGAGGGAAGCAGGGATTTGCATATGTGCCAGAGCTCATTGTTTAAAATAGAGATGAATATAGTTTTGGGAGGTGCACCCTTCGTGTCAACGTTAGTACCAAGAGTTATCAATATCTTCCATGTTAAACACATTAGCGGCGGTTCCCAAGCGGTAAAAGTAAAGGTTTACTCCCCCTCCACCAACAAACACACTCCACGGCTAGCCGAATCCACGAGTACCGTCCACACCAACAACATTACTGGGGGAGTTTTGATTAATTATTTGCATTTTTTTATTTTGGGACTGGGAATCCCTATTACCACCCCTCTCGTGCAAGGTCGAGTGAATAAACACTCATCATGAGAATAACCCTCTTAACATGGAAGATACTGACCGCCCCCTATCGCTCCATGAGCGATTCAGGCACACAAAACAGATGTTCATTTGAAATTTTAGAGGTGGCACATGCAAATTTACATGGAATGGCAGGGTAATATCGCATATAGGTAGATATAGTGGACTTTCATGGCAATAAACTGGGTTTAAGGGTATTTGTATGCAAAAGTAGTATCTCTACTTAGTATGATTTTTTGTCTAGCAAAAGATCCTAAGCAAACATACATGTTGGAGGATCCATAACAATATAACTTCTATGCAAATATACACAACCATAACTCATTATGTTGTATTCCTTGTTCAACTTCAACTAATTTGTTCAAGTTTGAAAATAATTAGTAGGTATTCACAATCATACAAGATGTGCAAGATAATATATTTGTATGTGAAAGTTCTCTTCCTTATACTAATCATTCATGTATTGCTTGTATGAACAATATTGTGATTGTCAAACTTCAATAGATTTTACTTTCTAAACCAGATGTGAAGTTACTACTAAGAAAAAAGCACATTGATAATTTCATATTTATGATATTTCATTTATTCACAATTTACTCTTAGGATATAACTGAAGCACAAGAGTAAACATCAAACTACTCTCAAAAGATATAAGTGAAGATCAATGAGTAGGTAAACAATCAAGTAGCTATGTGAGGGATCTCTCTCAATAAAGATTTTCAGATCTGATTAGTTTATTAAACAACAAGCAAAATGAAAATAGCACTCGAAGAATAGCACATATCATGTGGACAAATAAAAATTTAGGCTCAACATAGGCTAATTGATAATTATTGATGAAGAAAGGTGGGATGCGTAGCATCCCCAAGCTTAGATGCTTGAGACTTCTTGAAATATTTACTTGGGGTGCCTTGGGCATCCCCAATCTTGAGCTTGTGTATCTCGTTCAATCCTCTCATATCACGGTTTCACCTATTCTCAAAAAACTTCATCCACACAAATCTTGAAAAGAACTCGTGAGATAGGTTAGTACACATAAGGATAAATCCACACTTCATGTATTGCCATGACAAGTTGCAAAATACTTTTAAAATATCATCTACTATTTACTATCGTTTCCACAATTTATATCTACCAATATAGGCTATGGAAACTATAGGATAGGTAGATAACAAAACTATGAGAGCAACCTGTCCAAACAGAACAATCTATAGCAACCTATTGAACCAGTGTACCTCTGTAACTCAAAATATTATGAAAATGTAGGATGTGCTAAATAATTTATATGAAAACAGTGTGTAAAAATTTCAGAAACTTTCCATGTCCAGTAAAATTTGAAAATTCAAACACTACAACAGAAGTTTCTGTTTTTACACATCACACATCAAACATGTAATTCAAGCATCCTAAGAGGCAATTATTGGAACTTTTTATTGGAAAACAATATTATAAATAACATCTAACAGATCAAAACAAATTATAATCACATATCATGTGACGAATAAAAAAATAGCTCCAAGTAAGATGTACCGATAATGTTTGAGACGAAAGAGGGAATCCTTCCGGGGCCCCAGGCTTAGACGCTTGAGTCTTCCTTGGATATTACCTTAGGGTACCTTGGGAATCCCCAAGCTTAGGTCCTTGCTGATCCTTATTCACCTCATATCGGTATCTCATCCGAAACTTGAAAACTTCAATCACACAAAACTTAACAGAACTTCGTGAGATATGTTAATATAGTAAATATAGATCATTCACCTAGGTAGTTTCAAGACATGATTCATAATTGTTATCACATGATACCTACTATATTATATCATTCCCATAATTTATATCACTCAATATAAGCTATAGGAACACTTGAAACAAGAAAACTATGCATGCAAAACAGAATTTGTCAAAAACAGAATAGTCTGTAAAGATCTGAATTATCACCATAGTTCCCCGACTCTAAAAATTACGAAAAATTAGGACAACACATAGAATTTGCATAGAACTTTTGTGTAAAAATGTCAGAATTTGTTGATGCTCCAGTAAAATCAGATAACTCATATAATGGACACAAAACTTCATGTTTTTGCACAGAATCAAACAAGCAAGTATCCACACTATGCCAAAGGCTTTACTTGGCACTTTATTGAAATAAAAGACACAAAACATGATTACTACAGTAGCTTAATCATGTGAACACACAAAAACAGAAAGTAAAAGTGTTGGGTTGTCTCCCAACAAGCGCTTTTCTTTAATGCCTTCTAGCTAGGCATGATGATTTCAATGATGCTCGTATAGGAATAATAGTTGAAGCATGCAAGAGAGCATCATTAATCACATGGCAAGAACATTTAAGTATAACACACTTCCTATGCATAAGGATTTTGTGAGCAAACAATTCATGGGAACAAGAATCAACTTGCATAGTAAGGCAAAACAAGCACAACTTCAAAAATTTGAACATATAGGGAGGAAACTTGATATTATTGCAATTCCTACAAGCATAAGTTCCTCGCTCATAATAATTTTAAGTAGCATGACGAATGAATTAAACAATATAAATATCACATACAATATTATTTACATGATCTAAAATCATAGAAAATTTATCACTCTCCACATAAGCTAACTTCTCCCCATTCATATAGTGGGAACAAACACAACGAAATAACTATCAAGAGGCACTTGATTCACATAGACATTTTAAATATTAAAATCATCATAACAAGTTTCATGATTGTCATTATTCTTTATAGCATACATGTCATCACAATAATCATCATACATAGGAGGCATACTATCATCATAATAATTTTTCTCATCAAAACTTGGGGGACTAAAAATATCATCTTCATCAAACATAGCATCCCCAAGCTTGTGGATTTGCATATCATTAGCATCATGAATATTCAGAAAATTCATACTAAAAATAATGCTATAATTCTCATCATTCAAGTAATTATCATTAAGTATTTTTATAAATTATTCCTCTACCAATTGAGCATAATTTTCCGAGCCACCATTTTCACGAAAGACATTAAAAAATGAAGAAATTGATGCAACCTAAACTCCATGTTTTGTAGTTTTCTTTTATAAAACCAAACTAGTGAAAAACAAGAATATAAAGTATTTGATTGCAAGATCTAAAGATATACCTTCAAGTACTCACCTCCATGGCAACGACGCCAGAAAAGAGCTTTTTGTCTACTATGCAACTGTATTCTTGTAGACTCGTGTTGGGCCTCCAAGCGCAGAGTTTTGTAGGACAATATTAATTTTCCCTAAAGTGGATGACTTAAGTTTTATCAATCCATGGTAGGTGTAGGATGAAGATGGTCTCTCTCAAACAACCCTGCAATCAAATACAATAAATCTCTTGTGTCCCCAACACACCCAATACAATGGCAAATTGTATATGTGCACTAGTTCGGCGAAGAGATGGTGATACAAGTGCAATATGGATGATAGATATAGGTTTTGTAATCTGAAAATATAAAAACAGCAAGGTAACAAGTGGTAAAAGTGAGCACAAACTGTATTGCAATGCTTGAAAACAATGCCTACGGTCCGTACTTTCGCTAGTGCACTCTCTCAACAATGCTAACATAATTGGATAACATAACCATCCCTCAACGTGCAACGAATAATCACTCCAAAGTTCTTATCTAGCGGAGAGCATAAGAAGAAATTGTTTGTAGAGAACGAAACCACCTAAAAGTTATCCTTTCCAATCGATCTATCCAAGAGTTCATACTAAAATAACCAAGTTATCCTTTCTGATCGATCTATCTAAGAGTTCGTACTAGTATAACACCATATGATACGCATAAACCAACTCTAATGTCACCTAGATACTCTCATGTCACCACAAGTATCCATGAGTTAATTATACGATACACATCAAACAATTTCAGATTCATAATACTCAATACAACACAACGAACCTCAAAGAGTGCCCTAAGATTTCTATTGGAGAGCATAGGACAAGAACGTGCATCAACCCCTATGCATAGATTACCCCAATGTCACCTCAAGAATCCACAACTTGAGTACCAAAACATACGTCAAGTGAATCAATATGACACTATTGTCACCACGGGTATCCATATGCAAGACATATATCAAGTGTTCTCAAACCCAATGTTCAATCCAACATAACGAAATCTCAAAGGGAAAACTAAGATAGAGAGGGGAAAACACCATGTGATCTAACTATATTAACAAAGCCCATGATACATCAAGATCGTGCCATCTCAGGAATATGAGAGAGAGAGAGAGATTGAACACATAGCTACTGGTACAAACTTTCAGCCCGAGGGTGGATTACTCCCTCGTCATCATGGATTCCGCCGAGATGATGAAGATGGCCACCGGAGATGATCTACCCTCTCCGACAGGGTATTGTTTTCTCTCCAGATTGTTTTTCGTCAATACAAAGGCCTTTTGGCGACAGAACGAGGAGTCTAGGGTTATTTCTGATGGTTTCTATATTTATAGGAATTTTTGACATTGGTTTCACATGGAGATGGGCCATGAGGTGAGCATGCTCCACCAGGGCACGATTTGGGGGCCTGGCGCGCCCTGGTGGAGGGTGGCCACCTCATGACTCTTCTGGCCTTGCCACGAAGCGTCTAATGCCTCTTTTGTTCCAAAAACCATCAATTTTTTTGGGCGATTCCAAGAACTTTCATTTTCTGCACACAAAAACAACACCACGGTAGTTTTCCTAAAAACAGCGTTAGTTTGGGTTAGTTCTAAATAAATCATATAAAGTGCATCAAAACCATATAAAAGTATTGTAAACATAGGTGAATATGGCATGAATAGTTTATAAACTATCGATACATTGTATACGTATTAATGGGCATCCCTATTACCGCCGTACTCACATGCAATGACGAGTGAATAAAAACTCATCTTGAGAATAACACATCTAACATGGAAAAATATCGGTCACCCCTTACCGTTTCATGAGAGGTATGAGCACACAAAAGGAAAATTAATTTTGAAAATTTAGAGATGGCACATAAACATTTGCTTGGAATTGCATGCAAATACTGTATATAGGTAGGTATGGTGGACTCGTATGGCAAAACTGGGTTTAATTTTGGATGCACAAGTAGTATTTCTACTTAGTACAAGTGAAGGCTAGCAAATAGATTGAGAATCATCCAACCAAGAAAGGAAAATCACATAAGCGAGCATTAAGCATAACTAACACCAAATAATGCACCATAGGTAGGATGTAGATTCGTAGCACAACTATTGACTTTCGTGCTTGCATAGGGAATCACAAACCTTAACATCAATATTCTTACTAAGCATAATTACAAACTAACATAACTCACATATCACTATCGTCATGTCTCAAAACTATTACAAATAATCAAGTTTAATTTGTCCAATGATCTTCATGAAAGTTTTTATTGTACCCCTGTTTAATATCTATCACTTTGGGACTAGTTTCATATGTTGCCATTGCTTTTGACAAGCTCAAATATATTTAAGTGAAGATCATGAGCATAAAAGTTTCATATCTCAAAATAATATAAGTGAAGCATGAGAGAATTTCTTCAAAATTTAGTATCTCTCAAAATAATCTAAGTGAAGCATGAGAGCATTTTATCAAACATGTAAAAGCATGTTGTGCTAAAAAAATATACAAGTGAAGCACTAGAGCAATTTTATAGCTCAATAGATTTAAGTGAAGCACATAGAGCAATTATAGCAAATCATAGCATAATTTTGGCTCTCTCAAATAGGTGTGTTCAGCAAGTATAAAAAGCAAATAAAGCAAAGATAGAACACGCTCCAAGAAAAACTCATGATATGTGACGAATAAAAATATAGTTCCAAGTAAAATACCGATTGTTGTTAGAAGAAAGAGGGGATGCCACTCGGGGCATCCCCAAGCTTAGTTTCTTGTTACTATTTGGATATTATCTTGAGGTGTTGTAGCATACCCAAGCTTAGGATCTTCTTACTCCTTATTCCTTCATCCATCGTGATCTCACCCAAAACTTGAAAACTTCAATCACACAAAACTTAACAAAATTCTCGTGAGATCCGTTAGTATAATAAAGCAATTGCCACTCTAAGTATTGTTGTAAACCTATTAATATTTTATTATTGCATTATATCTACTGTATTATAACTTTACCATGACTTATACCCTCCAATACAAGCCATATATTCATCAAAACAAGCACATAATGCAACAAAAATAGAATCTGTTTCACACAGAACATTTTGTAGTAATCTGTACTCTACCCATACTTTGTAAACCTAAAAATTCTGAAAAGTTAGTACAACGTAAAGAATTTGTATATAAATACTATGTTAAAATTTCATCTCAATATGACGCTCCAGTCAAAAATCAAAAATCGAACACTGGGCACAAAGTTTCTGTTATAGGTTCAGCATTGTTTCTACTCATCCTATGAATCCTCCTAAAGGCTTTACTTGGCACAAAAACTAAATAAAACATAAAAACACAATAATAACAGAGGCATAATTGTTAAAACACTCTAAAATATAAAAGGAAAGGTTAAAATAAATTTTATTCATTGGGTTGACTCCCAACAATCTCTTTCCTTATAGCCATTAAGATAGGCTTGCGATTTCAATGGTGCCCTCCTGAAAGATAATAATAGCAACACAAATAGAGCATCATGAAGAATATGGAAAACATACCTAAGTCGAGCATACTTCCTATGCATAGGCATTTATAAGCAAACAAATTATCAAGGAAAGCAAAAACTAGCATATGGAAGGAAGAAGAAAGAGACAATAGCAATCTCAACATGAAAAGAGGTAATTTTGTATCATGAAAATTTCTACAACCATAATTTCCTCTCTCATAATAATTACATGTAGGTTCATAATCAAATTCAACAATATAGCTATCATAAACAATAATCTCTTTATGATCAACATGAATAAAGTTTTATCATCTTCCAAAATAGTGGGATTATCATCAACTAAAGTTATGACCTCTCCAAACCCACCTTTCTCATAAAATTCATAAGATTGAACACTCTCCAATTATGTGGGATTCCTTTTACCTAAAGTTGATGCTCTCCCAAACCCACTTTGGATACTATTGCAAACATTATTATCAATAACATATTCAGCATGAGGCCTAAATAAATTTTAAAGATCATAAGAAGCATTATCACCCCAATCATGATGATTGCAATAAGAAGTGGACATGACAAATTATCATCCCCAAACTTGTAGTATTGCATATCATTAACATAATTGACATTAATAGATTTTATAGTAACACCAATGAAATCATTCTTTTCAATCAAGGAGCTATCACGAATCACCTTATAAATTTCTTCTTTCAACACTTCATCAAAAATTTCAGATTCATGATATTCAAACAAAACTTCATAGAGATAATCAAATGCACTCAACTCACTAGCAATTGGTTCATCATAATTTGGTCTTTTGAAAAGATTGGGAAGTGGATGAGGATCCATATCAATAGATTTTTAGCAAGCGAAGATGCAAGCAAATAAAAGGCACATGTCAACACAAGCAATGATAGAAAACAAGCAAAAAGGCAAACGGAAAAGAGGGCGAATAAAACAGATTTTTTGTGTGAAATGGGGAAGAGGAAAACGAGAGGTAAATATCAAATGATCTAAATTACAAGGAGATGAGATTAGTGATTAGGAACCTGATAGATGTTGATGATGTCTCCCTGGCCCCAGAGATTGGCACACTGAAGAGATCGCTTCCTCCCTGGCAAAGGCGCCAGAAATTCCTTTGACGTGGTTTGAGACTGCGACGGTATTTTCCCAAAGAGGAAGGGATGATGCAGCACATAGACGATAAGTATTTCCCTCAGTTATGAAACCAAGGTATCAATCCCTAGGGGAAGATCAAGCACCTATGTAAACAACACCTACACACAAATAGCAAATACTTGCAACCCAACGCATAAGAGAGGTTGTCGAGCTCTCAACGATAAGAAGATAGATTAGGTAGTGATAGTTTTGGCAAATAGATCTCACAAGAACATGAAATAAAAAGATAGACAAAAAGTGTAGCAAGATATTTTTGGTTTTTTTGGATTAATAGATCTGAAAACAAAAAGTCAAAAGAGTAGATCGGAAAGCAATATATTGGAGAAGTAGACCCGGGGTCCGTAGGTTTCACTAGTGGCTTCTCTCATGAGTATAACGCATGGTGGGTGAACAAATTACCGTTGGGCAATTGATACAAGATCAAATAATCATGATGATATCCAGGAAATGATCATTATATAGGTGTCACATCCAAGAGAAGTAGACCGAAACGATTCTACATCTACTTCTATTACTCCACACATCGATTGCTATCCAACATGCATCTAGTGTATTAAGTTCATGGGAAAACGAAGTAATGTAATAAGAACGGTGACATGATGTAGACAAGATCTATTCATGTAGGAATAAACCCCATCTTGTTATCCTTAATGGCAACGATACACGTGTGCCTTGCTGCCCCTTTTGTCACTCGGAAAGAACACCGCAAGATCGAACCCATCACAAAGCACCTCTTCCCATGGCAAGAAATATCGATCTAGTTGGCCCAACTAAAACAAAGATTCAAATAAGAAATACGAGGCTATAAGTAATCATGCAAATAAAAGATCAAAGAAGACTCAAATCATATTCATGGATAGAAACTGGTCATGAACTCAAAATTCATCGGATCCCAACAAACACACCGCAAAAGTCATTACATCAAATAGATTTCTAAGAGACCATTGTATTGACAATCATAAGATAGAGAGGAAGCCATCTAGCTACTGCATATGGATCCGCAGGTCTATTACGGGATACACACGCATCATCGGAGAGGCACCTATGATGAAGATGAACCCCTCCGTGATGGTGTTAGATTGGATCTCGAGGTTCTTGAACTTGCGGCAACTGGAATTGTGTTTCGTTGACTCCTCTAGGGTTTTCCGAATATTTGTGAATTTATAGAGGCGAAATTCTATCGAGGGGGGGGGGGGTCCTGAGGTGGGCAGCACCCACCAGGCCGTGCCAGGGGCATCTGGCGCGCCGTAGTGGGTGTTCCCCACCTCGGGACTCCTCTCTAGTACTTGTATAGCCCATCTGGTGTCTTGTGGTCTAAAACAATTCCACAAAATATTTCACTATGTTTGGGCTTCGTTTGGTACTGACTTTCCGCAAAGTAAAAAACAAGCAAAAACATCAACTGACACTTTTGCACTATGTCAATAGTTTAGTCCCAAAAATGATATAAAGTTGCTATAAAATGATTGTAAAACATCCAAGATTGATAATATAACAGCATGGAACAAGAAAAAATTATAAATACATTGGAGACGTATCATCTCTCTCTCAAATCATGTGGTCATTATTTTAGAGTTCGGCTTTCGCTTGAGAACAAGCGAGGTCTAAGCTTGGGGGAGTTGATACATCCATTTTCCATCATGAAGTATTATTGATATTTATGTCATTCTAGTTCATTATTTCCTGATTATCTTACAATTCTTATGATTTTTTCTCTGAATATGCAAGGTACATCACAAAGAGGGAAATATTTGGAAACTAGAATTCTAGACTGGAAAACCGAGAAAAAGGTAGAAAAATCACCAGACTCCAAATGACCTGAAATTTAATAGGGATTTTTTATGGAATATTTGGGAATTTCTAGAGCAAAAATATTCCAGAGGGGTGCCACCATCTGTCAAGAAGCCATCAGGGCGCCCCCTGGGGGCGCGTCCTGGTAGCTTGTGGGGCCCCTGGTGGCCCTCCGATGCCCATCTTCTCCTATGAGAGGTGTTTTACCCTAGAAAAATCATAAGCTAACTCTCGGGACGAAACGCTGCCGCCTCGAGGCAGAAACCTAGGTAGAGGCACTTTTGCCCTCTGAGAGTTAGACTCTGTCAGGGGGATTCCTCTTTAAGAGGGGGAGATCGAAGTTGTCGTCATCACCAATGCTTTCTCCTTCATGGGAGGGCCAATCTTCATCAACCTATTCACCAGCACCATCTCATCTCCAACCCTAGTTCATCTCTTGTATTCAATCTTTGTCTCAAAACCTCAGATTGGTACCTGTGGGTTACTAGTTGTGTTCATTACATCTTGTAGTTGATGCTTGTTGGATTACTTGGTGAAAGATATTATATTCAGATCCTTAACCATTATTATTATACCTATGATCTTGAACATGTTGATGAGGAGTGAGTAGTCACTATTGTTCCTGAAGACATGGGAAAAGTCTTGTTATAAGTAATCATGTAAAGTTTGTATTCGTTCGATATTTTGATGATATGTATGTTGTTATTTCTCTTAGTGGTGTCATGCGAACATCAACTACATGACACTTGACCATGTTATGAGCCTAAGGGAAGTCATTGTGGAGTAACAAGTAGATGATGGGTTGCGAGAGTGATAAAAACTTAAACCGTAGTTTATGCGTTGCTTCATGAGGGACTGTTTTGGATCCATTCACACGTTTGATGCCATGGTTAGATTTATCCTAATTATTTTCGTAGCTGTGGATGCTTGCAAGAGGGGGTAATCATAAGTGGGTTTCTATTTCAAGTAAGAACATCACCTTAGCACCGGTCCACCCACATATCAAATTATCAAAGTAGCGAACGCGAATCAACTCAACTTGATGAACATGACTAGACAAAAATTCCAATGTGTTCTCGGAAGCACTTGCTTCATATAAGAGTACTTCCAGGCATTTCCTTTGATATAAAAAGGATTGGGCTATCGTGCTGCATACTTGTTACTATTATTATTTGTCACTTGTTATGAATTATCTTGCTACAAAACTATCAACTATTGTTACTCATAGCACTTGCAGAGAATACCTTGCTCAAAACTGCTTATCATTTCCTTCTGCTCCTTGTTGGGTTTGACACTCTTACTTATATAAAGGACTATGATTGATCCCCTATGCTTGTGGATCATCACGCACATCATTAGAAACTGTTCTATTTTAGAAAAATTCTGTTTTTGCTTGCATAAGTTAGCTTGTTTGGATGATGCCATGGATTATATTGGGGTGTATAAGTCATGGAGAAGTTAGCATATTGTGGGAATTATTTAGTTATAAAATATGAGTGACTTTATAATGGTACCTAAAGTTTATGATATGTTCATTATACTAACAGATCTCATGAGGTTTCTATTGAGTTTTGTGTGTTGAAGTTTTCAAGTTTTGCGTGAGACAATGATGAATGAAGGAATAAGGAGCTGTAAGACCCTAAGGTTGGGGTTCCAAGGGTCCCCCAGGTAGTATTTAATGAAGACCCCAAACATCTAAGCTTGGGGATGCCCCGGATGGCATCCCCTCTTTCTTCTCCAATCCATTAGTATATTACTTGGAGTTATATTTTTATTCATCACATGATATGAGTTTTGCTTGGGGCGTCGTGTATTATAGTTTGTTTCATTTTTAGTTTTCCACAATAATTTTTTTCTCTACACACCTTTTGAGAGATGTACACACATTTATCATGATTTATTAGATTACTCTATGTGCTTCGCTTATATCTTTTGAGCTAAGCAGTTGATCTAGTGCTTCACTTATATCAATTAGAGCATGGTGACGGTTATATTCTATAGAAATTATTGCACTGTCATGCTTCACTTATATCCGTTTGAGAGTCTGAGAATAGTAATGGCAATGTGCATGTGTTATAAGACTAGTACGAAAAGGATAGGTATTCAAGGGGGATATAAGAAAAACCTTCATGTAGATCACTAAGTATGAAAACACATGGTTTAATTATATTGATGTCATAGGGTACTGGTTCATGATCGATGGTTAGTATAAATATCACCATTAAGTTTTTAATAACTTCTCAACAAAATGTTTGTCATGGCATGGCGGTGAGGTGTGAGAATTTTTATTTCTGATTGAAATCCTTGAGTATTGTTATAATCGGATGCACGCGATGGTTAACTCCTACCGACCAAGTCCCTAGGGGCATGCGAGTAGTACTTTACTTCGAGGGATAATAAGGCTTTAATAATAAGTATATGAGTTCCTTATGACTAATGTGAGTCCATGGATTATACAGACTCCTACCTTTCCATGCTTTGCTAGCCTCTCTGGTACCATGCATTGCCCTTTTCTCCAGGGGCAGAGACAAGGGGGGGGGGGGGGGCGAGCAGGGGCTAGACCCCTGCCAATCGCTCGCCCCCCTCAACCATTCTTAGCAGCCTGTGTACTATACATCGCTAATGGCCGCAGATAATTGCATCATTAGACCATGTAAAACTTAGCACGTCGAATATAAAAGACCAAAGCCCAATAGCCCATATATATGTAGGCTTCCGGTTGTGGCTGACTATTGTTTTGCCTCTAGGAAATCTGGACAATGTGATCCATCTGATCGATTGATCTAGGTGTGTATTCTGCTCGTCTGCTTAGGGCTGTTGCCACTGTCACCGACCGCCGCTCATGCCATCCGCCGCCATGCGAGTCCTGCTTAGGGCGGCGGCCATCCACCAGTCATGACAATGACACCATCCGATGAAGTTCACTAGTTTCATCAGAATACAAGCCAGACCTCGTTGGCCAGGTGACCGTACTTGAAGATATTGGTAGCACGTACCACTACGCACCTACAGCTATTCATAATTATAAAAAAATTCATTTAATACTTTGTGCATTTTTGGATCCACGGCATGAGTTATTTGACTTATCTAATATATATGTGCGGTGCTGGATTTTTTATCTTGTAGTCTTTTCTAGTCAAGATGGCTCAACTAGAGTATGAACTTGCCCATTTCTAACTAGATGTTTGCAACAATCTAGAACTTAAAATCCCGTCTTCACCTACTGGTTTGACCATTGGATAATTTTAAACAAATAAAACTACATACACAATTTTTGATAGATTACTATGGTCTGTCATAAATTTTCTTGTGGCACCCCTGACAACCGAATAAACCATTTCTCTAAGAAACTAGTAAAGACAAGAAAACGAACACGATTTTCTTCGACATTGTCTATATTTGTAAGGAAAACATCGTATTTTGCATTATCAACTTGTTCGATGCTGGTGGTCGTAGAGCTCAATTTGAGTTCATAGAAATGTAACATTCTTTTGTAGTTGCAAACAAATATTTTTATGTTTTGTCATCAGAAAATCTGATGTTCCATGACTTCTATGAACATCGATTTTTCGCCCCCTCATGTTTAAATCCTAGCTCCGCCCCTGCTTTTCTCACCTCGAGAGTTGGTGCAAACTTCGCTGGTGCATCCAAACCCCATGATATGACACGCTCTATCACATATAAACCTCTCTATATCTTCCTCAAAACAGCCACCATACCTACCTATCATGGCATTTCCATAGCCATTCTAAGATATATTGTCATGCACCTTCCAGTCTGTCACATGGCTTGTGTGTTCATCATCATATTGCTTTGCATGATCATATAGAGCTGACGATATTTGTGGGAAATCCACTATTCATCATCATTATACATGTTATGCTAGATCATTGCACATCCCGGTACACTGCCAGAGGCATTCATATAAAGTCAATTTATTGAGTTGTAATATCAAGTTGTAAGTAAATAGAAGTGTGATGATAATCATTATTAGAGCATTGACCTGGCGAGGAAAGGATTATGGACACTATGATTCCCCACAAGTCGGGATGAGACTCCAGACTATAAAAAAGAGAGGCCAAAGATCCCAAAAAAGAGAAAAGAGAGAAGGGGCCGTGTTACTATCCTTTTACCACACTTGTGCTTCAAAGTAGCATCATGTTCTTTATATAGAGAGTCTCATGAGTTATCACTTTCATATACTAGTGGGATTTTTTACTATATAACTTGTGTTGTATATTCTGATGATGGGCTTCCTCAAATGCCCGAGGTCTTCATGAGAAAGCAACTTGGATGCGAACCCACTTAGTTTCCATTAAGATTTCATACACTTATAGTTCGTAGTGCATCCGTTGCATGGCAATCCCTACTCCTCACATTGATATTGATTGATGGGCGTCTTCATAGCCTGTTGATCCGCCTAGTTGATGCGAGACTTTCCTCCTACTTCCTTTGATCTCCACCACCACATACTATTCTACCTACTGCTATATCCATGGATCATGCTCATGTATTGCGTGAAGTTGAAAATGCTGAAGCGCGTTAGTGAAAGCACAACTTATCCCTAAGAGGTTTTGGTAATTAATAGCAACATATATTTCATTCAACTAATGTTTCCACTAATTATATTTCAGGAAAGTTCAATGAATGGATTGGCAAAAGGATTGTGAGGAGACCCCAAATGCAAGGAATAGGATTGGAAAATCAACAAGCATGGACACTCTACATTTATTTTATGTGAGAAATCACTTTAAGTCTATAGGAAAGCCAATACTATTAAAAGGGGGTGAGGTAATCTTGGTGAATGAATTGCTCAAAATACTCAAGTGTTAGCCACCAGAAGCACTCACCACTTCTCCCAGAAACACTCTGTCCAGAACCAAATATCCAAAATTGGTGCCACCAACAATTTCCATTCTACCACACCGAGTTAAAACCCTAGACGGATCCAAAGCCAAACCCTTGTCTGGGTACCACCAAGTTTCAGATTTGGTGCCACCAAAAACAGTGACCACCTTGTTGGTATCACATTTTCAAGAATCTGAATTTCCAAGTTTTGGAAATCGGTATCATGGAGAAATGGAAACCGCCTAGGTCACCCACATCGGTACCGCCGAGACTTCTATATCGGTTTCATCAAAAAGCCTAAAGTTGCCACATTTTGCACTAGTCGGTACAACCAGGTTTTTGGACCGGTTTCACCGAGTTGGTCAATAATGTTGTAACAGTTGGATTTTTGGATATGCCTACATATACCCCTCCACCACCTCTCATTCATAGAGGTAGCACCCAGAACACACTTACACTTGGGCCATCCATTCTTCTGAGAGATCCACCTTGTCATGTGTTGAGATCAAGATATTCCACTCCAACCATATGAATCTTGATTTCTAGCCTCCCCAAGTTCCTTTCCACCCAATTGACGTGGCTTGAGACTGCGTCGGTATTTCCCCAAAGAGGACTTGCCTTCCATACCAACACTTTCCAAGGAATTTATTATTTGACAACATATAATAAATTTATTTTCATTTTTTCATTTTGGGACTAGGTATCCCTATTACACCCATACTCTCGTGCAATGGCACGTGAATAAACACTCATCTTGAGAATAACACATCTGGCATTGAAAAATATCGGTCACCCCTTCAGTTTCTTGAGCGGTACGAGCACACAAAAAGGATTTTTTTGAAAATTAGAGATGGTACATACAAATTTGCTTGGAGCGACATGGAAATACCGCATATAGGTAGGTATGGTGGACGACAAAACAAGGTTTAAGGATTTTGGATGCACAAGTAATATTTATACTTAGTACAAGCGAAGTCTAGAAAATAGATTGAGAAGCAACCAACGAAGAAACGGGAATGAAATATGTGAGCATTAAGTATAACTAACACCTAATAAAGCACCATAAGTATGATGCAATTTCATAGCATAACTATTGACTTTCATGCTTGCATGGGGAATCACAAACCTTAACACCAATATTCTTACTAAGCATAATTACTCACCAACATAACTCACATATTACTATCATCATGTCTCAAAACTATTACAAGGAATCAAGTTTAATTTGTCTAATGATCTTCATGGAAGTTTTTATTATATCCCTCTTGAATATCTATCACTTTGGGACTAGTTTCATATACTGCCATTGCTTTTGACAAGCTCACACCATTTAAGTGAAGATCATGAGCATAAAAGTTTCATCTCTCAAAATAGTATAGGTGATGCATGAGAGGATTTCTTAAAAATTACTAACTCTCAAATTAATATAAGTGAACATTATAGCATTTCATCAAACAAGTAAAAGCACGCCATGCTCAAAAAGATAATTTAAACACTAGAGGAATCCCATAGCTCAAAACATTTAAGTGACAAATATAGAGCAATTCTAACAAATAATAAAATAATTTTCGATCTCTCAAATAGGTGCGTCCATCAAGGATAAATATAAAATCAATCAAAGACTCAAATAATACAAGATTCTTCAAGCAAAACTCATGATATGTGACGAATAATAATATAGCTCGAAGTAAAATACCGATGGTTGTTAGAAGAAAGGGGGATGCCACTCGGGGGCATCCCCAAGCTTAGTTGCTTGCTACCTTGTGGATATTATCTTGGGGTGCCATCGGCACCCCCAATCTTAGGCTCTTATTACTTATTATTCCTTCATCCATCATGATCTCATCCAAAACTTGAAAACTTCAATCACACAAAACTTAACAAAATCTTCGGGAGATCCGTTAGTATAATAAAGCTAATTACCACTCTAAGTACTGTTGCAAACCGTTTCATATTTTATTATTTCATTATATATAATGTATCTAAATTTACCATGACTCATACCCTTCAGTACAAGCCGTAGATTCATCAAAACAAGTACACAATGCAACAAAAATATAATCTGTCTCAAACAGAACAGTCTGTAGTAATTCGTACTCTACCCATACTTCTATAACTCTAAAAATTCTAAAACATTAGCACAACGTGAATAATTTGTATATAAATACTTTATTAAAATTTCAGCTTGTTATCACGCTCTAGTAAAACATGAAAATTCGTGCAGTGAAGGTAAAAGTTTATGTTTCAGATTCAGCATTGTTTCTACTCATCTTATTAATCATCCTAAAGGTTCTACTTGACACAAACACTAAATAAAATATAAAAACACAATAATAACATAGGCATAATTTTGCAAACACTCAAAAACATAAATAAAAATATAAAATATATTTTATTCATTGGGTTGCCTCCAAACAAGCGCTATCGTTTTACGCCCCTAGCTAGGCATAACACATAGATTCAAGTGTTGTCGTCTTTAGTTTTTACTCCACAGAAGGCCCTCATGATTTATTCATATGGTGGGTTAATTATTGTTCTAGGTAAATGTTCCATGACACTCAAAAATATATGGTAGGTAAATGTTCCACGACGCCTATAATGCATAAAAACGATCTACCAAGTATGATGGGACAAGACGGATTGCAATCAATATCAAGAACAATAAAATCTGTGGGCACATGGTTTATATTTTCAAGAGTAATAACATCATTAATTCTTCCCAAAGTATTTTTAATAGTAGAATCCGCCAAGTGCCAATTAAGAGAACATTCTTCAATGTTGGTAAGACCAAGCACATCACAGAGAGATTTCGGAATTGTGGAAACACTAGCACCCAAATCACATAAAGCAAAGAATTAGTAATTTTTAATCTTGACTTTAGTGTTAGGTTCCCACTCATCATGATTTTCTAGGAATTTAAATCTCTAATTCCAACTTTTCTTCTAAGGACTTCATCCTGACATCAACAATATGGTTAGTAAAAGCCTTATTATGTTCATAAGAATAGGGTGGTTTTATCATGGATTGTAGCAAATAAATACAATCCACCAAGGAGAAACTATCATAACTAAAATCTTTGTAATCAAATACAGTGGGCACATCACTAGTTAAAGTTTTGACCTCTCTAAACCCACTTTTTTCAATTTTTTCATCAGGATTTTCACCCTCCAAATTATTGGGACCCCCTCTAGCTAAAGTTGACTCTTCTTCAGTCCCTTCATCATCAATTTTAACATTACTAAACAAGGAATCAATAGAGCAAACACCAATCATTTTAAGATCTTCATCATTTTTATGAAAGTAATCGCTAGAAAACATTTTCTCTAAAAAATCTCTTTTAGTTCTAAGCATAGCGGTTCTTTTCTTACCTTTATCCATAGAAATATATAAAGCTTTAATTGCATTAATATTAGGTGGAAAAGCATTCAAATTGAGATTTTCTACATCATGGGAAATTCTATCAATGCTTTTAGACATATCATCAATATTATTCAACTTTTGTTCTATCGTAGTATTGAAAGCTTTTTGAGCATTGATAAATTCTTTAAAATTACCTCAAGATCAGAGGTGTTCCTATTATTATTATAAGAAGTATTACCATAGGAATTACCATAATTATTAGAGGAATTTCTAGGAAAATTCCTAGGATTAAAATTACCTCTATAAGCATTGTTATTGAAATTGTTTCGCGAGATGAAATTCATATCTACGGAATCATTATTTTGCTCAATAAAAGTAGACAAAGGCACATCATTAAGATCAATAAAAAGCATTTTTACTAGCAACCAACTTCATAAAAAGTACTAATTTCTTTAACCAAATTAACCTTTTTACTAGTAGGTTCTCTTTCAGTATGCCATTGTGAATAATTATTCCATAATATTATCTAGAAATTTAGTAGCATCACCCAAAGTAATTTCCATAAAAGTACCATCGCGGCGGAGCCTAAAAGATTTCTAAAGACAAAACTCAATTCCGCATAAAAAAATTGTATGATCATCCAAATATTTAAACCACGAGTAGGACAATTTCTTAGCATCAATTTCATTCTTTCCAAAGATTGTGCAACATGTTCATGCTCAAGTTTCTTAAAATTCATGTTTTGAGTTCGAAGGGAAATAATTTTTGTGCGAGGAAAATACTTAGTAATAAAAGCGTCCTTGCACTTATCCCAAAAATTGATACTATTAAGAGGCAAAGAACAAAACCAAATTTTTGCACAACCCCACAAAGAGAAAGGAAATAATTTCAACTTCAAAATATCATTGTCCACATCTTTTTTCTTTTGCATATCACACAATTCTATGAATCTATTTAGATGGGACATAGCATCCTCATTAGGAGTACCAAAAAATTGATCTTTCATGACAAGATTCAACAAAGCGACATTAATATCAGAAGACTCCGCACTAGTGGCGGGAGGAGCAATTGGAGTGCTAATAAAATCATTATTATTGGTATTGAAAAAATTACAAAATTTGGTATTTTCTTGAGGCACCGTGACTAGGCAAACAAGATTGCAAGCAAACAAGAGATCTGACGAGAAAAAAGCAAACGAAAAAGAAGGCGAATAAAACGGCAAATTTGTGAAGTGGGGGAGAGGAAAATGAGAGGCAAATGGAAAATAATGTAAATTGCACGGAGATGAGATTTGTGATTAGGAACCTGATAGATGTTGATGGTGTCTGCCCAGTGCCAAGAATTGGCACGCTAGAGAGATCGCTTCCTCCCTGGCAGCGGCGCCAGAAATTCCTTTGACGTTGCTTGAGACTGCGTCAGTATTTCCCCAAAGAGGAAGGGATGATGCAACACAACAACGGTAATTATTTTCCTCAGTTAAGAAACCAAGGTATCAATTCATAGAGGAAGATCAAGCAACTATGTAAACATCTCCTGCACACAAAGAACAAATACTTGCAACCCGATGAGTAAGAGAGGTTTTCGAGCTCTCAACGATAAAAATATAGACTATGTTGTGATAGTTTGGGAAATAGACCTCACAAGAACACAAAATAAATGAAGTAAATAAAAAGTGCAGCAAGGTATTTTTGGATTAATAGATCTGAAAAAACAAGGCAAATAGATAGATCGAAAAGCAATATGTTGAAAAGTAGACCCCGGGGCCATAGGTTTCACTAGTGGCTTCTCTCATGAGCATAGCACACAGTGGGTGAAAAAATTACTGTTGGGAAATTGATAGAAGATCGAATAGTCATAATGATATCCAAGGCAATGATCATTATATAGGCACCTCGTCCAAGATAAGTAGACCAAAATGATTCTACATCGACTACTATTACTCCATACATCGACCGCTATCCAACATGCATCTAGTGTATTAAGTTCATGGAAAAACGGAGTAATGCAATAAGAACGGTGACATGATGTGGAAAAGATCTATTCATGTAGTAATAGACCCCATCTTGTTATCCTTAATAGAAACGATACATGTGTGCCTTGCTGCCCTTTGTGTCACTGGGAAAGGACACCGCAAGATCGAACCCATCACAAAGCACCTCTTCCAATGGCAAAAAAATGATCTAGTTGGCCTAACTAAACCAAAGATTTGAAGAAGAAAGACGAGGCTATAAGTAATCATGCAAATAAGAGATTAAAGAAGACTCAAATCATATTCATGGATAGAAACTGGTCATGAACTCAAAATTCATTGGATACCAACAAGCACACCCCAAAAGTCATTACATCAAATAGATATCCAAGAGACCATTGTATTGAGAATCAAAAGAGAGATAGGAATTTGATATGTCTCTATCATATTTATGTATTTTTGATTGTTTCGTGCCAATATTATACAACTTTCACATACTTTTGGCAACAATTTATATGCTTTATTGGACTAACCTATCGGTCCAATGCCAACTGCCAGTTCCTATTTTTTTGTTTGTGTTTTGTTTCGCAGAAATTCCATATCAAACGAAGTCCAAACGCGATAAAATTTACGGAGATTTTTTTTGAATATTTGTGAATTTTGAGAAGTGGAATCAATGCAAATGGAGGCCCAAAGTGGGCATGGCATACCAAGGCGTGGGCTAGGGCCCAAACGCGCCCTAGTGGTGGGTGGACACCTCGTAGGTTGGTTGGAGCTCTCCTTAGGGTGCAATGAAGCTATTTTTTGGATAAGAATCCCCTCAAAATTTCAGCCCCATCGGAGTTACGGATCTCTATGAATATAAGATACATTTTTTTGCCAGAAAACAAGAATGCGAAACAGAAGAGAACAGAGAGGGAGATCCAATCTAGGAGGGGCTTCTGCGCCTCCGCCGCCATGGAGGCCATGGACCAGAGGGGGAACTCTCCTCCCATCTAGGGGTGATGCCAAGGAAAAAGAAGAAGGAGGGGGTCTCTCTCCCCCTCTCCCCCGATGGCAACGGAACTCCGCTGGGGAAAGCATCGTGACAACGATCTACATCAACAATCTTGCCGCCGTCAACACCAACTCTCTCCCCCTCTTATAGCAGTGTAACACCTCTATTTACTGCTGTAATATCTACTTAAACATGGTGCTCAATTCCATATATTATTTCAGAATGATATTTGGTTATCTTATGATGTTTGAGTAGATCTCTTTTGTCCTATGGGTTAATTGTGGTATGATGTTATGGATGTGAGTTGTATGTTGATATGGTGCTGCCCTATGCTGCCCCCCCGTGTTGTTTAAACGTGAGGGATCCTTGCTATAGGGTGTTGCAATATGTTCATGATTTGCCTATGGTGGGTTGCTTGAGTGACATGATACGTCTCCAACGTATCCACTTTTCCAAACTCTTTTGCCCTTGTTTTGGACTCTAATTTGCATGATTTGAATGAAACTAACCCGGACTAACACTGTTTTCAGCAGAACTGCCATGGTGTTGTTTTTGTGCAGAAATAAAAGTTCTCAGAATGACCTGGAAACTTACGAGGATTTTTATGGAATATATAAAAAATACCAGAGAAAGAATCAACTAGAGATACGCTGCTAGTGGGCCACGAGCCCTGTAGGTGCGCCCCCCTAGGGCGCGCCTGGCAGGCTCGTGGGAGTCCACGTGGCTCCTCCGACCTCATCTCCAGCTCCATATAACCTCTCTCGCCCAGAAAAAAATCAAAAAGAAGAACTCATCGCGTTTCACGATACGGAGCCGCCGCCACCGCCTGTTCTTCCTTGGGAGGGCAGATCTGGAGTCCGTTCTTGGCTTCGAAGAGGGGAAATCGACGCCATCGTCATCATCAACCATCCTTCATCGTCAATTCCATGATGCTCTCCATAGTTCGTGAGTAATCTTATCGTAGGCTTGCTGGACGGTGATGGGTTGGATGAGATCTATCATGTAATCGAGTTAGTTTTGATGGGGTTTGATCCCTAGTATCCACTATGTTCTAAGATTGATGTTGCTACCACTTTGCTATGCTTAATGCTTGTCACTAGGGCCCGAGTGCCCTGATTTCAGATCTGAACCTATTATGTTTTCATCAATATAAGTGTGTTCTTGATCCTATCTTGCAAGTTGTAGTCACCTAGTATGTGTTATGACCCGGCAACCCCGGAGTGACAATAGCCGGAACCACTCCCGGAGATGACCATAGTATGAGGATTCCATGTATTCACCATGTGCTAATGCTTTGTTCTGGTTCGCTAATAAAAGGAGACCTTAATATCCCTTAATTTCCATTAGGACCCCGCTGCCATGGGAGGGATGGACAAAAGATGTCATGCAAGTTCTTTTCCGTAAGCACGTATGACTATATACGGAATACATGCCTACATTACATTAACGAACTGGAGCTAGTTACATATCACCCTATGTTATAACCGTTACATGATGAATATCATCCGACATAATTATACATCACCGATCCAATGCCCACGAGCTTTTCCTATACTGGTCCCTGCTTAGTTACTTTACTTCTACTGCTGTCACACTTTCTATACCAATCACTACTGCTACTGTTACCATTGTTACCGTTACTATCATACTGCTTTGCTACTAAAACTTTGCTGCAGATACTAAATCTTTTAGGTGTGGTTGAATTGACAACTCAACTGCTAATACTCGAGAGTATTCTTTGGCTCCCCTTGTGTCGAATCAATAAATTTGGGTTGAATACTATACCCTCAACTATTGCGATCCCCTATACTTGTGGGTTATCAAGTCCTTTTTCTGGCGCCGTTGCCGGGGAGCATAACTCTATTCTCTGAGTCACTTGGGATTTATATCTGTTGATCACTTTGAAGAATTTGCGAGATCCAAAAACTAAAGTTCTGCCCTCAACTACGAGGACAGGTAAGGAACTTCCATCTAGCTCTGCACTTGATTCACCTTCTGTTATGAGTAAATTTGCGACACCGCCACCTACTATTAATTCTGATATGTTGCCTGTGCTTGATGATGCTACTTCTGCTATACATGATAATTATGATGATGCTTTGCTTGATAATGATATGCCACTTGGTGAATTTCTTGATGCACGAATTGCTAGAGTTACTACTGAATCAAATGATACTTCTGAAACTGATGAAATTACTGAAATGGAACCTGCTGCTACACCTGTTAGACCTAGCCCTCCTAGATATGAATTGCCTAATATACCTAAGGGTTATGTTATGGAAGGAGAGGTAGCTGAAGACTTTCTTGCTTGTAAGGATAGCTATGATCTTGAGAATTTATTGCGCAAGTGGAAAGAAAAATCTCTGAATGCTAGAATGAAATATGATCCTAAGTTTGTTACTTCACCTATCTTTGTTACTGATAAGGACTATGAGTTCTTTGTCGATCCGGAGTTAATCACTTTGGTTGAATCTGATCCCTTTCATGGTTATGAATCTGAAACTGTTGTAGCACATCTTACTAAACTGAATGATATAGCCACCCTATTCACTAATGAGGAAAAAATTCGCTATTACTATATCCTTAAGTTGTTTCCTTTCTCACTAAAGGGTGATGCTAAAACTTGGTTTACTTCTATTGCTCCTGGTTGTGTGCGTAGTCCCCAGGATATGATATACTACTTCTCTGAGAAATATTTTCCTGCCCATAAGAAACAAGCTGCCTTGCAGGATATATATAACTTTGTGCAAATTGAAGAAGAGAGTCTCCCACAAGCTTGGGGGAGGCTTGTTCAGCTACTTAATGCTTTGCCTAATCACCCTCTTAAGAAAAATGAAATACTTGATATCTTTTATAATGGACTAACCGATGCTTCTAGGGACCACCTAGATAGTTGTGCTGGTTGTCTTTTCAGGGAATGAACTGTGGAACAAGCTGAAATTCTATTGAATAATAACTTGAGCAATGATAATGCTTGGACATTCCTGAACCACCTCCGAAGCCAACTCGGAAGTAAAGAGGTATTCTATTCCTCAGTCCTAAAGATATGCAAGAAGCAAAGAAATCTATGCAAGAGAAAGGTATTAAATCTGAAGATGTTAAGAATCTACCACCTATTGAAGAGATACATGGTCTTGATAACCCGACATAGGTAGTAGAGGTAAATTCTCTTTGTAGATTCAATGAGAGTGATATCCCTTATGATAAACCTGCTAGCTTATGCTTAGATGAGTTTGATAGCTTTGTTGTCAAACAACAAAGTTTTAATGATTATGTTAGCAGACAACTAAAACAAAATGCTCGTATGATTAATCATATAAGTGCTTGTGTTGATAGAAATGTTAATGATCTTAAGCTTATTGGTAAACATGCTTCTATGGTCACTACTCAAGTAGAGCAAGTACTTAAGGCTCAAAATGACTTTCTTAATGAATTGAATGATAATTCTGTTAAAGTTGTTACTAGAGGCGGTAGAATGACTCAGGAACCTTTGTATCCCGAGGGCCATCCTAAGAGAAGTGAGCAAGATTATCAAGGAATTAATACTGATGCACCTAGTCATCCTGGTAATAGGAAGAAAAAGAAAGATGACAGGAACTTGCATGCTAGTAAACCTGTTTCTGTTACACCTGAGAATCAAAATGATATATCTATTTCTGCTGCTGAGACACAATCTGGTGATGAACATGAGCCTAGTGATGTTAATAATGATGTTCATGTTGATGCTCAACCTAGTAATGATAATGATGTGGAGATTGAACCTGCTGTTGATCCTGATAAGCCACAACCTAGGAACAAAAGATATGATAAGAGTGATTTTATTGCTAGGAAGCATGGTAAATAAAGAGAACCATGGGTTCAGAAACCCATGCCCTTTCCTCCCAAACCATCCAAGAAAAAGGATGATGAGGACTTTGAGCGCTTTGTTGAAATGATTAGACCTATCTTTTTGCAAATGCGTTTGACTGATATGGTTAAAATGTCTCCTTATGCTAAATACATGAAAGACATTGTGACAAACAAAAGAAAGATACCTGATGTTGAGATTTCCACCATGCTTGCTAATTACACTTTTAAGGGTGGGACTCCTAAGAAACTAGGTGATCCCGGAGTACCCACTATACCTTGCTCCATTAAAGGAAATTATGTTAGAACTGCTTTATGTGATCTTGGGGACGGTGTTAGTGTTATGCTTCTCTCTTTATATCGTAGACTTGAATTGGATAAGTTGACACCTACTGAAATTTCTTTGCAAATGGCCGACAAATCGACTGCTTTACCTATTGGCATTTGCGAGGATGTGCCTGTTGTGGTTGCAAACGTTATCTTAACGGACTTTGTTATTCTTGATATTCCCGAGGATGATGCCATGGCAGTCATCCTTGGAAGACCCTTTTTAAACACTACATGGGCTGTTATTGATTGCAACAAAGGCAATGTCACTTTCCATGTCAATGGTAATGAGCACACAGTGCACTTTCCGAAGAAACAATATCGGGTTCATTACATAAATTCTATTGAAAAATCTTCATCCATTATTATTGGAAGCTTTGAATTTCCTATACCTACTGTCAAGATGAGATATGATATACTTATTGTTGGGGATATGCATATCCTCGTTGAGGTAACCTAGTGATTTTTCGAAAATTCTCCGGTTTCATGTGATCCGAAAAAAGTTTGTCAAGGAGACTTGATCAACCTCATTGATGGATTTCTTTTGATGACCATGAGATGGATGAATCTAGAAGTCACAAGCTTCTGTTCCCAACTTTTACTTTCTGTTATTTAGTAGAAAAATAATAAATATAGCATTATTTTCCTATTTTTCCGTCCAATAAGAAATGACCTAGAAATAAAAGTTCTCCAAATGCCCTGAAATTCAAGTATGATTTTTTCTGGAATATTTAAGAATTTCTAAGATAGCTAATTAGTCAGGGCGATGCACCAGTGGGCCACGAGCCCAGGAGGCGCACCCACCCCCCTGGGCGCGCTTGACAGGCTCGTGGGTCCCACGTGCCCCCCTCCACTTATTCCAGCACCCATCTCCTTCGTCTACCTCCAGAAAAATCATCCCACAGCTCAAACCCGTGTTCTTGCTCATTTTGCTGCATTTTTCGATCTCCTTGTGCAAAGCCCCATCCACCAAACTGTTTTGGGGAATTGTTCCTTGGTATGTGACTCCTCCATTAGTCCAATTAGTTTTTGTTCTAGTGCTTTATTTATTGCATATTATTGATGCCTTGGTGACCCTGTTCTTGAGCTTTGCATGTTAATTTTACTTGGTCCCAAGTAGTTTTGATGCAAGATGTGGCCTCTAGGCACTTGTAGGAATAGTTGCTATGAGTTTTGTTAAGTTTCGTTCACTTCTATTTTGAGTCACTAAAAATTTCATAATTATTTTAGAAAAAGAAAAATGTCTAGGAAGAACTATCATGGTGGTTCCTCAAGCAAGAGGGGTCCTCGTCTCGCGATTCGGGAGCCTGATCCTTATCAGCCAAGAGACGCACCGGTGCAACCATGTGAATGGCCCTCCGATGAATTCATGATTGATGCAGGTTTCAAGGACGAGTTTGATACATTATTCGCAACACCGGGCTCGAAGAATTCATCTCCAATAAATGTGAACAGTATACTACACTCACTGCCTCTTTTGTTCATAGATTCAAATTTTCAGTTGGCCGTGACACATCCATAATGTTTGATCTTTATGACAAATCGTATACTATGGATTTGGAGGATTTGAATAGAATATGCAAGATACCTGATTGGGGTAGTCCCAATGACCCTCCTAAGTCCTTTGTTAGAGATTTTATTTTCAGCATAACTGTTGGAGAAACTAGAGATATTACGCAGGCTACCATGGGGAGCATTCATTTTCCTGCCTTACATTATTTTGCCCTTTTCATAGGTAGATGCATTAATGGTAAGCATGACCATAACCACCTCTGCGCACCTGACCTCAGTATACTTAAGAGTGCAGTAATAGGTGATAGCAGTTTTAACATGGGAGCTATAATTGCTAGGAGATTAAATAACAATGCTAATGAAGCAGATTTCTTTGGTGGGATCTATGCCACTCGCCTAGCTAATTATTTTAAAATACCCATCCAGACAGGAGATCCCCCGCTTCACAGTGCTTTCCTTGATCGTGCTACTATGATACGCTTCCAGTTCCTTGAGAGGAGCAATGAGTCCCTCCTATACCGGTTAATACTTAACCGACAGTGTGTTTTTCATATTACCCTTCCTGCTCCCTCCTTCTTTGATTTTCAGAGTAAACGAAGATATTACATAACCAGAGGAGAGGCGGAGGAGTATGAGAGGGAGGTGAAGGCTGCTCGCCTCCGTGAGGCAATTATTCAGGCAGTAGCTGCCACGTCCCAGTACAACCCCCATTATGATTTTGGATATCGCCTGGACCAGCCCTGGGAGTAGACCAACTTAGGCCAAAAGCCTAAGCTTGGGGGAGTACGTGTTTCTCACCGACTTTATATTCATGTTCACACATTCACTTTGATAATCGGTGTTCATGCTTTTCCAGTGTATCATCCATGCTAGTTTATTTTCCTTTTCTCGCATTCTTCTTGTGTGTTTGATTAACTTGAGAAAATCCGAAAAAAATCAAAAATGAGAAAAACAAAAAAAAATTGGTTGTAACTTTACATTCTTGCATGATTAGTGGTAACTAAAAAGAAAACCCAAAAAGATTTCCTTTTCTTCTTTTGCTTGTTGGGAGCTTTCCCGTGCAAATAGTTTTCTTTTTCTTTGGGTCGAGGTAGAAGACCATGATTAAAATGATTAGTGGCCCTCATATGCATTATTGTTTATCCATCAAAGAGACATATTACTTTGTCTTCTCCTCTGAGTTTGCTTGCAGATTCCAGCTTCGTCCAATGCACGAACACTCTTATTATTATTCACATCATTCGGTCGTGCAAGTGAAAGGCAATAATGACGATATATGATGAAGTGACTGAGCATGGAAAAGCTGGTATGAACTCGACCTATTTTGTTTTTGTAAATATGACTAGCTCATCATTCCTAATTCAGCATTGTTATGAGAGAAACATGTTTACAATGACAACTTGGAGATCATAGTTTCTTATGCCATGCTTAATTAGCTAGGAGTTTATAATGGTTTGTCTTGGATGCCAACATAAATTTTAAAATGATTGTGATGTAGTATGAGAGGATGGTATCCTCCTTTGAATGATTCAAGTGGCTTGACTTGGCACATGTTCACGCATGTAGTTGAAACAAAATCAACATAGCCTCCACGATATTCATGTTCGTGGTGATTTATATCCTACTCATGCTTGCACTCAATGTTGGTTAATCTCAATGCATGTTGATGACTGTTGTCGCTCTCTAGTTGGTCGCTTCCCAGTCTCTTTCTAGCCTTCACTTGTACTAAGCGGGAATACTGCTTGTGCATCCACTTCCATAAACCCAAAGTTGTTCCATATGAGTCCACCATACCTACCTATATGTGGTATCTACCTGCTGTTCCAAGTAAATTTGCATGTGCCAGTCTCTAAACCTTCAAATAATAATCTGTTTTGTATGCCCGAACCGCTCATGTGGTGGCAAGGGGCGGTCAGTATCTTCCATGCTAGGCGTGTTATCCTCAATACGTGTTTATTCACTATCACTCACGAGAAAGGGGCCGGTAATCGGAATGCCCAGTTCCATGCTCAAATCAAATAAAAATATAATTGCAAACAAAACTCCCCTTGGATTGTTGTTGGTATGGACGACACCCGAGGATTCAGCTAGTCGTGGACTGTGATTGATCGGTGGTGGGGGAGTCAAAACTTTATTATTCTGTTTGGGAATCGCCTATAATATGTGTAGCATGGAAGATGGTGAAAACTCTTGGTCATCGCGTTGACAATGAAAGCATGCCACCTCAAAATTATTTATCTCTGTTTTAAAAAGCTTGAGCTCTGGCACCTCTGCAAATCAATGCTTCCCTCTGCGAAGGGCCTATCTATTTACATTTTTGTTGAGTTATCCTCTTCTTATTAAAAGCACCAGCTAGAGAGCACCTCTGTCATTTGTATGCTTTGCTATTAATTGGTATCGAGTATGAGTATGACTGGATCTTCCTTGCCATGAATTACAATTTCTAGTCGGCTCTTGGTCTTTGAAGGTGCTCTGCATTTATCTTTTGCGGTCTCAGAAAGGGCTAGCGAGATACCATCTATTCATATTGGATCATGATTGTTTTGATTGAAGTGTTGCCGTTTGAAACTTATTATTATTACTCGCTAGTTAATTATGTCATTGATATGCGTATACCATGAGACCTAAATGTCATTGCTTATGTGGTTAGCTGATGATCTTGCTGAAAATCTGAATATGAGTTAGACATAATTACAACAACAAGATCAAACAGAGTTCATAAAAGTTTTTCTTTTGTCTCTTTCAATTTATCAACTGAATTGCTTGAGGACAAGCAAGGCTTTAAGCTTGGGGGAGTTGATACATCTCCAACGTATCCACTTTTCCAAACTCTTTTGCCCTTGTTTTGGACTCTAATTTGCATGATTTGAATGAAACTAACCCGGACTGACGCTATTTTCAGCAGAACTGCCATGGTGTTATTTTTGTGCAGAAATAAAAGTTCTCAGAATGACCTGGAAACTTACGAGGATTTTTTTGTGGAATATATAAAAAATACTAGAGAAAGAATCAACTGGAGATACGCTGCCTGTGGGCCACGAGCCCTGTAGGCGCCCCCCTAGGGCACGCCTGGCAGGCTCGTGGGGCCCATGTGGCTCCTCCGACCTCATCTCCATCTCCATATAACCTCTCTCACCCAGGAAAAAAAATCAAAAATAAGAAATCATCACATTTCATGATATGGAGCCGCCGCCACCGCCTGCTCTTCCTCGAGAGGGCAGATCTGGAGTCCGTTCTTGGCTCCGGAGAGGGGAAATCGACGCCATAGTCATCATCAACCATCCTCCATCGCCAATTCCATGATGCTGTCCTTCGTTCGTGAGTAATCTCATCGTAGGCTTGCTGGACGGTGATGGGTTGGATGAGATCTATCATGTAATCGAGTTAGTTTTGATGGGGTTTGATCCCTAGTATCCACTATGTTCTAAGATTGATGTTGCTACCACTTTGATATGCTTAATGCTTGTCACTAGGGCCCGAGTGCCATGATTTCAGATCTGAACCTATTATGTTTTCATAAATATAAGTGTGTTCCTGATCCTACCTTGCAAGTTGTAGTAACCTACTATGTGTTATGACCCGGCAACCCCGGAGTGACAATAGCCGGAACCACTCCCGGAGATGACCATAGTACGAGGATTCCATGTATTCACCATGTGCTAATGCTTTGTTCTGGTTCTCTATTAAAAGGAGACCTTAATATCCCTTAGTTTCCATTAGGACCCCGCTGCCACGGGAGGGATGGACAAAAGATGTCATGCACATTCTTTTCCATAAGCACGTATGACTATATACGGAATACATGCCTACATTACATTGACGAACTGGAGCTAGTTACATATCACCCTATGTTCTAACTGTTACATGATGAATATCATCCGACATAATTATCCATCACCAATCCAATGCCTACGAGCTTTTCCTATACTGGTCCCTGCTTAGTTACTTTACCACTACTGCTGTCACACTTGCTATATCAATCACTACTGCTACTGTTACCATTGTTACCGTTACTATCATACTGCTTTGCTACTAAAACTTTGCTACAGATACTAAATCTTTCAGGTGTGGTTGAATTGACAACTCAACTGTTAATACTCGAGAGTATTCTTTGGCTCCCCTTGTGTCGAATCAATAAATTTGGGTTGAATACTATACCCTTGAAAACTGTTGCGATCCCCTATACTTGTGGGTTATCATGACACAAGCATAAACCCGAGTAGGTGGGTTGTTGCATATGGGAGTAAAGATGACTTGATACTTAATACTATGGTTGGGTTTTACCTTAATGATCTTTAGTAGTTGCATATGCTTGCTAGAGTTCCAATCATAAGTGCATATGATCCAAGTAGAGAAAGTATGTTGGCTCATGCTTCTCCCTTATTCCATATAACAAATATCTATCATATCATATTCAATTGCCTAGGGACAATCTTTCTCTTGTGTTACAAAAAGCTTGCTATGCCACTACCAAGTTTATTCTTGCAAAGTACCCGTAGTTTTATTCCCGCGAAGTAGTTTCATTTTTGTTCTAGATAAAGCAAACGTTAAGTGTGCGTAGATTTGTATCGATGGTCGACAGAACTTGAGGGAATATTTGTTCTACCTTTAGCTCCTAGTTGGGATTTGATACTCTTACTTATTGAAAAAGGATACAAACGATCCCTTACACTTGAGTATCAAGACCTTTTTCTGGCGCCGTTGCCGGGGAGAAATAGCGTGGGGTGAATATTCTCGCGTGTGCTTGTTTGCTTTATCACTAAGTATTTTCTATTTTGTTCTCTTGTTTTATATCTTTAGATATGGGTAGGAAACGCAAAATACCAAAAAATAGATGTACGTGCTGCTCCAAAACTCTTACACCGAAGAATATTACTTGGATCATCTTCGATCCCTTTGTGCTCGTGCTGAAAACCCAACTAGTTTAGTTGGGAAAAAATCATTAAATGAGCATGCTCGTTATGTGCAACACCACGTATCTCAAAAAGGGAAACTCTTGTGGCATAAAATTAATACTTTGTGTTTCTATGCTTGGAATTTATGTGAAATTTATGATTTTACTTGTTGTTGTGAAGAAACTAAAAAACACCTTCCCTACCAATGTGTGTTTATTGATAATGAAATACTATCTTCTTATGCCAAGGAGGCCTATTGTTATTTTGATGTTGAGCAAATTGAAGAATTTGTTGCTATTAAGGCTGCCTATGAAATTGCTTCTTTGATTGAAAAGTATGATGCTACTCTTTACGAATCTGAAAATTCTGCCATACTTAAATATTGCTATGAAAACTATGCTTCTAATCCTTATATCAATGAATTTATTGAAAGAATGACGACCGCCTTGGAAGAAACTAATATTTTGCAGGAATCTATGGAAGAGGAAGTTACTGAAATTGTGAGCTCATTAGATGAAAAATATGAGGAGGAGATCAAAGAACAAAAGGAGGAAGACAGGACTAGCTACTCGTGCCCACCTTATAATGAGAGTAACTCTTCAACTCATACATTGTTTACTTACTCTTCGCACATACCGAAGGATGAATGCTATGATCCCTTGGATTCGTTTGAAATATCCCTTTTTGATGAACTTGATGCTTGCTATGCTTGTGGCCATGATGCCAATATGAATTATGCTTATGAAGATGAACTTGCTATAGTACCTTATGTTAAGCATGAAATTGTTGCTATTGCACCCACACATGATAGTCCTATTATCTTTTTGACTTCTCCCAACTACACTATATTGGAGAAGTTTTCTCTTATTAAGGATTATATTGATGGATTGCGTTTCACCACTACACATGATGATTTTGATGAATATAATATGCATGTGCTTGCTTCTCCTACTTGCAATTATTATGAGAGAGGAACTACATCTTCACCTCTCTATGTTTCCAATACAATAAAATTGCAAGAAACTACTAATACTATGAATTGGCCTTTACTTGGTGTGAATGAATTGTTACTTTATGACAAGCCAATGCATAGGAAGAGAGTTAGACTTCGTTGTTATATGCCACACTTCACTTTGTGCTCACTACTAAATTACATATCATTTTTAATTAAAATTGGCTTTGACATACCTTGGGATCCGGGTGGATCAATTACTTGAGCACTATATGCCTAGCTTAATGGCTTTAAAGAAAGCGCTGCTAGGGAGACAACCCGGAAGTTTTAGAGAGTCATTTATTTCTATTGGCGTTTTTATTTTATTGTGCCAAGGTTTGCCTTTAGGATGATTCATAAGATGAGTAGAAGCAATGCTGAATCTGAAACAGAAACTTTGTTCCCAGTGCATGGATTTTCATATTTTACTGGAACATTGTCCTAATTTTTGGAATTTTTGGAGTTACACAAGTATGATGAAAGTTCAGATTACTACAGACTGTCCTGTTTAAGACATATTCCATTTTTGATGCATTGTTTTGCTTGTTTTGATGAAACTATCAATTTTATCGGTTGTGTAAGCCATAGAAAATTTATAATAAAGCATGGATAATGAAAATATAAAATATTAATTGATTTGCAACTGTACTTAAAGTAGTATTTTGCTTTACTATACTAACGGATCTTACCAGTCTTCTGTTAAGTTTTGTGTGGATGAAGTGTTCGAAGATCGAGGAGGTCTCGATATGAGGAAAAGAAGGAGAGGCAAGAGTTCAATATTGGGGATGCCCAAGGCATCCCAAGTAAATATCCAAGGATACTCAAGTTTATAAGCTTGGGGGTGCCCCGGAAGGCATCTCATCGTTTTTCAACAAGTATCGGTATGTTTTCGGATTCGTTTCATTTGTGTGATATGTGTAAATCTTGGAGAGTCTTTTATATCTTCCCTTTTTTGTTAGGCACCATGATGGTATGAGATAGTACATGGTTTATATATAGAATGCTCATTGCACTTCACATATATCTTTTGAGTATGGATTTAAAGAATGCTTCATGTGCTTCACTTATATCATTTGAAGTTTGGATTGCCTGTTTCTCTTCACATAGAAAACCGGTATTCATAGAATGCTCTTTTGCATCACTTATATTTTTTAGAGCATAGTATTTTATAGAAAGAATTAAACTCTCTTGCTTCACTTATATCTAGTTAGAGAGTCAACAAGAATTGGTTATTTGCATGGTTAGTCATAAAATCCTACATAAAACATATGGATCACTGAATATGATATGTTTGATTCCTTGCAATGGTTTTGCGATATAGAGATGATAATATGTGGGATGTACTAGTGGATGATCGTGTTTAGTAAGATATTGGTGTTAAGGTTTGTGATTCCCGAAGCATGCACGTATAGTCTCCCGTTATGCTAGGAAGTTGGAGCACAATTTATCCTTGATTGTCTATCTTTGTGTGAAGGTCGGGGGGGCGCGATGGTTAACTCCTCCAACCTCCACCTAGGGCTAATAAAATTTTGCAATAAGTATGTGAGTTCTTTATGACTAATGTGAGTCCATGGATTATACACACTTTTACCTTTCCGCAATTTGCTAGTCTCTACGGTACCGCGCATTGCCCATTCTCACCTCGAGAGTCGGCGCAAACTTTGCTGGTCATTGAAACCCCGTGATATGATACGCTCTATCACACATAAGCCTTATTATATCTTCCTCAAAACAGCCAGCATACCTACCTATTATGGCATTTCCATAGCCATTCCGAGATATATTGCCATGCAACTTCCACAATTTTTTTTCTGATGACTTGAGCATTCATTGTCATATTGCTTTACATGATCGTAAGATAGCTAGCATGATGTTTCCATGGTTTGTCCGTTTTTTGATATCTTTGCTACGCTAGATCACTAGACAACATTCATATAGAGTCATATTTTGTTCTAGGTATCGAGTGGTAATATTGAGTTATAAGTAAATAGAAGTGTGGTGATCATCATTATTCATTATTAGAGCATGTCCAAGTGAGGAAATGATGATGGAGACTATGACTTACCCACAAGTCGGGATGAGACTCCGGATGACAAATAAAAAAAAGGAAAAAAAAGTAAAAAAGAGAAAATAAAAAAGAAAAAATAAAGAGAAAAAAAATGATGAGAGACAAGGAGAGAAGGGGCATGCTAATTCCACACTTGTGCTTCCATGTAGCACCATGTTTTTCTATTGGAAACATGCCCTAGAGGCAACAATAAATTAGTTATTATCATATTTCCTTGTTCATGATAATCGTTTATTTTCCATGCTAAAATTGTATTGATCCGAAACTCAGATACATGTGTCGATACATAGACAACACCATGTCCCTAGTATGCCTCTAATAGACTAGCTCGTTGATCAAAGATAGTCAAGGTTTCCTAGCCATGGACATGATATGTCATTTAATAAAGGGATCACAACATTAGTAGAATGATGTGATGGACAAGACCCAAACTATAAACATAGCATATGATCATGTCAGTTTATTGCTACAGTTTTCTGCATGTCAAGTATCTGTTCCTATGACGATGAGATCATGCAACCCACCGACACCGGAGGAGTACCTTGTGTGTATCAAACGTCGCAACGTAACTGGGTGACTATAAAGGTGCTCTACAGGTATCTCCAAGGGTGTATGTTGGGTTGGCATGGATCAAGACTGGGATTTGTTACTCCGTGTGACGGAGAGGTATCTTAGGGCCCTCTCCGTAATACAAAATCACAACAAGCCTTGCAAGAAAAGTGACTAAAGTGTTAGCCATGGGATCTTGTATTAAGGAACGAGTAAAGAGACTTGTCGGTAACGAGATTGAACTAGGTATGGAGATACCGACGATCGAATCTCTGGCAAGTAACATAACGAAGAACAAAGGGAACATCATACAGGATTAACTGAATCCTTTACATAGAGGTGCAACCGATAAAGATCTTTGTAGAATATGTAGGAACCAATATGGTCATCTAGGTCCCACTATTTTTTATTGATCGTAGAGGTGTCTCGGTCATGTCTACATAGTTCTCGAACCCGTAGGTTTTGCACACTTAACGTTCGGTGATGTTTTGATAGTATTGAGTTATGTATCTTGGTGACCGAAGGTTGTTTGGAGTCCTAGATGAGATCTTGGACGTCGCGACGAGCTTCTGAATGGTCCGTAGGTAATGATTGATATATAGGAAGCCTTGGTTTGGTCACCGGAAAAGTTTTTGGTACTTCGATAGTGTACTAGGAGTGTCGAGAGCGTACAGGGGCCATCGGAAGGGGTGTCTCGACCCAATGGACCTCATGGGCTGTGAGAGAAGTCAAACTAGCCCCTAGTGGGCTGGATGAACCCCCCACTAAGGCCCATGTGGCTAGGGGTGGGGAAACCCAAAGATGGAAAAGATGGAAAGGGTTTCCAAGTGGAGAGGAGGAATCCTACTCCTAGTAGGATTGGAGTAGGACTCCTCAACCTCATATTTCGGCCAAACCTTGAGGGTTTGAGGCTACCTCCTCCCCTTCCTCCCTCCTATATATACTAGAGGATTTAGAGGGGAGAGATAACCCTTATTGCCACATGCTCCCTCTACTTCATCTAGATCGTTTTCTCCTCTAGTGTAGTTCGACGGTGCTTAGGCAAAGCACTGGGGGAATAGTTCCACCACCATCGCCGGCACGTCGTCGCGTTGCCAGAGAACTCATCTACCTATGCACTCCCTCTTGCTGGATCAAGAAGGCGTAGATCGTCATCGAGCTGTATGTGTGCTGAACACGGAGGCGCCCTCCGTTCGGCGCTAGATCGGAAGGACCGTGATCAGGATCGCGAGAAGGTTCGTGATTTGATCGCGGGATGGATCGTGATAGGATTGCAGGGAGGATCATGATTGGATCGCGAGAAGGATCGTGATGGGATCGCGAGATGCTCAGCGATTTGGATTGCGAAGACATTCGACTACATCAACCGCGTTTCTTAACTCTTCCCACTTAGCAATCTACAAGGATATGTAGATCCACTCTCCCTCTCATAGATTCTCATCACCATGGATATATCTTGCGTGTGCGTAGGATTTTTTTGTTTCCCATTCAATGTTCCCAACAGTGGCATCTGAGCTAGGTCTATGTGTAGATGAGATCACGAGTAGAACACAAAGGTGTTTGTGGGCATTGATGCTCAGATTGCTTTCTCACTTGGTTGGTTTTTGATTTAGCGGTATTGTGGATTGAAGCAGCCCGGACCAACCTTACTCGTATGCTTACGAGAGACCGGTTTCATCTACTGACATGTAACTTTGTTGCATAACGATGACTGGCGGGTGTTTGTCTCTCCTACTCTAGTTGGATCGGATTCGACAAAGGCGGTCCTTGAGAAGGTTGAATAGAAACTTGTGTATGACCATTGTGGTTTTTGCGTAGGTGAGAATTTTTCTTCCTAGTTACCCGTAGCAGCCACGTAAAACTTTCAACAACAATTAGAGGACGTCTAACTTGTTTTTGCAGGGTATGTTGTGATGTGATATGGCCAATTACATGATGAGATATATGTGATGTATGAGATGATCATGTTTTGTATCTAATATCATGACTTGCATGTCAATGAGTACGGCAACCACATGATCCATAGGGTTGTCTTTAATTATTGTATGACCTGCATGTCAATCTTTAAGCGCTATGTAATGCTTTAGTTTATCGCTAAGCGGTAGCAATAGTAGTATAAGCATGGTGGGTGCAACAACCCCGATGGCGACACGTTGATGGAGATCAAGACGATGGAGATCATGGTGTCATGCCGGTGACAATGGAGATCATGCCGGTGCTATGGAGATGGAGGTCAAAAGCAAAAGTTCATGGCCATATCATGTCACTTATGATTTGCATGTGATGTTAATCCTTTTATGCATCTTATTTTGCTTAGGACGACGGTATCATTATAAGGTGATCCCTCACTAAAATTTCAAGATAAAATTGTGTTCTTCAGGAGTGTGCACCATTGCGAAAGTTCGTCGTGTCGAGACACCACGTGATGATAGGGTGTGATAGACTGTATGTTCACATACAACGGGTGCAAGCCAGTGTTGCACGTACAGAACACTCAGGTTAAACTTGAAGAGCCTAACATGTACAGACATGACCTCAGAACACAAGAGACCGAATGGTCAAACATGAGTCATATAGTAGATATGATTAACATGAAGATGTTCACCATTGAAACTACCTCAACTCACGTGATGATCGGACTTGAGTTGGTGGATTTGGATCATGTGACACTCAAATGACCAGAGGGATGTCAATTTGAGTGGGAGTTTTTAAAGTAATATGATTAACTAAACTCATTATCATGAAATAGTCAAAATGTCTTTGCAAATTATGTTGTAGATTACTAGCTCGCGCTGTAGCTCCCTTGAAATTTTTATATGTTCCTAGAGAAATATAGTTGAAAGATGATGATAGCAATAATGCGGACCGGGTCCATGATCTGCAGATTATCCTCATTGCTGCACAAAAGGCTTATGTGCTTAATGCATCGCTCGTTGCGCCACCCGCTCAAGCATTGTCTGTAGATGTTTTGAACATCTGACATGCACATTCTGATGACTACTTGATAGTTTAGTGCACATGCATTACGGCTTAAAACTGAGGCTCCAAAACGTTTTGAACATCACGGAACATATTAGATGTTCTAAGAGCTGAAATTGGGATCTCAGGCTCGTGCCCATGTTGAGAGGCATGAGACCTCCAACAAGATTCTTTGCATGCAAGATGAAGGATATTATCTCAATCGCTGAGCATGTGCTCAGATTGTCTAGGTACTACAATCGCTTGAATCGAGTGGGAGTTGATCTTCAGATAAGATCGTGATTGATATAATTCTCGACGAGGATATGTACCTAGGGTAGGGTCCTAGGCCTGACCTACATACCCTACCTAAGGACATTATATTGGAGGACTTAAAGACTACAAGAAAGATTCCAACTGGATTCACCATGATGCTCAAGTCACTCGAAATTTATCCACTCGGAAGCTTATCCCTCCACTCAACTATAACCTGTCACTCAGAAGACCTCACTTCCAATCGACACCAGAAGACCAGAAGCCACCCTAGGGAGGCCAGCAGGCAGGCGTTAGGCCAGTCGTCATTAGTAGAAATTATGATGTATGTTACCAGTAACGCTCGTCTTTATACCCATGATCAAACCCTTGGATGCCTTGCACTAATGAGGGGCAGCGAACTCTATATAAACCGCCCCTCCCCTCTGGCACAAGGGTTCGCAACATCTGTAACTCACACTCTCCACATGACAAAAGCTCCCGAGCACTGAGACGTCAGGATGTTACCTCCACGAGAGGGGCCTGAACTCATACATCCGTGTGTACATCCTCGTTGTAGCTAGGACTCTGCCCTCTCCTTTTGTACCCCTAACTTCTACTGTCAGACTCGTTCCCACGACAGTTGGTGCCCATCATGGGGCAGACGTCTAAGCGACTTCCAGCGGTGTTTTCCTCCTTCGTCATGTGTTCCGACGGTGTTTTCTCCTTGGGCCATGAGATCCATTTCGGAGCACTCATCACCGACGATTCGGCATGGCTCCAAGAAGTGCCTCTCGACGTCGAGGCGCTCCCAGTCCGTGGGGCCACACACTTCCTCACGAGCTCATGTGGCGTGCTTCTGCGACAGCCGTCAACTCCGTACTCTTTGGCTCTCCTTGCTGTTCGCCATTGCAAGCGATCCGGTCGCTCATGGCTCCAGCGCTGGGTGAGACATGCGGCGGCCCGCCAAGTTTCGTCTCCACAGATTGCGGCAATCGAACCCGCCGAGTCCCTTCATGGTGTGTTCGAGTCGGACTCCGATTAGTCAGACGTTCCTTTCGAGTGCGAGAGCTGCGATCCTGCAGCGGAGGTTCCTATGGACGGTTCTCACAAGTTCCACGACAGGCGTGAAGCTGGTG
This sequence comes from Hordeum marinum, assembly GCA_022496015.1. Taxonomy (NCBI): domain Eukaryota; kingdom Viridiplantae; phylum Streptophyta; class Magnoliopsida; order Poales; family Poaceae; genus Hordeum; species Hordeum marinum. The sequence goes on along the minus strand of CM039672.1, from coordinate 239,897,470 downwards.
GACCGTTCGAATGAGCAACCATGCCGAGATGAGGAGGTTCTCCATACTCCCATCGTTGGTGCGACCGCTGAAGCTCAGGCCTTGGAGGCCACACACATTCGTCTTGAAGAACTGCAGAGAGAATTCGACGAGCGCGCTCGCCAGCGCCCACCAGCTCCCAGTCGACGTCAGTGACAGCTGTTTCCGAGTGGTTCACATAACAATGTTGAGGTATACCGTACTCTAGTTTTAAACGTTGCAGCTGCAGGTAGGATAGCAGCTTCTATTCAGCCATCACGATGAGAGGCTAGTAGAGGGTTGCTATAGATTAGACCATTGCTTTATGCAGCACAACGTCAGAATTCTGTTGTTTCACAGTCGCTCAATAGGATTCACAGTAATTCACCAAAAGCAGAGACTGTTCAGTCGGCACATAGTCTTGGATCGCCCTTGCGCCACAGGGGCGGAGGTTTTCGTGAGCATCAGTACAGAGATCAGTTTCACCATAATGACCACCGTCGAGTGCCCACTCCTCCGCGGGGTGGTCCGTACGTGCCCCAGCACCAGGACGAAAGGCGCTCATTCGGTGATGAGCGGAATGTAGGGTTTGATGCTCGAGACCTCCTCACTCAGAGGCAGATTGACAGAGGCAGAGCCCACAGGGATGGGTATGACAGATATTTTCTGAGTGGAAGCACCGCTGTTATTTCTGGTCTTGAGTGCTTTAGCAGGGCTATTTGTTTTGCATAGATTCCCCCCAACTTCAGGTTGGCGGTCGAGATCGGTAAGTTTTCTGGTGAGTCAAAGCCAGAAACATGTTTGGATGATTACCGGGTGTCTATTCAGATTGGTGGTGGTAATGATAACATTGCAATGAAGCATTTGTCCTTGATGTTAGATGGTTCGGCTGGTGCATGGCTAAATCGCATGGCTCCTTCTAGCATCCACTGCTGGGAAGATCTCGCCCGAGTGTTCATCAGAACGTTTGAGGGCACTTGTAAGCGTCCTGCCGGTATGATTGATTTGCAACATTGTGCTCAGAAGCCCAACGAGACTTTGAGAGATTACATTCAACGTTGGTCCACTGTGCATCATAGAGTGGAAAATGTTTCCGAGCATCACGCTGTTTGTGCTTTCAAGGCCGGAGTGAAATATAGAGAGCTCTATCTGAAGTTTGGGCGCATAGGTGACATCTCACTGAGTAAAATGACGGAAATAGCCACTCAGTATGCCAATGGTGAAGAAGAAGACCGCCTCCACAACGGCAAAGGAAAGGCAGTCGACAACGATGCCGGCGGAAATTCCAGTCGGAAGCAGAAGCGGAAGGCTGATGGACCTGTTCAGGCGGAGGCAGCCGCCTTGGTGGCCCAAGGGAAAAACAAGGGGAAGTCCAAGGGACAATTCAACCCCAAGAAAGGAAAGAACTAGTCAAGAACTGACTTGTTGGATTTACCATGTGCAATTCACATGAGGAAAGATGAATAAGGCAATCTAATATTGCCCAAGCATACCACTCGACAATGTCGACTATTGATCTAGCAGTTCAAGGAGGCACCGTCGAGTGAGAAAACCCCTGAAAAGGATGACGATGAAGATAAAGAAACGTTTCCCGATGTCAATGCTACGCTGATGATTTTTGCTGATGTTGAAAGCAAGAGTCGACTGAAGGTCATAAACAGGGAAGTCAACATGGCCGTGCCCACAACTCCCACTTACCTCAATTGGTCTAAGTATGCCATCACATTTGATCAGACGAATCATCCTGCTCATGTGGTCACTCCCGGTCAGCAGGCTTTCGTGGTCGATCCTGTTATGGGGGGCACTCGACTCCACAAGGTCCTTATGGACGGTGGTAGCGGTTTGAACATTCTGTATGCAGATACCCTTAAAGGGATGTGCATTCCGATGTTTCGACTCAGTGAGAGCAACATGCAATTACACGGAGTAGTCCTAGGGATGAAGGCCAAGTCACTCGGCCAGATCACATTGGATGTGACATTCGGGACGGATAAAAATTTTTGCAAGGAAAAATTGACGTTTGAAGTCGTGGACCTCCAAAGCGCGTATCATGCTATTCTGGGTCGGCTAACATATGCTCGTTTCATGGCCCATTCATGTTACGTGTATCTCAAGCCGAAAATGCCTTGGCCAAAATTTGTTATCATAGTCACTGGCAATCGACAGCGGGCTGAGGAGTGCCTCCAGCAGGGCTCCAAAATTGCCGATCATCAGATGGCTATGGTCGAGCTGGAAGAATACAAGAAGAGCGCTGACCCTACTGATTTGCTGCGTGCTAGGAAGCCTGCTCCCGAGTCCGCTTTTTAGTCGACGGGGGAAGTGAAGAAGTTGCACATTCACCCGATAGATTCAACTCCCGCGTTGACCAACATATCGTCAACACTCGATAGCAAATAGGAAGCCGAGCTCATCCAGTTCCTCCGTGAGAACTGGGAAATATTCGCATGGAAGCCTGCTGACATGCCGGGGGTTCCCAGGGAGCTGGCTGACCACCGACTGAGAGTTGATCCGAAGGCCAAGCCAAATGAAAGAGCATTTGCGTCGATCGGCGATAGAGAAGCATAAAGCAATCGGCGAAGAGGTGGCTCATCTCTTGCAGGCCAAGTTCATTCGGGAGATTTACCACTCCGAGTGGCTCTGAAATGTTGTCATGGTCCCCAAGAAGGACACGCCACTATGCATGTGTATCGACTTCAAGCATATCAATCGGGCCTGCCCGAAAGATCATTTTCCACTCCCTCAAATCGATGAGATTGTTGACTCGACTACGGGATGCGAGCGTTTATCGTTTCTAGATGCTTACTCCATTTACCATAAGATGTCTGTTTGGTTCGGATGAAATAAAAACAGCCTTCATCACCCCATTCGGGTGTTTTTGCTATATTGCCATGCCATTTGGTTTGAAGAATTCCGACACTACTTTCATGCGCATGATTCAGAAATGTTTACTCGACCAGATTCCTCAGAATGTTGAGGTGTACATGGACGATATCGTCATCAAGTCCCGTGGCGTGACCTGCTAGATGACTTGGCCGAGACTTTCGCCAATCTGAGGAGGCACGTTATAAAGCTGAATCCGGCTAAGTGTACTATCGGTGTCCCTGGCGGCAAGTTACTCAGTTTTCTCATTTCCGAGTGAGGGATTGACGTCAACCCTAAATCAGCGCCATTAACCGAATAAAAGTCATGTGCGAGTGCACGATGTTCAGAAGCTCAAAGGTTGCTTAGCAGCATTGAGTCGATTTATTTCTTGTCTCGATGAGAAGGTATTGCCTTTATACCAACTGATGAAGAAGTCCGACACGTTCGAGTGGGCTCCAGAAGCTGAAGCAGCGTTTGTCGAACTCAAAGCCCTGCTTTCCACCCAGCCGGTGCTCGCTCCTCCGCACAGCAAAGAGCCTTTGTTCCTATACATCGCAGCCACTAATTAGGTCGTCAATATAGTTTTGACTATCGAGAGGGAAGAGGAGGGCAAGGCCTACAAAGTCCAATGCCTAGTCTACTACATTTCTGAAGTGTTAACTCCTTCGAAGCAAAGGTACCCGCATTACCAGAAGCTTGTCTATGGCATTTATCTGTCAGCGAACAAGGTAGCACATTATTTTCAAGACCACTCGATTTCAGTCGTCAGTGATGCTCCGTTATCTGAGATTCTCAACAATCGAGACGTGACTGGTCGAGTGGCTAAGTGGGCAGTTGAACTCCTATACTTTGACATCAAGTTAGAAGCCAAGAAAGTGATCAAGTCTTAGGCACTTGCCCATTTTATGGCCGAGTGGATTGAACAGCAACAGCCAAACCAGATTCACTCGGCACACTGGACCATGTTATTTGATGGCTCTAAAATGTTGAATGGATCCGGTGCTTTGTTGTCTTAGTGTCTCCGAAAGGAGACAAACTCAGTTATGTTCTGCAGATTCACTTCGATTCCTCCAACAATGAAGCAGAATATGAAGCACTCTTGTATGGGTTGCACATGGCTATCTCACTCGGCGTCAAGCGCCTGATGGTTTATGGCGACTCAGACTTGGTGGTCAATGAAGTGATGAAAGAGTGGGATGTTCGGAACCCCGCTATGACTGGATACTGCAATGTTATTCGAAATCTCGAGAAGAAGTTTGAACTCCATCATCTTCCCTGAGTGAAGAATCAAGCGGCCGATGAGCTAGCAAAAATTGGATCCACTCGATGACCTGTCCCCAGCAATGTATTCTTGGAGCACCTCCACACTCCTTCGGTGCAGGCGGATCCTTTCACCTAAGAGCCCCCGCAAGCTATGAGCCCCACTGATCCGACTGAGGTTGATGTTCCTGCAGTTATTGATTTGGTCATGGAGATTTTGGTCATCATTCTCGACTGTACAGTGGCCTATATTGCGTATATTCCGAGGCAAGAATTTCCTGAAGATGGGACTGAAGCACGACAGATCATGCGCAGATCGAAAGCTTTTACTGTGGTCGATGATCAGTTGTATAGAGAAAGTCTGACTGATGTGATGCAGCGATGCATTTCCCCTGAAGAAGGTCGAATGATCCTGGATGAAATCCACTCGGGAACTTGCAGCCATCATGCGTCCTGAACGACAATCGTCGCTAAAGCATATCGAGCTGGTTTCTTCTGGCCACGTGCCAATGAGATCGCAAAGGACATTGTCGATCACTGTGAAGGGTGTCAGTTCTATGCAAACTTATCTCACAAACCTGCATCTGCTCTAAAGACTATTCCCCTCACTTGTCCATTCGCCGTCTGGGGTCTGGATATGGTTGGTCCCTTTCAGATTGGATAGAGTGGGTTTACTCATTTGCTTGTTGCAGTTGACAAGTTTACTAAATGGATTGTAGCCAAGCCAATAGAGAAATTGAACTCTCGTACTGCAGTCAAGTTCATGAGAGAAATAATCTAACGGTATGGAGTTCCCCACAACATCATCATGGACAATGGCACAAACTTTGACTCAGAAGAATTCAAACACTTCTTCTTTTCTCAAGTCACTCGAGTGGATTATGCCTCCATTGCACATCCTCAAACCAATGGTCAAGTCGAGCGAGCCAATGGCCTCATCTTACAAGGTCTAAAGCCTTGTCTCATGCGGGACCTAGAACATGTTGTCGGAGCCTTGGTGTCAGAGTTACCATCTGTTTTATTGGGCTTGAGAACAACACCTAATCAGTCGACTGGACTTTTTTCCTGGTCTGTGGATCTGAAGGTGTCCTGTCGAGTGATTTGTTTCACAATTCTCCTCGAGTGAATCTTTATTCTGAAGCTGAAGCCGAACAAGCAAGACAAGATGGCGTAGATCTCCTAGAGGAAGAGCGAGAGATGGCTTTGATTCGGACCGCGACATATCAGCAAGATCTACGACGGTTCCATGCGAAACATGTTAAGAGTCGGTCGTTTCATGAGGGTGACTTGGTGCTCTGAGTGGATCAACAGTGACCCCACAAGCTCTCTTCGACATGGGAAGGTCCTTTTGTCGTCACCAAGGTGTTGAACAACACAGCTTATCACCTATACAACCTCAAGAAGCAGATTGACAAGCCGCGAGCCTGAATGCAGATCTGCTCCAACGTTTCTATACCTAAAAACACAGTGGTGTTGATGTAATAAAAGTATTTCAGAAAATGTCATTTATGCAAGTATGACTTTCGCAGTCTTTTGTCGATTCCGACCATACAATTTCTCACTTGGGAACACTCCGAGTGGCGAGCAATCCTCGCACTCGGGGGCTTAGCCATGAACATGCTTTCGCCTAAGTTAAAAACCCTGCCGAGTGGATAGCAGTCCATTCACTCAGTGACTTAGCTGCAAACCAGTCTTCGTCTAAGTTCAAAACTACTTTGAGTGTCGAGCAATCCTCGCACTTAGGGGCTTAGCTGTGAACATGCTTTCGCCTAAGTTAAAAACTCTACCGAGTGGATAGCAGTCCATTCACTCGGTGACTTAGATGCGAACCAGTCTTCATCTAAGTTCAAAACTTCTCTGAGTGTTAAGCAATCCTCACACTCGGGAGCTTAGCTGCGAACCAGCCTTCGCCTAAGTTAAAAGTAAATTACAAGTGGATTACTATCTATTCACTCAGAAACTTAGCGACGAACCAGTCTTTGTCTAAGTTCAAAACTTCTCCGAGTGTTGAGAAATCCTCACACTCAGGAGCTTAGCTGCGAACCAACCTTTGCCTAACTTAAAAATAAATTCTGAGTGGATTACTATCTATTCACTCAAAAACATAGGTACGAACCAATGTTCGTCTAAGTTCAAAACTTCTCCAAGTGTTGAGCAATCCTCACACTCGGGGGCTTAGCTGCGAACCAGCCTTCGCCTAAGTTAAAAATAAATTCTGAGTGGATTACTATTTATTCACTCAGAAACTTAGCTACGAACCAGTCTTCGTCTAAGTTTAAAACATCCCCGAGTATTGAGAAATCCTCACACTCGGGGGCTTAGCTGTGAACCAGTCTTCGTCTAAATTCTAAGATTTTTTGAGTGTTGAACAATCCTCACACTTGGGGGGCTTAGCTGCGAACCAGCTTTCGCCTAAGTCAAAAAAGAATTCAGTCAAGCAAATGATTGAAAACCAAATACGGACAAATCCAAATGTTTCATCGCGGGTAAAGGTGTTGCGCGCAAGCAAAGGTGCTCAGGCTTAAGGCCTAAATGAAGTTTTACGACTCATACATTTTCACTTGGCATTCCAAGGCAAATAAAGTTTTCTCTACGAATCAAGTCTTTCAAGCGCCAGACGGACTTGCTGGCTCGACGAAGGTGTCCAAGTCAATCCCATCTGCTATCCTAGTGGATGTGTCAATGAAGGTCTCCATGAAATCTTCAAACTGAAGCTTCTTCGTGTTCATCACTCGAAGATCCTTCAACTTGTCCTCCCTTGCCTCCTTGCAATGGACTAAGACAAGGGAAATCGCCACATCAGCTCCGCATCGGGTGGCTGACTTCTTCCAAGCTTGCACTTGACTAAGGATATCATTAAGACATGCCATCAAGGATGCAAGATCATTCTAAAGGGTGTCTTCGGGCCACAACTCTTTGTCAATCTTCTCCAGCATAGCTTTCAGTCGAAGGATATATGCTTGGATGCCCTGTAGTCGAACATTGAGTCAGAACATATTCATGGCCATGGCATTGCCAAACGGAGACTTGGTGGGATGCAAATTGGGCTCAATTTCTTCGGTCTCTTTTTGGAAGTCTTGGCAGAATTCTACATGGAAGAAGCAATGGGAAAATGATCAGATTTTTAACCGGTGGGAATTGAAGAAATTCATTCGACAAGGACAATTACCGTCGAGCATGATGTACATCTTCCTCGTGAACTCCCCCAAGTGCTTCTCCAAGCCATTGTTCCTCTTGGTAAACTGCTCGGTCTTCTTGATGAGTTCACCCCATTCTAGTTTCAGCTTGGAGTTCTCCTCCTCTATCTTCTTGGTAGCAGCCGGCTTCTTCTCGACGGCTTCAGTTTTCTCCCTCACCGTCTTTTGGGCATCAGCAAGCACCTTGTCTTTGTCCTCCAGCACCTTCTTCATGGTATCTATAGAAATAGCATTGTTGAGTCGCGCTTGGAGTTGACGATTTTCATCACGTACATCTTTTCGAGTGAGAGCACTCGGTTCAAAGGATGGAAAGTGAGAGTAAGAATGCATTGGGTCGACTAAGGTTACCTCCTAGAGTTTTCAATTCAGTCCGCGAATGCTCCAAGATGTTCTTTGAGACCTCCAGTTCCTGTCGCAGCTGGTTCCTTTCCTCCTCCAGGTCCTTGTACTGAGTGCCAAGTTCACAAGCTCTCTGAAATAAAAAAAACAAGGTCAGTCGACATGGAAATTCCTCCACTCCTGAGTGAAGAATGTTAAGAACAGTTGACTGGATGGTGGTGCCCGCCCCACCCCTCCCCTGAAATAGCATCATACCATGGTTGATGAAATGATGTCCATGAAACCTACGTCATATCATGGTTGATGGAAATAATATCCATGAAACCTGCATGCAGGAGAGGAAAAACTAAAGGAAAAGAGTCCACTCAACACATCGAGTGGCAAACGTACTCCGTGTACAACAAAGAACCCCGAGTTCAAGTTCTTAAGACTACTGCCCATCGTCAATGATCAACAGTAGTCTCGGGGACTACACCCAGTGGGTGCACTCAGCGTGGCCCCACTGGTTCTTAAATCAGTCGATAGGGTCTGCTCTGTCCAACCACAAGATGGTCTCTATCAGACCCCCGCCAGTGCAAGCACTCGATGGCGGTCTCAGGGACTACACCCAGGGGGTGCACTCAGCGTGCCCCCACTGGACCTACTAACACTCGATCCGTCGAGTGGCCCTCGAAGGGACCGCCACCCCACCTGCACCCCTGAAGTAGCGTCATATCGGTTGATGAAATGATGTCCATGAAACCTACAAGCTAGCTTTGGAGTGGTACGGCTAAAATCACTCAACAAGGTCTGCCCTGTTCGAGTACAAGATGGTCTGAATTAGACGTCCGCCAGTGCAACCACTTGACGGCGGTCTCGGGGACTACACCCAGTGGTTGCATTTGGCGTGCCCCCACTGGACCTGCCAACACTCGATCTGTCGAGTGACAGAACAAAAAACACCATGCGCAAGCATATGAAAATCGTCTGTTTCTAAGACCCCTACCGATGTTTTCGTCATTCGACAGCGGTCTCCGGGACTACACCCAGTGGGTGCACTCAGCATGCCCCCACTGGACCGAAATTTACTCGACTAAGACCTGGTCTATTAGAGCAAAAATCTCACAAATATTCTAAAGAACAAAGACACCCAGTGGGTGTACAATCAAAGAAGACAAGAATTCAATCAGAAATACACTTACAATCACACTTACTCAGACATTGGTACGAAGCGCCGCGCTGGCGTCATAAGCCAGCTTGCTGGCCTCGTACACCTCCTTGGTGCGTAACATTATTTGCTCCGCCTGGATCATGGCTTCCTTTGCGGCCCCAGTTTGGTCTTCTGGGACGTGGTGCAGAGGAAAGGCAGTCACCGACGGGAGTGATGCTGTGGCTAGAGCACTCAAGGCAGTCTGAGTTTGTCCAATCGGAGTCGATGCCACAATGGTCGAAGCAGCTGGTGGAGCACTTGACAGCGGAACCGCAAGTTCCGTTCTGGTTCGTGACGAGTCTCCCATCCCCTAGGATGATCCAGCAGTCGACCGTTGAGGCGTTTGTGCTAACAACATTCTTCGGGCGCGGATGCGCAGGGTGCCTACGATCTCACCTTCACCTCCCGTACCCCGAGGTTGTTCTTCATCATCTTCCAGTTGAATGATCTCTGCAAATATTAATCGGCAACGTTAACTCTTGCCATCGATGAATCATATTCAAGAAACACAGCTGAGTGAAGATTTGTTTACCTCTTTGGGAAGTGGCCACCTCAGCAGTATCCACATCAATTTGCTCCTCTCCGTCCCGTGGAGGTGATGTCACTGAGGTAGTGGCTCTAGTAGACCAAATTCCACTCGGTCAGCAAAAATTCAAAGTCATAGTCGACAGCGGAAAATGAAAGCAAACACTTACGTCGAGACGACATGCACATATATCTTCATGCGGGGCAGAGCTTTGCGAGGTTTCGGCGCATTGGGCTTGGGTTGCTTGGCGGCTCGTTCACTCGAATCAACAGTCGAAGTTTGGTCCCATTTTGGGTTCCTCTCACTCGACACCAAGGCCTCCCCCACAGTAGTCACTGGGTCCTAACGTAGCTTGGAGCGATGTTCCATGTGTGGAGGGGACTCGACTTCCTCCTCATCCTCGTCGGTGGCTTCGTACTAGTCCTCGTTGTCGTCGGCGTAGTCGACGTCCATGCTACCGCCCTCGCTCTCCCCACCATCTTTAGGCTAGTTCCCATTGGGTACAGGTGGGTGCATGTGCGTCCATTCCTGTGAAGTTCAAACGGTGAAGTCAGTCACATATAAACCCATCACTCGACAAAATAGTATGACAATCGACAAGATGAAGTTTACCAGATTCTTTGGCGGATTCTCAGCAGAGTAAGGCTGAATCCTCTTGGCCGCCAGGGGGTTGTCGCAGACTCTAGTGATGCTTCGTAGCCACTGCTCGACATTTTTTTGTGAAACCTCTTCTGGGTGTGTCCGAGTCGTGTCCTCAGGACCTACATAATGCCACATAGTGTGGTCCCTCGCCTGGAGCGGCTGGATCCGTTGACTGAGGAACGTCTCTAGGAGGTCCATGCCAGTCACTCCACTGCGGACAAGGAGCACTACGACGTCCACCAGGATCCCCACTTGGACTTTTTCCCCTTCCAACACTTTCAAGGATTTGGGAACGGCAGGACGATCTAACGAGAAAGAAGAAAGGCCAGTCGACATATTGGGAGAGGCTATATCCTTGCAGTAAAACCATGTCGACTGCCAACCCCTCACATATTCCGAGAAAGTCATGGAAGGAAAAGAACTCCTATCTCTCTTTTGAATTCCTAACCCCCACACAGCTGGACTACATGAGTTTTATCATCCTCAGGGTTGGCCTTTTTGATCGAATGAGATCTGATAGTGAAAATGTGTTTGAACAGACCCCAGTGGGGAGAACAACCCAAGAAGCACTCGCACAGAGTGATGAAAGCAGAAAGATAGGAGATAGCATTCGAGGGGAAATGGTGGGGCTGGGCTCCGAAAAAGTTCAAAAACCCTCGAAAGAATGGATGGGGAGGCATGGAGAAACCTCTCTCGACATGGGTGAGGAGGAGGACCCGCTCCCCCTCGCGTGGCTCTGGCTCGGGCTCCCCCTCCGACAGCCTCCATGAGCCCTCCGCCACGAGTCCATCGATGAAGAGATTCTCGATGTCCGTGGTGGTGACCGTCGACGGGAGGAAATCCCCCTGGATCCACCCCGGCGGCACGACGAACCGTGCGGTCGATGGCTTTTTGGCCTTGCCCTTCGCTGCACCCTTCTTGGCGCGCTCCAACTTCTCTGTCTTCCCCTTCGTCATCGCGGCAGCGGTGCTCGTCGGAGCGAACCAGAGTGGTGTGCCGGAAGTAGGGGAGGCAGAGGAAGAGAGGAGATTTGGGGGAAAAGTATTGTTCAGACCACGACGCTCCGGGATTTATACCCCATCAAATGTATCGCTAACTCGTGGGCCCATGGGATCCTTGCATATCTCGACCACAGACGCCATCCAGTACGTGGAGAAATGAGTGGCGTGAGAATCGAGGCATCATGCCCCCACTCGCCCCAGTCGTAGCGTCATCATCGCAGACGCACACACTTCCCAAATTTTCGTATCTCGCAAAATCCGGGCCTGACATAGCAACCCGTGATGTCCAAAGATCCCTTCATGTCACTCAGAACAGAATTGACATTGAGCATTCACTAAGACACTTTGAAGACAGAATCGATCCGAGCGAATGACAAAGAGTTCAATCGACGAAGTTTCATTGAAGCCCCAAAATTCATTCAGAAGTTTGGTGCCTTTTTCAGAATTGGCATCGATCCCCCTTTACCACTCGAACCCTGATCCATTCGGGGGCTAATGATGAGGATATGTACCTAGGGTAGGGTCCTAGGCCTGACCTACATACCCTACCTAAGGACATTATATTGGAGGACTTAAAGACTACAAGAGAGATTCCGACTGGATTCACCATGATGCTCAAGTCACTCGACATTTATCCACTCGGAAGGTTCTCCCTCCACTCGACAGTAACCTGTCACTTGGAAGATCTCACTTCCAGTTGACGCCAGAAGACCAGAAGCCACCCTAGGGAGGCCAGCGGGTAGGCATTAGGCCAGTCGTCGTTAGTAGAAATTATGATGTACGTTACCAGTAATGCTCGTCTTTATACCCATGATCGAACCCTTGGATGCCTCGCACTTATGAAGGGCAGCAAACTCTATATAATCCGCCCCTCCTCTCTGGCACAACGGTTTGCATCCTCTATAACTCACACTCTCCACACGACAAAAGCTCCCAAGCACTAAGACGTAGGGCTATTACCTCGACGAGAGGGGCCTGAACTCATACATCCGTGTGTACATCCTCGTCGTAGCTAGGACTCTGCCCTCTCCTTTCGTACCCCTAACTTCTACTATCAGACTCGTTCCCACGACAGTTCTCCAAGTCACTATCACTAAGCTACTATAGCTTCGTGATGAATTATAAAATGCCAGGGATGGAAATAATGATCCCTGAGCTATTCGTGATGTTTGACACCGTGAAGGTAGAAATCAAGAAGGATCATGAAGTGTTGATGGTTAGTGAAACCACTATTTTCAAAAAGGGCAAGGGCTAGGAGGGAAACTTCATGGATGACAAGTCAGTTGCTGCTCCAGTGAAGAAACCCAATATTGAACCCAAACCCGAGACTAAGTGCTTCTATTATGAGGAGACGGTTGCTGAAGTGGAACAACTCTAGATACTTGGTAGATAAGGAGGCTGGCAACATCGACAGAAGTATATTTGATATATGTGTTATTGACGTGTACCTTGGTAGTAATCCTAGTAGCAACTGGGTATTTGATACCGGTTCGGTTGCTAAATGTTAGTAACCCGAACTAAAAGCTATGGAATAAACGGAGGCTAGCTAAGGTTGAGGTGACGATGAGTGTTGGAAGTGTTTCCAAGGTTGAAGTGATCACCATCGCATGCACTCTCTACCTTTGGGATTAATGATAAACCTGAATAAATGTTATTTTGTCTTTGTGTTGAGCATGAACGTGATTAGATTGTGTTTATTGTAATACGGTTATTCATTTAAGTTAGAATAATGGTTATTTTGTTTACATGAATAATACGTTCGATGGTCATGCACACAATGAGAATGGTTTATTGAATCTTGATCTAGTGATACACATGTTCATAATATTGATGCCAAAAAGATACAAAGTTAATAATGATGATACCACATACTTGTGGCACTTCCACTAAATGTCATATTGGTGTAAAGCGCATGAAGAAACTCCATGTTGATTGATCTTTGGACTCATTCGATTTCGAATCGGTTGAGACATGCGAACCACGCTTCTTGGGCAAGATGACTAAGGACCCCGTTTTCCGGTATGATGGAGCGGGTAAGTGACTTATTGGAAATGATACATGTTGATGTATGCAATCCAATGAGTGTTGTAGCATGCGGTGGATATTGTTGTTTTCTTACCTTCACTGATGATTTTGGTAGATAGGGGTATATTTACTTAATGAAACTCAAGTCTGAGTTATTTGAAAAGTTCAAGCAAATTCAGAGTGAAGTTTGAGGTCATTGTGACAACAAGATAAAATATCTATGATATGATCGTGGAGGAGAATATCTAAGTTACGAGTTTGGTATACAACTTAAGACAATGTGGAAGTTGTTTCACAACTCACGCCACCTGGAACACCATAGTGTGATGGTGTGTCCGAACATCGTAGTCATGCTCTATTGGATATAGTGCGTACTATGATGTCTCTTATCATTTTGCCACTATAGTTTTGGGGTTATGCATTAGAGACAACTACATTCACTTTAAATAGGGCACCATCTAAATCAGTTGAGAGGACATCGTATGAATTATGGTTTGGCAGAAACCTAGACTGTCATTTTTTAGAATTTAGGAATGCAACGCTTATGTCTGATAAGCTCAAACCCAAAGCGGTAAAATGCATCTTCATAGGATACCCTAAGGAAATAGTTGGGTATACCTCCTATCTCAGATCCGAGGGCAAAGTGTTTGTTGCTAAAAATGGGTCATTTCTCGAGAAAGAGTTTCTCTCAAAAGAATTGAGTGGGAGGAAGATAGAACTTGATGAGGTTGTTGAACCTTTGTTTCAACCAAAGAGTAGCACGACGCAGAAACATGTTTCTGTGGAGCCTACGTCAGTTGAAGAGGAAGTTAATGATGATGGTCATGAAGCTTCGGATCAAGTTACTATCGAACCTCGTAGGTTGACAAGGACGCGTACTGCTCCTGAGTGGTATGGCAACCCTGTCTAAAGGTCATGTTGTTGGACAACGATGAACCGATGAATTATGGAGAAGCGATGATGGGCACGAATTCCAAAAAATGGTTAGAGGCCATGAAATCCGAGAAAGGATCCATGTATGAAAACCAAGTATGGACTTTGGTAGACTTGCTCGTTGAATGACAGGTCATTGAGTACAAATGGACCTTTAAGATGAAGACAAACGCTGATGGTGAATGTCACCATTTATAAAGCTCGACTTGTCGCAAAGAAGTTTCTGCCAAGTTCAAGGAGTTGACTACGATGAGACTTTCTCACCCGTAGCAATGCTAAAAGTCTGTTGGAATAATTTTAGGAGTTGCTGCTTTTTTCAATTATGAAATCTGGCAGATGGATGTGAAAACATCATTTCCTTTGTCAGTCCTAAGGATGCTAAAAGGTGTGCAAGCTCCAGCAATCCTTCTATGGGCTGGAGCAACCATCTCGGAGTTGGAATATATGCTTTGATGAGGTGATCAAAGTTTTTGGGTTTATACAAAGTTTACGAGAAACTTGTATTTACAAGAAAGTGAGTGGGAGCACTACAGAATTTCTGATAAGTATATGTGGTTCACATATTATTATTCAGAAATGATGTAGAATTTCTTGAAAGCATAAATGGTTGTTTGAAAAGATTTTTTCAAACAAAGACCTGGATAAAGCTACCTAAATGTTGGGCATCAAGATCTATAGAGATAGACCAAGATGCTTGATGAGACTTTCAATGAGTACATACCTAGACCAGATTTTGAAAGAGTTCAAAATGGATCAGTCAAAGAAGGAGTTCTTGCCTGATTTGTAAGGTGTGGAGTTGAGTGAGACTCAAAGATCGACCACGGCAGAAGAAAGAGAAAGGATGAAGGTCACCCCCTATGCTTTATCCATAGGCTCTATATAGTAGGCCATGTTTTGTACCGCAGTTGTGTGTGCCTTGCCATGAGTGTGTCAAGGGGTACAAGAGTGATCCAGGAGCGGATCACTAGACATCGGTAAAAAATATCTTTAGTAACTAGAGGATTAAGGAAATATCTCACGATTATGGAGGTGATAAAGAGTTCGTCGTAAAGGGTTACATCGATGCAAGCTTTAACACCAATCCGGATGACTCTTAGTAGCAATCCAGATACATATAGTTGAGTAGCCATTTGGAATAGCTCCAAGTGGATCGTGGTAGCAGTGTCTACAGTATGACATAGAGATTTGTAAAATACACACGGATTTGGATGTCAAAGACCCGTTTACTAAAACCTCTTTCACATGCAAAACATGATCGAATCCCAGAACTCATTGGGTGTGAGATTCATAACAAATCACATAGCGATGTGAGCTAGATTATTGACTCTAGTGCAAGTGGGAGACTGTTGGAAATATGCCCTAGAGGCAACAAAAAATTAGTTATTACCATATTTCCTTGTTCATGATAATCATTTATTATGCATGCTAGAATTGTATTGATCGGAAACTCAGATACATGTGTGGATATATAGACAACACCATGTCCCTAGTATGACTCTAATAGACTATCTCATTGATCAAAGGTGGTCAAGGTTTCCTAGCCATGGACATGAGATGTCATTTAATAACGGGATCACATCATTTGAAGAATGATGTTATGCACAAGACCCAAACTATAAACATATCATATGATTGTGTCAGTTTATTGCTATAGTTTTCTGCATGTCAAGTATCTATTCCTATGACCATGAGATCCTACAACACACTGACATCGGAGGAGTACCTTGTGTGTATCAAACATAGCAACATAACTGGGTCAAGATAAAGGTGCTCTATAGGTAGCTCCGAGGGTGTCTGCTGGGTTGGCATGGAGCAAGGCTGGGATTTTTTACTCCGTGTGACAGAGAGGTATCTCGGGGCCCACTCGATAATACAACATCACAACAAGCATTGCAAGCAAAGTGACTAAAGTATTAGCCACGAGATCTTGTATTACAAAACGAGTAAAGAGACTTGCCAGTAACGAGAATGAACTAGGTATGGAGATACCGACGATCGAATCTCGGGCAAGTAACATACCGAAGAACAAAGGGAACATCATACGTGATTAACTGAATCCTTGACATAGAGGTTCAACCGATAAAGATCTTCATAGAATATGTAGGAACCAATATGGGCATCCAGGTCCCGCTATTGGTTATTGACCATAGAGGTGCCTCGGTCATGTCTACATAGTTCTCGAACCCGCAGGGTCTGCACACTTAACGATCGGTAATGTTTTGGTAGTATTGAGTTATGTATGTTGGTGACCAAAGGTTGTTCGGAGTCCCAGATGAGATCCTGGACGTCTTGAGGTGCTCCGGAATGGTCCGGTGGTAAATATTGATATATAGGAAGTCCTGTTTTGGTCACCGGAAAAGTTTCGTGCTCATCGGTAGTGTACCAGGAGTGCCGGGAGGGTACCGGGGGCCATCAGGAGGGGTGTCTCGACCCAAAGGACGTCATGGGCTGTGGGAGGAGTCAAACCATCCCCTAGTGGGATGGCCTAACCGCCACTAAGGCCCATGCATCTAGGGGTGGGAAAAACCCAAAGATGGAAAAGGTGGAAAGGGTTACCAAGTGGAGAGGAGGAATCCTACTCCTAGTAGGATTGGAGTAGGACTCCTCCACCTACGATTTCGGCCAAACCATGAGGGTCTAAGGATGCCTCCACTCATCCTTCCCTCCTATATATACTAGAGGATTTAGTGGGGAGAGCTAACCCTAATTGCCACGTGCTCCCTCTACTTCATCTAGATCGTTTTCTCCTCTTGTCTAGTTCGGCGGTGCTTAGGCGAAGCCCTGCAGAATAGTTCCACCACCATCGTCGCCATGCCGTCGTGCTGCCGGAGAACTCATCTACCTCTATGCTCGCTCTTGCTGGATCAAGAAGGCGGAGATAATCATTGAGTTGTACGTGTGTTGAACGCGGAGGCACCATCCGTTCGGTGCTAGATCAGAAAGACTATGATCAGGATGGCGAGATGATTCATGATTCGTTCGTGGGAAGGATCATGATGAGATCGCAGGACGGATCGTGATTGGATCGCAAGAAGGATTGTGATGGGATCGCGGGATGCTCTGCGATTTGGATCACGAAGGCGTTCGACTACATCAACTGTGTTTCGTAACGCTTCCCGCTTAGCGATCTACAAGGGTATGTATAATCACTCTCCCTCTCGTAGATGCTCATCACCATGGATAGATCTTGCGTGTGCGTAGGAATTTTTTGTTTCCCGTGCAACGTTCGCCAACATTTTCATATAGAGAGTCTCCTATGTTGTCACTTTCATATACTAGTGGGTGGTTTTCCTTATAGAGTTATATGCACACCCATTTAGTTTTCATATTGAGCTTTCATACACTTATAGCTCTTAGTGCATCCGTTGCATGGCAATCCCTACTCCTCGCATTGATATCTATTGATGGGAATCTCCACGGTCTGTTGATACGCTGAGTTGATGCAAAGACTTTCGCCCATTCTTCTCCACTTTTGCCCCTTTGAAACGTACCACCATATTCTATTCCACCCATAGTGCTATATCCATGGCTTGCGCTCATGTATTGCATGAGAGTTGAAAATGCTGAAGCACGTTAGAAAGTATGAACCAATTGCTTGGCTGACATGGGGGTAGTACATGATTTATACTTTGTGTTAAGAAGACAGAGCATGACAAGGCTATATGATTTTGTAGGGATAGCGTTCTTTAGCCTTGATATTTTGAAAGACATGATTGTTTGTTGGGATGCCTGAGTATTAATGTCTTTATGTCAAAACTAGGCTATTTCTTTGAATAAATTGTATCTTAATATTCATGCCATGATTAGATATATGATCAAGATTATGCTAGGTAGCGTTCCACATCAAAAATTATCTTTTTTATCATTTACCTACCCGAGGACGAGTAGGAATTAAGCTTGGGGATGCTGATAAGTCTCCGTCGTATCTATATTTTTTTCATTGTTTCATGCCATTATTATACAACTTTCACATACTTTTGGAAACAATTTATATGATTTATTGGACTAACCTATTGATCGAGTGCCAAGTGTCAGTTCCTATTTTTTGTGTGTGTTTTGTTTCGCAGAAATTCCATATCAAACAAAGTCCAAACGCGATAAAAATTTACGGAGACTTTTTTGGAATATTTGTGAATTTTGAGAAGTGGAGTCAATGCAAACGGAGGCCCATAGTGGGCACGACATACTAGGGCACGTGCAAGGGCCCAAATGCGCCCTGGTGGAGGGTGGCCACCTCGTAGGTTGGTTGGAGCTCTCGTTTGGGCGCAAGAAAGCTAATTTGGATAATAATTCCTTCAAAATTTCAGCCCGACCGGAGTTACGGATCTCCGGGAATATAAGAAATGGTTTTGGCAAGAAAACAGGAACGCAAAAAAGAAGAGAACAGAGAGGGAAATCCAATCTAGGAGGGGCTCGTGCCCCTCCGCTGCCATGGAGGCCATGGACCAGAGGGGGAACTCACCTCCCATCTAGGGAGGAGGCCAATGTAGAATAAGGAGGGGGGCTCTCTCCCCCTCTCTCCCGATGGCGCTGGAATGCCGTTAGGGCAAGCATCATGATGGCGATCTACATCAACAATCTTGCCGCCATCAACATCAACTCTCTCCCCCTCTTACAACGGTGTAACACCTCTCTTCCCTGCTGCAATATCTACTTAAACATGGTGCTCAACCCCATATATTATTTCACAATGATATTTGGCTATCCTATGATGTTTGAGTAGATCACTTTTGTCGTATGGGTTAATTGTGGTATGATGGTATGGATGTGAGATGTATATTGATATTGTGTTGTCCTATGGTGCCCTCCGTGTAGTGTAACGTGAGGGATCCCCGCTTTAGGGCGTTGCAATATGTTCATGATTTGCCTATGGTGAGTTGCTTGAGTGATAGAAGCATAAACCCGAGTAGGTGAGTTGTTGCGTATGTGTCGGATTTTGGGCTCCGCAAAACCCAAGAAAGTTCGAACTCAGGGGCGTGTGCGAAGATCCACAATAACTTCGCCCCTCCTATGCTCACAACCCGATAGACTAGTTCGACGAACTCACACGATGATGAGGAATAAGATGGCACACGAGGATTTACCCAGTTTTGGGCCGCTGCGAAGCGTAAAACCCTACTCCTGCTTTGGTGGATTGCCTCACGAGGAGGTTTGTGGACGAACTTGTATAGTGGTGAGTTGCCTCGCGAGGGTGCTCTGGTGGTCTCCCCCCTCTACGGAGCAGCCTAGCCTTTATTTATAGCATCTTGGGTCCTCCTCCCTCATCGCAATGGTGGGAAGGGATCCCACAACGGCCAAATTTGAAGGGGGCCAAGGAGTACATCCTTATCCTGACGAAAGGTGGTCTTCATCTGCAAAGTAGCCGGTGGTGATGCAGTGGTGGGATCAGTGATGAAATCTATCATGCGGAGCTCGTGGTCTTGGTATTATTGCCCCGAAAAGGAAACCTTTGGGGTGCTTTTGGAACCTGCGTACATCCTTGCCCCCTTTGCAAAAAAGAGGAAACTGTCTTCTCTGGCGCACTAGTGCCCGCCTAGCCCGTCTTGCATCATCCTTGGCCTCCCGAGTCCAAGCGTTGCATAGAGATATCCGCCACTCAGGAGGGGGCCTGGGGAGGCCTATTCCCCCACGGGTCTTGGCGTTGCTTCCCTCGCGAGCTCGGGGCTCTCGTGAGGGCCTTGTCTTGAGTGGGGCCGCACTGGGCCGTACTTGGCTGTCGAAGTGGGCCACGCCCTAGGCCGCAGGCAGACAAGTCTGGGTACTCCCATTCCCAAAATGCCGACAGTATGGAAGTAAATAGGACTTGATACTTAATGCTATGGTTGGGTTTTACCTTAATGATCTTTAGTAGTTGCGGATGCTTGCTAGAGTTCCAATCATAAGTGCATATGATCCAAGTAGAGGAAGTATGTTAGCTCATGCCTCTGCCTCATTGCATATAACAAATATCTATCATATCATATTCAATTGCCTAGGAACAATCTTTCTCTTATGTTATAAAAAGCTTGCTACGTCACTACCAAGTTTATTTTCTTGCAAAGTACCCGCAGTTTTATTCCCACGAAGTAGTTTCATTTTTGTTCTAGATAAAGCAAATGTTAAGTGTGCATAGAGTTGTATCAGTGGTTGATAGAACTTGAGAGAATATTTGTTCTACCTTTATATCCTCATTGGGATTCGACACTCTTACTTATCGAAAAAGGCTACAAATGATCCCCTACACTTGTGGGTTATCAGAAGCCATCTAGGTACTGCCTACGGACCCGTAGGTCTATGGTGGACTACTCACGCATAATCGGAGAGGCACCCATGAAGACGATGCACCCCTCCATGATGGTCTTAGATTGGATCTCGAGGTTCTGAAACTTGCGGCAGCTGGAATTGGGTTTCATCGACTCTCATAGGGTTTTCCGAATATTTGAGGATTTATAGAGGTGATAGTCCGTGGAGGGGGTCCCAAAGGCGGCCACAACCCATCAGGGCATGCCTGGGGCCTCTGGAGCGCCCTGGTGGGTTCTGGGTAGCTTGGGCTCCCTTCTGGCTACATCTTTGGCCCATTGGCACACTTTTGGTCCAAAAAAATCTCTAAAAAGTTTCGTCTTGATTGGACTCCGTTTGGTACTGATTTTCTACGAAGTAAAAAAACAAGGAAAAACATCAACTGTCACTTTGGCACTATGTCAATAGGTTAGTCCCCAAAAATGATATAAAGTTGCTATAAAATGATCGTAAAACATCCAAGATTGATAATATAGCAGCATGGAACAAGCAAAAATTATAGATACGTTAGAGACGTATCACCAATCAATCTCTTCTACCCAAGCCAAATCTATGTGAGAGTGATTGAGTGTTGATGAGTCTATCATTTGAAGCACAAGAGCAAGGAGTTCATCATCATTGCCACATATATTACATTTTGGAGGGTGGTGCATCCTAGATTGGTTAGGTGTCTCTTGGGAGCATCCTACTTCGTGTTGTGGAGTTGAACCAGGAAGTTTGTAAGGGCAAGGATATCACCTACTTCGTGAAGATCTACCCCGAGTAAGGCTAGTCCTCCGTGGACATAGGCCATCCTTGAATAGACAA
Source organism: Hordeum marinum (assembly GCA_022496015.1). Lineage (NCBI taxonomy): Eukaryota > Viridiplantae > Streptophyta > Magnoliopsida > Poales > Poaceae > Hordeum > Hordeum marinum. The sequence goes on along the minus strand of CM039672.1, from coordinate 239,876,413 downwards.
GGTTGCTTCTTTGTGGAACCTTCATGGGTGGAGTCGTTCGCGGTCTCGTCTTTACCCTCTGTGGGTTGAAGTCTATATAAACATGGATGTACGATAGCACCACCTATGGGAACCACGGGAAAAATCTCCATGTCTCCAATTGTGTTTGATCTTCCTATACCTACCTTTACTTTCATGTGCTTGTCTTTACTTTCCACTGCAATACTCTTAGACATGCATGTGTAGGGTGTACTTGACTTGCTACAATGCTAAAATCTGCCAACACTAAAATTGGTAAAAGGTTAGGATTTTTATTTGGTCAAGTAGTGTAATCACCCCCCTTAGACATACTTTGGATCCTACAAGTGGTATTAGAGCTTTGGTCTCCATTGCATTGGTTTCATAACCTAGGAGAGTATGGCGTCTAGTGAGGTAAATTATCACCATAGAGGTCCATATTTTGAGGGTACAAACTTTGCCAGTTCGGAGTACAAAATGAAAATGCATATTCTTGGTCATAACCTCGACGTTTGGGCTGTTTTTAGTGTTGGCTTGCAAGGTGAGTTCTTTGGCGATGGAAGGGAACTAGACCGTGAAGCGACCCCAGAAGAATTGAACATGTTGCAATACAACGCTCAAGCATGTGACATACTATTCAACTTCCTATGCCCAGGTGAATTCAACAAGATAAGGTGTATTGAGAATGCAAAAGAGATTTGGGATACTTTGGTTGATATGCACGAAGGTATAAAATCCTTCAAGGAATCTAGGTTGGATGTGCTACAAACTCAACTTGACAAGTTCAAGATGAAGGATGGTGAAGGAGTAGAGGAAATCTACTCTAGGCTTGCTCTTGTCACCAATGAGATTTTTAGCTTAGGAAGCGAAGAAATGATCTTCAAACTCATCATCAAGAAGATCCTTAGAGCCTTGGATGAAAAGTACGACACGTGTGCACATTGATCCAAATGATGCCCAATTACAAAGATCTCAAGTCCACATAAGTCATTGGAAGGATTGTTGTTCATGAGATGTCACTCAAGGACAAAGAAGAGCTTCACACAAAGTCAAGCGGTGCATACAGAGCCACAATTGACACTCCTACTTCAAGTGACAACCTTGTTACCAATGAAAACATAAGCCTGATGGTCAATAAATTCAGCAAGTTCTACAAGAGTAGAGGCAAAGAGAGAAGCTCCAATTCAAGATATGATGAGAAGCGTTCCTCTAGTCATGATAGGAAATTTTACAATTGTGTAAGGACCGGACACTACTCCAATGAGTGCACCCCCCCACACACACAGAAAAGAAGAGAAGATTCACCTAGAAGACGAATCTCAAGAGACAAGTCAGCTCATATAGAGAGAAGGAGTAGAGAAGATCACTATGAACAAGAACCTCCCGGAGAAGCAATGACTCAGAGAGAACAAGTACACCAAGAGCTACACAAGAATAATACATCAAGATCATCTTGGTGAATGGGTTTCCGCCTCCGATTCCGACAACCAATCCGAGAGAAGCTACCACTGGGACTCCGACTATAGTCATGATGAAGGTGTTGTAGGACTTGCACTCATAACCTCCAACTATTATGACATATTTGATTAACCAAATGCAGGAAGGGGAAGTTTCTTCATGGCTAATGGCCCCAAGGTATCACACCCCAAATAAATTGACTGCAACAGTGATGAGGATGATCTATTAGGAGATGATGACTTGCTCTTTGATAAAACTAGTGATGTCAGTCAAAATGAACTTGATTATAATCATGCTAATCTAGATAAGTCGTATATATTATGATGATAAGAAGTATATTGAGTGTCTAACTAAGGAACGAAACACTCTTAAGTTGGCTCATGAATCTACTCTGGGAGATCATAGAGAGCTCTTAAGAACCCATGAGAAGCTACCCTTCGAGAAGCTAAATTTAGAGCAAGAGCATGAGTTTCTTAAAGCTATCAATGACGATATTCGAAAGAAGAGTTCTTATTATCTTACCAAATGATTACTCTTCTCTACATTTGTTCCATAAGTGAAATGTAAGCAAACTAGTAACAATGGCAAGAAAGGTTCTTCATCTAGTAACAACAATGCTAATGCTAAATCCAATGATATTGTTTCTAGTACCTCTGTTAATTCCACTAATGATTCTCTTATCCAAGTTACACTTGAGCATGAAAACGACTTATTGACAGGAATTATTGAGAAAGGTGTCTAAAATAATCCTTGCCAGATGTAAGCAATTTGAGGAGATTGTACGCAAGCATGGAGGATACCAGAAGAATAGAGGCATTGGCTACTTCAATGCCAATGGATTTGAATGGGAAGAAGGTCAATACCCCAAGCCTAAGTTTGTTCCTCAAAGGGATAAGTATGAACCTACTCCCAAGGGAACAAAACCTCAAGATGACCTTACACCAGAACACCACAAGCCCAAGGGCAAAGGCAAGCTTCAAGAGGAGATTGACACATTTGAATATGAATACCTAGCCATGGTCAAGTGGGTTCCCAAGGCTACTCCAAGCTCTATTTCAATGAGCGCTACTTCAACTCCAAGGATTCCCATCAATTTGATGTGGGTACCAAAGAAGAAGAACTAGAGAAGTTCTTGAGGGGTGACTCCACTAATGAAATTTACTCACATTCATTCTTGCCAAGGACTATTTGCAATCAACTCCAACCTTATGCAATAGTTCAAGGAGTCACACATTACCTGAAAGGTAAGCAAGGGACAAGGTAATGAAGGAATCAATGGAAATTATCATGTATGCATTTGACTCCATGTCCATAGATATGCTTGTATTTGTTCCTTGTGTGGGACTAACCCATGTAGGTGAGAAGAGTAAGAAACAACAAGGATTTCTCCCAACTCAAGATGATCTTCATCAACCTTGAGCATCCACAACTAAATCACCCACATGAAGTCTTCATCGACAAAACCCAAGGTTAGTTTATCCCTCTTAAGGGGGGATGTCACATCAAGGGGGAGCTTTACTCCAAGACTTGAGTTAAAGCATCTCATAAGATGTGATGAAATTAAATGATTTATGCAAAAGTGGTAACCCCACTTGTGCTTACACGCTGAGTATGACCTGTTATCGAGTATTCTTACTCGGCTCCTAAGTCAATATACTCGTATATAGAGATGACTCCATCATCGCCCAAGTGCTTGGTAGATTCTAGAGTGGTTTTGCATGTTTTCCATGATTTCATTTGACATCTTATTGTGTGAGAATGTTAGTATGGATATCTTTACTCATTTGAGGACATCCAGTTGTTGTTATTTGGCTTTCATTTATCTTCGGCCAGTTGGTTGTACAAGAATTCCTAGGACCCCTCACACCAAGTCAAGCGATGCATACAGAGCCACAACTGACACTCCTGCTACTTCAAGTGACAACCTTGGTACCAATGAAGAGATAAGCCTCATGGTCAAGAAATTCAACAAGTTCTACAAGAGTAGAGGCAAAGAGAGAAGCTCCAGTTCAAGATATGATGAGAAGCGTTCCTCTAGTTGCGTTCAAATTTTTTACAATTGCGGAAGGCCCAGACACTACTCCAATGAGTGCACGCCCCCCACAAAAGAAGAGAAGATTCACCTATAAGATGAAGCTCAAGAGATGAATCACCTCGTAGAGAGAGAAGGAGTAGATAAGATCGCTATGAACGAAGACCCACATAGAGAAGCAAGGGCTCGGAGAAGAAGGACAAGTACACAAAGAGCTACACAAGAATAAGACATCAAGATCATGTTGGTGAATGGGTTTTCAGCACCGATTCTGACAACCACTCCGAGAGAAGCTACCACTACGACTCCGAATATAGTCATGATGAAGGTGTTGCCGGACTTGCACTCGTAACCTCCAACTCACGTGACATATTTAATTCACCAAATGAAGGAAGTGGAAGTTCCTTCATGGCTAAAGGCCCCAAGGTATCACATCCCGAATAAATTGACTTCAGTAGTGATGAGGATGATCTAATAGGAGATGATGACGTGCTCTTTAATAATACTAGTGATGGTAGTCAAAATGAACTTGATGGAAATCATGCTAATCAAGATAAGTCGTATGATAATGATAAGAAGGAGATTGAGCATCTAACTAAGGAACTAAATACTCTTAAGTTGGATCATGAATGTCACACCCTGTGTTTCACCTCATGTTACTATGTTTTTTTTGAGGAATTATGGACAATGGGGCACCCCACTGACTTTATATTAAGGCCAACACAAGGTTACAACAACAGTTACATAGGGGGAGGGGGTGGTGAAATGGTAATGACCCACCCTAAGACAAAAGAGTGTGCCCAGGGTAATCTATCTATCAGTTGATCTACGAAGGGCCAGAGCTCGTTTTTAATCCTATTGTCACGCCCAAGATGCGCGCCTATCCATATTGAGGCAAGGGGCCTCGACAAGGGATAGAGGCAAATCTTGACGTTCGCAAGTATAGCATCATTACATCATATGTTTAAGAAGAGAGGAGTATATGAGTTAGCTTACACTCACCACAAGCTAAATTACAATCCACACAGAGTTCAAAACATCAATCTGAAGACAGGGTCCCTCTACGGACAAAAAGAAATGATAAAAACAGATGCAATGATACTATCTCGCTAGCCCCGAAGATCACGACCATGGTCCTCCACTCATCTGGGTACGTCACGTACATCCTGCTGTGTTCCTCGTCATACTCCCACTGGAGCTGCGTCAGATCATCCTGCACAAACTCATCTGTACCTACACCTGGATTGTTGTAGTAAACTGTGAGCCACAAGGACTAAGCAATCTCGCGCCCGGGTACCGAGACTATTCAAGCTTATGGGTAGGAAAGGGTATGTGTTTAGTTTGCATTAGCACTAAGCATATATGGTGGCTAATCTTACGAGAACATGAAATTAAATATGTGGTCTACGATAAGCAGTCGAATCTAGAATGACCTCTATGAGATCCTGAACACTTACTTACGTCAATCATAACCCCACCGTGTTCTCTCTCGGTTCATGTTCACGAGCAGAGACGATCACGGTTACTCACACAGTTGATCTCTTATATTAGAGTTTACTTCAAGTTTACTATAACCGAGTGTTAAAAAATTATCCAAGTTGCCACATAACCGCGGACACGGCTTCTCAAAAAGATGTAACCCTGCAGGGGTGCTCCAACTAGTCCATCATAAATTAACCACACTCCGCGGGAATAACCTCAACCATAGATCTCGTGATCATCCTAGGCAACTCCAAAGGAATTCCAACACCTCGAGTTACCCGAAGAAAGTCAGAGCCCACACGCAAGCCACTCGACAAAGGTAAAACAAATCCAGCAAGACCACCCGATGTGTCGACGAACCCGATAAGAGCCGCGTATCTCGTTCTCAGGACATGACACATAAGCACAACGTATAGTGGCCTGATAGAAATCTCCCGAGTTTCCCCGGGTTGGCCCCTCACATGGCTCTAGTTTGGACCAACACTCATGAGGAGCACTGGCCCGGGGGTTCATTAATTATCCATGGGGTTGCAAAGTGACGGGGTTTATACCCCCAGGTAGGCCAAAGCGACGGGGTGTTCCCCTCTCCGCTTCGAAGAAAAATCAAGTGACCGGCTGGTCAAGGCCGGCTGGAGGACGCACGAGCCGAGCTGGCCCCGGTTGGCGCCTCGCCCGGTTGGTCAAGCAACCAGGCGAGCCCTTGGCCGGTTGGTCAAGCAGCCGGCTGCCCATGAGCCGGGCCCCTCCATTGACTTTGGGACGGACACGCCTTGTCCCGTCCCTCTGTCCATGGGTACAACGACGCGACGCGACTGGCGGGACGGGTGACCCTGTGGCTATAGTGGTCGCTTACGCACCGCCCCGCATGGCTACAGTTCAACCGTCCGGACCGCTGACCCCGGTGAGCGCGACTGGGCGGGGGAACAGTGCTGGCACGCCTTCGCCACTCGATGGCCTCTCCCGGCATGGCTACAGTGCCGCCGTCCTTACCGGAGACCTCAGCCAGCTGGTGCTAAACGACGCCTCCCCGGGCGGCCCGTGCCAGGGCAGGTGGGCGAGGGCCAATCGCGGTGCCTGCCGGCGGGCCCCAACGGGGATGGAACCGCTTGGCCAGCGGCCCACGCCCACGACGAGATGGCGCGAGCTGGGGGACCCTCTGGCTAGGCGGAGAGGCTTCCAGCCGGGTCCCCCACCTTAGTACTTGAATCATATTGTAAGAGCCGGGGGGTTGGCCTATAAACCCCCCGAGCCCCCCATGCAATGGGGACGGACGGACGCACGGACAGAGGATCGATCACACCCACGAGCAGAAGAACACACACCCACAAAGCTCCTTCACCCCCTCTGAGAGCGGAGGAAGACGAGCCGGCTGCTCCTTCTTCCTCCTCTAGATACAGCTCCAGGAGCAACCTTGTATACTTGATCATCCATCCAACGAAACCGAGCAGGACTAGGGGTGTTACCTCCCTCGGAGGGCCCCGAACCTGGGTACATCGCGTGTCATAACCTCTTGTGCCCAATCTCGCACCCGGAGCCCATCGGCGTCCTTTGGCCCCAACACCTTCGATAAGCCACCCCATGGCATCTGTTGTGAGAAAACAACGACAGTTGGCGCCCACCGTGGGGCCATACGTGGCGCCGTTCGGATTCGTGCTCTGGGCGGGACCCCTCGCCATTCCCCGCCATTGCCGCTCGGCCCGACAAAACCGTGGAGAGCTCGTGGGGCTTGCCCTGGCACGCCCTGCGGGCAGCTCCGCCAGCTTGGCGGCCAACATCAACGCGCTCACCGAGCCCTTCGGCAAGCTCAGCCTCGCCAAGGCTCTGGTTGCGGATGAGTACCCGACGAGGGTGCTTGTCTGCACCACTCCGCCCACAGCAGTGGGTGTACTCGCTGCGGCTCGGCTCGGTGCGGCCCTCCGGGGCCTATTCACCCCGATCGCCCCGGCGGGATACCCCGACACCGTCGCGGCCGACCTCAAGGCGGCTCACCGCATCCTGTTCGAGGATGCCACCGCCCTCGTGGCCACGCGGCGCCGCATGAAGGCGGCGTAGCGGGAGTACGCCTCTGCTTACGGACTCACCCCGGCTGGCACCGAGCCCAGCCGGCGTGGGGCCGTGCGCGACCGCGGTCGCATGGTCGCCGAAATCCTCGGCGGCAAGATGCCCGTCTATGATACCCCTGCAGCCAACTTGCGGGCCCTCAAGGTGGCCTACGAGGAGCTGGCCACCTTGGAGGGCGAAGAGCGTGCCGCTCACGAGCGCCACATCAAGGAGCTCATCGATGCTGCTGATGCGCAGCAGCATCAACTCGCGCCAGGCGGTGCCACCACTGAAGGCCCCTAGCCTGAGCGCGAGGGCATGGGAATTGCCGGCCGCCTGGCGGCTCAGTACTCTTCTTCCCCTCGCGCCTCCGGCCACCAGGTCGAGGCAAACAACCCCCGGCCCTCTCAGATGCTGGAGAGTGAACAGCCGGCTATTAGCAGCCGGTACACCAATGAGCCGCCTCACAGCGGCCGCCACCATGAAAAGCCGGCATCCGGCAGCCGGCACAGCCGGACGCTCACACCGCCTCCACAACGCGGATCGCGGCAATCAACGCCGCCCACCATCCGTCCCGAGCTTTCGGCCCGGCTCGTTCCGCGCGTGCCCCGCAGCAGGGACGATGCTCGCAGCCGCATCGACCAACTCGCGCAATCCGCTCTCCTTGAGGAGGAGGGCTCGATTGGCCCAGCCTGCTTCGGCCCCTAGATCCGCACCGAGCCCTTCCCGAAGGGCTTCACGCTCCCAAGGGACACCCCGAAATACAACGGGGCTGCCAAACCCGAGGATTGGCTGATCGACTACACCGCCACAGTGGGCATCGCTAGGGGGAATAAGCGCGTAGCCGTCCGCTACGCCCCCTCATGCTCATCGGCTCAGACCGCACCTGGCTCAACAGCCTGGCGGCAGGGAGCATCAACACCTAGACATATTTCTAGGAGGCCTTTGTCCGCAACTTCACCGGCACCTACAAGCGGCCCGGTTCTACTTCTTGAGCTTGCGTTGGTTTTTCCCTTGAAGAGGAAAGGGTGATGTAGCAAAGTCGAGATAAGTATTTCCCTTAGTTTGAGAACCAAGGCATCAATCCAGTAGGAGTATCAAGATGAGGCACCAAGGCACCTGCGCAAAAACAAATAAACTTGCACCCAACGCGATAAAGGGGTTGTCAATCCCTTTACGATTACTTGCAAGGTGAGATCTGATAGTGATAATAGGTAAATATAAATAAATAAATAAAAGTGCACCAAGGTATTTTTGGTGTTTTTGTATGTAGATCTGAATATGTAGTGTGTAAAATAGACCCGTGGTTCATAGTGTTCACTAGAGGCTTCTCTCATGATAGCAAGTATTACGGTGGGTGAACAAATTACTATGGAGCAATTGATAGAATAGCGCAAAGTCATGATGATATCTAAGGAAATGATCATACATATAGGCATCACGTCCGAGACAAGCAGACCGACACTTTCTGCATCTACTACTAGTGTATTGAGTTCATAACAAACAGAGTAACGCTTTAAGCAAGATGACATGATGTAGATGGATAAATTCATGCAATATGATATAAACCCCATCTTTTTACACTTGATGGCAACAACATGATGCGTGCCTCGCTACCCCTTCTATCACTAGGTGAGGACACCACACGGTATGAACCCAAAACCAAGCACTTCTCCCATTGCAAGAATTATAGATCAAGTTGGCCAAATGAAACCCATAACTCGAAGAGACTTACAAGGATATGAAATCATGCATATAAGAAATCATAGGAGACTCAAATAATATTCATAGATAACCTGATCATAAATCCACAATTCATCGGATCTCGACAAACACACCGCAAAAGAAAGTTACATCGGATAGATCTCCATGAACATCATGGAGAACTTTGTATTGAAGATCAAAGAGAGAGAAGAATCCATCTAGCTACTAGCTATGGACCCGAAGGTCTGTGGTGAACTACTCACGCATCATCGGAGAGGCAATGGTGTTGATGAAGAAGCCCTCCGTGTCCAAATCCCTCTCCAGCAGGGCACCGGAACGGTCTCCAGATGGGATCTCGCGGAAACAGAAGCTTGTGGCGGCGGAAAAGTGTTTTCGTGGCTCTCTGTCGATTCTCATATTTTTGGGAATTGATAGGCGAAAGAAGTAGGGCAGAGGAGGCATGAGGGGCCCACGAGCCTGCTAGGCATGCCCCCACCCCCTAGGCGCGCCTAGGGGGCTCGTGGCCTCCTCCGATGCCCTCTGCCTTGGTTCTCAAGTCTTCTGGATCTCTTCTGTCATGGAAAAACTCATTCCGAAGGTTTTATTCCGTTTGGACTGCGTTTAATATTCTTATCTGAAAAAGGTAAAAAACACAGAAACAAACAGAAACTGGCACTGGGCACTAAGTTAATAAGTTAGTCCCAAAAATGATATAAAATAGCATATAAATGCATATAAAACATCCCAAGTTGATAATATAACAGCATGGAACAATAAAAAATTATAGATACGTTGGAGACGTATCAAGCATCCCCAAGCTTAACTCCTGCTCGTCCTCGAGTAGGGAAGTGATAAAGACCGAATTTTTGATGTGGAATGCTACCTAACATATTTGTTCTTTGTAACTTCTTTATTGTGGCATGAATGTTTAGATCCATAAGATTCAAAACAATAGTTTAATATTGACATGAAAACAATAATGCTTCAAGCATAATAGCAAAGTAATCATAAACTTTTGAAATAACATGGCCAAAGAAAGTTATCCCTACAAAATCATATAGTCCGGCTATGCTCCATCATCCCCACACAACGAATTTAAATCATGCACAACCCCAGTATTGGACAAGTAATTGTTTTCGCACTCTTACTTTCTCAAACTTTTTCAACTCTCACGCAATACATGAGCGTGAGCCATGGATATAGCACTATAGGTGGAACAGAGTGTGGTGGAGGTTGTGAGGCAAAAAGGAGGAGTTGGTCACATCGAATTGGTGTATCAATGGGTTATGGAGATGCCCATCAATAGATATCAATGTGAATGCGTAGGGATTGCCATGCAATGGATGCACTAGATCTATAAGTGTATGAAAGTTCAAAAATAAAAACTAGTGGGTGTGCACCCAAGACGAAGACCTAGGGCAATTTGAGGAATCCCATCATTGGAATATACAAGCCAAGTTATATAATGAAAAATTCCACTAGCATATGAAAGTGACAAAACAAGAGACTCTCTATTATGAAGAACATTGTGCTATTTTGAAGCACAAGTGTGGAGAAAGATAGTAGCATTGTCCCTTCTCTCTTTTTCTCTCATTTTTTTGTTTGGGCTATTTGGCCTCTTTTTTTTGGTGGGCATCTTTGGACTCTTTTTTTTATTTCCTCACATGGGAAAATGCTCTAATAATGATGATCATCACACTTTTATTTACTTACAACTCGATACTTAGAACAATAATGACTCTATATGAATGAAAGTGATGGCACATGTCATGAGACGGAACGGTGGAAGTTGCATGGCAATATATCTCGGAATGGCTATGAAAATGCCATAGTAGGTAGGTATGGTGGTTGTTTTGAGGAAGGTATATGGTGGGTTTGTGCACCGACGAAAGTTGCGCGGCACTAAAGAGGCTAGCAATGCTGGAAAGGTGAGAGTGCATCTATACCATGAACTCACATTAGTCATGAAGAACTCATATACTTATTGCGAAAGTTTTATTAGTAATCGAAACAAAGTGCTAAACGCATACACCTAGGGGAAGGGTTGGTAGGAGTTAACCATCGCGCAATCCCGACCGCCACACAAAGGATGCCTATCAATAAATCAATTATGTTCCGACTTCCTAACATAGCGGTTCACCATACGTGCATGCTACGGGAATCACTAACCTCAACACAAGTATTTCTAGATTCAAAACACCCTACTATCATAACTCTAATATTATCACCTCCATATCTCAAAACTAATCGTGAGGAATCAAACTTCTCTTACTAATCAATGCACTTGAATATGAAAGTTTTTATTATATCCTCTTTGGATGCCTATCATATTTAGGAGTAATTTCATAGCACACACCAATTACCAAGTTACGTAGAGAGAGCTCTCTCAAAATTATATAAGTGAAGATTGAGAGTTTTTATTTCTACAAAATACGACACCGCCGTGCTGTACAAAGATTTAAGTGAAGCACTAGAGCAAAATTATCTAGCTCAAAAGATATAAGTGAAGCTCATGGGAGCGAAATTACCAAGCTCAAAAGATATAAGTGAAGCACATGTGAGCAAAATTACCAAGCTCAAAAGATATAAGTGAAGCACATGTGAGCTAAATTACCAAACTCAAAAGATATAAGTGAAGCCCATTGAGTATTCTAACAAATTCACGATGAGTGCATGTCCCTCTCAAAAGGTGTGCATCAAGGATGATTGTGATAAAACAAAAAGCAAAGACTCCTATAATACGCGACGCTCCAAGCAAAACACATATCATGTGGTGAATAAAAATATAGCTCCAAGTAATGTTACCGATGGATTGAAGACGAAAGAGGGGATGCCTTCTCGGGGCATCCCCAATCTTAGGATTGGTGTCCTTAAATTTGGCTTGGGATGAATTTGTCATCCCCAAGCTTAGGCTCTTGCCACTCTTTATTCCATTGTCCATAAGAAGATCACCCAAAACTTGAAAACTTCACAACACCAAACTTAAACAGAAACTCGTGATAGCATTAGCATAAGAAAACTAATCACCAACTTTTTAGGTACTGTAGTAAACTTAATTTTCATCTATATTGATGTTATATTAATTTATTCTCACTTTTCCATGTCTCGTACCCCCCGATACTAACCATAGTTTCATCAAACTAAGCAATCAACACAACAAAAACAGAATCTGTCAAAAACAGAACAATCTGTAGCAATCTGTATATTTAGTATACCTATGCTAACTTAAAAATTCTGAAAATATTATTAAAATTAGGGAAATTTGCATATAAATCATGAGCAAAAATAATCAACTCAAAATCTCTTTCTGGATAGGAACTAAAAATAATTTCGTGAGCACAAAGTTTCTGTCTTTTTCCAGCGTGATTAAACAACTATCACCAAAACTAATCATAAAGGTTCTACTTGGCACAAAAACTAATTGAAACATAGAAAACAAATCATAAAAGAATCGTGATGGTTTGGAATCAACAAAACATAAATTAAAAAGCAAAAATAAATCTATTCATTGGGTTGCCTCCCAACAAGCGCTATCGTTTAACGCCCTTAGCTAGGCGTAAGGCAATAGAATCAAGTATTGTCATCTTTAGTGCTCAAACCATAAGTAGCTCTCATAATGGATTCATAGGGCAATTTTATTTTCTTTCTAGGAAAGTTTTCCATGCCCTTCTTTAATGGAAACTGAAATTTAATATTCCCTTCCTTCATATCAATAACAGCACCAATAGTCCTAAGGAAAGGTCTACCAAGAATAATGGGGCATGTCGGATTGCAATTAATATCAAGCACAATGAAATCTACGGGCACATAGTTCCTCTTTGCAATAATAAGAACATCATTGATCCTTACCATAGGTTTCTTAATAGTAGAATCTGCAAGATGCAAATTAAGAGAGCACTTATCAATCTCATTGAAACCTAGAACATCAAATAAGATTTTGGAATTGTGGAAACACTAGCACCCAAATCACACAAAGCATGGCATTCATAATTTTTAATCTTGATTTTTATAGTAGGTTCCCACTCATCATGAAGTTTTCTAGGAATATATATTTCCAACTCAAGTTTCTCTTCAAGAGATTTTATCATAGCACCAACGATATGTTCGGTAAAGGCCTTATTTTGGCTATAAGCATGTGGAGAGTTTAGCATGGTTTGCATCAAGGAAATACATTCAATCAAAGAGAAACTATCATAATTAAATTCCTTGAAATCCAAAGTAGTAATTTCATCACTATTCAAAGTTTTGATATCCTCTACTCCACTTTTAGTATTTTTAGCATGAAGATAAATAGACTCCGAATCATTGGGGCATTTCTCAACCAAAGTGGATTCACATCCAGCCCAATCATCATTAAGATTGACATTAGAAAACAAGGATTCAATAGGATTCACACCAAACACTTTAAGATCTTCTTGATTCTCATCACATATTTTAGGTTTAGCAGCCATTTTATTGACTAAGGTAGCTTGTTTATCAGAAATCTGGCCTACCAATTTTTCAAGACAAGCAAATTGAGAATGTAACGCAAGGAATTCTTTGGCCATATCGTCAACCTCTTTATTCATATATGCCATAAAAGAATTTTGCTCCCTTAGTTCTCTATGAAAGTAACTATTATGATCAAACTGTGTAGACATGAAGCTTTTGACACTAGTTTCAATCTCTTCCAACCTTTTATAGTAAGCATCATAATCATTTGGTTGGGTCATGAGGATAAATAAGATAGCACACGGGAGCAAACAAAAAGCAAGCGAAAGAAAGGGCGAACGAAAAAGGTAAATAAAGAAAGGCAAATATTTTTGTAATTTTTTTAGAAGTCGGGGAGAGGAAAACGAGAGGCAAATGGCAAATAATGTAAATGTAAGAGATGAGTTTGCGATAGGTACTTGGTAGATATGCTTCACTTGAATACTCCCCGGCAACGGCGCCAAAAATTCTTCCTGCTACTTCTTAAGCTTCCGTTGGTTTTTCCCTTGAAGAGGAAAGGGTGATGCAGCAAAGTAGAGATAAGTATTTCCCTCAGTTTGAGAACCAAGGTATCAATCCAGTAGGAGTATCAAGATGAGGCACCAAGGCACCTGCCCAAAAACAAACAAACTTGCACCCAACGCGATAAAGGGGTTGCCAATCCCTTTACGATTACTTGCAAGGTGAGATCTGATAGTGATAATAGGTAAATATAAATAAATAAATAAAAGTGCAGCAAGGTATTTTTGGTGTTTTTGCATGTAGATCTGAATATATAATGTGTAAGATAGACCCGGGGGCCATAGTGTACACTAGAGGCTTCTCTCATGATAGCAAGTATTACGGTGGGTGAACAAATTACTGTCGAGCAACTGATAGAATAGCGCAAAGTCATGACGATATCTAAGGCAATGATCATACATATAGGCATCACGTCTGAGACAAGTAGACCGATACTTTCTGCATCTACTACTATTACTCCACACATCGACCGCTATCCAGCATGCATCTAGTGTATTGAGTTCATAACAAACAGAGTAACACTTTAAGCAAGATGACATGATGTAGAGGGATAAATTCATGCAGTATGATATAAACTCCATCTTTTTACCCTTGATGGCAACAACACGATGCGTGCCTCGCTACCCCTTCTGCCACTAGGTGAGGACACCGCACGGTATGAACCCAAAACCAAGCACTTCTCCCATTGCAAGAATTATAGATCAAGTTGGCCAAACGAAACCCATAACTCGAAGAGACTTACAAGGATATGAAATCATGCATATAAGAAATTAGAGGAGACTCAAATAATATTCATAGATAACCTGATCATAAATCCACAATTCATTAGATCTCGACAAACACACCGCAAAACAAAGTTACATCGGATAGATCTGCATGAAGATCATGGAGAACTTTGTATTGAAGATCAAAGAGAGAGAAGAAGCCATCTAGCTACTAGATATGGACCCGAAGGTCTGTGGTAAACTACTCACGCGTCAGCGGAGAGGCAATGGTGTTGATGAAGAAGCCCTCCGTGTCCAAATCCCTCTGCGGCAGGGAACCGGAACGGTCTCCAGATGGGATCTCACGGAAACAGAAGCTTGCGGTGGCGGAAAAGTGTTTTCGTGGCTCTCTCTATCGATTCTCGTATTTTTGGGAATTTATACGCGAAAGAAGTAGGACAGAGGAGGCACAAGGGGCCCACGAGCCTTCTAGGCACGCCCCCACCCTTTGGGCGCGCCTAGGGGGCTCGTGGTCTCCTCCGATGCCCTCTACCTTGGTTCTCGGGTCTTCTGGATCTCTTCTATCGTGGAAAAATCATTCCAAAGGTTTTATTCCGTTTGGACTCCGTTTAATATTCTTATCTGAAAAAGGTCAAAAACACGGAAAAAACAGAAACTGGCACTGGGCACTGAGTTAACAAGTTAGTCCCAAAAATGATATAAAATAGCATATAAATGCATATAAAACATCCCAAGTTGATAATATAACATCATGGAACAATCAAAAATTATAGATACGTTGGAGACGTATCACCCGACCGGCCCCGTGAGCTTGCCATGTGCGTTCATGGGCCGAATGAATCCCTCCGCGACTACCTCACCCGGTGGATCGGCCTCCACAACTCATGAGAAGGAGTGCACGAGGTGCAAGCCGTGCAATACTTCATCGAGGGGTGCCGGGACGGCACCCCTCTCAAGCACAAGCTCCTGTGCTCCGAGCCGGCCACGTTGGCCGAGCTCATGACCAAGGAAGACAAGTACGCCATGGCCGACCCGGCCATCCAGGTCAAGACGGCGCCATCAGCCAAGGCGACGACGACGCCGACCGCGACCCGTCCGGCTGCCGTGAACCGGTAGTCGCAGAACAACAAGCGCAAGAACGACCAGCCGGATTCCCGCTATGGGAGCCGGCAGGTCAATACTGTCGAGGATCAAGAGCCGGCTGTCTAGCCTTCCGGCCAACGCCAGTGCACTGGCAAGGCTTCCTGGTAGCCGAAGCTCACCTTCGAGCAAATGATCGATCTTCCATGCAAGAACCATTCAGGGGCCAAGCCCTCCATGCACACACTCCGGTAGTGCAGCTTCTCACAGCGATTGGCCTAGGGGGACGGCCTTCCGGCTCCTCCCGCGCCGCCAGCCCGTGTGGTGGCCCCGGCCCCCGCTGCCGCCCCGGCGCCAGCAACGACCCCAAACGACGGTCGCCTAGTCGACCAGTACCCAAACCAGGATGGTTGCTACGTCGTCTTCACCAGCGAAGAGACGGGCAAGCACGCAGAACGACGGCTCCGCCGCGAGGTGAACGCCACCATGCCGGCAACTCCCCAGTTCATGCACTGGTCGGAGAAGCCGGTCACATGGAGCCAGGCCGACCATCCTGCGGTGATGCCGAATCCCGACAGCTATGCCTTGGTCCTCGACCCCACCATCGCCACCAAGGAGCGGGCCTGCCGCTTCACGCGGGTGCTGATAGATGGCGGCAGCAGCATCAACATCCTCTACCTCGATATGATGCCCAAGCTGGGGCTGAAGACAGAAGACCTACAGGCAAGCCGGACGGTTTTACACGGCATTGTGCCTGGGAAATCCTGCTCCCCTTTCGGCAAGAACACGCTCGATGTCCTCTTCGGTGGACCCGGCCACTTCCGCCGCGAGCTGGTGCTGTTCAAGGCTGTGGACCTCACGAGTCCCTACCACGCGCTGCTAGGCCTGCCGGCCCTCGTCAGTTTCATGGCGGTTCCACATTACGGCTACCTCAAGATCAAGATGTAGGGCCCTAAGGGAATCATCGCTGTTAAGGCAGATGACAAGATTTCACTCGAGTGCGCTCGAGACGGTAGCCGGCTGGCCGAGGCCTTGGAAATCACTGAGGAGAAGCGGCAGCTCGACCGGCTCGTAGCCCTTGCTACCAACCGGCCGGCCGTGCCGGCCCCTCCCTCGCAATCGACCGGCGAGGCCTCCTTCCAGCCGTCCAAAGACACCAAGAAAATCCCGCTCGACCCGGCCAACCGAGCTCAGTGCATCATGATCGGCTCTAGCCTCGACAGCAAATAGGAAGGCGAGATCGTCAACTTCCTCCGTGAGAATCGGGACATCTTCGCATGGTCCCCCAAGGACATGTCGGGTGTTCTAAGGAAGTTCGCCGAGCACAAACTACACGTCCGGCCGGACGTCAAGCCGGTCAATCAACCCCTACGCTGCTTCTTCAAGGAGAAGCGGCGCACTATAGGAGAAGAGATCGCCCGGCTGCTCGCAGCCGGATTCATCATGGAAGTGTTCCACCCGGACTGGCTAGCCAACCCAGTCGTGGTGCTGATGAAGAACAAGACCTGGCGCGTGTGTATCGACTACACCAGCCTGAACAAGGCATGTCCCAAGGACCCATTCGCCCTACCGCGGATCGATCAAGTTATCGACTCCACGGCCGACCACGACTTGCTGTCTTTCCTGGACGCATATTCTGGCTACCATCAGATCAGGCTGGACCCGGAGGACCGGCTCAAGACCTCCTTCATCACGCCCTTCGGGGCCTACTGCTACATGACCATGTGCCTTCGGCTTGAAGAATGCAGGCGCCACCTTCCAACGGTGCATGCAAAAGTGTCTCCTACCTTAGATAGGTAGGAACATCCACGTCTACGTTGATGACATCATCGTCAAGACAAAGAAGCACTTCAGCCTCCTCGACGGCCTCCGGGAGACCTTTGCGAACTTGCGCGAATAAAAGATCAAGCTCAACCCAGAGAAGTGCATTTTCGGTGTTCCCGCCGGTCAGCTCTTGGGTTTCTTCGTGTCCACCCGCGGCATCGAAGCTAACCTCAAGAAGATCCACGCGATCGAGCGCATGCCAAAGCCGACACGGCTCCGTGACGTCCATAAGTTCACCGGCTGCCTTGCCTCGCTCAGCCGGTTCATCAGTCGACTAGGGGAGAAGGCTCTACCCCTTTATGGGCTCCTTTGCAAGACGGCTCTAATCGAGCCGGGTCAAACCAAGAGGCCAGGCGTCTTCGACTGCCCTGACGAGGCAGACGAGGCCTTCCGTAGCCTCAAGAAGGCTCTCACCCGTGCGCCAATCCTGGCCGCACCGGCTGAGAAGGAACCGCTGCTCACTTACATCGCTGCGACCACCCGTGTCATCAGCGTCGTCCTGGTGGTCGAACGTCCGGAGGAGGGCAAGTCTTTGCCGGTCCAACGGCCTGTCTACTACCTCAGCGAGGTCCTCTCCGCGTCCAAGCAGAACTACCCCCACTACCAAAAGATGTGCTACGGCGTATACTTCGCCGCCAAGAAGGTCAAGCAATACTTCCAAGAGCATACCATCACCGTGGTGTGCACGGCCCCGCTCGGCGAGATCATGAGAGGCCAGGACTCCACCGGCCGGATTGCCAAGTGGGTGATCGCCCTCGCCGATCACAAGATCCGGTACGAGCCGATAAACGCCATCAAGTCACAGGCCTTGGCGGACTTCCTCGTCGATTGGGCGGAGAAGAAGTTTGTCCCGCCTCCCCCAGACTCCACGCACTGACGAATGCACTTCGACGACTCGAAGATGAGGACCGGCCTGGGTGCCGGCATAGTCCTCTCCTCCCCAAAGGGCGATCAGCTCAAGTATGCCCTCCAAGTCCACTTTGCCGCCTCCAACAACATGGCGGAGTACGAGGCCATCATCCACGACCTTCGGCTCGCCAAGGAGATTGGCATCAGGCACATCCTCTGCTTCGGTGACTCCGACCTCATGGTGCAGCAGGTCTCTGGCGAATGGGACGCCAGGGACGCCAACATGGTCAGCTACCGCTTCCTCCTACAACAGCTCACCAGCTCCTTCGAGGGCTGTGAGTTTCATCACGTCCCCCGAGCGGACAACGAGGCGGCGGATGCGCTGGCGAAAATTGGCTCCACCCGACAGGCCATCCCAACAGGAATCTCCCTCGAGCGGCTACTCAAGCCATCGATCAAACCTTCCCCGGATTCGGAGTCGATCCTCGTACCGGTAGGGGCCGCCAGCCCATCACCGGTCCCGACTGCCTCTCCGGCGACTTCGCCACCGGCTCTCAAACCGTTGGCCGCCTAGCCGGCCCCGGTCGAGCCAGAGGCATCCGAGGCGGCAAGCCCCGGCGGCACGGCCGTCATGATGATTGACGATCCACCGGCCTCGGGTGCTCCCGAGCCGGTCCCGGGGGCTGGCGAACCGGCCCCGGGGGCTGAGCAACCAGGCGCAGGGGCTTCCGAGCCGGCCGCCTTAACGGCCCCCTCGTGGGCCCAACCTATCATGTCGTTTCTTCAACGAGGCAAGCTGCCTCCGGACGAGGCTCTGGCTCGGCAAATCCAACGCCGGGCCTCGGCCTACAACATCATCAACAACGAGCTCGTCCACCGCAGCACCACCGGCGTCTTCCAACGGTGTGTCGAGCCGGAAAAGGGCCTGGAGATCCTCCTCGACATCCACCAGGGCGAGTGCGGGCATCACGCCGCCTCCCGGGCCCTGGTGGCCAAGGCTTTCCGCCACGGTTTCTACTGGCCCACGTCCCTGGAGGCGGCCAAGAGGCTGGTCGACAAATGGGAAGACTACCAACGCTTCAGCGCGCAAAGCCATCGGCCGTCAACATCCCTCCAAACCATCCCCCTCTCGTGGCCCTTTGCCGTTTGGGGGATGGACATGGTGGGTCCGTTCAAAACCGCTCGAGGCGGCATGACGCACTTGCTGGTAGCGATGGACAAATTCACCAAATGGATCGAGGCGCGACCAATCAAGAAGTTGAATGGCGCCACCATCGTCCGGTTCATCGACGACATCACGGTGCGCTATGGTGTGCCCCACAGCATCATCACCGACAACGACACCAATTTCGCCGAAGGCGCGCTTGCACGTTTCTGCTCCAAACAAGGGATCCGGCTCGACCTGGCTTCCGTCGCTCATCCACAATCGAACGGCCAGGTCGAGAGGGCGAACAACCTCCTCTTGTCTGGCATCAAGCCCCGACTCGTGACGCCGCTTGTTAGGTCGGCCGGCTGCTGGATCGACGAGCTGTCGGCCGTCCTGTGGAGTCTCAGGACCACCCGAACCAGTCAACCGGCTACACCCCATTCTTCCTTGTGTATGGGTCCGAGGCGATCATCCCCACCGACATCGAGTTTGATTCGCCTTGGGTCGCCCTATACACGGAGAAGGATGGTAAGGAGGCAAGAGAATACGACGTCGATCTACTCGAAGATGCTCGCAAACTGGCATTGAGCCGGACGGCGATGTACCAGCAGAAGCTCCGACACTACCACAAGAAACGGATCCGGCCGCTCTCGTTCCACAAGGGGGCCCTGGTCCTCAGGCGGGTCCAACAGACCGCCGGTCAGCACAAGCTGTCGTCCCCATGGGAGGGCCCTTTCATCATCAGCAAGGCACTACACAACAACGCGTACTATCTGATAGATGCCCAGAAGCCGCAGAAGTACAAGAGAGACGCCTCCGGCGAAGAGACGGAGCGCCCCTGGAATGCGGCGCTCCTACGCCTGTTTTACTTCTAAAGGAAATCAATGTATGTATGTATCCCCGTCCTTTTGGGCTTATGAATGCAATGGGCGCTCCAAGCCGGCTCTTGGGGGGCGCCCCATTTCATTTCTCTCAAAGTGTTCCACACTCACCGGCTCCCCGGTCCGGCTCCCGGGCCCGGGGGCTAGCCGACTGGACCTGGAAATGCCTCTCCACAAAAGGCTAAGTAGTGTGAGCCGGCCAAGCTTCCCCACCCTTACCAGCTACAGACCGGCTCCCAGCTGTCCGGCTGACAGGGCCTCAGGATGGCAAGGTTTGGCTAACACCAAAGGTCAAAACGGGAGGGTACTCCTTCTAGGCTCAGCCGAACCCTTTACCACTCTACTTACCCTGAAAAAAACCCCACGATTCCTAAAGTTTTGAAATGGCTCCCTTGAGGCGGACGCCCCGACCCAGCTACAGACCGACTCCCGGCTGTCGGGCTGGCAGGGCCAAGGCCAAAGGGGAAAAGGAATAGAAATACAAGGAATCGAGGCGGGCAAAAAGGGGTAAGAACGAGGCGGCACAATCCACATGGCAGAACATAAAAACTCACGACATAAACATTAAAGATAAAGTGGCCCACGGCCGACATTCAGTTCATTACACAGACACACCCAGTGGGTGGATTCAAGTCATTTTGTGCAGGAAAAAGAAAGGATAACTAACAAGAGGCCCATAGGCTCAGGCTGCCGGCGTGTCGCCAGCCGGCGCGCCCTCAGCCGGCGCACTACGAGGCAGCTCGGTCCCCACCCCAGAGGTGGTCGCAGCCTTCGAGTCGGCTCCCTTGTCCTTCGAGGCGGGCTCCTCGGCCTCGACCATCTCGCCGATCGAATTGGTGCTCTCATCGGCGACTTCGGCGTCATCCGGGCCCTGAGGGATGCCAGAGGAGTCCTCCGGCAGCGGCTCGCCATCCTCGCCAATGAGCGGCAGGAACTCGTCCGTGTCGATGTACGATGCGAGTTCATTGCCTGCTGGACCAAGGCCGGCTCGCGGGCCTCCCGCTCCGCGGCCGGCACGTCCCGCATGTTCGCCAACCGGGCAAGGTCCACTCCCCGGTACCAAGATGTGACGAACCGGAGCGCCATCTCTGCTCCGGCTCGGGCAGCCGAGGCCTTGCAGGCCTCAAGGCAAGGGACGGAGTGCTCAAGCCAAAGGGCCACATGGTCTGTCGAAGCTCCGCTGCGTTCCGGCCACAACGTGGCGATGACCTCCTTGCCGGCGGTCTTGAGCTGATCCATGGTCCGCTCGAGGTGGGTCATCCGCATCTCGACGGCGATCCCGATCTCGTCCATGTCCCACGGGGTGTGCTCGTCGATGGAGCGGCCGCACTCCCAGAGGTATTCCCGGTGCTCCTTAATGGCATGCGAGGCGTGGCGATGAGTCTCCGGGAAACACCCTAGGAGGAAGAAGAGAAGAAAGAAGGGGAAAACAAGACGAAGCGCAAGAGGTGTTAAGAAAAAGGGAAACTGATGGAAAGAGGCAAGAGGTCGACACGTACCTTCGGTCGCGTCGTCCACACCGATGGCAAAGTGAAGCTCCTGCTCATGCTCTTGCTTCCGGGCCGCCTCCGAGGTGGCAAGGGAACTCCTGACCTCCTCGACCACCTTCTCAAGGCGGGTCACCTCGCCTTGGAGGGTAGACGTCCTCTGGGCGGCCTCGGACGCCGCCTCCTTGGCCGCCTCAGCCTTGAGCCGGCCCTTGGCTGCCTCCCCATCGACCAACAGCGTGGCTAGCTGGTCCGCCTCCTGCCCGGCCGCTTGGACGTCCTACGTCAGCCGGTCCCAGTCGGCCACGAGTCCGGTCTTCTCCTCCCGAAGGGTGGCCAGCTCGCCTGCATAAAACGACCAACGTCAGTAGACGACAACAGCCGCCGACTCCCGGGGGCTACACGCCCCCTCCCACAAAGGTGTAACTTACCTTGTACGCGCGCCAGCTCCTCCTCCAGGCGGTAGAAGCCATACTTGCCGCGGTCATGCATGGCGATCGCCATCGCAAAAAGCTTCTGCCACAGGGAGGTTCCCTCCTGTTGCAAAGGAAACGAAGGTCAAAAAATGCCCAAAGGAGATCCGGCTCGGCTGCCTGTCAGCCGGCCAGCCAGCCCACATCTCGGGGGGCTACACTCAGTGGGTGCGCTTGCGTGCCCCATTGAAAACTCACAATATAAGAAGTCGACTCACCTCGGCGCGCTGAAGGGCGACGTCCGCCGCCTCCGCAAACTGGGCCAGGTCCTGCCGGCACTGGGCCATGATGCTTCCCAGATCTGCAAGGGAGGGAACCGGGCCGCCTACTAGGGGAGCCGGCAGGGCCGGCTCACTCGCGAGCGCGTCCGAGTCCCAGCAAACCTCCTGCATCGACCACAGGGCTCTCACGGCCTGGCCGCTGCTGCCGCCCGGACTTGCCGCGGCTCCGGCCGCTAGGGGCGGGTTGATGACGGCAAGGGACAGGGAGTCGCCTCTCGCCGGCCCCTGCCTGGCGCCGTCACCGCTTCCTCTCCTCGCCACTCCGACGCGTTAGTCGCGCCGGAGGGCATCTCCACTTCCGTGGTTGCCGCCTCCGGCGGCACCACCGGCGTCGCCTCCGTGGCCACCGGCTCCTCCGATACCTCCTCTTAGGTGGGTTCGGAGGCTGGCGGGGTCGCATCCGGCACCCCAGGACAGGACGCCTTGGGGGCCCGCTCCGCTGCCGCCTCGGGAGCCCTCTCCTGCACTGGCGGAGGCGGCGGCAAGTCCGTGGCCACTCCTCGCGGCTTGTTCGACGGGGGACTCGGCGCTCGGGTGGACTCCGGCGCCGAATCGGAGTCCCGGGGAGGCTCGGCCGGCCCCCTTCGCCACCGGCCGCTCAAGGTTGCGGAGTGCGCAGCCCCTTCCCGTGTGCCGGACCAGGAGGCTCGCAGCTCCGCGAACCTCCTCTTATCCTTCCGCTGGGTGGCCGCGTGCTCGCGGGCCAGCCGGCCGGCGGCCTCCGCCTGCTCGTCGGCCGCCTCCTCCTCTTGGAGCTCGAGGGGGACGCTGCAACACCCAAGACCCTGTCACCGGCCGACTCACCAAACAAAGACAAAGAAAACTCACGCAACAAACAAAACTTACGCAATAACAAGGGGCAAGGCCCGCTTGGCTCGGGGAGGCAGCTTTTGCGTGCCATCTTGACCCGCTTCGGGCCGGGAGGCAGGGCCGCCAGCCCCCCTTGAGCCGGCCTCTTCCCCCGGCTGGCCGGTTCAACGTCCGGGCCTCGAGCCGACCACTCCTCGATCCTGCGGTCTTGAAGCGCTGTGGGAGGAGGTCCGTCAAGGATCATCAGATCATCATCATCGTCATCGTCGTTGTCATCCGTCTAGTCGTGGATGGAGGGGGCATGAGGGAACTCACCAACTCCGCTGGGTCCTCTGGCTCTGCCTGGGGCGCCATCCCGCGGCTCCGCTGGCTCGTCGGCCTCGCCCGAGGAGTCCACCCCTTCCTCTGCGGGACCTCCCGTCTGGAAGTCTTTGGAGTTGGAGTCCTCGCGCTCCGCCTTGAAGATCTGCGGGTGCGGGCCGTCCGGTGTGTTCTGTCGCACAAACAACTGCGGTCAGCACGCCAACATGTGTTCTCCAGCTGGCTGCCGGCTGGGGAATAACATACAAAGAGAGAAAAGCCGCCTTGACAAGAAGACTTACCAGGGGGCCGGTTGGCACGGTCATACGGCTCCATGCTGAAAGACCACGAGGCGGGCTTCAGCTTGAACCGGGCGAGGGCATTCACCCGTTTCGCCACCTGAGCCGGCATCAGCTCCACGGTGGATTGTCGGCTGGGGTCGTGCCGGCCCGACATGTCAAAGATCCGGTGTGGCCTCATCTGGAGAGGCGACACCCGGCGCAAGATGAAGGCCGCCACTAGGTCGGTGGCGACCAGCACCTCGGAGGTTTTCAGTTGCGTGAGCCGGGCCAGCTCGTCCAAGGCCACGCCGCGCGGTGCTGACGCCAGCCAGTTCTGCTTGGACGACTGCCGGTCCTCGAAGGGCGGCAGCCGGATGTAGTTTGTCTTCGGGTCGACGTTCTTCACGTAGAAGAATGTTTGATGCCACCCCTTGAAGGAATCAATCAAGGAGAGAGGGGGAAAGCGAGCGACGCTGCGGGAGCACACCACCGTGCCCCCGCAAGCATCGCTCTTCAGAGGCTTGAGATAAAAGAGAGCGTTGAACAGGTCAAGAAAAGGAAGAACACCGAGGTACCCCTCGCACAGCGCCATGAAGGCGGAGAGGTACAGGATGGAATTCGAACCGAGGTTGTGAGGCTGAAGATCAAAAGTGTCGAGAAGAAGGCGAAAGAAGATGCTCACCGGAAGCGCGAAGCCCCGGGAGAAATGCCAGAGGAACACAAAGCGTTCCCCTGGCTGCGGCGCCGGCACGACCTCGCCGCCCGGCGCACGGGCGCCCCCCTCCTCGGGCGGCGGCAACATTCTCGCCTTGCGCAGCTCGGTGATGTCGGCTTCGGTGATGGAAGAGCCTCCCCAGCTCCCATTGCGTGCGTCGGCCATTATGGTGGCGGTGCGACGTGCGGGCGCGGGCGCGGGTTCGGGCGCGGTGATGCGTGAAGCAGCAAGAACGGCAGCAAGGGAGGGCAGCAAGGAGAGCAAGAGAGGTGCGGGTACCTCCGCCTCCTTCCCTCCCTCTCGTTTTATAGGGGAAGGTTGCTACCGGGGATGTGGGATCATTTGTGCCCACGTTCCCCGGAAACACCGTGCGAGTGGAGGGCCCGGGGCCGTAATGGCCGCCTCGGGGCGCAGAAGATCCGGCCCTGGGCCCGTGGCCTATCGGGCTATGCCTGGGCCCTAGAGAACTAGGCCCAGGCGACGTCCTGTCTCCTCTTGTGCACGGGGTCCATCGCGTTGTCACGCTCCGCGTGGCGAGTCGCGTGCCGGTGCACTTCCCAAAGCGGCGCGCCAGAACCCGAGGCGTTGGGTCCGACGACTGACCCGGATGCCCCTCCACCTTCGAGCCAGAAGCGGGCAGAGCTGATGGGAAGCCGCCAGCTCCCCACTGTCCGCTGGACGTGGGCTCCCGCCGGCTTCGGGGGCTACTGACGGGGTTTATACCCCTAGGTAGGCCAAAGCGACGGGGTGTTCCCCTCTCCGCTTCGAAGAAAAATCAAGTGACCGGCTGATCAAGGCCGGTTGGAGGACGCACGAGGCGAGCCGGCCCCGACTGGTGATTCGCCCGACTGGTCAAGCAGCCGGGCGAGCCCTTGGCCGGCTGGTCAAGCAGCTGGCTGCCCACGAGCCGGCCCCCACCATTGACTTTGGGACGGACATGCCCTGTCCCGTCCCTCTGTCCACGGGTACGATGACGCGACACGATTGGCGGGACGGGTGACCCTATGGCTACAGTGGTCGCATACGCACCGCCCCGCATGGCTACAGTTCAACCGTCCTGACCGCTGGCCCCAGTGAGCATGACCGGGTGGGGGAATAGCGCCGGCACGTTTTCGCCACTCGATGGCCTATCCCGACATGGCTACAGTGCCGCCGGCCGTACCGGAGACCTCCGCCGGCTGGCGCTAAACGACGCCTCCCCGGGTGGCCCGTGCTGGGGCAGGTGGGCGAGGGCAAATCGCTGTGCCTGCCGGCGGGCCCCAATGGGGATGGAACCGCTTGGCCGGCGAGCCCCGCCCATGACGAGACGACGCGAGCTAGGTGACCCTCTGGCCAGGCGGAGAGGCTGCCAGCCGGGTCCCCCCACCTTAGTACTTGAATCATATTGTAAGAGCCAGGGGTGGCCTATAAAACCCCCCGAGCCCCCATGCAACGGGGACGGATGGACGCACGGACAGAGGATCGATCGCACCCACGAGTAGAAGAACACACACCCACAAAGCTGTCTCAGCCTCCTCTGAGAGAAGAGGAAGACGAGCCGTCTGCTCCTTCTTCCTCCTCTAGATACAACTCCAGGAGCAACCTTGTATACTTGATCACCCATCCAACAAAACCGAGAAGGACTAGGGGTGTTACATCCCTCAGAGGGCCCCGAACCTAGGTACATCGCATGTCATCACCTCTTGTGCCCAATCTCGCACCCAGAGCCCATCGGCGTCCTTTGGCCCCAACACCTTTGATAAGACACCCCATGGCATCTGTCATTAGAAAACGACAACACAAAGCCCTATGCAAATTTTATTAAGTTGATAAGCAAATGTAGTACCAAAGTTGGGTCTTGCCGGATAAGTTTTAATCTCAACCGAATAATCAAGGGGGTCCCAATAACAACCCCGAGCATGTTAGGAGCGCAAGAAACATAACACCGGTAACAAGAAACTAAGGCGGTAACAGCGGAACAAAACACCTAGCAAAAGGCCAAGCCTTCCACCGTACCAAGATATATATATGTGCATTAAATTAAATAACAGGTAATGTTGTGATATGCCTCCCTCCCATGTTATCACATGGAAACAACTTCCACCTGCAACTAGAATGCTATAAGAGGTACTGAGCAGCGGTAACTTAGCCAATCGAAGGTTCGCTCGGATGTGGAGGGGTTAGAGGCTGTCATGGCAATGTAGGAGGCTTGACATACAAGTGGTAGGTAGCGCATAAGTAATGATAAGAATGATACATCTAGCAAAGAAAAAATAGTGTCGGGATCCGGGTACAATCATCTTGCCCGTTGGTTCTTCAGAGGGACAAAGAGCGGGGTCCTCGTAGTGGTATTCTCCTGGATCCTCATACTCAGTTTCAACACTCGTGTATACCCAAGATAAACAGTAACAATAAACATCCAACCAAGGTGCAATGCACAACCAAGATGATGAATGAGTCTTTTATGAAGAATTTAACATGGCAATCCAAGACTAGTCTTGTTCCACATGCATTAGTTTGCTTATTTACTATTCTGGATAGAACCTCATGTTAAGTTAGTTAAACATGCATTAACATGGCAAATATGGATGCTTCATGCAAAATCGATAC
Source organism: Hordeum marinum (assembly GCA_022496015.1). Lineage (NCBI taxonomy): Eukaryota > Viridiplantae > Streptophyta > Magnoliopsida > Poales > Poaceae > Hordeum > Hordeum marinum. The sequence goes on along the minus strand of CM039672.1, from coordinate 239,849,266 downwards.
AAATGCATATGAAGAAATTCCAGAAACGGAGTTACGGTTCTTACGCTACGCTCACGGCAAGTTACGAAGGCAAAACACAAGGAAACAAGGCCATGGGCTATTTCTTGGTCTTCCAAGGTAGCCACTGGATAGGTAATTAAAAAACAACCACAATAGACCTAAAGACCAAGCAATTCCATGGAGTATAGATCCCACAAGTCACAAAACACTAAAACAAACAATTTGCCACAAAAAACAGCAACATAGCAACTTGCACAGCAAATTACTTGAGCTACTGGAATCCTATAACCACAAACAAGGCATGGACAAAATCTACACAACATGCTTAATAACTTATCCAACTACCCATACTGGAATGGAGGCACACATCAATAATCATGGGGCTCACAAGTTAGCATGATGAAATAGATTTTTAGGGACTTCATGAAAATAACAGTTTTCTAGAATCTGAGTTAGTCTGGTAGCATGTTGACAGCAGAAGTTAATGGTGTTAGAGACCACCTCATGGCATGAAAATTAACAGGATGGTAGTAGACAACATCTACTTCAAAACACTAGCACTAAGAGCTAATTCTCAACATATCACAACATAGCAACCACTCTTCATGGCATAAAAATAACAACAGATCCTCAGACTTGGAAATATTTAGCTTGGTGAAACAGAAACATTAAGTTAGCTACTTTTCAGCAAGTTTCCCATTGATATGGGCGATTCTCATGACAAACAAAAATACCATGGCATAATAGGCATAAAACACTAACACTTCCATGTTGGCACATGCCCCAAAGCAAGCATGGATTAATTCATGCAAAAATGACAAAGTAGCACCACAACAGAAATTGAAAGTTGTTATAAACTTGCTCAAAAGTGAAATCTAAGTGCACCAATAGATTCCTTGGATGATTCTACCCCAAAATCATATATTATAACCATATGGTCACATGGAGCATCATGGCACAAACTATACTAGCAAAACAACCACCTCTCTCATAAGTGAAAACTTACTTAAAATGCACATGAGCATATTTGAACAAGTCAAGATTTGGCAAGATTTCTATAAATGGAAATGAGCTAATTATCACAATAGCACAACAATCACACAATAATTTAGTGTATGACAAGTGGGGTAAGAGCCCACTTGTCACACACACCCATACACTCCACACACACACACTACACAAGCACACCCACCAAAGCATGCACACACACATAGCTACATATGCCTAAGGCATATGAGCACATACACACCCATGAACACCACACCTATGTGTGGTGGCTCAACACACACTCACATATGTGCCCACATATGCACAAGTGCATATAAGCACATACACATGTGAGTAAGACCCACACACACACTCAAGCACATACACATATACAAATTCCTACTAAACAGTAAAGGAGAAAAGAAAAAACACAAATAGATATGTATGTATACCCATACACACACATACAAGCCATATCAGAAAAAAAACAAAAAAAACAAAGGGGTGGGTGGGATTGAACCCCAGACCTCTAGTCTGTACCCCCGAGTGCATAGCACTCTGCTACTGTGCGGTTTTTGTCCCAGTAGAGGACTTACCCCTATAGTACTAACCACGGCGTGCACACTCTGACGCAACTGAAGAAACCAACACCGGCGACAACGGGCACGATGGCGGCAATTACCCGCGACACACGGGCTCTTCGACGACACTAACAGGCACAATCGAAGAGGGGATCTATGGGGTCCCATTCCTTTGCTCATCTTGCGACGAGGAGGACGGAGGCGAGCTCAAGCTCGCACCTTCCCGACCGGCGGCGATGGCACTACAACGATGACACGGCGGGCCTATGTGGGGAAGAAGGGGAAGCGGGGACGCGATAGCTCACCGAGGGGTCTCGGAGGCACGGGGGATGCGGAAGACGGCAAGACACAGGGGAAGAAGACGCCGGAGATGACCTTGCTCCTTGTTGACGACGATGACGAAGAATTTAATGCGGGCGATGACCCCGTGCTCCACGTCATGTCCACCGGCGACGAGGGCCACTAGAGACGCGGCGACGACGGCGAAGACGACCGACGAGACCTCTCTCTGAACTTACCTGCTCTCTGAACCTCACCAAGGGGAAAGAAGAAGGGGAGGAGGAGAAGGATAGAGAGGGAGATGGAAGAGGCGACATCGGCTAGGAGGAGGAGAGGAACCCTAGGGCGAACGGCACGCACGTCAAGGGTGGTTAAATACCCCCGGAGCTAACGGCGACGGACGACGATGACGCGCTCTCTCTCTAAAGACTCTGATGAAGACGACGGCAGGGAAACGGGAGCAGGTAGCCGCTAGGCCACCTAGGCTAGGCCGCGCGGGGAGGAACCGGCCTAGTGCCTCTCTCTCACTGGAAACAAAAATAGCAGGTTTTTTCCCTTTTTAAAATAAAAACAGCTCACTTACAAAAGCCCCACAGAAAAGGATAAGAGGTTTTTTGATAAAACAAAAGCACTTCTACTTACAAAGATATAAGGCCCTTCTAATAAAATTATTAAGTTGATTTTTAGAGAAACTAATTTAATTAGTTCTAAAAACAACAGCCCCCTTGTTATTTAAAATCCCACATCATATTAAGCTCAAACAACAAAAGAACCACACACATAATTTTAAAACATTATAGACTATATCATAAACATTTTAATTTTTTTATTAGTAATTAAATCTGTTGATAAAAAGCCAATGGGATAAAAGGTTATTAGGTTGGGTTTGAAACAAAAGAGAGAGAGGGGGGAAGGAGTTGTTTTCACACACATCACAAGAACACCCCACACAATTCAAGGACAAGACACTCACCACATAAACCATATGCATGACATGATGATGATATGCATGATGCAAGAATGCATGAGGCAAGGCATGACAAGGAGCAAACTCAGTTCATTAAACTCATGACCACAAGGTTCACATAAGATTACATGCCATACAAGGTAGGGACAACATGTGGGCTGTCACACCTATGCTTCATGAGCCCAAGGTCAGTTTTGAATCTAGCCACCCAGGAAGCATGCGACGGGGCAATCCCCCTAAAAAGCTTGTTGTTAATCTCCTTCTAGATGCCCCAGGCAGCAATAGTGAATACCTCGAAGAACACGGGAGAGGCCCAAGCCATTTTGGCAGCACGAAACGTCTGCAGCCTATTGTCATGTGTCTGAAACACGAAGCCAATCGAAGCCTAGTAGTCCAGAATGAAAGGGCAGCAAAAGAAGAGATGTTCCAACGTCTTGTCTGGGTGCTGAGCACAAAGTAAGCATGAGTAATCATCCCCTTGCAATGTCATGCCCCTCCTTCGCAGCATGGCTCTAGTGCTCAATCTATGTTCCAGTAACATCCAAGCAAAAAAATCCATTTCAGGGTGCACTTGGACTTCCAGATCAAAGGAAAGGCAGCCTTGGCGATCATGTCTCTGAAACAAAACTGATAATACTTGCTTGATTTAAAGCCTGTGTCCCCCCATACAACCATTTGCCTTTCTGGTCCTAGTGGATAGCCACAATGCTTAAGTCCGACTGCTTGGCTTGGATTTCCTGCTTGGCCTGGACCAAAAGCGGTAGATGCAGATTCTCTCCAATGGTATCTACAGAAAGCGAATTACAGATTGAGATGTCCTCCAATTTGGCAAAAGAGAATGCCCTCAAGTGTTGTTCTGATAGCAGAGTTGGTGTCCATATATCCTTATAAAAAATGGCGGTGACTCCATCACCCACCTTCAAACTAGTGACACCTCTATAAACCGGTGAGAGCTGAAGAAGATCACGCCACCAAAAGGATCCACAAGGGTCAGCGGCATGCGGCACAATGTTTTGCGCCTGATAATAGGTTGTCCAAATTAGGCTGACCCAGGGCACGTCATGTCTATTATAAAACTTGTGAATCTGCTTGAGGAGAAGCCCCTGGTTTTGCACTCTCACGTCAATGATGCCCAGTCCTCCTGTCACAGCCCTAGCTAGCCTTGCCTTTCATTGCATCATTAAGCATTCATGGCGTCATGTTTAACATCAAATGAATTTGAAATGGGGATGACGAACCCTAGCACTTCAAAATATTAAACCAATTTCAATAATTGTTCTTCTTTTTCAATGATTTCAAAATGCCTCTAAAAAATGTTCCCCATTTTTTATAAATGTTGGCAACAACATATTAGGGCTGAATTATATATTAATAACTATTTTGGCTAGTTAAATAAATTAGGAAAGTTCTGAAAATCATTAATAAAGCATTGTAAATATTTTAGTTGCTTCAACTTTTCTAAACTTTTTGTGTAGTTTGGAAATATTCTAAATATACTACATAAATAATTTCAGGAATTTTGGCCTTATAGTTTTTTCTCAAACAAATTAAACAAAGAGTAGAAAAATAAAATAGGAAAAAGAAATGAATAAAAGAAAAAGGCAGATCCTCACCTGGCCACTTACCTGGCCCAGGAGAGAGGTGGCTCATCTGGCCCATTGCCAGTGACCCCTAACCTCCCGCCAGGAGGACAGGGGCACGCGTCTGGCGAGCGTGGCCACGTGTCCGACCACCTCCTGCCTCTCTGTCTGTCTCCCCCTTCGCCCTGAGAGTGACACGACCCCCCCAGACCCCCTCGAGCTCTATCCCCTCTCTCTACTACTCTCTCTCTCCCTCTACTCCCTCTCCCTCGGTCCCGAGAGCGCCGCTCGCCGCCGTCCGCTGCTGCCGCACCCTCCGGCCGTGCCTCGCATCCCCGTGCTGCCTCGAGCTTCGTGAGGTCGCGCTCGTCCTCTTTGTGGAGCCGCGCTTTGCCGGAGGCCCCCCTGCATCGCCTCCATCATCGTCTTCGTCCTCAGCTTTGATGAGGGTCGCCGGTCGATTCGCTCCGTCCGAAGCTTCCCGAGCCCGTAGTCACCTCTGCTCGACCCCGTGGTGATCCACCGCCCATTTCCCCCTCACGACCTGCTCTTCCGTGCCCTCTAGCCGCCGTCCCCGCAAGACGAGTTGTTAGTGCATCTAGAGCCCCTTAGTGATTTCGGTGTATTGAAGACTTATCGGTTTAGGTACTAATGTGTTTGTAAGTGTACACAGGCTCTATAAGTCAATGAGGAGTTTGATATATTTAGAGATTATTGACCCCTAAAAATGAATGTCTTCAAGTGAAGACTTTGCTGAAGACTTTCGAAAGACTTTGGTGAAGACTTTGTGAAGACTTTGGAAATGAAGAAGTTGGTGTGACCTTGAAGATATGAATGAGGACTATGAAACTTGAAGACTTGTTTTTGCCATTTCATTTCTTTTACTTGAGTCATATGAAACACCGTACTGTTAAAGGGGCCCGAGGTAACACCGTACTCAAAATCCTCAACCTATACAATCCTTCGAGTGAAGCCTTTGGAAATCTCTTACGGCTTAGTCAAGTTCTTCAGTGATAGAGACGATGTTCTTCTGGTCTCTAAGGAAATTGATCTGACTGGGGAGTTAGGATTTCGCCAGTGCGAGTTGCCTACAAGTGAGGAACGTGATATGTCTAAGGATTTTCATAGTTTGAAAATCCGACCGTTGCTGTGCTTAGCGCCAGCTGTCCCCACTCACAACTATCCACATAACGGTCATATGATTGGGGGCATTTATGTCATATCATGTCGGGTTACTCCCTGGCTATAAATAGCCGACCCCCACAACCACTAGCTGGTTGGCTGCTCCGAGAAAGAACTGACACTTCTCATTCAAGAGCATCCCATCCTTCGAGGACTTTGAGAGAAAATCATCAGTGAGGAAAAACCCACAACCTAACCACAAAACCCAAAGTGATTGAGCATCACTGAAGAAATTCCTGTGTGGAACCGACGCTTGTTACGTTTGAGGACTGTGCATCCTCCAGACGGTTAGGCGTCATGGTCTAGTGTATCCTGCAGTCAATTGAGGATCACGAAGTGACCTTGGTCTAGAGCATCTAGCAGTAAATTGTGGATCATCTGGTGACCTGTTTGTGAGGGTTTTGGAAGTCTACCCTGAAGACTTACCACGAGTGTTGGGTGAGGACTGTGTGACCTTAGCTCAAGGAGAATACGGTAAGGACTGTGTGTCCTGGGACTGTGTGTCCTCTAGTTTAAATACCAGGCCGCTCCAAACCAGACGTACAACTGTCATAGCAGTTGGAACTGGGTCATCAAATCATTGTCTTCATCGAGCTACCTGGTTCTATTTCCTCAACCTTCTCATTCCTCATAAACTTGTTGATGAAATTGATTGTTACTGTTAGAAGAATTTGACTGAAGACTTTCACAAAGTCCTCATCTCAAATTCTTCAAGTTACCTTGTTCATCACTGCTTATCCTGTATCACGCTACTCACTGTTGTGCATGTTTCATTTCATCATGAAGACTATGCTGTTACTATGTCCATCATGCACTTGAGTACTTAATCCGCTGTTAGTTATTTATCACATTTCAAATTACTCAAAGTTGAAATTCCTCAAGTGATGAATTTGTAAAAATAGCCTATTCACACCCCTCTAGTCGATATAACGCACTTTCAATTGGTATCAGAGTAGGTACTCCCTCGCTCTGTGTGATTTTGGTTTAACCACCTGGAGTTCTAGTTATGTCGACTGTAGGTATGATCAAGGTTTCCGCAGGCTGTCCTACATTCGATAGGACAGACTACCCCTACTAGAAGAACAAGATGCGTATGCACCTTGAAGCTATTGATAACGATCTCTGGTATGTTGTGGAAAATGGTGTGCCCTCTGTCACTCCCACTGTTACTGCTGCCAATGTGAAGAGATTCAAGCAACTCGACTCTCAAGCGAAGAATATCATTTGTGGCCATGTGAGCAAAGGTCAGTATGGCAGAGTGAGTTCTTTGGAGACTACTAAGATTATCCGGGATAGGCTGTCCAAAGTCAACGAAGGAGTCTCTACTCAACGTGACTCTCGTGTTGATGTTCTTCGCAATCTATTCAACTGCTTAAAAAGGCTTGACAATGAAAATGTCCAACAAACATTTGATCGCCTCACTGATATTTCCAATGAACTTCAAGCACTGGGTGCTATTGATATCACTAATCATGAAGTGGTGAAGAAACTGCTGAGATCACTCAATTCCTCATTTGATACTCTGGTTCTGATGATTCAAGAACGTGGAGCCTACAAAGCTCTTGATCCTGCTGATATTCTGGAAAGACTCAATACTCATGAATTCCAAGAAGATGAGAAGAGAGACCTCTATGGGCCAAGCTATGGAAGATCTCGTGCTCTGAAGGCAAAAGCAATTTCCTCATCTTAAGAAGAAGATCTAGACAACAGCCTTGGTGATCCTGAAGAACTAAGTGAGGAACAAACTATGATTGTGAGGAAATTCCAGAAGTTCTCAAGGAAAGGTGGATTTAGAAAGTCATCAAGAAGTGGCTTGAGGAAATCAGATTCCTCAGAAGATTACAAGAAGAGAACCTGTCATTGTTGCAAGAAGCCTGGTCACTTTATCTCTGACTGTCCTCTCTGGGAAAAAGAATCAAGGAAAAAGAAGAAATACAAGGATGATAGTTCTGATGACTCGAAGAAAAAGAAGAAGTCTTAAAAGTCCTCATCTGCAAAGTCCTCGTCTTCAAAGTCCTCAAAGCACAAGAAGAATGGTTCCAAAAAGGCTCGAGCATTCATCGGCAAGGAAATGGATTCTGAGGAAGAATCTGAAGAATATGAAGAAGAGGAAGAATCTGAGGAGGAATCAAAATCTGGAGTTGCTAGCCTTGCTCTTGCTACTGCCTTCATCAGCAAGTCAATCTTCAACGATGAAGAATTCGACTACACCAACGACTCTGACGTCAGCAATGATGACTATGCTCCTACCTATTGCTTCATGGCAAAAGGATCAAAGGTACATAAACATCATTCCTCTTCTGAATCAAGTGAAGGTGAATCTGATGAATATGTGAAACCTAGCTATGCTAAACTTGTTAAGCTTGCCACTAAATAACAAAGTGCACTTGAAAAGCTTTAGAAAATGCTAAACAAAAGCGATGACCTGTTAAACCATGAAGTGGATCGGACTCAAACTCTGTCTGTCGACCTCAAAAGTCTTAAGACAAAGTATGATAACCTACAGAGTCATCATAACGACCTCTTAGCTGATCATGAGAAGTTTCCCTACGAATTTCTTCAAAGAAAGCAAGATCTCGAGAAACTGAGGGTGTCACATGAGGATCTCTAAAGGGAAAACGATTCCTTATTGGCTCAATAGATCAGTACCGCTCAGGAAGAATTTGTTCCACCTTGTTTGAAATGCATCGAACGTGAAACTGCTAATTCTTCACCTGAATGTTCAAATGCTTCTATTGCTGCAAATTCTTCAACTATCCCAGTGGTTTCAAATTCCTCATCTGAGGATACCACAAGTATCACTGATGACAATGCAGGGTTGAAGGAATTCTATGTGACAAGCATGTACAAAAGTCTCAAAGGGCGTCAAACCCTTTGCAATGTCCTCAAAAAGCAGATTCTGAACAGAAACCCTAGGAAAGAGGGTATCGCCTTTGTGAGGAAACTCAATGCTGGTGGATCCTACTGGACACCTGAGAAGTACCCCAAAACCTCATGGGTTGCTACAAAAGGACCTCCTATAGATCCATCCACTTTATCTGGCTTTGCATGTAAAACTTCATATTCCTCTGATGAGTCACTTGACTCCAACTTCAAATTCTTCAAAAATCAGAAAGGTGAAGTATTTGCTAGATTTGTTGGAACTAACTGCAGGAATGGCTCTCCATTGAAGAAAATCTGGGTTCCCAAGAGCTACCTACAAAAACTTCAAGTGAATGTCTTCACGACACCACTCTTGAAGAAATGGAACCCCACATCAAATTCCTCAACTGGATCAAAGTCCTCACTTGCACCAAATTCCTCAAATGGTCAAAATCATCATTCTCGTGCTAATACCTCTATTTCGCAGGGAAAACCTAAGAGCTACGAATATGTGCATTATTCTTCAAACCATTATGTTCACAAGTCCTCAAAGAATTTCTCTGATTATTCATATGAGTACTCTAACCCTCGCCCTGTGAAACAAAGTGCACTTGCTTCATTGCCTCCCTTCTCATATTGTGCTCGCATGTTGATGAATTCTTTGCCACCCCTTGAGATGTGGGTGGTGAAGAAATCAAACTAATCTCTTCATGCAGGGTCAGGTCTCCAGATGAATTGGAACATCTGATGAAACTACTGGAGACCTGAGGAAATGCTTGGAAGGACGCAAGCTAACTATGTAGAAATGAAATTCCTCATTTCTCACGTCCTCACATTACTGGCTTACTATCTTGTTTGATGAAATACTATCTGATGAAATTGATGTCATATTCTTGAATCTAAAGCATATGAGTTCGTAAGTTGTACTAATTCATCTGCAGGATGATACTCCAAAAGCTACTGAGTGGGTCCTTGATAGTGGATGCACAAACCACATGACTAGTGACAAGAGTCTTCTGATGAATTTGCCACTTGCTCCATCTCATCTGAAGCATATCACCTATGCAGACAAAGGAAAAAAGCAAGGTATTGGGACTTGGTAAGGTTGCTATCTCAAAGGACCGAACCATGGATAAGGTGATGCTTGTCGAATCCCTTGGGTTCAATCTTATGTCTGTCTCAATGCTTTGTGATCTTGATATGGTTGTCGTATTTGGAAAATATCATTGTGTTGTCATCATGGAATCTGACAATTCCAAAGTATTCAAAGGCTTTAGGAGAGGAGACTTGTATATTGTTGATTTCTCTATAGGTCCTCAGTCTGCCACATGCCTACTTGCAAAGTCCTCAGAAGGCTGGTTGTGGCATCGACGACTTGGACATGCGGGCATGAGGAACTTGCACACACTCGTGAAGAAAAAGCATGTCATTAGCATCGAGGGCGTCAAATTCCTCAAGGACCACCTCTGTAGCGCATGTGAATCTGGAAAGATGACCAGATCCAAGCATCCCTCGAAGACAATCATGACCACTACTCGACCTTTTGAATTGCTTCATATGGATCTCTTTGGTCCCACTCACTACTCCGTACTAACAAATGCTTCAAGTTTGTATGGATTCATCATAGTTGATGATTACTCTTGTTACACATGGGTGCATATCATTCTGTACAAAAATGAAGTGCAGGATGTCTTCAGACGATTTGCTTCAAGAGCCTCCACCAACTTTGGCGTCAAGATTAAGCATATCAGGAGTGATAATGGGACTGAATTCAAGAACACTAATCTTGATGAATATCTTGATGAACTTGGTATTACTAATGAGTTATCTTCCCCTTATACTCCTCAGCAGAATGGCATCGTGGAACACAAGAACAGGACTCTTGTTGAGATGTCTCGAACCATGCTTGATGAATACAAGACTCCTCGAGGTTTTTGGCCTGAAGCAATTGATACCGCATGCCACATCATCAACAGGGTATATCTTCACAAATTCCTCAAGAAGACTTCGTCTAAGCTTATAACAGGCAAGAAACCCAATGTAAGTTATCTCAAAGTCTTCAGTGCAAAATGCTGGATCAGAGATCCTGACCACAGTTCTAAGTTTGCACCGAAAGCACATGAAAGTTTTATGCTTGGTTACGGAAAGGACTCGCACACCTAAAAAGTCTTCAACACCTTTAATACAAGGTTGTTTAAACTGTAGATGTGCGGTTCGATGAAACTAATGGCTCGCAAAGAGAGCACCTGTCTTCTGTGTTAGATGAACAGTCTCTTGAGGAATCCATCAAGCTAAAGGCAACTGAAGGTGTCATACCCACTGAGGAAATCATTCCAACAAATGAAGAATCTCATGCTGATCTACCTGAAGAAAATGGTGCTGATGAAAATCCTCAGGCTCGTCAACCTGCTCATCCAAGAGTAGCAAATGAAGTGCAGATTGACAAAATCTTCGATGACATCAATGCACCAGGTCCTCTCACACGCTCAAGAGCTTCTCATTTATCTAACTTTTGTGGGCATTTTGTTTTTGTCTCTATCATAGAGCCCACCAAAGTTGATGAAGCATTCAAGGAGCCTGAGTGATTCAAGCTATGCAAGAGGAATTGCATCAATTCAAGCTCAACAATGTGTGGGAACTTGTCAAGCGGCCAGATCCTCGCAAGCATAACATTATAGGTACCAAGTGGATCTACCGCAACAAGCAAGATGAAAATGGCCTTGTGGTGAGGAATAAGGCTCGACTTGTAGCACAAGGCTACACATAGGTTGAAGGAATTGATTTTGATGAAACTTTTGCACCTGTTGCTAGACTTGAAGCTATTCGAATATTGCTTGCTTATGCTAACCATCACAATATCATCTTATATCAAATGGATGTGAAAAGTGCATTCCTCAATGGTAAGCTTGAGGAAGAAGTATATGTTGCTCAACCCCAGATTTTGAAGATCCTAAGCATCCTGACAAAGTCTTCAGACTCAACAAGGCCCTCTATAGCCTCAAGCAGGCCCCTCGGGCTTGGTATGACACTCTGAAGGAATTCCTCATGAAGAAAGGCTTCAAACCCGCTTCACTCGACCCAACTCTTTTCACAAAATCCTATGACAGTGAACTGTTCGTATGTCAAATATATGTTGATGATATTATCTTTGGATGTACTGACAAACGTTACAGTGATGAATTTGCCTATATGATGAGTGAAGAATATCAAATGTCTATGATGGAAAATTGAAATTCTTCTTAGGTCTTCAAATTCGTCAGCAAGACAACGACATCTTCATCTCACAAGAGAAATACCTCAAGGATGTTCTGAGGAAATTCGACATGCAAGATTGCAAAGGCGTCAAGACTCCAATGCCTTCAAAAGGACACCTCTGCACTGATGAAAATGGTAAAGATTTCGATCAGAAGGTATGCCTCTCCATGATTGGCTCTTTATTGTATCTATGTGCATCTAGGCCTGATATAATGCTAAGTGTTTGCATGTGTGCTCGATTCCAAGCAACACCGAAGGAATCACACCATAAGGCTGTGAAACATATTCTTCGATACTTAGCTCACACACCAACACTTGGATTATGGTATCCCAAGGGATCAAATCTTCACCTTGTCGGATACTCTGATGCTGATTATGCTAGAGATCACGTGGATCGCAAGTCAACCTCAGGCACATGTCATTTCCTCGAACGATCTTTAGTCTGCTGGTCCTCGAAGAAGTAGAACTGCGTTTCTCTCTCTACTGCTGAAGCTGAGTACATTGCTGCTGGCTCGTGTTGTGCTCAGTTACTATGGATGAAGCAAACCCTCAAGGACTACGGCTTCAAGTTGAAGAATGTGCCTCTTTACTGTGACAACAAGAGTGCTATCAAGATTGCATACAACCCAGTTCAACACTCCAAGACCAAGCACATCGAGATTCGTCATCACTTTCTTCGAGACCATGTACTCAAGGGCGACATCTCCATCGACCACATTCCCACTGAAGAACAACTGGCCGATATCTTCACAAAGCCCTTGGATGAAAAGAGATTTTGCAAGTTGCGGTGTGAGCTAAATATCTTAGAATCTTCGAATGTTCTTTGAAGAAGAACACACATCATAACACTTATGCAAAATTGATGACTTAGATGTGCAACATGCAAAGTAACGTTTTTCTTCAAACAATGAAGAATAACTCTCTAAGTGTGAAGAAATTAACGAAGAATTTGATTCTCAGAACCCTACGACAATTGTACACGGTGTCTGAAGTCATCATTCTTATACGGTGGGTCATGCCATCAACCAAAAGTTGAAATTCTTCAAAATTGAGCATTGCGTTTTCTTTGCAAATTCTTCAAACTGTCAATTTCCTCAAATTTGCAAATTCCTCAAGTTTTCAAATTCCTCAACTTTTAAATTCTTCAAAACTTTGAGAATCATGTACTTCATTGACATATATATATATATATGTATTAATATTTGAGTTTTCAATGTCCTCAACAGCATTCACTTATTGCTAACTCTTCAAGTTGAATTTCATCAAAGTGAATGTGATCGGACCCTTTCCCCATCTATGCTAAGCTCAACCCAGTCTGTTCACAAATTCTTCATATGCGTTCTACTTTGAAACTCGTTCAAAGTCTTCACTATGTCCTTGACAGCTGAAGAATTTGCGAACGGAAACTTTAAATCTTCACTACCAAAATTTTCGGCGGTTCCCGCTCAAACGGTTCCTATTCCAGCGCCTAGATAACCCACGATCCCCCACAATCTCCACTACTCAGAACATGGGTGACACCTATCGCGAGGAGAGCAAGGGTCAGGGGTAAACCTATCCAAAATCTTTGAGTGGATCGGTTTTCACTCTCTCTATAAATACCCCCTCCCCTACAGCTGAGCTCGGTTACTCTCATCCCATACCTCTCTCGAGCTCCCGCAAAGCGCTGCTGCTAAAGTCATCGTTGTCGGTGAGGAAGAGCTTTGCTGCCTCAACCTCGTCGTCGCCGTACTCGCATCGGCCGCAGAAATCCTCATCCCGCCACCGCTGTATCTCTCTCCCTCTGCCAAGCTAGGGCATGGGGGATCTGAACTGACGAACTTCCTCATTTCATCTATGTGTTCGTCGTGTTCTTCACCAGGGTAAATAAAATTTATTTTTACTGCCCCAGTTTGATCTTCAATTACTTCTACTGTTCCTCAAAAGGTGTTTAAACATTATAAATCCAACTCTCAAGCACCTTACATCTCCTCATACTTGATGATTTTCCCTAAGTAATGATTTTCTTCAAGATTCCTCAATGTGCGAACACTCAAATTTGCACAACTTTGGAACCTGAGACAAAGAACACTTAGTGAAATTCCTCAAGGCATCCATGGTCAAATTCCTCAAACTTATTTTACTTCAAACTTCTAAGAACGCATATGACCTCTTCAAATTCCTCGCACCTATACTCTATTCACAGGTATAGCATGTCCGCTGATGAATCACTAGGTTATCATCAACTTAACTCATTTGCAGCGCTACTTGAAGAAAAATTGTGTACCTCTTCAGAGTCATCAAGAGTTCATATTCCTCAATTGAAGAAAATGTCTCGTGGCAAGAAACCTCAGAAAGGAGGAAAGAAGCCAGATGTGCAGACTGCATTCAAGATTCCTGATGACATATATGATGAATATTGCACACCTGACGAAGAAACACAAGGAAAGGAGACGACCAAGTAGAGGAAAATCCGTCTGCAAAAGATTGAGAGGAGATGGGCCAAAGAATGGAGAGAATATCGTTATGTAACTCCAAAATACATGATGAAATTCGCTGTGAAACCACTATGCAACAGGCCTCCTCTGGCTCAGAATCAGATCGCTGATCCCTCAAGCCTCAAAACTGGTGAGGATTTTCCTCAACTCTAGGAGAAGCAAAAAGCCAAGTTGGCGAGGAAAGACAAAGAGGCTATGAAAAAATTCAATGATGATTCTGCTGCTGCTGCTGCCTCTGCCGGAGCTTCTTCTAGTGCTCCGAAGAAAATGGCAAAGAAATCTGCTCTGAAGATTGGTTCTTCAACTTCAAAATCCTCAGTGCAAATTATTCCAGGTCAAAGGCATCAGACCAGAAAACCTTCGGCACCTGGAACTGTTGCTGCTTAGTCATCTACTGCAGCTACAAAGTCCTCAACCCCAGTGCGTTTGGCAACATGCAAGAGGACTAAGGGTTTCACAAAGGTTCCAAATCTCACAGCAAGCCCCTCTACTACTGCCAAGTCTTCAACCAGTCCCTCTGCTCTAAAGCTGAAGCAAACAACCGGATGTGGTCAAAGGCCATCCGCACACAAGCAAGACTGTGGTAACAATCCCCTCAGGTTCCTCAGAGGGTGATGATGATGAATATGATGAAGCTAATGATGAGGAACTAGAGGAAATCATCAGACAAAGTCAGCAAAGAGCTGCCTCTTCAAAGGGAAGTGCCATTCCTCTTCTGCTGGATCCCAAGACGATCCTGAATTTCATCGATATTTGGCATGAAGACCCAAACACCCCTCTCTCTTCACTGAATCTGCCTCTGGGTGTAGATCATGTCCTCACCCACTTCATTTCTGAAGAAAAGTGGAAGAGAGAGCAAGCTCTAAGAACAAGAAGAAACAGAGCTCGCAAAGAGAAGTTTCTGCGCGACAATGTGATGAACTTGACTCCTAAACAGCTAGTCACAGTTCAGCAGGAGATTCATACTCTCTCTGAAGATTAGGAGAGATATGATGCTGAATGGAAAGGAACAAAGGTCAGATTCGTCAGAGCTGCTCAAGCTGTTGTGAAGGACCACAACTCCAGGGTTGCTGCTCGATCGCAACCTCAAAAGCCTCAGTCTAAAGAAATTCCTCAGGCTGTTGAGGAAAATGCCCAGCCTGATGAAACTGCTCCAAAAAATGCTTCTGCACCAGAAGCCACTGCCAGTGCTGCTGAGGAAACTCAAACCACTAATGAACATGCCAGGGCAACCTCCAATGTTGTGCCTGAAGAATCTGTGAGTCCAGCTAAAGAATCGGCTGTGCCAAAAGAAACTGAACCACCTAGGGCGGCTGCATCAGTCGTCTCTGAAGAAACTGCCACTGCTGAGTAAAATCCTCTCAAGCGAAAAGCATCAGCTTCTAATGCCCCCATGTTGAAGAAGTTGAAAACTTCATCCAGTTCCTCAGCAACCCCAATTGATGCAACTCCAATTTCCTCGGCACCAGCCTATGCTATCGTGCCCTATGGGGTGGAGTATGTCATTCCTGAAGATGACGAAGACAATCATTCGGCTGCTTCCTCAGAGCCTATTGATGAGGAAATTATCATTGATGACATTGCATCAACCCCCAAGGCATCATCGCCCCATCTTCTGTTAACTACTGGTGAAGCTGGCGTTGAAGAAACTGATGAAGATGTTGACATTGGTGACACTACTCCAGTCATCAATGATGAATATTGGGAATCTATACATCCCAATTCACCAATGCCAACTCCTCTTACGATGATTCCTCTGTCACCCACACAGACTGCAGATATGCCTGAAGATTTTGAACATCTTACCTTCCAGACTGTGAAGAAATTCCAGCTGTAACAGCTGAGGAAATTGATGCTCCGGCCACTGCTGAGGAACCAGTCCTTCAAATTACTCAGTCTGCTGTTCCTCCAATGCCGACGGAGATCAAGGGGCGGAAACGAACAAATCTTCAACCCAAGCCAAAACTGCCATTCAAAGGCACTATTCGTCCCAAATTCCTCAAGACCAATTTCTTCAATGAACACTCCTTCTTCTCTGGACCAAACCCCTATGACTCTACAAGGGCTGGTCGCAACAGGTTTTGGATTGCCACTCAACTAAATTACTATGCTTTAGTCCTCTATGAGAAGAAGAAAGTCTTAAAGCACCATCAGATTCCTCACGCTGACATGGAAAGTCTTCCATCATTCACTCTTGTGCTCCAAGTCTTATATGATGCAGGACTTCTTCCATTCTGCGTTGACATCTACGATTGGAATGAGGAAATCATCATACAATTCTATGCCACTTTGCACATCAGTGGAAATTCCTCAGACATCAACTCATGGATATTGGACTGGATGACTAGCACAACACACTTCATTGATCAAGCCTCTGAATTGCTTTAGTGTGTCCGAGTTCCAATTCCCTCAGATGAAGCCCGCAAGTTGTTTGATGAACCTCCCCTACCCAATCAGCTGATGAATGTCTTAATGAAGAAACTGCCGCAAGGTCAACGTCAACGAACAATCTTCTTGGTGAAGGACCTGCTGTATGTGCCAAGAACAGTCTACCGCATTCTGATAAAAACACTCTGTCCTCAGAAAGGCCATAACTCTGAGGAAGAAGATGTTCAAGGAGTCATGAAGAATATGCTCTTCAATATCATACATGGTATCCCCATTAACTTGCATGATTTTTTCATGAGGACTTTAGCCAGTGCTGCTTTCACTCCATATGAGCAGAAGCCATATGCGCCATGGATTATGAAATTCATCAGGGATAAGTCCTCAGTGCACTACAAAGCTCATTTCCAGAATCACTTCAGTTTCCTACCACCCACTGAAGTCATCAAGAGTACAATTTCATCAGTTGAAGGGAAAGGCAAGTCTGTTATTGATGAAGGAACTCGTCCCCTGGATGGACAGTTTCAACAAGCCGCTTCCTTCTCCACCAATGATGACTTTGCCACACAAGACTCTGATGCAAAGGCCTCAACTCCCAAAGAGTGTGCCCCTCGTCTGATGACTGATCGCGAACTCCTCATAAGTCTTCATCAGAAGGTTGATCGCAAGCATAAGTGGGTAAAGCGTCAACTTGGGTATATTGTGCAGAATATGACTGTGACACAGAACACTGTTAAGAGGAATCACTACTATGCTCATGAAAACCTCAAGCGCTCTTGGGCTGTTCTCACTCACATATGTCTTCTGATGAATTGGATGAGCTGGATCTTGAAGAATATCCTGACTTCGCTCGCTGTCCTCAGAAGAAATGCAAAAAAGTTCAAGTTCCTCTGATGGTCACCAGTCCATATTCTTCATCACGCGAGCGCGATGAAGATGAAGACATTGAAGATACTGCCGTTGGCCCTGCATCAACAAACGACCCCGACAACGCTGGCGCTCCTTCTTCACCAACAAGATGAAATTCTTCAAGGGGGCGTTAGTCATCACTTTTTCTTCCCTTTTTGTCTTCGATGACAAAGGGGGAGAAAATTTGAGTTAGTCTTCAAGCGGGTCTCTATTTATGGGCTATTTTTGTTTAAGTTACAACTCTCGCTCTTCCGAAACTTTTGATTGATTGAGTTGTAAACTTAAGTCCGATGGTGGTCTGACACTTTTGAACTATTTCCTCGCATGTTTATTTCCTCAAGTATCTTAATGCATACATGCTGAATTCGTTAGACACCATTTTCCTCACGCATTTCAAATTCTTAATTTCATATGTTCAAATGCGTGTATGGATTACAAGATATAGGGGGGGCACTCCATGATTTAACCGGCTATGTGCATTTGCAGTCCAAAGCAAATTCCTCAAATATGCACATCTTTAGGGGGAGTTCTTCTATATCTTGCAATAAAATTCCTCAAACTCTATAGTTCCACTTCATATGTTTATCCCCGTTGAAAACTTAACCTATTTGTCATCAATCGCCAAAAAGGGGGAGATTGTTAGTGCATATAGAGCCCCTTAGTGATTTTGGTGTATTGAAGACTTATAGGTTAAGGTACTAATGTGTTTGTAAGTGTACACAGGCTCTATAAGTCAATGAGCATTTTGATATATTGAGAGATTATCGACCCCTAAAAATGAATGTCTTCAAGTCAAGACTTTGTTGAAGACTTTGGTGAAGACTTTGTGAAGACTTTGGAAATGAACAAGTTGGTGTGACCTTGAAGATATGAATGAGGACTATGAAACTTGAAGACTTGTTTTCGCCGTTTCATTTCTTTTATTTGAGTCATAGGAAACACTGTATTGTTAAAGGGGGCCGAGGTAATACTAAGGAATTTTCCAACCGATGCTCAACTCAAAATCCTCATCCTATACAATCCTTCGAGTGAAGCCTTTGGAAATCTCTTACGGCTCAATCAAGTTCTTCAGTGACAGAGACCATGTTCTTCTGGTCTCTAAGGAAATTGATCTGACTGAGGAGTTAGGATTTCGCGAGTGCGAATTGCCTACAAGTGAGGAACGTGATATGTCTGAGGACTTTCATAGTTCCAAAAGCCGACCGTTGCTGTGCTTAGCGCCAGCTGTCCCCATTCACAACTATCCACATAACGGTCATATGATTGGGGGCATTTATGTCATATCATGTCGGGTTGCTCCCTGGCTATAAATAGCCGACCCCCACAACCACTAGCTGGTTGGCTGCTCCGAGAAAGAACTGACACTTGTCATTCAAGAGCATCCCATCCTCTGAGGACTTTGAGAGAAAATCATCAGTGAGGAAAAACCCACAACCTAACCACAAAACCCAAAGTGATTGAGCATCACTGAAGAAATTCCTATGTGGAACCGACGCTTGTTACCTTTGAGGACTGTGCATCCTCCAGACGGTTAGGTGTCATGGTCTAGTGTATCCTGCAGTCAATTGGGGATCACGAAGTGACCTTGGTCTAGAGCATCCAGCAGTAAATTGTGGATCGCCGGGTGACCTGTTTGTGAGGGTTTTGGAAGTCTACCCTGAAGACTTACCATGAGTGTTGGGCGAGGACTGTGTGACCTTAGCTCAAGGAGAATACGGTAAGGACTGTGTGTCCTGGGACTGTGTGTCCTCTAGTTTAAATACTAGGCCACTCCAAACCAGACGTATGAATGTCACAACAGTTGGAACTGGGTCATCAAATCATTGTCTTCATCGAGCTACTTGGTTCTATTTCCTCAACCTTCTTATTCCTCATAAACTTGTTGATGAAATTGATTGTCACTGTTAGAAGAATTTGACTGAAGACTTTCACAAATTCCTCATCTCAAATTCTTCAAGTTACCTTGTTCATCACTCTTATCCTGTATCACGCTACTCACTGTTGTGCATGTTTCATTTCATCATGAAGACTATGCTGTTACTATGTCCATCATGCACTTGAGTACTTAATCCGCTGTTAATTATTCATCACATTTCAAATTCCTCAAAGTTGAAATTATTCAAGTGATGAATTTGTAAAAATTGCTTATTCACCCACCTCCAGTCGATATAACGCACTTTCACGAGCTCTGGCCACCGCCACGGGCTCGTCTCCGACAAGCTCCGGCGACCTCAGGGCCTTCCGTGGTCCCCCTGGATGTGGTCGAGTGGGGGCTACGTGTAGGTGTCCTCCGCTCGTCGAATGGCCGCCCGTAGCGCAAGTCCGACGACCTTCCGCCATAGTTTATGGTCGCCGGTCGCCGACGGCTAGCCGCCGACGTGGCTGACATGGCGCCGTCATTAGGCCTTAATTGTTGTGCTAATAACCTCCCGCAGCCACTGACAGCAGGACCCACAGTGAGTCAAAGCACGGGTCAAGACGGGGATTAACCGCGTGACACTGATGTGTGGACCCCACACGTTATGTTTGACTTGGACCGGCCCTGCTAGGCTGCTGACGTCACTATGACGTATTGCTGACGATTAAATTTTTTCTGCCATTTAAATTAATAAAGGAAATTCCAAAAAATGTTTAAAACTTCTAAAAATCATAGAAATTCAACTGTAACTTAGATGAAAATAATTTATATATGAAAAATGATCAGAAAAATCCAATGAATCTGTTTATACCATGTTCATGCTTGTTTGTGCAAGTTAACATCCCCAAGTAGTACATTTCCTGATTAGGGTAAAATAATAAATAGTGTTGAAGTTGGAATTTAGCATATAATTTAATTCCACTTCACTTAATATGACTATCTATTGCACTAGGTCAATTCAGTACCTTAACATGCCATTTCATGCATCATGTTTGTTGCATCGCATTGAATGTGTTCATTTCTCCGTTTGCCGGTGTTGTTCCCTCTCGGTAGACGTTGTTCCGATGATGAAATCGATGTCACCGATGGAGACCTTTACCATATTCAGAAGTGTCAAGCAAGCAACCCCCCTTGAGCATACTGATATGAAACCACTCTCTCGCTCCTGATCTCTTTTATTGCATTAGGACAACAACGATACAACTGTTACATGTCATCGGTAGTTGAACCCATTCATTTGCATGACCTGTCTTTGCCACAGTAAATAGTTGAAACCACTTAGCATGAGTAGCAACTGCTTGAGCCTTGTTGTGATTACTCATCCATGCTTGCTTACTTACTGTGTGTGCTATGCTTAGAGTCGTGTCGGGTCAGATCTGATCCATCTGGGCGATGAATCGGAATGGCAGTGTTCATGTTCTACTGTGTGAGAGCTAAGTGTGTGAACACGATTTGGTAAAGGTAGCGATGAGAGGTCATGTAGGAGTACATGGCGGGTTGTCTCATTGGTACCATCTTAAGAACTGAGTTCTGTGTATGTTATCCAAGACAATATACTACCACACATTGGGTTCCGGTAACTGACCCCTCTTGGCTTATTAATCGCGTAGACCTCTGTGCAGGAGTCGCAACTAGTTTTTGGTGTTTGAAGCAAAAGTGTTGGCGGCCGTGCATAGCGCTGCCAGATGGGGTGGGCTATGATGCGGTACATGCACAGTGGCACGGTGTACCAAGTGGCACCCGAACGGTGGGCTTGGGAACCCTCCAGACATCATTTGAGGCCGTAGCGGAAACTTTGGTCGGACTTCCGTGCGGGTTCAGTCTCAAATAGGTGATAAACCTGGACTAGGGTCTTGTGTGGTTGATGTTCGTGGCCGATGCCCATGCCACTGCTTCCGGTTGAAGGTTGCCGAGATGCATGACGTGCATATGGTGATAAGTGGCGAGAGCGTGTGTGAAGAAGTATAACCCTGCAGGGTTATGAATCTATTCAAATAGCCGCGTCCTCAGATATGGATTACTTGGAGAACTTATGTGGTTCATATAAAACTAGAAGTGGATACTCTAAAATACGCAAGATAAGTGTGAGTACTATGGATGGCCTTCTTGTAGGGAGACGGGAGTGGATCCATAGTGGTGTATTGATTGGTGAATATGTGGACTCGTGTGCATTATCCCACCTCAAAGAAAGCACTTGTAGTCGTAGTACAGGTTAGCCAAGAGTCAAAGCTGGCTTGCTACAATAAACTCCACAACCCCCCCCCTTCATTGATACTGATGCATATGTAGTTACTTCGGATGTGAGTCTTGCTGAGTACCCTTGTACTCACATTTGCTTAATTTATGTTTTTGCAGAGGAGACATCAGTCTCATTAGTGGTATTTTCGACGTGAAGTTTGATGTTGACCGGATTAGCTTGGGAATCCTAGACAGAGGTCTGGTTCGTTTGGTAGGGTCGTTGTAGCTTTTCAGGCTCCTCCAGCCATTTTTGTAGATGTCTGTGCCCAGACATGTTTAACTTCCGCCTGCTTGTTTGAATGCTCTGTATGTTGGGTCTTGTGACCCCTGCTTGTAACATCTTATTGTGATGGTTCTTTCGAGCCTTCTAAACAAATGTTGTAATGTTGTATGGTTATGTTGTGATGCCATAGTTGTATCTATGCATATCGGGCATGTCGTGCGTACATGTGACGTGCAACGGTATGTATGGTATTCGACACCTAGTTGTGTGCGTTTAGTAGTACTCTTTACGGGGAACTGCCTCTTTGTGCTTCCACCGGGCCTTGGTAGCTTGCTACTGCTCCGGACACATTGATTGACCGCCATGTATCCTTCTTTGCTGTTGTGTATGTCCCTTCGGGGAAATGTCTCGAACTGTAATGGAGTCCCTGTAGCCTGCTACGACTCGTCTACATGCAGTGATGAAATTTATGTCCCACGGTGTAATGGAGTCCTTGTAGCTTGCTATGGCTCATCTACACACGCTAGAGATCGACACCTGCATTGCTGGGTTACGTATGCCTGTCCCTGTACGGATGTGCCACTTCGGTTCTACAACTATCATGTCGGCCCGGGTTCTTTGACATTTGAATGCTAGCGACACATTCACATACGTGAGACAAAAGACGCAAACAGTCCCGGCCCAGGTAAGGTGGCAGCAGTGGAGATAACCGTGCATGAGACCGCAAAGCGATGTGATGTGTTACAGGCTGGATTCTTATGGATTAGGATCAGGGTCCCAATAGCTTTGGTATCAGAGCTTGACTACCTGTAGGACTACCAAGCCAAACTGGTCGATGTTGAGTCTAGAACTGCTTTAGTTATATATAAGGGAATTGATTGTGGAAGGGAACATAAGGCTCTTTTTACTCCTTTCCTTGTGTCATTCTAATTCTGAGTCACCCTCTTCTTTATTCTATGGGGATGAAGAACTAGGATTTCTCATCTATCTATCAGGATGACGAGTTACTATGCTAGAGACCTATAGGAAAGTTGTTGTCTTCTTAGATCGATGTTTCTATAAGAATTCATTGTTATGTTATCAGTTGTTTTGCAGGTTGCCTCATATTTCATGCCCGTACAGCCGTTATGCTGTCCGAGTTATCCAAGGTTTCTAAATGATGCAATTGCAAAACTCTTTCATCTTGAGTCAATGTCTTTCAGGCTAGATAAAGCACACCAATTGTTGAGTTGAGGTACTCTGTTACCTCGACGTCTTTGATGAAGGTGTTTAGGAAACCATAACATTTCAGTGAACCACCTAACAGTCTAGTTGTGTCTTTTGTTTCTAGTGTGATAATTCTGGCCATCATTATCAAAAGCATGTTGGGATGCTACTTAGTCAATAGGTATTCAGTATCTGGGTTCTTGAACCCAAGAATCATTCTGCTCACTTCTGTTGATAGTATTTGCTCATTCCCTTAGGATGCTTAGTAATCTTGTTATAGCTCTCAAGGTTTGTGGAATATCATTCTTCCAATACCATGAATCAGTTATGGCAGAAGTTCTTTATGAATGAAAGATCACAACGTGAGTGCTCTTGATGAGTTCTCCATCCCATAGTTGTGACTCTGCCAATCCTTCATTCTGCATGGATTATCTGGAAGAGACATGTTGAAGTCTATTTGACATATTCAATCCATGCATCTACAACTCAAGAAAAATCATGTGCTCTTGAGTTGCCCCTCTTCAATTGTATTCTGACCTTCAGCTATCAGTGGATAGTCAAGGGTATGTCATGCATTGTGCTATCAATGTCGACTATTCTTGTGGTCTGTCAAGTCATTCTATTTCAGAATGACTAGGAGAAGAAAACTCCTGTACCTAATCCATTTCTTGGATTGGGTCAAAGCAGTTGTATTCTGCAGCCCAAAATGCCAATCCAGCTTTTGTTCTGTTCTACCTCGAAGTATTACCCTCTTCATGTCGGGATTGTCATGAGAATTGCACAACCTCTTATGACTCCCCGGTACAGTGATACTTCTCGCCATCATCATTTATTCCTCGGTCTTTGTGTTGTTTGCAACCAGCATACCGACAAGCGGATCATGATGTGTGAAATCTATACTCCTAGCAACTTTGTTGCTTGGTAGTTAATGGACAATAATTTCATTCTTGGTGTGTTGGTTTTTGAGCCACCAATCTAAAGATTGATCGTGCTACCTAGTCCTTTTTCTTGGTGCACTTTTCGATCAAGGAGTTAGGATTGTGTCAATCCTTCGCTCTGTTGATCATATCATCTTGCCTTGAAAAGCAAGATTGTTCTCGAGCTTGATAACATATCGGTGGATCGTAATGTTCCGAATATCTTCTCGTAAGTATTATCAAGGTGTTCCTTGACCGTTATGTTGAGTTCGTGATCACAATGGTTTTTCTATAAACCATCCCTTCTCCAAGATTATGTGTTGGATATCCCCGAACTAGTTGGATAAGCTAAACAACAATTTGGAGAGTTGGAAGATAGAATCTTGATCCAACATAGCTCATGTTAAAGGGATATCTTGTGTTTTTGTGCTCGTGTGTGTAGAAGAAAGATGATACATTCATCAATTAATCCTTGTGATCAATTGTTTTTTTTCTTGTTCAACCTTTGATTTGAGTATGGGCTATCGTCAAATCAAAATCAGAACCAAAGATCTTCCTAATGTTGTTTTACTCGTGGATGTATCCTCGAGCATATACTGTTTTATCTTTTGGTCTGACCAATGCTATCACCTTGTTTCCATAGTTGTGGAATTCCATCTATATGGATATCTCGATGAATTGTTGTTAATCCCATTGACAACATTTTCATCTCTTCCATGACTCATGATGAACATGAAGCTAGTGTTGGAAACTTTTGTAGGCAATATCTTCGTATTCTGTACATGAAGTATATGTTAGGTGTAAGAAGTGACTTCTCTTACTTCACGTGCACTAGATGCAAGTTGTCGCCGTGAATTCGAGGAAAGTTATCTTGCTTCCTTTGGAATCATTCCAAGTTAGTCATGCATGTGCAAAGTATGCTATGGTTTGATAGGCTGCCCCCCTGCATTCCATATGTATCCCTAGCACACCAAGCCACTGATTGATTTGTTCAAGAAAATAAGTTAAGTTCTACTCCGAAGGTACCAGATGGACTTGCACCTGAATTCGTTATCCGCAATGATGGTCCCAAACCCAAACTCGGTAGTGTTTTGTTGAAAGGCCATGTGATCATGCTTGTCTTGGACATCGTGTTCACTCGTGCCTTGCAATCCAGCTCATGTTTTAGAGTTGGGTTCCGTAGTTCATTTCCTAAGAATCTTGCAACGTCATCTCTTCGAATTGTGTTGCAACCTTTCACTTTCAGACATGCTGAGTCTGGAATATCCTGACACCAACCATATCTGAATCTCGGACATATATGATGGTTGGAACATTTCCCAAGAATTATAATATTGGTCTCTTTTAACCCGACAAAGTGATGTTGTGTCTAACGCACCTAGCCGGAAGACCTATTGTTATAATATCTTGTATCAGCAACTTCGCCACGTCACCATGAGGTTTTCATACGACTTGTCCTAGAAGTTGTTCCTCATGGACCCTTCGATTCCCCGAAGTCTGACCTTTACTCGATGTTCTAGTTATAAAACCTGACACATAATTGGAGTTATGCTAGTACATCAAGAAGAACATTAGAAGCGGAGTGCTAATTGTCTCTCGGTCGATAATCCAGATTTCGCTCCCTTGGCATAGCTAAGGTGAAATCTGAGAAAGTGTTGTCTTCCTTTGCATCTGCATCCTCCATCATTATTCATCATGGTAGTATGAGGTGTTGCCAGAATCCTTGGCATGGATGTTTGTAAAACTTTGATGAATATGGAGATGCTCAAGTTCTTGAGAGCACGCTCAGACACTGGGTTATACCTTGGTATTAATTGGAATGTGCCTTCCGTTTGCCAAGCTATCCTATAACTCTAGTTTCCATTCCGATCTGAGTATGCCATTCTTTCAAATTCCTTTGAATGATTGTTATAAATTGCCCTAGGATGGTCTTTTTGCCACTTAAGGGATAATCCTATGAGTCGCCTTCCTAAAGTGCCCGTTATGGTATGAAGGGCAACTAACTCCCCGCTACTTTCAAAACCTCTTCACCATCTTCTTTAGCGTGGAATTGTTGCCTACCAATTGAACCTCTGTCATCTATCTCATTCCATTGTTCTCTAATTTTGTTTTTTGTCTCAGCTCAAGAGACGTTCTCACGTCTCATTCCATGAGTTAATCATGAGTCGCTCGATCCTTGTGAAGATCGATTCCCGTAGAGTTTCCTGTTCCTCTTTGTCATCATGTTTGGGTGAAGATCCCGAGGGGGAATAAGTCAAGATCAGCTTGATGCAATGAATCAACATCTTCGAAAAGAGCAATTGGATCACGAAGATTGTATTAGTATTGTGTCCCCTCTATTCTCTTACCCTACGCCTGAATCTCGGGACGAGATTCTTGTTTAGTGGGGGTGAGTTGTCACAGCCCTAGCTAGCCTTGCCTGTCATTGCATGATTGAGCATTCATGGCATCATGTCTAACTTCAAATGAATTTGAAATGGGGATGACAAACCCTAGCACTTCAAAAGATTAAACCAATTTCAATAATTGTTCTTCTTTGTCAATGATTCCAAAAATGCCTCTCAAAAATGTTCCCCCTTATTGATAAATGTTGGCAACAACATATCAGGGGCGTATTATATATTAACAACTATTTTGGCAAGTTAAATAAATTAGGAAAGTTCTGAAAATCATTAATAAAACATTGTAAATATTTTAGTTGCTTCAACTTTTCTGAAACTTTTTGTGTAGTTTGGAAATATTCTAAATATACAACATAAATAATTTCAAGAATTTTGGCCTTATAGTTTTTTCCCAAACAAATTAAACAGAGAGCAGAAAAATAAAATAGGAAACAGAAATGAATAAAAGAAAAAGGCAGAGCCTCACCTGGCCACTTACCTGGCCCAGGAGAGAGGTGTCCCATCTGGCCCATTGCCAGTCACCCCTGACCTCCCGCCACGAGGACAGGGGCACACGCCTGGCAACCGTGGCCACGCGCCCGGCCACCTCCTGCCTCTGTGCCTGTCTCCCCCTTCACCCTGAGAGCGCCATGACCCCCTGGATCCCCTCGAGCTCTATCCCCTCTCTCTGCTGCTCTCTATCTCTCCCTCTGCTCCTTCTCCCACGGACCCGAGAGCACCGCTTGCCGTCGTCCGCTGCTGCCGCACCCTCCGGCCATGCTTCAAATCCCCGTGCTGCCCCGAGCTCTGCCAGGCCGTGCTCGTGCTCTCTATGGAGCCGCGCTTCGCTTGAGGCCCCCTACATCGCCGCCATCATCGTCTTTGTCCTCGGCTCCGACGAGGGCCACCGGTCTATTCGCTCTGTTGAAAGCTTCCCCGAGCCCGTAGTCACCTCTGCTTGCTCCCGTGGTGAGACACTGCCTGTTTCCCTCTCGTGCCCTGCACTTCCGTGCCCTCTAGCCGCCGTCCCCACAAGCCGAGCTCAGGCCGCCGCCACGAGCTCGTCTCCAACAAGCTCTGGCGACCTCAGGGCCTCCCGTGGTCCCCCCTGGATGCGGTCGAGTGGGGGCTACCTATAGGTGTCCTCTGCTCGTCGAATGGCCGCCCATAGCGCAAGTCCGGCGAGCTTCCGCCGTAGTTTATGGTCGCCGGCGGCTAGCCGCCAGCATGGCTGACATGGCGCGGTCATTAGGGCTTAGTCGCCGTGCTAATAACTTCCCGCAGCCGCTGACAGCGAGACCCGTAGTGAGTCAAAGCGCGGGTCAACGCGGGGATTAACCCCGTGACACTGACATGTGGATCCCACATGCCAGGTTTGACCTGGACCGGCCCTGCTGGCCTGCTGACGTCACTATGACGTATTGCTGATGCATTAAAGTTTCTCTGGCATTTAAATTAATAAAGGAAATTCCAGAAAATGTTTAAAACTTCTAAAAATCATAGAAATCCAACCGTAACTTAGATTTAAATAATTTATATATGACAACTGATCAGAAAAATCCAATGAATTTGTTTATGCCATGTTCATGCTTGTTTGAGCAAGTTAACACCCCAAGGTAGGACATTTCATGATTAGGGTAAAATAATAAATGGTGTTGAAGTTGGAATTGAGCATATAATTGAATTCCACTTCACTTAATATGACTACCTATTGCACTAGGTCAATTCAGTACCTTCACATGCCATTTCATGCATCATGTTTGTTGCATTGCATTGAATGTGTCCATTTCTCTGTTTACCAGTGTTGTTCCCTCTCGGTAGACGTTGTTCTGACGATGAAATCTATGTCACCGTTGAAGACCTTTACCATCTTCAGAAGTGTCAGGCAAGCAAACCCCCTTGAGCTTTTTGATATGAACCCACTCTCTCGCTCCTGCTCTCTTTTACTGTATTAGGACAACAACGATTCAACAATTACATGTGATCGGTAGTTGAACCCATTCCTTTGCATGTCCTGTCTTTGCCATAGTAAATAGTTGAAACCACTTAGCATGATTAGCAACTGCTTGAGCCTTGTTGTGCTTACTCATCCATTCTTGCTTACTTACTATGCCTGCTATGCTT
Source organism: Hordeum marinum (assembly GCA_022496015.1). Taxonomy (NCBI): domain Eukaryota; kingdom Viridiplantae; phylum Streptophyta; class Magnoliopsida; order Poales; family Poaceae; genus Hordeum; species Hordeum marinum. Next base: position 239,820,795 of record CM039672.1, on the reverse strand, counting down.
AGAGTCGTGTCGTGTGGGGTCTGATCCATCTGGCGATGAATCAGAATGGCAGTGTTCATGTTCTACTATGTGAGAGCTAAGTGTGTGAACACGATTTGGTAAAGTTAGTGATGAGAGGTCATGTAGGAGTACATGGCGGGTTTTCTCATTGGGACCATCTTAAGAAATGAGTTCTGTGTATGTTATCCAAGACAAGATACTACCACAAATTGGGTTCCGGTAACTCGACCCCTCTCGTCTTATTAATTGCCTAGACCTCTGTCCAGGAGTCACAACTAGTTTCTGGTGTTTGTAGGAAAAGTGTTGGCGGCCGTGCATAGCGCTGCCCGATGTGGTGGGCTGTAATGCGATACATGCACAGTGGCATGGTGTACCAAGTGGCACCCGAACGGTGGGCTTGGGAACCCTGCGCACATCGTTTAGGCCGTAGCTGAAACTTCGGCCGGACTTCCGTGCGGGTTCAGTCTCAAATAGGCGATAAACCTGGACTAGGGTCTTGTGTGGTTGATGGTCGTGGCTGACACCCACGCCAGTGCTTCCGCTTGAAGGTTGTCGAGATGCAGGACGTGCATATGGTGATAAGTGGCGAGAGAGTGTGTGAAGAAGTATACCCCTGCAGAGTTATGAATCTATTTGAATAGCCACATCCTCGGATATGGATTACTTGAAGAACTTATGTGGTTCATAGAAAACTAGAAGTGGATACTCTTAAATACGCAAGATAAGTGTGAGTGCTATGGATGGCCTTCTCGTAGGGAGATGGGAGTGGATCCATAGTGGTGTATTGATTGGTGAATATGTGGACTCGTGTGCGTTATCCCAGCTCAAAGAAAGCACTTGTAGTCGTAGTACAGGTTAGCCAAGAGTCAAAGCTGGCTTGCTGCAATAAACTCCATAACCCCCCTTCATTGATACTGATGCATATGTAGTTAGTTATGACGTAAGTATTGCTGAGTACGCTTGTACTCACGTTTGCTTAATTTATGTTTTTGCAGAGGAGACGTCAGTCACATTAGTGGTATTTTCGATGTGAAGTTTGATGTTGACCGGATTAGCTTGGGAATCCCAGACAGAGGTCTGCTTCCTTTGGTAGGGTCGTTGTAGCTTTTTAGGATCCTCCAGCCATTTTTGTAGATGTCTGTACCCAGACATGTTTAACTTCTGCTTGCTTGTTGAAATGCTCTGTATGTTGGGTCTTATGACCCCTGCTTGTAACATCTTATTGTGATGGCTCTTTAGAACCTTCTAAATAAATGTTGTAATGTTGTATGGTTATGTTGTGATGCCATAGTTGTATCAATGCATATTGGGTATGTCATGCGTACGTGTGACATGCAACGGTATGTATGGGATTCGACAACTAGTTGTGTGCCTTTAGTAGTACTCTTTATGGGGAACTGCCTCTTTGTGCTTCCACCGAGCCTTTGTAGCTTGCTACTGCTTCGGACACATAGATTGACCGACATGTATCCTTCTTTGCTGTTGTGTCTGTCCCTTTAGGGAAATGTCTCGCAGTGTAATGGAGTCCCTGTAGCCTACTACGACTCATCTATGTGAAGTGATGACATTTATGTCCCACGGTGTAATGGAGTCCTTGTAGCTTTCTATGACTCGTCTACACATGCTAGAGATCGACACCTGCATTGCTGGGTTACGTATAACTGTCCCTGTACGGATGTGCCACTTGGGTTCTACAACTAGTCATGTAGGCCCGGGTTCTTTAACATTTGAATGCTAGCGACACATTCACATACGTGAGTCAAAAGACGCAAATGGTCCCGGCCCAGGTAAGGTGGCAGCCGTGGAGATAACCGTGCATGAGACCGCAAAGTGATGTGATGTGTTAAATGCTGGATTCTTATGGCTTAGGATCGGGGTCCCGACACCTCCCTTCTGTTTTGGTCCGCAAACAATAACCCAGGCTTCAAGTGGGTAGTTCTTAATCCCATCCTCAGATTTCTTGGCCCAAAGACAGTGTCTCCGTAGTTTATCCAAGTCTTCTAGAATTTTAGGCGGGATGGAGATGGAGCATATCGCATAAATCGCTACCGAGGTGACCACTGAGTTGACCAAGGTTAATTTGGACCCATAGTCTAACAGTGTCGCTATAGTAGAGAGTTTCCTTTCAACCAATGCCACAAGCGGCATCATGTCTGTAACACTTGGGCGTGTGGTGCCCATCGGCAAACCCAAGTATGTGAAGGGTAGCGAGCCCACCAAGCACTGCAAAATGTTTGTCAGTTACTTCACTCTATCATCTAGGACATTCATAGGGATCATGACGGACTTCTGAAAGTTGATCCTAAGACCAATGGATACTGCATAGTCCTTGAGGATTTCTTTCATCTCGGATACCTGATCTTCCTCTGCAGGCATGAATACAATTGTGTCATCACAATATTGTATGACTAGGTAATCTTGCTCTCTGGAAGGGATCAGCTTAGAGATGAGTCCATTCATGTAGGTATCATTGATGGCAGCCTACAAGAGATCAGCAGCTAGGACAAAAATAAGTGGCAACATGGGGTCTCCTTGTCTAACTCCTCGGAGAGAATGGAACTACCTGCCAGGGGTCCCATTAAGCAGGACAAATTAATTTCCTGATGCAAAGAGACTGCAAATCCATCCAAGCCATCTATCATCAAAACCCATGTGCTTCATGATTTCTAGCATAGGGCCATGCTCAATCATATCGAAGGCTTTTGTAAAATCTAGCTTGAACATCATAATCTCCCTTCCTGACGACTTACACTAATGGATAAATTTGAATGCCCAAACCAAGCACTCTTGGATCGATCTCCCTCTGAGAAAACCATACAAGTTATGGTGTATGATTTTAAGAATCACCTTCTGCAACCTGTTGGCCAGTAATTTCGTCAGAAGTTTCAGTTAACAACTAAGGAGAGTGATCGGGCAATAGTCATTCACGCTCTCTGATGACTAGATCTTTGGTATGAGAGTGATAGAAATTGAGTTTATGTTTTCAAAATTAAGTTGCCCATTATAAAAGTCAGCACATAGCTTGTAAAAGTCCTAACTGATGATATGCTCACAACTCTTGAGGAAACACCCACTGAAGGCATCCGGTCCAGGGGCTCTGTCAGAGGGCATTTCTTTAACCACTTGGTCAATCTCTGCCTCCATGAACGGGATAGTGAGGACCTCTAGTCATTCAATACTCTTCATGATCGCTGAGAGATCAACTTCATATCCACTATATCAGATTTGCCAAGGCGATCTTTCTTGGAGTTGTATAAAACCGACTCCTTTCCAACATGACCGCTAACGACCGTGTCGTCTTGCAGGCGAAGCGAGGCAATGAAGTTCCTTCTGTAATGCTCAGTAGCTATAGAATGGAAGAACTTAGTGTTTCCATCCCCATATTTGAAATACCTAATAGTGCATCTTTTTTCCAGTAAATCCTCTTGTACTCCAATAAAGTGAGAAGGTGATTTTTCAGAATCTTTCTAAAGTTGGCTTCGGGCACCGACAATCGTCTCCTACCCTCAATATCATCAAGTTGAAGCAAAGTTTTATTTGTATTTTCAATAAAGATTGATATTTTGGAGATGCCTTTACTCCAGGTCTTCAGGTCATAGCGGAGGCTTTTCATTTTCTTGCAAAGCAGAGCAACAGAGTTTGGTGCATAGCACTGTTTGGACCACGACGACATGACGGTGTCAAAGAACTCAGGATGACTAAATCAATAATTCTCAAAGCATAAGATTTTTTCCCTAGGGATGGAAGTTCCAATGGTGATGGTGATGGAGTCCTAGACTAAGGGGTCCTCAGGCCGCTGGCCTATCTCTTATTAGGTTGGCCTGGTGGGCCGCTCTCTAACTATCGAAGGAAGGGCCAGATATGCCACGACCCCGTGTTCTATAAGGAAGTCTCGAAGGCACGTCGTGTATTCCAAGTCAAGATAAGGAAATCGGCTTCTCCATCCCCAGCAGGAGACCAATCATGTGTAAAACCCTAGGTACCCCCCGGTGCCTATATAAACCGGGAGGGTTTAAGATTGTAGGACAGAGAAACTCATCTAGGGTTTTAGCTACTCGATCTCGAGGTAGATCAACTCTGTAACCTTCATACACATCAATATAATCGAGTAGGACGTATGGTTTTACCTCCATAGGAGGGCCCGAACCTGGGTAAACATCGTCTCCTTCGTCCCCTATTACAATCGATCCTAGACTCAGAGCTCGTGACCCCCTACCCAAGATCCGCCGGTTTTGACACCGACATTGGTGCTTTCATTGAGAATTCCGCTATAATCGCGAAAGGAATAGAGGGCTCGCATTGTCATTAGCAAAGAAGTCCGTAACATGCACTCCTTTGTCCCTGGACAGATCTTTGCTTTCGGCAGCATTGTTCTGCACGCAGACCCGACCGACCGTCTTGGCCGGGTCAGGAGTCTCACTCCTGATCAAGAGGTCAGATTTTGGAACCTAGAGTTCTCCGTAGGCTCTCGGGGCGATATTTTGCTCACTGAGCTCACAATCTTATCTGCCGCACCCGAGGACTCCGAGGCCTTAACCTCAGATTTCCTTTCGACCCCGCCAATGGGACCAACCCCGATGATGACCTGGCTTTTAGTCTGGATCCGGCCATAACACCGGGTGGTCAGGGGTCAGCTCCTACCAAACACACTCTTGTGCGGACGCATCGGAGGTTAACTCCGAAAGCTCTAAGCAGGTTGACCCGATCGAGCTCTCGGCAGTCAACAAGGCTCTAGATCATATCCTATCGCTGAAAATTAAAAATGACCCAATCGCGATCCATGCTTAGATCGGTCTGAAGGTGGGTTAAGAGGAATTTTTCATCCCGCCCACCACCCACTTAGTAGCCATTGTCGAAGACTTAACTGATGTGTTGGACTTCGCCTCTGAGGAGGAAAAAGACATGGATGAAGAGGATTGCGCTCCCACCCGCGTCAGCACCGGGTGATGGACTACCACCTCCACCTAAGGCGTTTAAATGGTGGATATTCCAGCCGATAAGGGCGAGCACACACCCGAAAACAATGGCAATAAATCGGGTGAAGCGCCGTCAAGGCGTCGGAAACTGCGCAAACGATCAAAGGAAAAAAAGGGAAGGGAAGCCATTGCTGGCACCGCGGGAAATGACACCCCGGAAGACCTTGGTGATACCGATATCCCCGAGCAACCGCTAGAGGACCAGGCGAGGCCAAAAGATCAGCGTGACCTCGAGGATCCAAATATTTCCGAGGATGAAAACTACCTCCCCCTATAGAGGAGGAGGATAGCCCGGAAGCCAAAGACTTCAACCTCCCCGAAAACCTTGAGGATCAGGAACGGTTTAGGCAACAACTTATAGCCCCTGCTCGAAGACTGAACACAAAAGAACGGCAGCTTAAGGCCGAACAAGATACCCTTAATGACAGATGGACGAAGGTCCTATCAACCGAGGAAGGTTACGGTACCGGACGATTGGACCAACCCAAGAGCAATCCACACCGACGGTTGCTGCCGTAGTTCGACAACAAGGTCCCTAATACACTGTCTCCCAAGCACACTCCATACAACCAGCCGGACCACCCTCCCCGAGGATGAGATAGGATGGCCGGCGACGCCGGTTATAGGCTGGCGGTACCCCGCGGAAGGGGAAAAGAGCATATAGAGCCTGAGGACAGGTACATCATGCGACACGACCTGGATTATAGAACAGGCCACACAAGATCCATATACGGATAGAGAGGGTACTCCCTCGATAGACGGAATGGGTACCAACCTTGGCTTGACCGCAACAAGAGAGGTCGAGAACAAAACTAGGCCAGATCAGGCAACGACTACCGATGTGAGATAGCCCAGGTCAAAGGCGCTGCCCACCCACTATGCTTCATTGATGAGGTGCTGTAGCATCAGTTCCCGGAAGGGTTTAAATCCGTGAACATTGATCAATACGACGGAACAACTTACCCAATAGTGTGGATCAAGGATTTCCTCCTCCACATTCATATGGCATGAGGAGATGATCTCCACGCCATAAAAAATTTGCCCTAAAACTAAAGGTGCTAGCTCAGCACTGGCTAAACAACCTCCCCGGAAACTCTATCGGGAGTTGGGAGGATCTCGAGGACACTTTCCGATCTAACTTCCAGGGCACCTATTTACGATCGCCGGACTCCCCCGACCTAAGCAATGTTGTCTAGAAGGCAAGCAAATCGGCTCGACAATTTTGGAATCGGTTCTTGACCAAGAAGAACCAGATTGTTGATTGCTCAGACGCCGAGGCAATATCCTCCTTACGACACAATATTCGGGATGATTAGCTGGCTCGCCAGCTCATTCAGGAAAAGCCTAGGACCATGCCCTCCCTTACATCACTCATGACCTGCTTTTGCGCGTGCGAGGATAGCTGGCTAGCTAGACGAAGCCACAACCCCGACGGCCCTGGCACCTCCGAAGTCCGGGATGGAAATGGTAAACCACTGTGCAACAAAAGTAAACACCGGCACAACAACGGTGATGCCTTCCGCAACCCCTGATCCGGGCAGCGGAAGAAGCCTTCTAAAGGAAATCATGACGGACCTACCTCGTTGAAGAATTATGGAGAGGCCTTGCCAGATTCATGGCACTCAAGACAAGCCCGCCACCCACACCAACCGTAATTGTTGGGTGTTCAAATAAGTTGGGAAACTCGCAGCCGAGGAGGAAGGCAAGGGCCCGCGTAGTGAGGATGATGACAAGCCCCGCGGTCCGAACAATGGAGGACAGAAGCAGTTCCCTCCAGAGGTAAACACTGTGAACATGATATTCGCCACTCACATACCCCAAAAGGAGAGGAAGCGCGCCCTTTGCAAGGTCAACACCGTAGAGCTTGTAGCCCCAAAGTATAACCCATGGTCGGCGTAGCCGATCACCTTTGATCGATGAGACTATCCGACTAGTATCCGTCATGGGGGTTCAGCGGCCCTCGCCCTAGACCCCATTATCTATGGATATCACCTCACTGAAGTCCTAATGGACAGAGGAAGTAGACTCAATCTAATTTACTCAAACACGGTGAAAAAGATGGGTATAGATCCGTCAAGGATCAAACCTAGCAACACTACCTTTAAAGGAGTGATCCCAGGCGTCGAAGCCCGGTGCACGTGCTCTATGAGCCTGGAAGTAGTGTTCGGTTCGCCCGACAACTTCCGCAGCGAGGACTTGATCTTCGATATTGTCCCTTTACGCAGTGGTTCTCACGCCATGCTGGGTCGCATAGCGTTTGCTCATTTCAATGTTGTCCCACATGTTGGCGAACGTTGATGGGAAATAAAAAAATTCATACACACACACAAGATCTATCCATTGTGAAGATCATCTACGAGAGGGAGAGTGGATCTACATACCCTTGTAGATCGCTAAGCGGGAAGCGTTAAGAAACGCGTTTGATGTAGTCGAACGTTCATGATCTAAATTACTGAGCATCCCGCGATACCATAATGATCCTTCTCGTGATCCAATCACGATCCGTCCCGCAATCCCATCACAATCCGTCCCGCGATCAAATCACGAATCATCTCGCGATCTTGATCGCGGTCCTTCCAATCTAGTGCTAAACGGACGATGCCTCCGCGTTCAGCACACGTGCAGCTCGATGACGATCTCCACCTTCTTGATCTAGCAAGAGGGAGCGGAGATGTAGATGAGTTATCTAGCAGCATGACGGTGTGGGGGTGATGGTGGTGCAACTATTCCAGCAGGGCTTCGCCTAAGCACCATCGAACTAGACTAGAGGAGAAAACGACCTAGATGAAGTAGAGGGAGCATGTGGAAATAAGGTTTAGATCTCCCCTCTAAATCCTCTAGTATACATAGGAGGGAGGGAGGGGAGGAGGTAGCCTCAAACCCTCAAGGGACGAAATTGAAGCTGGAGCAGTCCTACTCCAGTCCTAGTTGGAGTAGGAGTCCTCCTCTCCACTTGGAAACACTTTCCACCTTTTCCACCTTTGGATTTTTGCCACCCCTAGTTGCATGGGCCTTTGTGGGAGGTTCGGCCAGCTCACTAGGGGCTGGTTCGACTCCTTTCACAGCCCATGAAGTCCTTTGGGTCGAGACACCCCTCCCAATGGCCCCCGGTACCCTCTCGGCACTCCCGGTACACTACCGAAGTACTCGAAACTTTTCCGCTGACCAAAACAGAACTTCCTATATATCAATCTTTACCTCCAGACCATTCCGGAGCTCCTCGTGGCATACAGGATCTCATCCAGGACTCCGAACAACCTTTGGTCACCAACATATATAACTCAATACTATAGAAACGCCACAGAACGTTTAAGTGTGCAGATCCCGCGGGTTCGAGAACTATGTAGACATGAGCGAGACACCTCTACGATTAATAACCAATAGCGGGACCTGGATGCCCATATTGGTTCCTACATATTCTATGAAGATCTTTATCGGTTGAACCTCTATGTCAAGGATCGTGCTAATCCCGTATGATGTTCCCATTGTTCTTTGGTATATTACTTGCCCGAGATTTGATCGTTGGTATCTCCATACCTATTTCAGTCTCGTTACCAGCAAGTCTATTTACTCATGCCGTAATACAAGATCCCGTGGCTAACACTTTAGTCACTTTGCTTGCAAGGCTTGTTCTGATGTTGTACTACCGAGTGGGCCCTGAGATACCTCTCTGTCACACGGAGTAACAAATCCCAGTCTTGATCCATGCCAACCCAATAGACACCCTCGAAGATACTTGTAGAGCACCTTTATAGTCACCCAATTATATTGCGACGTTTGATACACACAAGGTACTCCTCCAGTGTCAGTGGGTTGCATGATCTGATGGTCATAGGAACAGATACTTGACATGCAGAAAACTATTGCAATAAAATGACATGATCATATTCTATGTTTATAGTTTAGGTCATGTCCATCACATCATTCTCCTAATGATGTGATCCCATTATCAAATGACATCTCATGTCCATGGCTAGGAAACCTTGACCATCTTTGATCAACGAGCTAGTCTATTAGAGGCATACTAGGGACATGGTGTTGTCTATGTATCCACACATGTATCTGAGTTTCCGATCAATACAATTCTAGCATGGATAAGAAATGATTATCATGAAGAAGGAAATATGACAATAACTAATTTATTATAGCCTCTAGGGCATATTTCCAACAGTCTCCCACTTGCACTAGAGTCAATAATCTAGCTCACATCGCTCTGTGACTTGTTTTGAATCTCACACCCAATGAGTTCTGGGGTTCGATCATGTTTTGCATGTGAAAGAGGTTTTAGCCAGCGGGTCTGCGACATTCAGATCCGTGTGTACTTTGCAAATCTCTATGTCATACTGTAGACATTGCTACCATGCTCCACTTGGAGCTATTCAAAATGGCTACTCCACTATACGTATCCGGATTGCTACTAAGAGTCATTCGGATTGGTGTTAAAGCTTGCATCGATGTAACCCTTTACGACAAACTCTTTATCACCTCCATAATTGAGAAATATTTCCGTAGTTCTCTAGTTACTAAGGATAATTTTGACCGTTGTCCAGTGATCCACTCCTGGATCACTCTTGTATCCCTTGACAGACTCATGGCAAGGCACACAGGTGCGATACATAACATGGGATACTATATAGAACCTATGGATAAAGCATAGGGGACGACCTTCGTCCTTTCTCTTTCTTCTGCCATGGTCGAGCTTTGAGTCTCACTCAACTACACACCTTACAAATCAGGCAAGAACTCCTTCTTTGACTGATCCATTTTGAACTCTTTCAAAATCTTGTCTACGTATGTACTCATTGAAAGTCTCATCAAGCATCTTGATCTATCTCTATAGATCTTGATGCCCAACAATTAGGTAGCTTTATCCAGGTCTTCCTTTTAAAAACTCTTTTCAAACAACCATTTATGCTTGCCAGAAATTCTACATCATTTCCGATCAATAATGTGCCAACCACGTATACTTATCAGAAATTATATAGTGCTCCCACTCACTTTCTTGTAAATACAAGTTTCTCGTAAACTTTGTATGAACACAAAAACTTTGATCACCTCATCAAAGCGTATATTCCAACTCCGAGATGCTTGCTCCATCCCATATAAGGATTACTGGAGCTTGCACACCTTTTAGAATCCTTAGGACTGACAAAACCTTTCGGTTGTATCACATACAACCTTTCCTCAAGTAAACTGTTAAGGAAACGATGTTTTGACATCCATCTGCCAGATTTCATAATTGAAAAATGCAGCAACTGCTCACATAATTCCAACAGACTTTTAGCATCGCTACGGGTGAGCAAGTCTCATCGTAGTCAACTCCTTGAACTTGGCGGAAACTTCTTTGCGACAAGTGGAGCTTTATAAATGGTGACATTCACCATCAGCGTGTGTCTTCATCTCAAAGGTCCATTTGTACTCAACGACCTGTCGTTCAACAGGCAAGCCTACCAAAGTTCATACTTAGTTTTCATAAATGGAATCTTTCTCAGATTTCATGGCCTCTAACGATTTGTTGGAATCCAGGCCCATCATCGCTTCTCCATAGTTCGTAGGTTCATCGTCGTGCAACAACACGACCTCTTAGATAGGGTTGTCATACCACTCAGGAGTAGTATGCGTCCTTGTCGACCTACAAGCTTTGATAGTAACTTGATCCGAAGCTTCATGATCATCACCATTAACTTCCTCTTCAACTAATGTAGGCTCCACAGAAACATATTTCTGCACCGCACTACTTTCTGGTTGAAACAAAGGTTCAACAACCTCATCAAGTTCTATCTTCCTGACACTAAATTCTTTCAAGAGAAACTATTTCTCGAGAAATGACTCGTTTTTAGCAACAACCACTTTGCCCTCGGATCTGAGATAGGAGGTATACCCAACTGTTCCCTTAGGGTATCCTATGAAGATGCATTTTACAGCTTTGGGTTTGAGCTTATCAGACATAAGCATCGCATTCCCAAATTCTGAAAAATGACAGTTTAGGTTTCTGCCAAACCATAATTCATACGGTGTCATCTCAACAGATTTATATGGTGCCCTGTTTAAAGTGAACGTAGTTGTCTCTAATGCATAAGCCCGAAACTATAGTGGCAAAACGATAAGAGATATCATAGTATGCACTATCTCCAATAGAGCACGACTATGATGTTCAGACACACCATCAAACTATGGTGTTCCATGTGGCGTGATTTGTGAAACAACTTCCACATTGTCTTAAGTTGTATATCAAACTCGTAACTCAGATATTCTACTCCACGATCATATCATAGACATTTTATCTTCTTGTCACGATGATCTCAAACTTCACTCTGAATTTGCTTGAACTTTTCAAATGACTCAGACTTGTGTTTCATTAAGAAAATATACCCATATCTACTCAAATCATCAGTGAAGGTAAGAAAAAACGATATCCACCGCACGCTACAACACTCATTGGATTGCATACATGTAGCGACCCGATCTCAAGGGATCGGAGTCTCTATGCTTAAGTGTCATCCCTGGATCGGTATGCTGACACACACAGTACTTGAGGATTTACAACAGAGTTCAATCACACATTTATTACATCGAGAATCCTCAAAAAGTATTTATTACATTAATGTGGACTAAGGCCAAGTAAAACCAAATCATGCGGAAGCAATAAATGTAACGAGTCCATCAACTCCACGAGCAAGCTGAGTGCAGAACAATGACCTATCGCACCTTATTCGTTGTCAGATAAATCTGCAACATGATGAGTTGCAGCCATGCAAGTCAGTACATGGAATGTACTGGCAAGTCACATCATAAAGTGTAATGAGCCTACATAGTACATGCAATTTGGCTGGTAGAAAGCTCCAAGTTTAGTTTTGCATAAAGCTAGTTTTTCCCTATCAAAAACAATTGTTCTACTTCTACAAATATCATAAGTCTGAGATGATGCCCATCTCAATCATTCCAAAGTTTTGTACCCAGTTGATTAGTTAAGAGTGATGAGATCTCCCTACATTTCCACTACTAAAAGCTCAAGTTGTCCATGACCGGGGACACGGCTAATCGATTAGATTTTAACTCTGCAGAGGTTGCGCACTTTTCCCACAAGACTCAACCACATCCTTGTTCAGAAGATCGAGACATAGTCTTTCGAAAGCATTTCCCCTAACACACGGATAGGCCGGTACACCTACATCATCTACATCTGCTAGCCTATCCCAGAAGAGGTCACACCATCTACTCAACTAAGCCAGATCCCATATTGGCTTGCGGCTGCACACGGAAACTTTTAGACATGAAAATAAGGTTGATCCCTTTGAGTCTGGGTGGACGGACCACTAGTGTGCACTCCCATGGATTCCCATGAATGCTCCCACTGTACTTCGCCACCATACAAACCAATTTCCACCCAGGTAGTTCATTAAAGTTGGTCCTAGTTACTACTTTGTCACTGACATCTCAAGGTGATAACACTCCCCAATCCACGTCTACTTTGACGAAGCATTGTAACTTAACACGGTGTCGACAAAGTTGGTACGGTTCAGACCTACCTCAAATGAACTACTGGGTGATAGTAAAACCAACAAGTATAATCTCCTACCATGCACTCCTACATCAAAGGACTATGTGCAAAAATAAAACATAGGTAAAACATGTATGATCAAAACATAACTTGCTTTCGTGCTGGGAGTGAAGTTCTAGGGAATGGTAGTACTCTGCTTCGCACTCCGGACAATCTATCGCAAAGTAAATAAACACACATAAACAAGCATTCATACAATTCAAATAAAACATGCAACAAAATATTTGGAGAAGCCAAATAAAATCCAACACAAGTCATTAACATGAAATTTTTCAAAGTATAAATAATGTTCAAAATTCGTGATGTGCACTAGTGTTCCTACAAGGCATTCTAGAAAAATTATGATGAACAGAAAATAATTTTGTAGGATATATCTTGGCAAAAGTTCATGGCAAAGGGTTTAGTTCATGTGACGTGGTGCAAAAAGAATCACTTCAAACGGGTATACCGTTTGAAAGATATGGCCTAATGAAATTTAAATTCAAATCTGAAATAATTTCAAATTTGAACTTGCAAAAATCTGCAACTTTGGGTTTTTTGGTTAGGGCTATTCGAGATGAAAATTTAGCCTCTTGTTTCATCCCGTTTCGATCTACGGTTAAAAAGTTAAGGCCGTTTGAAGTTTTGAATTAAATCTGGAAAAAAAACTGCTACAATAGCGTTTCTAAAAACACTAAACTGTGAACGTTCACGGTTAGAGCGCGATGTGGCCAGCCCTGGTTGGTTGACTAAGTTCATTGCCAAAGCTATGCGATGAACATTCACAAACTACCGAACTAAAGAAAACCGAACGGTTATTTTAAAATAGACCACGGGTAACCACGTAAAAACCCAATCTACATCTAAACCTACCAGTTCGATCTAAACAGAAAAAAAACTAGGCTACTCTACGAAACGAGACAGAGGAGCGGGCAAGGCTTACAAAGACAAACACGATGTCTAGCAGGAACTGGGCGACGACGAGGCAACAGCTCCGGCGATCGCCGGCATCAGGGTAGAGGCAGGAGAGGTGCGGCTTGGCGAGGGCGTTCAAACGGTGGTGACGGCGGTCGGCGGCGATGACCGGAGGAACAGGGCGAGCTCCTGTACTCCGGCAAACTCCAGTGACGCAGGTCGTCGGGGTGGCTGCTCTGACGAACCTAGGAGCACAAAAACATGTCAGGGAAGATGCGGAAGACTAAGGGGGTCCGATTCTGCGAAGTAACAGAGGCAGGGGAGTTTCACCGGTGACGTAATCCTTCGGTGAAGAACTCGGCTCCGGCGAGATGCGAACGGCGACGGCGGCGGTTGTGAGCGGCGAGAGGTGGTGCGAGTTAGTTGAATGGAAAGGAGAAGGATCTGGGCTATTTATAGGCGTAGCTCGGAGGGCCGGGGCTGCGGGATAAGCTCTATCCCAAGAGGTTCGCGCGGCAGCAGCAGACACGCTTGCGTTGGTTTATCCAGCAGGTGTTGCGGGAGGTTGGGGACGAAGGCTGGGATCGGGTCCCACTGGCAGGCTGCATGAGAGAGGGAGACGCGAGCGAGAGAGAGATCGACCGGGCACGGGGGCTGGGCTCCACCTCACAGGTACGGGAGAGGGAGAGAGATGTGATCGGGGTGGAGAGCGAACGAGCGCTGGGCGAGCGCCTCGCTCGGCCTGGCTGGCGCGGGCGAGCGGCCTGGTTGGCTCAGCCGACCTGTGTGCGTGCGTGTGTTTCTATTTTTTTGAAAACCCTTTCTTTTTTTCTTTTTTTTTCAGAATCAGAAAAAGTAATATATACATATCAGAAAATTTCTAAAATTCGTATTGGTAAAATAGAGCACAAGGAACATTAATTCCTGCTCATATAATTTAGAAAATATTTTTTTAATGCATTAAATTTAGCTCTGGTAACAAAATAATTTCCAATGCAACTTTAAAAACACCAAATACAATGCAAATGCTATCCCACTCCTTTATATTTTGAGGAAGTCATATTATCCCCTCTCTATCATTTTATGTGAGTGGAAAACTTGAACATCATAAACTCCAAATGCAATAAAAATATGATATGCAATATGATGATCCTATTAACATCCTAATTTAATAAAATTGGGATGTTACGAACCTACCCCCCTTAAGATGAATCTCGTCCTCGAGATTCGGGTTGGCCAGCAAAAAGGTGAGGATGGACACGCTTGAGATCTTCCTCTCGTTCCCAAGTAGCTTCCTCCTCGGTGTGGTGACTCCACTGAACCTTGCAGAACTTGATGACCTTGGCACGAGTGACCCTCTCGGCAGTCTCAAGAATCTTAACAGGCTTCTCCTCATAAGTTAGATCGTTATCCAACTGAATTGCTTCTAGAGGCACTGTGTCTCTTAAAGGAATATCTGCCATCTCTGCATGACACTTCTTTAATTGGGAAACATGAAACACGTCATGAACTCCTGACAAACCCTCTGGTAGTTCCAACTTGTATGCAACTTCTCCTCTATGTTCCAGAACTCTATATGGCCCCACAAATCGTGGTGCTAACTTTCCTTTGACTCCAAACCTCTTAATACATCGAAGTGGAGACACTTGCAGATATGCTCTATCTCCCACTTCGTAAATCACTTCCTTGCGTTTAGCATCGGCATAACTCTTCTGTCTAGACTGAGCTATCTTGAGTCTATCATGAATCAACTTGACCTTCTCAGAATCTCAAATCAGTCCGATCAAAACAATTTGTGATCACCAACTCCATCCCACATCAACGGTGTTCTGCACTTCCTCCCATACAATGCCTCAAAAGGGGCCATCTGCAAACTGGCTTGATAGCTGTTGTTGTATGAGAACTCTGCATAAGGTAAGTTATCATCCCAACTAGACCCGTAGTCTAGTGCACAAGCTCTCAACATGTCCTCCAGAATCTGATTCACCCTCTCTGTCTGCCCATCTGTCTGTGGATGGAAGGTTGTACTGAACTCTAGACTGGTACCCAAAGTTTCGTGTAGCTGATGCCAAAACTTTGAAGTAAACTGTGTTCCTCTATCTGATACAATGGTCCTCAGAACTCCATGCAGACATACAATCCTGGTCATATATATCTTTGCCAGCTTAGCACTTGTATAGGTAGTCTTCACGGGAATGAAGTGAGCAACCTTGGTCAAGCGATCAACAATCACCCAAATGGAATCATAACCTGAACGGGTCCCGTGATGAAGTCCATGCCAAGTTTATCCCATTTCCAATCAGGTATCGGCCATGGCTGAAGCAAACCTGATGGTTTCTGATGCTCTGCCTTTACCCTCTGAAATACATCACATACTGCTATGTACTCAGCAATTTCCCTCTTCATACCGGTCCACCAAAAACATGCCTTCAAGTCCAAATACATCTTGGTGTTTCCCAGATGTATCGAGTAAGGCAAATCATGAGCCTCCTGAAGTATCAACTTCCTGATCTCTGGATCATTGGGCACACAAATACGCTGCTCAAACCATATGGTTCCATGCTCATCCTCACGGAATCCTTCTGCCTTTCCTTTGCTTATCCTCTCCTTTATCTCAGCAATACCTTGATCCAACTTCTGAGCTTCTCTGATCTTTCCCAACAAGGTGGAATGAACTTCGAGTGCGGCAACATAGCCTCTTGGAACTATTTCCAACTCGAGATCTCTAAGTTCATCACACAACTCCTTAGATAATCCTCCTGCAATAAGAGTGTTGACATAGCTCTTACGGCTCAACGCATCTGCCATGACGTTGGCTTTTCCTGGATGATAATGCAAACTCATGTAATAATCCTTGATGAGCCCAACCATCTCCTTTGCCTAAGGTTCAAATCTTTCTTCGTGAAGATGTACTTCAAACTCTTGTGATCGGTGTAAACATCACATTGGTTCCCGACAAGGAAATGTCTCTAGGTCTTGAGTGCATGCACCACTACTGCTAACTCCAGATCATGCGTGGCATAGTTCAACTCATGAGGTCGAAGCTGACGTGAAGCATAAGCTACAACCTTTCCTTGTTGCATAAGCACGCTCCAAGTCCTTGTCGTGAAGCGTCACAGTACACCTGAAAATCCTTGTGTATGTTCGGCAGAATTAGCACTGGAGCTGTAACCAAACGTTTCTTCAACTCCTGGAAACTGGCTTTACATTCCTCAGTACAAATATACTTGGTGTCCTTCTTCAACAACTCCGTCATGGGCTTTGCAATCTTGGAGAAATTCTTAATGAACCTCTGATAATATCCTACAAGTCCAAGGAAACTGCGGATCTTGCTAACTGAGGTCAGTGCCTTCCATTTCGTGACTGCTTCTACCTTGGAAGGGTCCACAGCAATTCCTTCCCCTGACACAAAATGTCCGAGAAATCCGACTTCCTTCAACCAAAACTCACACTTGCTGAACTTGGCATAAAGTTGGTGTTCTCTGAGCTTCTCCAGAACTAAGCGTAGATGTTCTGTGTGCCCCTCCTCATTTTTGGAGAAAACCAATATATCATCAACGAATACCACAACAAACTTATCCAAGTACTCCATGAATACCTTGTTCATCATGATCATAAAATAGGTAGGGGCATTAGTCAAACCAAACGACATGACTGTATACTCATAACGCCCATACCTCGTGGTAAAAGTTGTCTTAGGTATATCCTTCTCACGGATCTTCAACTCATGATAACGCGATCAAAGGTCAATCTTGGAGAAAACGCTAGCTCCTTCTAGCTGGTAGAAGAAGTCATTGATCATCGGCAACAGATAGTTGTTCTTGATGGTCACCTTGTTCAAGGAACGATAATCCACACACATCCTCAAGGTTCCATCCTTCTTCTCCACTAAGGGTACTGGGGCTCCCCAAGGTGATGAACTTGGGCGAATATAACCCTTCTCTAGTAACTCCTCAATCTGCTTCTTGACTTCTGCTAGATCATTAGTGGGTATCCGGTATGGCCTCTTGGAGATAGGTCAGGTGCCTAGCAGCAACTCAATGAGAAACTCAATCTCCCGATCCGGTGGCATACCGGGTAACTCCTCTGGAAATACATCGGGATAATCCTTCACCACTGGTACTTCTTCCTAGACAACTCCCATAAGAGACTTCACTTGATTCCTCTTAGGCTTAAGCCTGGATACATACTTGATCCTTTTCTTCTCTGGAGTGGTGAGAAGAATTGACCTACTGGCACAATCAATGCTTCCCTAATACTTGGACATCCAATCCATACCTAGGATTACATCGAACCCTCGTGACTCAAGTATGATCATATCTGTGGGAAAAACATGTCCCCCTATGTTCAAAGGCAACTGAAAACATGCCTGACTAGTCATAGACTCTGCTCCTGGGGAACTCACTAGAATAGGTGACTTAAGATCTACGGTAGGCAACTTATGTTTATTCACAAATCCCCTCGATATGAATGAATGCGATGCACCAGTGTCAAATAGAATGAGTGCTGGAAATTAATTAACCAAGAACTTACCAATCACCGCATCCGGTTGTTCATAGACTTCTTCCACATTGACATGACTCACATGCCCGTTAATGAAAGGATTGGGCTTCTTGCCTCCAGAACTTCCATTGCCATTCCCATTTTGTAGCTCGGGTAGTGCCCTGTCTTCTTACACTTGAAGCAGGTGATGTGACTCAGATCCTTCCTCAGTGGTGTAGCAGGGGTAGGGTGATGGTGATTGTCGTTTCCTCCATTCCCATTGCCATTCTTATGGACATTGTGGTTGTGTCCATTGCCTCCATGCTGAGAATGGCCACCATGGTTATGATGGTTGTGCCATCCAAACTTACTGTGTCCTATACCAGAATATCCTGAGAAAGGGGCAGAGCGGGGCTTCTGCTGAGCTCCAGACTAAAACTTGCCTTGACCATATTTCCTCTTGCGATTTTCCATTTGCTGATGCTTGCCCTCTAGAGTGATCGCCTTGTCCACCAACTCCTGATAGTTATCAAAATTCGCTACCATCAACTGAATTCCCATCTCATCATTCAATCCCTCCAGAAACTTCTCTTGCTTGGCTGCATCGGTTGCCACATCACCTGGGGCGTAACGGGACAACCTGCGGATGTCATCAACATACTCAGACACTGAGCAACCTCCTTGGCGTAAGTTGCGGAACTCCCTCTTCTTGAGAGCCATAGCTCCCGCTGAAACATGAGCAGTGCGGAACGCCTGCTGGAACTGAGCCCAAGTCACATTCTCCATGGGGTACGTGGCGGTGTAGTTCTCCCACCACGAAGCTGCTGGTCCATCCAGTTGGTGAGAAGCAAACCTCACCTTCTCCTGATCAGTGCATCCTGCTATGACTAGCTTCCTACCCATGTTGTGAAGCCAGTAATCTGCGAAAATCGGCTCCGGGCTTCTCGTGAAGATTGGAGGATTCAGCCTCAGAAAACGGGTAAGGCTGTCAATTTGTGGTGGAGGTGGAGGTGGTGGTGGAGGCAGGTTGTTGTTGTTGTTCTGGGCCATATTCTGCATCATCAACTGTATCATCTGGTTCTAGGTCTGAAGCAATTGTTCCAAGGTGGGTGGGATATCATTCCTTGAGCCATTCCCAGAAGGGTCGTGCCTTGGTGGCATCTGTTGGGTCAGCATAGATGAGGTTTAGATAGAATTAGGCCTAAGGGAGAAACACTACCCATATGCAAATGATGGCAATAAAAATCCAAATCACTCCAATTCAATTCAATCAAAGAGTTCACACGAAACAAATCTAAGGTGAGCCATGTCACAAGATTTGACAAGGTCCCACAAATAAATAAATCAACTACTAATCGACTATCGAATCCTAATCTCTCATGGTGGTCTAAATCTACTCCTCATCTGAAGAGAGATATATCATGTTGATGTCGGCTCCAGCGGCATCACTCTGTATCTCCTCGTCGTCATCCTCATAGTCTTTGTCCTGACTGACGTAGTCCCCATAAGAGTGATCCTCTTGGAGATTCTCCCCATTATCAAGTTCTTCCTCAGCTTCCTCCAGCTGAAGCTTCAAGTCGTCGAGCTTATCCTGCAGCACATCGAGCTCCTCCTCATGCTCTGCACGAGCATTCTGAAGCTCTTCTTCCAGCTTGACCTTGCGGGTAGTCAAGTTGTGGGTGGTGACGAGGCTATCGTCCATCTCTTCCTTCATCCTGGTGATGAGCTCCTCCAGGTCCTCAATGTGTGAGGTGATGGTGTTGTCTGCCCTGGTGCGCACCACATCTCCATCCGAGTCACGGCGCGCATACGTGACGTAGTTAGTATTCTTGAGATCCTCGTGGTAGTCCTGGCGTATGCGCCCAAGTGCAAAGAGTGCAGCGATCCCTTTGCCAATGCCCCATGATCTTACTTCTATGTAGAAGTCGATCGGCTCAATGGCATTTCCAAAAGTTCGCCCTGGAATGTGGACGTTAATCTTCCAGCGCATCTCCTAAGGTAGATTGCCTGTGAAGGTACCGGTGAAGCTAGGCAAGGCAATGCACAGATGTCCTGCGATATCCACGAGCTATCTTCCAAAGGGCATGGTTGCGTCGGGCTGAGCAAACTCAATGATGGGGGTCGACATCTACAGTTTGAAAGAGAGGATGATAATCCACAAGTATAGGGGATCGCAACAGTTTTCGAGGGTAAAGTATTCAACCCAAATTTCTTGCTTCTACAAAAGGGGAGCCAAAGAATCTTCTCGAGTATTAGCAGTTGAGTTGTCAATTCAACCACACCTGAAAGATTTAGTATCTGCAGCAAAGTTTTAGTAGCAAAGTAATATGATAGTAACAGTAGTAGTTGTGACAGTAGCAATAGTGATTGGTATAGCGAGTGTGACAGTAGTAGCGGAAAAGTAACAAAGCAAGAACTAGTATAGGAAAAGCTCGTAGGCATTGGATCGGTGATGGATGATTATGCCGGATGATATTCATCATGTAAAAGTTATAACATAGGGTAATATGCAACTAGCTCCAGTTCGTCAATGTAATGTAGGCATGTATTCCGTATATAGTCATACATGCTTAGGGAAAAGAACTTGCATGACATCTTTCGTCCATCCCTCCCGTGGCAGCGGGGTCCTAATGGAAACTTAGGGATATTAAGGTCTCCTTTTAATAGAGTACCGGAACAAAGCATTAACACATGGTGAATACATGGAATCCTCATACTATGGTCATCTCCGGGAGTGGTTCCGGCTATTGTCACTCCGGGGTTGCCGAGTCATAACACACAGTAGGTGACTACAACTTGCAAAATAGGATCAAGAACTCACATATATTGATGAAAACATAATAGGTTCACATCTGAAATCATGGCACTCAGGCCCTAGTGACAAGCATTAAGCATAGCAAAGTAGTAGCAACATCAATCTTAGAACATAGTGGATACTAGGGATCAAACCCCATCAAAACTAACTCAATTACATGATAGATCTCATCCAACTCATCACCGTCCAGCAAGCCTACGATAAGATTACTCACGAACGATGATGAGCATCATGAAATTGGCGATGGAGAAAGGTTGATGATGACGATGGCTTCGATTTCCACTCTCCGGAGCCCAAAACAGGCTCCAGATCTGCCCTCCGGAGGAAGAACAGGTGGTGGCGGCGGC
Source organism: Hordeum marinum (assembly GCA_022496015.1). Taxonomy (NCBI): domain Eukaryota; kingdom Viridiplantae; phylum Streptophyta; class Magnoliopsida; order Poales; family Poaceae; genus Hordeum; species Hordeum marinum. The sequence goes on along the minus strand of CM039672.1, from coordinate 239,799,720 downwards.
TCCGTATCGTAAAACGCGAATATTTCTTCTCCTTGAGTTTTTTTGGGACGAATAGGGTTATATGGAAGTGGAGAGGAGGTCGGAGGAGCCACGTGGGCCCCACGAGCCTGCCAGGCGCGGCTAGGGGGGCGCACTCCAGGGCCCACTGGCTGCTCCTCCTCAGTTGATTCTTTCGTCGGTATTTTTTATATATTCCACGAGAAATCCTTGCCAATTTTCAGGTCATTCCGAGAACTTTTATTTCTGCACAAAAATAACACCATGGCAGTTGTGCTGAAAACAACGTCAGTCCAGGTTAGTTTCATTCAAATCATGCAAATTAGAGTCCAAAACAAGGGCAAAAGAGTTTGGAAAAGTAGATACGTTGGAGACGTATCAACTCCCTCAAGCTTAAAACCTTGCTTGTCCCCAAGCAATTCAGTTGATAAACTGAAAGAGACAAAAGAAAAACTTCTACAAAATCTGTTTGATCTTGTTGTTATAATTATGTCTAACTCGTATTCAAATTTTCAGCAAGATCATAAGCTAACCACATAAACAATGACATAAAGGTCTCACGGTATACTCATATCAATGACATAATCAACTAGCGAGTAAAAATAATAAGTTTCAAACGTCAACACTTCAATCAAAACAATCATGATACAATATGAATAGATGGTATCTCGCTAGCCCTTTTTGAGACCGCAAAACATAAATGCAGAAAACCTTCAAAGACCAAGGGCTGACTAGAAGTTGTAATTCATAATAAAGAAGATCCAGTCATAATCATACTCAATATCAATTAATAACAAAGCATACAAATGACGGAGGTGCTCTCTAGCTGGTGCTTTTAATAAGAATAAGATGACTCAACAGAAATATAAATAGATAGACCCATCGCAGAGGGAAGCATTGATTTGCAGAGGTGCTAGAGCTCAAGCTTTTTAAAACAGAGATAAATGATTTTTGGGGTGGCATGCTGTCATTGTCAACGCAATAACAAAGAGTTTTCACCATCTTCCATGCTACACGTATTATAGGCGGTTCACAAACAGAATACTAAAGTTTTGACTCCCCCACCATCGATCAATCACACTCCATGACTAGCGGAATCCTCGGGTGCCGTCCATACCAACAACAATCCAGGGGGAGTTTTGTTTGCAATTATATTTTTTATTTGATTTGAGCATGGAACTGGGCATTCCGATTACCGGCCCCTTTCTCGTGAGTGATAGTGAATAAACACATATCGAGGATAACACGCCTAGCATGGAAGATACTGACCGCCCCTTGCCACAACATGAGCGGTTCGAGCATACAAAACAGATTATTATTCGAAGGTTTAGAGAATGCCACATGCAAATTTACTTGGAACGGCAGGTAGATACCGCATATGGGTAGGTATGGTGGACTCATATGGAACAACTTTGGGTTTATGGAAGTGGATGCACAAGTAGTATTCCCGCTTAGTACAAGTGAAGGCTAGCAAAAGACTCGGAAGCGACCAACTAGAGAGCGACAACAGTCATAAACATGCATTGAGATTAACCAACATTGAGTGCAAGCATGAGTAGGATGTAAATCACCATGAACATGAATATCTTGCAGGCTATGTTGATTTTGTTTTCAACTACATGCGTGAACATGTGCCATGTCAATCCACTTGAATCATTCAAAGGAGGATACCATCCTATCATACTACATCAGGATCATTTTAAAATTCATGTTGGCATCCAAGACAAACCATTATAAGCCCCTAGCAAATTAAGCATGGCATAAGAAACTATGATCTCTAAGTTGTCATTCCAAACATGTTTCTCTCATAACAGTGTTGAATTAGGAATGATAAGCTAGTCATATTTACAAAAACAAAATAGGTCGAGTTCATACTAGCTTTTCCAGGCTCGGTCACTTCATCATATATCGTCATTATTGCCTTTCACTTGCACGACCGAATGGTGTGAATAATAATAAGAGTGTTCGTGCATTGGACTAAGCTGGAATCTACAAGCAAACTTAGAGGAGAAGACAAGGTAATATGGCTCTTTGACGAGTAAAGAATAATGCATATGAGAGCCACTAATTATTTTAATCATGGTCTTCTACCTCGACCCAAAGAAAAAGAAAACTATTTACACGGGAAAGCTCCCAGCATGCAAAAGAAGAACGGGAAAATCTTTTTGGGTTTTCTTTTTAGTTACTACTAAGCATGCAAGAATATAAAGCTATACTAAAAAAATTCTTGTTTTTCTCATTTTTGGATTTTCTCAAGTTTAACCAAACACACAAGAAGAATGCGAGAAAAGAAAATAAACTAGCATGGATGATATAATGAAAAAGTGTAAACACCGACTATCAAAGTGAATGTGTGAACATGAATATAAAATCGGTGAGAAACACGTACTCCCCCAAGCTTAGGCTTTTGGCCTAAGTTGTTCTACTCCCAAGGCTGGTCCGGGTAATATCCAAAATCATAATGGGGGTTGTACTGGGATGCGGCAGCTACCGCCTGAATAGCTGCCTCACGGAGGTGAGCAGCCTTCTCTTCTCTCTCATACTCTTCTTCCTCTCTTCTAGTTATGTAATATCTTCGTTTTCCCTGAAAATTAAAGAAGGCAGGAGTAGGAAGAGTAATATGGAAAACATGTTGTCGATCAAATATTAGCCGGTATAGGAGGGACTCATTGCTCCTCTCAAGGAACTGGAACCGTATCATGGCAGCACGATCAAGGAATGCATTGTGGAGCGGGGTATCTCTAGCTTGGATGGGTATTCTAAGATAATTAGCTAGGCAAGTGGCATAGATTCCACCAAAGAAATCTCCCTCATTAGCATTGTTATTTAATATCCTAGCAATTATAGCTCCCATATTAAAACTTCTATCGCTTGTTACTCCACTCTTAAGTATACTGAGGTCAGGAACGCAGAGGTGGCTATGATCACGCTTACCATTAATGCATCTACCTATGAAGAGAGCAAAATAATGTAATACAAGAAAATGAATGCTCCCCATGGAAGCCGGGGTAACATCTCTAGTCTCTCCAACAGTTATATCAGCAGTAAAATCTCTAACCGATGACTTAGGAGGATCCTTGATACTACCCCAATCAGGTATCTTACATATTCTATTAAAATCCTCAAAGTCCATGGTATACGATTTATCATAAATATCAAACAATATGGATGTGTTACGACCAGATGAAAATTTAAATCTACGGACAAAGGAGGCAGTGAGGGAAGTATACTTTTCACATTTATCAGAGATGAATTCCTTGAGACCGGCGTTGCGGATGAGCCTATCAAACTCGTCCTTGAAGCCTGCATCAATCATGAATTCATCGGAAGACCATTCACATGGTTGCACCGATGCGTCTCTCAACTGATAAAAATCGGGCTCCTGAATCGCGGGACGGGGACCTCTCCTGCTCGAGGAACCACCATGATAGCTCTTCCTAAACATTTTCCTTTGTCTGAAATAATTCTGAAATTTTTAGTGACTCAAAATAAAAGTGAACAAACTTAACAAAACTCATAACAACTACACCTACAAGTGCCTAGAGGCCATATATTGGATCAAAACTACTTAGGACCAAATAAATAACATGCAAATCTCAATAACAGGGTCACCAAGGCAGAAATAATATGCAATGAATAAAGCACTAGAACAAAAACTAATTGGACCAATGGAGGAGTCACATACCAAGGAACAATTCCCTAAAACAGTTCGGTGAATGGAGCTTGGCACAAGGAGATCGAAAAATGAAGCAAAATGAGCGAGAACACGGGTTTGAGTTGTGGAATGATTTTTTCTGGAGGTGGAAGAAGGAGATGGGTGCAGGAATAAGTGGAGGGGGGCCACATGGGCCCCACAAGCCTACCAGGCGTGGCCAGGGGGGTGCCCGTGCCTCCTAGGCTCGTGACCCACTGGTGCATCCCCTTCGGTTCTTATTTGTCTCAAAAATTCTAATATATTCCAGAAAAAATCATACTTAAATTTCAGGGCATTTGAAGAACTTTTATTTTCAGGTCATTTTTTTATTAGACGGATAATGCAGAAAACAGGAGAATAATGCTATTTTTATTATTTTTCTACTAAATAACATAAAGTAAAAGTTGGGAACAGAAGATTGTGACTTGTAGATTCATCCATCTCATGGTCATCAAAAGAAATCCATCAATGAGGTTGATCAAGTCTCCTTGACAAACTTTTTCCCAATCACACGAAACAGGAGAACTTCCGAAAAATCACTAAGTTACCTCAATGGGGATGTGCATATCCCCAACAATAAGTATATCATGTCTCATCTTGACAGTAGGTACAAGGAATTCAAAGCTTCCAATGATAATAGATGAAGGTTTTTCAATAGAATGTATGCAATGAACCCTATATTGTTTCTTCGGAAAGTGCACCGTGTGCTCATTACCATCAACATGGAAAGTGACATTGCCTTTGTTGCAATCAATAACGGATCCTGCAGCGTTTAAAAAGGGTCTTCCAAGGATGATTTCCATGGCATCATCCTTAGGAATATCAAGAATAACAAAGTCCGTTAAGATAGTAACATTTGCAACCACATCAGGCACATCCTCGCAAATACCGATAGGTAAAGCAGTTGATTTATCGGCCATTTGCAAAGAAATTTCGGTAGGTGTTAACTTATCCAATTCAAGTCTATGATATAAAGAGAGAGGCATAACACTAACACCGGCTCCAAGATCACATAAAGAAGTTCTAACATAGTTTCCTTTAATGGAGCAAGGTATAGTGGGCAATCCAGGATCACCTAGTTTCTTAGGAGTCCCACCCTTAAAAGTGTAATTAGCAAGCATGGTGGAAATCTCAACATCAGGTATCTTTCTTTTATTTGTCACAATATCTTTCATGTATTTAGCATAAGGAGGCATTTTAAGCATATCAGTCAAACGCATTTGCAAAAAGATAGGTCTAATCATTTCAACAAAGCGCTCAAAATCCTTTTTCTTGGATGGCTTAGGAGGAAATGACATGGGTTTATGAACCCATGGTTTTCTTTCTTTATCGTGCTTCCTAGCAATAAAATTACTCTTATCATATCTTTTGTTCCTAGGTTGTGGGTTATCAGGTTCAATAGCAGGTTCAATCTCCACATAATTATCATTACTAGGTTGAGCATCAATATGAACATCATTATCAATATTATCAATAGGCTCATGTTCATCACCAGATTGTGTCTCAGCATCAGAAATAGATATATCATTTGGATTTTCAGGTGTAACAGCAACAGGTTTACTAGCATGCAAGTTCCTATCATCTTTCTTTTTCTTCCTATTACCAGGATAACTAGGTGCATCAGTATTAATTCCTTGAGAATCTTGCTCAATTCTCTTAGGATGGCCCTTAGGATACAAAGGTTCCTGAGTCATTGTACCACCTCTAGTAACAACCCTTACAGAATTATCATTCAATTCATTAAGCAAATCATTTTGAGCCTTAAGTACTTGCTCTACTTGAGTGGTAACCATAGAAGCATGTTTACTAATAAGCATAAGATCATTAACATTTCTATCGACACAAGCACTTATATGATTAATCATACGAGCATTTTGTTCCAGTTGTCTGCTAACATAATCATTAAAACTTTGTTGTTTGGCAACAAAATTATCAAATTCATCTAATCATAAGCTAGCAGGTTTATCATAAGGAATATCACTCTCATTGAATCTACGAAGAGAATTTACCTCCACTACCTGTGTCAGGTTATCAAGACCATGTATCTCTTCTACCTTTGTTGGGTTATCAAGACCATGTATCTCTTCAATAGGTGGTAGATTCTTAACATCTTCAGATTTAATACCTTTCTCTCACATAGATTTCTTTGCTTCTTGCATATCTTCAGGACTGAGGAATAGAATACCTCTTTTCTTTGGAGTTGACTTCGGAGGTGGTTCAGGAATAGTCCAAGCATTATCATTACTCAAGATATTATTTAATAGAATTTCAGCTTGTTCCACAGTTCGTTCCCTGAAAGCACAACTAGCACAACTATCTAGGTGGTCCCTAGAAGCATTGGTTAGTCCATTATAAAAGATATCAAGTATTTCATTTTTCTTAAGAGGGTGATCAAGCAAAGCATTCAGTAACTGGACAAGCCTCCCCAAGCTTGTGGGACACTCTCTTCTTCAATTTGCACAAAGTTATATATATCCTGCAAGGCAGCTTGTTTCTTATGGGCAGGAAAATATTTCTCAGAGAAGTAATAAATCATATCCTGGGGACTATGCACACAACCAGGAGCAAGAGAAGTAAACCAAGTTTTAGCATCACCCTTTAGTGAGAAAGGAAACAACTTAAGGATATAGTAATGGCGGTTTTTTTTCCTCATTAGTGAATAGGGTGGCAATATCATTCAGCTTAGTAAGATGTGCTACAATAGTTTCAGATTCATAACCATGAAAAGGATCACATTCAACCAAAGTGATTAACTCAGGATCGACAGAGAACTCATAATCCTTATCAGTAATAAAGATAGGTGAAGTAGCAAACTTAGGATCATATTTCATTCTAGCATTCATAGATTTTTCTTTCCAATTAAGTAATAATTTCTCAAGATCATAGGTATCCTTACAAGCAAGAAAGTCTTCAGCTACCTCTCCTTACATAACATAACCCTTAGGTATATTAGGCAATTCATATTTAGGAGGGCTAGGTCTAACAGGTGTAACAGCAGGTTCTATTTCAATAGTTTCATCAGTTCCAGAAGTACCATTTGATTCAGTAGTAACTCTAGCAATTTGTGCATCAAGAAATTCACCAAGTGGCATATCATTACCAAGCAAAGCATCATCATAAATATCATGTATAGTAGAAGGAGCATCATCAAGCACAGGCGACATATCAGAATTAATAGCAGGTGGCGGTGTCACAAATTTACTCATAACAGAAGGTCAATCAAGTGCAGAGCTAGATGGCAGTTCCTTACATGTCCTCGTAGTTGAGGGCAGAATTTTAGTGTTTGGATATCGCAAATTCTTCATAGTGATTAATAGATATAAATCCCAAGTGACTCAGAGAATAGAGCTATGCTCCCCGGTAACGGCGCCAGAAAAAGATCTTGATAACCCACAAGTATAGGGGATCGCAACAGTTTTCGAGGGTAAAGTATTCAACCCAAATTTATTGATTCGACACAAGGGGAGCCAAAGAATATTCTCGAGTATTAGTAGTTGAGTTTTCAATTCAACCACACCTGAAAGATTTAGTATCTACAACAAAGTTTTAGTAGCAAAGTAATATGATAGTAACAGTAGTAGCGGTGACAGTAGCAGTAGTGATTGGTATAGCGAGTGTGACATTAGTAGCGGAAAAGTAATAAAGCAAGAACCAGTATAGGAAAAGCTCGTAGGCATTGGATCGGTGATGGATGATTATGCCGGATGATATTCATCATGTAAAAGTTATAACATAGAGTAATATGCAACTAGCTCCAGTTCGTCAATGTAATGTAGGCATGTATTCCGTATATAGTCATACGTGCTTAGGGAAAAGAACTTGCATGACATCTTTCGTTCATCCCTCCCATGACAGCGGGGTCCTAATGGAAACTTAGGGATATTAAGGTCTCCTTTTCATAGAGTACCGGAACAAAGCATTAACACATGGTGAATACTGGAATCCTCATACTATGGTCATCTCCGGGAGTGGTTCCGGTTATTGTCACTGCGGGGTTGCCGGGTCATAACACATAGTAGGTGACTACAACTTGCAAAATAGGATCAAGAACTCACATATATTAATGAAAACATAAGAGTTTCAGATCTGAAATCATGGCACTCGGGCTCTAGTGACAAGCATTAAGCATAGCAAAGTAGTAGCAACATCAATCTTAGAAAATAGTGGATACTAGGGATCAAACCCCATCAAAACTAACTCGATTACATGATAGATCTCATCCAACTCATCACCATCCAGCAAGCCTACGATAAGATTACTCACGAACGATGATGAGCATCATGAAATTGGCGATGGAGAAAGGTTGAAGATGACGATGGCTTCGATTTCCACTCTCCGGAGCCCAAAACAGGCTCCAGATCTGCCCTCCGGAGGAAGAACAGGTGGTGGCGGCGGCTCCGTATCATAAAAACCCGAATATTTCTTCTCCTTGATTTTTTTCTAGGACGAATAGGGTTATATGGAAGTGGAGAGGAGGTCGGAGGAGCCACGTGGGCCCCACGAGCCTACCAGGCGCGGCCAGGGGGGTCCCGCGCCTCCAGGGCTCGTGGCCCACTGGCTGCTCCTCCTCCGTTGTTTCTTTCGCCGGTATTTTTTATATATTCAACAGAAAATCATCATCAATTTTCTGGTCATTCCAAGAACTTTTATTTCTGCACAAAAATAACACCATGGCAGTTCTACTGAAAACAGCATCAGTCCGGGTTAGTTTCATTCAAATCATGCAAATTAGAGTCCAAAACAAGGGCAAAAGAGTTTGGAAAAGTAGATACGTTGGAGACGTATTAGAGGAGAAATTAGTAGTGAAGTAGGGAAAAGTATGAGACCAAAACAGGGGTATAAGAAGTGTTGGAAAATGTGGTTTTTATCCTATGGCCTTCCATTTTCTAGGGTCGCGTTCTACAGTCAACGTGTGCTCTGATACCATCTTGTAGCGACCCGATCTCAAGGGATCGGAGTCTCTATGCTTAAGTGTCATTCCTGGATCGGTATGCTGACACACACAGTACTTGAGTATTTACAACAGAGTTCAATCACACATTTATTACATCAAGAATCCTCAAAAAGTATTTATTACATTAATGTGGCCTAAGGCCAAGTAAAACCAAATCATGCGGAAGCAATAAATGTAACGAGTCCATCAACTCCACGAGCAAGCTGAGTGCAGAACAATGACCTATCGCACCTTATTTGTCGTGGGATAAATCTGCAACATGATAAGTTGCAGCCGTGTAGGTCAGTACATGGAATGTACTAGCAAGTCACATCATAAAGTGTAATGAGCCTACATAGTACATGCAATTTGGCTGGTGGAAAGCTCTAAGTTTAGTTTTGCATAAAGCTAGTTTTTCCTATCAAAAATAATTGTTCTACTTCTACAAATATCATAAGTCTGAGATGATGCCCATCTCAATCATTCCAAAGTTTTGTACCCGGATGATTAGTTAAGTGTGATGAGATCTCCCTACATTTCCACTACTAAAAGCTCAAGTTGTCCATGACCGGGGACACGGCTAATCGATTAGATTTTAACTCTGCAGAGGTTGCACACTTTTCCCACAAGAGTCGACCACATCCTTGATCGGAAGATCGATCCATAGTCTTTTGAAAGCATTTTCCCTAACCCACGGATAGGCCGGTACACCTACATCATCTACATCTGCTAGCTTATCCTGGAAGAGGTCACACCATCTACTCAACTAAGCCAGAGCCCATATAGGCTTGCGGCTGCACACGAAAACTTTTAGACATGAAAATAAGGTTGAGCCCTTTGAGCCTGGGTGGACGGACTAGTAGTGTGCACTCCCATGGATTCCCATGAGTGCTCCCACTGTACTTCGCCACCATACAAACCAATTTCCACCCAGGTAGTTCATTAAAGTTGGTCCTAGTTACTACTTTGTCACTCACATCTCAAGGTGATAACACTCCCCAATCCACGTCTACTTTGGCAAAGCATTGTAGCATAACACGGTGGCGACAAAGTTGGTACGGTTCAGACCTACCTCAAATGAACTACTGGGTGATAGTAACACCAACAAGTTTAAACTCCTACCACGCACTCCTACATCAAAGGACTATGTGCAAAAATAAAACATAGGTAAAACATGTATGATCAAAACATAACTTGCCTTCGTGCTGGGAGTGAAGTTCTAGGGAATGGTAGTACTCTGCTCCGCACTCCGGACAATCTATCACAAAGTAAATAAACACACATAAACAAGCATTCATACAATTCAAAGAAAACATGCAACAAAATATTTGCAAAAGCCAAATAAAATCCAACAGAAGTCATTAACATGAAAATTTTCAAATTATAAATAATGTTCAAAACTCGTGACGTGCACTAGTGTTCCTACAAGGCATTCTAGAAAAATTATGATGAACAGAAAATAATTGTGTAGGATATATCGTGGCAAAAGTTCATGGCAAAGGGTTTAGTTCGTGTGACGTGGTGCAAAAAGAATCACTTCAAACGGGTATACCGTTTGAAAGATATGACCTAATGAAATTTAAATTCAAATCTGAAATAATTTCAAATTTGAACTTGCAAAAATCTGCAACTATGGGTTTTCTAGTTAGGGCTATTCGAGACGAAAATTTAGCCTCTTGTTTCATCCCGTTTCGATCTACGGTTAAAAAGTTTCCGAAAACACTAAAGTGTGAACGTTCATGGCTAGAGCGCGATGCGGCAAGCCCTGGTTGGTTGACTAAGCTCGTTGCCAAAGCTATGCGATGAACGTTCGCAAACTACCAAACTAAAGAAAACCGAACGGTTATTTTGAAACAGACCGCGGTTAACCGCGTAAAAAAACCAATCTACATCTAAACCTACCGGTTCGATCTAAACAGAAAAAAAAACCTAGCCTACTTTACGAAACGAGACAGAGGAGCGGGCGAGGCTTGCAGAGACGAACACGACGTCTGGAAGGAACTGGGCGAAGGCGGGGCGACGGCTCCGGCGATCACCGGCGTCAGTGTAGAGGCGAGAGAGGTGCGGCTTGGCGAGGGTGTTCAAACGGCGGTGACGGCGGTCGTCGGCGACGACCAGAGGAACGGGGCGAGCTCCTGTACTCCGGCGAACTCCGGCGATTCAAGTCGTCGGGGTGGCTGCTCCGGCAAACCTAGGAGCACAAAAACATTGTCAGGGAGATGCGGAAGACTAAGGGGTCCGATTCTGCGAAGTAACATAGGCAGGGGAGTTTCATCGGTGACGTAATTTTCGGCAAAGAACTCGGCTCCGGCAAGATGCGAACGGTGATGGCGGCGGCTGTGATTGGCGAGAGGTGGTGCGAGTTAGCTGAATGGAAAGAGGAGGCTCTAGGCTATTTATATGCGCAGCTCGGAGGACCGGGGCTGCGGGATAAGCTCTATCCCGAGAGCTTCACGCAGCAGGTGCGGACACGCTTGCGCTGGTTTATCTAGCGGGTGTTGTAGGAGGTTGGGGACAAAGGCTGGGATCGGGTCCCACTGGCAGGCTGCATGAGAGAGGGAGACGCGAGCGAGAGAGTCCTTAGTTATCTTGCTCCATCATACCGAAATTGGGATGTTACAATACATCAACATGTATCATTTCCAATAAGTCAGTTTCCCGCTCCATCATACCGAAAAACAGGGTCCTTAGTTATCTTTCCCAAGAGGCATGGTTCGTATGTCTCAACCTATTCGAAATCGAATGAGTCCAAAGATCCATCAACATGGAGTTTCTTCATGCGCTTTACACCAATATGACATTTAGTGGCAGTGCCACAAGTATGTGGTACTATCATTATTAACTTTGTATCTTTTTGGCATAAATATTATGAACATGTGTATCACTACGATCGAAATTCAATAAACCATTCTCATCGTGTGCATGACCGTTGAAGGTTTTATTCATTTAAACAGAATAACCATTATTCTCTAACTTAAATGAATAATCGTATTGGAATAAACACGATATAATCACGTTCATGATCAATGCAAACACCAAATAACATTTATTTAGGTTTATCACTAATCCCGAAGGTAGAGAGAGCATGCGATGGTGATCACATCAACCTTGGAAACATTTCCAACACTCATAGTCACCTCACCCTTAGCTATCCTCCGTTTATTCCTTAGCTTTTATTTCGAGTTACTAACATTTAGCAACCGAACCGGTATCCAATACCCAGGTGCTACAAGGAGTACTAGCAAGGTACACATCAATAACACGTACGTCAAATATACTTCTGTCAACGTTGCCAGCCTTCTTATCTACCAAGTATCTAGGGTTGTTCCACTTCAGTGACCGTTCTCCTCATAATAGAAGCACTTAGTCTCGGGTTTGGATTCACCCTTGGGTTTCTTCGCTGGAGCAGCAACTGACTTGCCATCCATAAAGTTTCCATCCTTGCCCTTCTCGAAACTAGTGGTTTCACTAACCATCAACACTTGATGCTCCTTCTTGATTTCTACCTTCGCGGTGTCAAACATCGCTAATAGCTAAGGGATCATTATTTCTAGCCCTGGCATTTTATAGTTCATCACGAAGCTCTAGTAGCTTAGTGACGGTGACTTGGAGAACTACATCAATCACTATCTTATCTGGAAGGTCAACTCCCACTCGATTCAAGCAATTGTAGTACCCAGACAATCTGAGCACATGCTCACCGATTGAGATATTCTCCTTCATCTTGCAGGCAAAGAATCTTGTTGATGGTCTCATACCTCTCAACACGGGCATGAGCCTGAGATCCCAATTTCACCTTTTAGAACCTCTCATATGTTCCGTCACATTTAAAACATTTTGGAGCCTCAATTCTAAGCTGTAATGCATGACGCACTGAACTATCAAGTAGTCATCAGAACGTGCCTGTCATATGTTCACAAAATCTACACATGATGCTTGAGGGGGTGGCGCACCGAGAGGTGCATTAAGGACATAAGCCTTCTGTGCAGCAATGAGGACTATCCTCAGATTACGGACCCAGTCCGCATTATTGCTACCATCATCTTTCAACTCTATTTCTCTAGGAACATATACAAAATTCAAGGGAGCTACAGTGCGAGCTAGTAATCTACAACATAATTTGCAAAGACATTTTGACTATGTTCATGATAATGAGTTTAGTTAATCATAATACTTAAAAAACTCCCATTTAAACTGACATCCCTCGGGTCATTCGAGTGTCAGATGATCCAAATCCACCAACTCCAGTCCGATCATCACGTGAGTTGAGGTGGTTTCCATGATGAACATCTTCATGTTGATCATACCTACTACATGACTCATGTTCGACCTTTCGGTCTCTTGTGTTCTGAGGCCATGTCTGTACATGTTAGGCTCATCAAAGTTAACCCGAGTGTTCTGCACGTGCAACACTGGCTTGCACCCATTGTATGTGAACATAGAGTCAATCACACCCGATCATCATGTGGTGTCTCTGTTGGAAATATGCCCTAGAGGCAATGAAAAATGATTATTATTATATTTCCTTGTTCGTGATAATCGTTTATTATCCATGCTATAATAGTATTGCCTGGAAACACATTGCATGTGTGGATACATAGACAACACTTTGTCCCTAGTATGCCTCTAGTAGACTAGCTCGTTGATCAAAGATGGTCAAAGGTTTCCTATCCATTGACATGAGATGTCATTTGATAATGGGATCACATCATTGGGAGAATGATGTGATGGACAAGACCCAAACTATAAACATAGCATATGATCGTGTCAGTTTATTGCTATAGTTTTTTACATGTCAAGTATCTGTTCCTATGACCACATGCAACTCACAGACACTGGAGGAGTGCCTTGTGTGTATCAAATGTCAAAATGTAATTGGGTAACTATAAAGGTGCTCTACAGGTATCTCCAAGGGTGTTTGTTGAGTGGGTATGGATCAAGACTGGCATTTGTTACTTCGTCTGACGGAGAGGTATCTTAGGGCCCACTCAGTAATACAACATCACAATAAGCCTTGCAAGCAATGTGACTAAGTGTTAGCTACGGGATCTTGTATTATGGAACGAGTAAAGAGACTTGCTGGTAACAGGATTGAACTAGGTATACAGATACCGACGATCGAATCTCGGGCAAGTAACATATCGATGAACAAAGGGAAAAACATACGGGATTAACCGAATCCTTGACATAGAGGTTCAACTGATAAAGATCTTCATTGAATATATCAGAACCAATATGGGCATCCAGGTCCCGCTATTGTTTATTGACCGTAGAGGTGTCTCGGTCATGTCTAGATAGTTCTTGAACCCGCAGGGTCTGCACACTTAAGGTTCGGTGACGTTTCGGTAGTATAGAGTTATGTATGGTGGTTACTGAAGGTTGTTTGGAGTCTCAGATTAGATGTCGGACGTCAAGAGGAGCTCCGGAAGGTAAAGATTGATATATACGAAGTCCTGTTTTGGTCATAGAAAAAGTTTCGTGCTCATCAGTAGTGTACCGGGAGTGCCGGGAGGGTACCGGGGGACCATCGAGAGGGGTGACTCGACCCAAAGGGCCCGATGGGCTGTGGGAAGAGTAAAACCAGCCGTTTGTAGGCTGGCTGTACCCTCCACTTAGGCCCATGCAACTAGAGGTGGAAAAACCCAAGAGGTGGAGGTGTTTTCCAAGTAGGGGAGGAGTCCTACTCCTAGTAGGGTTGGAGGTGGACTCCTCCACCTCCTTTTGCCGAAGCCCTCCTTGAAGGAGGGGCCAAGGAAGCCTCCCCTCCCTCTCCTCCTATATATACTAGAGGTTTAGAGGTGACGACTAACCCGAATTGCCATGTGCTCCCTCTAATTCATCTAGATCGGTTTTCTCCTCTAGTCTAGTTCGGCGGTGCTTAGGCGAAGCCCTATTGGAATAGTTCCACCACGATCACTGCCACGCCATCGTGCTGCCGAAATACTCATCTACCTCTCTTCTCCCTATTGCTGGATCAAGAAGGTGGAGATCGTCATCGAGCTGTACGTGTGCTAAACGCGGAGGTGCCATCCGTTCGGTGCTAGATCGGGATGGATCGTGATTGGATCACGGGACGCTCGGCGATTTGGATCGGGAAAACATTCGTCTACATCAACCGCATTTCTTAACGCTTCCTGCTTAGCGATCTACAAGGGTATGTAGATCCACTCTCCACCTCGTAGTTGCTCATCACCAGGGATAGATCTTTTGTGTGCGTAGGAATTTTTTTGTTTCCCATGCAACGTTCCCCAACAGTGGCATCATGAGCTAGGTATATGTGTAGATGATATCACGAGTAGAACACAAAGGAGTTTGTGGGCGTTGATGCTTAGATTGCTTCCTCCCCTGGTCGTGTTTTGATTCAACGGTATTGTGGGATGAAGCGTCCCAGACTAACCTTACTCGTACGCTTACGAGAGACCGGTTCCATCGACTGATGTGTAACTTTGTTGCACAAAGATGGCCGGTGGGTGTCTTTCTCTCCTACTCTAGTTGGGTCGGATTCGACAAAGGCGGTCCTTGAGAAGCTTAAATAGCAATTTGTGTATCACCGTTGTGGTTTATGCGTAGGTGAGAATTGTTCTTACTAGATAACGTAGCAGCCACGTAAAACTTGCAACAACAATTACAGGACATCTAACTTGTTTTTCCAGGGTATGTTGTGATGTGATATGGCCAATTACATGATGAGATATATCTGATGTATGAGATGATCATGTTTTGTATAGAATATCACAACTTGCATGTCGATGAGTACGACAACCGACAGGAGCCATAGGGTTGTCTTTAAGTAATTTCGCCGTTTTTGCTTTACTTTATCGCTATGAGTTAGCAATAGTCATGGAAGCAACGGTCAGCGTGGCAACCCCGATGGTGACAAGTTGATGGAGATCAAGATGATGGAGATCATGGTGTCATGCCGGTGAGGATGGAGATCATGTCGATGCTTTGAAGATGAAGATCAAAAGCACAAGTTCATGGCCAGATCATGTCACCTATGATTTGCATGTGATGTTAATCCTTTTATGCATGTTGTTTTGCTTAGGACGACGGTAGCATTCTAAGGTGATCCCTCACTTAAATTTCAAGATGAATTGTGTTCTCCTCGAGTGTGCACCATTGCGAAAGTTCATCGTGTCGAGACACCACATAATGATCAGGTGTGATAGACTCTACCTTCACATACAAAGGGTGCATGCCAGTGTTGCACGTGCGGAACACTCGGGTTAAACTTGATGAGCCTAGAATGTACAGACATGGCCTCGGAACACAAGAGACCGAAAGGTCAAACATGAGTCATATGGTAGATATGGTCAACATGATGATGTTCACCATTGAAACCACCTCAAATCACGTGATGATCGTCCTTGAGTTGGTGAATTTGGATCATGTATCACTCAGATGACCCGAGGGATGTCTATTTGAGTTGGAATTTTAGTAATTTCATTAACTAAACTCATTATCTTGAATAGTAGTCTTAGTAACCTTTGCATATTTATGTTGTAGATCAATGGCTCGCGCAGTAGCACCCCTGAATTTTAATGCATTCCTAGAGAAAGCTAAGTTGAAAGATGATGGAAGTAACTTTATGGACTGGGGCCATAATCTGAGGATTATCCTCATGGCTTCCCAGAAGGAAGGCTTATGTCCTTGATGCACCGCTTGGTGATCCACCCGCTCCAGTGGAGTCTACAGATGTTGCGAACGCCTAGAAGGCACGTTCTGATGATTACTCAATGGTTCAATGTGCAATGTTGTATAGCTTAGAATCGGGACTTCAAAGACATTTTGAGGGTCATCGGGCATATGATATGTTCCAGGAGTTGAAGCTTATCTTTCAGAAGAATGCCCGGATCGAGAGGTATGAGACATCCGATAAGTTCTATGCTTGCAAAATGGAGGAGAATGGGTCTGTCAGTGAACACATACTCAGAATGTCTGGGTATTCCACCCGTCTGGCTGAATTGGGGATGCCCCTTTCGGCAGAGGCGATCACTGACAGAGTTCTTCAATCATTGCCACCTAGCTACAAGAGCTTCGTGTTGAACTATAACATGCACAGGATGACCAAGTCAGTTGCCGAGCTGTTTGCGACATTAAAAGTCTCTGAGTCTGATATTCAGAAGGTGCATCAAGTGTTGATGGTCAATAAAACCACTAGTTTCAAGAAGAATGGCAAGGGAAAGAAGAGTAACTATAAGAAGAGTGGCAAAGCAGTTGCCCCTCCCATGAAGAAACCCAAGGCTAGACGCCAGAAACTGAGTGCTTTCATTGCAAGGGAACTGGTCAATTGAAGCAGAAATGCCCCAAGTATCTGTCTGACAAGAAGGCGGCCAACACCAAACAAGGTATATATGATATACATGTTATTGATGTGTACCTTACCAACTCTCGTTGTAGAGCTTGGGTATCTGATACCAGTTTGGTTGCTCACATATGCAACTCAAAACAGGAGATGTGGAATAGATGAAGGTTGGCAAAGGACGAAGTGACGATGCGCATGGGAAATGGTTCCAAGGTTGATGTGATCGCCGTCGGCACTCTCACTCTTCGATTACCATCGGGATTAGTGATGAACCTGAATAATTGTTATTTAGTGCCTGTGTTAAGCATGAACATTATATCTGGAACTTGTTTATTGCGATAAGATTACTCATTTAAATCAGAGAATAATTGTTGTTCTATTTATATGAGTAATATCTTTTATGGTCATGCACCCAATGTAAGGGGTTTATTCATATTGAATCTCGATGGTGATGATACACATGTTCATAACATTCATGCCAAAAGATGTAGAGTTGATAATGAGAGTACCACTTTCTTGTGGCACTGCCGTTTAGGTCATATTGGTGTGGAATGCATGAAGAAGCTCCATGGTGATGGACTTTTGGAGTCACTTGATTTTGAATCACTTGACACATGTGAACCATGCCTCATGGGCAAGATGATTGAAACGCCGTTCTCTGGAACAATGGAACATGCAAGTGACTTGTTGGAAATCATACATACTGATGTGTGTTGTCCAATGAGCATTGAGGCGCGCGGTGGATATCGTTATTTTCTCACCTTCACTGATGACTTAAGTAGATATGGGTATATTTACTTGATGAAACACAAGTATGAAATGTTTGAAAAGTTTAAGCAATTTCAGAGTGAAGTTGAGAATCATCATAACAAGAAGATTAAATTCCCACGATGTAATTGAGGAGGAGAATATCTGAGTTGTGAGTTTCGCAGTCACTTAAGACAGTGTGGAATTGTTTCACAATTGACACCGCCTGGAACACCACAGCGCAATGGTGTGTCCGAACGTCGTAATCGAACATTATTAGATATGGTGCGTTCTATGATGTCTCTTGCCGATTTGCCACTATCATTTTGGGGTTATGCATTATAGACAACTTCATTCACATTAAATAGGGTACCATCGATATCCGTTGAAACGATTCCATATGAACTGTGGTTTGGCAAGAAGCCAAAGTTGTCATTTCTTAAAGTTTGGGGATGTGAAGCTTATGTCAAAAAGCTTCTTGATAACCCACAAGTATAGGGGATCGCAACAGTTTTTGAAGGTAGAGTATTCAACCTAAATTTATTGATTCGACACAAGGGGAGCCAAATAATATCCTCGAGTATTAGCAGTTGAGTTGTCAATTCAACCACACCTGAAAGATTTAGTATCTGCAGCAAAGTTTAAGTAGCAAAGTAATATGATAGTAACAGTAGCAGTAGTGATTTGTGTGACAAGTGTGACAGCAGTAGCAGAAAAGTAACTAATTAAGGACCAGTATAGGAAAATCTCGCAGTCATTGGATTGGTGATGGATGATTATGCCAGATGATATTCATCATGTAACAGTTATAACATAGGGCAATATGTAACTAGCTCCAGTTCGTCAATGTAATGTAGGCATGTATTCCCTATATAGTCAGACGTGCTTATGGAAAAGAACTTGCATGACATCTTTCGTCCATCCCTCCCATGGCAGCGGGGTCCTAATGGAAACTAAGGGATATTAAGGTCTCCTTTTAATAGAGTACCGGAACAAAGCATTAGCACATGGTGAATACATGGAATCCTCATACTATGGTTATCTCCGGGAGTGGTTCCGGCTATTGTCACTCCGGGGTTGCCGGGTCATAACACATAGTAGGTGACTACAACTTGCAAAATAGGATCAAGAACACACATATATTGATGAAAACATAATAGGTTCAGATCTTAAATCATGGCACTCGGGCCCTAGTGACAAGCATTAAGCATAGCAAAGTAGTAGCAACATCAATCTTAGAACATAGTGGATACTAGGGATCAAACCCCATCAAAACTAACTCGATTACATGATAGATCTCATCCAACCCATCACCGTCCAGCAAGCCTACGATGAGATTACTCACGAACGATGGAGAGCATCATGAAATTGGCGATGGAGGATGGTTGATGATGACGATGGCTTCGATTTCCACTCTCCGCAGCCCAAAACAGACTCCAGATCTGCCCTCCCGAGGAAGAACAGGTGGTGGCGGCGGCTCCATATCGTAAAACACGATGATTTCTTCTCCTTCATTTTTTCCTGGGCAAAAGAGAATATATGGAGCTAGAGATGTGGTCGGAGGGGCCACATGGGCCCCACTAGCCTGCCAGGCGTGGCCTAGGGGGGGCGGCTCCTGGGCTCGTGGCCCACTGGCAGCTCCTCTCTGGTTGATTCTTCTTCTGGTATTTTTTATATATTCCATAAAAAATCCCCGTAAGTTTCCAGGTCGTTCCGAGAACTTTTATTTCTGCACAAAAACAACACCATGGTAGTTTTGCTGAAAACAGTGTTAGTCTGGGTTAGTTTCATTCAAATCATGCAAATTAGAGTCCAAAACAAGGGCAAAAGAGTTTGGAAAAGTAGATACGTTGGAGACATATCAAAACTTTAGCCTGAAAAGCTGGAACCCAAAGTGGAGAAATGCATTTTCATAGGATACCCAAAAGAGACAGTTGTGTATACCTTCTATCTCATATCCGAAGCCAAAGTGTCTGTCGTTAAGAACGGAACATTTCTTGAGAAAGAGTTTCTCTCGAAAGAATTGAGTGGGTGGAAGATAGAACTTGATGAGGTTGTTGAACCTTTGTTTCAACCAGAGAGTAGCGCATTGCAGAAAGACATTTCTGTGGAGCCTACGATAGTTGAAGAGGGAGTTAATGAAGATGATCATGAAGCTTCGGATCAAGTTACTACTGAACCTCGTAGGTCGACAAGGGCGCGTACTGCTCCTGTGGTACGGGAACCCTATCTTGGAGGTCATGTTTTTAGACAACGGTGAACCTACGAGCTATGGAGCAGCGATGATGGCCCGAATTCCAAGAAATGGTTAGAGGACATGAAATCCAAGATGGCATCCATGTAGGAAAACAAAGTATGGACTTTGGAAGTATTATCTGAAGGGGAAAAGGCCATTCAGAACAAATGGATCATTAATAGGTAGACAGACGCGAATGGTAATGTCACCGTCTATAAAGCTCGACTTGTGCCAAAGGGTTTTTCACAAGTTCAAGGAGTTGACTATGATGAGACCTTAGCACCCGTAGAGATGCTCAAGTTCGTCAGAATCATGTTAGCAATAGCTGCATATTTCGACAATGAAATTTGGCAGATGGATGTCAAAACAACATTCCCTCACTGTTTCCTTAAGGAAGAGTTGTATACGATACAACCGGAAGGTTTTGTCGATCCAGAGATGCGGACAAAGTTTGCAAACTCCAGTGATCCATTTATGGACTGGTGCAAGCATCTCAGAGTTGGAATCTGCGCTTTGACAAGGTGATCAAAGCGTTCGGGTTTATACAAGTTTACAGAGAAGCTTGTATTTACAAGAAAGTAAGTGGGAGCTCTATAGAATTTCTAATATTATATGTGGATGACATATTACTGATTGGAAACAATATAGAAATGCTCGAAAGCGTGAAGGATTATTTGAACAAGAGTTTTTCAATGAAGGACCTAGCAGAAGCTGCTTTCATATTAGGCATTAAGATCTATAGAGATAGATCGAGACGCTTAATAGGACTTTCACAGAGTACATACCTTGACAAAGTTTTGAAGAAGTTGAAAATGGATCAGTCCAAGAAGGGGTTCTTGCCTGTGTTACAAGGTGTGAAGTTGAGTAAGACTCAATGTGAGTGACTCCAGAAGATAGAGAAAAGATGAGTGCCATCCCCTATGCTACAGCTATAGGCTCTATCATGTATGCAATGCTATGCAAATGACCCGATGTCAGCCTTGCCATAAGTATGGTCGGAAGGTTTCAAAGTGATCCAGGATTGGAGCACTGGACAACGGTCAAGTATATCCTTAAGTACCTAAAAAGGACAAAGGAAATGTTTCTCGTTTATGGAGGTGATCAAGAGCTCGTCGTAAAGGGTTGCGTCGATGCAAAATTTGACACTGATCCGGATGACTCTAACTCGCAAACCGGATACGTATTTATTCTCAATGGGGGGAGCGGTAAGCTGGTGCAGTTCCAAGCAGAGCGTGGTAGACGATTCTACATGCAAAGAGGAGCACATCACAGCCTCGGAGGTGGTGAAGGAAGGTGTCTGGATGAAGGAGTTCATGACACATCTTGGAGTAGTGCCCAGTGCAGTGAATCCAGGGGATCTGTTCTGTGATAACACTGGTGCCATTGCCCTAGTCAAGGAACCAATGTTTGACAAGAGGACCAGACACATAAAGCGATGCTTCAATTCCATCCGCGAGTACATCAAGGAGGAGGACATAAATATTTGCAAAGTTCACACGGATCTGAATGTTGTAGACCTATTGACTAAACCTCTTCCAAGGTCTAAACATGATCAACACTAGAGCTATATGGGTGTTAGATTCATTACAATGTAAATCACATGGTCATGTGAGATAGATTATTGGCTCTAGTGCAAGTGGTAGACTGTTGGAAATATGCCCTACATGCAATGACAAATGGTTACAATTATATTTCCTTGTTCGTGATAATCATTTATTATCCATGCTATAATTGTATTGACTGGAAACACATTGCTTGTGTGGATACATAGACAACACTTTGTCCCTAGTATGCCTCTAGTTGACTAGCTCGTTGATCAAAGATGGTCAAAGGTTTCCTAGCCATTGACATGAGATGCCATTTGATAATGGGATCACATCATTGGGAAAATGATGTGATGGACAAGAACCAAACTATAAACATAGCATATGATCGTGTCAGTTTATTGCTATAGTTTTCTGCTTGTCAAGTATATGTTCCTATGACCATAAGATCATGCAACTCACTCACACTAGAGGAGTGCCTTGTGTGTATCACATTTCGCAACCTAACTAGCTGACTATAAAGATGCTCTACAAGAATCTCCGAGGGGGTCCGTTGAGTGGGTATGGATCAAGACTGGGATTTGTTACTCCGTGTGAAGGAGAGGTATCTCAGGGCCCACTCGATAATACAACATCACAATAAGCCTTGCAAGCAATGTGACTAAGTGTTAGCCATGAGATCTTGTATTACATAACGAGTAAAGAGACTTGGCGGTAACATGATTAAACTAGGTATGCAGATACCGATGATCGAATCCCGGGCAAGTAACATACCGATGAACAAAGGGAACAACATACGGGATTCACTGAATCCTTGACATAGAGGTTCCACCGATAAAGATCTTCATAGAATATGTAGGAACCAATATGGGCATCTAGGTCCCGCTATTGGTTATTGATCGTAGAGGTGTCTCGGTCATGTCTACATAGTTCTCGAACCCGCAGGGTCTGCACACTTAAGGTTCGGTGACGTTTCGGTAGTATAGAGTCATGTATGGTGGTGACCGAAGGTTGTTCTGAGCCGGGATGAGATCTCAGATGTCACGAGGAGCTCCGGAATGGTACGGAGGTAAACACTGATATATAGGAAGTCCTATTTCTGTCACCGGAGAAGTTTTGGGCTCATCAGTAGTGTATCGGGACTGGCGGGAGGGTACCGGGGGACCATCGGGAGGGGCGTCTCGACCCAAAGGGACTCATGGGTTGTGGGAGGAGTCAAACCAGCCCTTGGTGGGCAGTACAAAGCTTGCACTTAGTCCCATGTGGCTAGAGGTGGAAAAACCCAAGAGGTGGAGGTGTTTTCCAAGTAGGGGAGGAGTCCTACTCCTAGTAGGATTGGAGGTGGACTCCTCCACCTCCTTTCGGTCGAAGCCCTCCTTGAAGGAGGGGCTAAGGAAGCCTCCCTCCCTCTCCTCCTATATATACTAGAGGTTTTAGAGGTGAGGGCTAACCCTAATTGCCACGTGCTCCCTCTAATTCATCTAGATCGGTTTTGTCCTCTAGTCTAGTTCGGCATGCTTAGGCGAAGCCCTGCCAGAATAGTTCCACCACCATCATCGCCATGCCGTGGCGCTGGCGGAGAACTCACCTACCTCTCCGCTCCCTCTTGTTGGATCAAGAAGGCAAAGATCATCATCGAGATGTACGTGTGTTGAACGCGGAGGTGTCGTCCGTTCGGCGCTAGATCGGGGTGATCGTGATTGGATCGCGGGATGCTCGGCGATTTGGATCGCGAAGACGTTTGACTACATCAAACACGTTTCTTAATGCTTCCCTCTTAGCGATCTACAAGGGTATGTAGATCCACTCTCCCCTGCGTAGATGCTCATCACTATGGATAGATCTTACGTGTGCATAGGAAACTTTTGTTTCCCATGCAACATTCCCCAACTGTCTCAACACGACGAACTTTCGCAACGGTGCACACTCGGGGAGAACACCATTTGATCTTGAAATTTTAGTGAGGGATCACCTTATAATGCTACCGTCGACCTAAAAAAAATAAGATGCATAAAAGGATTAACATCACATGCAAATCATAAGTGACATGACGTTATGAAATATAGCTATGCATCATCATCACATTGTATTAACGAATAGAATGGTTGAAGTGTTTTCATTGAATTTCTGAAACGCCACTTTCATCTTTTCCTTTTACTTGTTTCTCATATTTGAAAACCCTTGGATTTATTCAAAAAAAGAGGAGCAACATGACACTCCACACCAGGGGCATCTTGGTGAAATATTTGAGCAAATAAAACCAGGGGTTATTTGAAAAAAATACTGCAAAAGGATTTAAAAGCAATTAGGCTTTTTCTGAAAAATATTTTTTTTAAAAAGTATTCATTTGACAGAGGAAAAATATTCATTAAATAGCATTAATTCCCCTGATCATTTTGTTATATATATTTTTCTATGTTTGGAAATATTTTGAATACATTAAAAGAGTTTTAAATGCCCTCGAAATAGAAAAGGAAATAAATTAAACCGAACCGGGCCGGCCCGCTGCCTTTAAGACCCGAAATCACTCCAGGACGGCCACCGACGCGTAGATCCCGCGTCCCACCCTCACTAACGCGCGGGACCCACCGTCCAACCGCGGCATCAGTGTGCTCGTCCCCTTCGCCGCGCCCGACGACCTTGCCGGAGATCCCTCTCCGCGGATCTCGCCCCTCTCTCCATCCCCGACCACCGCACCTGGCCTATATAAACCCTGACCCTCTCCTATTTTCATTCCACACCCGAAACCCCCTCTTCCCTCGCCGGAATGCTGCCCCCACACCTCGGCGGAGTTCTAACTCCAACCGGACCTCCCCGAGCTCCTGCCCGTCGCTACACTCACCCCCAGCCCCCTCCGACGCCACCAATCGACGCCGGAGACTCACCGCCGCCGTTTGAAGCTTTCGGACGCCGCCCCCAACCACCGCACCGTTGGCCCCGAGCACCTCCGAGCACCGGCCACCGTCGACCTCGCCGGAACACCAATCCCCACCGTTGTAAGCCACCGCAACCCTCTGTGGCCGTTCGATCCCAATCCAACACGTGAGATTAGATCACTTAAAACCCCGAACCAGTACGCGTTAAGTTTCGGTCGTCCGCTCGCTAGCTCCCGCACGCACGCCCTCGCAGCCAATCACAACATGCCACGTACACCCTGTCCGATCGATAGAATGTTTTTCTTTTTCTTTTCTGTTTTAGAAAACAGAATGTATTCTGTTTTTGTTTTTATCATATATTTTAAAATATTTGGTGTTTTTAGTTGATTCTTTTTGCATTAGGTCACAAATTTCATGTAGCTTCATCCTGTAGTCTTAGATTTCAAATTTGAACTTTAAAATTTGAATCTAACCAAATTTGTTTAAATTACTAAAATCTGTATAACTAGAGTTTAAAAATATATTTTTGTATGAATCTTTTTGCCACTAATTTGTATTAGTTAGAACTATCATCCTACATAGCTTGAAAATTTTTAGGATTAATTTGGTTAGGGTTTTTAACAAAAACAGAATCTGTTTAGTCCTTAAAGTACTTTAGTTATTTTAATTTTAATTTAATTTGAACCTGAATTAGTTTAACTTTTGTTAGTAGTTTTCAATAGGTTCTCTTGTTTTAAACCTTTAGGGAAAATTACTTGCTATAATTAAAAATAATTGTGTAGTTTTATACCTTATTGTTATAGTATAACTTTAACCCTTTTCATTAGGTATAGTTTTACAAAAAACAATCTAGATTGCACTTTCACAAACTATTCAGGAGATTAAATTATGTTTTCTAATAAATAATTTTAGTAATTCTTTTCTGTTAAGTAATATGATGATAATAATAATAATGATAATAATAATGTTGTTTTGTATCCTACTCTAATGTTATAGGAAATTCTAGTTATTTTCATTTAGTGGTGTTTTATAAATTATAATTTTTAGTAGTTTCACTTTACACAAAAGTTTTAGTGAATTTGATTATGTTTACAAAAATTAATTTTACTATTTATTTTCCACTAACTATTGCTTGGTTAATAAAAATAATTGTTTGTGTTATAGTATTAGTAGTTTTGACACTAAAAATTTGTGAGTCAAATTTTGTTTTGATTTCTTTCTCTTGATTGTTACTATTGAATGGTTTTAGTATTGTTTGCTTAACCTTGCTGAATTGTGTAAATTGTATTGTGTTTGTGCTTATGGTGTGTTCTTGTTTGATTCGTTAGATCATCCGGACTGCAAGACTTGTTATGTAGAATCACTTGAGTACGAGGACAGTCAACAAGGCAAGTCACTTTGATCATGTCTAACCATGTTTTTATTGCATTAGTTCTACCATCTCCCCAATTGCATGCAAAGTAGGTAATTTGGAAACTTGGTTACTTGATGTAGTATCATGTGGTAGGCACACCTCAACCCTTGACACTTGGCCCCAGGAAACGTTGATTTCATTTTGCTATGCTATTAGTAGACGGGGTTGGTTGTGTGATTCATGAGAGTTGTGACGTAATAATTTCAAGACCTGCAAGATGATCAAGACTTCAAGACTCTGAGCTTTTAATATACCTCTGGGTGGATGATGGTTGAACGGCACCCTGGGGAAGCCAGTGGTTAGCCTAGGTGTTGCTGGGGAAGTGCCAGTATTCACGCGGAAAGGTCCACCCAGGCACAAAGAGATGGATGGATGCTTCAAGACCCAAGGCTTACTTGCACAGCCACAAGCCATTATGGGCTCTTGCTTGGTTGGATACTGTGGCAACCCTGGACAGGCGGTGCTACAAGATGTAGAAGAACGGTAGGAAAGGATGGGCACCAGCGGAGTCTCAAGGAAACCCTTTAGAAGACCATCTCTTGGTAATCAAATCTTGTGGGGAACATGTGCAAAACTCTGCAAAGTACTCTAACCTAATCGATTAGCCGTGACCACGGTCATGGACATCTTGAGCCAATGGAACTGAAACTATCTGGAATTCTCAACACCAAGTATTATAATGATGTGGGTATTAATAACTTGGGTATGAGAATTGGTTGGCGGAACCATCTCATTAATCAACCAACATTGTAGTAATAACTTTTGCTTTGCCCCCTCTTGTTGTAGGAAAAAAATTGGCTTTACGCAAAACTTACCACCCCCTGCCATATTTGCATATAGAATAGATGATTACTTTCTCCCCTTCTCTTTGGTGGCATTGCCAGCATATTCAATATGCTGACCTACACGGCTGCAACGTATCATGTCGCAGAGTACTTTTTTGACCAGGAGTGAGGATACGCTCTACGCTCGGTGAGATGCCCTTGGAGTCAGATGGACTCAACTACCTATGAAGCTTCCGCAAGACTTTGGTTGAGTTTATCTCATGAGTTGGCCTTCAGCCACTTTATTGTAATCATTATTGTAATAAAGAACTCGATATGAGATTTCGTTTAATAATGTTGTGTGATTTTCCTTTGATATATACATTGATGTACCGTGTGTGTACCAGCATGATCTTGGGATGGTACGGAAACACCGGAGATTCGACCTTTCAGGTCGGGTCGCTACAGAAATGGTATCAGAGCACACGCTGACTGTAGGACGTAACCCCTAGGATTGGAAAATCCTTAGGATCATATTCTTTCTTTTCAAAGTCTTATAATCTCATCTGTTCATTTTCTGACTTCTCTCCGATTTATTTCAACATTTCTAGATGGCCACCTTTGCCCCAGTTCGCTAGTTTTGCCAGCCTGACGCTACCATGCCTTTTGGCAAAGAGCTGACACGGATCGTCAAGGACGTAAGGATTGCTCTGCCAACCATCACCGGGAATGCGATCATGTCTTACCCTCAAGACGATCGTTACAGGATCGAAGTGCATATCCCCGGAAGGACTTTTGGTTTTCGCACAGAGCCTATCGACTTCAAGTTTGTGGCACCCAGCTGGATTCTTGGGAGGAACATGGCTATACACCGTGCCCTCGGACGTATTCAGGAAGAATACAAGGGTGGTCCCATTTCACCAGGAGTCAGCATGGTTTGTCGCAGGGATGTCAATGGAGATATCATAAACACCCCCACTGAAGACTCCACCATTTCCTATATCCATACTTTGGAGACTCACATCAGAACTCTGAAGCTTCGAGTACGCACAGACACGAAGACGATCAAGAGGATGATGAACCGCGAGCTTGACCTCAGGGCTGACCTACGGGAAGCCAAGTACGAGCATGAGCACGAAGCGAAGGATTTCTTGAAGAGGATCGAGAAGCTGAACACTCGCATTGCAACTCTGGAGGAACAGCTGGACATGGGAGAAAACCTTCACCCAGAAGGAGATGTGGCTCCTTTGATCAGCAACAATGATGACTATGAGGAGAGTACCACTGGAGGACCCATGACCATGTACTTCTGAGGAGAACCTTAGTCATGCCCCCCATGTATCTTTCATTTTTCAACGTTAAAGCGTAGGTCGATGCTTAGTTTGATTTGTGACTTGTATCTCGATGTAGAACCTTGAGTTGAATAAATGAATTGATTGTTTGGTGTGATATGTTTGTGCATTGCATATGGGTAGTGAAAATTTTCTTTTAGGCCCTTATTCTATTGTAATTCTCATCCCTCTATAAACAGCAAGATGCCTCCCCGACGTGAACCCGAATTCACCTTTCCGCCGGAGTTCACACAACTCATCCAGCAGCAGAATGCCCTGATGCAATTGTTGATCTAGAACCAGAACAACAACCAGAACAACACCCACCACAACAACCCTCCACCTCAGGGTGACAACCTCACCCGTTTTCTGAGGCTAAGACCACCAACTATCTCTAGCAGCACTGAGCCCATTGTGGTAGATGATTGGCTCCGTAAGATGGAGAGGGGACTCACCACCGCTGGATGCACTGAGGCTGAAAAGGTGCGTTTTGCCGCACATCAACTTGAGGGACCCGCCACTGCATGGTGGGAGAATTACACCACCACATACCCCATTGCGGATGTGACTTCGGAGCAGTTCAAGTTAGCTTTCCGCACTGCTCAAGTCTCAGCTGGAGCCATGAGTCTGAAGAAGCATGAGTTTCACAACTTACGCCAGGGAAGTCATTCCGTGGCCTAGTATGCACCAGGAGACGTGGCCAATGATGCAGCCGAACAAGACAAGTTCTTGGAAGGACTCAACGACGAGTTGAGCGTGCAACTGATGGTAGCTACCTTCAACAACTACCAGGAGCTGGTAGACAAGGCCCTCATCTTGGAGGGGAAGCAGCAGCAAATCGAGAACCGCAAGAGGAAGTACAGACAAGGGAAGTTCAACTCAGGAGCTCATCAGAAGCCCCGCTACTCCCCATACTCGGGGAATACCGGATCAAGAACCGGTAAGTATGGAGGACACACTCATGTCTTGCATAACCATGGAGGCCATAACCATGGAGGAAATGGGAATAATCGTCCCAGCAATGGCAACTCCAAGAATGGCAATGGAAGTGGGAATGGCAACCAGCACCGTCCCGCCCCAGCTCAGAAGGATCTAAACCATGTCACCTGCTTCAAGTGCTAGAAGACCAGGCACTATGACAATGATTGCCCTCAGAACAAGGCGGGAAATGGAAATTGCAACAACAATGGCAACTCGGCAGCCAAGAAGCCCAACCCTTTTCCCCGTGCTCAAGTGAACCACATTGATGCGGAGGAAGTCTATGATCAGCCAGAGACTGTGGTTGGTAAGTTTCTTTTGAACTCATGTTCAGTTACACTACTTTTTGATTCCAGTGCAACTCATTCATTCATATCAAGGGTAGTGGTGGAAAAGTACGGTTTACCCACCAGAACCCTTAGTCAGCCCATTAAGGTTAGTTCTATAGGAGGCATGATGTTGGTAGGTATAGGATGCCATGCATTGAAACTCAATATAGGAAATCATGTTTTTCCCACCGACCTCATCGTCTTAGAATCCCAGGGATTGGATGTAATCCTAGGCATGGATTGGATGACCTAGTATGAAGGAAACCTGGATTGCCCTAGCAAGTCTATTTTGCTCACCACCCCAAGAACAAGAGAATTAAGTATGTATCCCGACGCACACGGATGAGTGCTCGGTTAAATTCTCTCACAGGAGTTGTTTAGGAGGAAGTGCCGGTGGTACAAGACTTTCCAGATGTATTCCCGGAAGAATTACCAGGCATGCCACCAGATAGAGAAATTGAGTTACTGATAGAGTTACTGCCAGGAACAACCCCAATTTCCAAGAGACCCTATCGGATGCCCGCAAATGATTTAGAAGAAATCAAGAAGAAGATTAAGGAATTATTGGACAAGGGGTATATTCGCCCAAGTTCTTCACCTTGGGGAGACCCAGTTCTCTTGGTAGAGAAGAAGGATAAAACCTTGAGGATGGTAGTCGATTATCGTGCATTGAACGAGGTGACTATCAAGAACAAGTACCCTCTTCCGATGATTAATGACTTGTTTGATCAGCTAGTGGGAGCCAAAGTGTTCGCCAAGAACGATCTTCGATCAGGGTATCACCAGTTGAAAATTCATGAACAGGATATACCCAAAACAGCTTTCCCACAAGGTATGGCTTGTATGAGTATACCGTCATGTCTTTTGGTTTGACTAATGCTCCTGCTTACTTCATGAGTATGATGAACAAAGTATTCATGGAATACCTGGACAAGTTTGTCGTGGTGTTCATCGATGATATTTTGATATTCTCCAAGAACGAAGAAGAACACAAAGAACACTTGCGTTTAGTTCTTGAGAAGCTTAGAGATCATCAGTTATATGCTAAGTTCAACAAATGTGAATTTTGGCTGACGAAAGTCGGATTCCTTGGACACATTATTTCTGGAGATGGAATGGCAGTGGACCTTGCTAAGGTTGAAGCAGTCACCGAGTGGAAATCACCCACCTCAGTTAAGGAGAACCGCAGTTTCCTCAGACTTGTCGGATATTACCGGAGGTTCATTGAGAATTTCTTAAGGATTGCCAAGCCCATGACGACGTTGTTGAAGAAAGAGTCTAAGTATATTTGGACTGAGGAATGCGAGACCAGTTTCCAGGAGTTGAAGAAACGTTTGGTCACAACCCCAGTATTGATCCTGCCAAATATTCAGAAGGATTTCTAGGTTTATTGTGATGCATCGCGTCAAGGACTCGGAGGAGTACTCATGCAGGAGGGAAAAGTTGTAGCATATGCATCCAGACAACTACGACCTCATGAGTTGAACTATGCCACCCATGATTTGGAGTTAGCGGCCGTAGTTCACGCACTCAAGACTTGGAGACATTTCCTCATCGGGAACAATTGTGACGTTTACACTGATCATAAGAGCCTGAAGTATACCTTCACGCAGAAGGAGTTGAACCTCAGACAGAGGCAATGGCTAGAGTTAATCAAGGACTATGACATGAGATTACACTACCATCCAGGAAAGGAAAATGTTGTAGCAGATGCCTTGAGCTGGAAGAGTTATGTGAACACACTCATAGCGGGAGGATTACCCAATGAGTTAGCCGATGATCTTAGAGAGCTCCGGCTAGAGATAGTTCCAAGAGGATATGTTGCCACACTAGCGATCCAGTCCACCTTGACCGACAAAATTCAGGAATCCCAGAAGTCGGACAAGGAGATAACTAACATAAAGCAGAGAATGAAGGGTGGAAAAGCCCAAGGTTTTCATGAGGATGAACAAGGAACACTGTGGTTCAAGAACCGAATCTATGTGCCTAATGACCTAGAGCTCAGGAAGTTGATACTTCCGGAAGCCCATGATTCACCTTACTCGATACATCCAGGCAACACCAAGATGTATCTGGATCTGAAGGAAAGTTACAGGTGGACAGGGATGAAAAAGTATATTGCCGAACATGTTGCTGTATGCGATGTTTGCGAGCGAGTAAAAGCGGAACATCAGAAACCAGCAAGGTTACTCCAACCTTTTCCGATACCCGAATGGAAATGGGATAAGCTTGGTATGGACTTCATCACAGGATTACCCAGGACCCGTTCCGGTTATCATTCCATCTGGGTAGTGGTCGATCACCTGACCAAGGTGGCTCATTTTATTCAAGTGAAAACCACCTATACCAATGCGAAGTTAGCTAAGATATATATGACCAGGATCGTGTGTCTGCATGGAGTTCCGAGGAGTATCGTGTCAGATAGAGGAACCCAATTTACCTCAAAGTTTTGGCATTAGCTACATGAAACTTTGGGAACGAGGCTAGAGTTCAGTACAACTTTTCGTCCGCAGACCGATGGACAGACTGAGAGAGTCAACCAGATTCTGGAGGACATGTTGAGAGCTTGTGCGCTAGACTATGGATCTAGTTGGGATGACAATTTACCCTACGTAGAGTTCTCATACAACAACAGTTATCAAACCAGTTTGAAGATGGACCCTTTCGAAGCTTTATACGGAAGGAGGTGTAGAACACCATTGATGTGGGATGGTGTTGGAGACCGAAAACTTTTTGGTCCCGACCTTATCCGAGATTCTGAAGAGAAGGTCAGGTTGATTAGTGATAGACTCAAGATAGCTCAATCCAGGCAAAAGAGCTATGCTGACAACAAACGCAAGGAAGTGACGTATGAAGTGGGAGACCGAGCATACCTTCGTGTGTCCCCACATCGAGGAATCAAGAGGTTTGGTGTTAAAGGAAAGCTAGCACCCAGATTCATAGGCCCCTACAAAATTCTTGAATATATAGGCGAAGTTGCCTATAAGCTGGAATTGCCAGACTTCATGATGTCTTCCATGTTTCCCAGTTGAAGAAATGCCACGCTAAGATGGCTGATGTCCCTTTGACGACACAGTGCCCCTAGAGGCCATAAAACATGATAGTGACCTGACCTACGAGGAGAAGCCCGTCAGGATCCTCGAGACCGCCAACAGAGTTACCCGTAGTAGGATCATCAAGTTCTACAAAGTTTTGTGGAGTCACCACACCAAGGAAGAAGCCACATGGGAGCGTGAAGAAGATCTTCGTAGAGACCACCCGCACCTATTTTCTAGCCAACCCGAATCTCGAGGGCGAGATTCATCTTAAGGTCGGTAGGTTCGTAACATCCCAAAATTTCATTTTGGAATGTTATGAAATATAGATATGCATCATCATCACATTGTATGAATGAATAGAATGGTTGAAGTGTTTTCATTGAATTTCTGAAAGGCCACTTTCATCTTTTCCTTTTACTTGTTTCTCATATTTGAAAACCCCTGGATTTATTCAAAAAAAAGAGTAGCAACATGACACTCCACACCAGGGCATCTTGGTGAAATATTTGAGCAAATAAAACCAGAGAGTTATTTGAAAAAAATATTGCAAAAGGATTTAAAAGCAATTAGGCTTTTTTTGAAAAATAATTTTTTTTAAAAGTATTCATTTGACAGAGGAAAAATGTTCATTAAATAGCATTAATTCCCTTGATCATTTTGATATATATTTTTTGTATGTTTGGAAACATTTTGAATGCATTAAAAGAGTTTTAAATGCCCTGGAAATAGAAAAGGAAATAAACTAAACCAAACCGGGCCGGCCCACTGCCTTTAAGACCCGAAATCACTCTGGGAAGGCCACCGACGCACAGATCCCACGTCCCACCCTCACTCATGCGTGGGACCCACCATCCGATCGCGGCATCAGTGCGCTCATCGCCTTCCCCACGCCCGATGACCTCGCCAGAGATCCCTCTCCGCGGATCTCGCCCCTCTCTCCGTCCCCGACCACCGCACCTAGCCTATATAAACCCTGGCCCTCTCCGCTTTTCGTTTCACACACGAAACCCCCTCTTCCCTCGCCGGAATGCTGCCCCCACACCTCGCCGGAGTTCTATCTCCAACCGGACCTCCCCGAGCTCCCGCCCGTTGCCACACTCACCCCCAGCCCCCTCCGACGCCACCAATCGATGCCGGAGACTCACCGCCGCCGTTTGAGGCTTTCGGACGCTGCCCCCGACCACCGCACCGTCGTCCCCGAGCACCTCCGACCACCGGCCACCGTCGACCTCGCCGGAACCCTGACCCCGACCATTGTAAGCCACCGCAACCCTTTGTAGTCGTCCGATCCCAATCCAACGCGTGAGATTAAATCACTTAAAAGCCCGAACCGGTACGCGTTAAGTTTCAGTCGTCCGCTCGCTAGCTCCCGCACGCATGCCCTCGCAGCCAATCACAGCATGCCACGTAGACCCTGTCCGATCGATAGAATGTTTTTCTTTTTCTTTTCTGTTTTAGAAAACAGAATGTATTCTGTTTTTCTTTTTATCATATCTTTTAAAATATTTGGTGTTTTTAGTTGATTCTTTTTGCATTAGGTCAAAAATTTCATGTAGTTTCATCCTGTAGTCTTAGATTTCAAATTTGAACTTTAAAATTTGAATCTAACCAAATTTGTTTAAATTACTAAAATCTGTATAACTAGAGTTTAAAAATATATTTTTGTATGAATCTTTTTGCCACTGATTTGTATTAGTTTGAACTTTCACCCTCCACAGTTTGTGAATTTTAGGATAAATTTGTTAGGGTTTTTAGCAAAAACAGAATCTGTTTAGTCCTTAAAGTAGTTTAGTTATTTTAATTTTAATTTAATTTGAACCTGAATTAGTTTAACTTCTGTTAGTAGTTTTCATTAGATTCTGTTGTTTCAAACCTTTAGGGAAAATTACTTGCTATGATTAAAAAGAATTGTGTAGTTTTATACCTTATTGTTATAGTATAACTTTAACCCTTTTCATTAGGTATAGTTTTATAAAAACAATCTAGATTCACTTTCCCAAACTATTTAGGAGATTAAATTATGTTTTCCAATAAATAATTTTCGTAATTCTTTTCTGTTAAGTAATATGATGATGATGATAATAATAATAATAATAATAATAATAATAATAATAATGTTGTTTTCTTTCCTACTCTAATGTTATAGGAAATTCTAGTTATTCTCATTTAGTGGTGTTTTATAAATTATAATTTTTAGTAGTTTCTCTTTACACAAAAGTTTTAGTGAATTTGATTCTGTTTACAAAAATTAATTTTAATATTTCTTTTCCACTATCTATTGCTTGGTTAATAAAAATAATTGTTTGTCTTATAGTATTAGTAGTTTTGACACTAAAAATTTGTGAGTCAAATTTTGTTTTGATTTCTTTCTCTTGATTGTTACTATTGAATGCTTTTAGTATTGTTTGTTTAACCTTGCTGAATTGTGTAAATTGTATTGTGTTTGTGCTTATGGTGTGTTCTTGTTTGATTCGTTAGATCATCCGGACTGCGAGACTTGTTATCTAGAATCACTCGAGTATGAGGACCGTCAGCAAGGCAAGTCACTTTGATCATGTCTAACCATGTTTTTATTGCATTAGTTCTACCATCTCCCCAATTGCGTGCAAAGTAGGTAATTTGGAAACTTTGTTACTTGATGTAGTATCATGTGGTAGGCACACCTCAACCCTTGACACTTGGCCTCGGGAAACGTTGATTTCATTTTGTTATGCTATTAGTAGATGGGGTTGGTTGTGTGATTCATGAGAGTTGTGAGGTAATAATTTCAAGACCTGCAAGATGATCAAGACTTCAAGACTCTGAGTTTTCAACATACCTCTGGGTGGATGATGGTTGAACGGCGCCCTGGGGAAGCCAGTGGTTAGCCTAGGTGTTGCTAGGGAAGTACGAGTATTCACGTGGAAAGGTCCACCCAAGCACAAAGAGATGGATGGATGCTTCAAGACCCAAGGCTTACCTGCACAGCCACAAGCCATTATGGGCTTTGGCTTGGTTGGATACTTTGGCAACCCTGGACAAGCGGTGCTACGAGATGTAGAAGAACAGCAGGAAAGGATGGGCACCGACGGAGTCTCAGGGAAACCCTTTAGAAGACCATGTTTTGGTCATCCGTTTCTCAAACACCCTGAAGTGCGAGAAATCCAACGGAGGCAATCAAATCTTGTGGGGAACATGTACAAAACTCTGCAGAGTACTCAAACCTAATCGATTAGCCGTGACCACGGTCATGGACATTTTGAGCCAAAGGAACTGAAACTATCTGGAATTCTCAACACCAAGTATTATAATGATGTGGGTATTAATAACTTGGGTATGAGAATTGGTTGGTGGAACAATCTCATTAATCAACCAACATTGTAGTAATAACGTTTGCTTTGCCCCCTCTTGTTGTAGGAAAAAAAATTGGCTTTATGCAAAACTTACCACCCCCTGCCATATTTGCATATAGAATAGATGATTACTTTCTCCCCTTCTCTTTGGTGACA
The DNA here is from genome assembly GCA_022496015.1 of Hordeum marinum. NCBI lineage: Eukaryota > Viridiplantae > Streptophyta > Magnoliopsida > Poales > Poaceae > Hordeum > Hordeum marinum. Next base: position 239,764,046 of record CM039672.1, on the reverse strand, counting down.
TTGCCAGCATATTCAATATGCTGACCTACACGGCTGCAACGTATCATGTTCCAGAGTACTTTTGTGACCAGGAGTGAGGATACGCTCTACGCTCGGTGAGATGCCCTTGGAGTTAGATGGACTCAACTACCTATGAAGCTTCCGCAAGACTTTGGTTTAGTTTATCTCATGAGTTGGCCTTCAGCCACTTTATTCTAATCATTATTGTAATAAAGAACTCGATATGAGATTTCGTTTAATAATGTTGTGTGATTTCCCTTTGATATATACATTGATGTACTGTGTGTGTACCAGCATGATATTGGGATGGTACGAAAACACCGGAGATTCGACCTTTCAGGTTGGGTCGCTACACATGATATGGCCATGAACTTGTACTTTTGATCTCCATCTCCAAAGCACTGACATGATCTCTATCGTCACCAGCATGGCACCATGATCTCCATCATCTTGATCTCCATCAAAGTGTCGCCATCGGGGTTGTCGCACGCACCACGCTTATACTACTATTTCTACCGCTTGGCGATAAAGTAAAGCATTAAATAGCGCTTAAAGATTGACACGCGGGTCATAGAATAATTAAAGACAACCCTATGGCTCCTGCCGGTTGCCGTACTCATCAACATGCAAGTCGTGATATTCTCTGCAAAACATGATCATCTCATACATCACATATATCTCATCATGTAATTGGCCATATCACATCACAACATACCCTGCAAAAATATGTTAGACGTCCTCTAATTGTTGTTGCAAGTTTTACGTGGATGCTACGGGTATCTAGCAAGAACAATTCTCACCTATGCAAAAACCACAACGGTGATAAAAAAATTGCTATTCAACCTTCTCAAGGACTGCCTTTGTCGAATCCGATCCAACTAGAGTAGGAGAGATAGACACCCGCCAGCCATATTTATGCAATAAAGTTACATGTTAGTCAATGGAACTGGTCTCTCGTAAGCGTACAAGTAAGGTTGATCCAGGCCGCTTCACCCCACAATACCGCTGAATCAAAAACCGACCAAGGGAGGAAGCAATCTGAGCATCAACGCCCACAAACTCCTTTGTGTTCTACTCATGATCTCATCTACAGATAGACGTAGCTTATGATTCCACTATTGGGGAATGTTGCATGGGAAACAAAAAAATTCCTACGCACATGCAAGATTTATCCATGGTGATGAGAATCTACGAGAGGGAGAGTGGATCTACATACCCTTGTACATCGCTAAGCGGGAAGAGTTAAGAAACGCGGTTGATGTAGTCGAACGTCTTCGCGATCCAAATCATCGAGTTTCCTGCGATCCAATCACGATCCTTCTCGCGACTCAATCATGATTTGTCCTACGATCCCATCACGATCCGTCCCGCGATCAAATCACGAATCGTCTCGCGATCCTGATCACGATCCTTCTGATCTAACGCCGAACGGACGACGCCTCCGCGTTCAGCACACGTACAACTCAATGATGATCTCCGCCTTCTTGATCCAGCAAGAGGGAGCGTAAAGGTAGATGTGTTCTCCGGCAGCATGACGGCGTGGTGGCGGAAATATTCCGACAGGGTTTCGTCTAAGCACCGCCGAACTAGACTAGAGGAGAAAACGATCTAGATGAAGTAGAGGGAGCACGTGGCAATTAGGGTTAGCTCTCCCCTATAAATCCTCTAGTATATATAGGAGGGAGGGAGGGGAGGAGGCGGCCTGAAACCCTCAAGGTTTGGCCGAAATTGGAGGTGGAGGAGTCCTACTCCAAACCTACTGCGAGTAGGATTCCTCGTCTTCACTTGGAAACACTTTCCACCTTTTCCACCTTTGGGTTTTTCCCACCCCTAGATGCATGGGCCTTAGTGGGGGGTTTGGCCAGCCCACTAGAGGCTAATTTGATTCCTTTCACAGACCATGAGGTCCTTTGGTTCGAGGCACCCCTCCCAATGGCCCCCGGCACCCTGCGGCACTCCCGGTACACTACCGAAGTACCCCGAAACTTTTCCGGTGACCAAAACGGGACTTCCTATATATCAATCTTTACCTCCGGACCATTCTGGAGCTTCTCGTGACGTCTAGGATCTCATCCGGTACTCCGGACAACCTTCGGTCACCAACATACATAACTCAATACTACCGAAACGTCACCGAACGTTTAAGCGTGCAGACCCTGCGAGTTCGAGAAATATGTAGAAATGACCGAGACATCTCTACAGTCAATAACCAATAGCGAGACATGGATGCCCATATTGGTTCCTACATATTCTACGAAGATCTTTATCGGTTGAACCTCTATGTCAAGTATTCAGTTAATCCCGTATGGTGTTCCCTTTGTTCTTCGGTATGGTACTTGCCCGAGATTCGATCGTCGGTTTCTCCATACCTAGTTGAATCTCGTTACCGGCAAGTCTCTTTACTCGTTTCATAATACAAGATCCCGTGGCTAACACTTTAGTCACTTTGCTTGCAAGGCTTGTTGTGATGTTGTATTACCGAGTGGGCCCAGAGATACCTCTCCGTCACACGGAGTAACAAATCCCAGTCTTGATCCATGCCAACCCAACAGACACCCTCGAAGATACCTGTAGAGCACATTTATAGTCACCCAGTTACGTTGCGATGTTTCATACACACAAGGTACTCCTACGGTGTCAGTGGGTTGCATGATCTCATGGTCATAGGAACAGATAGTTGACATGTAAAAAACTATAGAAATAAACTGACACGATCATATGTTACGTTTATAGTTTGGGTCTTGTCCATCACATCATTCTCCTAATGATGTGATCCCGTTATCAAATGACATCTCATGAACATGGCTAGGAAACCTTGACCATCTTTGATCAACGAGCTAGTCTATTAGAGGCATACTAGAGACATGGTGTTGTCTATGTATCCACACATGTATCTGAGTTTCCCATCAATACAATTCTAGCATGGATAATAAACGATTATCATGAATAAGAAAATGTGATAATAACTAATTTATTATTGCCTCTAGGGCTTATCTATCTATTATATAATTATTAGGACAAGAGGCAAACAAGCCATTATGTTCATCCACATAGATTAAATTATATTGACCACTAAGTTTTAATATCAAGGGCTGAGATTAAAGATATAAACGTTACTTACAAATATTGTTACGTGGAAACAATTGAACCTGCCACGTCCAAAACTATGTTTCGAGCATAACCAAATGCAATGGACAGGAAAAGCAATCGGATTGACACGAAAGGTAAATTAATTTAAAAAGAATAAGCAGAGTCTCACAGATAATAGGACTCCTACATTGATACAACGAACGTGCATATATAGACAAGCCATACCCTATTATGAGTTTCACAAGTATTTATGGATACCTAACGATTCGGATCTAAAAAAAGTCATAATCTACCGTGCATGTGTAGCTAGGCTCCAAGCCCCATGACCACCGCATGCTAGCAGCGATCGCCGGCGCGCCGACGCTATGCTTGCTGACAAGCAAGTGGCAGGCTACGGTTTCGTACGGCATGATGTGGGCATGAAGAGGAACACCAAAAGCTTTGTGTATTTGCCTACTGGCTGGATCGATATTCAGCTAGCCTGCGACGGCGTGTGAGCGACTGCGACAACGACGGCGACAGCAACGGAGGGACGTGTCGCGGGACATGAACGCAATAGCATGGCCGAGTGGTCGACGTGTCGCGGGACATGAACGCAACAGCATGGTCGAGTGGTCGCTGACTCTGATGGCACTATCAGCTCAAATCGATTCATGGGGTGAACGTGATCGAGTGCTTTGGCTGAGCACAACACAAACATGCACGTACGCATGCAAGCGTGTGCAAGCAAACAACTGCACCGGCCGATCTTTATCTTGCCTATGTTAGCTGATTTTCTTTTTGGAACGCTAATTTTTCTTTTTGGAACGCTAATTGATTATTCATGGATACTAGCTACAATATGGAAAAGTACCAACTGGGATACATATATTTCATGTAGGCATACGTTTGTGAGATATAAGGTTTTCTTCCGCGATGCATTTATTTGAATTTTATAGATGGGTTATGCGTGATGCATATGTATAAGATAACATGGTTGTGAAGTAACTTCGTATGTCATACATAGATGACCAAAGTGTTGGCCTTTTTTGTTCACATAATCCACTCGATTGAGAATCAATCGCTGTGTAGTGTTTGTATACAAATTTGAAAGTGTAATGGATACCATCTCCTATAATAAAGATCTACTAAATTTATAATTTGAGGATTTTCTCATAGATTCCGAGAAAAGTTCAGTGTCGTGGGATAAGACTTATTTGTTGGATAAAGGGTGCATCTCAATTGTAAGAAACTACATGTGTGAAATCCATATCTAGCAAAATTAATATTGAATTTATAAAATACACTAATGCAGGATACATAAATATAGAAATTTCATTCCATTCTATATAATTTATTATGTTGTGATGGAGGAACAGTGTGGAAGCAACATGACAAACATGTATCAGTTCCTTAGATGTATTAACATGCATGGGCTCCATAATATAAAAACATATGCACGTGAACACAAAGAAAATGACCACTAAGATGGCATGCACACGTTAATTTCATTGGTGATTTCATGTCGGCTAGCAACGAAAAAGTAGTGATACATTTTTAAAGATCAAAATAATACAAGAATGTACACAAATGACGTGCAAAACAAGAAAAATACTTCCTCCTTCCCAAAATAAGTGACTTAAAAATGATTCAACTTTGTACTAAAGGGAGTACCATGTATGAGTGTAGGAAGCATAACCGTGTCATGGTTAAAACACCATGTGAAGCACAAACCATGCATCCACATAATGAGTCGTTTTCATATATGCGGAATGTATAAGTTGACGGAAGTGGATAAGATAAACAGAAGTAAAAGCCATGATTAGTTTAATGGATATTTTTAGTCGTTTCTAATATATAGTGAAGTTGCACTACCTTAGAAGCCTGGCAGGCATCATACAACATTACTCCCTCCGTTTCTAAATATAAGATCTTTTAGAGATTTCACTTTGAACGACATACATATGTAAAGCGTAGATTCACTCATTCTGCTTCGTATGTAGTTTACAATAAAATCTCTCAAAGGTCTTATATTTACGAATGGAGGGAGTAGATAGGATGCATGCATGGGAGCATATAAAAGACCCAATATTGTAGGGAAAAAAATGCAAATACAACCAGTAATGAGCATAGAGGATGGCAGATGTTTGAACCATCAATGTGGAGTGTCTTATAATTTTAGATGGAAAGGTACACCCCATTGATGTGGAGTGCAAGATAGGAATTCATATACCAGTAAACACTTTTCATGCAGACAAATTTGTGAGTATCATTTATCTTATATTTTGACTTAGTCCTCGGCTACAATGTAATGCACCAAAATATAAAGATTTTTGTGCGAAAACAGTGCAACAATCATATTTCTCAATTCAAGGATGTTGCTACTATACTTTCAATGCCTATTTGATATTTACATTTTATATCAGTTCTATCATATGAGTGAGTTAACCCAAATATTACTTTATAATAGGGACAACTAAGAAAAATAATATCAAATGTGAAGTTATATAGAAAATCTAACCGCGCAATTGTGCGGGCCACCCAGCTAGTTTCCAACACCACACTATGCATACCTCAAGCTCAAGATGCCCGGGCCCAAGGGGGTCATTACTATCAACGGCAACATAGAACGTTCCCTCCGTACTGAGGAACATGCAATGGCCCTGGCGGCCGAATTCCACTACAGTGGTGAGCGACCAAAAAAGAAATTTTCCGCAAAGGCATGTTAGGTTGACAATCGAGCTCGGTCTCAGCCCGAACTCCCGGAATCTTCTTCTCCCCACAAATAGGGACACACTCCCCATTGCAAATCACAAGTGCCCGTCAAACATGTGTCAAGAAGGAAGAACTTTGCACCCAAGATTCCATAGGCAGTAGTGGGGAACAACTATCAAAGGGAAAGTGTTCGGCTGGACCGAACTACTACGAGTACATGTCCTCGGACATACCACAGGTACCATCAAGGACCTGCTAAAGCGTCAAGATCATCCATACTTTGGCGGCTTCTCAATATCTTCTTCCCAAGGTCCGCTCGTCGACACCATCACCCGTAAAGGAATGCAACTCCCTAGGAGACACAGGAACAGACAGGCGACAAGGCACATTGAGGACGTCAAGCCACCCATTGAAGACCCCCGGTACAACCTCTCTTTTGTAAGCCTTATATTTCATCTTCAAGTACCTGTAAACAGTTGCTTCGGCAACCTAAATTATAAGAATTATTGAGAAAATCAAAGACCATTATACATGGCCTCTTCGCTATATTTCATGCTGCATAATGTGTTCTTCCCTCATCAACGCTTCTTGCGAAACTGTTCGGTACACATTACGATGCAACTGGCTAATAAACCGGGTGATTGAATTTAAAATATCACCCTAAGCATCACTCCGACACAATTGATTGTGTGTTCGGCATCTTGGATTTTGCTTTATATGCATCGGATCCGAACTATGTCTTGGGTCATTACTTGGGTTGCCCGACTCCTGTGTTTGCCCTCTTACGTTCCGCTCGTTTGGCTAAAAGGGAAAAGAGAGAACCATTGCGATTGTGCTTCCAGCTCGCCTGGTCAAGAACCTCATGGGATAAAGCCGAAAACTGACCGTCATAGTAAGTGAGAACCGGTCTGCAAATCCGAGCATAAGTGTCATACTAAAAAATCGATAGAGGTTATTTCGTGTCGGGTTTTGTACTTGTACAAACCATGTGATGCTGGCTTTAGCCGCGGTACATCCGAACGTCAAAAAACACTTGGGGCTAGTCATCAGCCCCTGCACTTTTACGCTCCTACGGCTAAGTGAAAGCTTTAAAGCATCATAGTCCGATTGCCTTTGTTCCCCTTGCACTACCGCCTTCGAGAACCGATACCTCGGCTAAGGGTCATAGCGCCGAGGCACATGCACCTCGCATAGTATCTACGTGGGGGCTGAAGCCGACACTCGTAACTTTCAGATAAAACGGCCACATGGGAGTCACAATAATACAAAACACAAAAGACATGATAAACCATGCAGCCTTATGATAAAGCGTTAACAGTCTTCGGATATATTACAGCGTGATCACTCATAAAAAATATCCTTAGAGCATTGGGCCTCTATCGCCCGAGCACCCTCCATCACTGCGGAGAAGTATTGCTCGGGGTGCCTATACTCCTTTCCAGGGGTGGAGGTGCGGTGGCCAGTGCACCATGGTCCTTGCAAAGGCCATCCGACTTCCCTCGATGCATGTAGAATGCTTTAGAGCATCAATACGAGGCACAACATTGCACAGTTTCCGCACAAAGCCGAAGTAGCTGCTCGGCAACAGCTCTTCAGGCCACAGCCGGAAGCAGAGATCCTTCATGGCCGGCTCCGCCATCCTGTGTAGCTCCATCAGTTGCTTCATCTGCTCGATCAGAAGAGGAGAGCGCTCGGGGGCTTCAAACTATGCCTAGAATAGTCGGGCCTTATCGCCTTCATCTCGCGGAGCATAGAACTTGTTCGCGTTTGTTGCACTCTTTTGGAGGTCCGCACATGCGCCTGAGGAATGCCACACCTGGGTGAGAAACGCAAACCTGCTACCACCAAAGGCACACTGTAGTAAACACGGTTTACCATATGTGAGAGCCTTGACTTGGTGGATTTCTTCTTGAAACAACCGCCTGTCCACCCGCTCCTTTTGGAGCGCGGATTTCAGCGCAGATAGCTCGGTGGCTTGCTCTTTGCCTTTTTGCTCAAGGGACTCGCACTTCGTGCTGGCATCCTTGAGCTCCTGTTGCACCTCCTCCACCCCGGCCTCATGCTTATCGCTCGCAGTTTTTAAGGCAGGTAGTGCGGCTACTGCTTGTTCGGCTGCCACCTTCTCGTCCATGGCCTCCTGCTTCATCTTTTTCAGCTTGGCCTTGAGTTTCTCGACCTTTGTAGCCGAAGTTGTGGAAGAAATAAATATATAATTACACTGGGTTACCAGTGTGAATCACTAATGATAGAAAGCCCGGATATTACAATTTGGCTTACCTTGCGCCTCATCGTACCTCTTGTTCAGGGCATCAAGCTCCTCTTCGGAGCTCTTGAGCTTCCGGTTTAGCTCAGCAAGCTCTGCGGCATTGACGACCGCCTATTGATGACGAGGCCTACAAAAATAAATATATATTAGATTATGTGCGTTCAAACCCTCGAACTATAAAGAAGATGACCAGGTGTTCGGTCCTCTTAAGGGCTTTTAGAATAGTGCAGGACAAATAGTGCATTGTGTATCGTTGGTCAATCTTGGGTATTTGACCCCCTGGTGAGTTCTTCAAACCCACCTAGGGCTTCGGGGCTACTACATATATAAAGATAGCACAAACTTAATATTTTTTTTGGAAAAGGGTATGACGTGGCTCACCTGAAGCCGGCAAAGAGATCATTAAAGGCCTCTTTCAGTCCCCTATCAACGGATTGAATACCTTGCAAAACTGCACCCATAAGAGCGCTATGATCCTCGGAGATGGAGGCGCCTGATAGAGCTACTCCATCATGACCAGCCACCTAGTCATGGGTGGCACCGGTGGTCACCGGCCAGCCCGATCTCTGACGGGGGATTGAGCTGGTAGCTCCGGAGGCATAGTGCGCTCCGGAGATGACCTCATAGGGGATTGGACATTCCTATGGCCTTCCTCCTCAGCGGCCAGGAGGGGCTCCTCTGCCTGGTCTTCGGCGGTCAAGGCATTAACCTCGGCCATGACATGATTGCCCCACCGCCTGTATTTGGCTTTGAAGGAGCTTGGCGCGATGACACCTCCACGGCCTCTTTCGAAGACCATGGAGGTGTGGGGTGCGATGCAGTCCCACTTTCCGCCAGCTCAGAGGGTGGAGACTCCCCATCCGATATCTTGTCGGTGGGGAGAACGCGCGGTGGGCTGTAGATTAAAAGGCATTCGTCCACTTAAAACATCAAAAACTTCACATAAATGACCGACGGGATCTTCGGATTCGTACCTTTGGGCTGGGGGCTTGACCCTTAGGTTCCTTCGGGGAACCCTCTTCAAGTCCTCGGACTCAGCATCGGAGTCTGAGCTATCATCGGCCAGGATTAACCTCAGCCGACACACCCTCTTCGCATGCTCTTCCTCATGGGTAGAGGAGGCATGGGTTTCCTCAGACATAGTGTCCGGCAGGTACCTTATGCGAGGCCTTCTCTGGCCTTCTTCTTCTTCTCCTTCTTCTCTGGCACCATGTACGGTGCCACGACGAGCATCACCGTCAACAAATCTGACCCGGGGCCTTTAGGCTGTGGGGCCGGGCAGTCCATTTTGACGGCCTTGCTTAGCCACTTCTGTAAAGATAAGAGGAAGGTTGTTTAGCTCTTTGTTAAACACAGGGCTAGAGTGTCAAAATAATATCATACCTGGATAGGAGGGTTATCAGCTCTTAGGCCTGAGTCCTCCTCCTCGGCTGGCTAGCTCTTCTGGGGCTTGAATAATGCCTTCCACAACTTCTAGTGGGTAGTGAGGAAGAATCCCCGCACGGTAGGCTCGTCCTCAAGCTGAGAGGCCCACATTGGGGATGCTCAGCACTGGCAGGGAGGAATACGGCGGTGGAGGATGACCTGGACCAGATTGACCATCTCACTCTTGGCCTTGACCATCGAGGAAATGTGCTTTTGCAGCAATTTCACCTCTGCATCTGACCCCCAGTCGAGACCCTTCCTGAGCCACGATCTTAATCTTGCAGGGGGGCCATATCTGAACTCGACAGGCGCCTCCCAACCCTCGTCCCTTGGTTAGGTGATGTAGAACCATTCCTTCCGCCAAATCTTGATTGTATCAATGAAGGTATTGGCAGGCCACTCGACGTGGGGGAGCTTACTGATCATCCCCCTCCACAGTCTGCGTGTTGGCCCGCAACTGTCTTCGACTTGACATTGAATACCTTGAGCCATAGGCCGAAGTGCGGCTCGACTCGCAGGAAGGCTTCACGGACAAGGATGAATGCCAATATATGCATGAAGGAATTTGGGGGAAGATCGAGGAAATCTAGCCCGTAGAAGAACATGAGGCCCCTAACGAAGGGGTGGAGAGGAAAGCCCAATCCTCGGATGAAATGGGGTAGGAACACAACCCTCTCGCCTAGCTTCGGGGTGGGGACCACCTGGTTCACCTATGGAGCATGGTGGAAGACGTTGGCGGGGAGGTAGCCGACGAGCTTTAACTCCTGGATATCCTTGTCGGAACTGTGGAGGCCTCCCACTTGCCCATGGAGCCTGAACCCGCCATGACTAAGCTCGGAGGAGAAGTTGAGAAAGAACTGGATCTGGGCTCTTGGAGCTTGGGGAGATTGCGGAAGCGAGGGATGCGAATGGGAAGCGTGAATAGGCCTCGTTTTTCCCCTTTTATGAGGCGTGATGCCAATTAGGCTCCCTTAACTACGCCGCAAATCTCTCCGCTTCCCAAGACATGCGTGCCGTTATGCACATGTGATGTAACCTAGGTTGTTAATCGTATCCCATGTGAAACGGAGCATGATCTACACACTGATGAGTCATGCCAATGTAAAAACGACCTCGAACCGTGAATCAAGTTTTTATAACTAGTTTAGCAGTTGTGCTAGGCCACGACCCTTCGTCAAAAGGGTTGTTAGAAAACACTATTTGCATTTTGACATTTGGCCTTCGGAACTAAGTGAATCATGGTGTCCAGACGATTGTATGATCAGTAAAATTACACGTTATGGGATTCCGGACTAGTCTTAGCCGATCATTAATGGGAAGAAGAAATCACGCCACAAGCCGAAGATTCCGATCACGTGAAGCTGCCAATGTTGTGACCCTTGTCATTGGGGGCTAGTTCGGGGGCTACTGAGGGAATCCTGGACTAAGGGGTCATCGGGCCGCTGGCCTACCTCTTAATAGGCCGGCCTGGTGGGCCGCTCTCTGAGTATCAAAGGAAGGGTCAGATATGCCAGGACCCCGTGTTCTAGAAGAAAGTCTCGAAGGTGTGTCATGTATTCCAAGTCAATATAAGAAAATTGGCATCTCCATCCCCGGTAGGAGACCAATCATTTGTAAACCCTAGGTACCCCCCGGCGCATATATAAACCGGGAGGGTTTTAGATTGTAGGACAAGGAAACTCATCTAGGGTTTTAGCTATTCGATCTCGAGGTAGATCAACTCTGTAACCTTCATACACATCAATATAATCAAGCGGGACGTAGGCTTTTACCTCCATATGAGGGCCCACACCTGGGTAAACATAATCTCCTTCGTCCCGTGTTACCATCCATCCTAGAGTCACAGCTCGGGACCCCCTACCCGAGATCCGCTGGTTTTGTCGCCGACAGATGGAATAAGGCATGTGATCAGACATAGGTTTGCCCAAGGGTAGCACAACTATATTCGGGAAGGAAGCAGTCATATGCAAAGATGAGAAGTGTAGCTGAGTTGTTCCAGTAGAGGATCATCCTGCACATTGCTCCACATAAAGGATATACCCTTGATGGGAAACTCAACTAGAGATTGATCTCTAATGAAATCATTGAAGATCAGCATATCATTAGTATTTCCTCCTAGTTTGATCCTGTTATCCCGAGCTCGGATGAAGTTATAGTCTCCTATCAGGAGCCAATGTTTCGTAGCAGGTATATGTAAATTGAACATCCAATCCACAAAATCCTCCCTCGCTTGTCCTTCACAAGGACCATAAGCATTCACACAAGACCAGACATTAGCTGTGTGGAGTGAAGAGAATTTAACATTAAGCGCAAAAGGTTAAGTAAAACCAACCACTTCTGAGAACACAGAACTATTCTAGATAGTAATGATGTCACCAGAATTCCCATTGGAAGGGACAAAAGAAAATTTGTCAAACTTCTTAGGGCAAAAAAACTTCACATAAGAAGCGTCAAAAGACACACATTTAGTTTCTTGCAAGCAAACTACCGAACAACCGCTAAGATCTAAAGCATTACGAATAGCTAAAAGTTTTTTCTTTGAGTTGATACCACGCACATTCCAGCATAAGATGGACGACTGCTTCAGTTTACTGATGGGATTCCAGATGATCGTCCTCCTGGTGTAAATCATCAAGTAATTTTTCAAGAGTAAGTTGAGAAGGAGGGACCTCACAGAGATTGGTGTCAATGCTCTGCATCATCCTAATATGCGTGAGAGGAGGAATATTAGGCAAAGGACCCGAGCCACCGGGAGCAGAGGGCTGAGCAATCGGAGCAGTTGTGTTAGTATCAAGCCTGATCAAGGGTTTAACCCTGAGCTTGCATTGGAATCCCCTTTCCTGTTGTCATATGGATAAGGAAACACGAAATCCATCATACCGGGTAGAGCGTGTGCTCATACGTAAAATCACAGTGTCCACATGGGCCTCCTCATGAACGATCATCATTGCAATGCTATCACCAGTAGTAGCAACAACAGACCTAGTAGAAATAGATTGTGTTGGAAATATGCCCTAGAGGCAATAATAAATGGTTATTATTATATTTCCTTGTTCATGATAATCTTTTATTATCCGTGCTATAATTGTATTGATTGGAAACACATTGCATGTGTGGATACATAGACAACACTATGTCCCTAGTATGCCTCTAGTAGACTAGCTCATTGATCAAAGTTGGTCAAGGTTTCCTAGCCATATACATAAGATGTCGTTCGATAACGGTATCACATCATTGGGAGAATGATGTGATGGACAAGACCCAAACTATAAACATAGCATATGATCGTGCTAGTTTATTGCTATAGTTTTCTGCATGTCAAGTATCTGTTCCTATGACCATGAGATCTTGAAACTCACTGACACCGGAGGAGTACCTTGTGTGTATCAAACATCACAACGTAATTGGGTGACTGTAAAGGTGCTCTAGAGGAATCTCCGAGGGTGTATGTTGAGTGGGCATGGATCAAGACTGGGATTTGTTACTTCATTTGACGGAGAGGTATCTCAAGGCCCACTCAGTAATACAACATCACAATGAACATTGCAAGCAATGTGACTAATAAGTTACTCATGAGATCTTGTATTGTGGAACGAGTAAAGAGACTTTCTGGTAATGAGATTGAACTAGGTATAGAGATACCGACGATCGAATCCCAGGCAAGTAACATATCGAAGAACAAAGGGAACAACATACATGATTAAATGAATCCTTGACATAGAGGTTCAACTGACAAATATCTTCGTAGAATATGTAGGAACCAATATGGGCATCAAGGTCCCACTATTGGTTATTGATCGTAGAGGTGTCTCGGTCTTGTCTACATAGTTCTCGAACTTGCAGGGTCTGCACACTTAAGGTTAGGTGACGTTTCGGTAGTATTGAGTTATGTATGGCGGTGACCGAAGGTTGTTCGGAGTCCCGGATGAGATCCCGTACGTCACGAGGCTCTCTGAAATAGTATGGAGGTAAATATTGATATATAGGAACTCCTGTTTTGGTCACCGGGAAATTTTCGTGTATTTTCGGTAGTGTATCGGGAGTGCCGGAGGGCCATCAGGAGGGGCCACCCACGCTGGGAGGCATCCTGGGCCTGAGGGGGTGCACCAACCCTTAGTGGGCTGGGAAAACCAGCCCCACAAGGCCCATGCAGATAGGAGGGTGGGAAAGGAACAAAACCAAGAGAGCGAAGGGTTTCCAAGTGGGAGAAGTAATCCTACTAGGAGTAGGATTGGTGGAATCCTCCACCTCTCCCACTTCGGCCAAAGCCCTCTAGGGGAAACCCTAGGGCTGACTCCTCCCCTATCCCTCCTATATATACTAGAGTAATGGAGCCCCCAAAGATACAAGTCCACATGCTAGTTCTCTATTCCCTAGTTCCTCCTCCATCTAGATTCGGCGGTGCTTATGCGAAGCCCTGTCGGAATAGTTCCAGCACCGCCGCCACCGTGCCGTCGCGCTGACGAGGAACTCATCTACCTCTCTGCTCCCTCTTGCTAGATCAATAAGGAGGAGATCATCATCGAGGTGTACGTGTGCTGAACGCAGAGTTGCCGTCCGTTCGGCTCTAGGTCGGGACGGATCATGATTGGATCGTGGGACGCTCGACGATTTGGATCGTGAAGATGTTCAAGTACATCAACCATGTTTCTTAACGCTTCCCTCTTAGCGATCTACAAGGGTACGTAGATCCACCCTCCCTCTCGTAGATGCTCATCACCATGGATAGATCTTGCATGATCATAAGAAATTTTTTGTTTCCCATGCAACGTTTCCCAATAGTGGTATCAGAGCTAGGTCTATGTGTTGATGAGATCATGAGTAGAACACAAAGGAGTTTGTGGGCGTTCATTCTCAGATTGCTTCCTCCCTTGGTCAGTTTTTGATTTAGCGGTATTGTGGGATGAAGCGGTCCGGACCAACCTTACTCGTACATTTACAAGAGACCGGTTCCATCGACTAATATGTGACTTGGTTGCATAAAGTTGGCTGTCGGGTGTTTGTCTCTCCTACTCTAGTTGGATCGGATTCGACAAAGGCGGTCCTTGAGAAGGTTGAATAGCAATTTGTGTATCACCGTTGTGGTTTTGCGTAGGTGAGAATTGTTCTTGCTAGTTACCCGTAGCATCCACGTAAAACATGCAACAACAATTAAAGGACGTCTAACTTGTTTTTGCAGGGGTATGTTGTGATGTGATATGGCCAATTACATGATGAGATATATTTGATGTACGATATGATCATGTTTTGTATAGAATAACATGACTTGCATGTCGATGAGTACAGCAATCGGCAGGAGCCATAGGGTTGTCTTTGATTATTTTTGCCGTTTTTGCTTTACTTTATCGCTATGAGTTAGCAGTAGTCGTGGAAGCAACAATTGGTGCAACAACCTCATGGCGACACCTTGATGGAGATCAAGATGATGGAGATCATGGTGTCATGCTGGTGATGATGAAGATCATGTCGGTGCTTTCAAGATGGAGATCAAAAGCACAAGTTCATGGCCATATCATGTCACTCATGATTTGCATGTGATGTGAATCCCTTTATGCACCTTGTTTTGCTTAGGACGATGGTAGCATTATAAGGTGACCCCCCACTAATTTTTTAGATAATATTGTGTTTTCCCCGAGTGTGCACCATTTCAAAAGTTCGTCGTGTCGAGACACCACGTGATGATTAGGTGTGATAGACTCTACATTCACATACAACGGGTGCAAGCCAGTGTTGCACATGTAGAACACTCGGGTTAAACTTGATAAGCCTAGCATGTACAGACATGGCCTCGGAACACAAGATATCGAAAGGTCAAACATGAATCATATAGTAGAAATGATCAGCATGATGATGTTCACCATTGAAACCACCTCAACTCACATGATGATCGAACTTGAGTTAGTGAATTTGGACCATGTATCACTCGGATTACCGGAGGGATACCAATTTGAGTGGAAGTTTTTTTAGTAATTTGATTAACTAAACTCATTATCTTGAGCAATAGTCTTAGTAACCTTTACATATTTATGTTGTACATCAATGGCTCGCGCAGTAGTTCCCCTGAATTTTAATGCGTTCCTAGAGAAAGCCATGTTGAAAGATCATGGAAGTAACTTTGTTGACTGGACCCATAATATGAGGTTTATCCTCACGGTTTTGCAGAAGGCTTATGTCCTTGACGCACCGCTTGGTGATCTACCAGCTCTCGTGTCGTCCGAAGATGTTAAGAATGCTTGGAAGGCACGTTATTGAGATTACTGAATAGTTCAATGTGCAATGTTGTATGGCTTAGAACCATGACTTCAAAGGCGTTTTGAATGTCATGGAGCATATGAGATGTTCCAGGAGTTTAAATTTATCTTTGAGAAGAATGCCCGGATCGAGTGGTATGCGACCTCTGATAAGTTCTTTGGTTGCAAGATGGAGGAGAACGGCTCTATCAGTGAACATATGCTCAGAATGTTTGGGTATTCGAACCGTCTGGACGAGATAGGGATGCCACTTCTGCCAGAGGCGATCACTGACAGAGTTCTTCAATCATTGCCACCTAGCTACAAGAGGTTCGTGATGAACTGTAACATGCATGGGATGAACAAGTCAGTCACGGAGTTGTTTGCAATGCTAAAAATCGATGAGTCTGAAATCCAGAAAAAGCATCAAGTGTTGATGGTCAATAAAACCACTAGGTTCAATAAGAATGGAAAGGGCAAGAAGGTTAACTATAAGAAGAGTGGCAAAGCAGTTGCCCCTCCCATGAAAAACCCAAGGCTGGGCCAAAGCCTGAAACTAAGTGCTTTCATTGCAAGGGAACTGGTCACTGGAAGCGGAACTGCCCCAAGTATCTGGCCGACAAGAAGGCGGCCAACACCAAACAAGGTATATATGATATACATGTTATTGATGTGTACCTTATCAACTCTCGTTGAAGTGCCTGGGTGTTTGATACCGATTCGATTGCTCACATTTGTAACTCAAAACAGGAGCTGCGGATTAGACGAAGGTTGGCTAAGGACGAAGTGATGATGCACGTGGGAAATGCTTCCAAGGTTGATGTGATCGGCGTCGTCACGCTTTCTATTCGATTACTATCAGGATTAGTGATGAACCTGAATAATTGTTATTTGGTGCCTGCCTTAAGCATGAACATTATATCTGGATCTTGTTTATTGCGAGATGGTTAATCGTTTAAATCAGAGAATAATGGTTGTTCTATTTATATGAGTAATATCTTTTATGTTCATGCACCCAATGAGAGGTGTTTATTCATGTCAAATCTCGATAGTGATGAGACACAAGTTCATAACATTGATGCCGAAAGATATAGAGTTGATAATGATAGTACCACTTTCTTGTGGCAGTGCCGTTTAGGTCATATTGGCATAAAACGCATTAAGAAGTGATGACCCACAAGTATAGGGGATCTACCGTAGTCCTTTCGATAAGTAAGAGTCTCGAATCCAACGAGGAGTAGAAGGAAATGACAAGCGGTTTCCAGTAAGGTATTCTCTGCTAGCACTGAAATTATCGGTAACAGATAGTTTTGTGATAAGATAATTTGTAACAAGTGTAACAAAGGTGCAGAAAGGTAGACCAATCCTTTTTATATCAAATGACAGGCCTGGACAAAGTCGTGTATAAAGCAAAGCGCTCCCGAGGACACATGTGAATTTTTGTCAAGCTAGTTTTCATCATGCTCATTTGATTCACGTTCGTTACTTTGATAATTTTATATGTGGGTGGACCGGTGCTTGGGTGCTTCCCTTACTTGGAAAAACCTCCCACTTATGATTATCCCCTATCGCAAGCATCCACAACTATGAAAGAATAATTAAGGTAAACCTAACCATAGCATGAAACATATGGATCCAAATCAGCCCCCTACGAAGCAACACATAAACTAGGGTTTAAGCTTCTGTCACTCTAGCAACCCATCATCTACTTATTACTTCCCAATGCCTTCCCCTAGGCCCAAATAATGGTGAAGTGTTATGTAGTCCACGTTCACATAACAGCACTAGAGGAGAGACAACATACAACTCATCAAAATATCGAATGAATACCAAATTCACATGATTACTTATAACAAGACTTATCCCATGTCCTCAGGAACAAATGTAACTACTCACAAAACATGTTCATGTTCATAATCAGAGGAGTATTAATTATCATAAAGGATCTGAACATATGATCTTCCACCAAGTAAACCAACTAGCATCAACTACAAGGAGTAATCACAACACTACTAGTAACACAGAGGTACCAATCTGAGGTTTGAGACAAAGATCAGATACAAGAGAGCGTTTGGAGAGGAGATGGTGCTGGTGAAGATGTTGATGGAGATTGACCCCCTCTCGAGGAGAGGATCGTTGGTGATGATGATGTCTTTGATTTCCCCTCCGGGAGGGAAGTTTGCCCGACAGAACAGCCCTGTCGGAGCTCTAGATTGGTTCTATACAAGTTCCGCCTCAAGACGGTTGCGCTTCATCCCAAAAGGTCTCTCTTGATTTTTTTCTAGGTTAAAACCCAGCATATAGGAGAAGATGGGTGTCGGGGGCCAGCCAGGTGGGCCACAAGCCTGCTATGCACGGCCAGGGGGTGGCCGCGCTTGGCAGGCTTGTCACCTCCTGGTGGCCCCACTTTGGTATCTGTTTCACCCAGTATTTTTTATATATTCCAAAATAATTCTTCATAAATTTTCAGGACTTTTGGAGTTGTGCAGAAAGGTATCTCAGATTTGCTCCTTTCCTAGTCCAGAATTCCAGCTTCCGACATTCTCCCTCTTCATGTAAACCTTGTAAAATACGAGAGAAAAGGCATAAGGATTGTACCATAACGTGTAATAACAGCCTAAAATGCAATAAATAAAAATATAAAAGCATGATGCAAAATGGATGTATCAAGAAGCTCCATGCTGATGGACTTTTGGAGTCACTTGATCTTGAATCACTTGACACATGTGAACCATTCCTCATGGGCAAGATGACTAAAACCCCATTCTCTGGAACAATGGAACTAGCAAGTGACTTGTTGGAAATCATACTCACGGATGTGTGCGGTTCGATGAGCATTGAGGCACGCGGTGGATATCATTATTTTCTCACCTTCGCTGATGACTTAAGTAGATATGGGTATATTCACTTAATGAAGCACAAGTCTGAAACATTTGAAAAGTTCAAGCAATTTCTGAGTGAAGTTGAGAATCATCGTAACAAGAAGATTAAATTCCTACAATCTCATTGAGGAGGTGAATGTCTGAGTTATGAGTTTGGCAGTCACTCAAGATAGTGTGGAATTGTTTCACAATTGACACCGCCTGGAACACCACGGTGTAATGGTGTGTCCGCACGTCGTAATCGCACCTTATTAGATATGGTGCGTTCTATGATGTCTCTTACCAATTTGCCACTATCATTTTTTGGTTATGTATTAGAGATTGCTATATTCACTTTAAATAGGGCACCATCGGAATCCGTTGAGACGACGCCATATGAACTGTGGTTTGGCCCGAAGCCAAAGTTGTCATTTATGAAAGTTTGGGGATGTGATGCTTATGTCAAAAAGCTTCAGCCTGAAAAGATGGAACGCAAAGCGGAGAAAGATGTCTTCATCGGATACCAAAAAGAGACAGTTGGGTATACCTTCTATCTCAGATCCGAAGGCAAAGTGTTTGTTGCTAAAAACGGAACATTTCTTTAGAAAGAGTTTCTCTCGACAGAATTAAGTGGGAGAAAAATAGAACTTGATGAGGTTATTGAACCTTTACTTCAACTAGAGAGTAGCACAGCGCAGAAAGGTGCTTCTATAGAGGCTGCACCAGTTGAAGAGGAAGTTAATGATGATGATCATGAAGCTTCAGATAAAGTTATTATCAAACTTTGTAGGTCGACAAGGGTGTGTACTGATCCTGAATGGTACGACAACCCTGTCTTAGAGGTCAGGTTGTTAGACAACGATGAACCTATGAGCTATGAAGAAGCGATGATGGGCCCGGATTCCGAGAAATGGTTAGAGGCCATGAAATCCGAGATGGGATTCATGTGTAAAAAAAGTATGGACTTTGGAAGTATTACCTAAAGGGCAAAAGGCCATTCAGAACAAATGTATCTTTAGGAGGAAGACGAACGCGGAAGGTGGCATAGGGTTTTTCACGAGTTCAAGGAGTTGACTACGATGAGACCTTCTTACCCGTAATGATGCTTAAGTCCGTCAGAATCATGTTAGCAATAGTTGCATATTTCGACTATGAGATTTGGTAGATGGATGTAAAAACAGTGTTCCTTAACGGTTTCCTTAAGGAAGAGTTGTATATGATACAACTAGAAAGTTTTGTTGATCCAGAGAATGCTGACAAAGTTTGCAAACTCCAGCGATCCATTTATGGACCGGTGCAAGCATCTCGGAGTTGGAATCTGCGCTTTGATGAGGTGATCAAAGCGTTCGGGTTTATACAAGTTTATAGAGAAGCTTGCATTTACAAGAAAGTGAGTGGGAGCTCTATAGCGTTTCTAATATTATATGTGGATGACATATTGCTAATTGGAAACAATATGGAAATTCTGGAAAGCGTGAAGCAATATTTGAACAAGAGTTTTTCAATGAAGGACCTACGAGAAGCTGCTTCAGTATTAGGCATTAAGAAATAGAGAGATAGATTGAGATGCTTAATAGGACTTTCACATAGCACATACGATGACAAAGTTTTGAAGAAGTTCAAAATGGATTGGTCCAAGAAGGGGTTCTTGCCTGTGTTGCAAGGTCTGAAGTTGAGTATGGCTCAATGCCTAGTGACTTCAGAAGATAGAGAAAAGATGATTGTCATCCCCTATGCTTCAGCCATAGGCTCTATCATGAATGCAATGTTGCACAAAACCCGATGTCAGCCTTGCCATAAGTATGGCCGGAAGGTTTTAAAGTTATCTAGGAATGGAGCGCTGGACAATGGTCAAGAATATCCTTAAGTATCTGAAAAGGACTAAGGAAATGTTTCTCGTTTATGGAGGTGATGAAGAGCTTGTCGTAAAGGGTTATGCCGATGCAACCTTTGACACTAATCCGAATGACTCTATGTCTAAAACAGGATACATATTTATTCTCAATGGGGGAGCGGTATGCTCGTGTAGTTCCATGCAGAGTGTGGTAGACGATTCCACATGCGAAGCAGAGTACATCGCAACCTTGGAGGCAACGAAGGAAGGTGTCTAGATGAAGGAGTTCATGACAGATCTTGGAGTAGTGCCCAGTGAACTGAATCCAATGGCTTTGTTCTATGACACAACTGGTGCCTTTGTTCTGGCCAAGGAACCAAGGTTTCACAAGAGGACCAGACACATAAAGCGGCGCTTCAATTCCATCCGCGATTACATCAAGGAGGAGGACATAGATATTTGCAAAGTGCACACGGATCTGAATGTCGTAGACCCATTGAGTAAACCTCTTCCAAGGGTTAAACATGATCAACACCAGAACTTTATGGGTGTTAGATTCAATACAATGTAAATCACATAGTGATGTAAGCTAGATTATTGATTCTAGTGCAAGTGGGAGACTGTTGGAAATATACCCTAGAGGCAATAATAAATGGTTATTATTATATTTCCTTGTTCATGATAATCATTTATTATCCATGCTACAATTTTATTCATTGGGAACACATTGCATGTGTGGATACATAGACAACACTGTGTCCCTGGTATGCCTCTAGTAGATTACCTCGTTGATCAAAGATGGTTAAGGTTTCCTAGCCATAGTAGATTACCTTGTTGATCAAAGATGGTTAAGGTTTCCTAGCTATAGACATAAGATGTCGTTTGATAACGGGATCACATCATTGGGAGAATGATATGATGGACAAGACCCAAACTATAAACATAGCATATGATCGTGTCAGTTTATTGCTATAGTTTTCTGCATGTGAAGTATATGTTCCTATGACCATGATATCATGCAAGTCACTTACACCGGAGGAGTAGGTTGTGTGCATCAAACATCACAACATAAATGGGCGATTATAAAGGTTCTCTATAGGTAGCTCCGAGGGTGTCTGATGAGTAGGCATGTATCAAGACTGGGATTTGTTACTCTATGTGACGGAGAGGTATCTCAGGGACCACTCGGTAATACAACATCACAATGAGCCATGCAAGCAATGTGACTAATAAGTTAGTCAGAGGATCTTGTTTTACGGAATGAGTAAAGAAACTTGCCAGTAATGAGATTGAACTAGGTATAGTGATACCGATGATTGAATCTCCGACAAGTAACATAGCGAAGAACAAAGGGAACATCATAGGGGATTAACTGAATCCTTGACATAGAGGTTCAACAAATAAAAATATTTGTTGAATATGTAGGAACCAATATGGGCATCCAGGTCCCTATATTGGTTATTGACCATAGAGGTGTCTCGGTCATGTCTACATAGTTCTCGAACCCACAGGGGTCTACACACTTAAGGTTAGGTGATGTTTCGGTAGTATTGGGTTATGTATGGTGGTGACTAAAGGTTGTTCGGAGTCCCGTATGAGATCAGGGGGGTCATGAGGAGCTCCGGAATGGTCCGGAGGTAAATATTTATATATAGGAAGTCCCATTTTGGTCACAGGAGAAGTTTCGAGTAATTTTGGTAATGTACCGAGAGTGCTGGAGGGCGGTCAGGAGGGGTACCCACACTGGGAGGCCACATGGTCCTGAGGTGGGGGGTGCACCAACCCTTAGTGCACTAGGCAAACCAGCCCCACAAGGCCCATGCATCTAGGAGGGTGGGAAAGGAAAAAAAACCAAGACGGGGAACGACTTCCAAGTGGGAGAAGGAATCCTACTAGGAGTAGGATTGGTGGAATCCTCAACCTCTCCCGCTTCGGCCGAAGCCCTCTAGGGGAAACCCTAGGGATTCCCCCTCCCCTCTCCCTTCTATATATCCTATAGGAATAGAGCCCCCAAAGATACAAGCCCACGTGCTAGTTCTCTATTCCCTAGTTCCTCCTCCATCTAGATTCGGCGGTGCTTACACAAAGCCCTGCCGGAATAGTTCCACCACCACCACCGCCGCGCCATCGTGCTGCCGGAGAACTCATCTACCTCTTTGCTCCCTCTTGGTGGGTCGGCGGAGATCATCATCGAGTTGTATGTGTGCTGAACACGGAGGTGCCATCCGTTCGGCGCTAGATCGGGATAGATCATGATTGGATCGCGAGACGCTTGGCGATTTGGATCGCGAAGACGTTCGACTACATCAATCGTGTTTCTTAACGCTTCCCGCTTAGCGATCTACAAGGGTATATAGATCCATCGTCCCTCTCGTAGATGCTCATCCCCATGGATAGATCTTGTGTGTGCGTAGGAATTTTTTTGTTTCCCATGCAACGTTCCCCAATAGTGGTATCAAAGCTAGGTCTATGCATAGATGAGATCACGAATAGAACACAAAGGAGTTTTTGGGTGTTGATGCTCAAATTGCTTCCTCCCTTGGTTGGTTTTTGATTCAGCGGTATTGTGGGATGAAGCGGCCCTGACCAGCCTTACTCATACGCTTACGAGAGACCGACTCCATCCACTAATATGTGACTTTGTTGCATAAAGATGGCTGGCGGGTGTGTGTCTCTCCTACTCTAGTTGGATCGGATTCGACAAAGGCGGTCCTTGATAAGGTTGAATAGCAATTTGTGTATCACCGTTATAGTTTTGCGTACGTGAGAATTGTTCTTGCTAGATACCCGTAGCAGCCAAGTAAAACATGCAACAAAAATTAAAGGACGTCTAACCTGTTTTTGTAGGGTAGTTCGTCATGTGATATGGCCAATTACATGATAATATATATGTGATTTATGATATGATCATGTTTTGTATAGAATATCACGACTTGCATGTTGATGAGTACGACAACCGGCAGGAGCCATAGGGTTGTCTTTAATTATTTTTGCCTTTTTTCTTTACTTTATCACTATGATTTAGCAATAGTCGTGGAAGCAACAATTGGCGCGACAACCTCATGATGACAAGTTGGTGGAGGTCAAGATGATGGAGATCATGGTGTCATGCTAGTGACAATGAAGATCATGCTGGTGCTTTGAAGATGGAGATCAAAACCACAAGTTCATGGCCATATCATGTCACTTATGATTTGCATGTGATGCTAATCCTTTTATGCACCTTTTCTTGCTTAGGACGAAGGTAGCATTATAAGGTGATCCCTCACTAAAATTTCAAGATAAAATTGTGTTCTCCCCGAGTGTGCACCGTTGTGAAAGTTCATCATGTCGAGACACCATGTGATGATCGGGTGTGATAGACTCTACGTTTGTATACAACGGGTGCAAGCCAGTGTTTCACATTTAGAACACTCGGGTTAAACTTGATGAGCCTAGCATGTAAAGACATGGCCTCGGAACAGAAGAGATGAAAAGTTTGAACATGAGTCATATAATAGATATGATCAACATGATGATGTTCACCATTGAAACCACCTCAACTCACGTGATGATCGGACTTGAGTTGGTGAATTTGGGTCATGTATCACTCGGATGACCAGAGGGATGTCAATTTGAGTGGGAGTTTTTTAGCAATTAGATTAACTAAAGTGTTTATATTGAAAAATAGTGTGAGTAACCTTTGCATATTTATTTTGTACATCAATGGCTCGCGTAGTAGTTCCCCTAAGTTTTAATGCCTTCCTAGAGAAAGCCAAGTTGAAAGATGATGGAAGTAACTTTGTTGATTGGGCCCATAATCTGAGGATTATCCTCATGGCTTCCTAGAAGGCTTATGCCCTTTATGCACCTCTTGTTGATCCACTGCTCCCGTGTCGTCCGAAGACGTTAAGAACGCTTGGGAGGCACATTCTGGAGATTACAGAATAGTTCAATGTGAAATGTTGTATGGCTTAGAAACGGGACTTCAAAGACGTTTTGAACATCATGGAGCATATGAGATGTTCCAAGATTTGAAGTTTATCTTTGAGAACAATGCCCGGATAGAGAGGTATGAGACCTCCAATAAGTTCTATGCTTGCAAGATGGAGGTGAATGGGTCTGTTAGTGAACATATACTCAGAATGTCTGGGTATTAGAACCGTCTAGCTGAGTTAGGGATGCCCCTTCCACCGGAGACGATCACTGACAGGGTTCTTCAATCATTGCCACCTAGATCCAAGAGCTTCATGATGAACTATAACATGCACTGTATGAACAAGTCAGTCATAGAGCTATTTGCGATGCTGAAAATTGCCATGTCTAAAATCCAGAAACACCATCAAGTGTTGATGGTCAATAAAACTACTAGTTTCAAGAAGAATGGCAAGGTCAAGAAGGGTAACTCTAAGAAGAGTGGAAAAGCAGTTGCCCCTCCCGTGAAGAAACCGAAGGCTAGGCCCAAGCCAGCAACTAAGTGCTTTCATTGCAAGGGAACTCCTCACTGGAAGTGGAACTGTCCCTAGTATCTGGCCGACAAGAAGGCGGCCAACACCAAACAAGGTATATATGATATACATGTTATTGATGTATACCTTACCAATTTTTGTTCTAGTGCCTGGGTATTTGATACCGGTTCAGTTGCTCACATTTGCAACTCAAAACAGGAGCTATGAAAGAGATGAAGGCTAGCTAAGGACGAAGTGACGATGTGCGCAGGAAATGATTCCAAGATTGTTGTGATCGCCATCGACACACTCGCTCTTCGATTACCATTGGGATTAGTGATGAACCTGAATAATTGTTATTTGGTGCCTGCATTAAGCATGAATATTATATCTGGATCTTGTTTATTGTGACATGGTTACTCATTTAAATCGGATAATAATGGTTGTTCTATTTATATGAGTAATATCTTTTATGGTCATGCACCCAATATGAGGGGTTTATTCTTATTGAATCTCGATAGTGATGATAAACATGTTCATAACATTGATGCCAAAAGATGTAGAGTTAATAATGATAGTACCTCTTTTTGTGACACTACCATTTAGGTCATATTGGTTTAAAACGTACGAAGAAGCTCCATGCTGATGGACTTTTGGAGTCACTTGATTTTGAATCACTTGACACATGTGAACCATGCCTCATGGGCAACATGACTAAAACCCCATTCTCTAGAACAATGGAACATGCAAGTAAGTTGTTGGAGATCATACATACGGATTTGTGCGGTCCGATCAACATTGAGGTGCATGGTGGATATCATTATTGTCTCACCTTCACTGGTGACTTAAGTAGATATGGGTATATTTACTTAATGAAGCAAAAGTTTGAAACGTTTGAAAAGTTCAAGCAATTTCAGAGTGAAGTTGAGAATCATCATAACAAGAATATTAAATTCCTACGATGTGATCGAGGAGGTGAATGTCCGAGTTATGAGTTTGGCAGTCACTTAAGACAGTTTGGAATTGTTTCACAATTGACACCGCCTGGAACACCATAGCGTAGTGGTGTGTCCGAACATTGTAATCGAACCTTATTAGATATGGTGCGTTCTATGATGTCTTGCCGATTTTCCACTATTGTTTTGGGGTTATGCATTAGAGATAGATGCATTCACTTTAAATAGGGCACCATCGAAATATTTTGAGATGATGCCAAATGAACTATGGTTTGGCAAGAAGCCAAAGTTGTCATCTCTTAATGTTTGGGATGTGATGCTTATGTCAAGAAGCTTCAGCCTGAAAAGCTGGAACCCAAAGCGGAGAAATGCGTCTTCATAGGATACCCAAAATAGACAGTTGGGTATAACTTCTATCTAAGATGCAAAGGCAAAGTCTTTGTCGCTAAAAACCGAACATTTCTTGAGAAAGAGTTCCTCTCGAAAGAATTGAGTGGGAGGAAAATAGAACTTGATGAGGTTATTGAACAATTACTTCAATCAGAGAGTAGCGCAGCGCAGAAAGGTGTTTTTGTAGAGCCTGCATTGGTTGAAGAGGAAGTTAATGATGATGATCATGAAGATTCGGATCAACTTACTATTGAACCTTGTAGGTCGATAAGGGCGTGTACTGCTCCTGAGTGGTACGACAACCCTGTCTTAGAGGTCATGTTGTTAGACAACACTAAACCCACAATTTATGAAGAAGAGATGATGGGACCGGATTCCAAGAAATGGTTAGAGGCCATGGAATCCTATATGGTATCCATGTATGAAAACAAAGTATGGACTTCGGAAGTATTACCTAGAGGGCGAAAGGCGATTTAGAACAAATGGATCTTTAAGACGAAGACGGACTCGGACGGTAATGTCACCGTCTATAAATCTTAAATTGTGGCGAATGGTTTTTCACAAGTTCAAGGAGTGGACTATGATGATACCTTCTCACCCTAGCAATTCTTAAGTCCGTCAGAATCTTGTTAGCAATAGTTGCATATTTCGACTATGAAATTTGGCAGATGGATGTCAAAACAATGTTCCTTAACGGTTTCCTTAAGGAAGAGTTGTATATGATACAACCAGAAGGTTTTGTCGGTCTAGAGAATGCTCACAAAGTTTCCAAACTCCAGTGAACCATTTATGGACTGGTGCAAGCATGTCGGAGTTGGAATCTGCGCTTTGATGAGGTGATCAAAGAGTTCGGGTTTATACAAGTTTACGGAGAATCTTGTTTTACAAGAAAGTGACTGGGGGCTCTATAGCATTTCTAATATTATATGTGGATGTCAGATTGCTGATTGGAAACAATATAGAAATGCTGGAAAGCATGAAGGAATATTGGGACAAGAGTTTTTCAGTGAAGGACCTAGGAGAAGCTGCTTTCATATTAGGCATTAAGATCTATAGAGATAGATCGAGACGCTTAATAGGAATTTCACATAGCACATACCCTGACAAGGTTTTATAGAAGTTCAAAATGGATCAGTCCAACAAAGGGGTTCTTGTCTGTGTTGCAGGGTCTGAAGTTGAGTAAGGCTCAATGCCCAGTGACTACAGAATATAGAGAAAAGATGAGTGTCATTCCCTATGCTTCAGCCATAGGCTCTATCATGTATGCAATGTTGTGCACAATCCCCGATGTCAGCCATGCCATAAGTATGGCTGAAAGGTTTCAAAGTGATCCAGGAATGGAGCCCTGGACAACGGTCAAGAGTATCCTTAAGTACCTAAAAAGGACTAAGGAAATATTTCTCGTTTATGGAGGTGATCAAGAGCTCGTCGTAAAGGGTTACGTCGATGCAAGCTTTGACACTGATCCGTATGACTCCTGTTAATGGAAATGTTTCTCAAACCGGATATGTATTTATTCTCAATGAGGGGCAGTAAGCTGGTGCAGTTCCAAATAGAGCATGGTAGACGATTCTACATGCGAAGCGGAGTACATCGCAACCTCGCAGGCTTCAAAGGAAGGTGTTTGGATGAAGGATGTCATGACAGATCTTGGAGTAGTGCCCAGTGCAGTGAATCCAATGGCCCTGTTCTGTGGCAACACTGGTGCCATTGCTCTGGCCAAGGAATCAAGGTTTCACAAGAGGACAAGACACATACAGTGACGCTTCAATTCCATCCGCGGTTACATCAAGGAGGAGGACATAAATATTTGCAAAGTGCACACGGATCTAAATGTCGCAGACCCGTTGACTAAACCTCTTCCAAGGATCCGTTGCATGGGTGTTAGATTCATTAGATTGCAAATCACATAGTGATGTTAGCTAGATTATTGACTCTAGTGCAAGTGGGAGACTGTTGGAAATATACCCTAGAGGCAATAATAGATGGTTATTATTATATTTCCTTGTTCCTGATAATCATTTATTATCCATGCTACAATTGTATTGATTGGAAACACATTGCATGTCTGGATACATAGACAACACTGTGTCCCTAGTATGCCTCTAGTAGACTAGCTCGTTGATCAAAGATGGTCAAGGTTTCCTAGCCATAGATATAAGATGGCGATTGACAAGACCCAAACCTATAAATGTAGCATATGATCGTGTCAGTTTATTGCTATAGTTTTCTGCATGTCAAGTATATGTTCCTATGACCATGAGATCATGCAACTCACTAACACCGAAAGAGTACCTTGTGTGTATCAAACATCACAACGTATTTGGGTGACTATAAAGGTGCTCTATAGGTATGTCCGAGGCTGTCTGTTGAGTGGGCATGGATCAAGACTGGGATTTGTTACTCCATGTGATGGAGAAGTATCTCAGGGCCCACTCGGTAATACAACATCACAATGAGCCTTTCAAGTAATGTGACTAATAAGTTAGTCACGGGATCTTGTATTACGGAACGAGTAAAGATACTTGTCGGTAACGAGATTGAACTGGGTATAGAGATACCAGACATCGAATCTTGGGCAAGTAACATACCAAAGAACAAATGGAACATCATACAGGATTAACTGAATCCTTGACATAGAGGTTCAACTGATAAAGATCTTTGTAGAATATGTAGGAACCAATATGGGAATCCACGTCCCGCCATTGGTTATTGACCGTAAAGGTGTCCCGGTCATGTCTACATAGTTATCAAACCCGCATGGTATGCACACTTAAGGTTAGGTGACGTTTTGATAGTATTGAGTTATGTATGGTTGTGACCGAAGGTTGTTCGGAGTCCCGGATGAGATCCCGGATGTCACGAGGAGCTCCGGAATGGTACGGAGGTAAATATTGATATATAGGAAGTCCTGATACGTCTCCAACGTATCTAATTTTCCAAACTCTTCTGCCCTTGTTTTGGATTTTAATTTGCATGATTTGAATTGAACTAACCCGGACTAATGCTGTTTTCAATAAAGTTGTCTTGGTGTTATTTTTGTGTGGAAATAAAAGTTCTCGGATTGAGCTGAAAATTTACAGAGAATATATTTGGAATTAATAAAAAATATTTGCAAAAGAGTCAACTACAGGGGGGCCACCACCTGGCTACGCACGAGGGGCACGCTCACCCCCCTAGGGCACACCCGTGTGGCTTGTGGGCCCCCTATTGCTCCTCCGACCTTGTTTCCACTTCTATATATTCCTATTCGGGGAGAAAAAATCAAGGATAAGAGTTCATCGCGTTTCACGATATGGAGCCGCCGCCACCTCCTATTGTTCCTTGGGAGACCAGATCTGGAGTCCGTTTTGGTCTCCGGAGAGGGGAAATCAACGCCTTCGTCATCACTCACCATCCTTTATCACCAATTCCATAATGCTCTCCACCGTTCGTGAGGAATCTCATCGTAGGCTTGCTCTACGGTGATGGGCTGGATGAGATTTATCATGTAATCTAGTTAGTTTTGTTAGGGTTTGATCCCTAGTATCCACTATGTTCTTAGATTGATGTTGCTATGACTTTGCTATGCTTAATGCTTGTCACTAGGGCCCGAGTGCCATGATTTCAGATCTGAACCTATTATCTTTTCATGAATATAATGTGTTCTTCATCCTATCTTGCAAGTTGTAGACACCTATTACGAGTTATGACCCGCATCCCCTAGGGTGACCATAACTGTGATTCTTTCTTGTGGGTGCTAATGCTTTGGTCTGGTTCTCTATTAAATGGAGGCCTTAATATCACTTAGTTTCCATTAGGACCCCACTGCCACGGGATGGTAGGACAAAAGATGTCATGCAAGTTCTTTTCCATAAGCACGTATGACTATATATGGAATACATGCCTACATTACATTAATGAATTGGAGCTAGTTTAGTGTCACCCTATTTTATAACCGTTGCATGATGAATGCCATCCGACATAATTATCCATCACTGGTCCATTGCCTATGAGCTTTTCATATATTGATCATTGCTAAGTTAATTTTCCGTTGCTACTCTTACTATCACTACAAACTGCTACTATCACTTTCCCACTGTTACCATTACTCCCATATTACTTTGCTACTGAATACTCTGATGCAGACATTAAGTCTTTCAGGTGTTGTTGAATTGACAACTCAGCTGCTAATACTCGAGAATATTCTTTGGCTCCCCTTGTGTCGAAACAATAAATTTGGGTTGAATACTCTACCCTAGAAAACTGTTGTGATCCCTTATACTTGTGGGTTATCAAGACCTTTTTCAGGCGCCGTTTCCGGGGAGCATAGCTCTATTCTCTGAGCACCTGGTATATACATCTGTTGAACACTATGAAGAATCTGAAAGATGCTAATACTAAGATCTACCCCTCAACTACAAGGACAGGTAAGGAACCGCCATCTAGCTCTGCACTTGATTCACCATGTGTTATGAGTAAATTTGCGATACCACCACCTGCTAGTAATTTTGATATGTCGCAAGTAATTGATGATGCTACTTATTCTATGCATGATGCTTATGATGAAACTTTGCTTGATACCACTATGCCACTAGGTGAATTCCTTGATGAAAAATTTGCTAGAGTCAATACTGAAACTGATGATATTTCTGAATCTGATGAAATTATTTAAACATAACACTATGAGAAACCTGCTAGGTCTAGCTCTCCTAGATATGAATTGCCTGATATACCTAAGGGTCATGTTATGGAAGGATAGGTAGCTAGGGACTTTCTTGCTTGTAAGGATAGAGATGATCTTAAGAAATCGCTTCGCAAGTGGAAGGAAAGACCTTCGAATGCTAGAATGCTATATGATCCTAAGATTGCTACTTCACATGTCTTTGTTAATGACAAGGATTATGAATTCTCTATCGATCCCGAGTTAATTACTTTGGTTGAATCTCATCCTTTCCATGGTTATGAATCTGAAACTGTTATGGCACATCTTACCAAATTGAATGATATAGCCACCCTATTTACTCATGACGAAAAAAATCGCTATTACTATATTCTTAAGTTGTTTTCTTTCCCATTAAAGGGTGATGCTAAGATATGGTTTAATTCTCTTGCTCCTGGTTGCTTACGTAGTCCCTAGGATATGATTTATTACTTCTCTGAAAAATATTTTCATGCCCCTAAGAAACAAGCTGCCTTGCAGGAAATATTTAACTTTGTGCAAATTGAAGAAGAGAGTCTCCCACAAGTTTGGGGGAGGCTTCTCTAGTTACTTAATGGTTTTCCTGATCATCCTCTCAAAAAAATGAAATACTTGATATCTTTTATAATGGACTAATCGATGCTTGTAAGGACCACCTAGGTAGTTGTGTTGGTTGTGTTTTCAGGGAATGAACTATTGAACAAGTTGAGCTGCTATTGAACAATATATTGAGCAATGATAATGATTGGACTATTCCCGAGCCACCTCCAAAACCAACTCCGAAGAAAATAGGTATTCTATTTCTCAGTCCTGAAGATATGCAAGAGGCAAAGAAATGTATGAAAGAAAAAGGTATTAAAGCTGAAGATGTTAAGAATCTACCACCTACTGAAGAAATACATGGTCTTGATAACCCGACACAGGTAGTAGAGGTAAATTCTCTCTGTAGATTTGATGGAGATATTCCTTATAATAAGCTTTCTAGCCAATGCTTGGATGAATTTGATAACTTTGTAGTCAAAAAAGAAATTTTTAATGCTTATGTTAGTAGACAATTGAAACATAATGCTTATATGCTTGATCGCTTGGGTGATTATTTAAGTAGAACTGTCAATTATATTAAGCTTATTAGTAAACATGATTCCATGGTAACTACTCAAGTAGAACAAGTACAAAAGACGAAGAATGATTTACTTAATGAGATGAATAGTAAGAACAATGATCATTCTGTTAAAGTTTTGACTAGAGGTGGTAGAAGGACTCGAGAACCTTTGTATCCTGAGGGCCACCCTAAGACAATTGAGCAAGATTCTCAGAGACTTAATACTGATGCACCTATTCATTCCAGTAAGAGTAGCAAAAGGAATGACGGTTGTACTTTGCATGCTGCCAGTGAACCTGTTATAGATACACTTGAGAACCCAAATGTTCTTTTTGTTTATGATGCTGAGACACAATATGGTGATGAACATGAGCCTAGTGATAATATTAATGATGATGTTCATGTTGATGCTCAACCTAGTAATGATAATGATGTGGAGATTGAACCTGTTGTTGATCTTGCATGATAACCCACAACCTAAGAATAAGAGATATACTAAAAGCGACTTTGTTGCTAGGAAACATGGTAGAGAAAGAGAACCATGGGTTCATAAACCCATGCCCTTTCCCCCTAAGCCATCCAAGAAAAAGGATGATGGAGATTTTGAGCGCTTTGTTGAATGCTTAGATCTGTCATTTTACGTATGCGTTTGACTGATATTCTGAAAATGTCTCCTTATTCTAAGTATATGAAAGATATTGTGACAAATAAAAGAAAAATACCGGAAGCTGAGATTTCCACCGTGCTTGCTAATTATACCTTTAAGGGTGGAATACCAAAGAAACTAGGAGATCCCGGAGTACCTACTATACCATGCTCTATTAAAGGAAATTATGTTAAAACTGCTTTATGTGACCTTGGAGCTGGTGTTAGTGTTGTGCCTTTCTATTAATATCATAGAATTGATTTGAATAAGTTGACACCTATTGAAATTTCCTTGCAAATGGCTAATAAATCAACTTCTTTACACATCGGTAGTTGTGAAGATGTACCTGTTGTAGTTGCGAACGTTACTATCTTAACGGATTTTGTCATCCTTGATATTCCTCAGGACGACAGTATGTCAATCATCCTTGGTAGACCCTTTTTGTATTCTGCAGAGGCTGTTATTGATTGCAACAAGGGCGATGTCACTTTTCATGTTAATGGTAATGAGCATATGGTGCATTTTCCGAAGAAACAACCTCAAGTTCATAGTGTCAACTCCATTAAAAAGGTTTCCACGATTATTATCGGAGGCTTTGAATTCCCTGTTCCTACTATCAAGAAGAAATATAATATACTTATTGTTGGGGACATGCATATCCCCATTGAGGTAACCTAATGTTACTCAAAAATTCTCCGGTTTCGTGTCATTCGAAAAACTTTGTCAATAAGACTTGATCAACCTTATTGATGGATTCTTTTTTGTGAACGTGAGATGGATGAATTTAGAAAGAACTACCTTCTGTATCCAACTTTTATTCTCTGTTCCTTAGATTCATTCTAGTAAAATGCTATTATTTTCCTATTTTCTGTTTTATCCGTGCATTATAAAAATGATCTGGAAATAGAAGTCCCCAGAATGCCTTGAAAATTTAGTATGATTTTTCTAGAATATTTAAGAATTTTCGGCACTGAGTATGCATCCGGGGGTTGCACCAGTGGGCCACAAGCCTGCAGGGCACGCCCAGCCCCCCTAGGCATGCCCTGGTGGCTTGTGGGTCCCACGTGGGCCCCCCTCACTTATTCCAGCACCCATCCACTTCGTCTTCCTCCAGAAAAATCCCACCATTGCTCAAACTCGTGTTTTAGCTCATCTTGCTGCCATTTTCAATCTCCTTGCTCAAAGCTCCATTTGCAAAATTGTTTTAGGGGATTGCTCATTGGTATGTGACTCCTCCAATGGTCCAATTAGTTTTTGTTCTAGTTCCTTGTATATTGCAAATTTTTGCTGTTGTGGTGACCTTGTTCTTGAGCTTGCATGTCAAATTTGTATGGTCCCAAGTAGTTTTGCTGCGTGATATAGCTTTTAAGAACTTGTGGGAGTAGTTGCTATGAGTATTATTGAGTTTTGTTCACTTTTATTTAGAGTCACTAAAAATTTCAGAAATAAATTTTAGCAAAAAAGATGTTGAGGAGAATGTACCAAGGTGGTTCCTCGAGCAAGAAAACTATGAGACTCGCGTTACATGAGCCCAATTTTGAACCACCGAGGGAAGCTCAAGCACTGCCTTGTGAATGGCCATCCGATCAATTCATGGACAATGCCGGGTTCAAGGAAGAGTTTTATGCGTACATAAGGAATGCTGGCCTTGAGGATTTTATTTCAGACCGATGCAAGCAATATTATCAACTCATTGATTCTTTCATGAGGAGGTTTGAGTTTTCATCCAGGCGTAATTCTCATTCAGTTCTATTTAATCTCTATTTAATGATGCATGCAAAATTCCATGGTGGGGTAGCCATAGTGGTCCTCATAAAAATGAATATAATGATTTCCTTGCTAGCATCACGGTGGGAGAAACTAGAATCATTATCCAAGCTACTTTGGGGAGCATTCACTTTCCGATTATACATTATTTTGCTCTCTTCATAGGTAGATGTATTAATGGTAAACATGATCATAGCCACCTTTGCGTGCCTGATCTGAGTATTCTTAAGAGTGGTGTAATGGTAGATAGACGATATAACTTGGGGGCTATTATTGCTAGGAGGTTACATCTTAATGCTAAGGATGGAGATTTCTTTGGTGGAATTTATGCCACCCGTGTAGCTAAGTATCTTGGGGTACCCATAAGAGAGAATGATATTGAGTTACCCCTTGCTTTTCTTGATTATGAGGCTTTGGTGCGCTACCAGTGTCTTGAAAGGAACGAACAATCCCTCAAGTATCGACTAACTTTTGACAGAGAACGTGTTGTCCATGTTACCCTTCCTTCTCATGCCTTCTTTAACTTTCAGGAAAAACAAAGATACTTTATAACCATAGAGGAGGCAAACGGGTACGAGAGGCACACAGAATCAACTCGCCTTCATGTTGCAGTCGTTCAGGAGGTAGCCGCCGCAACCCAGTAGAACCCAAACCATAACTTCAGATATTATTCGGGCCAGCCGTGGCCCTAGACCAACTTAGGCCAAAAGCCTAAGCTTGGGGGAGTACGTATTTCTCACCGACATTACATTCATGTTCACACACTCATTTCAGTTGTCGGTGTTCATACCTTTTCATTGTACTATCCATAGTAGTTTATTTATTCTTTATGCTTTCTTCTTGTGTGTTTGATTAATCTTTAAGAAAAAAATTAGTTCTAGCTTTACCTTCTAGTTTGTTTAGTAGTAGCATTAAAAGAAAACCCAAAAATATTTATCGTTCTTCTTTTGCTTGTTGGGAGTTTTCCGGTGTAAATATTTTTTCTCGTTCTTGCTTTGAAACTTCTTTTCTTTGGGTCATAAGGAGAAGACTATGGTGAAATGTTAAGTGGCTCTCATATGCATTATTGTTTATCTTACATAGAGCCCATATTGCCTTGTCTTGTCCTTTGAGTTACTACTTGCAGGTTCCAGCCTAGTCCAATGCACGTGCACTCTTATTATTCACATTGTTCGGTCGTGCAAGTGAAAGGTAATAATGACGATATATGATGAAATGACCGAGATGGAGAAAAGCTGGTACGAACTCTAACTATCAAGTTTTTGTAAATATGATTAGCTCATTGTTTGGGATTCAGTTGATTATGAGTTGAACATGTTTGCAATGAGAATTAGAGATTATAGTTATTCATGCCATGCATAATTAGCTAAGAGTTAATAATGGTTTGTTTTGAGTGCGAACATGCATATTAAAATGGTTGTGATGTAGTATGATAAAATGGTATCCTCCTCTCAATGATTCGAGTGGCTTGACTTGGCACATGTTTACGCATGTAGTTGAAACAAAACCAACATAGCCTCCATGATGTTTATGTTCATGGTGATTTATATCCTACTCATGCTTGTATTCAATATTGGTCAACCTCAAAGCATGTTTATGACTGCTGTCGCTCTCTAGTTGGTCGCTCCCCCATCTTTTGCTAGCCTTCACTTGTACTAAGCGGGAATACTGCTTGTGCATCCATCTCCATAAACCCAAAGTTGTTCCATATGAGTCCACCACACATACCTATATGCGGTATTTACCTGCCGTCCCAAGTAAATTTGCATGTGCCACTCTCCAAACCTTTAAACAAATATTCTGTTTTGTATGCCCAAGCCGCTCATATAGTGACTAGGGGTTGTCAGTATATTCCATGCTAGGTGGGTTATTCTCACGATACGTGTTGATTCACTATCATTCACGAGCAAGTAGCTGGTATTCAGGATGCCCAGTCCCATGCACAAAAATCAAATCAAAAGTATAATAAACAAAACTCCCCCAAGATTGTGTTTGTATGGACAGTACCCATGGATTCGGCCCGGCGTGGAGTGTGATTGATTTGGTGGAGGGGGAGTAAAAAATTACTATTCTATTTGGGAACCGCCTATAATGAATTTATCATGGAAGATATCGAGATCTCCTAGTTGTTATGTTGGCAATGAAAGCATACCTCTCGAAATTATCATTCATCCCTGTTTTAAAAATTCGAGCTCTGGCACCACTGCAAATCAATGCTTC
Organism: Hordeum marinum; assembly: GCA_022496015.1. Classification (NCBI taxonomy): domain Eukaryota; kingdom Viridiplantae; phylum Streptophyta; class Magnoliopsida; order Poales; family Poaceae; genus Hordeum; species Hordeum marinum. Next base: position 239,727,457 of record CM039672.1, on the reverse strand, counting down.
CCTCTGAAGGGCCTATCTATTTTATTTTACTGTCGAGTCATCATCCTCTTACAAAAGGCACCAGTTAGATAGCACCACCATCATTTGTATGCTTTGCTATTAATTGATGTTGATTATGAGTGTGACTATATCTCATTTACCATGAATTACATTGTCTAGTCAGTCCTTGTTCTCCAGAGGTGCTCTACATTTATGTTTCACGGTCTCATAAAGGGCTAGCGAGATAGCATTATAATATATTGTATCATGATTGTATTGATAAAATTGTTGTCATCCGAGATTTATTATTATTGCTCGCTAGTTGATTATGCCATTGATATGAGCAAATGTGAGACCTAAATGTTATTGTGAATGTGGTTAGTTCATAATATTTTCTGAAAACCTGAACATAACTTATACATATTTACAACAGCAAGATCAAATAGAGTTTGTAAAAGTTTTTCTTTATCACCTTCAGATTATCAACTGAATTGCTAGAGGACAAGCAAAGGTTTAAGCTTGGGGGAGTCGATACGTCTCCAAGGTATCTACTTTTCCAAACTCATCTGCCCTTGTTTTGGACTCTAATTTGCATGATTTGAATGGAACTAAGCCGGATTGATGTTGTTTTTAGCAGAATTGCCTTGGTGTTATTTTCGTGCAGAAATAAAAGTTCACGGATTGACTTGAAAATTTATGGAGAATATTTTTGGAATTAATAAAAATATTGGCGAAAGAATCAACTACGGGGGGCCCACCACCTGGCCACAAGCCAGAGGGGCATGCCCACCCCCCTAGAGCGCGCCCTAGTTGCCTGTGTGCCCCCTGTCGCTCCTCCAACCTTGTTTCCACTTCTATATATTCCTATTTAGGGATAAAAATCAAGGAGAAGAGTTCATCGCGTTTCACGATATGAGGCCGCCGCCACCTCGTGTTCTTCCTCGCGAGACCAGATCTAGAGTCCGTTTTGGGCTCGAGAGAGGGGAAATTGACGCCTTCATCATCACCAACCATCCTTCATCACAAATTTCATGATGCTATCCACCGTTCGTGAGTAATCTCATTGTAGGCTTGCTGGACGGTGATGGGTTTGATGAGATTTATCATGTAATCCAATTAGTTTTGTTAGGGTTTGATCCCTAGTATCCACTATCTTCTTAGATTGATGTTGATATGACTTTGCTATGCTTAATGCTTGTCACTAGGTCCCGAGTACCATGATTTTCAGATCTGAACCTATTATGTTTTCATGAATATATATGTGTTCTTGATAATATATTGCAAGTTGTAGATACCTATTACGAGTTATGATCCGCATCCCCCAGGGTGACAATAACTGGGATTCTTTCCGGTGATTACCGTAGTTTGAGGAGTTCATGTATTCACTAAGTGCTAATTCTTTGGTCGGGTTCTCTATTAAAAGGAGGCCTTAATATCCCTTAGTTTCCATTAGGACCCCGCTGCCATGTGAGGGTAAGACAAAAGATGTCATGCAAGTTCTTTTTCGTAAGCACGTATGACTATGTATGGAATACATGCCTACATTACATTGATGAATTAGAGCTAGTTGTGTGTCACCCTATTTTATAACCATTGCATGATGAATGCCATCCGACATAATTATCCATCACCGATCGATTGCCTATGAGCTTTTCATATATTGATCTTTGTTAAGTTACTTTTCCGTTGCTACTGTTACAATCACTACAAACTGCTACTATCACTTTGCCACCGTTACCGTTACTCCCATATTACTTTTCTAGTGAATACTTTGCTGCAGATATTAAGTCTTTCAGGTGTGGTTGAATTGTCAACTCAGCTGCTAATACTCGAGAATATTCTTTGGCTCCCCTGGTGTCGAATCAATAAATTTGGGTTGCATACTCTACCCTCGAAAATTGTTGCGATCCCCTATAATTGTGGGTTATCTAGTCCCGTTTTGGTCACCGGAAAAGTTTCGGGTATTTACGGCAGTGTAGCGGGAGTGCAGGAGGGCCATCAGGAGGGGCCACCCACGCCGAGAGGTCACATGGGACTGAGGGGGGGTGCACCAGCCCTTACTGGGCTAGGCAAACCATCCCCCCAAGGCTCATGCAGCTAGGAGGGTGGGAAAGGAAAAAAACCCAAGAGCGGGAAGGGTTTCCATGTGGGAGATGGAATCCTACTAGGAGTAGGATTAGTGGAATCCTCCACCTCTCCCACTTCGGCCAAAGACCTCTTGGGGAAACCCTAGTGCTTCCCCCCCTCTCCCTCCTGAATTACTAGAGGAATAGAGCCCCCAAAGATTCAAGTCTGCGTGCTAGTTCTCTATTCCCTGGTTCCTCCTCCATCTAGATTCGGTGGTGCTTAGGTGAAGCCCTGTAGGAATAGTTCCACCACCACCGCTGCCAAGCCATCGCGCTGCCAAAGAACTCATCTACCTCTCTGCTCCCTCTTGCTGGATCAATAAGGCGGAGATCGTCATCGAGCTGTACGTGTGCTGAACGTGGAGGTGCCGTCCGTTTGGGGCTAGATCGGGACAGATCATGATTGGATCGCGGGATGCTCAGCGATTTGGATTGTGAAGGCGTTTGACTACATCAACCGCGTTTCTTAACGCTTCCCGCTTAGCGATCTAGAAGGGTATGTAGATGCACTCTCCCTCTCGTAGATGCTCATCACCATGGATAGTGTCGGCGTTCTGGGAATGGGGGTACCTAGACCTGCCTGCCTGCGGCCCAGGGCATGGCCCACCTTGTCCGCCAAGCACGGCTCCCGAGGACCTGAACTCATGGGGGAAGCACCATCAAGACTATCAAGGACGGTCCTCCTAAGGCCCCCTCTGGAGCAGCGAAGATCTCTATACAACGGACGGCCTTAGGATGCCAAGGGTGATGCAAGGAAGGATAGACGGGCGCCAGTGCGCCAGGCCGTACAATTTTCCCTTTTGGTGCGAAGGGTGCAAGGACGTTCGTGGGTTCCCAAAGCGCTACCCAAAGATTTGCATTCCGGTGCAAGGAGACCAAGACCATGAGCCCTGTAGGACGGATGTCATCGCCGAGCCCACTCATAACCCACAAGTATAGGGGATCGCAACAGTTTTCCAGGGTAGAGTATTCAACCCAAATTTATTGATTCGACACAAGGGGAGGCAGAGAATATTCTTGAGTATTTGCAGCTGAGTTGTCAATTCAACCACACTTGAAAGAGTTAATATCTACAGCAAAGTATTTAGTAGCAAAGTAGTATGGAAGTAACGGTAATGATGGCAAAAGTAACAGTAGCAGTTTAGTAGTGATTGTAACAGTAGCAATGGCGAAGTAACTTAGCAAAGATCAATATGTGGAAAGCTCGTAGGCAATGGATCAGTGATGGATAATTATGCCGGATGGCATTCATCATGCAATAGTTATAACATAGGGTGACACAGAACAAGCTCCAATTCATCATTGTAATATAGGCATATACAGTCATATGTGCTTATGGAAAAGAACTTGCATGACATGTTTTGTCCTACCCTCCCATTGCAACGGGGTCCTGATGGAAACTAAGGGATATTAAGGCCTCCTTTTAATAGAGAACCCGACCAAAGCATTCTCACTTAGTGAATACATGAACTCCTCGAACTACGGTAATCACCGGAAAGAATCCCAGTTATTGTCACCCTGGGGGATGCAGATCATAACTCATAACGTTCATGAAGGTAAAACCCAACCATAGCAATAAGATGTATTGGTCCCGCTTCAATCCCTTATGCATCAATTTCTATGCTAGGCTGAAGCATCTGTCACCCTTGCCCTCCAATACATAGTCCTATCAACATACAACTAACCCTATGGTGTGATCCACGTGCGCGCTCATATGATAGGCACCAAAGGACAGAAACATAACCACAAGCGATTTAAACCAATCATAGCAATTCATCAATCACCGATAGGACAACGAAAATCTACTCAGACATCATAGGATGGCAACACATCATTGGATAACAATATGAAGCATAAAGCACCATGTTCAAGTAGAGGGTACAGGGGGTTGCGGGAGAGTGGACCGCTGAATATAGATGGGGGAAGGTGATGGAGGTGTTGGTGAAGATGACGGAGGTGTTGGTGTAGATCGTCGTCACACGATGATGTCCCAGGCGGCGTTCCGGCACTGCCGGGAGAGAGAGGGAGAGATCCCCCCTTCTTATTCTTCTTCCTTGACCTCCTCCCTAGATGGGAGAAGGGTTTCCCCTCTGGTCCATGGTCTCCATGGCGACGGAGGGGCGAGAGCCCCTCCAAGATTGGATCTCTCTCTCTGTGTCCTTCTACTTCTACGCTCCCAAATTCTGGCCTTTCACCGTTTCTTAAATTCCCGAAGACCTGTAACTCCGATCGGGCTGCAATTCTAAGGGGATTTTCCTTATAAAAATATTTTTCTTGCGGCGAAAGAAGGGCCCCAACCGCCTTGAGGGTTGGTCAGGAGCCTGCCAGGCGTGCCTGGGGGGTAGGGCGCGCCTCCTGGGCTCGTGACCCCCCGGGCATAGTTTCGCGTTGATTCTTCGTCACAAAAATCATAAATATTCCAAAAAAATCCCTGGAGGTTTTTTATTGCGTTTGGACTTCATTTGGTATGGATATTTTGCAAAACAAAAAACATGCAACAAGCAGGAACTGGCACTAGGCACTGGATCAATATGTTAGTCCCATAAATAGTATAAAAAATTGCCAAAAGTATATGAAAGTTGTAGAATATTGGCATGAAACAATCAAAAATTATAGATACGACGGAGACGTATCAGCATCCCCAAGCTTAATTCCTGCTCGTCCTCGAGTAGGTAAATGATAAAAAAGATAATTTTTGATGTGGAATGCTACCTAGCATAATCTTGATCATATAATCTAATCATGTCATGAATATTAAGACACGAGTGATTCAAATCAATAGTATATCATTTGACATAAAGACAATAATATTTCAAGCATACTAATAAAGCAATCATGTCTTCTCAAAATAACATGGCCGAAGAAAGTTATCCCTAGAAAATCATATGGTCTGGCTATGCTCCATCTTCATCACACAAGGTATTAAATCATGCACACCCCGGTTTTAGCCAAGCTATTGTTTCATACTTTCGTATTCTCAAACTTTTTCAACTTTCACGCAATACATGAGTGTGAGCCATGGACATAGCACTATAGGTAGAAGATAATATGGTGGTTGTGGAGAAGACAAAAAGGAGGAGATAGTCTCACATCAACTAGGCGTATCAACGGGCTATGGAGATCCTCATCAATAGATATCAATGTGACTGAGTAGAGATTGTCATGCAACGGATGCACTAGAGCTATAAGTGTATGAAAGCTCAAAATGAAACTAAGTGGGTGTGCATCCAACTTGCTTTCTCACGAAGAACTAGGGCAATTTGAGGAAGCCCATCATTGGAATATACAACTATAGTTCATCATACTATAATGAAAATTTCTGACTAGTATATGAAAGTGACAATATAGGAGACTCTCTATCATGAAGATCATGGTGCTACTTTGAAGCACAAGTGTGGCAAAGGCTAGTAGCATTGTCCCTTCTCTGTTTTCTCTCATTTTTTATTTTTTATTTTTATTTTTTCTCTCTTTTTTTGGTGGGCTTATTTGGCCTCTTTTTTTTATTTGGGCTTCATTGGCCTCTTCTATTACTTCCTCACATGGGACAATGCTCTGATAATGATGATCATCACACTTTTATTTACTTACAAATCGATATCTAGAACAAAATATGACTCTATATGAATGCCTCCGGCGGTGTACCGGGATGTTCAATGATCTAGCGTAGCAATGACATCAAAAAACGGACAAGCCATGAAAACATCATGCTAGCTATCGTACGATCATGCAAAGCAATATGACAATGATGGTGCGTGTCATAATAAACGGAACGATGGAAGTTGCATGGCAATCTATCTCGGAATGGCTATGGAAATGTCATAATAGGTGGGTATGGTGGCTGTTTTGAGGAAGGGTATATGGTGGGTGTAATGCACCGGCGAAAATCGTGCAGTACTAGAGAGGCTAGCAATGGTGGAAGGGTGAGAGAGCGTATAATCCATGGACTCAACATTAGTCATAAAGAACTCACATACTTATTGCAAAAGTGTATTAGTCATCGAAACAAGGTACTACACGCATGCTCCTAGGGGAAGGGTTGGTAGGAGTTAACCATCGCGCGATCCCGACCTCAACACAAAGGATGACAATCAATAAATAAATCATGATCCGACTTCGTCACATAACGGTTCACCATACGTGCATGCTACGGGAATCACAAACCTTAACACAAGTATTTCTACGAATACACAATTACTCGCTAGCATGACTCTAATATCACATCTTCATGTCACAAAACTATTGCAAGGAATCAAACATATCATATTCAGTGATCTACAAGTTTTATGTAGGATTTTATGACTAACCATGTGAATGACCAATTCCTGTTAACTCTCTAAATAGGTATAAGTGAAGCATGAGATTTTAATTCTTTCTACAAAAGATATGCCCCGCTCTAACAAATATAAGTGAAGCAAAAGAGCATTCTAGAAATGGAGGTTTTCTATGTGTAGGGAAACAAGCAATCCAAACTTCAAATGAAATAAGTGAAGCACATGAAGCATTCTATAAAGCCATACTCAAAAGATATAAGTGAAGTGCAAAGAGCATTCTATAAATCAACCAAGGACTATCTCATACCAGCATGGTGCATAAAAGAAAAAGAGGAAAAATAAACACAAAAGACGCTCCAAGCATTTGCACATATCATGTGACGAATAAAAATATAGCTCCGAGTAAAATTACCGATAGATTGTTGACGAAAGAGGGGATGCCTTCCGGGGCATCCCCAAGATTAGATGCTTGAGTCTTCCTTGAATATTACCTTGGGTTTCCTTGGGCATCCCCAAGCTTAGGCTCTTACCTCTCCTTATTCCTTCATCCATCGTGGTCTCACCCAAAATTTGAAAACTTCAATCACACAAAACTTAAACAGAAACTCGTAATAACATTAGCATAAGAAAACAAACCACCAACCTTTTAGGTACTGTAGTAAACTTAATTTCCATTTATATTGATGTTATATTACTGTATTCTCACTTTTCCATGGCTTTTACCCCCCGATACTAACCATAGTTTCATCAAAATAAGCAATCAACACAACAAAAAACAGAATCTGTCAAAAACAGAACAGTCTGTAGAAATCTGTATATTTTGTATACCTCCTGAGCCTGCCTCCTTGCCTTTTGCTTCACTGGGCGTGCATTCGGGCACAAGATGAGGTGGTGCTCGATCACGTCCCTCGGGACCCCCACCAGGTCGAAGGCGCTCCACGCAAATGTGTCCTTGTTTGCACGGTGGAAGGCTACCAACGCCTCCTCCTCGTCCTGAGGCAGGTTGGCGCCGATGGTGAAGGTTGGACCAGGGTTACCTTCATCTGTAGGCACATGCTTCATCTCTGCTTGGTCTTGGGAGAACAGTTGCCTCTTCTTTACCGGTGCGACGCCGAGGGCACCCCTAGGCCCTCCGTGGCCCGTGCGGCGTCCCCCACGCTGGGGTGTGCCAAGGACACCGCTTTGTAGGCAAGCCCGAGCACGTGGGACACGTCCTTGGCGTTTCCGACGACGGTGAGGATGCCACTGCTGCCGGGCATCTTGACGACATTGTAGCCCGTGCTTTGTCGGCATGAACTTAGCGAGGGCGGGGTAGCCGAGAATCGTGTGGGCGACATCAAAGTTGATCTGGTTGCTGCGGAAGTCTGAGCGGGTGCCGAAGGTGACGGGGAGGCACACCCGCCCAACGGGAGCAGAGGATCCCCAACCACCCCACAGAAGGGCCTTGAGGGCGCGAGTTGATCACGGGGCACTTGTAGCGCATCGAAGGCTTCCATGGAGATGACGTTGATGCCGGCACCACCGTCTATCAGGGCCCTGGAGACGGCCATGCCCTTTATGGTTGGCGTGCATAGCATGAGGAGAATTCCAGCGGTCACCGTTGTCTTAGGGTGGTCGCCTGGGCCGAAGGTGATGTCGGTCTTCGGCCACACCCAGGGTGGCATGGGGTCGGGCTGCGGTCAATCGTGCCTGTGTGGCAAGAGAACTGCTCGATTTGGCGGTTGGAGGTGGGTACCTGCGATCCACCAAGGACGCATGCGACTGCAAGGTCGGTCCTGTGCGCCATGGCTCCACCTGGCGCCAAGGGCCGGCCGGCTTTAGGGATCTCTTCCACCATGGGAACGCCGTGTGGGGGATTGCCTGTCGTTGCGAGCAGGGAAACCTTGAAACGTCCCTACCGGCATGCCAAATGTCGGATTTTGGGATCCGCAAAACCCAAGAAGTTCAACCAAATGGGCGTGTGCAAAGATCCCCAGCACACGGGGATCCCAAATGGGCGTGTGCACCCAAAACCAAGCACTTCTCCCATTGCAAAAACTATAGATCAAGTTGGCCAAACGAAACCCATAACTCGAAGAGAATTACAAGGATATGAAATCAGAGGAGACTCAAATAATATTCATAGATAATCTGATCATAAATCCACAATTCATCGCCTCTCAACAAACACACCGTAAAAGAAGATTACATCGGATAGATCACCATGAAGATCATGGAGAACTTTGTATTGAAGATCAAAGAGAGAGAAGAAGCCATCTAGATACTAGCTATGGACCCGAAGGTCTGAGGTGAACTACTCACGCATCATCGGAGTGGCAATGGTGTTGATGAAGATGGCCACCGGTGATGAATTCCCCTTCGGCAGGATGCTGGAACGGTCTCCCGATTGGTTTTTGCTGGCTCTGGAGGTCTGCAGCGGCGGAACTTGCGATCTAGGTTTATTTCTGAGGGTTTCCATATTTATAAGACCGTCTGGCGTCAGGAACAAGTCGAGAGGTGCCACGAAGAGGTCACGAGCCCCTAGCCGCGACCGGGGGGGCGCCTCCTAGGCTCGTGGCTTCCTCAGGCCGCCTCTCCGGTATCTTTTTCTTCGGATATTTTTGATATTTTCCATAAAAAATCATGGCGAAAGTTTTATTCCGTTTGGACTCCGTTTGATATTCCTATCTGAAAAAGGTCAAAAACACGGAAAAAACAGGAACTGGCACTGGGCACTGGATTAATAAGTTAGTCCCAAAAATAACATAAAATAGCATATTCATGCATAGAAAACGTCCAAAGTTGATAATAACAGAACAATCAAAAATTATATATATGTTGGAGACGTATCAAGCATCCCCAAGCTTAACTCCTACTCGTCCTCGAGTAGGGAAGTGATAAAGAACGAATTACTGATGTGGAATGCTACCTAACATATTTGTTTTATGTAATCTCTTTATTGTGGCATGAATGTTCAGATCCGTAAGATTCAAAACAATAGTTTAATATTGACATGAAAACAATAATACTTCAAGCATAATAGCAAAGTAATCATGACCTTTCGAAATAACAAAGACAAAGAAAGTTATCCCTACAAAATCATATAGTCTGGCTCTGCTCCATCATCCCCACACAAAGAATTTAAATCATGCACAACCCCGGTATTGATCAAGTAATTGTTTTCGCACTCTTATTTTTTCAAACTTTTTCAACTCTCACGCAATACATGAGCGCGAGCCATGGATATAGCACTATAGGTGAAATAGAGTGTGGTGGAGGTTGTGAGGCAAAAAGGAGGAGATAGTCACATCGACTAGGCGTATCAATAGGCTATGGTGATGCCCATGGAGATGCCCATCAATAGATATCAATGTGAATGAGTAGGGATTGCCATGTAACGGATGCACTAGAGCTATAAGTGTATGAAAGCTCACAAATGAAAACTAGTGGTTGTGCACCCAACTTGCTTGCTCACGAAGACCTAGGGCAATTTGAGGAATATACAAGCCAAGTTATATAATGAAAATTTCCACTAGCATATGAAAGTGACAAAACAAGAGACTCTCTGTCGTGAAGAACATGGTGCTATTTGAAGCACAAGTGTGGAAAAAGATAGTAGCGTTATCCCTTCTCTCTTTTTCTCTGATTTTTTTGTTTGGGCTCTTTGGGCTCTTTTTTTTATTTGGTGGGAATCTTTGGCCTCTTTTATTTCCTCGCAAGGGACAATGTCTAATAATGATGATCATCACACTTTTATTTACTTACAACTCGATACTTAGAACAATGATGACTCTATATAAATGAAAGTGATGGCACACATCATGAGACAGAACGGTGGAGGTTGCATGGCAATATATCTCGGAATGGCTATGAAAATGCCATAATAGGTAGGTATGGTGGCTGTTTTTAGGAAGGCATATGGTGGGTTTGTGCACCGGCGAAAGTTGCGCGGCACTAGAGAGGGTAGCAATGGTCGAAGGTGAAAGTGCATCTGTACCATGGAATCACATTAGTCATGAAGAACTCATATACTTATTGCAAAAGTTTTATTAGTAATCGAAAAAAGTGCTAAACGAATACTCCCAGGGAAAGGGTTGGTAGGAGTTAACCATCGCGCGATCCCGACCTCTACACAAAGGATGACAATCAATAAATCAATTATGCTCCGACTTCCTAACATAGCGGTTCACCATACGTGCATGCTACGGGAATCACTAACTTCAATACAAGTATTTCTAGATTCATAACACCCTACTAACATAACTCTAATATTACCATATCCATATCTCAAAACTAATTGCGAGGAATCAAACTTATCTTACTAATCAAAGCACTTGAATATGAAAGTTTTTATTATATCCTATTTGGATGCCTATCATATTTAGGACTAATTTTATAACACACGCCAATTGCCAAGTTACTTAGAGAGATCACTCTCAAAATGATATAAGTGAAGATTCGAGAGTTTGTATTTCTACAAAATATGAAACCACCGTGCTCTACAAAGATTTAAGTGAAGCACTAGAGCAAAATTACCAATCTCAAAAGATATAAGTGAAGCACATGGGAGAAAAATTACTAAGCTCAAAAGATATAAGTGAAGCACTTGTGAGAAAAATTACCACGCTCAAAAGATATAAGTGAAGCACATGTGAGCAAAATTTCCAAGCTCAAAAGATATAAGTGATGCACGTGTGAGCTAAATTGCCTAACTCAAAAGATATAAGTGAAGCTCATTGAGTATTCTAACAAATTCATGATGAGTGCATGTCTCTCTTGAAAGGTGTGCAGAAAGGATGATTGTGACAAAACATAAAGCAAAGATTCTTATAATACACGATGCTCCAAGCAAAACACATATCATGTGGTGAATAAAAATATAGCTCCAAGTAACGTTACCGATGGATTAAAGACGAAAGAGGGGATGCCTTCCCAGGGCATCCCCAAGCTTAGGATTTTTTGTGTCCTTGAATTTGTATTGGGATGCCTTGGGCATCCCCAAGCTTAGGCTCTTGCCACTCTTTATTCCATTGTCCATAAGAACATCACCCAAAACATGAAAACTTCACAACACAAAACTTAAACAGAAACTCGTGATAGCATTAGCATAAGAAAACAAACCACCAACTTTTTAGGTACTCTATTAAACTTTAATTTCCATTTATATTAATGTTATATTACTTTATTCTCACTTCTCCATGGCTCGTACCCCCCGATACTACCCATAGTTTCATCAAAATAAGCAATCAACACAACAAAAACAGAATATGTCAAAAACAGAAAAGTCTGTAGCAATGTGTATATTCGTGTACCTATGCTAACGAAAACATTCTAAAACAATTATGACAATTATAGAAATTTTCATATCAATCAGAAGCAAAAAGAATCAGCTCAAAATCTCTTTCTGGATATGAATGAAAAATAATTTCGTGAGCACAAAGTTTCTGTCTTTTTCCAGCATGACTAAACAAGTATCACCAAAACTAATCATAAAGGTTCAACTTGGCACAAACACTAATTAAAACATAAAAAACACAATTATAACAGAATCATGATGTTGTTGACTCAACAAAACAGAAACTAAAAGAGCAAAAATAAACCTATTCATTGGGTTGCCTCCCAACAAGCGCTATTGTTTAATGCCCTTAGCTAGGCATAAGGCAATAGAATCAAGTATTGTCATCTTTAGTGATCAAACCATAAGTAGCTCTAATAATGGATTCATAAGGCAATTTTATTCTATTTATAGGAAAATGTCTCATGCCCTTCTTCAATGGAAATTAAAATTTAATATTCCCTTCTTTCATATCAAAAACCGCGCCAATAGTCCTAAGGAAAGGTCTACCAAGAATAATCGAACATGTAGGATTGCAATCAATATCAAGCACAATGAAATTTACGGGCACATAATTACTATTTGCAATAATAAGAACATCATTAATCCTTCCCATAGGTTTCTTAATAGTAGAATCCTCAAGATGCAAATTAAGACAGCACTCATCAATCTCATTGAAACCTAGAACATCACATAAAGATTTTGGAATTGTGGAAACACTAGCACCCAAATCACATAAAGCATGACATTCATAATTTTTAATCTTGATTTTTATAGTAGGTTCACACTCGTCATGAATTTTTCTAGGAATCGATATTTCCAACTCAAGTTTCTCTTCAAGAGATTTCATCATAGCATCAACGATATGTTTAGTAAAAGCCTTATTTTGGCTATAAGCATGTGGAGAGTTTAGCATGGATTGCATCAAGGAAATACATTAAATCAAAGAGCAACTATCATAATGAAATTCCTTGAGATCCAAAGTAGTAGTTTCATCACTATTCAAAGTTTTTATATGTTCTACTCCACTTTTAGTATTTTTAGCATCAAGATAAATAGACTCCGAACCATTGGGGCGTTTCTCAACCAAAGTGGATTCACATCCAGCCCCATCATCATTAAGATTGACATTAGAAAACAAAGATTCAATAGGAGTCACAACTAGCACTTTAAGATCTTCGTGATTCTCATCACATATTTCAGGTTTAGCAGCCATTTTATTGACCAAAGTAGCTTGTTTATCAAACATCTGGCCTACCAATTATTCAAGATGAGAAAATTGAGAATTTAACACAAGGAATTCTTTGGCCATATCATCTACCTCTTTATTCATATGTGTCATAAAAGAATGTTGCTCCCTTAGTTCTCTACGAAAGAAACTATTATGATCAAACTGTGTAGACATGAAGCTTTTGACACAAGTTTCAATTTCTTCCAACCTTTTATATCAAGCATCATAATGTTTTGGTTGGCCCATGAGGATGAATAAGATAGCACACACGAGCAAACAGAAAGCAAGCGAAATAAAAGGGCAAATAAAGAAAGGCAAATAATTTTGTAATTTTTGTTTTTTAGAAGTGGGGAAGAGGAAAATGAGAGGCAAATAGCAAATAATGTAAATGCAAGGGATGAGTTTGTGATAGGTACTTGTAGATATGCTTCACTTGAATACTCCCCGGCAACGGCGCCAAAAAATCTTCCTGCTACTTCTCTGCAACGTCCCCACAAATTGGCAAGTTGATCTTGTCTTGCGTTGGTTTTTCCCTTGAAGAGGAAAGGGTGATGCAGCAAAGTAGAGATAAGTATTTCCCTTAGTTTGAGAAGCAAGGTATCAATCCAGTAGGAGTATCAAGATGAGGCCACAACGAACCTGCACAAACACAAACAAACTTGCACCCAACATGATAAAGAGGTTGTCAATCCCTTTACGATTACTTGCAAGGTGAGATCTGATAGTGATAGTAGATGAATATAAATAAGTAAATAAAATTGCAGCAAAGTATTTTTGGTGTTTTTGTGTTTAGATCTGAATATATAATATGTAAAATAGACCCGGGGGCCATAGTGTTCACTAGAGGCTTCTCTCATGAAAGCAAGTATTACGATGGGTGAACAAATTACTGTTGAGCAATTGATAGAATAGCACAAAGTCATGACAATATCTAAGGCAATGATCATACATATAGGCATCATGTCCGAGACAAGCAGATCGATTCTTTCTGCATCTACTACTATTACTCCACACATCGACCGCTATCCAGCATGCATCTAGTGTATTAAGTTCAGGATAAACGGAGTAACGCTTTAAGCAAGATGACATGATGTAGAGGGATAGATTCATGCAATATGATATAAACCCCATCTTTTTACCCTTGATGGCAACAACACGATGCGTGCCTCGCTACCCCTTCTATCACTAGGTGAGGACACCGCATGGTATGAACCCAAAACCATCCACTTCTCCCATTGCAAAAACTATAGATCAAGTTGGCCAAACAAAACCCATAACTCGAAGAGAATTACAAGGATATGAAATCATGCATATAAGAAATCAGAGGAGACTCAAATAATATTCATAGATAATCTGATCATAAATCCACAATTCATCGCCTCTCAACAAACACACCGTAAAAGAAGATTACATCGGATAGATCACCATGAAGATCATGGAGAACTTTGTATTGAAGATCAAAGAGAGAGAAGAAGCCATCTAGCTAATAGCTATGGACCCGAAGGTCTGAGGTGAACTACTCACGCATCATTGGAGAGGCAATGGTGTTGATGAAAATGACCACCGGTGATGAATTCCCCTCCGGCAGGACGCCGGAAAGGTCTCCCGATTGGTTTTTGCTAGCTGTGGAGGTCTACGGCGGCGGAACTTGCGATCTAGGTTTATTTCTGAGGGTCTCCATATTTATAAGACCGTCTGACATCGGGAACAAGTCGAGAGGTGCCACGAGGAGATCACGAGCCCCCTAGCCGTGGCCGGGGGGGGGGGCGCCTCCCAGGCTCGTGGCTTCCTCGGGCTGCCTCTCCGGTATCTTTTTCTTCAGATATTTTTGATATTTTCCATAAAAAATAACGGCGAAAGTTTTATTCCGTTTGGACTCCGTTTGATATTCCTATCTAAAAAAGGTCAAAAACACGGAAAAAACAGGAACTGGCACTGGGCACTGGATTAATAAGTTAGTCCCAAAAATAATATAAAATAGCATATTCATGCATAGAAAACATCCAAAGTTTATAATATAATATCATGGAACAATCAAAAAATTTAGATATGTTGGAGACGTATCAACAAGGTGGGTGGTCGGCTAGGCCACCACTTCCAGGTAGGCCCAGGTGAGCTTCTCTCTCCTATTTTAATTTTTTGTTTCCTGTTTTTTCTATTTTCTGATATTTTTGTTATTTTTGTGTGGCCTCCAAACCTATGTCAATATATACTGAAATATTTTGCAAGCATAGTTTGAATATTTCAAACCTACACAAAAAGTTTCAATATTTTTGAATGACTAAAATATTTGTAATGCTTTATTTGGCAATTTTAGTAGCATTATTATTGATTTATAAGATGCTATATATGTTTTAAAAATTAAAATGTCCCCTGATATGTTGTTGCCAACAATTATCAAACATGGGGGTATTTTTGATTGGCATTTTGGATTTGTTGAAAATTCACAACATTTGAATTGGTTTAATTAGGTGAGGTGCTGGGGTTTTTGTTGATCCCCATTTCATCTTGATGCAAAATTAAAACATGATGCACACACACATGCTAACACTGAGCCATGCTAACTAGGGATGTGACAACTCACCCCCACTCAAAAGAATCTCGTCCTGAGATTTGAAAGTCATCGGGAAGAGCGCGAGGTACTCTAGTTGAAGACAATCCTATATTTCCCATGTGGCTTCCTTCTCCGAATGGTGGAACCACTCAGCTTGATGAAGAATACGACGTTGATTGGTATGCTCAGCTTGGTCAAGAATACGAACAGAGTATTCTCTATAAGTAAGGTTATCTTAGGTATCAAGCGTTTCGTGGTCTACAATGCGGACATCATCCGAGAAGCAACGCTTGAGTTGCGAGATGTGGAAGACATCATGAACCTTGGAAAGATGTGGTTGAAGTTCCAATTGGTAGGAAACTTCTCCTCATTTGGAAGAATGCCAAAAGGACCAATGTAACGAGGAGCCAACTTGCCCTTGATACCCAATCGTTGGGTACCCTTCAGAGGTGTAACCCGAAGATAAGCCTTCTCGTCAACTTCATATATCACATCCTTATGATGGCGATCATATTGGATCTTTTGACGAAATTGGGCTGATTTCAACTTTTCACGAATAATGCGAATTTTCTCCTCTGCATCCTGGATCATATCCAGGCCAAAGAGTTGCCTCTCTCCGGTTTCTGACCAGTTAAGAGGTGTTCGACACCTTCGTCCATAGAGAACTTCAAAAGGGGCTTTGCCCAAGCTTGACTGATAACTATTGTTATAAGTGAATTTGGCGAATGGAAGACATTTCTCCCAATTCATACCGAAAGATATAACACAATCTCTAAGCATGTATTCTAGAATTTGATTGACTTGTTCCACTTGACCACTTGACTACGGATGGAAAGCAGTGCTAAAGGGTAGATGGGTCCCCATAACCTTTGAAGCTTTCCCAGATTTGGGAAGTAAAGATACTTCCAATGTCTGAGTTAATCTCCAAAGGAACACCATGAAGAGAAACTATTCGAGAAACATATAACTCTGCTAGCTGGGTAGCAGATATACTCTCCCGAACAAGAAGAAAATGGGCCACTTTGGAAAGACTGTCAATGAACACAAAGATAGCATTATTCCTTTTCTTGGTCCTAGGAAATCCAGTGATGAAATCCATACCGACCCCATTTCCATTCAGGAATAGCTAAGGGTTGAAGGGTGTCAGCAGGCTTTTGATGTTCTGCCTTAACGAGACGACAAACGTCACAGTTTGCAACAAACTGAGCAATTTCTCTCTTCAGTCTGGTCCACCAGAACCTCTGGTGTAGGTCCTGATACATCTTGGTACTACGAGGATGAATTTTGAGGGGAGAGTCATGAGCCTCCTTAAGGATCAGCTGACATAAGCATTCGCTCTTAGGAACCACCAAGCGGTTCTGAAAGAACACAACACCGCGTTCACTCTTAGGAACCACCAAGCGGTTCTAAAAGAACACAACACCCTAATCATCGAAGAAATCTTTCACTATTCCACTAGCAATGTTCTCCTTGATCTGAGATATACCATTATCATATCTCTGAATAGCTACAATTTGATCCCTAAGAGTAGGTTTCTCCACCAAGTTGGAAAGCAATCCTTGAGGAATAATGTGAAGGTTTAACTTCTGAAATTCCTCATAGAGAAGTGGTTGACTTTGTTGCAACATCAGGTTGTGTGGGGACCCCGAGTCATAAGTCGAGATCACTGAATGCACGTGTACAGTGATCCCGGAGATCAATGCTCACTAAACACATAGAAGCTAAATAAAAGAGTATTACATCCAAATTAAGCGTCTTACACAAATAGTGACCATGAAGGTCTTAGCCTTACAAGGATAGGGCCACTCAGGCCAAACACTTAGTCTAGAACAAGCAGCGGAAATCTTCGTCGAAAGCGTGAACCCATGCCATCTGCCTTAACCTACAGGCATTCTGACTGGGAAGCGTCCTAGTTCGCATGTTCGTATCCAATGAACTCTTCAACAAACTCCTATTCTTCCATGCCTGGCCAATTAAATAACCAGTGGCAAGCCAATGAGTACTTTGAATGTACTCGCAAGCAACCCAAGAGTGGAATGAGGCAATAATGATGCATGATATAGCACTATAGGTAATTTGCGAAAAGCTGATTTGTATGCAAGTGACATGATCAAGTATTAGTAAGCATGCATCAACTTCTAGCAAGTACTCATGTGAACAAAATTTCAGTTGTCATCATAAGAATCAGTTGAACATCTCATGTCCACGCTAAGTCATCAGACTCAGTTCCTTTCTCCCGCCAAGTCATCGGACTTAGCTCAGGTGACCTCTAATCAGCAACACACTCACCCACACACATGAGTTAAACATTTGGACGTAGCACAAGAGCGGTCATCCAACTGTCCTTGACCGTGGACACGGCTATTCGAATCGTTTGTCACTCTGCAGAGGTTGCACACTTCACCCACAGGACTCGGGGAACTTCCGTGTCTTCCACGACTCGCGGTATATAACATACCTGAGGTAAGCACCCGAACAATGCCTTTCCCCCAACGATACTAAACAAAGAGTCCACTCGCTGGTACCCAGCCCTCATGATGTACATCACACGAGCCTCTCTCTAACCGTACCATCCATGAGGGGACCAACGGTGTGCCCGGTGCCTGTGAAGACAGCGCATGATCGTACATACCAGTACAACCCCGTATCGAGAGTGACCACGCCACTCCCGCCACTAGTAATGCGTGCTCCTTGCCAGTACCCACCAAGGTAATCAACAAAGCCTCGTCTTTTGAAAACACACACACCCACTTGTTCTGGCACACCACTTCTTTTTCAAGTGGTCACCCAACTTTATCATCATCTCCCTCGGGCATTAGTGGCACCCGACGGGGTTTTCGAAAGAGTATTGAAAACACACCCCTCTCGGTATCATCATGCATAAGTCCCATCCCACTTTGCATAGCATCTAATAGCAACCTATCTACTCCCATCTGCACAACCCTCAATAGGTGGTAGGGTCATTCTCAATGCAAGTATCAACGGAAAGTACCGGAGGCATCCCACCGAAGGGGAACACCACAACATATGATCGATATGCCGGAAGTAAAGTGCTATATGACATGCATATGAAAAGAGTTTCTTGTCATGGTCAAAGGGTTTCTTGCCTGGCTCAACAAAGACTTTAGGGTCTTCGAAGTCCTCGGGTCCAATCCCTTCATTAACAACGCAATCTATCGTCGCGGAATAAACGGGCAAATATAAGCACCACACAAAAACAAAGCTCAAAAGCCACTTCAAAAATGTTACACTATTCTGATAAATACTACAAACTACTATAAAAATATTTGTCTAGGGTTTTATAGTCATAAAGGTTTTTAAAACTATTTAAAATAGAGGCTAAAAATGCCCAAAAGAGGTTTTAGAATAAATCAATAGATAAAAGTTTTTCAATAAATTATACAAATGGCACTATTAAATTCTATACAATATTTCAGGATTTATGGTGGAAAAATATTGGTCATTGGAATAATAAATCTCCCTGTGGAATTTTTGGAAAACCACAAGAAAAAGAAAAAGATAAGGGCCACTGTGCCCTGGGCCAGATCTGGCCGCAACTAGGCCGGCCGAGAGCAATCAGCCCGTAGGCGAACCCGCGCCCGCGCCATGCCAGGTTTGAACCTGACGGGTGGGCCTCGCGGGCCAGTGACAGAGAGGGGAGAGTGAGGCGATGGAGAGGCCGACAGGTGGGGTCCTCTGTCAGGTCCTTCTCCTACCTCGGGACCGAGAGGGGAGGGCCTCATCGGCGGCGAAGCACAGAACGACGAGGAGAGCAAGGTGTGGGAATGGGTCGAGCATCGACCGGCCATTCCATTGGAGGTGGAGGGAGAACAGGAGCTGGTCAGGGTCGCCGGCGATGAGGAGGCCGCGGCGGAGGAGCTTCGAGACCATCCTCGAATGCCCGTCCTAGCCTACAAAACGAACGGGGGAGAGGGGGAAATGAGTTAGGAGGGCAAGGGAGGGCCAGTGGGAGGAGAATGGAGTCCGGAGCAACTCTGTACCCGGAGATCAACGGCGGTGTTGCCGCGGCGAGCTTCGGCTCAATCTCGAGCGTAGGGGCTTCAGGAGCTCTTCGGGATGGCACAGGGGCTCTAATGGGTGAGGGAGAAGGGTCCAGAGGGGAGAGAGAGGTCCAGGAGGGGCTATTTATAGACTCCCCGTGGTCCACCGCACAGTGGTGCACCAGTGAGGTCATAGCCCTCGGCACAGAGCATGGGGGCGAGATAAGGGCCACTGTGCCCTGGGCCAGATCTGGCCGCAACTAGGCCGGCCGAGAGCAATCAGTCCGTAGGCGAACCCGCGCCCGCGCCATGCCAGGTTTGAACCTGACGGGTGGGCCTCGCGGGCCAGTGACAGAGAGGGGAGAGTGAGGCGATGGAGAGGCCGACAGGTGGGGTCCTCTGTCAGGTCCTTCTCCTACCTCGGGACCGAGAGGGGAGGGCCTCATCGGCGGCGAAGCACGGCACGACGAGGAGAGCAAGGTGTGGGAATGGGTCGAGCATCGACCGGCCATTCCACTGGAGGTGGAGGGAGAACAGGAGCTGGTCAGGGTCGCCGGCAATGAGGAGGCCGCGGCGGAGGAGCTTCGAGACCATCCTCGAATGCCCGTCCTAGCCTACAAAACGAACGGGGGAGAGGGGGAAATGAGTTAGGAGGGCAAGGGAGGGCCAGTGGGAGGAGAATGGAGTCCGGAGCAACTCTGTACCCGGAGATCAACGGCGGTGTTGCCGCGGCGAGCTTCGGCTCAATCTCGAGCGTAGGGGCTTCAGGAGCTCTTCGGGATGGCACAGGGGCTCTAATGGGTGAGGGAGAAGGGTCCAGAGGGGAGAGAGAGGTCCAGGAGGGGCTATTTATAGACTCCCCGTGGTCCACCGCACAGTGGTGCACCAGTGAGGTCATAGCCCTCGGCACAGAGCATGGGGGCGAGCTTGGGCCTGTCTAGGGCGTTCCTGGGAGGGGTCCAGGCATGAAGGGAGGGAGAGATGGAAAGGAGGAGCGTGCGCGTGCAAGCTCCCGCATTGGCCGGCTCGGGCGGCGTTGGGCATGCGCGGAGGAGGGAGAAGGAGAGAGAGGGAGGAGGGGCCGACCGTTTGGATGGACGCGGACGTCGAGGGGGACATGGGGGACAGATCCCCTCATCCCAATGCGGTCGGGAGGCCTCGGGATGCTCCTGCTATAGTGTGGACATGCACTGTAGCGCACTCCGGAGCATGCCTTTGGCATGCCATGACATGCTTGCGTGCTCTGGACACGTTCCTGCATGTCCCGTAGCTCTTGGATGATCTAAAGATGCTCTAGGAGCTAGGGGAGGCTAGGGAGAGAAGAGGTGAGAGGAGGGGAGGTAAAATGGGTGCTGGCCTTGTTGTCCAGATGGTGAAAATGGGTTTTTACCCCATCTAAGCATTGAGCCTTGGACAAATAAAGTTACTCGAGGTGCACTGCAGTACTAGTGAGTTGTGGTAAAAAGGGGAGGCCAAGGGTCAAAGGATTTGAGGTAAAAATGCCAATTATTCAAATCTGGCAGAAGGTGTTTGAGGATGATTAGGGGGATCAAATGAACTTGGATCAACTTGAGATTTGATATGGTCAAAGGGTGATGGAACACAAGTGTGATCACCCAGTTTGAGAGAGTTTGAAGAAAGTTCACAATGGGACTTAGGGAAAATCTAGAAATAGGCAGAATCTGTTTTCTATAGATTCAAAGGTGTTAAGCTTCAACCCTTGATGCACCACTTAGTGGATCACCATTATTTGACCATTAGAGCATGCCCACAGAGTTTGTGGCCAAGGGAAGACACTTCATAATGTAAAGTTGTCAAAATTTGAATCTGGACAGAAATGGTTTTGGGTTGGTTTGATGAAGCAAACCAACTTGGATTGGGATGAAACTTTGCAAGATCATCACCTATGATGGTGTTGACTTGCTAGAATTTTCCTAGATTTTATTGAGAATATTTCTTATAGAAACATCCCAAAAGTTCAATGTGAACAGAAAGGGTTTTGAGGGGTTTTGCCCATGCTATGATCAAGCCCTTGTGTTGAAACTCATATGTATCGAAAATATATGCCCACTGAGTTGCCCTAAATTTTCTCAAATATTTTCAAAGCATTTAAATAATTTTTCCTTAAGAAAAGCCATTTCTATCCTTAAGAAAAATCCTTTAAACAAAATATGAAAGTAATCTTTAAAATTTATATTTGGTGGTTTTGAGAAGTCATATATATAGTAGATTTCAAATAATGCATTTGGGAAGAAAGTATCAACCCAAATTGAGGACTTGTAGTACAAACCTCAATTCAGGGGTTTTAGTAAACCTAAATTGAATAACTCATTTTTGGTGAAAATAAATTTTGATAAAAATAGTTTTAAATACTATTCACTTGGCATGATCATAGGGCAGGGTGTTAGGGTCAGGGAAGATGAAGGTGGAGTGGAGTAGAACCTAATAGTGCCAAACATGATCATCGAAGCAATCAAACATGCATCAAACCAAACAAGCATTCACTCCAAAAAGTTTTAACTGGTTCCAAACTTTATAAAACTCAAACACCAGAATGTGCCAAAATATAGGGTGTGACAGACCTTCCCCCCTTACAAGAATCTCGTCCCCGAGATTCCTAGGCTAAGCGCTAAAAAGATATGGAAACTCTGATCTGCGATAATCTTCACGCTCCCATGTTGCTTCTGCTTCCTTGTGGTTGCTCCATTGGACTTTGAAGTACTTGATGGTGCGGCTTCGGGTGCAGCGCTCAGCTTCATCCAAAATGCAAACAGGCCTCTCATGATAAGTGAGATCTGGCTGAAGGTCGATAGCTTGACGGTCGATGTCCTTGTAGAGGTCAGGCCGGTTGGGAACTTGCAGACACTTCCGGATTTGTGACACGTGGAAGACGTTGTGCACATCTGACAGCTCGGAAGGTAACTCTAGTTGATAAGCAACTTCTCCTCGTTGGTCGGTGATCTTGAAGTGCCCGATGAATTTGGGTGCGAGCTTTCCATTGACGTGAAAACGCTTGGTTCCCTTGAGAGGCATGACCCGGAGATAGACATGGTCCCCAACACGGAAACTCATGTCGCGCCGGTGGGAATCGGCGTAGCTCTTCTGTCTGGACTTAGCAATCTCGAGACGTTTGCGGATGAGTTGAACTTGCTCTTCGGCTTCGCGGAGGATATCCGGCCCAAAGGTTAATCCGTCTCTGGTCTCTGACCAGTTGAGGGGAGTACGGCACTTTCGTCCATACAACACCTCAAACGGTGCCATCTAAAGACTCGACTGATAGCTGTTGTTGTAGGAGAACTCGGTGAAGGGTAGGCAATCTTCCCACTTGGCTCCATATGCCAAAACACAAGCACGGAGCATGTCTTCGAGTATCCAATTTACTCGTTCCGTTTGTCCACCGATCTAGTGGTGAAAAGCAGTGCTGAAGGAGAGCTTGGTCCCCATGGCTTCTTGGAATCTATTCCAGAATCTTGAGGTGAATTGGGTTCCTCGGTCTGACACAATCTCCTTTGGAAGTCCATGGAGACTCACAATCCGGTTGATGTAGAGGTTGGCCAATTTATTCCCATTATAGGTCGTCTTGACGGGGATGAAGTGGGCTACCTTGGTCAGGTGATCAATAATGACCCAAATGGAGTCATGTCCCTTGGTTGACCTTGGTAAACCGGTGATGAAATCCATTCCGATTTTGTCCCACTTCCATTCAGGACTTTGAGGGGTTGTAGTAGCCTAGTGGGTCGCTGATGCTCAGCCTTGACCCTCTGGCATATGTCGCACTTAGCCATGAACGTGCCTATCTCCCGCTTCATGCCATGCCACCAGAATCTTGCCTTGAGGTCTTGGTACATCTTGGTTCCTCCAGGATGGATGGAATACAGAGTGTCATGAGCTTCTTGCAAGATCAGGTTCTTGAGCTCCTCCTTGTTGGGTATGCAGATGCGCTTCCCAAACCATACGACTCCTTGTTCATCCACTGAGAATCCTGGAGCCTTGCCTTCCTTGATCTTCCTCTTGATGCCTTCAATGCTCTCGTGTCCCTTTTGGGCTTCCTTAATATCATCCATCAAGGTAGGCTTTGCTTCAAGGTTGGCCAGGAATCTAGGTGCAACTAGTTCCAAGCCGAAGCTCTTAAGCTCTTCATACAAGGCGGGTAGCCTTTCCTTAATCATAGCATTAAAGGAACAAGCCTTTCTGCTTAAGGCGTCAGCTACCACGTTGGCCTTTCCGGGGTGGTATTGAACATTGAGGTCGTAGTACTTGATCAACTCCAACCATCTTTGCTGCCTCATGTTCAATTCCCTCTGAGTGAAGATATACTTCAAACTCTTGTGGTCTGTGAATATCTCACATTGCTTCCCCAGAATATAATGCCGCCATGTCTTCAAGGCATGAACTACTGCTGCTAACTCTAGATCATGAGTTGCGCAGTTCTCTTCATGAGGACGTAGCTGTCTGTAAACATATGCTACGACTCTGCCTTCTTGCATCAGAACTCCTCCAAGTCCGGTTCTCGATGCATCACAATAAATCACAAACTCCTTGTGAATATCGGGGGTGGCCAAAATAGGGGTTGTGGTCAATCTCCTCTTGAGCTCCTGGAAGCTTTCCTCGCACTTAGCGGTCTAGACGAGCTTTTGGTCCTTCTTCAAAATCTGGGTCAAAGGAGGAGCAATGCTTGAGAACCCTTCCACGAACTTGCGGTAATATCCCGCGAGTCCGAGGAAGCTCCTGACTTCCTTCACGGTGGTTGGGGTCTGCCATTCAATCACGGCTTCAATCTTGGCAGGATCCACTGACAATCCTTCTGTAGTCAACACATGACCCAAGAATCCAACTTCATGCAGCCAGAATTCACACTTACTGAACTTGGCATAAAGCTAGTGCTCTCGAAGCTTCTCTAGGACCAATCTCAAGTGCTCTTCATGCTCCTCTTCAGACTTGGAGAAGGCAAGGATGTCATCAATGAAGACAACAAAGAACTTGTCCAAAGACTCCATGAAGACTTTATTCATGAGGTACATGAAGTAGGCTGGAGCGTTTGTCAATCCGAACGACATGACCGTGAATTCATACAGGCCATACCGGGTCACAAATGCCATCTTTGGGATATCTTGGGGTCTAATCTTCAGTTGATAGTACCCAGACCTGAGGTCAATCTTGGAGAACACCTTGGCTCCGCTCAAGTGATGAAACAGGTCTTCGATCATGGGGAGCGGGTACTTGTTCTTTATTGT
Organism: Hordeum marinum; assembly: GCA_022496015.1. Taxonomy (NCBI): domain Eukaryota; kingdom Viridiplantae; phylum Streptophyta; class Magnoliopsida; order Poales; family Poaceae; genus Hordeum; species Hordeum marinum. The sequence goes on along the minus strand of CM039672.1, from coordinate 239,702,747 downwards.
GACCTCATTGACGGAACGGTAATCGACGCAAAGTCTGATAGTTTCGTCCCTCTTTGACACGAATAGAACAGGCGATCCCCAAGGAGAGGCACTAGGGCGAATAAATCCTTTCCTGAGCTGCTCTGCTAGTTGCTTCTTCAACTCAGCCAACTCTTCGGATCCCATCCTGTAGGCCTTCTTATAGATGGACCTTGATCCGGGCATAAGCTCAATGATGAACTCGATGTCGCAGTCAGGAGGCATTTCAGGAAGCTCATCAGGAAACACATCTGGGTATTCACATACTACTGGCACTTGATCCAACTCAACTCCCGACAGGCAGTTAGCCTGAGGGGCTTGAGTGGAGATGGGGTTGGGGACATACTTGACTTCCACACCTTGGCTGTTGGTCATGGTGATAATCCTCTTGGCATAGTCTAGCGGCCTTTGTGCTTGCTCAACCAATCCATGCCTAGGATCACATCCAAGCCTTCCAACTTCAGGATGATAAGGTCGGCTAGGAAGTCTACCCCGTTGATGTCAATCTTTACTCCCTTACACCCTATCCCAGACTTCCTAACTGAACTAGGGATTTGTATCAACATACGACTACCCAAGGGTGTAGCCTCCATGCCACTCTCTAGTGCAAACTTTTTGGTGACAAAAGAATGCGAACCTCCACGATCAAACAATACTGTTGCTGGGGTTGAGTTGACGAGGAACGTACCCAGTATGACGTCCGGGTCTTCCTAGGCTTCCTCTGCGGTGACGTGGTTCACACGACCCTTGCCATTGTTGGGCTGATTGCGGGGAGCTGGGTTCCTTGGCGGTGCTCCACGGGCTTGACCTTGAGCTGGCGCATTGGGGCGCGGTGCATCTGGCTTCTTGTTAGGGCACAACCTAGAGATGTGTCCTGGCTGACCACATCCAAAGCAAGCGACTTTCCCAGGGTTGTTGTTGAAGTTCCTGCCACCGTTGTTGTTATTGGGATTGCTGTTGTAAGCTGGCCTGGGATTGGCATACTACTGAGGCTGGTAGCTCGGACGAGGCGCAGGAGGTCTAGCCTGCTGCGGTTGATAGGTTGGCTTAGCTAAGGCTGGCTGCCATGGGCGAGGCTTCTGGTTGCTTAGCTTCCCTTGGTGATCATCTTGCTCTTGCGAGTGTTGTCAATGGCATGATGCTTGTCTTCAAGCATGAGGGCCTTGTTCACCAAATTGAAGAAGGTGCGGCAGTCGCAGATGATGAGGTGATACTGCAGAACTTGTTGAAGTCCTTCCATGAAGTGTTCCTTCTTGGCAGCCTCCGTGCTGACATCTTCAGGTGCATACCTTGACAACAGGTTAAACTTCTACAAATACTCCTTGACAGAGCCACTTACTTGCTTCAGCGCTCGGAATTCCTTCTTCTTGATAGCCATAATCCCAGATGGAATATGGGTAGTGTGAAATCCTTCCTTGAGTCATTCCACGTGATTGCTCGTTCTCCTTGCATGACCTTGAATCCATCCCACCAAGCTCTGGCGGTACCTCCGAGGCAGTGAGAGGCATAAAGGACCTTCTCTCGATCCTCGTTGAAGTTGACCAAAGCAAGGAGGTCCTCGATGGTGCGGATCCAGTCATCAGCATCCAATGGCTCAGCAGTCTCAGTAAAGGTCGGGGGCAAGTTCCTCATGAAGTCCGACAACGTGGAGCGGCCATTGTTGTTCCTACCTTGCTGCTGGTTGTTCACGAGAGCCTGGGCCATTTGCTGGAGAGCAGCATTGTTGGCCTGGCGCTCCTCCCGGAGATCTTGGAGAAACTAAGCTATGGTCATGTTCTCTGGCGGAGGTGGCGGCGGGGGAACATCGCCTTGAGACTGCTCCTGGTGTTCTCTGGCGTGAGCAGCCCCACCATCACCCTATTGCTGGCTTGAGTTGCTGGCTTCTGGGTTGGTGAAGGAGCTGTTGCGGGTAGCAGTCACCATCCTGTTTGGAGCAGCCAAGTCAAACAACTAGGGTCGGCAAGAGGGTAAGCAAAATAGCAAAGCGTGCCTAAGGGGGTTGGTCAAGTGCAAGTGTGAAGAAACAAAGGTCAAAAGACCAACATCATATATTAAGATGGACGATGTAGTCGCTTACATGTTGCCTAAGGCAAAAGCGCGACTTGCATCGGAACACGAACAACAAAACAAACAACAACACATGCGTGGTTTCATATGAACCATTACATGGACTCGACTACGCATGAGGGACACATGACTGGTCCTACCCTAGGGGTTCTCGGATTCAGGTGGTGGAGTGCTCAGTCTCGTAGTCACGCTCCTCTGGGTCTTCCTCTGGCTCATCCTCTAAACGAGCATCGTTCCCGATTGACGGGGTTGGGGAACGAGGAGGCCCATCCCGACGACGCTTTGCAGGCAGGTCGATGAAGAGCTCATGGTACTCCTTCGCGCTCATGTGGCGACTACATGCACATGCATCACTGGCTGGGGGTACTCCTCCTCGATAAGCGACAGCTGGTCGTCCCTTGGGGGCTCCATCCTTCTTGATCCTTTCTGGCTTCGTCTTGGCTTGTCGGAGTAGCTCTCGGGTGTGGTGAAGTTCCTCGTGGAGCTTCACAGACTCCTTCATCAAGTTGTGAACTAGACTATCGGCGGAGAGACTAAAGTAGGTCTGGAATCTGAGTGGCATGCCATCTTCCTTGGTCGGAATCAGCATCCAAATCTCGCCAAAGTCATCCTTCTTGAAGGGAAGGTAGCGAGTAGCTGGCTCATCAGCCATCTCTGGAATGGTGTCTCGAAGGTGTAGGAGTGCCTTGTGTGCAGCTGTCTCGACGACAAGTATCATGGTGTCCATCCGCGGTCCTTCAAAGAACCAACTGGTCGGGTAGTCGTTTGCCTTCATGACCATATCCATGTGGTACTCCTTCGTGACGACATCGACCCAGTGCTCGCGGTAGAGGAAAATGGGTGGTTGGCAAAACAGGCACTTCTCCAGGCTATCCCCAAGGAGTACGGGAAAGCTGGATGTCAGGAAGGCTTCGGGTACGACGGCCATCTACAAAGGTTTAAAAAGGAGGAGAGTCAGCAAAGTGTTGTGTGAAGCATAGGAGAGGTAAACAGTGCATAATTTCCTAAGTTCCAAAGCTAGGTGTAGTTTTGAAAACGACTTTTATCCTACTAACATCCATGCTAACTAAGGGCTTCCTATAGTCAGGATGGCTCTGATACCAGCTCTGTGGGGACCCCGACTCATAAGTCGAGATCACCGAATGCACGTGTACAGTGATCCCAGAGATCAATGCTCACTGAACACACAGAAGCTGAATAAAAGAGTCTTACATCCAAATTAAGCGTCTTACACAAATAGTGACCACGAAGCTCTTAGCATTACAAGGATAGGGCCTCTCGGTCCAAACACTTAGTCTAGAACAAGCAGCGGAAATCTTCGTCGAAAGCGTGAACCCATGCCATCTGCCTTAACCTATAGGCATTCTGACTGGGAAGCGTCCTAGTTCGCATGTTCGTCTCCAACGAACTCTTCAACAAACTCATGTTCTTCCATGCCTGGCCAATTAAGTAACCAGTGGCAAGCCAATGAGTACTTTGAATGTACCCACAAGCAACCCAAGAGTGGAACGAGGCAATAAAGATGCATGATATAGCACTATAGGTAATTTGCGGAAAGCTGATTTGTATGCAAGTGACATGATCAAGTATTAGTAAGCATGCATCAACTTCTAGCAAGTACTCATGTGAACAAAATTTCAGTTATCATCATAAGCAGCAGTTGAACATCTCATGTCCACGCTAAGTCATCGGACTCAGTTCCTTTCTCCCGCCAAGTCATCAGACTTAGCTCAGGTGACCTCTAGTCACCAACACACTCACCCCCACACACGAGTTAAACATTTGGATGTAGCACAAGAGCGGTTATCCAATTGTCCTTGATCGTGGACATGGCTATTCGAATAGTTTGTCACTTTGCAGAGGTTGCACACTTTACACACAAGACTCGGGGAACTTCCGTGTCTTCCACGACTCGCGGTATATAACATACCCGAGGTAAGCACCCGAACAATGCCTTTCCCCCGGCGATACTAAATAAAGAGTCCACTCGATTGGTACCCAGCCCTCATGGTGTACATCACACGAGCCTTGCTCTAACCGTACCATCCATGAGGGGCTGTTGGGGATCGCGACAGAAAACAAAAATTTCCGGTATAGCGAGCACGCCTAGGACCACTATGGAGACTGCATACAAGGTTTGATCTGATCCGTACTGACTCGAAGCGCAGCGGAAGACGAGTCGGTGGAGATCGTTGGTGCAGATTCCCGTAGCTAGGAGTTTACAACCTCCCAACCACGAGGATGTACTCCCTCGTCGGACAGCCCCTCGGGAGGCGGTCGGACAGTCACCCGGACGATGTCGCGGACAGCCCTTCGGGAGGACCCTCGAAACTCGAAACGGAGACTCGGACAGCCCTACGGGAGGACACACGGACAGCCCCTCAGGCAAAAGATCGAAACTACGACCTCTCTACGGGGTTGCACACATACGGTGTCATCTATCCGACAGGGCTTCGCCGTCCAGAACTAGTTCCTGCCGGAACCCAAACAGCCTTTCGGCTCTACGAAAGACTCTTTTCGTGGGAGGGAGAGAGAGAGCTTGCAAAGAAAAGCATGTGTATGAGAGCACAAGGATGAAGAGATGGCAGCCCACATCTCCTCTATTTATACGAAAACCAAGGGGTAGGTTTGGGACTTGAAAATACCAAACTACCCCCACTTTATGTCACACATAAAAAATCATAAGAAGGAAAAGGGGTGCCATGTGGTGCTCCATGGAGGAGCTCCACCCTTGGCCGGCCAACCCTTGGGGGGCCATGAGGAGCTACCTTGCTCCCCAATCCCTTCTAGAAGCCTTTTTGGAAATATCCAAAAAGGTGCTTTTCCATAAATATCCAGAAAGCACTTTCACTATTCACGACGACATTTTTCAGCGTCCGATCGAACTGAAAATATTTATGTGGGCTTAGAAAAATTCTAGTACCCCACTAAAATAATTTTTAGTGCGATCTGGAACAATTCCGGAATAGTGATTTTCATCTACGAAAAGCATCTGAAGCGGTTCCGACAGCTCCGGAACATTTCCGGTTTTTCTTTCGAAAAATTCCGAGAAGTTTCTAGAATGATTCTGGCACCCTCCAAGAATTATTAGGCATGTGCCGAAACCACTTTTTAGTTTTATCGAAACTATTCCGATGTCTTGTGTGCGAAACTTTTCTGCTGTCCGAAACTTTTCGGTGATTTTCTCTTAGACTCCCTGTCTAGTATTCAATAGATAGATGACCCTTAAGCATGTGACCCTATAGGTTCGGTGAAGCATAGACATGACCTGGAACCCCTTCCAATCAATGATCAACATCAGAGCCGTGGACACCCATATTGACCCCTATACCCACACGAATGAATATTCGAGTGAACCTCTAGTTGCCGTGAGCTATTCCTATTGCTTCACGATATGTTACAAATACCCGAGGTGAGACATGTAGGCATCCTCGTGGATCAACAACTTGTCCACTATGCCAGTTACCTCGTTGTTGGTATTGTTCTCTTTTCTCGTTCCCGTGTTTCGGCATCCCCGTGATCAAATCACAAAGTGTCTGGCCAGATGATGATGGATACCGTAACACCGAGAGGGCCCAGAGATATCTCTCCATCGTCGGAGGAGCAAATCCCAATATTGAGCTATCAAGTTACATGACATACTTTTCCATGAACCCGTAAGCCGCCGTAATAGCCACCCATTTACGGATGACGTTTAACAAACCCCAAAGTTCATGAAGCAAGCATGAAGAAACTCGATACCCTGATGGTCTAAGGAATTATGCAAACATTAACCATATCTATGTTATTAACCATTAACTTGTGACGCATGTATCTCATAGCATAACATCAATTCGGATCAATTCAAGATGAGTGTTCTACCAACATCGCGTCCTCAAAATTGGTGGCATAGCCATGCCCATGATCAGGAAAACAGGACCATCATGCAACATTTGAGCCAGTCTTAGAGGCAAGACTAGGAATACAATTTACCGTTTATTATACGACATGTGCACATGAGTTTCCCTCCAAGCCTCGTTTAATTTGTAGACTCGAGAATCATTGCAGTTATAGCATGGAACATAAACATTCATTACAAACTTTCGAGATACAAAATAACTGTTATTACTGCCTCTAGGGCATATCTCCTATAGACTCCCACTTGCACTAGAGTCATAATCCAGTTACATGGCTTCCCTAACACCAATGGCTATCCGGTGTTGCTCATGCTTTGCTCGTGGTAGAGGCTTTGTCATCGGGTCTGATACATTCAGATTCGTGTGAACTTTGCGTACTTTCACTAAACCTTCTTCGACATGATGTCGAATGAGTTTATATTTGAGTTGAATATGCATTGTCTTATGGTGCGAACAAGGCTCCCTTGCCTGAGCCACGGCGCCACTATTATCACAATAGATCTCCACCGGGTCCAGAGCACTTGGAACCACTCCAAGGTCTTCAAGAAATTGCTTGATACCGACAGCTTGCTTGGAGGCTTCAGAAGCAGCAACATATTCTGCCTCCATCGTAGAATCCACCACAGTATTTTGTTTGGAACTTTTCTAATCAACTGCGTCGCCGTTCAATATGAAAACATAGCTAGATTGAGATTTGAAGTCATCTGGGTCAGTCATGAAGCCTACATTAGTGTAACAACTTACAATGAGCTCTTCATCACCTCCGTACACAAGGAGTAAATCCTTGGTCCTTCTGAGGTACTTAAGAATACCCTTGACTGCGGCCCAGTGTTCCAATCCTGGATCACCTTGGTACCGGCTGCTAACACTTAGCGCATAGGAAACATCCGGTCTTGTACATAGCATGGCATACATAATAGAACCAACTGCCGAAGCATATGGAATATCATTCATTTGTACTCGCTCATCGAGGGTCCAAGGACTCTGATTCTTGCAAAGCACTGTGCCACGTGACATGGGAGTAGACCTTTCTTGGAGTTCTCCATGTTGAACCTTTTCAACACCTTGTCAATGTACGTGCTTTGTCTAAGCGCTATTAGGCGTCTTGATCTATCTCTATAGATCCTGATGCCCAATACATATGCCGCTTCACCGAAGTCTTTCGTTGAAAAACTCCTTTTCAATGAGTCTTTTATTTCGCTAAGAAAATTCACATCATTTCCAATCAACAATATGTCATCCACATACAAGATTAGAGATGCTTTTGCGTTCCCACTAAACTTCTTGTAAACACACGATTCTTCATCGTTCCTGATGAAGCCAAACTCTTTGACCACTTCATCAAAACGAATGTTCCAGCTCCTTGATGCTTGCTTCAGACCATAAATGGCTTACTGAAGCTTACATACTTTTCCAGCAATCTTAGGATCGACAAAACCTTCTAGCTGTATCATGTATACATCCTGTTCAAGGTTTCCATTTAGGAAAGACGTTTTGACATCCATCTGCCATATTTCATAATCGAAATAAGCAGCAATTGCTAGTAATATCCGAACAGACCTAAGCATAGCTACGGGCGAGAAAGTCTCGTCGTAGTCCACTCCTGGAACTTGCGTGAACCCTTTCGCGACAAGTCTAGCTTTGTGGATAGTAATGTTACCATCCGCGTCCGTCTTTCTTTTGAAAATCCATTTACAACCAATGGTTTTTATGCCATCTAGAAGTTCTTCCAAGTTCCAAACTTGGTTTTCGTACATGGATTCCATTTCGGACCTCATGGCTTTGTACCATTCCCTTGAGCTAGGCCCCGCCATTACTTCCTTGTAGTGCGCAGGTTCATCATCTTCAAGAATGAATATTTCGTTATGAAAATACTCAGGTGGCTGGATAGCCCTACCTGATCTGCGCGGTTCAGTTACAACATTGTCTGAAGTTTCCGCATCACATGCGACAACTTCTGGCTCGGTTGTAGGGATAATTTGCAGAATTACTACCGATTCCTTAGCCATATCAACGGTTGCCAAAGATTCACTAATCTCATTAAGTTGTACTGTCCTCCCACTCAATTGTTTAGCGAGAAATTCTTTCTCGAGAAAGTGTGCAACCTTTGCGACAAACATTTTGCCTTCGGACTGGTGGTAGAAGGAATATCCAGTGGTGTTATTTGGATAAACTACAAAGTAACATTTGTCTAATCTAGATTCTAGTTTGGTTGGATGTAAACGTTTTACGTATGCCTCACAACCCCATACCTTGAGATGCGACACACTAGGTATCTTCCCGTACCACATCTCATGTGGTGTCGTCTCAACGGACTTAGACGGCGCTCTGTTTAATGTATAAGTGGCAGTGAGTAGTGCGTGACCCCAGAAAGATATCGGTAGATTTGTAAGAGAAATCATCGACCTTACCATATCTAACTGGGTTCGATTATGTCGTTCCGACACTCCGTTTTGCTGTGGATTTCCGGGAGGCGTAAGTTGTGAAATGATTCGACGGTCACTCAAATGTTGGCCAAACTCATGACTAAGATATTCGCCTCTACGATCCGACCGCAGAAACTTAATCTTTTTGTCATGATGATTTTCTACCTCATTCTAAAAATCTTTGAACTTTTCAAAGGTTTCCGACTTATGCTTCATCAAGTAGATATAGCCATACCGACTTAAATCATCAGTAAAATTCACGAAGTAAAAATACCCGCCCCGTGCGGCCGTGTTCATTGGACGACATACATCACTATGTATTATTTCCAATAATTCACCCACCCATTCAGGATGACCCATGGACGGCGTCTTGGTCATTTTCCCCATCAAGGAAGCTTCACATGTGTCAAATGATTCAAAATCAAGGGATGGTAAAACTCCATCTTTATGGAGTCTTTGCATGCATTTCTTTCCGATGTGGCCAAGACGACAGTGCCACAAGTAAGTGGTGGTGGTATCAGCCTTCTTAAGGCGTTTAGCATTTACGTTAAATACATCATTTCCACAATCAAGATTCAGTATGAAAAGGCCCCCAACAATGGGTGAAAATCCATGAAACATATCCTTACAATAAAGTGAACAACCATTGTTCTCAAACTTGTAGGAGTACCCATAGTGTACTAAACATGATCCAGAGATAATGTTTCTACACAATAACGGAACAAAATAACAGTTACTATGTTCCAAAATAAATCCTGAAGGGAGACGTAGAGGCATAATGCCGATGGCTTGAGCGGCGATCCCAGCGCCGTTCCCGACACGCATCACGACTTCATTCTTTGCCAGCTTGCGCATCTTCTAAAGCCCCTGTATCGAGTTGCAAATGTGAGCAACCGATCCAGTATCAAATACCCAAGACTTAGAATTTTCGCTAGCGAGCAAAACGTCAATGACATTAACTTGTATAACAATTATACCTTTTCTGGTTTTCCCGGACTTTTTATATTCCAGATACTTCTTACAGTTTCTCTTCCAGTGTCCTGTCCCTTTGGAGTAGAAGCACTCAGTTTGATTCTTGGCTCCGCCCTTAGATTTGCGTTGGAAGTCGGTCTTACCGGCGCCCTTGCCCTTCTTTGGCTTGCCTTTCTTTTTGAAACTGGCAGTTTTATTCACAAGCAACACTTGCTTGCGAGTTTTCTGCAGTCCTCCTTCAGCAGTTTTCAGCATGGCAAGCACCTCATTTGCTGTTTTGTCCATCCCATTCATGTTGTAGTTCATGATAAAACCGCCATAAGACGGGGGAGTGAACCTAGCAACAAGTCCATAACATGGTCTTCTGGAAGTGCGAATTCCAGGATTTTAAGCCTTTTAGCGTAGCCAATCATATTGACTACGTGCTCGCCAACAGAACTGCCCTCAGCCATCTTGGTCTCCGCCATCATTTTCATGATGTCAAAACGTTCAGACCGTGCATTAAACTTGTAAAGAGCATCCAGATCCTTGATCATATCAAAGGAGTTATAGAATTCAAAACGGTTTTGAAGCTCTAAACTCATGCAAGACAGCATGAGGCACTGCACTAAGTTGTAATCATCATCCTTAGTGGCCCAGACATTTTGTATGTCTACCACGGCTGTTGCCGCCGGTTTAGGAGGAAGAGGTCCATCAAGCATGTACACTTTCTTATCACCCCAGAGGACAATCCTTAGGGTACGGACCCAGTCCGCATAGTTGTTTCCATTCGCAGCTGACTTCTCTTTCTCTAACATAGGGCCTAAGTTGAACGCGGTGTTGCGAGCCATTTGATCTACAACTGAAAACACAAGTTCATTTAGACTTTGTTCATAATGATTTTTGGCACTAGTGAATAAATAATTGTTATTCTAAGGTGCACTCCCACTCAAATCAATATCTCTCATAATTGATTGTGAGTGATGCAAGACCCAACTTTCAATTCAGCATCAAGGATGTAACCATCTCAAGTGACGAGAATTTCAATTGGTAGGCCAACTTGCCAATCACATATCTATGTGACTCTTGTTCATCTTTCGATGCGTGTGTTCTGAGCTCATGACTTTCATGCCTGAACGTCAAGACAACCAAGTGATCTTGCTGCGAGGTCTCAACTCACCCGCCTCACACTTCTCTAATCGTTCGTACCCATGTAACCATGTGATTACCCGAAGAGATAGGTGCCGTGACGGTGCTACACTTGGGAGAACACTAACTACTTGATATTCTAAGTGAGAGATCACCCTAATAAAAAATGAATACCGCACAATTAAGAAGGGTGCATCAAGAGGGATAAACATCTCAGGCAATTCATAATAGCATGATATGGTATAGCCCCTTCTGACGGAGAAGTCAAGTATTTCTTCGACTTCGGCATTCGCGTCAGTGTTCACCTCTGCGAAGATTTCCACCACCTTGTCGATGCACCAGATAATATTGCTATCTCTATAGCTAATAAAATAAGTGCATTACATAAGGTTGACACGCAGGTCATTAAAGTGCAATCATATGGCTCCAACCATCATGCCGAATCATGACACGCAGGTCATGTTAATCACATCATATAGCCATCTCATACATAATCAAATTGAATATGAGCATTGCTATACCATATCACATGCAAACCATCCTGCAAAACCAAGTTAGACGCCTCTAATCGGTTTATACAAAATTTTATTTTACGTGGCTTCTAAGGTTTTGACTCAAACCGCAGCTACCAACGTTTATCATCAAGTATGATAATTCAAGTTGCTAGATTAACTTTCCAGGGTGTATGAAACACGAGATAATAAAATCTCGAGCCCCATACTAAACTTCGTCATACGCGTGACCCCCGTGCAGATCATATCTGCATTGCCCTTTCGTCTGCGAAACATCCATCTTTCTTTAACTATGGTGGAACCCAAAGAACTGTTAGCACTTCGTTGATTTGTAAATCAGCATACTCAGGAGCAGCATGAAAGGATCGCGGATTGACAGAACTTTGTAAGATTCCACCATTCCATCAAGATCAGGACTACGCAAATTCATGGGAAGCAACAGGAACATCGGGTAACAGATTTCATCTGCTACCTGCACAAATAATTTTCAGCAATAGATCTCATCTACTAGAAAATTATACTATGCAATACCCATACATCTCATGCATTCTAAAACATAACATGCATCTACTCATAGCTTGGCTCTTGATGCCACTATTGGGGATCGCGACAGAAAACAAAAATTTCCGGTATAGCGAGCACGCCTAGGACCACTATGGAGACTGCATACAAGGTTTGATCTGATCCGTACCGACTCGAAGCACAGTGGAAGAAGAGTCGGTGGAGATCGTTGGTGCAGATCCCCGCAGCTAGGATTTTACAACGTCCCAACCGCGAGGATGTACTCCCTCGTCAGACAGCCCTTCGGGAGGTGGTCGGACAGTCCCCCGGACGATGTCGTGGACAACCCTTCGGGAGGACCCTCGAAACTCAGAACGGAGACTCGGACAGCCCTTCGGGAGGACACACGAACAGCGCCTCGGGCAAAAGATCGAAAGTACGACCTCTCTAAGGGGTTGCACACATACGGTGTCACCTATCCGGCAGGGCTTCGCCGTCCAGAACTAGTTCCTGCCGGAACCCAGATAGCCTTTCGGCTCTACGAAAGACTCTTTTCGTGGGAGGGAGAGAGAGACCTTGCAAAGCAAAGCATGTCTATGAGAGCACAAGGAAGAATAAATGGCAGCCCAAATCTCCTCTATTATAGGAAAACCAAGGGGTAGGGTTGGGACTTGAAAATACAAAACTACCCCCACTTTATGTCACACATAAAAAATCATAAGAAGGAAAAGGGGTGCCATGTGGAGCTCCACCCTTGGCTGGCCAACCCTTGGGGGGCCATGAGGAGCTACTTTGCTCCCCAATCCCTTCTAGAAGCCTTTTTGGAAATATCCAAAAAGGTGCTTTTCCATAAATATCCAAAAAGCACTTTCACTATTCACGACGACATTTTTCAGCGTCCGATCGAACTGAAAATATTTATGTGGGCTTAGAACAATTCTAGTACCCTACTAAAATAATTTTTAATGTGATCCAGAACAATTCCGGAATAGTAATTTTCATCTGCGAAAAGCATCTGAAGCGGTTCCGGTAGCTCCGGAACATTTCCATTTTTTCTTCCGAAAAATTCCCAGAAGTTTCTAGAATGTTTCTGGCACCCTCCAAGAATTATCAGGCATGTGCCGAAACCAATTTGAGTTAATGGTATCCCCTGAAACTACTTTTTAGTTTTACCGAAACTGTTCCGGTGTCCTGTCTGCGGAACATTTCGGCCGTCCAAAACTTTTCTGGTGTCCAAAACTTTTCGGTGATTTTCTCTCAGACTCCCTGTCTAGTATTCAACAGATAGATGACCGTTAAGCGTGTGACCCTATAGGTTCGGTGAAGCATAGACATGGCCTGGAACCCCTTCCGATCAATGATCAACATCGGAGCCGTGGACACCCATATTGATCCCTATACCCACACGAATGAATATTCGAGTGAACCTCTAGTTGCCGTGAGCTATTCCTGTTGCTTCGCAATATGTTACAAATACCCGAGGTGAGACATGTAGGCATCCTCGTGGATCAACAACTTGTCCACTATGCTAGTTACCTCATTGTTGGTATTGTTCTCTTTTCTCGTTCCCATGTTTCGGCATCCCCGTGATCAAATCACAAAGTGTCTGGCAGACGATGATGGATACTGTAACACCGAGAGGGCCTAGAGATATCTCTCCATCGTTGGAGGAGCAAATCCCAATCTTGAGAAATCAAGTTACTTGACATACTTTTCCATGAACCCGTAAGCCGACGTAATAGCCACCCATTTACGGATGACGTTTAACAAACCCCAATGTTCATGAAGCAAGCATGAAGAAACTCGATACTCTCATGGTCTAAGGAATTATGCAAACATTAACCATCTCTATGTTATTAGCCATTAACTTGTGACGAATGTATCTCATAGCATAACATCAATTCGGATCAATTCAACACGAGTGTTCTACCAACATCGCGTCCTGAAAATTGGTGGCATAGCCATGCCCATGATCAGGAAAACAGGACCATCATGCAACACTTGAGCCAGTCTTAGAGGCAAGACTAGGAATACAATTTACCGTTTATTATACCACACATGCACGTGAGTTTCCCTCCAAGCCTCGTTTAATTTGTAGACTCGAGAATCATTGCAGTTATAGCATGGAACATAAACATTCATTACAAACTTTGGAGATACAAAATAACTGTTATTACTGCCTCTAGGGCATATCTCCTACAGGGACCAACGGTGTGCGCAGTGCCTGTGAAGACAGCGCATGATCGTACATACCGGTACGACCCCGTATCGAGAGTGACCATGCCACTCCCGCCACTAGTAATGCGGGCTCCTTGCCAGTACCCACCAAGGAAATCAACAAAGCCCCGTCCCATAAGGGGTATCGTGGTTGTGCATGTAAGGTTGGAATAACGGTTGCTACTTACACCAATCCGTTTTCAAAAACACACCCACCCACTTGTTTCGGTACACCACCTCTTTCTCAAGTGGTCACCCAACTTTATCATCATCTCTCTCGGGCATTAGTGGCACCCGACGGGGTTTTCGAAAGACTATTGAAAACACACCCCTCTCGGTATCATCATGCATAAGTCCCATCCCACTTTGCATAGCATCTAATAGCAACCTATCTACTCCCATCTGCACAACCCTCAATAGGTGGTAGGGTCATTCTCGATGCAAGTATCGACGGAAAGTACCGGAGGCATCCCACCGAAGGGGAACACCACAACATATGATCGATATGCCGGAAGTAAAGTGCTGTATGACATGCATATGAAAAGAGTTTCTTGTCATGGTCAAAGGGCTGCTTGTCTGGCTCAGCAAAGTCTTCAGGGTCTTCGAAGTCCTCGGGTCCAATCCCTTCATTAACAATGCAATCTATCGTCACGGAATAAACGGGCAAATATAAGCACCACACAAAAAGAAAGTTCAAAATCCACCTCAAAAATGTTACACTATTTTGATAAATAGTACAAACTACTATAATAATATTTTTCTAGGGTTTTATAGTCATAAAGGTTTTTAAAACTATTTAAAACAGAGGCTAAAAATGCCCAAAATAGGTTTTAGAATAAATCTGTAGATAAAAGTTTTTCAATAAATTATAAAAATGGCACTATTAAATTCTATACAATGTTTCAGGATTTATGGTGGAAAAATATTGGTCATTGGAATAATAAATCTCCCTTTGGAATTTTTGGAAAACCACAAGAAAAAGAAAAAGATAAGGGCCATTATGCCCTGGGCCAGATCTGGCCGCAACTGGGCTGGCCCAGAGCAATCAGCCCGTAGGCGAACCGGTGCCCACATCGTGCCAGGTTTGAACCTGACGGGCAGGCCCCGCGGGCCAGTGACAGAGAGGGGAGAGAGTGGCGATGGAGAGGCCGACATGTGGGGTCCCCTGTCAGGTCCTTCTCCTACCTCGGGACCGAGAGGGGAGGGCCTCATCGGCGGCGAAGCACGGCACGACGAGGAGAGCAAGGTGTGGGAATGGGTCGAGCATCGACCGGCCATTCCACTGGAGGTGGAGGGAGAACAGGAGGTGGTCAGGGTCACCGGTGATGAGGAGGCCGCGGCGGAGGAGCTTCGGTACCGTCCTCGAATGCCCGTCCTAGCCTACAAAACGAACGGGGGAGAGGGGGAAACGAGTTAGGAGGGCAAGGGAGGGCCACTGGGAGGAGAATGGAGACTGGAGCAAGTCTGTACCCGGAGATCAACGGCGGTGTTGCCGCGGCGAGCTTCGGCTCGATCTCGAGCGCAGGGGCTTCAGGAGCTCTTCGGGATGGCACAGGGGCTCTAATGGGTGAGGGAGAAGGGTCCAGAGGGGAGAGAGAGGTCCAGGAGGGGCTATTTATAGACTCCCCATGGTCCACCGCACGGTGGTGCACCGGTGAGGTCATAGCCCTCGGCACAGAGCACGGGGGCGAGCTTGGGCCTGTCTAGGGCATTCCTGGGAGGGGTCCAGGCACGAAGGGAGGGAGAGATGGAGAGGAGGAGCGCATGCGTGCGAGCTCCCGCATTGGCCGGCTTGGGCGGCCTTGGGCATGCGTAGAGGAGGGATAAGGAGAGAGAGAGGGAGGAGGGGGGCGACCGTTTGGAGGGACGCGGACGTCGAGGGGGACATGGGGGACAGCTCCCCTCATCCCAATGCGGTCAGGAGGCCTCAGGATGCTCCTGCTACCGTGCGGACATGCACTGTAGCGTGCTCCAGAGCGTGCCTTTGGCATGCCATGGCATGCTTGCGTGCTCTGGACGCTTTCCTGCATGTCCCGTAGCTCTTGGATGATCTGAAGATGCTCTAGGAGCTAGGGGAGGCTAGGGAGAGAAGAGGTGAGAGGAGGGGGAGGTAAAATGGGTGTTGGCCATGTTGTCCAGATGGTGAAAATGGGTTTTTACCCCATCTAAGCATTGAGTCTTGGCCAAATAAAGTTACTCGAGGTGCACTGCAGTACTAGTGAGTTGTGGTAAAAAGGGGATGCCAAGGGTAAAAGGATTCGAGTTAAAAATGCCAATTATTCAAATCTGGCAGAAGGTGTTTGATGATGATTTGGGGGATCAAATGAACTTGGATCAACTTGATATTTGATAGGGTTAAAGGGTGATGGAACACAAGTGTGATCACCATGTTTGAGAGAGTTTGAAGAAAGTTCACAATGGGACTTAGGGAAAATCTAGAAATAGGAAGAATCTGTTTTCTATTGATTCAAAGGTGTTAGGCTTTAACCCTTGTTGTACCACTTAGTGTATCACCACTATTTGGCCATTAGAGTATGCCCACAGAGTTTGAGGCCAAGGGAAGACACTTCACAATGTAAAGTCGTCAAAATTTGAATCTGGACAGAAATGGTTTTCGGTTGGTTTGATGAAGCAAACCAACTTGGATTGGGATGAAACTTTTCAAGATCATCACCTATGATGGTGCTGACTTGCCAGAATTTTCCTGGATTTTATTGAGAACATTTCTTATAGAAACATCCCAAAAGTTCAATGTGAACAGAAAGGGTTTTGAGGGGTTTGCCCATGCTATGATCAAGCCCTTGTGTTGAAACTCATATGTAGGGAAAATATATGCCCACTGAGTTTCCCTAAATTTTCTCAAATATTTTCAAAGCATTTAAATAATTTTACCTTAAGAAAAGCCATTTCTGTCCTTAAGAAAAATCCTTTAAACAAAATATGAAAATAATCTTTAAAATTTATATTTTGTGGTTTTGAGAAGTCATATATATATAGTAGATTTCAAATAATGCATTTGGGAAGAAAGGATCCACCCAAATTGAGGACTTGTAGTACAAACCTCAATTCAGGGGTTTTAGTAAACCTAAATTGAATAAATCCTTTTTGGTGAAAATAAATTTTGATAAAAATAGTTTTAAATACTATTCACTTGGCATGATCATAGGGCAGGGTGTTAGGGTTAGGGAAGATGAAGGTGGAGTGGAGTAGAACCTAATAGTGCCAAACATGATCATCCAAGCAATCAAACATGCATCAAACCAAACAAGCATTCACTCCAAAAAGTTTTAACTGGTTCCAAACTTTATAAAACTCAACCACAACAATGTGCCAAAATTAGGGGGTGACAGGTTGATATAATAAGACTTACGACTTACTGCATCAGCCATGACATTGGCTTTCCCCAAGGTGTAAGTTATCCCTAAATCATAATCTTTAATCAACTCAGCCCACCGTCTTTGCCTGAGATTCAAATCCGTCTGGGTGAAGATATATTTCAGACTTTGGTGATCGGTGTAAATTTCACAATGATTACCCAGAAGGTAATGTCGCCAGGTTTTCAGTGCATGGACTAGAGCTACGAGATCGAGATCATGTGTTGGATAATTATCCTCATGTGGAAGCAACTATCAAGATGCGTATGCAATCACATGACGATCTTGCATGAGAATGCAACGTAATCCTTGTCGCGAGGTGTCGCAATAGATAACAAAGTCCTTAGAGAAATCTTGTGGCACCAGTACGAGAGCAGAAGTAAGGCGTCTTTTTAGCTCTTGAAAACTGTGCTCAAATTGTGGAATCCACTCAAACTTTTTATCTTTCTTGAGGAGTTCAGTCAGAGGCTTCACAACCTTGGAGAAGTTCTTGACAAAGCGGCGACAATAGCTCGCTAAGCCAAGGAAACTACAAACTTGCTTAACCGACTCAGGTTGAGTCCAATCAAGGACGGCCTGAACTCTCTCGAGATTGACAGCAATACCTTTACCAAAGATCACGTGTCCTAGATAGGTCACTTCTGGTAACCAAAATTCACACTTGGAGAATTTGGCATAAAGATGATGCTCTCGAAGTTTCATCAATCCCAGCCATAGATGCTCAACATGTTCCTGTTCGTTCTTTGAGTAGATGAGTATATCGTTGAGGTACACCACAACGAATTTATCTAGGTACTCCATGAAGATCGAACTCATCAAGAGAGAGAAGGTGGCTAGGGCTTTGGTTAAAGCGAAGGACATGGTGGTGTACTCGTATTGGCCATCACGAGTAACAAAAGCCCTTTTTCGAATGTCCCCATTTCTAATTCTGATTTGATGATATCTCAACCTCAAATCCATTTTGGAAAAGACTGAGGATCCAGCGAGTTGATCCTACAAGTCGTTGATCCTGGGTAGCGGATACTTTTTCTTTATGGTGACTAGGTTCACTCGCCGATAATCTACAACCATCCGGTGTGATCCATCCTTCTTTTTGATGAACAGGACGGGGCAAGCCCATGGAGAAGAACTAGGACGGATGAAACCTTTCTTCAAAGCCTCATCGAGTTGTTTCTTAAGCTCGGCTAGTTCTAAGGGTGCCATATTATAGGGTCTTTTGGCTATTGGGAAAGTACCTGGGACGAGTTCTATCACAAACTCTACATCCCTAATAGGTGGAATTCCTGGCAGTTCCTCTGGAAAGACATCCGGGAAGTCACGGACTACCGGAATATCTTTTGTCTCTCGAAGAGGGCTAGCATTAAGGGAATAGAGTTGGCGCTTGGCATCTCGAGTTGAGACATTACTATCTCACCCGATGGATTTGTAAGCTGAACATTCCTAGTATAAGTATCAATCTTAGCATAATGGGCTTTCATCCAGTCCATGCCGAAGATGATATTGATGTCCGAAGACTTGAGAGCTATAAAAGATGCTAGAAAGACTAGCCTGTCCACAAGGATTTCATTGTCATGGCTCACTCTAGAAGTTTGTCATTTTGAACCAGGAGTCTGAACTACTAAGGGAGTAGGCATATCACAAAAATACATTATGCAACTGTGTATAAGTTTCTAAGATGAAAGATGCTCTAGTATCAAACAAAATAGATGTTGGATGACTACTAACAAGGAGCGTACCTAGGATAACATCGGGATCCTCAAGAGCTTCTTCAGCAGAGACGTGATTCACACGTCCACGAGCATGAGTTGGCTTCACATAGAAGGCATTTCCCGACTTCCCACGTCCAGCCGGCTTGGCATTGTTCTGGGGGCAGTCACGGGAATAGTGGCCTGGTTCTTCACACTTGTAGCAGAGACCTCCAAATGTCATGGCTTGGGGTTTGGTGTGAGCTGGGCGAAGCGTCTGATATGATGGCCTCACGGTGTACCTTGGTGGCAGAGTAGTGTTGGGCACCCACACCCGGCGTTTGTTGGAGCCCAAGCCGAATGTGGAGCTAAAGTCACGGGTGTGCTTCTTAGTTACCTTGTAATCAGTTTGTCCGGTCTCGGCATTGATAGCCTCGTTGACGAGAGCCTGGAAGGTAGCGCAGTCATGCATGCGCATCTCTCAACGGGCTCAGGATTAAGTCCCTTACGGAACCTAGCTGTTTTCTTGGCATCGGTCGACACTTCCTCTGGTGCATAACGAGCAAGGTTGCCGAACTCACGGCTATAGGCATCCACTGTCAGCCTACCCCGAGTAAAGGCACAAAATTCCTCTCTCTTGTGATCCATCAGTCCTTCCGGGATGTGATGGGTATGGAACGCATCACTGAAGTCCACCCAGGTTGCTGCGGGGACAGCGGGACGCATGGCTTCATAATTTTCCCACCATAGGTTGGCAGGTCCTTCTAGAAAGTACACGGCGAAAGTCACCTTATTGGCCTCAGATACATTAGCAACACAGATTTTGCGAGACATGCTTATCAGCCAATCATCAGCGTCGAACGGGTCGACAGAGTGATGAAACTTGGGTGGGCACAACTTAACGAAGTCGTTGAGAGACACACCATCATTGCGCTCTTTGCGGGGAGGACATGTTATATTCTGTTCAATATGTTCCAACATCATGTTGGTCTCCCTTTTATTCCGCTTAGCTTTGAGCATCACCTCCACCAGAGAGGGTGGCTGCGGTAGGTTCTCTTGTCTGGCTTGGCTTCCCTCGCCTTGATCGAAGGCAGGCATGGGGTTATTCCTAGTTGACACCATCGTGGGAAAACAAACCCACAACTTAGACAGGGAAGACATCAACTCTAATATATGAGATGTGGAATGTACACGACAACATGGCATGCATGGGTAATCACCCGAACAACATAGTAATAAGCGAACTGCCATATAAACTCCATGATTCATACACACCATGACATAGTTCAGTACAAGCCCAAGCTGAAGTACAAACTACTGAAAGATGATACAACACATCAGAGGCATTACAAGCTTCCTATACATTATCTATCTACACCTCCGGAACTCAACTCACACTTCAGTCATATCCCACAAGACATGTAGGATTGTGGCAATACAACTGCTACAATACTAATACTAACATACACGCACTCAAGCGTCACTATAGAACACCTCATATAG
Source organism: Hordeum marinum (assembly GCA_022496015.1). Classification (NCBI taxonomy): domain Eukaryota; kingdom Viridiplantae; phylum Streptophyta; class Magnoliopsida; order Poales; family Poaceae; genus Hordeum; species Hordeum marinum. The sequence continues at coordinate 239,682,448 of CM039672.1, read as the reverse complement.
GTTACCCCCGTGACCCGGCAGCTGAACCTCAGGATCCGGAAACACCCTGGCCTACAATCCTTGGAAACCGTAAGGACACAGATGTGGCCTAGGTCCCCTGGTTGGTGGCAACAACGGTCCTCGAAGAGGAGTGACGCCTCCAACATCAGGCCAGTCTACGCGAGCTGGCAGGTGAGTTCGTGATGGGTTTAGTATCTCCAAATCCCCATAGCTTGTCTACACGACATGTGCTAGCTACGTCAAGGCTGTCCAAAGACGTGCACGTGTAGCATAGACCTCCATGCAAAGAGCACGCGCATAACGATCCCTGTTCTCCAACATCTGAGCGGTCACCTAGAACCTAGGGTCCTCATGAGAGTGATCATAGTAGGCTGCACTAAGATAACCATTCTCTCCTCCTAGAGTCGCTGGAACATAGCAGAACTTAGTGTTCTGTAGCAGTCCATGGTGAGATCTCATGATAGTCAACATGGTGTAGGCGGCCTCCTGAACTACCATATCTATGGTAATACATAATCCATAAGTCCGATGAAGCGGCTCTGCAGCTCCAGGATATGATGGATATATCCTAACATCACATAGATACTAGCTCTGGTTGAAGTCATGGAACTGTTCCTCCACTCTATACTCTGGGTACCAACGGTAACCAATCTCCATCATAACTCTAACTAACATGGTCGTGTGACTCGGTACTTTAATGCACCTGGTCAATCGGACCACTTGACAAGAAGGATGAGGGGGCATCTGAAACATAGAATAATGCAAAGGCATTAGAGATCCTAGCCGAAATCGGACACCATAACAACTGTAATTGCTCAAAAAGGATTTTGAGACAACCTGCAAAAGATTGGATAGCGTAAACACTCAAGTTTCTACTCTCAAGTTTCTAATCCAACTGATTGTCACACAAAACAAGACTTGAATACCGGAGTTCACTTCCAAGCAAGCTAGCTACTAGTCCATTGTTAGTAACTCATCATCCTAGATGAGAAGCCTAGATCTTAACTGCCTAGAAAAGAAGAGGGTGACTCGGAATAGAATGACTCGGGAAGAGGAGTAAAAAGAGCCTTATGTTCCCTTCCACAATCAATTCCCTTACATTTCCAAAGTGTTTCTAGACTCAACTTCGACCGGTTTGGCTTGGTAATCCTACAGTCAGTCAGGCTCTGATACCAACACTGTCGGGACCCCCCTAAGTCATAAGAATCCAGCCTGTAACACATCACATCACTTTGCAGCCTCACGCATGGTAATCTCCATGGCTTCAGCATTACCTTGGCCGGGACCGTTTGCGTCTTTTGGCTCACGTATGTGAATATGTCGCTAGCATTCCAACGATAGAGAACCCAGGTCGACATGACTAGTCATAGAACCCCACGTAGCACATCCGTACAGGGACAAGCATACATAACCCATCAATGCAGCTATCTGCCTCAAGAAGGTATAGATGAGTCATAGCAAGCTACAAGGATTCCATTATGTTGTGGGACATAAATGTCATAACTGCACGTAGACGAGTCGTAACAGGCTACAAGGACTCCATTACAATGCGAGGCATTTCCCCGAAGGGGCAGACACAATAGCAAAGAAGGATACATGTCGGTCAATCAACGTGTCCAGAGCAGTAGCAAGCTACCAAGGCTCGGTGGAAGCACAAAGAGGCAGTTCCTTGTAAAGAGTACTACTAAAGGCACATGACTAGGTGTCAAATCCCGTACATACTATTGCACGTCACACATACGTACGACATGCCCGATATGCATAGATACAAGTATGGCATCACAAAATAACCATACAACAACACAACTTTTATTTAGGAGGCTCAGAGAAGCCTTGCATAATATGTTCTTACATGTAGGGGTCACAAGACCCGACACTCAAGTCATACAAGCAAGTTCATAAAAACCAAGTGGAAGCTTAAAGCTGTCTGAGTACAGACAGATGGAAGGGTAAAAAGGAACATGGCATGATGTAGGATCACTAGAAGAGTGTCTAGAGTGGGGTGAATAAACTACTAGCAGGAACTTAAAACCTAACCTTTTCCCAAGTTAATAGGTTGGCAGATATTAACAGTTTTAGCAAGTCTAGCAAGTCTAACAACCCTACACATGCATGTCTACAAATATGGAAGCAGAAAGTAAAGACATTGCACATGAAGTAAAGAGATGAGATAGAAGGATCAAATGCAATAGGAGACGCAAAGATTTTTCCCGTGGTTCCGATAGGTGGTGCTATCGTGCATCCATGTTTATGGAGTCTTCAACCCATGGAGGGTAACGATCGCGAGAGTCCACAGAGGGCTCCACCCATAAGGGTCCACGAAGTAGCAACCTTGACTATTCCATATGGCTTCCATCCACGAAGGACTAGCCTCACTATGGGTAGATCTTCACGAAGTAGGCGATCTCCTTGCCCGTACAAACTTCTTGGTTCACTCCACAACACGAAGTAGGAGGCTCCCAAGCGACACCTAACCAATCCAGGAGGCACCACCCTTCAAAAGGTAATAGGCTCGGTAATGACGATGAACTCCATTTTTCTTGTGCTTCAAGATGATAGACTCCTCAACACACAATCAATCTCTCATAGATTTGGCTTGGTGGAAGATATGGTATTGGTGGAAAGCAACTTGGGGAGGCTAGAATCCAAGATCCATATGGTTGGAGTGGAAGATCTTGATCTCAACACAAGGGTAGGTGGTTCTCTCTCAGAAAATCTGATAGGATAGGTATGGAATAGTTTTGAGTGCTTCCCTTTCGAGTTGGTGGTGATGGAGGGGTATATATAGGCATCCCCAAAAATCCAACCGTTACACACAAAATGACCAACTCGGTGACACCAATGTGTTAATCTCGGTGGTACCGAAGTGGCCAAAAGGTGGCAACTTTTGAATCTCGGAGGGACCGATATAGGAATCTCGGTTGCACCAATAAGGTGACCAACGATCAGATTTCGAATCTCGGTGACGCCGACCCAACAATCTCAGTGGTACCGAAAATGTGGATTTGCGTAACAGAATGTTGGCAACCTAAACTCGGTGGCACTGGTATGGAATCGGTTGCACCGAAGTGGCCAGGGTTTGGCTGAGTCTGTCTAGTTCTGGAATAGGTGGCACCAGGATAGGATTGTTGGTTGCATCGATTTTGAATGTTTGGCTATAGATAGAATTTGGTGGGAGAGCTTGTGGATGTTTTTGGTGACTATCACTTGTGCACGTATAAGCATTTTGTTCACAACAAAACCTTACCCCCTTTTAATAGTATTGGCTTTCCTATGGGCTCAAAGTGATTTCTCACAAATGTAAAATGTAGAGTCCTCTTGCTTGAAGATTGGCCAACCTATTTCCTTGCATCTTGGGGTAATTCCACAATCTCCACAATCCTTTCACCAACTCAACTTTACATGGACTATTATCTAAAATACACTAGATAGAGGTGTTAGTCTAAGAGACAATGTATGTTGTCATGAATTATCAAAACGACCAAGGGAGCATGTTGTGCTTTCACGTGACGATCCAAAGTCCAACATCGGATCATAGCTGAGGTACCAGTTACTCGTGATCATCGACATCTAGGTACAACCCACCGGATGAGTCCTGAGTCTCATCTGCAACATTTATTAAGCAAACATGAGTACAAACATACTCAACAAGACTTTAAAGCAGACCTAGTCTATTTATGCTCATGTATCAACAAGGGGGGTGGTGGAGTTCATGCAGCAATGCCAGATTGACTCTTGGCTAGCATACACTACACATATTAATTCTTTGCTTAAGTTTTAGATATCGCACACGAGTCCACTAACACCACAGTAATACACCACCATGGATTCACTTCTGTCACCTACGAGAGTGACATCCACGGTACTCACACTTGTCTTGATATTTTTATGAGTAACCATCAAGTTAACTATGAACAGCATAAGTTCTCCAAGTAGTCCATATACGAGGACGTGGCTATTCGAAAAGATTCATACCTTGCAGGGGTGTACTTCTTCACACACGCTCTCGCCACTTATCGTTATGTGCACTTAAATGGGCACCTCAACAACCTTCAAGCGGAAGCCTAGCGAGGGAGTCGTCCATGACCGTCAATCACACAAGACCTCTAGTTCAGGCTATCGCCTATTTGAGACTGAACCCGTACGGAAGTCTGGCCAAAGTTTTTGCTACGGCCCCAAATGATGTGCGCAACGTTCCCAAGCCCACCATTCGGGTGACCCTTGGTACACCGTGCCACTGCCTACCACGTCGTACCCACCCCTAGGGTCAACACTACGCATGGCCTCCAGCATAGCTACAAACACCAGAAACTACTTGCAACTCCTGGACCGAGGACTAGGCGGTTGATAAGTCAAGAGGGTCAATTAAGTATCCCAACGTGTGGTAGTAACTAGTCTTGGATCACAAACACAGAACTCAGTTCCTAAGAACAGTCCCAATGAGACAATCCGCTATGTACTCCTACATAGCCTCTCATCGCTACCTTTACGAAATCGGGTTCATCATTTAGCTCATGACATTAGGACAACACCGTTTCACTCTGGTTCATCACCCAGATGAATTAGACCTGACACAACTCTAAGCATAGCAGGCATATCAAGCAAAGCAGGTAAAGTAGATCATGGCTCAAGCATCTACCAGGTATGCTAGGTTGCAAGGTTTAGATATTTACTGTGACAATGACATGTCATGTAGAGGAATGGGTTCAACTATCGCAAATGACAGACAATTGAATGTTTGTCCTAATGCAATAAATAAGAGCAGGAGCGAGAGAATGGGATTATAATGGAATGATCAATGTGGTTGCTTGCCTTGTTGGGGAGCGGGACGGTACCCTCCTTCGACGGGATACTCGTGGGTATCCTCTGGAGTAGGACCTACCGCAATACAGATAAGTAACAATCAATACACGGCAAGTGCAGCAATATGAGGCATGATCATGACATGGCAACATGATTGAATGAGCTAATCCAACTACCATTAGAGTTAGATGGAGTGGATTTCAATATGCGTTGAAAATCGTTCTCCATTTGATATTCTATACATAGTCCTATTGCAAAATGTCAATGCTCTCCTATTTATGTTGCTATAACATGCATGATAATAGCACCATTGGATTCAATAGAGTTTTCTGACAAATTTTCATATATAAATTATTTCAATCTGAGTTACAGATTATATTCTATGATTTTCTAAAATTTTTAGCATTTTTAGGAATTAATTTAAATTGGAAAATCATTTATGGCGTTAGCGTGACGTCATCATGACATGAGCATGTCAACTGGCCGTGCCAGGTCAGACTTGACTGCCAGGACCCACTAGTCAGTGACACAGGGCTAATCCCGGTTCAAACCCGACACTAAGTGGGGTTTTACCCCCTGTGGGGCCCTCTGTGAGTGGATGTTAGCCTAATTAAGCGCGGGGGCTAGTGACTAATAGCTTTGCCACGTCGGTGGTGCCAGAGTTTTGCCGGCGGCGACCAAACCGATGGCGGTTTCTCGCCGGAGTCGTGGTGCAGGGTGCGTCTGGGCACGCAGAGGCTACTGGAGGGATGCCCGCGGTAGGCTGCATCCATCCAGAGGGTCAGGTGGCCGCGGGGCTGCTGGAATCATCGCCGACGGCAAGCTTGGTGGTTGCCAGAGCTCAGCCGAGCTCGGGCTCGACACCATAGGGCACGCGACGAAGGGGGGATTGAGGGGAAATGGACAGGGGCTCACAACGAGTTCGATGTCGGTGTTAGCTTGCTCGGGCAGGCACTGCTTGCGGCGGATCGACGGTGGCGACTACGGCGGCCGAAGGTTGAAGAAGACGGCAGCTCGGCGTTCTGCGTCATTTGGCGATGCGAGGCTTGCTAGAGAGGACGAGGGCGTCAAGGCGAAGCTGATGAGCGGCTCGGAAGGCGAGGGGGAGCGGTGGAGCGAGCACTACGTTGGTGAGGGAGCGGCGGCCATGGTGACAGAGATGAAAGAGAAAGTAGAGGGAGGGGCGAATGTCAAGGAGACCGATCCAGATGGCTCTCCCATGCTTATCCGCCTTGCCAGCGCATCAGGAAGGCGAGGCAGGCAGCCTACTGCGTCCCAACATCACAACAAGCGGTGGCCAGCTCCTCCCCTGCCTACTGGTAGGAGGAAGACGACAGGCTGGGTGGTGGGCTGGGCCACCACTTCCAGGTAGGCCTAGGTGAGCTTCCCTCTCCTATTTTCATTTCATGTTTCCTATTTTTTCTATTTTCTGTTATTTGTTTTATTTTTGTGGCCTCCAAACCTATTTCAAAATATATTGCAATATTTTGCAAGCATAGTTTGAATATTTCAAACCTACACAAAAAGTTTCAATATCTTTGAATGACAAAAATATTTGCAATGCTTTATTTGGCCATTTCAGTAGCATTATTGTTTATTTTTAATATGCTATATATGTTTTAAAAATTAAAATGTCCCCTGATATGTTGTTGCCAACAATTTTCAAACATGGGGGGCTTTTTGATGGACATTTTGGATTTGTTGAAAATTCACAACATTTGAATTGGTTTAATTCAGGTTAGCTGCTGGGGTTTCTGTTGATCCCCATTTCATCTTCATGCAAAATTAAAACATGATGCACACACACATGCTAACACAGAGCAATGCTAACTAGGGATGTGACAGTCTCCAACAACATTGCAGAGTACGAGGGCCTCATTGCCGGCCTCAAGGCCGCGACAGTCTTAGGGATCCGGTGCCTCACCATCAAGGGTGACTCCCAACTCCCCAGCAACTTCCCCAACAAAGAGTATAGACCCAAGTATGAGCACATGGGGGCGTATTTGAAAGAGGTACGTAAGATTGAAAATTGTTTTTCGGGCTTGGAATAGCAGCACATCCCCCGCGGCGCGAACAAGGAGGCCGATGACATCGCCAAGAGGGCGTCGCGCCGCGAGCCTCAGGAGCTAGGCGTTTTAGAGGAACAACTTCTCAAACCCTTTGCAGCTCCGCCTACCAAAAACCTGGCGCCATGAAGCAAGGAGCTCCCCCAGCACCACCTTCGGGGGCTCCAGACTGTGGTCCGTCCTTGGGAGCCCGACTGCTCCTGGCGCTGGAGCCTCAGGCCGACGGCTAGATGCAGGAATTCCGGACGTACCTACTTCACAACACGCTGCCAGAAAAGGACGAAGACATGGAGCGCGTGGAATAGCAAGCCACGGCTTACTGTCTGCAGGACGGGGACCTGTACCGCAGGCACCCGAATGATGTTGCGTTACGATGCATCTCCAAGGAGTAGGGATGTAAGTTGTTGGCAGACATTCATGGAGGAGACTACGGGCACCACTCCTCGCCGCGCGCCCTTGCAGGAAAGGCATTCTGGTCTGGCTTCTACTGGCCCACGACACGCCGTCGAGATTGTCCGGTCTTGCAAGGCCTGGCAATTTCACAGCAAGCAGATTCACCAGCCCGTGCAGGGCCTCCAAACTAACCCGCTCTCCTGGCCCTTCGCGGTCTGGGGGCTGGATATACTCGGGCCTTTTCCACGGGCAGCACACGGGTATCGCTACCTCTATGTCGCCATCGACAAGTCCACCAAGTGGGCGGGAAGTGGAGCCTGTCAGCACCATTCCTGCAGGATTGGCCGTCAAGTTCATCAAGGGCCTCGTGAACCGCTTCAGCGTCCCCAAACGCATTATTACAACAATGGTTCGCAATTCACAAGTAACCTCTTCAGGACCTATTGCCCTAACCTTGGAATGCAGATATGTTATGCCTCAGTGGCACATCCACAAAGCAATAGCCAGGCCGAGCATGGCAATGCGGAGGTCCTGCGAGGCCTCAAAGCAAGGAGCTTCAAGAAGAAGCTTGAAGCTTGCGGCAGGGATTGGGTCGATGAGCTTCAGTCTATGTTGTGGTCCATCCGCACCACTGCGACTAAGCCCACCAAAGTAACCCCATTCTTCCTCATCTATGGAGCCGAAGCCGTCGTCCTGCACGAGGTCAAGCACCATTCCCCGCAGGTCTTGGCGTTCGATGAGGAGCATGAGGATGTCGCGCGAGGGACATACCTCGTGCTTGGGTAGGAGGACCATCGCTAAGCCTCGCTCCAAGCTGCGAGGTACCAACAGGCGCTACGGCGTTACTGTTGCCGAAATATCCGCTCCAGGACCCTTAAAGCCGGAGACCTTCTCTTGAGGCGGGTCCTTTCCAGGGAGGGCTTGCACAAGCTCTTGCCCATGTGGGAGGGCCCATTCAAGATCGCTCACATCTACAGGCCTGGCGCCGTGCGCCTAGAGACTCAGGACGGGGTCCCCATCCAGAATGCCTGTAACATCCAACACCTCCGCAAGTTCTACCCATGACACTCTCACGTAACAATGAGTGGGTCATATGCTCCCGGAGCGCCCCGAGGACGCGGAGGGGTTCCCACCCATGCCCAAGTGGAAGCCCCATTCTCCGTGATGGTGGACAATGCTACCCTCCAATGGCTATGCCGACGCAAGGTAGATGCCCTACGCTCCACACTAGGGGAAGACGAAGATGAAGACTAGCCTAGGTGCCCGACGCAGTTGTTATTTTCTTTTCTGGTGTTCGAATTTGCCAACTTTTCGGGAACAATGTTTTAAAGAAAATGGGGCAAGGATTTCTTCGTATCGCCATTTTCTATCTGGAATTTCCTTTCTTTGGATCGAGAACTCGCATGTATCCCTCCCCCTCACACCCCGCAAGCGGGGGGTAGGGGGCACGGTACTCGCACCTCGCCAAGGCTTTTGCACCCGGATCCTTCCACGGTGTTTCCGGGTGATTCATCACGTGTGTGTCGCTTTATGCTCTCTCGGGGGATCCGCCCATGGCCCAACGCACGTTCTCAGAGCCTCGGGAGGCTCTCACCTCCCGGGGCAGGAAACAAAATAAATCTAGGAGCCGCTGGAGCGTCAAGGGGGGCTCCTGAGCAACGCGCCTCAGGAGCCTTATTGGTCATATAGACACTCGCCCCTTGTGTCGTCCTTGGTGATCCGGTCGCCCCAGGGGTGTCGAGGCCTCACCCCGTAGTCACGTACTTGGTGATTCGGACGCCCCTTACAGCGGTCGAGGAATGTGCGGGCCTAGGACCTGCCGATGTAGAGTGCCACTTGAGCGTCAAGGGGGCTCCTGAGCAATGCACCTCAGGAGCCTTACCGGTCATATAGCGCTTCGTCCACTTGGGTCGTCTTTGGTGATCCAGTCAACCCAAGGGTGTCGATGCCTCACACCGTAGTCACGTCCTTGGTGATCCGGACGCTCCTTACGGTGGTCAAGGAATGTGTAGGACTGGGACCAGCTGGCACAGAGTGTCGAAAGGGATCCCGACCCACTTCTCTTGTGAGAAGAAGAAGCCCCCGGAACATCTAGGCTTCCAAGCACCATGGCCAAACTACCCTGACGCACAATCCTATCGCGAGCATGTCAAGCTAAGTTCTCTAACCGCGACCGATATGAAGTTTCAAATTAACAACAACGCAAGTATAGAGACACATGATAAAATGCTGGCAAGGGCGCAAACTCCAAAATTCATTACACGCCCAAAAGGCTCCCTTTGATTCTTTGATTAAAGGAAGGAGAAGAGGAGGAGAAAGAAAGTGAGGAGACCCCCTTAGGGGCTGCCGCTCCAGGATCCCCGGCGTCAGCATGACAGCACTCAGTCAGAGTCCTCCTCTTCCTTAGTGGACACATGGAGACGCACCGGCGTGGCCACTCCTTGAGCAAGGGAGCGGGCACCGCGGCGGCTGGCTACCCCACGAGGTCTGGGCGTGCTGGCTCGGTGGTGCATCGTAGCTACTGTCACTCGGGATCTCCTCAAAGGGGGTGTCGATGCTGCTGGAGACGTGACGCCCATCGCCAAGGGCAAGCTCCCCTCCAAGATCGCCACGGTTGTTGTTTTCCAGGAAGCACCCCAGGTGCTCGCCCTTTCCCACAAAGATCTTGACGAAGAGCATCCCCACCCCGTCGTACTTAAAATGGAGGGTGCACCTCCCCTCCAAGCCCCAGGCGCAGGCAAACGTCTTTCACCCGCGGTTTAGGTACACACAGCCCCTAGGGGTGACCTCGACCTCCAGCCACAAGGCCGTGCTGTAGAAGCCATCGGCGTGCAGCCATAGGCCACCAGGCCCCCCGCCCCTCCGTGAAGAAGCCCGGGAGTTAGAGACAAGCGGTGGCTAGCCTCTTCGCCCACACCACAAACTCTTGGGTCGTGTTGGCCGAATAAAGCCGTGGCGCGAGGTGGCCACACAACCGTCTTGGGCCTCCGTCCACGGGCACCACCACCGTGAATACAGCGACCAGCCAAGCCCGACGAAGCCTCCGCGCAGCCGCCGAGGGTAATCTTGGGCCGCGTTGGAGCATGGTCATGCCCATGGGGAACCACCATAGACGCTCTGGTGTACTTCCAGGGGCGATCGCGGCCCCACGCAGGCGTCAGTGAGGCGGGGCTCTCCCCGGAGGTCTTCCCCTTCTTGGCGGCGGAGAACTTCCCCACTGGAGCCATGGCACAAAGGACGGCGGCTTCAAGACTTGGAGAGGGGGAAGAGGCAGATGTCCTTGGGACTTTCTCGCCCTTGCCCGCTTATATACAAACAGGGTCCAACCAGTGCCCCCTCGCATCCTGGGCAATGATGGCGCCGCTACGCATCCCAGCCCTTGTCAGTCGAAGCGTCATGGGGAGTGCAGCCTCGAAGCAGGTCCGGGTGGCATGCGGCTCTGCCCCACGTTAGTCCGCCAGTCCCCGAAGGGTCAAATCCGCGTGGCCTGAGAAGTGGAGGCCCAAAGGAGCAGCAACATTCAAGGAGGGTAATGGTGGCCAGCGCAGCGCACGGTCATCGCACCAATTTGACTTGGGGCGGTTCCTGACGCCCTCGGGGGATGCTGGCATAAGCACCCGGGCACGCAACGTGTGTCGAGCCTAGCCCACAGGTGTGATGGCCCCACAAAGATTCAGGCCATCCTTAACGGCTTCGCTCGGAAGCCAGCTCATGCGTGCCTAGGCCTAGGGGCTACTGTCGGCGTTCTCGGAATGGGGGTACCTCCAGACCTGCCTGCCTGTGGCCCAGGGCATGGCCCACCTCGTCAGCCAAGCACGGCTTGGCGATCCCACACTCAAGACGAGGCCCTCGCGAGGACCTGAACTAGCGAGGGAAGCACCATCAACACCAGCAAGGACAGGCCTCCTCAGGCCCCCTCCAGAGTGGCGGAGATTTCTATGCAACGCACAGCCTCACGAGGCCAAGGGTGACACAAGGAAGCATAGTCGGGCGTCAGCGCGCCAGGCAGTACAGTTTCCCGTTTGGTGCAAATGGGGCAAGGATGTATGCGGGTTCACAAAGTGCTACCCAAAGGTTTCCATTCCTGTGCAACGAGACCAAGACCACGAGCCCTGCAGGATGGATGTCATCATCGAGCCCACCTCTGCATCATCAACGGCCACTTTGCAGGTCAATAACACCTTTCGTCAGGATAGGGATGTACTCCCGTCCCCCTTCAAATTTGTCTGTTGTATGATCCCTTCCCTCTAACATTATAAGGGAAGAGGACCCAGGGCACTATAAATAGAGGCGAGGCTACACCATAGAGGGGGACGAAAACAATAACAAAACACATAGGGAGAGACAACAGAAGGAGGCAACACCGCCAGAGCGCCCTCACAGGGCAAACCACCACTGTACTAGTTCATCCACCAACCTTCCCGTGAGGCAATCCACCAAAGTAGGAGTAGGCTATTACGCTTTGTAGAGGCCCAAACCTGGGTAAATCAACATGTGCATCTTATTCCTCGTCATCATGCCAGTTCTTAGTAGAAACCATCAAGTAGTGAGCTAGGCAGGGCGAGGCTGCTGGGGTTCTTCGCACACGCCCCTGTGGTTGAACTTCTTGTGTTCTACGGAGCCCGAAATCTGACAGATAGATCTTGCGTGTATGTAGGAGTTTTTTGTTTCCCATGCAACATTCCCCAATAGATTGCACTTCCACGATTTGCCATTGACTGAGAGCGAGTTGATCATTTGAAGTGGAGGGGTGTAGAGACAGCCCAGTCGTATCCCACAGCTATCTTGGGCAGAAGACATGTTGTCCTTCACTAAGAATGGTCCTGAGAGGACCCCCAAACACATCAGATTCCGGGCCAGCTAAGCTAAGAACTTGGAGACAGACTTCATCTAAGAACTATTGAACGACTCTCAAGGGGTTTGAGGGGAATTCCTCAGTAGATGCACTCTAGGGGCAACAAAGTAGGTGTGTAGATCCTTTTGAGCATTCCACCAATCCAACATAGAAACTCCCTGGCCTCCCTGTGCATGAATAAAAGCATTCATTATTGCAGGCACACCAGGGATAAGTCATCAGCTAGGTCCTCGACATAAGAGGCCTCTGACCACACATCACACCGGTTATTAACAATATTGTGCTCTTGGGGCACTCCATGCATCAGAGATGGACCATCATATTCAAAAAAGTGTCTGAAACCGAAGCCAATGTACGGGAGAGGGACTATAGGCCAAACTCTCCAGCCATTTTCCTGTACTTGATCTTCACATGTGGCTCAACATTCCAAGCTTCCTCATTTGCAGTCTGCTGTTGAGCAAGCTCATCAATCCTGGCATGTTGCTGAGCTGTGTAATAAGATAAGTGGTAAGGATGAGGTGAGACATTGAGCATTCGAGGCTCATCTTCATTGCCAACTAGACCTGGTATAGTGTTCCTGCCATTCAGAACATAAATAGGAACCGACCAAGAGCAGCCCAGACCTGGCAACATCCCCACTCCAGTAACCAACAAACTATGTGGCACCTAAGCGATGTCCTTGATGTGACATTTAACCAGTATACGGGCTAACATCCTGATCCAAACCTCATACTGCTCTGTTGACATAATGCTCGGTTTGATAATCCATGTGAAAAGCTAACATCGTGATCCAAACCTCATACTCAAAAGCAGACATCCTCATATTAATACCCTCATCATGTTGCACCAGTAAAAAAGAGGAAACATCATCAAGGGCATACAGACCTTCCCTAATCACTTCATCTCTACTCTCATCATCCGCAAAAGCAACAACCCGTATACCAAACGGTAAACAAAATATTAAGAAAGCTGACAGTTTAGTTCCTCCGCGAGGATGCGGAAGACCTCACTGAGCTAGAATCTATTTTGATGATCTGGAACCGGGGGATTAGAGGAGACAATGGAATACCTTGCATGGTTCAGCGGCGGGTCGTCCACCACCATGACACGGTGCTATGCTGGTGCTGAGGTCCAGGCTCAAAGGTAGAGCCGAGGGGAGCAAAGGTGCACGGGCGCACGGCGAAGTTGGCCATGATTTTGTTGCTACAACTCACCGTGCACAGAGGGACAAGGGTTTTCCCAAAGATGGAAAAGGAGCTGTGTGGCTACGGTTTGTAGACGAAACAGAGGCAACTGCAGTTGGTATGGATCCCATAAATGCCTTGACCGGAGAACCGGAAGGGAGTCCTACCGTCGAGCAATGAGAAGCCACCACCTCCTCACACCCCTGGATTTTCTGTGTTGGTTGCCAAATCAGGGATGGTAGGGCACTTGCATCATGGTCAGGCTCATGAGAAGCTACCATAAAAGTTGGGTGATGATGTGTACTGGGCCTTCATATATACACCGAAGGTCGGTTGACGATGGGTACTACGCCTCCAAATATACACTGAAGGAGAGTGAAGACCAAAGCATTTCTTATGGCCCACACGGTGGCAATGCTAGCAGCATAAAAGCCCATGACACCTGTTGGAACTGTGATTAGTCTAACTACAACTATAGCAGCTATTGGTAACACTGAGCCCAGCATGCATGAGCCATTTTGCACGTTAACTTGTTGAGAACCCGAACAACTATCCACTAGGGATAAGCACCACTCACAGATAATCCCTGCACAATTCAATTGGGATGCGCAAGGCAAGAAAATGCAGCACACCTCAAAAGTCTCTGATCAATATATTCTTGGGTTGGAACATCCAAAGTTTGAACCATACTTTTAATGGCAGGCTCAGAATATCCATCGTACCAGCCATTTAGAATATGGTAGAGTTTTTCATTCGGAAGGGAATCCCAATAATTCCAGCCAAAATTTGAACCCCAGAAAGAACGCTTGATAGTTGAGCTAATTAAGGTTTGTTTGAAAGAGAGAGATCCAAACCGAAAGATGCCATCTGTCTCTGTAGGAGCCGGAAAATCAAAACCACCAAAAGAGATAATATGCTTCGACCGAGAAACTCCAGCCAACTTCGCTGACGGCATTTGTAAAACCATTTTAGATAATATGGAAAGAGAATTCGATTGAAGCAGATCGGTACTCTCGGATTTTAACCATTTCGACTGAACTGCCAATCGCTGACCATCACTGGTGTTAATCAGTTCAGTGTCTGCATGCCAGGAGAAATCCGGAAGACCAATAACACCATTAAGATCACCACAAAACATGTGGAATTGATAGATGATGTCTGGCCAAATACAATCTCTAAGGCCATAAATGAAATGTCCAACTTTGCTAGAAGCCATAGAGAACCAAAAATGTCGATCACTCAAACGAAAAACCTTAAAGCCACTACTAAGACCATGATACGTCTCCAACGTATTGATAATTTATGATGTAATCATACCATATTGAGCTATGTTTACAATACTTTTATATGGTTCTAATGCACTTTATATGATTTATTTGGAATTAACTCGGACTGACGATGTTTTCAGCAGAATTACCGTGGTGTTGTTTCTGTGCGGAAAATGAAAGTTCTCGGACTCGCCCAAAACCTTGTTGACGATTTTTTTGGAACAAAAGAGGCACTAGAAGCTTAGTGGAAGGTACAGAAGAGCCATGCGGAGGACACATTCCACCATGGCATGCCAGGCCCCCGGGACTTGCCCTGGTGGGTTGTGCTCTCCTTGTGGCCCATCTTTGTGTGAAACCGACGCTCAAAAATCCGATAAATACAGAAACCATTAGAAATAAGCCTAAACTCCTCGTTCCGCCGCCGCAACTCTCTGTATTGATGAAAAACAATTTTGGAGGCATTCCAATACCCTGTCGGAGAGAGTAGATCATCTTAGGAGGCCATCTTCATCATCCCTATTGTCTCCATGACGAGGAGGGAGTAGTCCACCCTTAGGGCTGACAGCTTGTACCAATAGCTATGTGTTCAATCTCTCTCTCTCTCGTGTTCTTGAGATGGCACGGTCTTGTTGTATCACAGACTTTGTTAATATAGTTGGATCATATGGTGTTTTAGCCTCTCTATCTTGTTTTAATGAATTGAGTTTTCCCATTGAGATTTTGTTATTACCGGATTGAATAATTTTATGGATTTGAGATCACTTGATATATGTCTTCCATGCGGATACCCATAGTGACATTGGGGTATTCAAGTGATTCACTTGATATACGTTATGGCATCAACTTGCAGATTCCGATGACCTTGGGGATCTAGGCATAGGGGTTGATTGCATGTTTTCATACCATGTTCTCTGATAGAAATCTTGGGGCACTCGTTGAGGTTCTTTGTGTTGGATTGAGTATTATGAGTGTGAAATTATTTGATGCATATCGTATAATTAACTCATGGATACTTGTGGTGACATTGAAGTATCTAGGTGACATTAGAGTTGGTTGATGCATATCATATGGTGTTATTCTAGTACGAACTCTTAGATAGATCGATCGGAAAGGATAAGTTGGTATTATTTTAGTACGAACTCTTGGATAGATCGATCGTAAAGAATAACTTTAAGGTGGTTTCATACCCTACAAACAATTTTTTCTTATGCTCTCCGCTAGATAAGAACTTTGGAGTGATTCATCGTTGCACGTTGAGGCATGGTTATGTGATCCAATTATATTAGCATTGTTGAGAGATTGCACTAGCGAAAGTGCGGACTCTAGGCCTTGTTTTCAAGCATTGCAATACCGTTTGTGCTCACTTTTGTTACTTGCTACCTTGCTATTTTTTATTTTTACTATTACAAAAACCTACATCTATCATCCATATTGCACTTGTATCACCATATCTTTGACTAACTAGTGCACCTATACAATTTTCCATTGTATTGGGTGTGTTGGGGACACAAGAGATTTCTAGTATTTGATTACAGGGGTTTTTGAGAGAGACCATCTTCATCCTACACCTCCCACAGATTAATAAACCTTAGGTCATCCGCTTGAGAGAAAATTTCTATTGTCATACAAAACTCTGCGCTTGGAGGCCCAGCACGAGTCTACAAGAATAAACTTGCGTAGTAGATATCAGACCACCAATGCAAGATTGGAGGGCAAGGCCCACTGATTTCAATCGACGGTCCACTTTTCTTCCTCGGGTTCCTCGAAGGAGTTCTTCTTGGTGGTCAGTTTTTCATTTGCTTCGTTTCCACTCACGGGTGAATCAGTGGGCCTTGCTCTGCAATCTTGCATTGGTGGTCTCAGTAGTGGCTTTAAGGTTTTTTGTTTGAGTGATCATCGTTTTCGGTTCTTTGTGGCTTCTAGCAAAGTTGAACATTTCATTGATGGCCTTAGAGATCGTATTTGTCCTGACTTCATCTGTCACCTACACCTGTTTCGTGGTGATCTTAATGGTGTTATTGCTCTTCTAGATTTCTCCTGGCATGTAGACACAGAACTGACTGACACCAGTCATGGTAAGCGATTGGCAGTTCAGTCGAAATTGTTAAAATCCCATAGTACCAATGTGGTTCAACCGGATTCCCCTTTTATCTTATCTAAAGCGGGTTTACAATTTCCATCGGTGAAGTTGGCCAAAGTTTCTCGGCCGGAGCATAGTATCTCTTTTGGTTGTTTTGATTTTTTGGCTCCTACGGAGACCGATGGTATCTTTGGTTTGGATCTCTGGCTTTCCAGCATACTGTAATTAACTCAACTATCACGCATTCATTCCGGCGTTCAAATTTTGGCCAAAATTATTTAAATTCCCTTCTGGATGAAAAACTCTAACATATTCTAGATGGCTGGTAGGCTGGATATTCCGAGCCTAACATTAAAAGTATGGTTCAAATTTTGGATGTTCCAACCCAAGAATATATTGATTAGAGACTTTTGAAGTGTGTCGAATGTTCTTGCCATGGGCATCTCCAATTGAATTGTCCGGGGATTATCTGTCAGCGGTGCTTATCCCTAGTGGATAGTTGTCCGTGTTCTCAACAGGTTAACGTGGAAAATTGCTCATGCATGTTGGGCCTTAGTGTTACCAATAGCAGCTACAGTTGCAGTCAGGTTGATCATGGTTCCAACAGGTCTCCTAGGCTTTTCAGTTGTTAGCATTGCCATCGTGTGGGCCATAAGAAATGCTTTGGGCTTCACTCTCCTTCGATGTATATTTGGAGGCCCACTACACATTGTCAATCGACTTTTATGGTAGCTTCTCGTAAGCCAGACCCTGATGCAAGTGCCCCACCATCCCCGATTTGGCAACCAACACAGAAAATCCCGGAATCTGGGGAGGTGGCGGCTTCTCATTGCACGACCGTGGGAATCCGTTCCGGTTCTTCGGTCAAGGCTTTTATGGGACCCATACCAACTGCAGTTGCCTCTTTTTCGTCTCCAAATCCCAGCCACCCAACTTTGTTTGCATCTTTGGGAAAATCCTTGTCCCTCCTATGCACGGTGAGCTGTAGCAACATAATCATGGCCAACTTCCCCATGTGCCCATTCACCATCGCTCCCCTCGGCTCCACCTTTTGAGCATGAACCTCAACACCGAGCATAGTGTCGTCTCATGGTGGTGGACGACCCGCCACTGAAACATGCTAAGTATGCCATTATCTCCATTAATCCCTCGGTTCTAGATCATCAAAAGATATTCTGGCTTAGTGAGGTCTGTAGTGAGGTCTGTCGCATCCTCATAGATGACCTGAACTATCATCTTTCAAAATATTTTGTTTATCTGTTTGGTATTGGGGTTGTTTCTTTTGAGGATGCTGAGAGCAGAGATGAAGCGATTAGGGAAGGACTGCATGATCTTGATGAGGTTTCCTCTTTTTCACTGGTGCATCATGACGAGGGCATTAATATGAGGATGCCTGATTTTGAGTATGAGGTTTGGATCATGATGTTAGCTTTTCCCATGGATTATCAAACCGAGCATTATGTCAACAGAGCAGTTTTCAATTTTGGGAAGCTACTAGCTTGGCCTAACAGGGAGGGAAACAAAGCCCGTATACTGGTTAAATGCTATATCAAGGACATTGTTGAGGTGCCACATGGTTTGTTTCTTACTAGAGTGGGGATGTTGTCAGGTCTGGACCGCACTTGGTCGGTTCCTGTTTATGTTCTGAATGGCAAGAACATTGTACCAGGTCTAGTTGGCAATGAAGATGAGCCTCCAATGCTCAATGTCTCACCTCATCCTTACCAGTTGCCTTATTACACAACTCTACAACAGACTAGGATTGATGAGCTTGCTTAACAGCAGGCTGCAAATGAGGAAGCTAGAAATGTTGAACCACAGGTGAAGATCAAGTACAGGAAAATGGCTGGAGAGTTTGGCCTGCAGTCCCTCTTGTGTACATTGGCTTTAGTATCTGAAACTTTTTTGAATATGATGGTCCATCTCTAATGGATGGAGTGCCCCAGGAGCACAATATTGTTAATAACCTGTCTGACGTGTGGTCGGAGGCGTCTTATGTGGATTCCCTAGCTGGTGACTTTATCTCTGGTGTGCCTGCAGCAAGGGATGCTTTTAGTCGCGCACAAGGAGGCATTGTCCGTATAGTTCTGGAGGCAGGCAGGGAGTTTCTACGTTGGATTGGTGGAATGCTCAGAAGGATCTACACACCTACTTTGTTGCCCCCAGAGTGCCTCTACTGAGCAATTCCCCTCAAACCCCTCGAGAGTCATTTGACAATTCTTAGATGAAGTATGTCTGCAAGTTCTTATCTCAGCTGCCCTGGAATCTGACGTGTTTGACGGTCCTCTCAAGACCACCCTTTGTGAAGTACTACCTCTCTTCTTCCCAAGAGAGATTTGGGATTCGGTTGGGCTATCTCTAAACCTCTCCACTTCAAATGGTCAGCTCACTCTCAGTCAAGGCAATCTATATCTACTGTGTCTATTGTTTCTACTGCTAGCGATAGCATTGCAATGATGATCGCTCATGAGGAGGCCCATGTGGACACTGTGATGTGGTGTAGGAGAACATGTTCTACCCGATATAATGGATTTGTGTTCCTCATCGATCTAACAATAGGAAAGGGGCTTCCAAAGTCAAGGACAGGGTTAAACCCTCGATCAGGCTTGATACTAACACAACTGCTCCGATTGTTGAGCCCTGTGTTCCCGGAGGCTCTGGTCTTGTGCCTGATATTCCTCCTTTCACACCTAGTAGGATGATTCAGAGCATTGGCACCAATCTTTGTGGGGTCCCTCCTGCTCAACTTACTCTTGAAAAATTACTTGCTGATTTACAATAGGAGTACGATCATCTGGAAGCCCATGAGTTAACTGAAGCAGTGGCCCATCTTATGCTGGAATGTGTGTGGTACCAACTCGGAGAAAAAACATTTAGCTATTTGTAATGCTACAGATCTTAGCGGTCGTTCGGTTGTTTGCATGCAAGAAACTAAACGTGTGACTTTTGACACTTCTTATGTGAAGCTCTTTTGCCCAAAGAAGTTTGATAAGTTTGCTTTTGTCCCTTCTAGTGGGAGTTCTGGTGGCATCATTACTATCTGGAATAGTTATGTGTTCTCGGGAGTGGCTGATTTTACTGAACCTTTTGCTCTTAATGTTAAATTGTCTTCACTCCACACAGGTAATGCCTAGTCTTGTGTGAATATTTATGGTCCTTATGAAGGATAAGCGAGGGAGGATTTTGTGTATTGGATGTTCAATTGACATATACCTGCTACGAAAGATTGGCTCCTGATAGGAGACTATAACTTCATCCGAGCTCCGGATGACTAATCATATGCTGATCTTTAATAATTTCATTAGAGCTCAATATCTCATTGAATTACCCATAAAGGGTTGATCCTTTACCTGGAGCAATATGCGAGATGATCCTCTGCTGGAACAACTCGATTGGCCCTTCTCATCTTTGCATTGGACTGCTTCCTTCCCGAATACAGTTGTGCTACCCTTGGCAAAACCTGTGTCTGATTACCTACCCTGTTCCATCACCATTGAAACTTCCATCCATATGGAAAAAATCTTTCGCTTTGAGAATTATTGGATTAGTCATCATGGGTTCTTTGACACTGTCTTGACGTCGTGGTCCAAATAGTGCTATGCACCAAACTCTGCTGCTCTGCTTTGCAAGAAAATAGAAAACCTCCGCTATGACCTGAAGGCCTGGAGTAAAGGAATCTCCAAACTATCAATCCTTATTGAAAACACAAACACAACTTTTCTTCAACTTGATGATATTGAGGATATGAGAGGCCTGTCGGTGCCTGAATCCAACTTCAGAAATATTCTGAAAAATCACCTTCTCACTTTGTTGGAGTATGATGTCTACTATGCAACTTTATTCTTGTAGACTCATGTTGGGCCTTCAAGCGTAGTGTTTTGTAAGATAGTAGCAATTTTCCCTCAAGTGGATGACCTAAGGTTTATCAATCCATGGGAGGTGTAGCATGAAGATGGTCTCTCTCAAACAACCCTGCAATCAAATACATGAAATCTCTTGTGTCCCCAATAGACCCAACACAATAGAAAATTGTATAGGTGCACTAGTTCGACGAAGATATGGTGATTCAAGTGTAGTAATGATAGTAGATATTGATTTTTGTAATCTGAAAATATAAAAACATCAAGGTAGCAAGTGACAAAAGTGATCACAAACGGTATTGCAATGCTTGAAAACAAGTCCTACTGTCTGTACTTTCGCTAGTGCAATCTCTCAACAATGCTAATATAATTGGATCACATAACCATCCCTCAACGTGCAATGAATAATCACTCCAAAGTTCTTATCTAGCAGAAAGCATAAGAAGAAATTACTTTAGGGTAATAAATGACCTTAAAGTTATCCTTTCCGATCGACCTATCCAAGAGTTCGTACTAAAATAACCAAGTTATCCTTTCCGATCAATCTATCTAAGAGTTCGTACTAGAATAACACCATATGATACGCATCAACCAACTCTAATGTCACCTAGATACTCCAATGTCACCACAAGTATCCATGAGTTAATTATACGATACACATCAAACAATTTCAGATTCATAATACTCAATCCAACACAAAGAAACTCAAAGAGTGCCCCAAGATTTCTATCGGAGAAGCTAGGACAAGGATGTGTATCAACTCCTATGTAGAGATTACCCCAATGTCACCTCGGGAATCCGCAAGTTGAGTACATAACATGAAACAGCACGAGATCGACACTCCAGAAGATTCCCCTTCTATTCCATTGTTGTCGTGTGATTCATTTGGTTTTCGCACTCATCATTGCATCATCACATCATATGCATAGCATCATCACTCGTTTTTGAAAACATGCATCCGTTCATAGTTGTCGATTCTCTTCGTTCTTGTCGTCAACCATTCGAGAACATTAACACATGCACGCGCCCGCGACATCTTTAAAATATTGCTATCAAAAGTGCATGGAAAATATTCTAGGATTGCGACAAAACTTGGAGTGCGGTCTTGTTATATTATAGGTAGACCGCGTGCCAATTTTCGACGCGTTCAGAGTCCATTTGATACCCGAACGGTCGACCGTAGTGGCACCATCATCGGTTATTTAAAGAACGTTTTCGGTTTTACCAAACTTTGTCACGAGCGACACTTTCCTCTCGTCTCATCCCAACACCCCTCTACACAACACACCTAACCCACCTAGCCTATCCCTCCGATCGGAACCGTTGGATCGTGATCGAAGGGATCTGAAACGCCCCTGAACCCCCCTAAACCTAACCCTAGACCCCCTGCCTATTTAAGCACACCTAGCCCTCCAAAATGGCCTTCTCCCACCTCCCACCTTGTTTTCCATGCGCAACTTGCCCGTCGCCACCACTTGTCATCGTCGGATTGCGTGCGCCGCCGCCAGCCGCACTTCGCAGCCAACCAGGGGTTGCTACGCGCCCCTTGGCCGCCGCAAGCCACCAAGGCCCGCCCGAGCCCATCGGGGCCCGACCGTGCCGCCCGCACCCGCGCATCCACGTCTAGAGCTCTAGATCGGGAGGGAGCTCCCGATCTATAGCCCCGTCACTCATGGACGTCCTCGCCGGTCGGTCGCCGAAGGACCTTGCCGTCGGAGGCAGTCCCCTCGTGACCCCTCTTTCTTCCTCCTCTGTCCATTTCTGTCTCTCTCACCCCATCCTGTCTCTCCCCATGTCCAGCTGCACGATCCGCCATGGCCAGCACCACCGGAGCTCCGTTCGCCACCGCTGTCGAAAACCAGCCGGAACCGGTGGAGCTAGCCCGGATCCGCCCGTCCCCGCTTCCTCCCGGCCACCTCCGGCCTCGCCTCGCCGTGTCAGCGTCCGCTGCCGCCAACCTCCTGCTCGGGATCGAGCGGACGAAGGGGACGAGCGCAACACCCAGCACAATTGACCTCTCGCACCGCCGCATGGGCCGCGCAGCGCCCAAGGCCCACCTCTCCATCGGCCGAAGACGCTTGCTCAGCCCGTTCCAAAAGCACACCAGATTGTTTGTTTCGGATTGCTTCTTCTCGATAGAGTTCCGAAAGCGTTCGGTATGTGAGGATTCGTTCGACTACGTTGGTTCGTCTTCTTCATGGACTTGATCTTCTACCGAGCGGGATCTTAGGCAAGATGACACATTTCCCTAGATACCAGTACTATCATTGCCATGCTAGATGTCTCGTTTTCTTTCGCTATGTCACGCTACCTACCACTTGTTTGATAAGCCTCCCAACATTGCCATGAAAAGCCTCTAACCCTTCCATATCCTAGCAAACCATTGTTTGTCCATGTTACCACTTGCTCAACCCTTCTTATAGCGTTTCTAGTTGCAGGTGCAATTGCTTCCATGTGTCAACATGGACATTCTTTTGTTATATCACAATATTGCTGCTATTTAATTTAATGCACATATATACTTGGTAAAGGGTGGAAGGCTTGGCCTTTTTCTTGGTGTTTTGTTCCACTCTTGCTGCCCCTAGTTACTTGTGAACCGGTGTTATGTTCCGTAAATGAGCGCTCCTAACATGCTCGTGGTTGTTATGGGGACCCCCTTGATTTTCGTTTTAGGATAAAACTTGTCTGGCAAGGCCCAACTTTGGTACTATATTTGCCCATCATAATAAACTGATCACCTTATTAAAGCATATAGGGTCACCCACTCGTGGATTAATTTAACATAATACAGGGGGGCAGTGATGCTGGTGTTGGTCCAAACTAGAGCACCGTGCGGGCTACCTGGGGCAACTCGGGACGTCAGTTACTGTACGCTTAGCTCATCCGCCGTGTCCTGAGAACAAGATACGCGGCTCCTATCGGGATTGTCGACACGTCGGGAGGCCTTGCAGGATTTGTTTTACCTTTCTCGAACGCCTTGAGTGAGGAATTCCAATTATTCTTCGGGTTATCTCGAGTTGTTGGATTTCCTTTGGAATTGCCTAGGATGATCACGAGAACCGTGGTTGAGGTTATTCCCACTGTGTGTGGTTAGTTTATGATGGATGAGTTGGAGCACCCCTGCAGGGTTAAATCTTTTCGAGAAGTTGTGCCCACGGTTATGTGGCAAACTTGGATACTTTGTTTAACACCCGGTCATAGCAAACTTGAAGTAAACTCTAATAAAATACACCAACTGTGTGCGTAACCGTGATTGTCTCTTCTCGTGAGTCCTTATCCAAAAGAGAACACGGTGGGGTTATGTTTGACGTAAGTAGGTGTTCAGGATCAGTTAGTGATCATTTCTAGTTCATGTCCATTATGCGTAGACCACCATACTTTAATTTTTGTATTCGTTAGCTACTCAAATATGCTTAGTCGCTTGCTGCAGCCTCACCACTTAACCATACCTTACCTATTAAGCTTTATTAGTCTTGATACCCTTGGAAATGAGATTGCTGAGTCCCTGTGGCTCACAGATTACTACAACAACTGTTGCAGGTACAGGTAATGCGATGATTTGACGTGAGTGCATTGCTTGTGATTTGGAGTTCTTCTTCTTCATCATCATCAATCATGGATGGGTACTAGGCGGCAGCCTGGGATAGCAAGGGTGGATGTCATTTTATCGTTTGATTTCGTCCGTAGTCGGACCCTGCTCTTATGTATGATGTTTGAGTGTTGTTGTATTGATGTGACTCTGATGTAGCTTGTGGCGAATGTAAGCCAATTCCATATACTCATCTCTTCTCTACATGTACTTGTAATGATATCCATTCTTGTGAATGCATCGAGATGTGCTTCTATCCCTGTTGAGGCCCTCGTGCCAAATAAGGATAGGTCCGCATCTTGGGCGTGACAAGTTGGTATCAGAGCCAGGTTCCGACCTAGGAGCCCCCTTGATTGATCGAACTTGGCCGAGTCGAGTCTAGTGAAAAACTATTTTCGCTCTAGTTATATCAGAGAGTAGGATTATTTTTACTCCTCTTCTATGCTCTTGTGAGGTATTCGACTTAGGAATTTTGATTCTACTCCTCTTCTCGCTCAAATTTTTTTTAGGATCACGCGGGTAATTTGGAAACTATATGATGCCGATGTGACAAAGTTCTATCTTAGTGCCTCCTGTCTGACTTGATTTCTTCCGGGGAGTCGAGCTCCGAGGGATTCTGGACACATCGTTATCATTCAGTTTTCTTAGTATCTCAGGACGGAGGATGTTCGAAATTGCTTCAATACTAATTGTGGTGAGATAAGGTCGGAGTCACCCAGTACTAGGGAGGCAACAGGAGTACCACCATGGTTTAGTAACGTTGTGAGTTCGAGGATTCGAGATTAGATGAGTTTGTGGAGTTTCTTGAATTATGGTGTGGAAGGTTGCAGATGTAGTTGCAGCTGATTACCTAGGGTAGGTTCCTGATTCCGCAACCCAAATCGCATAAACAAGAAATTTTTCGGAAGTTCTTAGGCGGGAATTCAAGTAGTTACCTAGGATTATCTTTCCAACAAGTACATAGTGGGTATGTATTTGTTTTGGCTTGTTTCATAAGCCTCATCCTTCTTTTGTTTTGAATATGGTAATTCGAGTTGCTTCGATGTCAAGTGGTTATTTCATATCTTGCTAAGTAGTGTTCTCATATTTCTATGGGAATGCTAATTCTCTTGCCAAGTTATCATATCAATTCTTTTCCTACCGGTGTGCTTATCTTCAAGATAATTCTATCATCTCCAATATTTGCAAGATCAATGCTCATATTTCGTTCCGGAGTTGTCTCATCTGTTCCAAGTTATCCTTGTCTTTCCCGCCCTCCCGCCCTTTTCTTCAATGATTAAATTCTCATCCAAGTGTCTTTTCTATTCATGTAATGCTTCTGCTATCTTTTCTTCTATGTCATTCCGGTGATTCTTGTGGAGATTCTCAAGAGTTTCAATTTCAAGATCTATCCTCTTATTCCTAGTTCTTGTTGTTATTTTTTTCTGGTGGATTCAATTCAAGTTCTTGGTGTTCATCATATCATTTTGATTCTCTATATGCTCTCCAATGTTGGAAATTCTTATTCAAGCATCTCTTCTTTATTCATCCCTCTCTATTCTATCCGGAGTGTTGAAGATATCTCAGAAGACATTCATTTTCATTCTTGTCCTCTTAAATTATTTCAAGGGTCTCTGATCATCAAGTTCTTAATTTGTAATGGTGCAATCTCTCTTTTAATCAATTGCTTCAACGGTGGTTTCCTTTGAGTGGGCCCATAACCCACAGGTTTTCTCCCAGGATCCTACCCGACTCTTCTAATCTTTCCGGAGATGTCCTCAAATTCTTTTCAATATGATGTAAGAATGAATTTCATCTGTCATATGCCTTCTGGAAGATTGCTTCTAAATCATTTTCATTGTTGGCTCAACCTTTTGTTTATTCATGGTTCCGGTGTCGGGACCCCGATCCTAACCCATAAGAATCCAGCCTGTAACACATCACATCACTTTGCGGTCTCACGCACGGTTATCTCCATGGCTGCCACCATACCTGGGCCGAGACCGTTTGCGTCTTTCGACTCACATATGTGAAAGTGTCGCTAGCATTCAAATGTCAAAGAACCCGGGCCGACATGACTAGTCATAGAACCCAAGTGGCACATCCATACAGGGACAGACATACGTAACCCAGCAATGCAGGTGTCGATCTCTAGCATGTGTAGACGAGTGATACCGAGCTACAAGGACTCCATTACGCTGTGGGACATAAATGTCATCACTGCACGTAGACGAGTCGTAGCAGACTACAGTGAATCCATTACACTGCTAGACATTTCCCCAAAGGGACAGACACAGCAACAAAGAAGGATACATGCCGGTCAATCAATGTGTCTGGAGCAGTAGCAAGCTACCAAGGCTCGGTGGAAGCACAAAGAGGCAGTTCCCCGTAAAGAGTACTACTCAAGGTACACAACTAGGTGTCGAATCCCATACATACCGTTGCACGTTACACGTACGCACGACATGCCCGATATGCATAGATACAACTACAACATCACAACATAACCATACAACATTACAACATTTGATTAGAAGGCTCGGTAGAGCCAATACAATAAGATTTTACAAATAGGGGTCACAAGACCCAACATTCAGAGCATTCAAACAAACAAGCGGAAGTTAACCATGTCTGGGTACAGACATCTACAAAAGTGGCTAGAGGAGCCTAAAAAGCTACAATGACCCTACCAAAGGAACCAGACCTCTGTTTGGGATTCCCATGCTAATCCGGTCAACATCGAACTTCACGTCGAATATACCACTAATGAGACTGATGTCGCCTCTGCAAAAACACAAATTAAGCAAATGTGAGTACAAGAGTACTCAGCAAGACTTACATCAGAACTAACTACATGTGCATCAGTATCAATGAAGGGGTTGTGGAGTTTATTGTAGCAAGCCAGCTTTGACTCTTGGCTAACCTGTACTACGACTACAAGTAGTGTCTTTTAGGTGGAATAGCGTACACAAGTCCACATATTCTCCAAACAATACACCACTATGGATCCACTTCCATCTCCCTACGAGAAGGCCATCCATAGCACTCACGCTTATCTTGCATATTTTAGAAGTATCCATTTCACTTATCTATGAACCACATAAGTTCTCCAAGTAGTCCATATCCGAGGACGTGGCTATTCGAACAGATTATTTCACCCTGCGGGGGTATACTTCTTCACACACGCTCTCGCCACTTATCGCTATGTGCACATAAAAGGCACCTCGACAACCTTCAAGCGGAAGCCCAGCGAGGGAGTCGGCCACGACTGTCAACCACATAAGACCCTAGTCCAGGTTTATCGCCTATTTGAGACTGAACCCGCACGGAAGTACGGCCAAAGTTTCTGCTACGGCCTCCAATGATGTGCGCAGGGTTCCCAAGCCCACTGTTTGGGTGCCACTTGGTACACCGTGCCACTGTGCCTATACCGCATCATAGTCCACCCCGTCGGGCAGCACTATGCACGGCCGCCAACACTTTTCCTACAAACACCAGAAACTAGTTGCAACTCCTGGACAGAGGTCTAGGCGATTAATGGGTCGAGATGGTCAAATAAGTATCCCAATGTGCGGTAGTATCTTGTCTTGGATAACATACACATAACTCAGTTCTTAAGGACGGGCCCAATGAGACAACCCGCCATGTACTCCTACATGACCTCTCATCGCTACCTTTACCAAATCGTGTTCACTTATTTAACTTCCACACGGTAGGACATGAATACTGCCATTTCGATGCATCACCCGGATGTATCAGACCCGACATGACACGACTCTAAGCATAGCAGGCAAAGTAAGTTAGCATGCATCTATGAGTAAGCACAACAAGGATCAAACAGTTGCTACTCATGCTAAGTGGTTTCAACTATTTACTCTGGCAAAGACAGGTCATGCAAAGGAATGGGTTCAACTACCGATGACATGTAAGAGTTGAATCATTGTTGTCCTAATGCAGTAAAAGAGAGCAAGAGCGAGAGAGAGGGTTCATATCAATATGCTCAAGGGGGTTTGCTTGCCTGACAGTTCTGAAGATATCACTTCTCTTCATTAGTGTCAACGTTCACATCGTTGGAACCATCGTCTACCGAGAGGGAGCAAGCACCGTCAAACAGGAAGAAAGAACACATTCAATGCAATGCAACAATCATGATGTATGACATGGCATATTAAGGTACTGAATTGATCTAGAGGAATAATTATCCAGGTTAATTGAAGTGGAATTCAATCAAGTTTGAACTCCTACTCCAAATGATATTTCATATATTGTCCTAATCATCAAATGTCCTATTTGGTGAGGTTAACTTTTTCAATCATGCATGATCACAGCATAAACAGGTTCATTGGATTTTTCTGATCATTTTTCATATATAAATTATTTTCATCTGAGTTATAGATTATTTTCTATGATTTTTAGAAGTTTTAAGCATTTTCTGGAATTATTTTTAGTATAGATAATACTTATTACATCATGCTGAGGTCATGCCTGCGTTAGCAGGTCAACTGGACCAGGCCCAGGTCAAACCTGACCAGTGGATCCCACTAGTCAGTGACACTGGGTCAGCTCTAGAGGCTGACTGGTGGGCCAGTCAACCCTGACGTGGCCAGGTCAAAGCTGACCTGTGGGTCCCACATGTCAGTGACTCATCTGGCTAACAATGTCATTAACACTAATTTCTAACTAATCTAAAATTAACCAGGGCCGGGGCCCACCTGTCATTGACCCATATGGGTCAAACCACGGCCAACCGGGGTCAACTTCGCCGGAGTTGACCTACGACTCGTCGCCGACGATCAACAGAGACGGCGGCAGCCGTCGGGCTTTGCCCACACGCACCCATTTGACGAGCTGAGGCCACCGGCGAGCAGCTCTTACTCGCCCGCATCCAACGGAGCAAGCAGCTGCGCGAGGGGAGGCCTACATCGACGGTGGCGACGACATCCGCGGCGGCCGGAGCTCGGGCTCGAGCCAAACCGGGCTGCAGGGCATGGGGCGGCTCATCAAGGGGCTATATAAGCTCCTGGGAACTCCAGGAGTTCATCCCCACGCTCGGACGTGAGCTTTGGGGGTTGTGCGCATGGCGGCGACTGGCCACGGCGATGGGAGGTTTCGGGTCCGGCGGTCTGGGCTAGCTAGGGCGCGCTAGGGAGAGGGGCAGCACAGGGAGGAGCAAGAGGGCTCACGTGGACGCGGAGGGCTGGCCAGTGGGCTCGGGGACGACCGGCAGTCGATGGATCAAGCGACGGCAACCATCGGATCCGAGGAGGAGAGTGAGGGGGAACACAGAAATGGGGGAAGAGAAAGAAAAATGGAGGGGAGGAAGGAGAGAGGGAGCTTCAGGGCCTCTCCAGGCAAGGAGATAGGTTCGGGGACGCCTCGACCGCGACAAGCAGGAGGTGGCCGCACCTCCTATGCGTGCGCCACGCCCTCGTCCTCCTGGCAGAGGAGGAAGATGTGTTGGAAATATGCCCTAGAGGCAATAATAAATTAGTTATTATCATATTTACTTGTTCATGATAATCGTTTATTATCCATGTTGTAATTGTATTGATCGGAGACTTAGATGCATGTGTGGATACATAGACAAAACCATGTCCCTAGTATGCCTCTAATAGAGTAGCTCGTTGATCAAGGATGGTTAAGGTTTCCTAGCCATTGACACGAGATGCCATTTGATAACGGGATCACATCATTAGGAGAATGATGGGATGGACAAGACCCAAACTACAAACGTAGCATATGATCGTGTGAGTTTGTTGCTACTGTTTTCTGCATGTCAAAAGTATGTGTTCCTATGACCATGAGATCATGCAACTCACTTACATCGGAGGATTACCTTGTGTGTATCAAACGTCGCAACATAACTGGGTGACTATAAAGGTGCTCTACAGGTATCTTCGAGGGTGTCTGTTGAGTTGGCATGGATCAAGACTAGGATTTGTTACTCCGTGTGACGGAGAGGTATCTCAGGGCCTACTCGGTAATACAACATCACAATAAGCCTTGCAAGCAATGTGACTAAGTGTTAGACACCGGATCTTGTATTACGGAATGAGTAAAGAGACTTTCCGGTAATGAGGTTGAACTAGGTATGGAGATACCGACGGTCAAATCTCGGGCAAGTAACATACCGAAGAACAAAGTGAACATCATACGGGATTAACTGAATCCTTGACATAGAGGTTCGACTGATAAAGATCTTCGTAGAACATGGAGGAACCAATATGGGCATCCAGGTCCCGCTATTGGTTATTGACCGTAGAGGTGTCTCGGTCATGTCTACATAGTTCTCGAACCTGCAGGGTCTGCACACTTAAGGTTTGGTGACGTTTCGGTAGTACAGAGTTATGTATGGTGGTGACCGAAGGTTGTTCGGAGTCCCGTATGAGATCCCGGACGTCACAGGAGCTCCAAAATGGTCCGGAGGTAAAGATTGACATATAGGAAGTCCCATTTTCGTCGCCGGAAAAGTTTCGGGTTAATCGGTAATGTACCGGGAGTGCCGGTAGTGTACCAGGAGACCACCGGGAGGGGTATTTCGACCCAAGAGGCTTCATGGGCTGTGGGAGAGTAAATACCAGCCTTTTGTGGGCTGGTGGAAGTCCCACACAAGGCCCATGCGGCTGGGAGAAAAAGCCCAAAGGAAAAAAGGTGGAAAAGGCCAAAAAAAGGAGGAATCCTAGTCCTACTAGGATTGGAGGAGGAGTCCTCCTCTCCTCCCCACTTTGGCCGACACAAGGGCTGGCTTTTTGGTAGCAAAGCCTCCTCCTCTCCTCCTATATATACTTGAGGAATTTAGGGTTTTGGCATAGAATTTTCAGCCACATGCTACTCGTTCCTCTAGTGCATAGTTTCTCCTCTAGATCAGTTTTCTGCAATGCTTAGGCAAAGCCCTGCCGGAATAGCTCCACCACCATCGCCGGAGCGCCGTCACGCTGCTGGTGAACTCGTCTACCTCTCTGCTCATTCTTGCTGGATCAAGAAGGGGGAGATCGTCATCGAGCTGTACGTGTGCTGAACACGGAGGTGCTGTCTGTTCGGCGCTGGATCGGAAGGACCGGGATCAAGATCGCGAGACGGATCATGATGATATCGCGAGACAGATCGTGATGAGTTCGCGGGACGGATCGTGATTGCATCGCGGGAAGGATCGTGATGAGATCGCGGGACGCTCGGCGATTTGGATCGTGAAGACGTTCGACTACACCAACCGCGTTTCTTAACGCTTCCCGCTTAGCGATCTACAAGGGTATGTAGATCCACTCTCCCTCTCGTAGATGCTCATCACCATGGATAGATCTTGCGTGTGCGTAGGAAATTTTTTGTTTCCCATGCAACGTTCCCCAACAATGGCATCATGAGCTAGGTCTATGTGTAGATGAGATCTCGAGTAGAACACAAAGAGTTTGTGGGCGTTGATGCTTAGATTGCTTCCTCCCTTGGTCAGATTTTGTTTCAGCGGTATTGTGAGATGAAGCGGCCCGGACCAACATTACTCGTACGCTTACGAGAGGCCGGTTCCCTCGACGCAACTTGTTGCCTAGATGGCTTGCGGGTGGCAGTTTCTCTCACTTTAGTTGGATCGGATTTGACAAAGGCAGTCCTTGAGAAGGCTGAAAAGCAAATTATGTATCACTGTTGTGGTTTATGCGTAG
Source organism: Hordeum marinum (assembly GCA_022496015.1). NCBI lineage: Eukaryota > Viridiplantae > Streptophyta > Magnoliopsida > Poales > Poaceae > Hordeum > Hordeum marinum. Next base: position 239,650,716 of record CM039672.1, on the reverse strand, counting down.
GTGAGAATCATTTTTGCTAGAAACCCATAGCATCCACGTAAAACATGCAACAACAATTATAGGACGTCTAACTTGTTTTTGCAGGGTATGTTGTGATGTGATATGGCCAATTACATGATGTGATATATATGTGATGTATGAGATGATCATGTGATGTATAGAATTTCACGACTTGCATGTCGATGAGTATGACAACCGGCAGGAGCCATAGGGTTGTCTTTAATTATTTTATGACATGCGTGTCAATCACTAAGCGCTATGTAATGCTTTACTTTATCGCTAAACGGTAGCAATAGTAGTAGAAGCATGCAGGGCATGACAACCCCGATGGTGACACGTTGATGGAGATCAAGATGATGGAGATCATGGTGTCGTGCTGGTGACGATGGAGATCATGTCGGTGCTTTCAAGATGGAGATCTAAAGCACAAGTTCGTGGCCATATCATGTCACTTATGAATTGCATGTGATGTTAATCCTTTTATGCACCTTGTTTCGCTTAGTACGACGGTAGCATTATAAGGTGATCCCTTACTTAAATTTCAAGATAAAATTGTGTTCTCCCCGAGTGTGCACCATTGCGAAAGTTCGTCGTGTTGAGACACCACGTGATGATCGGGTGTGATAGACTCTACGTTCACATACAACGGGTGCAAGCCAGTGTTGCACATGCAGAACACTCGGGTTAAACTTGACGAGCCTAGCATGTATAGACATGGCCTCAGAACACAAGAGACCGAAAGGTCGAACATGAGTCATATAGTAGATATGATCAACATGATGATGTTCACCATTGTAACCACCTCAACTCACGTGATGATCGGACTTGAGTTGGTGAATTTGGATCATGTATCACTCGGATGACCGGAGGGATGTGAATTTGAGTGGAAGTTCTTAAGTAATATGATTAATTGAATTCATTATCATGAACATAGTCAGTAGTGTCTTTGCAAAATTATGTTGTAGATTACTATCTCACACTGTAGCTCCCTTGATTTTTATATGTTCCTAGAGAAATAGAGTTGAAAGATGATGGTAGCAATATTACGGACTGGCTCCATGACCTGAGGATTGTCCTCATTGCTGCACAGAGGGCTTATGTCCTTAATGCACTGCTCGGTGCACCAACTCCTCTAGCGTTGTTTGTAGATGTTGTGAACATCTGACACGCACGTTTTGATAACTACTTGATAGTTTAGTGTGTCATGCATTACAGCTTAGAATTGAGGCTCCGAAACGTTTTGAACGTCATGGAACATATGAGATGTTCTAAGAGCTGAAATTAGGATCTCAGGCTCGTGCCCGTGTTGCGAGATATGAGATCTCCAACAAGATTCTTTGCCTGTAAGATGAAAGAGAATAGCTCAATCATTGAGCATGTGCTCAGATTGTTTGGGTGCTACAATCGCTTGAATCGAGTGGGAGTTGATCTTCCAGATAAGATAGTGATTGATATAGTTCTCCAAGTCACTGTCACTAAAGCTACTAGAACTTGGTGATGAACTATAAAACGCCAGGGATAGAAATAATGATCCCTGAGCTATTCGCGATGTTTGACACCGCGAAGGTAGAAATCGAGAAGGAGCGTCAAAGTGTTGATGGTTAGTTAAAACCACTAGTTTCGAGAAGGGCAAGAGCAAGGAGGGAAACTTCATGGATAGCAAGTCAGTTGCTGCTCCAGTGAAGCAATCCAAAGTTGAACTCAAACCCGAGACTAAGTGCTTCGATTATGAGGAGAGCAGTCGCTGAAGCGGAACAACCCTAGATACTTGGTAGATAAGAAGGCTGGCAAACGTCAACAGAAGTATATTTGATATACGTGTTATTGATGTGTACCTTGCTAGTACTCCTAGTAGCACCTGGGTATTGGATACTGGTTCGGTTGCTAAATGTTAGTAACTCGAAATAAAAGCTACAAAATAAACGGAGAACTAGCTAAGTGTGAGGTGATGATGTGTGTTGGAAATGTTTCCAAGGTTAATGTGATCAACATCGCACGCTCTCTCTTCCTTCGAGATTAGTGACGAACCTAAAATAAATGTTATTTGGTGTTTTTTGCGTTGAGCATGAACGTGATTAGATCATGTTCATTGCAATACGGTTATTCATTTAAGGTTAGAGAATAATGGTTATTCTATTTACATGAATAATACCTTCAATGGTCGTGCACCCAGTAAGAATGGTTTGTTGAAACTTGATCGTAGTAATACACGTGTTCATAACATTGATGACAAAAATATACAAAGTTAATAATAATAGTACCACATACTTGTGGCATTGCCGCTAAATGTCATATTGGTATAAAATGCATGAAGAAACTCCATGCTGATGGATCTTTGGACTCATTCGATTTCGAATCGGTTGAGACATGCGAACCATTCCTCTTGGTCAAGATGACTAAGGACCCCGTTTTCTATTTTGATGAAGCGGGCAAGTGATTTATTGGAAATGATACATGTTGATGTATGCAATCCAATGAGTCCTGTAGCGTGCGGTGGATATCGTTATTTTTTTACCTTCACTGATGATTTGAGTAGATATAGTGTATATTTACTTAATGAAACACAAGTCTGAATCGTTTGAAAGGTTCAAGCAAATTCAGAGTGAAGTTTAAGATCATCGTGACAAGAAGATAAATATGTTCGCGATATGATCGTGGAGGTGAATATCTAAGTTACGAGTTTGGCATACAACTTTAGACAATGTGAAAGTTGTTTCACAACTCACGCCACCTAGAACACCATAGTGTGATGGTGTGTCCGAACGTCATAGTCGTGCTCTATTGGATATGGTGCGTGCTATGATGTCTATTATCGTTTTGTTACTATAATTTTGGGGTTATGCATTAGAGACAACAGAATTCACTTTAAATTGGGCACCATCTATATACGTTGAGATGACACCATGTGAACTATGGTTTGATAGAAACCTAAGCTGTCATTTCTTAATGTCTGGGGCTGCGACGCTTGTGTGGAAAATGTTTTCGCCTAATGAGTTCAAACCCAAAGCGGACAAATGCATCTTCATAGAATACCCTAAGAACAGTTGGGTGAACCTTCTATATCAGATCCAAGCATAAAATGTTTGTTGCAAAAACTTGGTCCTTTCTCGAGAAAGGGTTTCTCTTGAAAGAATTGAGTGGGAGAAGGATAGAACTTGATGAGGTTATTAAACCTCTGCTTCAACCAGAAAGTAGCGCAACACAGAAAGATGTTTCTATGAAGCCTACGTCAGTTGAAGAGGAAGTTAATGATGATGATCATGAAGCTTCGGATCAAGTTACTATCGACCTACGAGGAAAATAGAACTTGATGAGGTTATTGAACCTTTACTTCAACCAGAAAGTGGCGCAGCGCAGAAAGATGTTTCTGTGAAGCCTACGTCATTTGAAGAGGAAGTTAATGATGATGATCATGAAGCTTGGGATCAAGTTACTATCAAACTTCGTAGGTCGACAAGCACGTGTACTGCTACTGAGCGGTACGACAACCCTGTCTTGGAGGTCATGTTGTTGGACAACGATGAACCTACGAACTATGGAGAAGCGATGATGGGCCCGGAAACCAACAAATGGTTAGAGGCCATGAAATCCGAGAAAGGATCCATGTATGAACACCAGGTATAGACTTTGGTGGACCTGCTCGTTGGACGGCAGGTCGTTAAGTACAAATGGATCTTTAAAATGAAGACAGACGCTGATGGTAAAATGTTACCATTTGTAAAGCTCGACTTATTGCAAAGTAGTTTACGACAAGTTCAAGGAGTTGACTGCGATGAGACTTTCTCACTCGTAGCGATGCTGAAGTCTGTTGGAATTATGTTAGTAGTTGCTGCATTTTTCAATTATGAAATCTGGCAGATGGATGCCAAAACATCGTTTCCTTCCTTAAGGAAAGGTTGTATGAGATGCAACCAGAAGGTTTTGTCAATCCTAAGGATGCTAAAAGGTGTGTGAGCTTCAGTGATTCTTCTATGAACTGAAGCAAGCATCTCGGAGTTGGAATATACACTTTGATGAGGTGATCAAAGTTTTTTTTAGTCTATACAAAGTTTATGAGAAACTTGTATTTGCAATAAAGTGAGTGGGAGCATAATAGAGTTTCTGATAAGCATATGTGGATGACATATTGCTATTCGGAAATGATATAGAATTTCTTGAAAGCATAAAGGGTTGTTTGAAAAGAGTTTTTCAAAGGAAGACCTGGATAAAGCTACCTAATTGTTGAGCATCAAGATCTATAGAGATAGATCAAGATACTTGATGAGACTTTCAATGAGTACATACCTTGACAAGATTTTGAAAGAGTTCAAAATGGATCAGTCAGAGAAAGAGTTCTCACCTGATTTGTAAGGTATAAAGTTGAGTAAGACTCAATGCCCAGTGACTGCAGAAGATAGAGAAAAGATGAGTGTCATCCCCTATGCTTTAGCCATAGGCTCTATCATGTATGCAATGTTGTGCACAAGACCCAATGTCAGCCTTGCCATAAGTATGGCCGGAAGGTTTGAAAGTGATCCTGGAATGCAGCACTGGACAGCGGTCAAGATTATCCTTAGTAACTAAAAGACTAAGGAGATGTTTCTCAATTATGGAGCTGATAAAGAGTTCGTCGTAAAGAATCACGTCGATGCAAGCTTTAACACCAATCCGGATGACTCGTAGTAGCAATCTGGATACGTATAGTGGAGCAGCCATTTGGAATAGTACCAAGTGGAGTGTGGTAGCAGTATTTACGGTTTGACATAGAAATTTGCAAAGTACACACGGATCTGAATGTCGTAGACCCGTTGACTATAAAACCTCTCTCACATGCAAAGCATGATCGAGCCCTAGAACTCATTGGGTGTTAGATTCATAACAATGCAAATCACATGGTGATGTGAACTAGATTATTGACTCTAGTGCAAGTGGGAGACTGTTGGAAATATACCCTAGAGAAAATAATAAATTAGTTATTATCATATTTCCTTGTTCATGATAATCGTTTATTATCCATGCTATAATTGTACTGATCGGAGACTTAGATGCATGTGTGGATACAAAGACAAAACCATGTCCCTAGTATGCCTCTAATAGACTAGCTCGTTCATCAAAGATGGTGAAGGTTTCCTAGCCATTGACATGAGATGTCATTTGATAACGGGATCACATCATTAGGAGAATGATGGGATGGACAAGACCCAAACTACAAACGTAGCATATGATCGTGTGAGTTTGTTGCTACTGTTTTCTGCATGTCAAAAGTATGTGTTCCTATGACCATGAGATCATGCAACTCACTGACATCGGAGGAGTACCTTGTGTGTATCGAATGTCGCAACGTAACTGGGTGACTATAAAGGTGCTCTACAGGTATCTCCGAGGGTGTCTGTTGAGTTGGCATGGATCAAGACTGGGATTTGTTACTCCGTGTGACGGAGAGGTATCTCAGGGCCCACTCGGTAATACAACATCACAATAAGCCTTGCAAGCAATGTGACTAAGTGTTAGTCATGGGATATTGTATTATGGAACGAGTAATGAGACTTGCCGGTAATGAGGTTGAACTAGGTATGGAGATACCGACAATCAAATCTCGGGCAAGTAACATACCGATGAACAAAGGGAACATCATACGGGATTAACTGAATCCTTGACATAGAGGTTTGACCGATAAAGATCTTCATAGAATATGTAGCAAGAAATATGGGCATCCAGGTCCCGCTATTGGTTATTGACCATAGAGGTGTCTCGGTCATGTCTACATAGTTCTCGAACCCGCAAGGTCTGCACACTTAAGGTTTGGTGACGTTTCGGTAGTACAGAGCTTTGTATGGTGGTGACCGAAGGTTGTTCGGAGTCCTGGATGAGATCCCAGACATCACGAGGAGCTCCGGAAGGGTCCATAGGTAAATATGGATATATAGGAAGTCCCATTTTGGTCGCCGGAAAAGTTTTGGGTTAATCGGTAATGTACCGCGAGTGCTGGTAGTGTACCGGGAGACCACCGGGAGGGGTATTTCGACCCAAGAGGCTTCATGGGCTGTGGGAGAGTAAATACCAGCCTTTTGTGGGCTTGTGGAAGTCCCACACAAGGCCCATGCGTATGGGAGAAAAATCCCAAAGGAAAAAAGGTGGAAAAGGCCAAAAAAAGGAGGAATCCTAGTCCTACTAGGATTGGAGGAGGAGTCCTCCTCTCCTCCCCACTTTGGCCGACCCAAGGGCTGGCTTTTTGGCAGCAAAGCCTCCTCCTCCTCTCCTCCTATATATAATAGAGGATTTTAGGGTTTTGGCACAGAAATTTCAGCCACGTGCTACTCGTTTCTCTAGTGCATAGTTTCTCCTCCAGATCGGTTTTCTGCAGTGCTTAGGCGAAGCCCTGCCGGAATAGCTCCACCACCATCGCCGGAGCGCTGTCATGCTGCCGGTGAACTCGTCTACCTCTCTAGTCCCTCTTGCTAGATCAAGAAGGCGGAGATCATCATCGAGCTGTACGTGTGCTGAACGCGGAGGTGTCGTACGTTCGGCGCTAGATCGGAAGGACCGTGATCAAGATCGGGAGACGGATCGAGATGAGATCGCGGGACGGATCGTGATGAGTTCGCGGGATGGATCGTGATTGCATCGCGGGATGGATCGTGATGAGATCGTGGGACGCTCGGAGATTTGGATCGCGAAGACGTTCGACTACACCAACCGCGTTTCTTAACGCTTCCCGCTTAGCGATCTACAAGGGTATTTAGATCCACTCTCCCTCTCGTAGATGCTCATCACCATGGATAGATCTTGCGTGTGCGTAGGAATTTTTTTGTTTCGCATGCAACGTTCCCCAACAAGATGACCTCCTCGCCCCTGGGCTAGGCCGGTTCTCCAACAGGTAAGCCCAGGTGGGCCTCTTTCCTTCTTTATTTTTAGTTCCTGATTTTTTTAATTCCTGCTTTAATTTTAATTTTGTTTGGGCAAACTATAATGCAAAAATTCCTGAAATTATTTATGTGGTATTTGTAGAATATTTGCAACTACACAAAAAGTTTCAGAAAAATTTGAAGCAACTAAAATATCTTTAGTGCTTTATTAGTGATTTTCAGTGGGGTTTGAGTTCAAAATTTAAATGCTCTTATGAATTATTGTTTCCACTATTTATCAGAATATGGAACATTTTTAATAGCATTTTAGAATTAATTGGAAAATTCAATTGTTGGAATCTTATTTATTCAATGAGGTGCTAGGGTTTTGACATCCCCATTTCAAATTCAAATGAAATTAAACATGATGCCATGATGCACATGCCATGATAAGCAAGGACTAATCTAGGGTTGTGACATCTGGAGTGTCTTAGCAATTCATGGTGTTGTTTCTCGTCATCATTCTCTGCATTGAAGACCGAAGGAGAGATTCTCTTAAATTGTTGTTCGTTCTTCCAAAGATTCATGGTTTCATCTTGTTGCTATAATCTCAAATTGTTTTGACCATGTGTATTTTCTCCCATATCTATCCGGTGCATTCAGATTGTTTTCATTTCTTGATCCTCCGAAGGCCATCATTTCAGAAGATTTCTTCGTTCTCAGCTTTCAACTTTCGTTCTCAAATTCTTATCAATTGTTCTTCCTTCGTTCGTATCTCAATTATTCCGGTGCCTTTTTCAGTTTCTACTAGGCAAATCGTGATCTCTTCATTCTCATGTGTCCTCTTTAGTTATAATTCTTTCCGGTGCCTTGTGAAGTTTTCCTGTTAAGTGGACCATGCTCTCTTCGTTCTTATGTTATATCATTCATTTGTTTTATCCTCTTTCGTTTTGAATTCTTACCGGTGTTCTCATGCGAGACTTCTTCAAGATTGTGTTCTATCTCTCTCTTCATTCTTTTTCAAGAATAATAAGTGATGTGTGAAATCCGCTGCTTGTCATCAATTTAACTTGATGAAGGATAGTCATGTCATAATTCTTATTATTGTTCATTCAAGTGATTTAAATTCTTCTTCCGGAGTGTTCATGATATCAAATTCCTTATCCCAAGTGGTCATCTTTCTTTTCCGAAGTTCCTAGTTTTTCTCAAGGTTCTTGTCCCGAAGCATCATCTTAATCATTGGAAGGACTCAATCTTGTTCTTATGCATCCTTCAATTCTTTTCTATCGTCTTTTGTTTCAGAGTTCTTCCGGAGATTCTTCATGGTGGTTCATATAGATTTCTTTCATTTTCAACTGTTCTTCAAGATTTCTTGTTGGAGGTGTTCAAGTATTCTTTCTCTTGGATTTCTAAGTTCAATTCCTTCTCCTTTTTCTTTTGAGATGGTGTTATTAAATTCTTGATTATGAGGAGTCTCAAAGGAACATTGTCAAGAATAAGATAAGTAAACCCATCTTCTTTCTCGGAGTTTACTTGGATTGGATTTCACCTAAAGCATTTCCTAAGGATTGTTGCTATCATGGTGTCATAAATGATTCAAGTTTTCTCCTCCTCTTCTTGGTGAATGAAATTTTGCATATCTTGTCACTCTCAAGCAATCAATTGTTTTTGTTGTGGCAGGTTGTCACCTCATAATTTTGAGATGTTTTCCATAAGCCCATGGCAAGCTATTCTTTTCATTGTTGATTTTTCATCAACTCGATTCAACCTATGCTTTCAAATCCATTTGTGCTGGAAGTTGTCATTTTTCTCTCAGTTCTCTTCTCTTCAAAGATATAGCTTCTATTCTTTTGTTTCGGAGGCATTGTGGTGTTGCGCTTTTCTTATTGCATTTAGTTTGATCTAAATCATGTTCTTTCTTTGCTTATTCATTTTACCGGAGTCCTGTCAAATCTTTTCAGGATGCTTCCATATTATGAAGTTTTGATTCTAATCCAGCCGAAGTTTGGTGTCTCTCTTTCAATTTGTTTCCATCATATCTAATTTTTCCTCTCTAGCCAACCGAAGTGCTGCCGAAATTTCCTGTGAATTCTGCTTGTTCTTCATTCTTCATCTGTTGCATCCTTCAAGTTTCATTGGTTTCACTCGTTTGTCAGAAAAGCAACTAAGTTTAACCTCTTGCTCTTTCTCTTACCCTTCTCATTCTAGATCTCGGGACGAGATCCTCGTGTAGTGGAGGAGAGTTCTGACAGCCCGAGACCGACTCTCCAGAAGATTCCAGAAGATTCCCGTTTTGTTTCCGTTCTCGTCCGTGTTTCGTCTAACTGTTGCATTCATCATCGCATCATTCGCATCATCTGCATTGCATCAATACCTGTTTTCGAAAACTTGCATCCGTTCGTAGTCGCCGGTTCTCTGCGTTCTTGTCATTGCCCGTTTCGAGACCAACCACACATGCACGCGCCCGCGACATCATTTAAATAAAACCGTTTTTAAGTGCGTGCAAAAATATTCTCGGAATGAGTTGAAACTTGGCGTGCGGTCTTATTATATTGTAGGTAGACCGCCGGTTGAATTTCGTCGCGTTCCCAGCTCGTTTGATATCCCGTCGGTCATCCGTAGAAGTGAGGTCATCGGTTTATCGGACGTTTGTCGGTGTTTTATAAACTTCGTGTCACGGGCCACAAACTTCTCTCTCTTCCCGACGTAGCCCTTCTACACAGTCACCGTAGCCCCGACCCTCCGTTTCCGGACGTTGAATCGACAGCCGACAGTCCGAAAACGGACAGCGACCGTAAACCCTAGCCCTGAACCTATATATAACCCCTCCCCCTTCCTAATTGGGTAGCCAGCCCTAATCTCCCTAGAATTCCGCACCAGCTAGCCTCCTGTCTCCCACCTCCAGCCGTCAGGCCCGGCGAAACCCATTTGGGCCCACCCAGGCCCGAATCAGCCCGAGCTTCCCGAGCTCATTCACAGAGGCTCCCGAGCTCCTCCCAAGCTCCTCCCTCCGGCCGGCCTCGCCGCCGCAGCAGCCACAGCACGCCTGACCTCGCCGGAACCAGCAGCCCCTCTCCGCCCTCTCCCTCTCCTTTCTCCCGTCGCTTCTCTCTCTCACCCGGCCTCTCTCTCTTCCCCTTGTGTGCCACAGGTCCGAGCCGCCATGGAGCCGCCCCCGCAGCTCCACCGCCATCGGCCATCGCCGCCCTCGGGATCCGGTCCGCCGCCCCCGGATCCGCTCGATCTCGGCACTCCCCGTGCCTGCCGCGCCGCCAGGTCGCCCCTGCCACGAGCCAGCGCCATGGTTGCACCTCCGCTGGGAGGAGAGCGACGACTCCGCCCACAGCCCCCCGTGTTGACCCGCTCGTGCGTCGCGTGGGCCAGCCAGCGCCCGAGCCGGCCTCGCCTTCCCCAGCCGACCGACCCATTTGGCCTGGTGAGCAGCCCCCCTTTTTTTGCGCTTTTGTTATTTATTGTGAGTGTAGGGTTTTTTTTGGAGATTTAATATGTGATTTTAAAAGCAATCGTGCACCGTATGAAAATACTTTAAACATGTAAACTGGCTAGAATAATGCGTAGATTAATATAATGTCATTTTCATCCATGCCTAAATTATCTAACATGTCATTTTCCCGTTATTTTGCATATTGCATTTGTTGCATTATCATAATTATTTAACCGTGCATCGAAATTAAGTATTAAAGAAATGTTCATCTCATTGGCATCTCATTTTCATGCATGAGAAAAATGTCGGCATCACGTTTGCATTTATTTTTCATTAATTAATTGATATAACGTCATTAGGCCTAATACTCGCATATTTAATTGTGATTAATTTTCTACATGAACCTATATATATTATATATGTTTTTGGGGTAGAAAAATCCATAGTATTATTCTGTGCATTTAGTTTTGTCATTTGAGCATTTTGTGTGCATGTCATTATTGTCGTGATGCCCTCTTGTCATTTTTGTGGGATCTAATCCATGCATGATATGAGATAATTTTGAACATGAAAAATGCCCTTTGATATGTGTCCTAGCCCATGGACATTTTGCTTGTCATAGATATGCATGTTTAGGTGTTATTTTATTGTTGTCAACTTGCTATAAAATTCTTCTATTTTGAGGGTCCAATATATTTCTAAGTCTGCAATCTGTTACATTTTGTTGCTGACTTGCCATGTGATTTGCTAGTGATCTAGAACTCTTTTGTGGTAGGTGTAATGGAGTTATTTGTAGTAGATATTGTCTTTTAGTATGTTGTTAAGTTTCATGCCATTATATGAATTGTAGAATATAGTTTTACTGTTGTCATTATGCCTTCGTGATAAAAACTGCACTGTCTAAAACTCCTATTTTCACCAAGTCTGAAAGTGTTATCAAGTAGCCATCTTGTGAGCTTCCTACCAAGCGATCCATGCATGTTTTTTATATGATTTGTGAAGATGAAATGAAGTGTGTGTTGTATGCTATTTCCCCATGCTTAGTTTGTGCATTTTGGAATATTGTAACTTGTTGTTTTCATATTTTGGAATATTTCAACTAAAACTTGTTTTGATGATTGTGGTTGAACCGTAGATCCGTTTTGGACATTCCATATATGAAACTTGCTTAGAATCTCATTTAGTTTCATAATAACTTGCTGCATTCATGATTGAGATGTTTTTGATTGTATTTTCCCATGCATTTGCATTCATGACATGTGCATCTTGTGTTGCTCATATCTTTTAGACCCTAACTCCGTTTGAGATGTTCTATATATGTAAATCAACTAGAATGACATGTAGAATATCATGGTATGATTTATTCTACTGTTGAAAAAATATAAAATATGATTAGTTCAGATCACCAATTTCGAAATTAACATATGAGGTCGTTTCGGAAATGCTATACGTTGTTTCCGGCCTCATTTAAGATGCCTAGATAGATAGTTTACTTATGCTTCACCTCTTGCCATGTTTAACAACATTTAATATTGTCGTGTAGCTAACGGGAATGACCTAAATAATTTGGATGTGGAGTTTCGTCAATATGCAACTCGTTGCATCTTGAGCTTCACTTTAATGTGTAGAAGTTGTTTGATGTGAATTGTCATGCCTTGCATATTAAACCGGACATGCATCATATTTGTTGTGCATAGTGCCATGCATATGTTGTGGTGTATCTAGTGTTGATAGTTTTTTTCGGATTGCTTCTTCTCGATAGAGTTCCGAAAGCGTTCGGAGTGTGAGGATTCGTTCGACTACGTTGGTTCATCTTCTTCATGGACTCGATCTTCTTCTGAGCGGGATCTCAGGCAAGATGACACATTTCCCTGGATACCATTACTATCATTTCCATGCTAGATGTCTCGTTTTCTTTCGCTATGTCACGCTACCTACCACTTGTTTGATAAGCCTCCCAACATTGCCATGAAAAGCCTATAACCCTTCCATATCCTAGCAAACCATTCTTTGTCCATGTTACCGCTTGCTCAGCCCTTCTTATAGCGTTTCTAGTTGCAGGTGCAATTGCTTCCATGTGTCAACATGGACATTCTTTTGTTATATCACAATATTGCTGCTATTTAATTTAATGCACATATATACTCGGTAATGGGTGGAAGGCTTGGCCTTTTGCTTGGTGTTTTGTTCCACTCTTGTCGCCCCTAGTTACTTGTGAACCGGTGTTATGTTCCATAAATGAGCGCTCCTAACATGCTCGGGGTTGTTATGGGGACCCCCTTGATTTTCGTTTTAGGATAAAACTTGTCTGGCAAGGCCCAACTTTGGTACTACATTTGCCCATCATAATAAACTGATCACCTTATTAAAGCATAGAGGGTCGCCCCCTTGTGGATTAATTTAACATAATACAGGGGGGCCAATGCTGCTGGTGCTGGTCCAAACTAGAGCACCGTCCGGGCTACCTGGGGCAACTCGGGACGTCAGTTACTATACGCTTAGCTCATCCGCCGTGTCCTGAGAACAAGATACGCGTCTCCTATCGGGATTGTCGACACGTCGGGAGGCCTTGCTGGATTTGTTTTACCTTTCTCAAACGTCTTGAGTGAGGATTTCCGATTATTATTTGGGTTATCTCGAGGTGTTGGATTTCCTTTGGAATTGCCTAGGATGATCACGAGAACCGTGGTTGAGGTTATTCCTACTGCGTGTGGTTAATTTATGATGGATGAGTTGGAGCACCCCTGCAGGGATAAATCTTTTCGAGAAGCTGTGCCCGTGGTTATGTGGCAAACTTGGATACTTTGTTTAACACCCAGTCATAGCAAACTTGAAGTAAACTCTAATAAAATACATCAACTGTGTGCGTAACCATGACTGTCTCTTCTCGTGAGTTTTTATCCGAAAGAGAACACGGTGGGGTTATGTTTGACGTAAGTAGGTGCTAAGTATCAGTTAGTGATCATTTCTAGTTCACGTATGTTATGCGTAGACCACCATACTTTAATTTCTATATTCGTAAGTTAGCCACTCAAATATGCTTAGTCGCTTGCTGCAGCCTCACCACTTAACCATACCTTACATATTAAGCTTTAATAGTCTTGATACCCTTGGAAATGAGATTGCTGAGTCCCTATACACAAAACAAATGTTCACTTGAAATTTTAGAGGTGGCACATGCAAATTTACTTGGAATGGCAGTGAAATACCATATATAGGTAGGTATGGTGGACTCTCATGGACGAAACTTGGATCAAGGATTTAGATGCACAAGTAGTATCTCTACTTAGTACGAATATTTGGCTAGAAAAAGGTTCTAAACAAGCACCACATGTTGGAGAATCCATAACAATATAACTTCTATGCAAATATATGATGTCTAGTGCGCAACTTTATTCTTGTAGACTTGTGTTGGGCCTCCAAGTGCAGAGTTTTGTAGGACAGTAGCAATTTTCCATCAAGTGGATGACCTAAGGTTTATCAATCGGTGGGAGGTGTAGGATGAAGATGGTCTCTCTCAAAAAAACCTACAATCAAATACAAGAAATCTCTTGTGTCTCCAACACACCCAATACAATGACAAATTGCATAGGTGCACTTGTTCGGCGAAGAGATGGTGATACAAGTGTAGTAATGATAGTAGATATTGATTTTTGTAATCTGAAAATATAAAAACAGCAAGGTAGCAAGTGACAAAAGTGAGCACCAACAGTATTGCAATGCTTGAAAACAAGGCCTACAGTCTGTACTTTCTCTAGTGCCATCTCTCAACAGTGCTAATATAATTGGATCACATAACCATCCCTCAACGTGCAACGAAGAATCACTCCAAAGTTCTTATCTAGCGGAGAACATAAGAAGAAATTGTTTGTAGGGTACGAAACCACCCTATAGTTATTCTTTTCGATCAATCTATTCAAGAGTTCATACTAGAATAACACGATATGATACGCATCAACCAACTCTAATGTCACCTAGCTACTCCAATGTCACCAAAAGTATCCATGAGTTAATTATAGGATACACATCAAAAAAATTTAGATTCATAATACTCAATCCACATAAAGAACCTCAAAGAGTGCCCAAAGATTTCTTTCAGAGGAAGTAGGACAAGAACATGCAATCAACCCCTATGCAAGTTCACTGGAATCCACAAGTTGATGCCATAACATATATCAAGTCAATCACTTGAATACCCTAATGTCACTACGTGTATCTGCATGCAAGACATACATCAAGTGCTCTCAAATCCATAGAAGCACTCAATATGATAACAAAAAAAATCTCAAAGGGAAAACTCAATTCATCACAACAAGATAGAGAGGGGAAAACACCATATGATCCAACTATATTAATAAAGCCCATGATACATCAAGATCGTGCCATCTCAAGAAGACGAGAGAGGGAAACTGAATACATAGCTACTGGTACAAACCGTTAGCCCCGAAGGTGGACTACTCCCTTGTCACACCCTGTGATTTGCTTCATGACTAAGATATCATGACTCAAAATTCAGGGCCAACTAAAACTTTGTCTGTGCTTGTTATGTTTGACTTATTTGCTGATTGTCTGATTGCTTGCTAGTGTTCTGTATTCACAAGAATCTCTCCTACTCTCAAAACTATTCTCCTTGATCCCCTCTCTTGTCCAATGATCATGCCATGTGAATAGGACTTAACTATATTTTTACAAAATATTATTTTGGCCAAAAAGGTGTTATTCAAAATAGGTTTTTCAAACCCCATGATTTGAGATTTGCACTGCAAGTCCCCAAATTGTGTGGATACTTTTTTCCCAAATGCTTTATTTGGAACCTACTATATACATAACTTCCCCAAACCACAAAATATTATTTTATAAGATTATTTTCATATTTTATTTAAAGGCTTTTTCTTAAGGCCAGAAATGGTCTTTTATAGGAAAAAATTATTCAAATGGTTTCAAAATATTTTAGAAAATTTAAGGGAACTCAGTGGACAGATATTGTCCATATATAAGAGTTTAAACACATGGACATGTTCAAAATATTGGACAAAACCCCTCAAAACCATTTCTGCCTATTTCAAGTATTTGAAATATTTCTATAAGAAATATTCTCAAATAAATCCAGGAAAATTCTAGCATGTCTCATATGATATATGTGTTCATTGTGCCAAGTTTCATCCCAATACCACTTGTTTTGATTCCCCAAAATATCCTAAAACCTTTCCTGCCTAGAGCCAATTTTGATCAACTTTACATTGTGAAGTTTCTCCCCTTGACCCCAAACTTTGTGGACATGATCTAATCACCAAATAATGATGCTACACTAAGTGGTGCATCAACGGTAACAGCCTAGCATGAATAGATCTACAGAAACCTAATTCTGTTAGTTTCTAGGGTTCACAAAGTTTCCATTGCCAACTTTGCCCACTTGATCTCAAACTTGGTTATCAGCCCTAGTTTTGACCAACCTTTGATCCTGTAAAATCTCAAGGCAAGTAGAATTAATTTACTTGGACAAACCCTCATCAAACAACTTATGCTCATTTACCAAATTTGGTGTTTGGGACCCTTCCACTATTCTCCTTAACTTGAAATTTTTACCACACCTTACCCTCATCCTCCTGTACCTCCTATCTCAATTTTAGGTTCATAGATAAATTATTTGGAGGGTAAAACCCCAAGATTCCCCCCGGGACAACCCTTTTTCCTTTTTCCCTCAACCTATCTCCTCTACCTTGGCTCACCAGAGCATCCGAGGATCCCTACACTTTGTTTATACCCTCCTAGATGCCCTAGACATGCATAAGCTGCCACTGGCATGCCATGGCATGCCAAAATGGCGCTCCAGAGCATGCTACAGTGCCTAGCCGCACTGTAGCCATTGCCCAATCACCTGCCCCGACCGCATTGGGCCACCCCATCATGTCGCCCAAGGTCGCCTCGACGTCCTCGTCATGGCAGATGGTCGACCCCCTCCTCTCTCTCCTCCTCCCGCGCCGAAGCCACCCGGCTTGGCCAATGGTCAGCCCCGCATGCGCGATGCATCTGCACTCCCCTCCTCCCCCTCTTCCCTTCCCCGGGCCAAGACCAAGTCCACGAGAGCCTCAGACACGGGACAAGTACCCCCGGAGCAGGCTATGGACGGCCACGACCCCATCGGACCTTGGTCCGAGGTGAGATTGCCCCCGCACTGTTTAAAACACCCCTAAGCTCCTCTCGACTCTCCTCTCGCTTCCTCTCTCTCCCATACGCCCCCTGGACTGGTTCCCCGGTCCTCCCATGCCCTCTTTCCACCCCATGGCAGAATCCCTCCCGCCATGGCCTCGCTCGGATTCGAGCTCCCCCCCGAGCTTCCCCTCCCATTGGAGCTTCACCAGGGCCTTCCAGGATCGTCTTGAGGCCTTCCGCCGCTCCATTCCCTTGCCCCCATGCTTATGGAGATGTGCTCGTCTTCGCCGGCGACCACATCCATAGCCAGCAGAGCCTGTCGCCACACTCCTCCCCTGTGGACATGCTGCACCCGGGAGGATGCGGCTCGCCGCTGTGAGGATAGAGGTAGCCGGCCCGCTCATAATGGTGGCATGTAGCACCGGTGAGCACCACCGGCGTCGCTCCTGTCCTCGCCCGAGTGAGCCCGCGAAGGAAGGGGATGGACCCGCCAGGTGGGTCTCGTGTGTCAGCCGGCCAGAGAGGCCAAGCAGCGGATGAGTGGGCCTTAGCCATGTTAAGTAGAGGCGGGAATACCCAGATGCCGCCTCCTCCGGGGGGAGGCGTATTCCCCTGGGGCGCCTTTGACGTGGCCTGGCCCAGCCGGCTAAGACACTAGGCTGGCCCAGTTGGTTATCCTGTGCCCTGTGCGCATTATAGCAACTAGGTATACCCCCCCTCTTTTTCCTTTTTTCCATTTTCCAGATAATTATAAAATCCATATTTTATTCTAGGAGGCTCCAAATTTGACAATTCAAATTCCTAGAGATTCCTAAGATCTTGTGCTACCCAAATATGTGCTTTGCACATTTTTTTCCGGAAAACTTTTGTTCATAGTTTAAATTTATATTTAAATTTAAACTATGGAACCCCACCTTGCAAAATTCCTAGAGCATCCAAATCAACTCCAAATGGAGTGATTCCAATTTATAGGTGCTCTAAATATCATTCCATATTTGTCAGGCCTCGGTTAACATTTTCACCATGCATTAATTCTGCTAGATCAAATAAATAGCCCCATATTTCATTAATACCATCTTAGGAAATTCATAGGAAATCATCCCAACTCGAAATCCAGTGAAACCACTTTCCACATGTTTCTAAAATCATGTCCTATTTGTTGGGTCCATCCACTCATTTTTATAAAAATATTTTCCGTTGACATCTTATAGGATCATCATTTCCGGCATTCCCACCATTCAAAACTCCCCCCTTGACCCACATCCACCAAAACTTACTTGGTTATTTTTCTTGTGACCAGAGGTGTCCAAGAAAACTACAACTCCTATTTATAGAGCACTTTGATTTCGTTGCTTGTTGTGTTGCTTATTATGGTTGTTTCTGACGATAGTTGACGAAGTAGACAGAGTGCTCGGAGTGGACGAGAAGCATGTGAAGACCTTGAAGACATTGCTAAGCCGGGCAAGCAGCCCTTGACCATGTTAAGAAACCATTTTATTGCATGCCATATTGCACATTACTTTCATCGTATTTGATCATGTGCTGTGGTGTTCCCTTTCGGTGGAATGCCTCCAGTACCTTTTCATTGACACTTGCATCATGCATGACCCTACCACCTTATGAGGGTTGTGCGGATGGGAGTAGTTAGGTTGCTATTAGATGCTACGCAAATGGGATGGGACTTATGCATAGTGATGACAAGGAAGGATATGATTTGAAATACTTTTCAAAAAACCCGTCGAGTGCCACTAATGCCCGAGGGAGATGATGATGAAATGGGTGACCACTTGAGAAAGAAGTGGTGTGTCAGAACAAGTGAGTGTGTGTTTTCGAAAACGTATTAGATTTAAGATTTGTCGACCGTCCCAACCTTACATGCATGACCATGATACCCCTTATGGAACGGGGCTTTGTTGATTACTATGGTTGGTACTAGAAAGGAGCCCGCATTACTAGTGGCAAGAATGAAGTGGTCACTCTTGAGAAGGGAACGTCCCAGAGTGGCAGGTCATGCGCTGTCTTTACAGGTACCCGGAACACCGTTGTGTGCCCTCATGGATGATACAAGAGATGTATATCATGAGGGATGGCACCAACAAGTGGACTCTTTGTTTAGTATCGCCATGGGAAAGGCATTGTTTGGGTGCTTACCTCGGGTATGTTATATACCGCGAGTCATGGATGACACTAAAGTTCCCCGAGTCTTGTGGGTAAAGTGTGCAACCTCTGTAGAGTGTAAAACTATTTGAATAGCCATGTCCACAGTCAAGGACAGTTGGGTGGTGCTACTTAAACTACTTCTAGATGTTTTCGCAAACATGGTGTGTGTGTGTGAGTGTGGTGACAAGATTGATACTTCAGTCGAGTCGGTTGACTTGGCATGATGACTGAACAAGAGATGTTCAGGCCATACACAAGACAAGTCTGAGGACTGATGTGATGAATGAACATGGGATGTTCAACCCCTAGTTATGATGATGAATGTGACGTGTTCTCTTGAACACCTGTCTATGGTTGATGCATGCTTACTTAAGATACTTGATCATGTCATTGCACTCAAAACTAGCTTTTTGCTAAACTTACCTATTATTGCTAAATCATGCATTGTTATTGCTTTGTTCCAAACATGGGTTGCTTGCGAGTACATTCAAAGTACTCATTGGCTTGCCACTGGTTATTTTATTGGCCAGGCATGAAAGATCGGGTTATGATGAAGATTACATCGGTGGCGGTCAATCGAGCTAGAATGCTTCCCAGTCAGAATGCCTGTAGGGTTAAGGCAGATGGCATGGGTTCATGCTATCATTGAAGATTTCCGTTGCAGTCATATGAAGACTTGGCCATGAAGACCGTATTTGAGTAAACCGATATGTAATGGATGTAAGACTCTTGTTATTCAGTTTCCATGTGTTCAGTGAGCATTGATCTCTGGGATCACTGTGCACGTACATTCGGCGATCACGACTTATGAGTTAGGGTCCCCACATCCCTCCTCATCATGGACTCCACCGGGATGATGAAGATAGCCACCGGAGATGATCTACCCTCTCCATCAGGGTACTGTTTTCTCTCTAGACTGGTTTTTTGTCAATACAGAGGCCTTGCAATGGCGGAACGAGGAGTCTAGGGTTATTTCTGATGGTTTCTGTGTTTATAGGAATTTTTGGCATTGGTTTCACACGGAGATGGGCCACGATGAGAGCACAACCCACGAGGGCAAGATTTGGGGGCATGGCGCGGTCTGGTGGGTTGTACCCGCCTCGTCGCTCTTCTGGCCCTCCCACGAAGCGTCTAGTGCCTCTTTTGTTCCAGAAAATGTCAAAAAAATTCGAGCGATTCCGAGAACTTTCTTTTTTTGCACAAAAACAACATCACTATAGTTCTGCTGAAAACATCATTAGTCCGGGTTAGTTCTAAATAAATCAGCATCCCCAAGCTTAATTCCTACTCATCCTCGAGTAGGTAAATGATAATAGAAATAATTTATGAAGTGTGAATGCTAGCGTAGTGCATAAGTTTGATCAATGATAATTTCAACCACTTTTCCTTGCATCATATCAACAACTTTTTCTCATAAAACTCATCATCATAAAGTAGCAACCAATTCACATGTTATGTGTAGCACCCCGGGACCGAGCCTCCAGAAGATTCCCCTTTTATTTCGTTCTCGCCGTGTGATTCGTCTGGTTGTCGCATTCATCATCGCATCATTCCCATCATCTTCATAGCATCATCACTTGTTGTTGAAAACTTGCATCCGTTCGTAGTAACCGGTTCTCTCCATTCGTGTTGTTGTCCGTTTCGAGTCCAACCACACCCGCACACACCCGCAACATATATTAAAAAATGTTTTAAAAGGCACGCTAAAAAAAATTCTCGGATTGTGTCGAATGTTGGCATGTGGTCTTGCTATATTGTAGGTAGCCTGCCTACCAAGTTTCCTCGCAATCAGAGCTCGTTCGAGACCCGAACGGTCAACCGTAGTAGTACGGTCATTGGTTTATTTGTGGTAGTTTTCGATGTTTTAAAAACTCGTGTCACGGGCCACCATTCTCCCTCTCATACCCTCCTATCCCAACTACACATCCCAACAAGCCCACCTAGCCCCACCAACCGAACCGTCCGATAATTTTTGTGAATCATGAGTAATTCCTCCCATATCTATCCGGTGCATTCAGAGTTGTTTTCATTTCTCGATCCTCCGAAGGCCATCATTTTAGAAAATTCCTCATTCTCAGATTTCAGCTTTCGTTCTCAAATTCTTCTTAATTGTTGTCCCCTCTTTCATATCTCTATTATTCTAGTGCGTCGTTCAAGTCTTTGTTCTCATGTATCTTCGTTCAATTGTAGTATCCTCGTTCATTTCTGAATTCTTACTAGTGTTCTCGTTCAAGACTTCTTCAATTTTGTGATTTCTCTCTCTCTTTCTCTTCAATTTTTGCAAGAAGAATAAGTGGTGTGCAAAATCCATTGCTTGTCATCAATTTAACTTGATGAAGTATAAGCATAACATAATTCTTATTCTAGTTTCATCAAGGTGATTTCAATCC
The DNA here is from genome assembly GCA_022496015.1 of Hordeum marinum. NCBI lineage: Eukaryota > Viridiplantae > Streptophyta > Magnoliopsida > Poales > Poaceae > Hordeum > Hordeum marinum. Next base: position 239,629,744 of record CM039672.1, on the reverse strand, counting down.
TTCTTCCGGAGTGTTCATGGCATCAAATTCTTGGTTATAAGTTGTTCATCTTTTCTTTCCGGAGTTCCATGTTTTTCTCAAGCATCTCTTCATGAAGCTTCATCTAAATCTTTGCAACATCATAATCTATTCTTTTCAACTTCATTCTTTTGATCATCCTTTCATCTCGGTGTTTGCCAAGAGGTCCTTCATGGTGCTTTGTTAAGGATGTAATTCTTCTCGAATTGTTCTTCAAGATTCTTGTCTGAGGTTCTCAAGTGTTCTTTATCTTGGATGTCTAAATTCAATTCCTTCTCCATTGTATTTTGATATGGTGTTATCAAATTCTTCATTATGAGGAGTCTTCAAAGAAAACTTGTCAAGAATGAGATAACTAAACCCATCTTGTCTTCTCGGAGTTATCTTGGGTTGGATTTCACCTAAATCATTTCCTAAGGATTGTTGCTATCATGATGTCATAAATGATTCAAGTGCCTCCTCCACCTCTTGGTGAAAGAAGTTTTTCATCTCTTGTTTCTCTCAAGCAATCAATTGTTTCTGTTGTGGCAGGTTGTCACCTCATAATTTTGAGATGTTTTCCACAAGCCCATAACAAGCTATTCTTTTCGTTGTTGATTCTCCATAAACTCCGTTCACCCTATGCTTTTCAAATTCAATGGTGGTAGAAGTTGTGTTTTTCTTCTCTGTTCTCTTTTCTCCAAAGATCTAACTTCTATTCTTTTGTTCCGGAGGCATTGTGGGGTTGCATTTTTTCAACTAACATCTAGTTTGATTAAGACCATGTTTTTCCTTGCTCTTCCATTTAACCAGAGTGTTGTGTTATCCTTTCAAGTTCTCTCCATCTTATCAAATTTTGCCTCTCTTTCCGACCGAAGTGCTACCGAAATTTCTTTTGAATTCTTGCTTGTTCCTCATGTTGTTCTTCATCTCTTTCCAACCTTCATGTTTCATTGGTTTCACTTGTTTGTCAAAGAAGCAACTAAGTCTATCTCTTGCTCTTTCTCTTTCCTTTCTCATTCTAGATCTCGGGACGAGATCCTCGTGTAGTGGAGGAGAGTTGGAACAGCCAGGGATCGACGCTCCAGAAGATTCCCCTTTTATTTTGTTCTCGTTGTGTGATTCATCTAGTTGTCTCATTCATCATCGCATCATTCACATCATCTGCATAGCATCATCACTCGTTGTTGAAAACTTGCATCCGTTCGTAGTTGCCAGTTCTCTCCATTTGTGTCGTTGTCCATTTCGAGTCCAACCACACACGCACACACCCGCGACATCGTTTAAAAAATATTTTAAAAGGCACGCTAAAAATGTTCTCGGATTGTGTCGACAGTTGGTATGCGGTCTTGTTATATTGTACGTAGCCCGCCTGCCAAGTTTCATCACAATTAGAGCTCATTTGATACCCGAACGGTCAACCGTAGTAGTGTGGTCATCGGTTTATTTGCGGTCGTTTTCGATGTTTTAAAAACTCGTGTCACGGGCCACCATTCTCCCTCTCATCCCCTCCTAGCCCAACTAAATATCCCAACTAGCCCACCTAGCCTACCCCACCAACCCGACCGTCCGATCGCGATCGGAGGATCGAAAAACCACCCCTAACCCCTCAAACCCTAGCTGTTTTGCTATATGTAGACCTCCCCTCATCCATTTTTGAAACCCTAATCTAGCCTCCTCGAAATCCGTGCCAGATCAAACCCCAGCCGCCACCTTCCACGCATCCTCTCCTCGCACCTTGTGCCGGCCCTCTCAAGACCATTCGGGGCTCGCCCGAGCCCATCTAGGCCCGGACGCGCCCGCCGCCGCCCGCAACCGCTAGGTCGCCCGATCTTCTTCGGCCGCAGCCGCCATGGGGCGCCACCGCCGAAATCGCAGTGAGCCCCGACCGCCGGAGCCTCCCATAGCTGAGCCGCTCTACCACCCGCAGACATTGCTCCACGCTACCATGCATTGCCGCTGGCCCTTCACGCAGCTCCGCCCGTGCCGCCCCGAGCCGTCGTTTCTTCGTGCCAGCGCCGTCACCGCCGGTGGCCTCCCCAGCCGTGCCGCCATCGGGTCCGGACGGTCCCGTGCCGCCGCCCTTGCCAGAGCCCTGCTAGCCGCCAGCGCTACCCCGATTCCCCGGTCCTGGCGAGAACAGGAGCGGGACGAGGGGACCAAGCGCCTCCCCATCCACGACCGCGTGGGCCAGGCCCACCGCCCCGACCTGCCTCCGACCGGGCCTCAGCCCGCTAGGTGAGCTAGCACAGCCACCCCCTGCCCGCTATCCAGCGCCCTGTGTGCTTTGTAGTTATCTTGCACCGACCAGTTTCGGCCCATATATGTTTTTTTAGGTCCTGCAATTTTGTCTATTATTCAGGTATTTTCGTTTTACAAAAAAAAGCCAAGCAACATGCATATAATAACTTCTTAACCATGCATCACATGTAAAAACTTGATATATGAAAAATGTCTAGAATTTCATGTAGATTCACAATATCCAACTCTCACATGTGTTTACAATGTTTAACTTGCTGTTTTCATGTAATTTACGTAAATGCCATGTAAAATGATTTATTTCATAACTAATTAACCATAGCTCCGTTGAAAATGTTTTGCATATGTAACTTGAGTAGAAAAATGTGTAGAATCTCAAGGTGACATTTATTTGCTGTTTAAGAACTCTAAAACATGGTTAGTTCAGATATGGACCAAACTTCAAATATGAATATGAGGTCGTTCTGGAATTGTTTTTCATTGCTTCCGGCCTCATTTAAAGTGCCTAGGTGATGTAGTTGTTTGTGCTTCACCTCTTGCCATGATTAACAACATTTAATATTTTCATGAACCTAAACAAGAGTGAACTAAATAATCGAATGTGGAGCTTTGTCAATATGCAACTCGTTGCATATTGAGCTTCACTTTAATGTCTTGTAGTTGTTTGATGTGATTTGGCATGCGTTGCATATTAAACCGGACATGCATCATATTTGGTTGCGCATCACGTCATTCATATGTTGTGTTGTTTCTCGTGTGTTTATTGTTTGCTTTCAGTTTGTTTCTTCTCGATAGAGTTCCGAAAGCGTTCGGAGTGTGAGGATACGTTCGACTACGTTGGCCTGTCTTCTTCATGGACTCGTTCTTCTACCAAGCGGGATCTCAGGCAAGATGACACATTTCCCTGGATACCACAACTATCATAGCAATGATAGTTGTCCCTCTTTTATAGTTATGTCATGCTACCTACCACTTGTTTGACAAGCCTCCCAAATATGCATGATAAGCCTCTAACACCTCCACATCCCAGCAAACCTTTGTTTGGCTATGCTACCGCTCGCTCAGCCCTTCTTATAGCGTTTCTAGCTACAGGTGCAATTGCTTCCATGTGTCAACAAGGACATTCTTTTGTTATCACAATATTATTGCTAGTTAATTTAATGCACATATATACTTGGTAAAAGGTGGAAGGCTTGGCCTTTTTCTCAGTGTTTTGTTCCACTTTTGTCGCCCCTAGTTACTTGTATACCGGTGTTATGTTCCATATTGAGCGCTCCTAACTTGCTCGGGGTTGTTATACCCTTGATCTTTGTTTTGGGATAAAAAAATCTGGCAAGGCCCAACATTGGTACTACAATTGCCTAATAGCTAATAAAATTCATAGGGACCCGTCGACACCCGCTGATAATTTAATCAACCGCCCGGGCCAATGCTCCTCATGAGTATTGGTCCAAACTAGAGCACTGTGCGGGGATACCCCAGGGCAACTTGGGTGATTTCTGCTAGGCCACCGTACACTAGCTTATCCAGTCGTCTCCTAAGAACGAGTTAGGCGGCTCCTATCGGGTTCATCGACACGTCGGGCGGCCTTGCTGGATTTGTTTTACCTTTCTCGAACGTCTTGCGCGTGAGATTTTGACAACACTTCGGGCTATCTCGAAGTTGAGATTTTCCATCGGGATTGCACACATACTATGGGTGATTCCGCGGTTGAGGAATTCCCACATGACGTGTGGTTAGTTTGTGATGGATGAGTCAGAGCACCCCTGCAGGGTTAAATCTTTCTGAAAGCCGTGCCCCATGGTTACGTGGCAACTTGGAAACTTTGTTTAACACCCAGTCATAGTAAACTTGATGTGAACTCAAATAAAATACACCAACGTGTGTGTAACTGTGGATATCTCTTCTCGTGAGTCCTAATCCTGGAGAGAACACGGTGGGGTTATGTTTGACGTATGTAGGTGTTCAGTTTCATTTAGTGATCATTTCTAGTTCATGTCTGTTATGCGTAGACCAGCCACTTTACTTTTTGTATTCGTAAGTTAGCCACTCAAATATATGCTTAGTTGCTTGATGTATCCTCATCACTTAACCATACCTCATCCATTAAGCTTTAATAGTCTTGTTACCCTTGGAAATGAGATTGTTGAGTCCTTGTGGCTCACAGATTACTACAACAACAGTTGCAAGTGCAGGTAATGCGATGATTTGACGTGAGCGTGATGCTTGTTTGATTTGGAGTTCTTCTTCTTCACCATCAATCTAGGATGGGTTCCAGGCGACAGCCTTGGATAGCAAGGATGGATGTCATTTTATCGTTTGATTCCATCCGTAGTCGGACCCTGCTCTTCTGTATGACGTTTGAATGTGTGTTTGTATTGATGTGATCTTGATGTAGCTTGTGGCAAGTGTAAGCCAATTCCATATACTCAACTATTCTGTAAATGTATTTGTAATGATATCCATTCTTGCAACATGACGAGATGCACTTCTATCCCTGTCGAGGCCCTCGTGCCAAAATAAGGATAGGATCGCATCTTGGGCATGACATTATGGTTCAAAACAATGAATTCTGTTGAAAATTAACAACCAATGTTCTTATCACCAAACAATTGCAATTCAACTTATTCTCAGCAAAGTCTAAGTAAGAGCTCCACATACTCAATCATCATATAGTCTTCTATGATTTATAGTAATCAAAGCATATTTTTAGAACAAATGGCATCCATCAAACACATAGAAAGATAGGGGCTTAATGTTTTGCCTACCAACATAATTATCATAAACATAATTGTCAACAATAATAAGTCATGACCAATTGTATTTGACTGGCCATACGTTCCTAGATCTTTCCCACCACATGCTGCTTGCCAACTAATAGAAGTAGGATGGAATAGGAAGTTGACTCAACATGAAAATTAAATAACACGATAGTAAATAGATTGCCGCTTCGTAGAGGGAAGCAGGGATTTGCATATGTGCCAGAGCTCATTTTAAAACAAAGATAAATATAATTTTGGGAGGTAAACCCTTCCTTTCAACGTTATGAACAAGAGTTATCAATATCTTCGATGTTAAACACATTATTGGCAGTTCCCAAGCGGCAAAAGTAAAGCTTTACTCCCCCTCCACCAACAATCACACTCCATGGCTAATCAAATCCACGGGTACCATCCATGCCAACAACATTCCTGGGGGAGTTCTGTTTAATAATTTGTATTTTTCTATTTTGGGACTGGGAATCCCTATTACCGACGCCCCCCTTGTGCAAGGATGAGTGAATAAACACTCATCATGAGAATAACCCGCTTAACATGGAATTTACTAACCACCCCCTGTTACTCCATGAGCGGTCCAGGCACACAAAACATATGCTCATTTGTAATATTAGAGGTGGCACTTGCAAATTTACTTGGAATGGCGGGGTAATACCGCATATAGGTAGATATTGTGGACTCTCATGGAAAGAAACTTGTGAGGGTGTCCTGGTTTCAGGGGTCCTTGGATAGTCGACATAATTCTCATGGACCGGACTATGTGGGCCGCTGGATGAGCATTGGATGATCAAAGGCCCCGTCTCTAGGGTGGAAGATTCAAGGAGACGTGGCATGTCCTCCAAGTTTTCGACAATAGATAGGCATGTTTTTACTTCGATGTGTAACTGACCAAGTGTAAACCCAAGGTACCCTCGTCGTCTATATAAGCCGAAGGGTTTTAGGTTGTAGGACAGAGAACAACTCATCTAGGCTTTAGCTATTCGATCTCGAGGTAGATCAACTCTGTAACCTTCATTGTTGGGGAACGTCGCATAGGAAAAAAAAATCCTACGCACACGGAAACCTATCCATGGTGATGAGCATCTATGAGAGGGAGAGTGGATCTACATACCCTTGTAGATCGCTAAGCGGGAAGCGTTGAGAAACGCGGTTGGTGTAGTCGTACTTCTTCGCGATCCAAATCGCCGAGCGTCCCACGATCTAATCACAAACCATCCCGCGAACCAATCACGAACCGTCCTGCGATCTCGTCACGATCCGTCCCGCGATCCGATTACGAACGTCCCGTGGCCTTGATCACGATCCTTCCGATCTAGTACCGAACGGACGGCACCTCCGCGTTCAGCACACGTGCATCTTGATGATGATCTCCACCATCTTGATCCAGCAAGAGGAGGCGGAGAGGAGGGAGAGTTCACCAGAAGCCTGACGGCACTCCGGTGATGGTGGTGGAGTTATTCCTGCAGGGCTTCGCCTAAGCACTGCAGAAAACAATCTAGAGGAGAAACTATGCACTCGAGGTTAGGGTTGCATGTGGAAGAAAGAACTTGTGCAAAACCCTTGAGAACCTCTAGTATATATAGGAGGAGAGGAGGAGGAGAGGCAGCCTTGGCCTCCAAGGCTAGCTGGTTCGGCCGGCTAGGAGGGAGGATTCCTCCTCCTTCTACTCCAAGCAGGATTAGGACTCCTTCCTTATATAGCCCCCTTTTTGCCTTTTCCACCTTTTTCCTTTTGGTATTTTTCCCTCCTAGTGCCATGGGCCTTTGTGGCTGTTCCACCAGCCCACTAAGGGATGGTTATTATTCTCCCACAGCCCATGGACCCTCTAGGGTCGAAATACCTCTCCTTTGGCCTCCCGGTACACTACCGGCACTCCCGGTACACTACCGATGAGCCCGAAACTTTTCCGGCGACCAAACTGGGACTTCCTATATATGAATCTTTACCTCCAGACCATTCCAGAGGTCCTCGTGACGTCCGGGATCTCATCCGGGACTCCGAAAAATCTTCGGTCACCACCATACATAACTCTACACTACCGAAACGTCACCGAACCTTAAATGTGCAGACCCTGCGGGTTCGAGAACTATGTAGACATGACCGAGACACCTCTCCGGCCAATAACCAATGGCGGGACCTCGATGTACACATTGGTTCCTACGTATTCTACGAAGATATTTATCGGTTGAACCTCTATGTCAAGGATTCAGTTAATCCCGTATAACATTCCCTTTGTTCTTCGGTATGTTACTTGCCCGAGATTCGATCATCGGTATCTCCGTACCTAGTTCAACCTCGTTACCTACAAGTCTCTTTACTCGTTCCGTAATACAAGATCCCGCAACTAACAATTAGTCACATTGCTTGCAAGGCTTATTGTGATGTTGCATTACCGAGTGGGCCCCGAGATACCTCTCCGTGATACGGAGTAACAAATCCCAGTCTCGATCCATGCCAACTCAACAGACACCATCGGAGATACCTGTAGAGCACCTTTATAGTCACCCAGTTACGTTGCGACGTTTGATACACACAAGGCACTCCTTCGATATCCGTGAGTTGCATGATCTCATGGTCATAGGAACGTATACATTGACATGCAGAAAACAGTAGCAATAAACTGACACGATCATACGCTACGTTTGTAGTTTGGGTCTTGTCCATCACATCATTCTCCCAATGATGTGATCCCGTTATCAAATGACATCACATGCCAATGGCTAGGAAACCTTGACCATCTTTGATCAACGGGCTAGTTCACTAGAGGCATACTAGGGACAAAGTGTTGTCTATTTACCCACACATGCAATGTGTTTCCAATCAATACAATTATAGCATGGATAATAAACGATTATCATGAACAATGAAATATAATAATAAACACTTTATTTATTGCCTCTAGGGCATATTTCCAATATTCATACCATCAATACAATCAAGGAGGACGTAGTGTATTACCTCCATAGGAGGGCCCGAACCTGGGTAATCATCGTCTCCTTCATCTCCTGTTACCATCGATTCTAGTCTCACAGCTCGGGACCCCTACCCGAGATCCTCCGGTTTTGACACCGACATTGGTGCTTTCATTGAGAGCTCCGTTGTGATCGCCAAAAGAATCGATGGCTCGCCTTAACGAGATCTGCAACTAGGGTATTCTCATCCCTCATCAGATCCCCACAAGTGGTGACATCTCGTCACACACTGATCCGATCGGCCACCTTGGCCAGATCGGAAAATTTTCCCCCGATCAAGGAATCAAGTTCGGAACCCTAGAGTTCGTCGCTGATTCACGGGGAGAACTTGTCTTGATAGAACCCTCGACTTTTATGGAGGAGCCCGTAGATCCCGACGCCTCGATGCCGAAGACATCAGGCCCCGCCTTTGATGAAGTCATCACCCCTGAGCTGTCTAGAACGCCCAATTTGGTCATTGTGACCGGATCTGCTGTGGCTAAACACGACCTGAATCCGCTTTCGTGCGGTTCTGGAACTGTGACGCTGCATATCGACTCCACTCGCTTCAATGACACGCATCCCACCATTGCCTCGTTTCTAAATGAGTTGTCTGATCAGGTTGAGACTATGCGTATGACGGACGACCGTACCCCGGTCTATGACCGGCTCGGGCTTAAACCCAATGACACAGAGATTTTCATCCCCGCGGTCACCACATAGTCGCCATTGTCAAGTGTCCGACTGGGGGCTCGTCGCCCCCAGTAACCGGAATTAAAAATGGTTTATACCCCAGTCTTTGATCACCGAGACCTTGCTTGCAACCCAGACCCTGGAGTTCGCTCTGGAGACAGACCAGTATCGGTCCTTGATCTAGCACAGAATTCGGAGCCCACGATTCCGAGCTCATATCATGGTGTGGAGTCAAAAAAAATCCACCCACCACCCAAACCGATCACTTAGGCATCACAACAGATCCCAAGTCTTCAGACTTACGGGATGTGAAGTAGTTAGCAGGAGAGTCGGTTCATCATTACTGAGCAAGACTCCTCCTCGCTAGCGATCAGGAGATAATGGAAACCTTGAATCGCAACTTCCATGATGAAGGGATTCTAAATGCCCTGGCTCGTCGGCACATTCATGAATTTACCGAGCTGTCAGACTTGGTACAAAAATATTGTGCCATAGAAAGCGCTTGGCAAGCTGAATGGCTATTTTCGAAACCAAACTTAATCGAGTACCCTAGAGGAGATCGGAAGAAGAGGATACCTCTAAAGCGGCCAGCCAGACTCGAACCCGCCGAAAAGAGAAATAGGCCCCTTACAGGGGCATGTAATGTCCCTAACGGCCTATTGGACAAACCATGCCCTATATATTCCGTATTGCTGAACACAAGCCCGAGTCACAGCCTTAGAGCTTGTTGGGTCATCAGGAAGGTCACAAAAAGTGGTGAAGCCATTCTTGAGGAGCTACCACCGAATAGGCGCTCCACGTCGCCACTCGAATACAACGCCGAAGTGGACGATCTACGAAACGTTCCCCTCAAGGAATGGGCGGAAAAGATCTCATAAAGAACTCGAACAAGTCTATCATGTGGCAGCGACAAGTGCATGGGCAGACATACCCATTACCTTCGGAGATACTGACCGACCATCCATTCTTCCCGGTCATTCAGCTACCACACTAGTCCTGAACCCCATCATCGATGGCTTCGTGTTACACAAGGTGCTAATGGATGGCGGAAGTGGTTTAAACCTGATCTACGAAGATACCCTGGAAAAAACGTAGTTCGATCGATCTCGCGTCGAGCATAGCAACACGACTTTCCGAGGAATCATTCAGGGGAAAGAGGCGCATTGTTCAGGATGTATCATCCTGGACATAGTGTTCAGAACGCCTAAAATCTATCAATCCGAAGAACTCCTCTTCCATATCGTGCCCTTCCCTAGTGGCTACCACGCACTATTGGGGCGTGATGCCTTCACAAAATTCCAGGCTATACCACATTACGAGTATATGAAACTCAAGATGCCAGGACCAAACGGGGTAATCACACTCGCCAGTGATCCGAATATAGCCCTTCGGGCTCAGAACAAAACAACAACACTCACCCTAGAGGCACTAGCTAAGACCTTCGTTGTAGAAGAACTGGCCGCACTTTGGTCATCAATTGACAAGGACGATGTGATCCTTAGCAGAAGGCCCAAACCCATGTCCTTTGAACCTACAGAGGAAATCGTTAAATTTCAGGTGCACCCAACGGACCGCAACAAGATAGCGTCCATCGGAGCTTAGCTCGATCACATAGTGGACGAAGCACTGCGGACATTTTTACGGTAAAACTGGGAGATCTTTGCCTGTCATCCTTCCAATATGCCCAGAATCCCATGGCGGCTAGCAGAACATGGTCTGAACATCATTGAAGGATTCAAGCCCGTTAAGCAGAATCTGTGCCGCTTTTCCAAGCCCAAACGACAAGCGATGGGTGAAGAATTAGCTAAACTGCTAGAGGCCGGATTCATTCGGGAGATTAAGCACCCCGAATGGTTGCCAAACCTGGTGATGGTACCAAAGAAAGACAAATCCTCGCGGCTATGCATCTACTTTAAAGACCTCAACAAGGCCTGCCCTAAGGACAATTTCCCCATACCACGCATAGACCAGATTATTAATGCCACAGCCGGACACGACTCGTTGTGTTTCCTCAACATTTATTCCGGATACCATCATATTAAAATGAAGGAATCCGACCAAGCTGCAATTGCATTCATCACCCCCTACAGGCCATTTTGCTTCAACACGATGCCCTTTGGGCTAAAAACGTTGGGGCTACATACCAACGCATGATCCAGACTTTTTTTGCAAAACAAATCGGTAAAACAGTCAAGGAATACATGGACGACATGGTAATCAAAACCAAACATGTCAGCTAGCTGACCGACGACTTAAGGCAAACTTTTGGCAGCCCACGTGAGTATGACATACGACTCAATCTTGAGCAATGTGTATTCGGAATTCCCGCTGGTAAACTGCTCGGATTCATCGTCTCCCATAGAGGAATAGAAGCGAATCGGGCTAAGATCCGCACTTTATCAGAACTTGCAATTCCCACAGAGCTAAAGCATGTCCAGAGGTTGGATAGTTGTGTAGAGGCGCTAAGATGCTTTATCTCCCGCCTCGGTGAAAAGGCTTTACCGCTCTATAGACTGCTGAAACGAACCAACAATTTCGAGTGGACCGGCGAAGCAGCGACTACGTTGGAAGAAATTAAAACACTGTTGGCAAGCAATCCCATACTCACAGCACTAGGCACTGGTGAACCCATGTTATTATACATATTGGCTACCAACCAAGTCGTTAGCGTAGTGCTCGTCGTTGAATGAGAGGAGGAGGGACATAGAAACCGGTCTATTACATGTCAGAAGTACTAACGCAATGCAATTCCAAATACCTACACTACCAAAAGATAGCCTATACAGTATTTATGGCATCACAGAAACTCAGACACTACTTTCAAGAGTGTTTGGTTATGGTGGCATCTGAAGTATCCCTCAACGATATAATCAACAACAGGGACACCATCGTCCACATAGACAAGTAGGCCATTGATCTCCTCCCCTTTGAAATTACCTACAAGCCACAACGAGTTATAAAATCTCAGGTACTAGCAGATTTCCTCACCGAGTGGACAAAGGCCGAGCTCCCCAGGGAATATAGTACATACTCCCATTGGACAATGTACTTTGATGGATCGAAAACTTTAGTCGGACTGGGGGCTAGAGTTATCCTCACATCCCCCACAGGCGACAAGGTTCGATACGTGTTGCAGATCATGTATGTCGATTCCAACAATGCAGCCGCATACGAAGCACTCTTGCACGGTCTTTGGATGGTAGTATCAATGGGCATATGACGACTGGAGGTATGGGGAGACTCCAACTTGGCCATCTCCCAAGTTAACGGCGAATTCGATGCCCAAAACCCGAGGATGGCGTCATACAGAAACACCATCCTCAAGATATTGCACGGTTCGAGGGGCTGGAATTTCACCACGTCGCTCGAGACAACAACCAAGCCGCCGACATACTGGCCTGCATGGGGGTAAACGTGACCCTATCCCAAAAAACACTTTCCTGTTGTCGGTGTAAAATCTAGCATATCTCGTATGAGGGGTCCTAATCTAGGCGTCTTGGAGAGATGGTAACATGGACACAGGATTTTATCCAGGTTCAGGCTCTCTCAAGGAGATAATACCCTAGGTCTTGCTTTTGATTGTATTGATATGGGGGATAGTATAGAGTACAGGTATCTACCACGGGATTGTAGTAATGAATATATTGATCTATTGACTAGCCTGGCCTCGGTTTATATATGCACCATAGGCCTAGGGTTTAGGGAATACTTGTCTTGTGTGCCAAGTCTTGTGGAATCCTCCTTGTATTCGTCATGGGCTGCCCGAAGTGGCCCATTAGTGAATCATCATGGCAGTCCTCGGCCCGATCCACTAGTCGAGAGACGACGTGGTGAGTACCCCTAGTCCAGGACACCGTTAGTAGCCCCCTGAACCGGTCTTCAAGTTGAGGACGCTCCTCGGGTTTCTTCCAAATAATTATTCGTCTTCGATCTTCGGTCTTGAAAACTAGTTCCACAAATCTTCCCATGTCCGATGTTGAGGATCGTCGAGCTGAATCCAAAGAGTTTACATGTCGGGCATCCGAGGATCCCCTTTAAGTTATCGGCCTTTATCAATGCCTTGAAATTTTCACGTCACACCTGGGGTTTGAAGTCTTTCCCGTGCGATGGCGTCTTCTTGCATCCGAGGTCCAATGCCGAACTACATCTGAGGCATCTTTTCACAACCGAGCTCCAACACTATTCGGCATTCAAGGTATCGTCTTGCATCCGAGCTCCAACACCGGACTGCATCCAAGGTGTCTTTTGCAGCCGAGCTCCAACACTGATCGGCATCTGAGCACCAATGACGGGCTGCATCTGAGCTCCAACGCCGGGTTGTGTCCGAGGTATCTTTTTGCAACCGAACTCCAATGCCGATCTTCTTTTGAGGTGTCTCTGATCTTGAGCTTTATGCCGAACTGCTTCCGAGGTCCAACGCCGAACTGCATCTGAGCTCCAATGATGATCGGCGTTCGAGGTATCATAGATTACCTCGGTCTTTAAAAAATTGAAGAAATTCATCCGAGCTTAATGCCGGAAATGCCCTCTATGGAGCCAGCCACTTACGCCCGAGCTTTATACCGGATTGTTTCCAAGGTGGTGCACCACCAATCGTGGGCTGATTTTTCGTGGATATGTTCGATTGGTGCAATTTATTCTCTGTCGAGATATATAACCAGTGGCCCTCAAGGTGTGCGTCGGACTAAAACCCGAGATGCACCTGAAGGAGGATATAAAACCACTGGTAACAGAGGCCCTCAATACTAGGAGAAACCTTATAGGCAGGAGCCTACTGGTAGCGCTGGAAAAATACAAACTTGGCTACTAAGTACCAGTAGCACTGTATTCTGGCAGCGCTACAAGTAAGGGCTTAGCAGTAGCACTGGAATCTAGGAAAGCGCTGCTGCTAAGGGGTCCCCGACGATACCACCGACTGTATTTCTACTAGCAGTGCTTTCCTCAAGAAAGCACTACTACTAAGCCTTCTATCAATAGTACGTGTTACCGACCAGTGCTACTGCTAAGCAGGTCGTGCACTTATCCTCTTCGCCCCGCACGGTGTCACGCCCAAGATGCTATCCTATCCTTATTTTGGCATGAGGTCCTCGACAGGGATAGAAGCGCATCTCTTTGTGTTGCGAGAATGGATATCATTACAAGTACATGTACAAAAGAGATGAGTATATGGAATTGGCCTACACTCGCCACAAGCTACATCAACATCACATCAATACATCAACATATTGAAACATCATAAAGAAGATCAGGGTCTGACTACGTACGAAAAGAAACGACAAAATCACATCCATCCTTGCTATCCTAGGTTGTCGCCTAGAACCCATCCTAGACCGATGAAGAAGAAGAAGAAGAACTCCAATTCAAACAAACATCGCTCTCACGTGAAACCACCGCATTACCTATACCTACAACTGTTGTTGTAGTAATCTGTGAGCCATGAGGACTCAGCAATATCATTTCCAAGGGTATCAAGACTATTAAAGCTTAATGGGTGAGGTATGGTTAAGTGATGAGGCTACAACAAACGACTAAGCATTTATTTGAATGGCTAACTTACGAATACAAAAAGTAAAGTATGGTGGTCTAGCATAACAGACGTGAACTAGTAATGATCACTAACTGATCCTGAACACCTACTTATGTCAAACATAACCCCACCGTGTTCTCTTTCGAATAATGACTAACGAGAAGAGACAATCACGGTTACACACACAGTTGGTGTATTTTATTAGAGTTTACTTCAAGTTTGCTATGACCGGGTGTTAAACAAAGTTTCAAAGTTTGCCACATAACCACGGGCACAACTTTCTGAAAGATTTAACGCTACACGGGTGCTCCAACTCGTCCATCACAAATTAACCGACACAGCGGGAGTAACCTCGACCAGGGATCTCATGATCTTCCTAGGCAATTACACAGGAAATCATCCACCTCAAGATAGCCCTAAGAAAAATCGGAATTCCTCACTCAAGATGTTCGAGAAAGGTAAAACAAATCCAGCAAGGCCGCCGGCATGTCGACGATCCCGATAGGAGTCGTGATTCTCATTCTCAGAACACAACAAATTGTCCAAACTTCTGGTAGGCCAATCGCAGAGTTGCCCCTAGTAGCCACCGACGGTTGATAGGTTGGACCAACACTCATGAGGAGCATTGGCCCGGGGGGTTGATTAATCCACGGGGTCCGAAAAGTCCCTATGCAAGTTTATCAGGTATTAGGCCAATGTAGTACCAATGTTGGGCCTTGCCAGACAAGCTTTATCCTAAAACGAAAATCAAGGGGGTCCCCATAACAACCCCCGAGCATGTTAGGAGCGCTTAGTTATGGAACATAACACCTGTTCATAAGTAACTAGGGGCGGCAAAAGTGAAACAAAAGACCGAGCAAAAGCCAAGCCTTCCACCTTTTACCAAGTGTATAAGTGCATTAAATTAAAGAGCAATAATATTGTGATAACAAAAGAATGTCAATGTTGTCAGATGGAAGCAATTGCACCTGCAGCTAGAAATACTATAAGAAGGGCTAAGCAAGCGGTAACATAGCCAAACAAAGGTTTGCTGGGAAGTGGAGGGGTTAGAGGCTTTTCATGCCAATGTTGGGAGGCTTGTCAAACAAGTGGTAGGTAGCGAGACATAACGATAAAAAGGGACAACTAGCATAGCAATGATAGTAGTGGTATCCAGGGAAATGTGTCATCTTGCCTGAGATCCCGCTCGGAAGAAGAACGAGTCCATGAAGAAGCCAACATAGTCAAACGAATCCTCACACTCCGGACGCTTTCGGAACTCTATCGAAAAGAAGCAAACCGGAAACAACAATCAACACACAATACACCACAACATATGCATGATATGATGCGCAGACAATATGATGCATGTTTGGTTTAATATGCAACGCATGGCATGGCATCGCAAGAACAACAAACAACTACTACATATTAAGTGATGTTCAATATGCAATGAGTTGCGTATTGACGAAACTCCATGATCGATTATTTAGTTCATTCTCGTTTAGGTACACGACAATATTAAATGTTGTTAAACATGGCAAGAGGTGACGCACAAACAACTACTATATCTAGACATATTAAATGAGGCCGGAAGCAACGAATAACAATTCTGGAACAACCTCATATGCATATTATAAGTTTGGTCCAGATCTGTCCTAACACAATTTTATATTTATTAAACATGGAAATAAAGTGTGGTATAATATTCTACACGTTTTTCTAGCCAAGTTACATATGTGGAACATTTTTATCGGAGTTATGAAATAAATCATTTGAGCATGGCATTTACGCAAATTTCATGAAAATAGCAAGTTAAACATTTTAAACATATGTGAGAGTTGGAAACTGTGAATCTATGCGAAATTCTAGTCAAGTTTCATATATAAAGTTTTAACATACGATGCCCGGTTGGTGAGTTATTAAATGCATGAAGTATAGGGGCTTTTCTGAACTTCTGCAAATCCTGGAAATTAGACAAATTCGCATTAGGGCGGGCCGAATCTCAGCAGAGATCCAACAGAACAAGGGTGCCAAATAACTATAGAGCGCATCGAGCGCTGGATAGGGGAGCTCACCATGGGCCTTGGGCTGGCTGGTGGGGCGGTCAAGGCGGGGCTGGGCCGAAGTGCTCGAAGGCCCAACAAGGCACGAGCGAGCGAGGTGCTGGGCGTCGTCTCCCTTCCGTTGGAGGACGAAGCCATGATACGTATCCAATATATCTATAATTTTTTATTGTTCCATGCTATTATATTATCAACTTTGGATGTTTTCTATGCATGAATATGTTGTTTTATATGATTGTTGGGACTAACTTATTAATCCAGTGCCCAGTGCCAGTTCCTGTTTTTTCTGTGTTTTTGAACTTTTTCAGATAGGAATATCAAACGGAGTCAAAGTGGAATAAAACTTTCGCCATGATTTTGTATGGAAAATATGAAAAATACCTGAAGAAAAAAATACCGGAGAGGCGGCCCGAGGGAGTCACGAGCCTGGGAGGCACGGGCCCCCTGGCCGCGGCTAGGGGACTCGTGATCTCCTCGGTCCACGTCTTGACTTGTTCCCGACTCCAGACTTCCTGATAAATACGGAAACCCTCGAAAATAAACCAAGATCGCAAGTTCCGCCACCGTAGACCTCCAGAGCCACCAAAAACCAATCGGGAGACCGTTTCGGCATCCTGCAGGAGGGGAATTCAGCACCGTTGGCCATCTTCATCAACACCATTGCCTCTCCGATGATGCGTGAGTAGTTCACCTCAGACCTATGGGTCCATGGCTAGTATCTAGATGGCTTCTTCTCTCTCTTTGATCTTCAATACAAAGTTCACCATGATCTTCATGGTGATCTTTCCGATGTAATCTTCTTGTGCGGTGTGTTTGTTGAGATCCGATGAATTGTGGATTTATGATCAGTTTATCTATAAATATTATTTGAGTCAATTCTGAATTCTTATATGCATGATTTCATATCCTTGTAATTCTCTTCGAGTTATGGGTTTCGTTTGGCCAACTTGATCTATAGTTCTTGCAATAGGAGAAGTGCTTGGTTTTGTGTTCATACTGTGCGGTGTCCTCACCTAGTGACAGAAGGGGTAGGAAGGCACGCATCGTGTTGTTGCCATCAAGGGTAAAAAGATGGGGCTTATATCATATTGCATGAATCTATCCCTCTACATCATGTCATCTTGCTTAAAGCGTTACTCCGTTTATCATGAACTTAATACTCTAGATGCATGCTGGATAGTGGTCGATGTGTGGAGTAATAGTAGTAAATGCAGACAGTATCGGTCTACTTGTCTTGGATGTGATGCCTATATGTATGATCATTGCCTTATGTATCATCATGACTTTGCGCTATTCTACCAATTGCTCAACAGTAATTTGTTCACCCACCGTAACACTTGCTTTCATGAGAGAAGCCTCTAGTGAACACTATGGCCCCCGGGTCTATTTTACATATTTTATATTCAGATCTAATCACCAAAAACACTAAAAATACCTTTCTGCAATTTTACTTACTAATTTATATTTATCTTCTATTACTATGAGATCTCATGTTGTAAACAATCGTGAAGAGATTGACAACCTCTTTATCGCGTTGGGTGCAAGTTTGCTTCTGTTTGTGTAGGTTCCTTGTTACCTCATCTTGTTACTCCTACTGGATTGATACCTTGGTTCTCAAACCGAGGGAAATAATTACCGCTACCTTGCTGCATCACCCTTTCCTCTTCAAGGGAAATAACCAACGCAAGACAAGAATTCTGCCATCAACTAGCCAACTTTTGGTGACGTTGTGGAGAAGTAGCAGGAAGAATTTCTGGCGCCGTTGCCGGGGAGTATTCAAGTGAAGCACATCTACAAGTACCTATCACAAACCTATCTCTTTCATTCACATTATTTGCTATTTGCCTCTCGTTTTCTTCTCCCGCACTTCTAAAAAACAAAAAACTACAAAAGTATTTGTCTTTCTTTATTTGCCTTTTTCTGTTTGCTTGTGTGCTTGTCTGCTTCCTAAGTCACCATGTCTGAAAACACTAAATTGTGTGACTTCTCTAATACTAATAATAATGATTTTATTAGTACTCCAATTGCTCCCGCCACTAGTGTGGAATCATATGAAATTAATGTTGCCTTGTTGAATCTTGTTATGAAAGAGCAATTCTCCGGCCTTCCGAGTGAAGATGTCGCATCCCGTGTTAATACCTTTATTGAGTTATGTGATATGCAAAAGAAAACAGATGTGGATAATGATATGATTAAATTGAAGCTATTTCCATTCTCACTACGAGATCGAGCAAAAACTTGGTTTTCATCTTTACCTAAAAATAGTATTGATTCATGAACAAGTGTAAAGATGCCTTTATTTCCAAGTATTTTCCACCTGCTAATATTATCTCTCTCCGTAATGATATCATGAATTTTAGGCAACTAGATCATGAACATGTTGCACAATCTTGGGAGAGAATGAAATTGATGATTAGAAAGTGTCCCGCTCATGGGCTAAGTCTTTGGATGATTATACAAATTTTCTATGCTGGTTTGAATTTTGCTTCTAGAAATATCTTGGATTCCGCCTCCGGTGGAACTTTTATGGAAATTACACTAGGAGAAGCTACAAAACTCACCACGACAAGTATTGAAGCAATTCCAAACACCCTCCGTCCTGAGATAGTAAGGAAGCTGAATGATAACGATGTGTCAAGAATTCCCTGGAGCTTGACTACCCGGAAGAAATCAAGTCAGACAAGAGGCACCAAGACAGAACTCCGTCACATCAGCATCATATAGTTTCCGAAATACCCTCGTGATGCTAAAAAAATTTGAGCGCTAAGAGGTGTAGAATCAAAATTCCTAAGTCGTAATTCCTCACCAGAGCATAGAAGAGAAGTAAAAAGAACCCTACTCTCCGATATAACTAGACACAAAATAGTTTTTCGCTAGACTCAAATCGGCCAAGTTCGATCAATCAAGGGGGCTCCTAGGTTGGTATAGGCTCTGATACAAACTTGTGATGCCCAAGATGCGATCATATCCTTATTTTGGCATGGGGGCCTCCACAGGGATAGAAGCGCATCTCGTCGTGTTGTGAGAATGAATATCATTACAAGTACATGTACAGATGAGATGAGTATATGGAATTGGGTGACACTCGCCACAAGCTACATCAACATCACATCACTACATCAACATATTCAAACATCATACAGAAGAGCTGGGTCCGACTACAGACAAAAACAAACAACAAAATGACATCTATCCTTGCTATCCCAGGCTGCTGCCTGGAACCCATCCTAGATCGATGAAGAAGACGAAGACGAACTCCATTCAAAGAAACATCGCACTCACGTGAAAGTACCGCATTACCTATACCTGCAACTATTGTTGTAGTAATCTGTGAGCCATGGGGACTCAGCTATCTCATTTCCAAGGGTATAAAGACTACTAAAGCTTAATGCGTGAGGTATGGTTAAGTGGTGAGGCTGCAGCAAGCGACTAAGCATTTATTTAAGTGGCTAACTTACGAATACAGAAAGTAAAGTATGGTGGTCTATGCATAACGGACGTGAACTAGTAATGATCACTAACTGATCCTCAACACCTACTTACGTCAAACATAACCCCACCGTGTTCTATTTCGGATATGGATTCACGACAAGAGACAGTTACGGTTACACACACAGTTGGTGTATTTTATTAGAGTTTACTTCAAGTTTGTCATGACCAGGTGTTAAACAAAGTTTCCAAGTTTGCCACATAACCACGGGCACGACTTTCCGAAAGATTTAACCCTCCAGGGGTGCTCCAACTCATCCAATCCAAATTAACCACATTCAGCATGAATAACCTCGACCATGGATCTCATGATCTTCCTAGGCAATTCCACAGGAAATCATCCACCTCGAGATAGCCCTAAGAAAAATCGGAATTCCTCACTCAAGACGTTCAAGAAAGGTAAAACAAATCCAGCAAGGCCGCCCGGCGTGTCGACGATCCCGATAGGAGCCGCGTATCTCGTTCTCAGGACACGATGGATTGTCCAAACTTCCGGTAGGCCAGTCGTAGAGTTACCCCTGGTAGCCACCGGCGGTTGACAGGTTGGACCAACACTCATGAGGAGCACTGGCCCGGGGAGTTGATTAATCCACGGGGCCCGAAAAGTCCCTATGCAAGTTTATTAGGTATTAGGCAAATGTAGTACCAAGGTTGGGCCTTGCCAGACAAGCTTTATCCTAAAACAAAAATCAAGGGGATCCTCATAACAACTCCCGAGCATGTTAGGAGCGCTCAATTATGGAACATAATACCGGTTCACAAGTAACTAGGGGCGGCAAAAGTGGAACAAAAGACCGAGAAAAAGCCAAGCCTTTCACCTTTTACCAACTATATAAGTGCATTAAATGAAATAGCAATAATATTGCGATAACAAAAGAATGTCCATGTTGTCACATGGAAGCAATTGTACCTGCAGCTAGAAACACTATAAGAAGGGATGAGCAAGCGGTAACATAGCCAAACAAAGGTTTGCTAGGAAGTGGAGGGGTTAGAGGGTTTTCATGGCAATGTTGGGAGGCTTGTCAAACAAGTGGTAGGTAGTGAGACATAACGATGAAAGCGGGACAACTAGCATAGCAATGATAGTAGTGGTATCCAGGGAAATGTGTCATCTTGCCTGAGATCCCGCTCGGAAGAAGAACGAGTCCATGAAGAAGACGTGGCAATATAGTCGAACGAATCCTCACACTCCGGATGCTTTCGGTACTTTATCGAGAAGAAGAAAACCGGAAACAACAATGAACACACAATACACCACAACATATGCATGATATGATGCGCAGACAAATATGATGCATGTTCGGTATAATATGCAACGCATGGCATGGCATGGCAAGAACAACAAACAACTGCTACATATTAAGTGAAGTTCAATACGCAACGAGTTGCATATTGACAAAACTCCACGATCAATTATTTAGTTCATTCTCGATACACGACAACATTAAATGTTGTTAAACATGGCAAGAGGTGAAGCACAAACAACTACTACATATAGACATATTAAATGAGGCCGGAAGCAACGAATAACAATTCCGGAACAACCTCATATGCATATTATAAGTTTGGTCCAGATCTGTCTTAACACAATTTACATTTATTAAACATGGAAATAAAGTGTGGTATGATATTCTACACATTTTTCTAGCCAAGTTACATATGTGGAACATTTTTATCGGAGCTACGGTTGAGTAGTTTGAAATAAATCATTTGAGCATGGCATTTACGCAAATTGCGTGAAAACAGAAAGTTAAAGATTATAAACCTATGTGAGAGTTGGAAAATGTGAATCTACGCGAAATTCTAGTCAAGTTTCATATATAAAGTTTTAACATACGATGCCCAGTTGGTGAGTTATTAAATGCATGAAGTATAGGGGCTTTTTTGAAATTCTGCAAATCCTGGAGATTAGACAAATTTGCATTAGGGGGAAAAAACTACGCGGGCCAAATCTCATCAGAGACCCAACACAACAGGGGCATCAAATAACTACAGAGCGCATCGAGCACTGGATAGGGGAGCTCACCATGGGCCTTGGGCCGACTAGTGGGGTGGTCAAGGCGGGGCTGGGCCGAAGCGCTCGAAGGCCCACCATGGCATGAGCGAGCAAGGCGCTAGGCGTCGTCTCCCTCCCGCTGGAGGACGAGGCCATGGCGATGGTCAACGACGCATTTGGCACCATGGCGCCGGCGTCAAGGGCTCTCAGGAGGGACTGTGGCAGCCGTATCTGCGACGGGGCCGCCCGGATCTGTCCATTCCTGACGGTGAGACGGATTGGGGCAGTGAGAGCATGGAGACCCGGGGAGGCAACCGTGAGCTCTAGAGATGGCTTGCATGGCGTCAATTTGGAGAGGCGACGAGACCGAACGGTGCGGGCGGCGAGGACCTGGCTCCGTCGAGGCGGCGGCCGGCGGGGCTGGAGCCGCCGGCGGGCACGGCGGCGGGGCGCGGCATGGAGCGCTGGCCGCAGCTCGGGGTGTTGGGGAACGTTGCATGGGAAACAAAAAATTTCCTACGCGCACGCAAACCTATCCATGGTGATGACCATCTACGAGAGGGAGAGTGGATCTACGTACCCTTATAGATCGCTAAGCAGGAAGCGTTAAGAAACGCGGTTGGTGTAGTCGTACTTCTTTGCGATCCAAATCGCCGAGAGTCCCGTGATCTAATCACGGACCGTCCCGCAATCTCGTCATGATCCGTCCCGCGATCCGATCACGAACGTCTCGTGGCCTTGATCACGATCCTTCCGATCTAGTACCGAACAGACGCCAACTCCGCGTTCAGCACACGTGCAGCGTGATGATGATCTCCACCGTCTTGATCTAGCAAGAGGAGGCGGAGAGGAGGAAGAGTTCACCGGCAGCGTGATGGCGCTCCGGTGATTGTGGTGGAGTTATTCCTGCAGGGCTTCGCCTAAGCACCGCAGAACACTGATCTAAAGGAGAAACTATGCACTGGAGGTTAGGGTTGCACGTGGAAGAAAGAACTTGTGCCAAAACCCTCAAACCCCTCTAGTATATATAGGAGGAGAGGAGGAGGAGGAGGGGCTGGCGCAAGGGTCAAAGCCCACCTGGTTCGGCCGGCACTCCCGGTACACTACCGATGAGCCCGAAACTTTTCCGGCGACCAAACTAGGACTTCCTATATATGAATCTTTACCTCCGGACCATTCCGGAGCTCCTCATGACGTCTGGGATCTCATCCGGGACTCCGAACAATCTTTGGTCACCACCATACATAACTCTACACTACCGAAACGTCACCGAACCTTAAGTGTGCAGACCCTGCGGGTTCGAGAACTATGTAGACATGACCGAGGCACCTCTCCGGCCAATAACCAATGGCGGGACCTCGATGTCCACATTGGTTCCTACATGTTCTACGAAGATTTTATCGGTCGAACCTCTATGTCAAGGATTCAGTTAATCCCGTATAACGTTCCCTTTGTTCTTCGGTATGTTACTTGCCCGAGATTCGATCGTCGGTATCTCCATACCTAGTTCAACCTCGTTACCGGCAAGTCTCTTTACTCGTTTCGTAATACAAGATCCTGCAACTAACAATTAGTCACATTGCTTGCAAGGCTTATTGTGATGTTGCATCACCGAGTGGGCCCCGAGATACCTCTTCGTCACACAGAGTAACAAATCCCAGTCTCGATCAATGCCAACTCAACAAACACCATCGGAGATACCTGTAGAGCACCTTTATAGTCACCCAGTTACGTTGTGACGTTTGATACACACAAGGCACTCCTCCGATATCTGTGAGTTGCATGATCTCATGGTCATAGGAACATATACATTGACATGCAGAAAACAGTAGCAAGAAACTGACATGATCATACGCTACGATTGTAGTTTGGGTCTTGTCCATCACATCATTCTCCTAATGATGTGATCCCATTATCAAATGACATCACATGTCAATGTCTAGGAAACCCTGACCATCTTTGATCAACGAGCTAGTTCACTAGAGGCATACTAGGGAAACAGTGTTGTCTATTTACCCACACATGCAATGTGTTTCCAATCAATACAATTATAGCATGGATAATAAACGATTATCATGAACAAGCAAATATGATAATAAACACTTTATTTATTGCCTCTAGGGCATATTTCCAACAGTCTCCCACTTGCACTAGAGTCAATAATCTAGTTCACATCACTATGTGATTTACATGGTAATGAATCGAACACCCATACAGTTTTCGTGTTGATCATGTTTAGCCCTTGGAAGAGGTTTAGTCAACGGTTCTGCAACATTCAAATCCGTGTGCACTTTGCTAATGTTTATGTCCTTCTCCTCGATATAGAACCGGATGGAGTTGAAGCGTCGCTTTATGTGTCTTGTCCTCTTGTGAAACCTTGGTTCCTTGGATAGAGCAATGGCACCAGTGTTGTCACAGAACAGGTTTATTGGATTCAGTGCACTAGGCACTACTCCAAGATCTGTCATGAACTGCTTCATCCAGACACCTTCCTTCGCTGCCTCCGAGGCTGCGATGTACTCCACTTCGCACGTAGAATCAGCTACCACGCTCTGCCTGGAACTGCACCAGCTTACCGCTCCCCCGTTAAGAATAAATACGTATCCGGTTTGCGACTTAGAGTCGTCCGGATCAGTGTCAATGCTTGCATCGACGTAACCCTTTACGACAACCTCTTCATCACCTCCATAAACGAGAAACATATCCTTTGTCCTTTTTAGGTACTTGAGGATATTCTTGACCGCTTGCTAGTGCTCCACTCCAGGATCACTTTGAAACCTTCCGGCCATACTTATGCAAGGCTGACATCGGGTCTTGTGCACAGCATTGCATACATGATAGAGCCTATGGCTGAAGCATAGGGGATGACACTCATCTTTTCTTTATCTTGTGCGGTCACTGGGCATTGAGTCTTACTCAACTTCACACCTTGTAACACAGGCAAGAACCCTTTCTTGGACTGCTCCATTTTGAACTTCTTCAAAACTTTATCAAGGTATGTGCTCTATGAAAGTGCTATTAAGCGTTTCGATCTATCTCTATAGATCTTAATGCCTAAAATGAAAGCATCTTCTCCTAGGTCCTTCATTGAAAAATTCTTATTCAAATATTCCTTCACGCTTTCCAGCATTTCTATATTGTTTCCAATCAGCAATATGTCATCCACATATAACACTAGAAACGCTACAGAGCTCCCACTCACTTTCTTGTAAATACAAGCTTCTCCATAAACTTGTATCAACCCAAACGCTTTGATCACTTCATCAAAGCGCTTATTCCAGCTCCGAGATGCTTGCACCAGTCCATAAATGGATCGCTGGAGTTTGCAAAATTTGTCAGCATTCTCTGGATCGACAAAACCTTTGGGTTGCATCATATACAACTCTTCCTTAAGGAAACCGTTGAGGAATGCCGTTTTGACATCCATCTGCCAAATTTCATAGTCGAAATAAGCAGCTATTGCCAACATGATTCTGACAGACTTAAGCATCGCTACGGGTGAGAAAGTCTCATCGTAGTCAACTCCTTGAACTTGTGAAAAACCCTTTGCCACAAGTCGAGCTTTATAGACGGTGACATTACCGTCCGCGTCCGTCTTCTTCTTAAAGATCCATTTGTTCTGAATGGCTTTTCGCCCTTCAGGTAGTACTTCCAAAGTCCATACTTTGTTTTGATACATGGATCCCATCTCGGATTTCATGGCCTCTAAGCATTTCTAGGAATCCGGGCCCATCACTGCTCCTCCATAGCTCGTAGGTTCATTGTTGTCTAACAACATGACCTCCAAGATAGGGTTGCCATACCACTCGGGCGTAGTACGCGTCCTTGTCGACCTACGAGGTTTAATAGTAGCTTGATCCGAAGCTTCACGATCATCATCATTAACTTCCTCTTCTACCGTCGTAGGTTCCACAAAAACATCTTTCTGCGCTGCGCTACTTTCTGGTTGAAGTAAAGGTTCAATAACCTCATCAAGCTCTATTTTCCTCCAACTCAATTCTTTAGAGAGAAACTCTTTCTCAGGAAATGTTCCGTTCTTTGCGACAAACACTTTGCCTTCGGATCTGAGATAGAAGGTATACCCGACTGTCTCTTTTGGGTATCCTATGAAGACGCATTTCTCCTCTTTGGGTTCCAGCTTTTCAGGCTGAAGCTTTTTGACATAAGCATCACATCCCCAAACTTTAAGAAACGACAACTTTGGCCTTTTGCCAAACCACAGTTCAGATGGCGTTATCTCAACGGATTTTGATGGTGTCCTATTTAAAGTGAATGCAACTGTCTCTAATGCATAACCCCAAAACGTTAGTGGCAAATCGGCAAGAGACATCATAGAATGCACCATATCTAATAAGGTTCGATTACGACATTCAGACACACCATTACGCTATGGTGTTCTGGGCGGTGTCAATTGTGAAACAATTCCACATTGTCTTAAGTGACTGCCAAACTCATAACTCAGATATTCACCTCCTCGATCAGATGGTAGAAATTTAATCTTCTTGTTACGATGATTCTCAACTTCACTCTGAAATTGCTTGAAATTTTCAAACGTTTCAGACTTGTGTTTCATCAAGTAAATATACCCATATCTACTCAAGTCATCAGTGAAAGTGAGAAAGTAACGATATCCACCGCGCGCTGCAACATTCATTGGACCACACACATCAGTATGTATGATTTCCAATAAGTCACTTGCCCGTTCCATTGTTCCAGAGAACGGCGTTTTAGTCATGTAACATCCCAAATTTTGGAATGTTATAATAATTATTAGAATGAATTGTTGTTTGCTTGAGTGATTGAAAGTGAGTGAAATTTTGAAACTTTTTGAAAGTTTATTGAGAGGGAATGAAATGACTTTCCCAAACTTTCACTTTGCATTTTTCTCACCAAGAATTCAAATTCATTACATCACAAAACCCTAGAGTGAAGATGACATGACTTCTTCCATTTAAAGAAATGAAAAGGGATTTGAAAAGAATTTGAATTTCATTTGAAAAATATTTCAAATTCAGAAAACTTTAAGCAACTCAATGATTTTCATGAGAGAAGATAAAATGGCTTCTTCAAATTATATGAAATATGAGTTGGAAGTTTACAATAAATCTTTGAATAGTGAATGTGAAAATCTCTGGATTTTCTTTTGGAATCATTTCATATTTGGTTCCTATTCCAATTTTCAAAGTATTCAAACCCCTGACAAAAAAAATTTTGAGGAGTAACATGACACCCCACACCAGGGACTTCTTGGCGATTTATTTGAATAATAAAAACCAGGGGTTATTCTGAAAAATATTTGCAAAGGGATTTAAAAGCAAAAGGGCGATTTCTGAAAATAATATTTTTTCCAAATATTCAAATGCCAGAATAAAAATGTCCATTAAATGTCATTTATTATTCTGTTAATTTTGATATAAAATTTGACTATATTTGGAATTTATTCGAATGCATTGAACAAGTTTTATGGCTCTGGTAAAATCATAAATAGAAAACGGTAACGGTTTTATAATAAAACGGCCAGCCCATCAGCATTAAATGCCGAAACCGTTACCGGTCGGTCGCCCGCTGACTACGCTCGCCCTCTCTCTCTCGCTGACACCCTGGCCCCACACGCCCGATCGAAACCGTCGCCGGTCGCCTTCCTCCTCCAACGCACCCGACGCCGTCGTCGGTTTCCCTCGCCGCGGACCCCCTCCCTCCTTACTCCCCCGACCCCTCTGAGCCCCTATAAGAAGCCCCGCTCCCCCTCTTCCCATTTCCCCTGTTTTCCCCCTCTGCCGTGCCCTCCCCTTGCCGCTATCGCTCGCCGGAGTACCTTGTCGCCGCGGCACCTTTTCCAACGTGGCGCTCCACTCCGACCTCCCCTCCGCCACCTGAGCCACCCCCTAAATCCCTGCACCCGTGCGCACCACCCCATTCCCTCACCTCCACCGGAGACCGCCAGTACAGTGCAAACAAACCTTGCCGGAGATTCGGATCCCCACCGGATCTTTATCGAGCTCGTGGACGTCGCCACGGTCATCCCCGCGCCCCTCCAACACCACCACCCGTCGCCGGGACCTCACCGCCGTCAGTTGGAGCCCTCCGATGACCCCCTTGACCACCGGAGCAACACCCACATCATCCTCGCCGTTCGGACTCGCCGGAGAAGCCTCGCCGGCGACCATATCCCTGTGAGCTCACCCCCCCCCTCTCTGTGTGCGTTGGATCTGGATCCAACGAGCCAGATCATAACATTTAAAACGGCGAAGAGTTTTCTTCTAAGGACCGGTCACCCGCCCGTAACACACCATGCGCACACATCTTAGCCAATCGAATAATGCCACGTGTACCCTATCCATTAAATAAGTTTTCCATTTTATTCTGTTTCCAGATTTAGTTCTGTTTTTATTTTCTTTATATATTTTACGTTTTTTAGTATTTTTAATTAATTATTCTTGCATTAGATCACAATTTTTATCTAGTTTCTGTAGATACCAAATTTGACCATGTTTGATTTTTTAAATTTGAATTTGGACAGATTTGATTTAAATTTTGTTTTCTGAATATCTTGAGTTTTAAAATGAATTTTTGAATGATTCTTTTTCCTACTTGTCACTAGTGATATTAGCTATCATTAGGTAGAGTTTGAGAATTTTTATAATAATTTTTAAATAGTGTTTTCAAAACCAAACAGAATCTGTTTAGTTTCATATTAGTTTATTTATATTGATTTACTTTGTTTTTGAAAATCTGAATATGATTTATATTAAGTTTCAGATTTCATTTAGTTTTGTTGTTCCAAACCTTAGTAATTTACTTACTGTTAACAAAAGTTAATTTGTTTAGTTTATAAATTTTGTTGTAGGCATCTTTACGCTCTTTCAAATAGGTATAGTTGTTTTAAAAGCAAATTTGTTAGTAACAATTCTTTTAACTAAAGTTTTATATAATTAGATTCTGTTTTCAAATAAAATTTTTAGTAATCTTTTCTGTTAAGAAATGTTTGTCAATAAAAATGGTTTAGTTTTACTCTATTATAGGAGACTATATTCTCTATCATTAGGTAATGTTTTATAAAACAATTTAGTTTTAGTAGAGATTATTTTCACAAAATTTTAGATGATTTAATTCTGCTTTATAATAAAGATTTTATTTAATTATTTTCTGTTAACTTAGTTGTTTCATAATTTGTTTTCTCTTAGTTTATGGTTGTGCTTGTAGTTAAGTTCATTAGACAAACACTCATGTTGTTTAGTATGTTGTTTTCATAGTTTTTAGTTGTCTTTCAAAAGTAATTATTTCGCTAGTAAAATATTTACTAAAATCCTTTTGTTGTATTTTACTTTTTTATTGTTTGTTACTATTTGAAAATAATTGTTTTAGGGGAAAACTACTTTAGTTGCTTTTATGAAAACTTTCTTGGCTTTGAGTTTTGTCTTAAGTATTTTTTCCATCAACCTTGTTGCTTTTGTTTTGTGTTACTTTTGATTGTTAGAATTGATTGTTAGTATGATTTCTTATATGAATGCAATGCTTGTGTATATAGATTTTCATCGGAGAGTGACGAATAGTCTATCAAGTTATTTCTGAGAGCGATCTTTATCTTCATCAACAGTACAGGCAAGTTCACCTTGACCATCTATTTCATACCTATGTTTTTATTGCATGTAGTGACATCATTCAACATATCCCTCCCGTAGTGTTATTGAAATTCTTGTAGTTGGGTAGAATGCATGAGGTAGGAACCCACCACTGGTTACTAAAGCCCCGGGAACGTTAGTTATTTTTATGCTATGCTAAAGTAGACGGGGATTGGTATGAGTGTTCGTGAGTGGTGTGAAGAAGGACTCCACGTCGAAACTACGACTTCATGAAGACATTTTCAAGTCCTGCATCTTCAATTCCTGCATCTTCAAGACTTCAAGACTCAAGAAGACAAGTTTTCAATACACACTACTGGGTGAAGGATGGTTGATTGGGCATCCCTGGAGAAACCAGTGGATGGCCGGGATGCATGGAGAAGCGCCATGACATCTTGCGGAAAGCTTCACCCAGACTCAAAGAGAAGGATGAATACTTCATGCCCGGAAGCTTACGTGTGTAGCCACAAGTCATTATGGGCTCTGGCTTGGTTGATCTTTGTTGTGACTCTGCTGGGCAGTGCTACGAGATGTAGTCGACGTTAGGATTGGGATGGGCACTGTCGGACAGTCAGGGAAGCACTCTGAAAGACCATGTTTCTTTCATCCTGTTCTCAAACACCAGGTAGTGCGAGGACTTACCAGGAGGGAAAGAATCTTGTGGGTAAAGTACACAACACTCTGCAGAGTTAAACCTAATCGATTAGCCGTGTCCCCGGTTACGGACAATTTGAGCTTCTAGACTTGGATCTATCTCTGAACTCTCAACACTGGACTGATAACTAATTGTGGGCAACTTATGATACTTATGGGCATTGAGACATTGGTTGGCGGAACCATGTCATGATAGGTAACTCCATAGTGAAATTCCTGATATTCCTTTTGTTGTAGGAAAATAAAATCAGCTTTTACGCAAAAACTTATACACAGAGCCACAAAGCCTTTGCATATAGAATAGTCTTTATTCTTCTGTTCTACTATGGTGATCTTCCCGGCATATTCAAAATGCTGACCTACACGGCTGCAACGTCTTATGTTGTAGATACTCTTCTACGACGGGTAAGAGTACGATTCAGGGTTACGGTCCGCACTCAACTTGCCGTTGGTGTTATTGGGACTCCACTCCTGTTAACTGTATCCGCTGCTATTTTAAGGTATATATCAATTTTACGTTATTTACATGTAATTGCACTTTGATATATACATTGATGTACTGTGTGTGCCAGCATACTGATCCAGGGATGGCACAGAAAACATAGAGGCTTGACTCGTTTTGAGTCGGGTCGCTACAAGTCATCTTGCCCATGAGGCATGGTTCACATGTGTCAAGTGATTCAAAATCAAGTGACTCCAAAAGTCCATCAGCATGGAGCTTCCTCATGCGTTTTGCACCAATATGACCTAAACGGCAGTGCCACAAGAAAGTGGTACTATCATTATCAACTCTACATCTTTTGGCATCAATGTTATGAACATGTGTGTCATCACTATCAAGATTCAATATGAATAAACCCCTAACATTGGGCCATGACCATAAAAGATATCACTCATATAAATAGAACAACCTTTATTCTCTGATTTAAATGAGTAACCGTCTCGCAATAAACAAGATCCAGATATAATGTTCATGCTTAACGCAGACACTAAATAACAATTATTCAGGTTCATCACTAATCCTGATGGTAATCGAAGAGAGAGCGTGCCGACGGCGATCACATCAACCTTGGAACCATTTCCCACGCGCATCGTCACTTCGTCCTTTGCCAGTCTTTGTTTATTCCGTAGTTCCTGCTTTGAGTTGCAAATGTGAGCAACCGAACCGATATCAAATACCCAGGCACTAGTACGAGAACTAGTAAGGTACACATCAATAACATGTATATCATATATACCTTGTTTGTCTTTGGCTGCCTTCTTGTCAGCCAGGTACTTGGGGCAGTTCCGCTTCCAGTGACCAGTTCCTTTGCAATGAAAGCACTCAGTTTCTGGCTTAGGTCCATGCTTAGGCTTCTTTGTAGGAGTAGCAACTGCTTTGCCATCCTTCTTGGTTTTACCCTTGTTGCCTTTGCCCTTGCCATTTTTCTTGAAACTAGTGGTTTTATTGACCATCAACACTTGATGTTCTTTCTGGATTTCAGACTCAGCGACTTTTAGCATCGCAAACAGCTCGGATGAAGACTTGTTCATCCCGTGCATGTTATAGTTCATCACAAAGCTCTTGTAACTAGGTGGCAGTGATTGAAGAACTCTGTCAATGATCGCCTCTTGCGGTAGGGTAATTCCCAACTCAGCTAGACGGTTTGAATACCCAGACATTCTGAGTATATGCTCACTGATAGACCCGTTCTCCTCCATCTTGCAAGCATAGAACTTATCGGAGGTCTCATACCTCTCGATCCGAGCATTCTTCTGAAAAATAAACTTCAACTCCTCGAACATCTCATATGCTCCATGACGTTCAAAACGTCTTTGAAGTCCGGGTTCTAAGCCATACAATATTGCACACTGAACTATTGAGTAGTCTCCAGCACGAGCCTCCCAAGCGTTCTTAACGTCTTCGGAGGTGATTTCTTCTGGTTGGTCACCAAGCGGTGCATGTAACATCCCAAAATTCCATTTTGGAATGTTATGAATATAGCTATGCATCTATTATCATCATTGCTTGATTGTATGAACTAGTTGAAATGCCTCTTCTGGTTTTCAGAAAGTCCCCTTCTACTTTTCCCTATGTTGCTTCCTCTATTTAAAATTTTTGGTTAAAAGTTCAAATAAGAGAGGAGGAACATGACACTCCACACCAGGGTCTAATTGGTGAATTATTTGAACAAAAATAACCAGGAGTTATTTTGAAAATATTTGCAAAAAGGGTTTAAAAACAATTAGGACATTTCTGAAATAATATTTTTTTCAAAGTGTTCAAATGACAGAATAGAAATGTTCATTAAATAGCATTTATTATTCTGTTAATTTTGATATATAATACCCCTATATTTACAAACGATTTGAATGCTTTAAAAGCTTTTGAATGTCTCCGGAAATTATTAAAAAGAAACGGTAACCGTTTCCGGTATTAAACGGGCCGGCCCACCGGCTTTAAAAGCCGAAACCGTTACCGGTCGGCCGACCGAGCGCAGTAATGCTCCCGCTCTCTCACTGACACCGGGTCCCACCCCGTCCGACCGTTGCCCCGGAACGGTCATCGTCTTCACTCCCCGCGCTCGCCGGATCCGACGCCGGCCGTTACTCCCCCTCACCGGATCTCTCCCCTCTCTCCTCCCCGCACCCCCCCGAGCGCCTATATAAGAGCCCCACGGCCCCGCATCCATTCCCCCCCCGAGCCCCCTTCTCTCTCTCGCCGAGACGCCGTCGATTGCTCGTCGGAGTTCCACCACCACCGGAAGTCGCCGTCGATCGTAGCCACCACCTCCGACCATCATTCGCCACGCCGTCGCCACCAATCGCCTCCGGAGGACCGTCCCCGTCGCCAGGACCACTTCCCCGTCCTCCCCGACCACCGGAACACCTCGCCGTCGCAATCGCCGCTACCGGACTCGCCGGAGTACCCCGACGCCGGCAACCTCCCTCCGTAAGCCCCCTCGACCGTCCGATCCAAATCCCACGGTCCAGATTAGAACGAACTTAAGTCCGAACCGTTTTCTTCTACCGAACGGTCGCCCGCTCTAATTCACCTACCGAACGCCCCCCTTAGCCAATCGGATCGCGCCACGTAGCCCCCTGACCGACGCAAACTTTTTTTCATTTTCTGTTTTGTTTTAATTAACAGAATGTTTTCCAATTTTGTTTTGCTTATATCTTTTAATCTGTTTAGAGTTTTGAGTTGATTCTTTTTGCAATAGCTCACAATTTTCATGTAGTTTCACCCTGTACTTTTAAATTTCAAATTTGAACTATGAAATTTGAATTGAATCAAATTTGCTTAAAATCTTCAAATCTGAATAACTAGAGTTTGAAAATAGATTTTGATATGAATCTTTTTGCTACTGTTTGGTATTAGTTAGGACTATCTTCAGGTATAGTTTGAGGATTTTCATGATATATTTGATTACTGTTTTACCCAAAAAAACAGAATCTGCTTATTATTATAATATAGTTTTATAAACTTAATTTTGATTAGTTTGATTTAGAATTTGGTTTTATTTGTTTATTAGGTTCTGTTAGTAAACATTTAGTGTTTTCACTTACTGTTAATAAAAATATAAATTTGCCTAGTTTAATTTTATTTAACATAGGAATCAAAATTTCTTTTCAATTAGGCTTAATTTGACTAAAACAACTAACTAGTAATAGTTTGTTTTCAAACAAAGTTTTCTATATTTTGTTTCTGTTTTCTAAGACAGATTTAATAGTAAATTATTATTTTTCTGTCAAGAACATGTTTTGTTAACAAATTATAAGTTTAGTTTTACATTCTTTTGTTAATATAACTATAGTTGATTCATATAGTGTTTATCAAAACTTGTATAAACTTCACTAAACTTTTCCCAACAAGCTTAAATTGATTATTCTGTTTATTAATAAAATATTCTATTGTTTTCCTTGTTGTCAACAATTGTTTTGCTAATTCAAAATAGTTTTATTATGTAGTAGTGTTTTCATCATCCCCTTTGGAAAAAACAAAACTTTGTGTGTTTTACTTGCTAGAGACTTTTGTGCATTGTTTGCCTTGTTTGTTTAGTACTTCTTTGCTGAATGTTATGAGTACTTATTTTGGTTGTATGCTTATTTAAGTGCATTGTTTGTTTCGTTAGATTATCCGGAGTGCGAAACTTGTTACCTAGAGTTACTCAAGTACGAAGATCATCAATCAGGCAAGTCACTTTGATCATGTTTTACCCATGTTTTATATGCATTAGTTCTACCATCTCCCCAGTTGCATGCAAGATAGGTTAGTTGGAAACTTGGTTACATAGTAGTAGTATCATGTGGTAGATACCCCTCTCAACCCCTTTGACAACATTGGCCCCGGGAAACGTTGTTTTACCTTTTGCTATGCTATTAGTAGACGGGGTTGGTTGTGTGATTCATGAGAGTTGAGAGAGTTAATAATTTCAAGACCTACATAATGATCAAGATTTCAATACTCCAAGTTTTCAACATACCTCTGGGTGGATGATGGTTGAACGGCGCCCTGGAGAAACCAGTGGTTAGCCTAGGTGATGCTGGAGGTGGCCAGTATTCACGCGGAAAGGTCCACCCAGGCACAAAGGGATGGATGGGTGCTTCAAGACCCAAGGCTTACCTGCACAGCCACAAGTCATTATGGGCTCTGGCTTGGTTGGATATCGTGGTGACCCTGGACAGGCGGTGCTACGAGAGGTAGAAGAACGGTAGGAAAGGATGGGCATCGTCAGAGTCGCAGGGAAACCCTTTGGAAGACCATGTTTTGGTCATCCGTTTCTCAAACACCCTGAAGTGCGAGAAATCAAACGGAGGCGACCAAATCTTGTGGGGAACGTGTGCAAAAACTCTGCAGAGTACTTAAACCTAATCGATTAGCCGTGTCCACGGTTATGGACGACTTGAGCCAAAGGGATTGGAACTTCCGGAACTCTCAACACAAATAATATGATGATGTGGGAATTTAATAATTTTGGGTATGAGAATTGGTTGATGGAACCATCTCATTAATCAACCAACTTAGTAATGCTTTGCTTAGCCCTTTTTCTAGATGTAGGAAAAATTGGCTTTACGCAAAACTTACCACCCCACCTGCCATATAAGCATATAGACTAGCTGATTATTTTCACCCCTCTCTTGTGACTTTGCCGGCATACTCCATATGCTGACCTACACGGCTGCAACGTATCATGTTGCAGAGTATTTTTCCGACCAGGAGTGAGGACACGTTCTATGCTCAGTGAGATGCCCTTGGAGTCGGATGGACTCATCTACCTTCGACGCTTCCGCAAGATTTAGATATTCTCATGAGTTGGCCTTTGGCCACTTTATTGTAATTTTTATCGTAATAAAGAACTCGATATGAGATTTCGATTAATATAATGCTGTGTGATTTACCTTTGATATATACATTGATGTACCGTGTGTGTACCAGCATGATCTTGGGATGGTACGGAAACACCGGAGACTTGACCTTCCAGGTCGGGTCGTTACAGAAATGGTATCAGAGCACACGCTGACCGTAGGACGTAACCTCTAGGATTGGAAAGCCTTAGGATTGTTTCTCTTTGTCTTTAAATATCTTATACTCTCATCTATTCGTTTCTGACTCCTCTCCGATTATTTCAAAATTTATAGATGGCCACCTTCATCCCAGTGTTGATCACAGAGTTTTGCCAGCCTGACGCAACGATGCCCTTTGGTAAGGAGCTGATGAGGATCGTCAAGGACATAAGGATTGCTTTGCCGAGCATCACCGGGATTCCTATCATGTCATTTCCCCAAGATGGACGCTACAGGATCGAGGTGCATATTCCAGGGAAGACCTTTGGGAATCGGAAGGAACCCATAGATCTCAAGTTCGTGGCACCCAGTTGGATACTTGGAAGAGACATGGCCATTCATCGTGCCCTTGGACGTATCCAGGAGGAATACAGAGGTGGAACCATTTCACCAGGACTCAGCATGGTTTGCCGCAGAGATGCCCATGGCAACATCATCACCAATCCCACTGCAGACACCAATATCTCCTATATCCAGACCTTGGAGACTCACATCAGGACTCTGGAGCTTCGAGTTCGTGCT
The DNA here is from genome assembly GCA_022496015.1 of Hordeum marinum. NCBI lineage: Eukaryota > Viridiplantae > Streptophyta > Magnoliopsida > Poales > Poaceae > Hordeum > Hordeum marinum. The sequence goes on along the minus strand of CM039672.1, from coordinate 239,593,665 downwards.
GACACGAAGACTATCAAGAATCTGATGAATCGTGAGCTGGACCTTGAAGCTGATCTGCGAGAGGCCAACTATGAACACGAGCATGAAGTGAAGGACTTCTTAGAGAGGATTGATGAGCAGAATGCACGCATCGCCACTCTGGAGGAGCATCTAGACATGGGAGAAAACCTTCACCCCGAAGGAGACATGGCACCCTTCATCAGCGACGATGAAGACTATGAGGAAAGCACCACCGGAGGACCTACGACTATGCACTTTTGAGGAGAACATTAGTTATGCCCTCCAATGTATCTTTATTTTAGTCGTTAAAGCGTAGGTCGATGTTTAGTTGTCTGAGATTTGTATTTTCCGATGTTTGACATTGATTGAATAAATGAATGAGTGTTTCGTGTGATATGTTTGTTGCATTGCATATGGGTAGTGAATTTCTTCCAGACCCTAGTTCTATTCTAATTCTCATCCCTCTGAAAACAGCAAGATGCCTCCACGACGTGAGACCGATTTCACTTTTCCACCGGAACTCACCCAACTCCTTCAGCAACAGGATGCACTGATGCAACTATTGATTCAGAATCAGACCAACAACCAGAACAACAACAACAACCACCATCCACCCCAGACTGACAATCTCACCCGTTTTCTGAGGTTGAACCCTCCAACTTTCTCCAGCAGCACTGAGCCCATTGTGGCAGATGACTGGCTCCGCAAGATGGAGAGAGAACTTGTCACCGCTGGATGCACTGACGCTGAGAAAGTGCGATTTGCCGCACATCAACTGGAAGGACCAGCAGCATCATGGTGGGAGAATTATACCACCACTTATCCTATTGCAGATGTGACTTGGGAGCAGTTCAAGCTTGCTTTCCGCACCGCTCATGTTTCAGCTGGAGCCATGAGTTTAAAGAAGCGCGAGTTTCGCAACTTGCGCCAGGGTAATCGTTCCGTGGCCCAATATGTGGACGACTTCAACACATTGTCACGTTATGCCCCAGGAGATGTGGCCGATGATGCGGCCAAGCAAGAAAAGTTTCTGGAAGGACTCAATGATGAGTTGAGCATACAGCTGGTAGTGGCTAATTTCAACAACTACCAAGAGCTGGTGGATAAGGCACTTATTCTGGAAGGTAAACAGCAGCAGATTGAGAACCGCAAGCGGAAGTACACTCAGGGGAAGTTCAACTCTGGAGCTCATCAGAAGCCTCGTTACTCCCCGTACTCCGGGAATACCGGATCAGGAAATGGTAAGTTTGGAAAGCACACTCATACTGTGCACAACCATGGAGGTCACCATCATGGAGGAAATGGGAATAACCGTCTCAACCATGGTAACTTCAAGAGTGACAATGGGAATGGGAACAACAACCAGCACCGTCAAGTTCCTGCTCAGAAGGATCTGAGTCACATTACCTGTTTCAAGTGCCAGAAGACAGGGCACTATGCTACTGAGTGTCCCCAGAGTAAGCAAGGCACTGGAAACGGCACTAACAACGGCAACTCCACAGCCAAGAAGCCCAATCCGTTTCCCCGTGCTCACGTGAATCACATCAACGTGGAAGAAGTCTATGATCAGCCCGAGACTGTGGTTGGTAAGTTTTTATTGCATTCACGTCCTGTTACAGTACTTTTTGATTCGGGTGCAACTCATTCATTCATATCAAGGGTAGTTGTGGATAAGTATGGTTTGCCCACCAAAACCCTTAGTCAGCCAATTCAGGTTAGTTCTCCAGGAGGTATGATGATGGCAGGGATAGGATGCCATGCCTTGAAACTCAATATAGGGAACCATGTTTTTTCCACCGACCTCATCGTCTTAGAGTCACACGGATTGGATGTAATCCTAGGCATGGATTGGATGACCAAGTATGAAGGAAATCTTGATTGCCCTAGCAAGTCTGTTTCACTCACCACCCCGGAGAACAAGAGGATTAAGTATGTATCCCGACGCACACGTATGAGTGCTCGGTTAAATTCTCTCACAGGAGTTGTTCAGGAGGAAGTACCTGTGGTAAAAGAATTTCCAGATGTATTTCCGGAAGAATTACCAGGAATGCCACCAGATAGGGAGATTGAGTTCTTAATAGAGCTACAGCCAGGGACAGCCCCAATTTCCAAGAGACCCTATCGGATGCCCGCAAATGATCTGTTGGAAATCAAGAAGCAAATTAAGGAGTTATTGGACAAAGGTTATATTCGCCCAAGTTCTTCACCTTGGGGAGCCCCAGTTCTTTTGGTGGAGAAGAAGGATAAATCTTTGAGAATGGTAGTGGACTATCGTGCCTTGAACGAGGTGACTATCAAGAACAAGTACCCTCTACCGATGATTAATGATTTGTTTGATCAGCTCGTAGGAGCCAAAGTATTCTCCAAGATCGATCTTCGATCAGGGTATCACCAGTTGAAAATTCGTGAACAGGATATACCCAAAACAGCTTTCACCACGAGGTATGGCTTGTATGAGTATACGGTCATGTCTTTTGGATTGACTAATGCTCCTGCCTACTTCATGAATTTGATGAACAAAGTATTCATGGAATACCTAGACAAGTTTGTTGTGGTGTTCATCGATGACATTCTGATATTCTCCAAGAACGAGGAAGAGCATAAGCAACATTTGCGTTTAGTTCTGGAAAAGCTAAGAGAGCATCAGTTATATGCCAAGTTCAGCAAATGTGAATTTTGGTTGACGGAAGTCGGATTCCTGGGACATGTTATTTCCGGAGAAGGAATAGCCGTAGACCCCGCTAAGGTTGAAGCCGTCACCGAGTGGAAGTCACCCACCTCAGTTAAGGAGATCCGCAGTTTCCTTGGACTTGCTGGATATTACCGGAGGTTCATTGAAAATTTCTCCAAGGTTGCCAAGCCCATGACAGAGTTGTTGAAGAAAGAATCCAAGTATGTTTGGACTGTGGAATGTGAAGCCAGTTTCCGGGAGTTGAAGGAACGTTTGGTCACAGCCCCAGTGTTGATCTTGCCCGATATTCGGAAGGATTTCCAGGTTTATTGTGATGCTTCACGTCAAGGACTTGGAGGAGTACTTATGCAGGATGGAAAAGTTGTAGCCTATGCTTCCAGACAGCTACGACCTCATGAGTTGAATTATGCCACGCATGACTTGGAGCTAGCAGCCGTAGTGCACGCACTCAAGACTTGGAGACATTTCCTTATCGGAAATAGTTGTGATGTTTACACCGACCATAAGAGCCTGAAGTATATCTTCACGCAGAAAGAGTTGAACCTCAGACAGAGGAGATGGTTAGAGTTAATCAAGGACTATGACATGAGATTACACTACCATCCAGGTAAGGCTAATGTTGTAGCCGATGCCTTGAGTCGGAAAACTTATGTGAACACACTCACAGCTGGAGGATTACCTCAAGAGTTAGTCGATGATCTCAGAGAGCTCAAGCTAGAGATAGTTCCAAGAGGATATGTTGCTACACTGGAAATTCAGTCCACCTTGACCGAAAGAATTCGAGAAGCCCAGAAATCGGACAAGGAGATAGCTGAGATTAAACAGAGAATGAAAGATGGTAAAGCTAAAGGTTTTCGTGAGGATGAACACGGAACTTTGTGGTTTGAGAACCGAATCTATGTGCCCAATGAACCAGAGCTCAGGAAGTTGATACTTCAGGAAGCCCACGATTCACCTTACTCGATACACCCAGGCAATACCAAGATGTATCTGGATTTAAAGGAAAGTTATTGGTGGACAGGTATGAAGAAAGATATTGCAGAGCATGTTGCGATATGTGATGTTTGTCAGCGAGTAAAGGCAGAACATCAGAAACCAGCAGGGTTACTCCAACCTTTGCCGATACCCGAGTGGAAATGGGAAAAACTTGGTATGGATTTCATCACAGGATTGCCCAGGACCCGTTCAGGTTATGATTCCATCTGGGTAGTGGTAGATCGCTTGACCAAGGTAGCACACTTCATTCCAGTAAAGACCACCTATACCAGTGCTAAGCTAGCCAAGATATACATGACCAGGATCGTATGTCTGCATGGAGTTCCGAGGAGTATAGTGTCAGATAGAGGAACACAATTCACTTCAAAGTTTTGGCATCAGTTACATGAGACTTTGGGTACGAGACTGGAGTTTAGTACAGCTTTTCATCCGCAGACAGATGGCCAGACTGAGAGAGTCAATCAGATTCTGGAAGACATGTTGAGAGCTTGTGCGCTAGATTATGGATCTAGTTGGGACGAAAACTTGCCTTACGCAGAATTCTCATACAACAACAGTTATCAGACCAGTCTAAAGATGGCCCCTTTCGAAGCTTTATACGGAAGAAGATGTAGAACACCACTGACGTGGGATGGTGTTGGAGACCGACAACTTTTTGGTCCCGACCTTATCCGAGATTCTGAAGAGAAAGTCAAGTTGATACGTGACAGACTCAAAATAGCTCAATCTCGACAGAAGAGCTATGCTGACAACAAGCGCAAGGAAGTGACGTATGAAGTGGGAGACCGAGCATATCTTCGTGTGTCCCCGCTTCGAGGAACCAAGAGATTTGGTGTTAAAGGAAAATTAGCACCCAGATTCATAGGCCCCTACAAAATTCTTGAACGTAGAGGTGAAGTTGCATACAAACTGGAATTGCCGGAAGGATTATCCGAAGTTCATGATGTGTTCCATGTTTCCCAGCTGAAGAAATGTCATGCTGAGATGGTTGACATCCCTTTGCGAGACACCGTGCCCCTAGAGGCCATACAGCTTGAAAGTGATCTGACTTATGAGGAGAAGCCTGTCAAGATCCTCGAGACATCCAACAGAGTTACCCGCAGCAAGATTATCAAGTTCTGCAAAGTTTTGTGGAGTCACCATACTGAGGAAGAAGCCACCTGGGAACGCGAAGAAGATCTTCGTAGAGACCATCCGCACCTATTTTCTAGCCAACCCGAATCTCGAGGGCGAGATTCATCTTAAGGTGGGTAGGTTTGTAACATCCCAAAATTCCATTTTGGAATGTTATGAATATAGCTATGCATCTATTATCATCATTGCTTGATTGTATGAACTAGTTGAAATGCCTCTTCTGGTTTTCAGAAAGTCCCCTTCTACTTTTCCCTATGTTGCTTCCTCTATTTAAAATTTTTGGTTAAAAGTTCAAATAAGAGAGGAGGAACATGACACTCCACACCAGGGTCTAATTGGTGAATTATTTGAACAAAAATAACCAGGAGTTATTTTGAAAATATTTGCAAAAAGGGTTTAAAAACAATTAGGACATTTCTGAAATAATATTTTTTTCAAAGTGTTCAAATGACAGAATAGAAATGTTCATTAAATAGCATTTATTATTCTGTTAATTTTGATATATAATACCCCTATATTTACAAACGATTTGAATGCTTTAAAAGCTTTTGAATGTCTCCGGAAATTATTAAAAAGAAACGGTAACCGTTTCCGGTATTAAACGGGCCGGCCCACCGGCTTTAAAAGCCGAAAACCGTTACCGGTCGGCCGACCGAGCGCAGTAATGCTCCCGCTCTCTCACTGACACCGGGTCCCACCCCGTCCGACCGTTGCCCCGGAACGGTCATCGTCTTCACTCCCCGCGCTCGCCGGATCCGACGCCGGCCGTTACTCCCCCTCACCGGATCTCTCCCCTCTCTCCTCCCCGCACCCCCCCGAGCGCCTATATAAGAGCCCCACGGCCCCGCATCCATTCCCCCCCCGAGCCCCCTTCTCTCTCTCGCCGAGACGCCGTCGATTGCTCGTCGGAGTTCCACCACCACCGGAAGTCGCCGTCGATCGTAGCCACCACCTCCGACCATCATTCGCCACGCCGTCGCCACCAATCGCCTCCGGAGGACCGTCCCCGTCGCCAGGACCACTTCCCCGTCCTCCCCGACCACCGGAACACCTCGCCGTCGCAATCGCCGCTACCGGACTCGCCGGAGTACCCCGACGCCGGCAACCTCCCTCCGTAAGCCCCCTCGACCGTCCGATCCAAATCCCACGGTCCAGATTAGAACGAACTTAAGTCCGAACCGTTTTCTTCTACCGAACGGTCGCCCGCTCTAATTCACCTACCGAACGCCCCCCCTTAGCCAATCGGATCGCGCCACGTAGCCCCCTGACCGACGCAAACTTTTTTTCATTTTCTGTTTTGTTTTAATTAACAGAATGTTTTCCAATTTTGTTTTGCTTATATCTTTTAATCTGTTTAGAGTTTTGAGTTGATTCTTTTTGCAATAGCTCACAATTTTCATGTAGTTTCACCCTGTACTTTTAAATTTCAAATTTGAACTATGAAATTTGAATTGAATCAAATTTGCTTAAAATCTTCAAATCTGAATAACTAGAGTTTGAAAATAGATTTTGATATGAATCTTTTTGCTACTGTTTGGTATTAGTTAGGACTATCTTCAGGTATAGTTTGAGGATTTTCATGATATATTTGATTACTGTTTTACCCAAAAAACAGAATCTGCTTATTATTATAATATAGTTTTATAAACTTAATTTTGATTAGTTTGATTTAGAATTTGGTTTTATTTGTTTATTAGGTTCTGTTAGTAAACATTTAGTGTTTTCACTTACTGTTAATAAAAATATAAATTTGCCTAGTTTAATTTTATTTAACATAGGAATCAAAATTTCTTTTCAATTAGGCTTAATTTGACTAAAACAACTAACTAGTAATAGTTTGTTTTCAAACAAAGTTTTCTATATTTTGTTTCTGTTTTCTAAGACAGATTTAATAGTAAATTATTATTTTTCTGTCAAGAACATGTTTTGTTAACAAATTATAAGTTTAGTTTTACATTCTTTTGTTAATATAACTATAGTTGATTCATATAGTGTTTATCAAAACTTGTATAAACTTCACTAAACTTTTCCCAACAAGCTTAAATTGATTATTCTGTTTATTAATAAAATATTCTATTGTTTTCCTTGTTGTCAACAATTGTTTTGCTAATTCAAAATAGTTTTATTATGTAGTAGTGTTTTCATCATCCCCTTTGGAAAAAACAAAACTTTGTGTGTTTTACTTGCTAGAGACTTT